>OZ018336.1:70249424-71561924 GCA_963969495.1 Ceratothoa steindachneri | reverse complement strand
GAACTAGACTGTGAAACTTGTATTACACCAATAAACGATGAACTGGATTTGAGAGCAAAAAAGACGTTTGAAAATTTACAAGAAGTATGTTACTGATTTTCTCCAGAGATATCTAGAGATACCAAGGCACAAAGACTACCAGGACAAAAAGTTTTCAAAACAACAGAGTACAGACTGAACTGGACCAAATACCAACGTGCATAAGTTCACAGCAGTGAAATCGCGCTTAAACTACCAATACTAAGATGAGAAAGTGAGTAACAATTTAAATTCAAACCCCAAATGAAACAAAAACTTAGACGACACAATCCCCCGAAAACACCAAATAAGATTAAAAATTCAAAAGTAAACAGATTTGAGCGACCCCTCCCCCACCCTACCCACCAACCCTAAGTAATTTCAATTAAAATAAAACAAATAAAGCAAAACAATTGAGACACTCTTTCAACCTATTATTCTAAATATACAACTTTGTTGAAACCATTCGATCTGCCACGTCTGCTCTCTCATCCTGTCTTTCTTTCAGCTTTATATACCAAGTCTAGGGAAAGATTACTGCAATCGGTATGTGAAGCAAGGAGAAGGGAAGGGTAGGTTATGAAGTAATGCGATTGACATTAAGACTGCGAGTGGTGAGGAAGCTAGTTTTGGGCTAGAGTAGGATGTTCATTTTGGGGTTTGTTGGCGTATTGTAAAGTGTTAGCCGTATGCAGTCTGCTGCAATCACTCACAATAAAAATAATTGCAGTCAAATTGATCGTGTACGACTGCGTATGGCATGGGCCGGTATTAAATGACAACGAAGACCGAGAATAAATATTCACTTTCAACTGAGATCAAGCTTGGCCAACACTCGTACTCTTATTGTCCCCCTCATTGCCTCAAAACCTTTACAGATAGCATTAACCTCTTTCAAACGGTTCACTCTTATAGGGATAAGATTATGTAATAGGTAGGCTACTGGCACAAAATTGCAGGATTCAATAGGTCCAGCAAACACCTCCACAAAATGGACGCGCGGTGGTCTTATTTAATCCCAGCATACTCCACTCATATAAAATAAATGTCTAAAAATTGGAATAAGGAATTGAGAATGCATAGATTAATTTGCATCTATGAATTTGAATATAAAATAAGGAATGTAATATATTTATTAATGTATATATATATATATATATATATATATATATATATAGAAGGCAAGCGATCGTTGGAACTGAGCCCGAGACAAACAATTTACGGAAGCGTGAAAGGTCAGAATCACTCGTGTTAATAAGGCAAGGCGTAAATAAACATTTCACGCCTCAGAAGAGATTTTTCGAAACATGGGACTCTACGGAACACCTGGTTAAATACACCCGGTGACCAACAGGAATTGTAATACTAAGCTGCGACAAGCCAGGCGTATCCTGTTATATAAATAAAACTTGGGAGATGTAAGTAAATTGTAATACACAACTCCACCCAGGGATGGAACTATTGAGCCCCGAAAACAAAGATTTCTCCCGCAGGAAAGTATAAGCCATGCCCCCCATGGAAATGAAATCGTATATATATATAACTCAGCATTATAAATTTTATTAAGTATTGTCATACCGTATTAGCGTTTATGGAACCTTTTCCTCGCACCAGAATGTAATACTTCGCGTTGAATATATATAGACTGCTAGTCACCGGCAAAGTAACTTCGTGACGTGCCGCTTGCCCTGTTATAGACCAATATTACAATTAAGTATATATTTTGCAGCGTCCTTCTTTACCTCGATTACCCTAAACCTTCGGTAAGTCCAGCCAAAAATAAGAACACAGCAAAGATATCATCTTTGGAGTCAGATGGATAATTCATCTTTGGCAGAATTTGGTAATCCCGCATTTATTTACCATCGCCTGGTGACTTACCCTATAAATTGGTTACAACTGCTATAAATTAATCACCGCTTCATTTAAACACATAAAGTGGTGATAATACCTGCTCAAACTGGTGATCCCTCGTTTTCGACTGGCCAGTGAAGGTATAGAATAAATGAACACAACAAGCCACCATCATACAAGACAAAGTGAAGAAGACTTCGTGAATGCTGTCAGCATCAAGCCGCCTATCTTTAAAAAAACAGCGGTTCCAGGTTGGTTCGAAATTGTGGAGGCCCGATTTCACATCTCCTAAATTAAAAACAGAGGAGACTAAAATTGCCACGTATTACCCTTACTTCCTCCTGAGATCGTCGATTGTCTTCCCGAGGCTATTTTATCGGACCAAAGTTATACTCTTTTGAGGGTGGATGTGATTGGACTTTTCAAGAAGACCAAGCTCAAACCTTTTGAGAAGCTCATCACATCCCCCACGCTCACAAGATGACTCTCGATCAATTTGGAAGAACTACGAAGGAAGTTCTCCTTGGTGGAGAACTTTTAAGGCAGAAATTCATCCACCCAGAATCAACTGACCCTGGAACAATTAGGAAAGCTGGCTGATCAACTGATGACATTTGATAGTGCACAGTGCATTACTATAAACACTAGTAGTGAGTCGCAGTGCATTAACATGAACACTAGCAACGAGCCAATAGGTCGCAGTGTCGTTTCCATGTCCAACGAGTTTATGCCGTATATAAATAAAGATATGAGTGATTTGTATAAAAATAATTCGGCGGGAATTGCGCAATCAGTGTCGAGTGGTACGTATCCTAATGCGAATCGTTCCAGTTTTATGCAAAATAACGGTGGTTACACTGCGCGTAATATAACAGGAGGATTGTGATACTTCTGGAAAAACCAAAGACCAGTGGTTTGCTGCTCACATGTTTTCTTTTGGGAAGATGCGAAATTCTGCAAACCATGGTACAGGTGGCCCAAAAGAGAAGAAAAGGTCCATATGCAACCTTCCTCCAGGCCATCTTCTCCAGCCCTGGCGGTAAACTAGGCGGGCAAGCTATAGCAAGCGCGGCCGCTGGTATGCCGTCTGTTTCCACCGTATCCGCTAAAGTGTGTATTAATAATGTGATTTCTTAATCGACACTGGGGCGAGTGTATCAATAATTCCTGCTAAATTAGTGAAATCAGGGGAATTGCGCAAATCTAGTATAAATATTTCAACGCCTAATGGCGGAAAAATCAAAGTGCACGCCGAAGTTCACACGGACATAGTGATACCTCGTCTTCGCCGAACATTTAGCTGGTCATTTGTAGTCGCGGATACTACTTCTCCGTTATTACGTATCAATTTTTTAAGGCATTATATTCTTTTAGTAGATTGTGCGCGCGGCATACTAATAGACAAACAAACTAAACTTTTATCGGAAGCGAGATTATCTAAAGAACCAGTGGTAGCCTTAATTATTAATGACGTTCATCACCTACCGCCCCAGTGCAGAGCCATATTGGAAAAATATGAGGCTCTGTACGGACTCGCATTCTCTCAGCCATCCTCGTTATCGCTAAACTCAGTGACGCATACGATCAAAACTACTAGTGCTCCACCGACATTCGCAAGGCCGAGGCCTCTTTCAATGGAGATACTATAGATCGCCAAAACAACTTTCGAAACACTATTGAAAGAGGGAGTCCTACGCCAGTCAAAGTCACCATGGGCTTCGCCAATACAAATGGTGCCAGAGAAGTCGCCCGGTGAGCACAGGGTGGTCCGTGATTTTAGAGCGCTCAATGCGATCACCAGGCTCGACAGATATCCACTGCCACGAATTCAAATTGTAACGAACCACCTCCATGACAAAAGGATCTTTTCAAGGTTGGACCTGGTTCGTGCTTATTATCCAATCTCTATGAACCAGGCAGACAGAGAAAACTGCGGTCATAACCCCATTTGGTTTGTGGGAGTACGTTAAGATCCCATTTGTTCTCCGAAATGCAAACCTTTAAATAAGATCCAAAACTGTCATTGCTATTTCTTCAGTAATAACTTTTCAGCTACCTAAATTTATATTTTCACCTTTGTATTCCATTACCATACAATGTAAAAACTCGTTCACTAATATTGGCACTGAAACATTCCGCCTCGCAAGTGGATTGTCGAGATCCTTGTTTAAAACTCTTTCTTCTTTTTTACCATGAGTTCCAATGTCGGGTTGTCGATTCTCTTGCCACTTGAGCATTTTCTTGCTTTGCCCCATAAAAATCCATGTGATTTGGGTAGTTTGCCCTCATGGGACTCTTAAACTCTCTGTCATTTGTAAACTCTTGGAAGTTGAGCGTTCTCGGTGGTACTGGGAACTGTGGGAAATTTGACAACCCCATTTAGCTCCTGCTAATGAGCCATATATCAGATGAGTCCAATATCTACTTCTAACTTTTTGTTACTCTTCTACGACTGGGCTTAAGAATCTCTATAAAATGGTTCTCATTATTTGCCTCTTCAAATGTGGGAATGTATTCCTCTGAACCCAATTGCTGCTTTAGCGTGAACATGGAAAACTCGGTCTTGATCTGGATTTATCTCAACTAAATTGAAAAGTTTTCCTGGCTTAATTCATATACTGGTGGGTTATTTTGATACTAAAGATAATAGCCGCTATGCCCTCGAAGGGGACTGCCAGAAGGTTATAATGTCTTAAAAAATATTTTCTTCTGGATAGTATTAGGATTTTAGGTTGTACTGGGGGAGGAGGAATGTGGAGATGTTCCTAGAGATCGCGATTTCCATATGGCTTGCTGCTGCTGATTTAACCAATTTGCACAGGGATTCTACTGCTTACGCCTCTCCTAGCAAATCGGCGAAGGGATCGCGCAAAATGGAGCCACATATTCATATGTGCCACAACTGAACCACCTAGGGCAATTCATAACCTCATCGGGTATTTTTATACTTTGACGGGATAATTTCGCGTTTATATTCTCTCTCATTGCCAGTACCTGATTTCCGTCATCTTGTACCTCTTTTACTTTTCTGCCTACAGAGTGTGGATGGTATTCGTTTGCAATATCAAATGCTAATTTTAAAGACATATTTTTCTTCTTAAAAAAAAACATTCCTGCTTCATTTTTGGCAGAATAAATGACTATAGAAATCTTTGAACACCCAATATGTGAAAGAGGTATCGATTCTTCCTTGAAATCCGCGCCAGAAGGGAAAACAAAGAGATTTCAAACTTCTTTAACATCAGAAAAAGGATGAACGAAAACTCATAAGGGAGCTAGAAGATTCAGAAATTTTACTACGATGCGACAGCAGAGCGGAAATAGCATGGACGACGATTTTACGCCATTAGAAAGACAGAATTCGTCGCTGAAAACCAGTAGATCTTCAACAATGATCCCAGGAAATCAAAGTGTGTTATTGTAAATGAGAAAGGTGTGGATAGAAAGCTCCTCAGGCTAGTGGTGCATAAGGATATTTGCTACTTTTCATACAATATAAGGAAATGGAAATTTATGTCCAAGGTGATGCAGGATAAACGACGCAAGCACAACAATAGCAGGTGGACATGTTAAAAGACCTGTCGGAGCCATACATTCTGTAGTTCTTCTCTGACGAGAAGAATTTCTGCCTAGGCCAGGATATCAATTTCTAGAACAACTCAGCTCGCTGTCGCACCCAGGGTCGTCTTTAGAGGCATGCAGATTAAATTTTGAGTGACAATCATAGTCTTTGCTGTCGTCAGCAATGAAGGTGACCTTATACCAGCCACTTCTACCTCGACGGCTTTAGATTGAACACTGACGGCTACATCCGTGTTCTGAGGTGGGTGGTGAAGCCCTAGGTCAATCTGGTAAATGCAGGCAGATCTTAATTGTGGCAGCAAGACTCTGTGTCCTGCCATACCAGCTGGAAGACTCAGGCTTGGATGTTGGATAATTCATCCGATCACACAACATCTGACATTTGGCAAAGTGAAAACATTGTAATTGTAGGAATTGAGAGCTATTCTTTTCGCCATATCTTAAAGTTAGTTATAACTGACGGAATAAATTAAAAGTTCTTTAATTTCGGTGGATTTGTAATAGAAACGTTTGTGTAACTTGCCAAACATGGAGAAGTAGGTCTTGATGAGTCACTCGTCAATAAGAGTAGAGTAGATCGGTTAGCAGTGACCATTACAATGGATTCCAAAAGAGAATGAAGCTTTTCCGATTGAGGAAGGCCGTAACTTCTTGTATTCCTTCTTTATGGAAATATTAGGCTGAATACTAGAATAAACTGCTTTAAACTGAGTTGATTGAGCTCCATGCATTTTAGGTACAAGCTGGTTTTACACTCCGCTCCCCCTTCATATTGGTGTAGTCTGGCCTGTGCAGTTTTTGAAATAAATGCGTTCTCAAGATAAGTTGTTTCTGCCGGATACCGGATACCGAAAATGAGATAGGGAACATCTTATTTGGAGAACCACGGAAAAGGTTCCTATCTCTCTCTTACTTACCTGACTAGCTCGAAGTATTTATAGTCATACGGGCATGCTGTATGTATAGGTGCAAGTCGTATGCGAAACTCGAAGCCCAGTTTCATCCTCCCTTTGAGGAAGAGGATGGTGTTGTGTAAAATTATCGATTTTTTTCAGTTCATGAAGGAAAGGTTTCTAGCAGGAGCGGGGTATTAGAAAAAGTGCGATGAATGGAAGGAGTGTGCATAAACCTTTGTGTTATCATGTATTATTTCTTGTAAATGATTGTAAAATGAAATGGAAGTAAATCTCAAACTTATATTTGCAAGAGTAAGGCTTAGTTGAACAAAAATAATAAGTTGATATAAAAGATTCTCACTCACAAATGAAAATCAATCTCTAACTGAACTAAATAACGTTGAAAAGTTTACTTACTTTGCTTGAAGTCTTCAGTTTTGTTTGGAGAAATCATTGTATTTACTCTTCTAGCCATCTCTTGAGGCAAACTCTCTTTACTCTTCTGAGTTTTTTTAGGTAAACTTTCTACACACTTCTTAGTTTCACTTCGGGCAATATCTCAAATTGTCTCATGCTCTCATCTTGAAGAAGATTAAGGGTTGTCACACTTTGTGGTGATCAGTTGTTACGACCCACGAAGCCTTAGTCTCGTTATTTGTATCACCTTATGCAGTCAGTCGTTGCGGGTCTCTCGATGACGTCCTTGGAATTATGAGCTTTGGATTGAGCTGGATTTCTTGTGTTCACGAATGAAATGAACAAGCAATAGTCTAGTCCCGTAATTACATACTTATTGAGCCGTAGTCACAGTTCGTTTTCGAGAGCTCTTCACACGTGCAGTGACGCTTTTTTCGAAAACCCAACATTTAAGAATTCTGGATAAAGAGAGATTGCTGGGCGCTTATGTTCAATTAGACGAAGCCATTGCTCTCCAAAAAACTAGTAAAAAGATAAATAATTTGGGATATCTACAATGGAAGCAAGAGAGTGAGGTAAACGAAAGAAGCTGGCGGGGCCTCTATTTATCTGCCCGATACCTGTTGTACATATGTAGATTGAAATCAACGGGGAGGGGGACCCGTTCGTTGATGAATGAGGTCTGAATGAACGAACATAATATATTCGTTTCTTACCGGTGAGTTCGGGCAGATATTTATGGTCTGAAAGAATTCGAGCACAGATTCAGTTTTCGGAGGTTGGCAGATATCGAGTACTCTGATTGTCTTTCGAATTAAGGCATTTTTACGCTAATATTTGAAAATCAAGTCAGGGTTACATGAAGCCAGTAATTCACTGCTGTGGGATTGATTGATGGAATCTGCTTCACCAGAAAACACTAATTTGAGTGGAATTTATCGCGTCTCGTCCTTTTCTGTTTTAGCCCAATTCTTACATTCACACTTTCGTATCTGATTATATCTCTGCAATTCTAGTTGAGATATACATTATTGTCATCATTATTATGAATATTATCATTATCAATAATATTGCTCGTATTATTATTACATTAAAACAATACCATTTCTACTTCATTGCTTACATTTTAGGATAATTAATTGTAATTATTATAAATTTATGGGATGAATATGATAATATATTTGAATAATACTCTCATGTAATAATTAATATTGTTATTCAGATGCCAGTAATTTAAACTGACACAAATTATTTTATGAATAATTAGTCGTTTATTAATCGTCAAAGATTAATTGAAAGTACTTTAGATTGGTTAGTCCTTATGTACTTCCGTTACATTAGTGTAATACGACATTTTCCACTCAACATGTCTGTGAGATACTTTTGATTCTAAGCATCGAAGTAGTTATTAATCGGAAGTTTGTCAATTAGGGGCTATAAAATTAAGTTATAAAATCACTTCTCAATCTTTCAAAGATTAATATAGAAAAGGACGAAAATGTACTCTAATATCAAGTAATCTTTTTCAGCAAAAGCAATATTTTTTTGTAAACATGGTCATTGCTCAATTTTATTAATGAAGGTATATATTTTTATGAAATAATAAGACAAGCTTATTATTTTCATTTATAGTAGAACATAAACAATAATTTTGCTACGAAATATAGTGAAAAATACGAATAAATATCTTTTATTTCGGGGTGAAATTATTGTAAAAGTCTAAATACCTCCATGCATTAGTACGTAGATAAATACACCGACACAGCTGCGTGCCTCCTTCTGCCTTATTCCGAATTCGCCTTTTCTCGCCTCGAATCCCATTCACCCCTTTGGCGCCTTTAAGATAACCAAATTCGCGTTTGGTCACACAGGAAAATGTCTGCCTCAAAAGACACCTGCCAGCCGACGAAGGCCCGAGTCTTCTCGCCGGCATAAACCAGCGACTTGAGCCGAGGAAAGCTCGGATGGCGTCGAGTTGTGAATGTTTGGCATGTCCTGGCGGCAGACGAAAAGTCTTTTCACGCGCGGATAAGAATTTAATGAGAATCCAGTGCTCTCTCTCGATTTTAGCTCTTGAGTGAAGTAAAAGGGAAAATTCTCCCTGGAGTCGGGCAGAAAATCTTGGACCTAAGTTGTGTGTGAAGCTAGTCCCCAAAAGGAAACAGTTCACCCGTTGCAAGGAAGAAACTTTGGGGAATTTGTTGTTGCCGCCTCGGTACTTGTAGGTGCTAAACTTCTGCCGCCCCCCCGTCTTCAGAGTCAGAGGTTACGCAGGACCTCCCTCTGCGGATTACCCTAGACGCAGCTAGGTAATCATTTTTGGCAACCCACTCCAGGTGGCAATAATCGGAACGGACACTTCGAGGAGAAGAAGCCGATTTGAGTCATAGTTTGACTCGCCTTCGCGATCCGGCCTAGGATCATTATATCAGGACACCGGTCTAGGATTACCCCCACATTTAGTAACCTCGGACGACCGGGCTAAGTGCGAACATCGTCAGAAGAAGAAGACATTCACCGTCATTCTCCAAATACAGAGGAACTCAAATGTATCGTTAAAGTAAATTATTCCCTGCCCTAACTTCATCAGTTTAATCGTTAAATAGAATTTCCATCCCGAGCTCTTAACCTTGAGTATTACAAGTGATTAATTCAGTGCTTAAATCCGTAATATTATTTAATTCATTCTGTCGGGTGCAATTAAGACGCAAGCATCCTATTAAGTAGATTTCAAGTGTAATCCCCACGACATTATATAGACTTACCAATTCAGTGCGAAGATTAATCCTACTTATAAAGGGTGTTCCAATAACTTAAACCGATTTTAAATGTGAGTTAAGTTTAAACGTCTAATGATTTTTTCTTTTTCTTTCAGATTTAACAACTTCAGTCTTTGGCAATTTCAATCATGGAAGATTAACAATCGAACAACGTGTTAAAGTTATCGAAGCCTATTATGAAAATGAACGTTAACACATAAACGCATTTCGGGCACTTCGCGATCGTTTTGGTCAACATAATTGACCAACCGAGAGTGCAATTGGAAAAATTGTTCGTAAATTCAAACAAACGGAGTCGGTGGTAGATATGAAACAGCCATTGCGTGCTCGTTTACGCCGTTAAGCTGAAAACATTGCTGCAGTGGATGAGAATGTGGCCGAAGATCCAGATATCTCTCTTCGTCATCGCGCGCAGGAAATGAACCTCTCCACAACAACGTTACATCGAAATTTGACAAAAGATTTGTCTATACACGCTTACAAAATTCAATTGACACAAGAACTAAAGACTTCTGACCATTAGAAGCGCCGTAGATTGGTCAATTGGGTCCACAAGCAAAGACAAGACGATGATAATTCTTCGCAAAAAATCATCTTTAGTGATGAAGCCCATTTTCATCTTGGTGGATTCGTTAATAAGCAGAATTGTCTCATTTGAGCTGATGTAAATCCCAGGAGGATTGTTGAAAAGCCACTGCATCCACAAAAGGTCACTGTTTGGTGTGCAGTTTTTGCTAGCGGAATCATTGGGCCGTATTTCTTCGAAAATGATGCCGGGAATTCTGTTACGGTGACAGGCGAACGATACCGTGCCATGATAACCAACGTTTTATGCCCTGGATTGATTTCTATGGATGTCGAAGATTTGGGGTTTCAAGAGGATGGTGCCACATGCCACACAGCCAATGCAACAATGGCTTTATTGAATGAGAAATTTCCAGGTCGCATCACCTCTAGAAACAGCGAGGTTAATTGACCACCATGATCGTGTGACTTGACGCCTTTAGATTTCTTCCTTTGTGGTCATCTTAAAATTAAGGTCTACGCCAACAAGCCAACAACAATTCAACAGCTGAAGGATGAGATAATAAGGCATATTGGTGAGGTCGATGAGCAACTATACAGAGACGTCTTCAAAATTTTGACCATCGAGTGGAGGTGTGCCGCCGAAGCCTTAGCGGACATTTATGCGATATTATTTTTCACACATAATTGCCATGAATCAATTAACATGATACAATAGTGAAATCAGTAAATTTTCACCAATAACACTGTTTTATTTACTGCTAACTTCGATTCATCTTAATGGAACACCCACTACTGGCTTTTATATGCTATTTCATATTTCCAATTTATGTATATTAAATTTATTTTTGTATCTGTGTGTTTTAACTATTTTGGACGATCCTTCAGCAATTGATAAGCAATCAACTCGGCTCAACCCTCAATATTACATAAGTCCACCCACTACTGGCTTTTATTGAGTGAAAACACACTCAGGGGATCATTATCTTAATTTCGATCAAAAGGGAAGCACCGGGGTTATTCTTATTCACTGGAACTGGCTACGGTAGGTGTATTGGTTACTTTTCACCATACTTTACCTTGGTGCGGAATTAAAATAGATGCCAAGGAAGTGGTACTGAGATTACCCAATCACTAACCTTTGACAATTATAAAAGTTTGTTTAACTTGTAAGTTTGCTGACTTTTTCTCCCTGCCTGTAGATACAACGTAATCTCTAACTAGAGATAGGCAACTCAAGTATTTATTATATAATTGTGTTAGAAATTTTACCTCGGCTAAACTTATGTCAATGACATAAATAATTGCAATGATTTTCCTTGTCCAAGAAAAGCCGTCGATTTCTTGTCCATTCAGAAGGAGATCAAGTTGCGCCGGACGAAAATACCTGAGAAGCGATCAAATGAGGCTTCACCGCTTAGGCTCTCTGAGAGTTTGACCCTCAGAAGCCACTACCTGGATGGGAAGTCTTGGAAAAATCACATTTGCCTCTCTCTGGAAATCTAATTTTCACCTTAGGGTGATTTTCATTTGATTACTTTGCCTGTTTGTCGTAATTTTCTTTGCATTCTTATTTGTTTCGGTGAATATGACTAAAAAAACAACCGTTTCTCGTTCCAAAGCCTTTGAAAGGACTTTTATACAGAAAGGTAAGTTAAGGGATATGAAATATAGTAGAACATACATATTCTGATTACCTGATTACGTTATGTAGCAACTGAAGCCACACTAGTGGCGTTGGTTTATAAGCATGATATTGTTAGCTATCAAGAATTTGAATGAAGAGATTTATCATGTCGCAAGGACAATAAATCGTATTGTTTTGTCTAGCCGAAACCAACCAACCCTAATGCCTATATTCATTATTTCTTTTGCCACGACGAATCTGTTAGAAAGTCCGTAGTTTCTTCTTCTTTCCTGAGAGCATATGACATCTGTAATCCTCTGATGAAGAACAGGACGTTTATTATATCGTATGCAAAATTTTCGATCGAATATACATTTGTGAAAGCAGCCGATTCTTCAAGGGAATGAAGGAACACAAATGCTACATGCGTTGTGGAAGCCTTTCTTCTAGCCTATTCTTACACGTGTCAAATGAAGACCATTCAATTAACATTGATAATGCCAACTTAATTTATAATTCCCACAACTATATACATAGCCGCCTAATAGAATCAGCCTTCATAAAATAAATTCCAAACTTCAACTCTTCCAAAGGGCAATTTAACACCAATTCTTGATAAGCAGAAGACTCATCTGGTCTTTGCTCAAAATGTCGCCTCCCCCCCCTCCCTTGTTAAATTCTGACAAATAAATTTTTGTTTCCTTAAGGGTAAGCATCTTTCTGTAGATAAAAGATGTCTCCGTCGAAACATAGTTTCGCAATAAATCGTTCCAAAATACTGTGGTTTATCTCCTGCATTTACATGTACTTTATTGTACTTCTTTGAAAATATATAAATATATACATATATACTCATAAACACAGATATACACTTACACACACACAAATATATATATATATATATATATATATATATATATATATATATATATATTATATGACACAAGTATTGCACACTTAAAATTTCAATATTTCTGAAATATTTTATGCTTTTATCTCGTTATAAAGCTAACAGAAAACTCAGTAAACATACATTTAACAGAAGAAATACACAAGAAAAAAATTATTTAAATAGAACAACAGCTAATAAATAATGAGTAGGTGATAAAAGCATTCAACCAATAATAATTTCAGCTTAAATTTTGTTATCAATAACAGCACGAAGACGATTCTCATAGCAAATCTCCCTCAAAGCAACAAAGTCCTGTGGGTTTCTCTTTCGGTTTTGCAGCCTAGCCTTCAGTATTCGCCACAAATACTCAATAGGATTTAGTTCTGGCGATTGATTTGTCCATGAAATAACGTTTATTTTTCTCTTCTTAAACCATTCTTGAATTAATTTGGCAGTGTGCTTAAGATCTCTGTCGTGCTGAATTATCCATCGATGCCATGTGTGGAATTCTTTCGCTATTGGGAGTATCTTTGCCTCTAGTATCTTTCAATATGTGGCGCCATCCATTTACCAATCAATGATGTAGAGTGGAGTTTTGCGGGGTATGAAAGCAAGCAGATCAGTACAATGAAGCTGTCTAAAAATACTTCTTTTACTCATTTTAGTCCATTGAGAATTCAAAATGGCTTTGTAGATCTTTAATAATAATCAATGAATTATTCTTAGCTTTTAGAGCATGTAACGTCGAGAGCGATCGTAAATCTTGCGAGAAGCACCGGGTCTTGGCAGGTTGGAAGAGATTCTACTATACTCGCGATACTTTCGAATTATAGAACCCTACAGTTGCATAGGGAACTTCAATTCGCTCAGTAACTCCATCTGAATGAAGTTTAAGTTTTACTGTCGAATAGCTTGAGGAACTTCTTTGATCTTCGGCATTGCTCAAAGTAAACGTCCCTCTTCTATGGATTCTTATGAATAAATGACGCTGCGAATATTCGGCATTTTATAACAATTTCGTTTCACTAAAGTTATTGAATCTTCGGTCTTACCTTTTTCATCGAATCTATAAGATTTCTTTTGTTTAATAACAATATTCTTGCATGTTATTAGACTGGTTGATTACTTTTGTCACCTGCTAAATTTTGTTTATTAGTAATGTTTGTGTCAGAAAGAGAGATGGGTAGGACGGAAAGAACCGGATTCTTTTGGGGAAACTTCCGTTTGGTAATACGCCCTATAGCGAGCCTAATGGTAACAACGAGAGGTTTCTCAAGATGGCGTGAAGGTCTAAATTCACTCCCAGCGCCTCTATATAGATAAAGTAAAATCCACTTCCGGCGGCTCTGTCTAAATAGTAAAGAATTGGCCTGGGTATATTATTATTGTGCTAAGAGGAAACGTCGCATAAGGTAAGGCCTGTAGCCTCTGATTGCTGGCCGAGTGTAGGCGGGAATTAAGTTGTTATAATTGTTAAAATTAACTAAAACTTTCATTGCCTTCTGAATAATAACGAACTCAAATAAGACCCAGCTATAATTATTGTAATACGACCCAGTGCCTTGATCGCTTCAATTATCCTTACGAGTGTCTATTTAGTCTCTCATTATAGTTTCTTTCTCTCGGCTTCTCCATACCCCAAGAGCTCGAAGACAAGATAAAAAAATGAAACAATAGAAAAGATCTCTCGAGCCCAGCTTCCTCCGCAACAAATTCTCCCTCGCTCCCTACTTTCGAGGCTGACTGTGGTTACTGGAATATAGGTTGTCTTTTCCGTCATAACTTCAAACAGGCCGAGTACTAGTCGGTCTTAAGTGTAAACCCAACCCATGCTGTTGGAAAGTACTCGAGCTCAGTGCTCCTACCCTTCATGCTCCTCTCGAGCAACCGAATCTCTACGTGGCATATCCCCACGGAATTGGAATTTTCTTTTTGCGGTCGTGTGTATACTTTGATTTATCTACAAATGTCCATTATCTTACTTTTAGTTTATGTTTCATGTCCATTATTTTATTTTTGATTTATCTTTAATGTCCAGTATTCTATTTTTGTTTTTACAGTAGTAAAGTTTATTTGGTTTCGCCCAGTGGGATATACAGAACCGTCTAGATATTTGAATTAATTCTGCCAAGTATAACTAGTCACTCTTAGAGATTTATTGAAACCTAAAGTTCAATTGTTCGAGGCAAGGCTCACCTGCAGAGTTGCCCTGCGTGCTATCCGTCAACCGTTCCGAGACATGGAAAGCAAACGGAGGTCAGAAGATCTAACCTCACCTATGACGGTTTGTTATATACACAAAAAATCGCTGTTATGTTGATTTCCTCCGCTGCTTAATATATTTTTTAGAACTTGTTACTCTTGGTACTAAAGATTGTCCTTTAGTACCAAAGAATGTTAAATTTTTTCCCCAAATTTGGTGTAGCTATGGGTAACTTTTCGTTTTATCTAACCTACATATATATGGAATATTTTAAACGGTTTACCTCTCCATATTTTTGATCTACCTATATTTTGGTTTAGATACATCGATGATATTGTATGCATATGCCCTGATTCGGATAATTTCCACCTTTTTAACAAACTTAACTCACTTATACCTTCTATTAATTTACTCTTGAACTAGAACAGAACGCAACGCTTCTTTTCCTAGATTTATTAATACAGCGTACTCATTTTGGGTTCAAATTCTCTGTCTATCGTAAGCGGACTAATTCTTTTTCCTATATTCCTTTTTACTCCTACAAACATTTATAAAAATTCTAAAAAGGTCTAAAAGTTTTAACATAAAACACAAACTTTGCGATCTTCTCCGTTTCCTTATTATAGTGAGTTAGCGATAAAGTCTTTTTACCGTGTCGCACCTCACCCTCTTTTCAATAACAAGCATACTCTCGTACTTCTTTGTAATCTAGATTTTGCTATTCTTATTCATATGTATTTTAAATGCATTAGGTATTTGTATTGTATCACTTCATCATAATCACTTCACTAACTATAATTTAAGAAGGGTATTTTTTTTTAGTATTTGAATAATAATTTCATCTTAGTTTAGTTAGGACTTGTTTTTTTATCAAAGTTATTTCTAATAATTCTTTTATAATATCAAAAAACAAAATGGTGAAGTTCAAAAATAAATATAAGTATCGAAATTTTGTGACTTTTTTCAAACCCAAAGAATTACAAATGGTGAAGTTCACAAAATTTATTTTTATATATCTTCTTCTATAATTATATTTTATTTTGAAAGGAGGGAAATTTATAGTTTAGAGTTCCTTTTCAAAATTATTATAATTGGTGAAGTTCAGAAAATTTATAAAAATTTAACCATGGCTGCTTTTTTTTAGATTTCAAATTTTAATCTTCGTAGCGGAGCGCAAGCTCCTTCCCCCATAGGGGGGAGCGGCGAAGCCATTGTCGGGTTTAATTATAAAAATACTATTTACAAACTTTCATTGGAGAAATCTCTTTCCACTCTCGGAAGACGTAAGGCTGTCGGAGTAATTCTATACCTCTTGCCTTGACTGTAATGCTAAATTATCTCCTTTCTCAAATCCCTTCACACCTCTTCACTTCTAAGTATGATGGCACCATGTCGTAGTATGACGGTCAGATGCCAAATGAGTTTATTCTTAAACCCATACCTGAGGAGTAGTAGTGGTTCTCCAACCTGCCTTTATCCAGGTGGATCCGCCACCGAATAATGAAATAAACATAAAAGTCAGCATGACAATCGCTGGCGAGCCCGAGGGCACCAGGGGCCGGTCCTCTTTGGGGAGAGGTGCCAGAGAATATTGTGCTTTTGATACCAAACAGTGTTCAGGTGGAACCTTCGTTGACCCGGGAGAGAGGCAGTAGTTCCTCGTCAGAGGTATGTGGATATAGATACCCATGGGCAGGATTCTTTGGAACAGTGTGTGTGTATGTTGTGCTGCGAAGACGGGAGAGGAAAGAAAGCAGTGTTGTAATTGGCTGTGTATGTGATGAGAAGTGTAAGATCTACCCACCCCACTACACAGCGCGTCCACCAATTTGTAGCCAGATATCTACGAGCGCTGACGTTTGCGTCCGCTCATGCCGAAATCGAACCCGGTACCGCGACGTTGGCAGACCTACGCCGCATCCACTCGGCTAGCAAGAGCTCTTCCATACCTGAGTAAACTATTTCTGTAACGGATCGAATCATTCTTGATCTTTGTAGAATATTCTACACTACCAAAATTCTGTAAATAAGCTAATTTAATAATATTTTCTGACTGTCTAAATACTCAATTCCACCAGTATTTCTCTTTTCGCCAATAAAATATAATATACTCAGCATCACAACATTCTATTTTCTTTCTTTAACATGAAAATACGTTAGTTGCTGGATTAAAATTAATTTTTAAATGGCTGGAATATATATGAATTAATTTATTTGAATGTGTCCAATTATTTGTTTCACTTCACTGCATAGATTTAATGAGTGGGTTGGTTGAACAAAATAGGTTAGTGTTGAAAGAATAATAAAAATAAGTAAGAAGAGTTAGTTAACGAATTAAGAGAGGAGTAAATGATTGGTGTTGATTTAATTCGCATTTAAAACGCAGAATTAGTACAAAATTTAAATTTTATAAGTCGAAACAATTTAAATATGAACTTTGTACTGCTTTTTTGTGATTACAGATTAAATAAAATTCTACTTAATCGTTCGTCTATTGACATAATGAGGTAGGCCTGTAGTAGCTTTGAAATGCTCAGTTTTAAATTTAAAATAATTTTACTAGCGCAGCGCGTTTGGCCGCAAACACATATAATGTAATACAACAAGGCCCGATGTTTTACATGAACCAACTTTCCTTATACGAGGGGCGGTCAATATGTTTTGCGAATCAGTAGGGCAAAACAGAGAAAGGGGGATGGTTGTTTGTGGGGGTGTTAGGGCAAGCTATGACAAGTCAGGACCTGCAGCCACACGCTACTGCCTCGCCTATTTAAGAAGCAGTAGCTGATCGCAGATTGTCAGTCACAAATTTTTTAACAATGGAGAAGGTTGAGCACCGCGCAGTGATAAAATTTTTGACCAAGGAAGGCAAAAATGCAAAAGAGATCCATGAACGCATGGTTGCAGTGTACACCGACACCGCTCCTTCCTATGCAACCATTGCTCGATGGAATAGGGAGTTCCGCCATGGTCGTGAGTCCTTTGAAGATGACCCCTGTCCAGGACGCCTATCAGACGTGACCATCGAGGACAATGTGGCATGTGTGGAGAAAATGATCCTCGAAAATCGACGGTTGAAGGTCGAAGAAATCGAGCGACAACTTGGAATATTACATGGAAGTGTTATCAACATCATCCATGACAATTTGGCGATGACCAAGGTCCCTGCCCGTTAGGTCCCTAGAAACCTCACGCCCCATGATCGACTTCAACGTCGTTAAAGTCCACAAGGAGGCCAGAGTTGCACAAGCTGCCCTACGCGAGTTCGGATTCGAGGAGCTCAACCATCCCCCTTACAGTCCAGATCTGGCCCCTAGCGACTATTTTTTATTTCGCCAGCTCAAGGTTGCACTGCGTCGACGCCAGTTTGGGAAAGATGAAGATGTCCAGCTCGCCGTCCAGGAGTGGATGAACAACAGTCGGGAGATTTCTGGTTGTCGGGAATTCGAAACCTCAGGGACAAGTGGCGCAAGTGCATTAAAGTCGAGGGTAGTTATATTGAAAAAAAAATAGAACACTTTTCCTCATATCTCGTTTCCTTATATCCGAATTGCAAAACTTATTAACCGTCCCTCGTATTAGGAATGTTCGGATAAAAGGACTTCTTGTAGTGATTGACTGCCCATTGTATTTGAGCTACTTTTTGCGTAATATCGAATCGAGGTGATTGTAAGTTTTCAAAAATTAGACATGCATTTCCTTCGTTTCAATCTGCAAATCGATGGTAAAATGTAGTTTAGCTGAGGATCGTTTAGTAACCTTATTATGAAGAGAAGATGTAAACAAATTTTCCTCCTGATGGAAGGACAAGACTTCTTTTTAGGGTTAGAACAAATATTATAGGTCCTTAGAAGTCAGCGAAATATAATTGGTGTTTTGCGGGTTACTGAAATATTCAAAGAGATTATGGGAGTTGCTGCTCGCACTTGACTCCCGTTGGGGTGGAGTCTTTTTAGCAAACATGCCTTTTCATACCTTTTTCTCATACAACTCTCTTTAATTATTTATCTTTTATTAACTAACAGGGAGATGTCAGGCGTAGCAACAGCAAACTTGCTGCGGCTGACAGTTGGATGATGATTCGCCTTTCCGGTCCCAATGGCTATATGTAGATCTACTGCTGTTGTATATCTTCCAACACATTTTCACTTCATCTTCACCGTTTTATTTACAGACCTCTCTTTACAAACTTTCAGTGGGAGATGCCCTCGTTGGCGATTAGCTTTAAATTGGCAAAAAATCCCCAATAGTGGTCCACATGGTCAGGAAGCCGTGCCATCCCTTTCATACTTCCAAATGAAAAGTCCTGTTTAATGATGTCTTGTATCGTCATCTCTTTACCAAATTTCTTGAATCATCGTCTTGATCACAAATTTTTGTATTGTCGTCTTGGTCCCAAAGTTCTGGAAATCGTCGTCTTGGTCCCAAATTTCTTGAATCATCGCCTTGGTCCCAAATTTCTCGCATCTTCATAGTCAAAAATGTCAGGGTAGTTTTCGAACTCCGAAATTCCAAAGAACAGATTGACAATTAAATTTTTGCATTGCCAGTAAGGTTAGCCCTGCAGTAATCCTTAAAGAACATAAGTCCATGATTATCACAAGTTTGTTTAACTCTCATCCTTACTATGCGTGATAGATGGAATTGTATGGAATTCGGCCGTTTCATCACCAGGCTGCCATTGTGCAGATAGGTTTGGTCTTATCTCGAATCTGTGAGAACTGATTAGGTTTAAGCTCATGAGGTGGACCGAAGAATATTTAATAATAGTTTGGATGACCGTTTGTATGGTAGGTCGGTAAGGAACGTCATCTGTCTCTTTACCAGGCAGACCGCTCTGACCGGAGAAAATGAAATCAATATAAAGACCTAGATGAGAATCCCTGTTGAACCCGAGGGCACCGGAAGATTGTCCTCATTTAGTGAGAGTGAAGGTGACAAGAAGTATTGTTTGACACCAACCAACCAACGGGTTGGAAACTTTGTCACCCTTGGGTAAAGTGACCCCGCTTCACGTCAGGGTTATGTAAATTCAACCACCCATCCACCCATAGAAGGGATCCCTTGGAATAGAGAAAACGGGTAAGGAAGATAACCGTATTGTGGTTGGCTATGTGTGATAACCTCTTCAAAATCTACGCCTCCCTTATTTCCCATGTAGGTAAGCACATCCTGTCCACTGATTTGTGACCAGATCTCTCCCTGAGCTGTTTTTGTTTTCTCTCGCTTGAGATAGAACCTGATATCTCGACGACGCAGTGTCCACTGGGCAATCGAAAGATCTCCATTTCAATGATTACATGTATATTAAAAGGTGCTCGCCTCGTCGAAAAGAACAACTGGTCCTTGTTCCTTCAGATTTCTCATACTTATTAGGTTGTCAAAAAATTAATTCCGTTTGAATGTGATATACTAAGGATGTTTCGTGAATATCTTAAAATCTTCCAATATAAACTCTTATTAAAGAAGATGGAGTAATAGAGGAAACAATTTGAACCTTTGAATTGGTAGGCCACTTTGTCAGTGATGGGAGTGAGATCAATTGTTAGATGTGGCACAGAGGAGAACCAAGGAAACAATCATTATTGACTGAAGTTCGGCCGTTCTCCCTCTACCTTCATATCTTGTACTCTCTGGTTAATTAATTATTCATTTCGATAACTGCACTAGTATCTCCCAAGCCATATTAATATTAATGACTAGTTTTTATTTTTAATGCTGGCATTTAATATTTTCTTTTCATTTTCAGAAAAAAAATCAATAATATATTGATAAATGAATTTTATAACAAGAACCCTAGTTTATATTTAGTGTAATAATGTAATCTGTATCCTTCAAACTTCCCTCCCTTGAACAGGTAGTTAGTTACCTAGTCTACAGCTGGTATCGAGCGAAACTCGTCGTAATATAATAAATTGCTTCCTCGACCCTAATATCTTTCAAATTGAAAGAATGATGGAATTTCTTCAAATTGCAAAACTAATTATCTTGAATTTTCTTTAGAGCAGAATATACTTCTTTTTATTTTATTACCTGTCACCAAATGAAGCTTCCTTTCAGTTTAGTGAAATGAAAAAATGAAAAAGTAAAATTTTAGCACTCGAAAATAGTTTATATATATATACAGTGGGTGCAATAAATATCCGATAGATGGTCAAAAGTTTATTTACCATAATCACACAACAGCAAAGTAATCGAAAATTGAACATCTTAAGTGTTAGATTATCGCTTCAAAAAGTATCCAACACACCCACAGAATTAATTTTAAAGCGATAATAAATAGTTCTCGAATATTCCAGAGTGGTTTACGTGACAGGAATGGGGTAGAATTTTCTAGAAAAATAATCTACTTCGTCTAAGAGAAACATTGGACCTCAGTCAGTTTCTGAGAGCTGCATGAGAAGGAGGTCATCGTTCAACACTCTAATTATAATATGGCGAAGACTAAAGAATTGCCAAAATAGAGCAGAGAACTAATTGTTCAGTTACATAAAAGTGGTTTCAGCTATAGAAAAATTTCATCTAATGCTAAAAATACCAATCTCAACCATTGGTGACACAATTCGCCGGTTCACGTCATATCAGTCTACTGCAAGTCTACAACGTTCAGGGCGTCCATCTAAAATTTCAAACTGTGCGGCTGAACATATAGTCCGTAAAGTAAAGAAGAATCCTCGAGTGACTAGATCTGAACTTCAGAAAGATTTATAAGCAGCTAGGACAAATGTATGCAAAATTACAATTAGAGCAGTTCTTAAGAACGAGGGATTCCATTCTCGCACACCAATAAAGACACCTTTGTTGAAACTAATTCATGTCAGAAATCGTCTAAATTTTGCCAAGGAACATTTAAGGAAGCCTGCAAGTTTTGGGGATGCTGTACTATATGGTCTGACGAGAGGAAGATTAAGTTATTTGGGCGGAATAGTGTTAGTCACATTTGGAGGCAGAAGAACTCAGCGCATGATTCTTAAAATACAATCCCAACAGTGAAGTTTGGAGGAGGCAGCATAATGGTATGGGGCTGCTTCTCCTCTGCTGGTCCTGGAAGACTCCATATTATTGGAGGGAAAATGAATGCTCAGATATATCGCAGGATTCTGGATGATAATCTCTTCCAGTCTACAGACGACTTGAAGTTGCCAAGAGGATGGACATTCTAGCAGGACAACGATCCAAAACATACAGCCAAGGGCACTGCAGCGTGGTTTCAGCAGAAGAAAAAAAAGGTTATGGGATCGCCAAGTCATTCGCTAAACCTAAGTCCTATCGAGAACCTGTGGCGCGAATTAAAACTAAAGATTCAGAAAAGGGACCCAAGAAATTTAACAGATTTATTAAGAATATGCCAAGAAGAATGGGCCAAGATACGTACAAATAATTGTAAGAACCTCATAAGTAAATATCCTAAATGGTCGGAAGCTGTACTAGCGACGAAAGGTCATATTACCAAATAATAATTGGTTTTAATAGATGCATTGGACACTTTTTGAAACGGCTGTTTGATATTTTTGCCGTAATCATAGTAATGTTTTACTATTTTTGTAATATGATACCAATTTCTATTCAACGTACAAAATACATAAGATGTTCAATTTTCGATTACTTTGCTGTTGTGTCAGTATGGTAAATCAACTTTTGACCATGTATTGAATATTTATTGCACACACTGTATATATATATATATATATATATATATATATATATATGTGTGTGTGTGTGTCTGTGTAAATATACAGTAGCGACAATGATTCGGCCACTCTGTTTTCCAGTTTCCATCACAAAATTAGATTAGCTTCAAACCAAATAATAGTTACCAATACATAATAAATTGCAGATATAAAATAATCATAGTTATTAGTTGTATGTAAATGTGCATTATGCATTTTAAGATTGATAAAAATATAAGTTTACATGCAAAAATTTATTTTTATTCCAAAAATATGGTGATCAAAATGATCCAGACAGATAACACAACAGACGTAGATGCGAAGGTACAATGCCATAAGTTCCTGACAAATAATTTTTGGTTGTTACAATATATTAGTACTTGGTATGTTAACCTTTACTATCAATTACGCACTGACACCCTCTGCCATAGGAGCGCACTAACCGAAGGCATGCTTCGGGTGATATTTTTCCCCATTCCTCTTGCAATATTTTCCAAAGTTCTTCGATGGTGCTTGGATTTCTATCCTTACTTCTCTCTCCTATCATCTTCCACAAATTCTCCATCCGATTGAGGTCCGGGGTCTGAGCGGGCCATTCCGTGATACTTCTTCCTCCTGATACGGATGACTGTTTGGTCATCTCTATTGAGGTTTTCCTATGACTACCAGTAGAAATTCCACTGATACATAAGACTGTGTTTTTTTAACGTGATATAATATTATGTACGACACTTTGGAGCCTTTTAAGACTTTCAGATATGACTCTGATAAAGATATGATTCCTTGACATAGCCTAACAATTAGCTTCTGAGTATAGGCAGAGTAGTATGTCTCCTAGGCATATTTGCTGTTCAGGACTTGACAAGGTTTATATCTCTAATTTATCTTGCATTACTTACCATTATTTAGTTTTAAGGAGACTAAGTTTGGCGATGGAAACTTAAGTGTCCGAATCATAATTTAAGAAGGGTATTTTTTTTGAGTATTTGAATAATAATTTCATCTTAATTTGGTTATGACTTATGTTTTTTTTATCAAAGTTATTTCTAATAATTCTTTTATAATATCACAAAACAAAATGGTAAAATTCAGAAATAAATGTAAGTATCGAAATTTTGTGAATTTTTTAAAACCCAAAGAATTACAACAAATGGTGAAGTTCAGAAAATTTAGTTCAGAGTTTCTTTTTAAAATTATTATAATTGGCGAAGTTCAGAAAATTTATAAAAATTTAACCATGGCTGTTTTTTTTTAGATTTAAATTTTAATCTTAGTAGCGAAGCGCAAGCTCCGACCGTAGGGGGGAGGGAAAATGAAATGAAATGAAAAGAGAGGTGGGAGACAAAGAACAGCTCTTTCGACCCTCCCCCCGTCCCCCTTGGCGCTCATGGAGAGTCATGGACGACGGATGGGGGGGGGAGCAGGGAGGCCCGGTACTCCTTTATAGACCCCCATAATCACATTGTCTAGAGCCAAAGTAGGCTCCAAGCACTATGAGTACGGCGGTTAAGAGTGAGAGGGAGAGGACGAAGAAGGTTTTAGGATAGGGCAGCAAAAAAATAGTAGGAGACTAAAATGGACATAGTTATTAGTCATGGGACCTACAGCTTAACGTGGAATCCGAACCACGATGTGTCGCTAGTCTCTAACAATATCTATAACAGTTCATCGTGACCCCTGCCCCACGTATCACTGTGAGTCCCGTGAGCGAATATGATAGTAAAAAAACGAATAGATGCAGAAGGCTGAAGGAAGTAAGAGGTTTGCAAAGAGATGCTAGTTGCCTGGAGGTAGTATAGCTAGCGAGATAAAGTTAGAAAGTAGTATTGGTATTTATGAGGCGTTCAAACCGTTATTAGTAAATATTCTTAATAAAAACTGCTTTAAGTTTCTAGCTCTCTATCTATTCTTTCCTATTCCTATCCTAGTTATAATTGACTATATGCTATTCTCTGGTGTTGCTTCGGTTAATTAATTACTCTTAGTCATCGTCGAGTATTATTCTCTTTCTCTAGGTGTAGATTCCTTCTTCCTATCCTTCTCCTCCCTCATTTATTCTTGGGAGACTTGGGAATAATCTGTGTGATCTCCATCCTTCTCTTTGGGCAATTTGGTTGGTTAATTCAACTCCTACTTCATTTTGTGTCTTTTCTAAGACTTTCCTTGCCTTTTTTGCAATTATTCTGTTAATTGGCCTTATCCTTGCCTCCCTATGCAGGTCTCGTAGTCTTCCTCTTTCTCCTCTTCTGGTGTTTGTTATTAAGTAGATAGCTTTGTGGCGAAGCCATTGCCTGGTATATATATTCAAAAAATTGTAGCTTAGAATATATTTTGGGGCAAAATTAAAGACGCAATTGAGCCAAAGGTTTTTATTCTTCTTTCTAAGCTTCCAGACTCAAACCAGAGTTCTTCACCAGACGTAATAATAACATTGGGTAATATTGGCAAAGAGTGAGTGAATTTCCGAACCCCCAATAATAAATATCTGGTGTGCCGTAGGTGAAGTAGCACTCAACTTAGATAAGGAGCAGAGCCCGTAGCAGGGGTACAAAAGGGCAGAAAGTTGTTGCAGCTTTAAAAACCATAAATTATGTTACTGAACTAGGAGACCCCTTCGGAGTTGTATATTCTTATATAGAATGTGCCTTATTAGACAAATATCCCAAAAATAAAGTTCTTCAAATCTAATAGTTTAAATGTCATATTTGATCATATTCTGAGCTGTAAAGATAAGAAAACTGCAGGATTTTACTTATAACCCGTATTTTTCCGACTTTCTCGCTATCCTGATGCTTGAGTAATACCATAATTAGTTTCTACAATACACCTATGACAGTGTTGCCATACATACGTTACGGGTTTTAAGTCTAGACTGATATACTGATATTTATGTTATTGCTCTCTAGTTCTGTAGGTTTCATTTCTTCAAATTCATATTACTTTCCTCATATCTGTTTTGATCCGTTGTTCTATGAAACGAAACCTGGACACTATCAAAAACAAATTTCAGAGAATATCCTGTGCAATTTACATTAAAATGAAATCAAAATTTAGAGAAAATGTAGATTTTGACATTATGTTCTCTAATTTTGGACGTCGCTGTGCACGGTATATGAGAAATTGAGATATTTTGATTTTTTATTTCGTTTAGTGTAATGTACCATTCAATTTTTGGATTATGTAAATCAACCTGTTTTTATAAAACATAAATTATTCCTGATATAAAACAAATTGTTTCTAGGACATTACCGGATAATCCCTCAAGTGAGGAAGATGTCTTTATTTTTAGATTTATGAATTTTTTGAGACCTTTAATATGCTGCTGAGAAAAGATCAGCGCCTCTACATAGTCAATAACTATTTATAAACCAAAAGCTTAAGGCAAGTGAAGAACTATTTTGAGCAGGAATTTCCCCAGAGCATCTCCAACTAAACGCACTATTTGGAAAACTATTTTATATTTAAATAAAGGACATTCAGCACCCATGAAAACTCAAAGAAACAAAGATAAAATTGTGCTTGTTAGTTAGTTAATAGTCGAAAAAAATAAAGTATCCTTCAGAAAAAATGGTGCATGACATTTACAAACGTCATTTCTGCGACTTGTTTGTAAAGACTTTCAATTCTATTAATTTAAAGCCGTTATTAAATAGCAACTCCTTAAAATGATTTTTCTCGCCATCTCAGTTTTGCTTAATGGGTTCTCGGACGTCCAGGAAGATTCATTAAACAGTTAGTTGTTGGAAATGAGGATGCGATACATATAAATTGTCAAGTAAACTCCCGGCACTATGCACCAAGAAACCAACCGCCCAAAGATCATGTGTACGAAAGTATTACCTGTAGTGAAAAGTGGGCTTTGAGTAGGACTGCCTGATAATGGATTGTTAATTGGTCTAATTTTTATTAATGGGAATTTAAATGGTCAAACTTTCCTTGAAATTTTAAATCAATATATCTTTCCACAATTACATACTGCTTATGGAGCCAGATTAAATCGCGTTTGATTTTTTCAAGATGGTGCTCCTGCTCACAGAATATTGATTATTAAGAAGCGCTTGCAGGAAGTATTCTAAAAGCGAATAAACGCAGAGGGCTATAATAAGAAATGTCCTCCCAGAAGCTCTGATTTGATCGCGTGTGATTTCTTTTTATAGGGTCATTTGAAGAGTGCAGTTTATTCATCACTACCTCTCGATTTAGATGGCTTGAATTGCATCATAAATGAAATAAACATCTTAAAGACAGACCAGATGTTATCAAAAGAGTGAGGAGAGCGATCAGAGAGAGAGCCCACGTCTGTATAAATATAAATGTCTTCGGGTTGAATAAGGATATAGGTTTGCAATAAACAATAAAGAAAATGTTAACTGTTATTAAAGATTGATTATTATATTATTCTTTTATATTATTAAATGAATATCCACAGGCTGTGTTTTCTTATTGACCAAATTTTGCGCAAATAAGCTTTAATATAACCTTGAAATCAAATACATGCTCCCCAAAAAGTATGCTGTTTAATTGAAACCACATTTAAGACTTTCTACATCAAACATAACAAATGGTTCCAAATATATCAATTTATTTAAAAAAATGATTTAGATTTAAATCTGGCCTACTTTTTGTAAGTTAAGATCATCACAATTTTCGGGTTAAAAGTTTGAGTGAAGTCCATAAATGTTTCTTGAGTGTCACTATTGAAAGATTTGAGTTTGGGTTGGTGGGTGGTAGAGATATTCTGTAACATTTTCGATCCGTATATCAGTACCTAGTAATTTAAGACAGGTTAACTCGTGGCCATTGAATCTTTCCTCAAAGAAGGTTATATTGATAAGCCGGCTTGGGGAGAAGCGCTCTGTATTGTCATTGTTATATGCGAAGATTCCGAATTTCCATTAGCTCGTGTTGGCCGGAGGAGGCGACTTTGTCGGAAGGGAGACAACTTTGGCGAGAGGGAAGCGACTTTGGCGGAAGGGAGGTCACTTTGGCGTGAGAGATGCGATTTTGGCGACATGGAGGCAAATTTGGTGAGAGGGAAACGAATTTAGCGGGAGAGAGACGACTTTGGCGGAAAGGAGGCAACTTTAGGAGTAAGTAGTCGACTTTGGCGGGAGGGAAGCGACCTTGAAGATAGGTAGGCGACTTTTGTTGTAGGGATCTACTTTGGCGGGAGGGAGTCGAGTTTGGCGGTATGTAGGCGACTTTTTCGGGAGGTAAGCGACTTTGGCGGGAGGGAGGCGACTTTGGAGGTAAGTAGGTGACTTTGGTAGGAGGGAAACGACTTTGGCGAGAGGGAGGCGACTTTGGAGGTGAGTAGATGACTTTGGTAGGAGGGAAACGACTTTGGCGAGAGTGAGGCGACTTTGGAGGTAGCTAGACGACTGGTAGAAGGAAAGCGATTTTGGCGGGAGGGAGGCGACTTTGGAGGTAAGTAGGCGACTTCGATAGGAGGGAAACGACTTTGGCGGGAAGGAAACGAATTTGGCGGTAGGGAGGCACATTTGGCGGCAGAGGTATTAATGACAGAAATATCATCAATGGGGAACACAAGATTAGGCCCCTCTCTTCATGGTCGTTATACCATTCTTGTAATATGTAAAAGCGGTGTTTTTGAAGTAAATTAAGGATATGTGTATGATGGAAAAATCCTTTAGCTGAAAGTGTTTGTTTCATACACAATCTGTTTACTGGTTCGTGATCTGATCGTGTAAATATCTGTGGAAATGTTCCCCATGTGAAGGGGTATAGAGACAACATGGTTGTAGAGAGGGCGCCCTCCTCAACCCGTGCTTGCGTGCGTGTGTGTGCGTGTGTAAAGAATTAATTTGATGTCTCCGGATTTTAAAATGTATAGGAAGATGAGACAATCCATCGCCATGTGTGTTAGCGAGTGGCTGTGGGAAAACGCATTCAAGCCGGATGCTCGTAAACCGTGGCCACCCCTGTGGTTAAACCTCTCATGGGAGAAGATTGTTGGTAATTAAATATAAAGCGAACAATGAAGGAATTTTCAACAGAAAGTGGTGAAAATGTGTGTAAGATATATACTAACAGATCCTAGGCGGGAACGCAATCATGGGAGAGGAAGAAAAGCTAGATGAGGTTTCGTCTGATGGACTTCGACGATGTCTGCGAAGCCGCAGCATCTTCTCGACGCAAGTTTCTTCCTGCTCTTCGTGAGTACTACTGGAAGTAGCGCAGTGCTCCTCATAAGAGGAAACACATTGTGCAGATAAGGGGAGAGGAGTTTATTTCTTTTAAAAATGTTTCTTATAATTGTTATTATATATGTATTTAATGATAAAATTCAAGAAAATCAATCGTGGTCTGAGGAGTCTCTACGTTACCATTTACACATTGAAATTTCCAATGTCCTTTTATCATGCCTTTAAACCCGATATCTTGCCGCATGTGCTCATTGACGTCCAATTTCTCCCTCTTCTAATATATATATATATATATATATATATATATATCCGTTAAAATAGCAATGTTGCATTTAGCTATGCTCTCCATCAATCCTACGAAGGAATCTCCTCTTACAAACACGATAGGCTGATTCATAATAGAGTTTTTCTAAATCAAACAATGGCTTACGTATTTATCGGCGTTATATGCGTCTCCGCTGCTATCGGAGTGAATTGCTCTTTTAACCTTATTATTATAATGGCAACATTACATAAATTATTCTTGATTTATGAGGCGGAACTAAAACGGATTTTATGAATATTCCATTCTCTTCGATAGCCAGGGTGCGAGCAAAAACGGGCCAGTTTCGATGGCTTGTCGTTGCCTGCAAATAGTTCACTACACCAGACTATTCATATAATAATATAAGAGAACCTTTCCTTTTTGCCAACTCTCGCTTCTATGATTTCATCCACTCTCTTTTAGGAGAGGTTTTAAGGTTGGCGATAACTATTTTTACCTTTAAAAATGGGATTGATTGCCAAAATAATCGAGTGGAGTTGAATAGACCCCTGGGCCTGGTTTTTGCTAACATTTTTATGACATGGTTTGAGGAACAATTGTCTGTAAAAATCGTGGAATTACATATTACACTCTTTTACTACTGTCGATATAAGGACTATATTAAACTTCTTTTCAATTATGAGTCTTCTTACGACAACATTTAACGTTTTGCTAATAGTATTTATTCACCCAAACATTCAATTTACGGTTGAAAAGAAAGTAACAATTCTATTACGTTTCCAATTTTTCTAACGATTTTGAAACTAAAGCTATTTGTAAACCAATTTTTACGGATCATGTTTTGAACTTTTTTAGCTTTTGTCTTTTCAATTTTATTGTGTTTGATTAAAACGTTAATTTCGTACAACCACATTTGCTGCTCCTACACAAAGTTCCACAGAGAAATCCGTTTTCTCTGTACATTTTTATTTATAATTCCGGTTGCCGTGTGGCCGTTGTCAAGGAAACGTTAAGAAAATTCCTGAATAATATCTATTACCCGAAAATGAGTGTCCCCACTGTTCCTAAAGACATTCAATATGTTGTATTTTCAGAAAATAATACATTGCCATTGTTCCACATTTTAATATGTTGTTTTTAAAAATATTTCTGTTTAGGGACTGCCCGTTAATAGTTACAATTGGATTTAAGATCTTTTCCATAGATAACTTCACTTTTTAGAACAGCATGTCATGATCCATAGCCATTTGTATCTTTATTCCTCTAGTAATTGAAGAGGGGTTGTTACAAGAAACGTCGTACGTTATATAAAGTATGGAAATCTCTTAACTTGTCTTGTCCTTTATCTCTCTCACACGTGTACACACACACACACACACACACACATATATATATATATATATATATATATATATATATATATATATATATATATATATATACAACGTATTATATATAATTCCAATTTAGACTATGTTCTCAGCTACCTCGGACAAGGGAAAATAATTGAGTAAAGGAATAAAGCCACGCAAATCTCCATATAGAACCAATATGTCGTAGTGAAAAATGAGAGATATGCATATTTCCCGCTCTAATCTTATGATTAATTTGGCCAGTGCTTCAGTACTTATATTTTTACAGGCATTTGTCATGTGTTTATAATACATTCCTACTGTACTTTAATTTAGTACTGGACCGCCACCTTCACCCTGTTTATTGTTAGCGATATAAAATTCACAACCATATATAATTTTGTAATTATGTCTGCATCCTACACCATTTTATTCACTGTAACAGATGTTTCTATTTCATGGTCATTCTTTGAATGCGACCATTGTAAATTAAGGCCAGAGCGCTTGTAAACAGATTATATTAGCATGTAGTTAATCGATCGATCTATCTGTTTTCATGGGTCTGTCCGTTAGCTTCGAATCAATGGGGAGTATGGGAACCCATTTAGTCCTTGTCACCTTCTCTTCGATTGGAGGGGTAATGCAAGAAGGTATTCAAATATTATATTATTAAAAAGAAAGAAGCTATATAGACATTTTGGGAGAAGTAAATTATCTAAAAAACTTTAAGATGATTAATAAATTTTGGAGTTTTACTCGGACGAAGGGAAAATATTATATTTTAGGCCAAAAGAGTGGAGTGGTTAGGGTGGAACTGAGGGCATCAGACGCTCTCGACAACGCCATTGAAAATATAATTAGTGATGTACCGATCGATCGGCATCGGCATCGGAATATTTTTTTGTGATTTGCCGAGCCTCTATGCAGATTAACATGCTATGAGATTTATCATCACTTGCCTAAATTTATTTTCATTTTACTATAAAAGTTTCATTAACTCTCACTTACTATTTTTTCTATTATTTTTTTTAGAATGGCTACTGTAAAAAGTGTTAGAAGAATTTCTAGCGATTAAAGTGAACGTTATTAGTGTGATTAGGATAAAAGCTTGAGAAAACTAGATCAACTGGAATAAAGGAACGTAGTGGACTTCCTAAGTTCGTGACCGTTCCAGAAAATGTTGAGTTACTAAAATGAATATAAATAAAACGGTGGGTTCATTTATCCCTTCATACAATTAATATATAAATAAAAAGTTGTCACAAACTTTTTTCACCAATTATTTAAAAAAAAATTGTAATAGAAAAACGGTGGTCAGCGGCAATTTTATCCTAAATTGAACGAGTTCATGTTTCGCATTGAGGTTATTATCGCAAAATTTATGACTTTTGATCATCTTTTGCATTCCTGAAGAAGTAGAAAAGATTTTTTTATATTATATATAGCATGCAAAAGATGCGCATCATTTGGTCGATGATGCGCCGATAGGCAGAGGTAAGGTTGGAAATCATAATTGCAAAGTGAGTCCTAAGAGTATAAGTGAGTATAAAAGTTGAGCTTTCCCTATTGATTTGCTGATTTACCCTTTCAATACAGGAAATTTTACTAAGTCAATTGGGCCTAGTTTTGTGGGAAAGGTAGAAGAGCCTACCTTCTCTAATTACCTAAAGTAAATAGCGTGAAGTTATAAACAAAGAAACTCTGAGTTACCTATTTACATCGCCTCTCATGACCCTATATTGAAGTGTATGGAGTGTATGAAGAGACGCAATTCTAATTTCATCTGTCTTTCCATTTCTGGTGGCTTTTAGTTTACGGAGATAGAGAAATTGCTTCTTCATACTTGTGAAGATCTGATGGACACCAAAATGTTCCTTTTTGAACACAATTTACACATAATCTTTTCACAAATTACATCGTAACACGACGGAAAAAATAAAAATATGATATTGTATTTATTTTGACAGTAATTGATTGTACCACCGTTATCTTGACACAGAAATCTGAGCCTTCAACTCAGAGCTTCCTTGTTGCAAACTTCTTGATTGATAATGCGCTCCTATGATTATATGGACTGCATTCTGTACTTTAATTCAGTAACTCCTATATAGAATAATCTTTAGAGTTACACCTGTCCCGGTACCGGGATGAGCGAGGTCGCTATCGCTTATCACTCGTACTAGAGGCAGATTCGTGCGCACAGACTTGTGGACTATCTGACTTTTTGGAGGAGGCTGCTGCCTTAATTTTATTTGACTCTCTTTAGTGTTGAGCACATGATCATACACCAGGGTGGCGGCTTCCTCCGATACCAGAGGGTACTTCCTTCTTGCATTTGTTCTGTTTCTTTTTGCCTTTTTGATTTGTTTTTTGATTCTATTTTTGTTTTTCTTTGTCTAGTAGTTTGAGGGAATTTAAGTGTCCTAGTACTAGGCTGAAATTTTAATTGTGGCGACTTATGCCCTTGAAGGTATATAAAAGAAAATGTTACAGACAGGGTAAGCCTTGTGTCCGGCACTCAACCACTATGTGTAGTGGTGCTCTATCTTGCTGAAACAAAGTTTATCTTCTGAACACAGACGACGACAGTCTGGCACCTAATTAGATATGTTCCTTGGAATTTGTGTGATTAATTTGCGCTGTTTCGGTATTAATGGAATAAACGTTATTTTACCTCGAATAAACGTCTCCAGATACGAACACGGTTTGTTTTTTGCTGTTATTAATAAAATGCGCTGTCCGTTATCACCCTTTATTCACTGGAATATAGCGTTTTCGAGCAAGACCTTGGACGTGTCATCGTCATCTCGGGCATTTACTGGAATTTCGAAGGTAAAATCCTTTCCATCAGCTGAAAATTTATCGTACACCTTGTTCTATCATCCACGTTTTTCTCTTGAATGGTTTTAGGTTGAGTGATTTTACTACCTGTGCGTAAATAAGAGTATTTACATTTTTGGCAGTTGTCCGTTCAGATAAATGGGTCCGTGGTTCAAAAAACTAAAATACTTCGATAGACTAAAATATTCCTTATATTTGTTGATTAACAACAGATTCTATTTTCTAAATTTTGATAACAATGGGACAATATCGTTTCACATTATAACTATAATGCTAAAAAGCTTTTAAGTAAATTCTGATAAAATAGTTTATATAAATCCACAAGTTACCGAGCTATGAATAGGAAAACAATGACAACTTTTATGGGACTATCTGATAGGGTGAGAGGTATTTATTAATTAAATGTTAAAGTATTTAGCTCTCATAAATAAGGATTGGCATTATTAGATGAATAACTTTTACTGGTTTTGCGGATTTGGTTTTCTTTACATTTATAGGATAAATCCTAGAGGAGGCTCAGCCTATGTTAAGGGTCATTATCTAGGATTGAGCTATTTTAGGGGTCAGTATTTGGGAATTATCTTTTGGGGGTCATTATTTAGGATTCAATTTTATAAAATGTAATAATAATTGATAATATTGAGATAAAAAGATAAAGTGAAAATGCTACTTGTGCTTAAATTTGGTTAAAATAATATTGGTTAGGATAGGTTAAGTTCAAATGACCTAACCTATCCTGTGTGGAGGATCGATTCGGTTTGAGTGGGTTTGAAAATTTCTGCCATCATATTTCTCTTTTGTACGTACGCTTTGGATTAATATTTAACTTTTTTGTTAGTTTAATCGTTTGATTTGTTTGAGTATTTTTTTGTTCTCTAATAAAATTATTTTATGGATTCTTTTTTTTAAATGTATCAATATGTTTCTTGGGGGTCATCAGCTATGATATTTTTCGGGGAGCATCTTCTAGGATTGCAATTTCTTGGAGGGTCATTAATTAGGAATGTTTTTTTCGGAATTCTTTGTCTAGGATTGATCCCGTTTATATCTTCCTTAGTTCTTCAGATAGGAACGCTCAGTATAGCAACATAAATATGTAACCTGACCTAAGTAACATAAAGAAGCCAAGACTACGAAAGTCAACCGGCCCAAATTAGTGAGCAGAACACAGAGCTGCATATGTTGGTTATCAACGCTAATTTTGACCATTTAATTCAACGGTGGCTTTGGGCCTCGTACTTAAGGACCGTTTCTGTTAGAAAGGGCTCAAGGGAAGCTGCCCTCACTGCGAGACAGGTGCGAAGGTCATGCTTGGGCGAGCACCTTAACCGTTCCTATAACCCTTCTACACATTTTTACTTTCTGTATTCCCCTCTTTCATTACTATATATTTTTCAAAAACTGGTGAGATGCCGTTGTTGGTTTGCGCTGTTTTAATAATACGCAAAAAATGACTAATTTATGGGGCCTTTCAGGGGACACACGAATGACATAACGGAGGTTAGATCCCGTCGCATCCTCCTTTACTATGGCCAATGTAAAGTCTTGCTCCATCTTACCTGACAACGTGTTAATTAGGGTAATAACTAGAAAAAGCCATCTGAGAAGGGCCGGTTCCCACAACATGCTTCCGTAGCTTCTGGAATTCAAACTGGAGCCCCAGGTGTGGGAGCCAATCAACCGTCGAGTTGAGGCTTGGGCCGTTGACAAAGCGACCAATCGTAGTGAGGCGCGGGAATGCTCCAACGGTGTATGAGCAGGGTTCACGCGCTGCCTGAGAGGAGTTTCGACCAGGCGACGGGAGAGAGCAACACTAACTGACTTGGGTTTAAATAGAGGGAAACCTTTTATATATAAGCGTGTATGTGTGTCGTTTGACCGGATGAAGAAGAGAGAGGAAAAGAGAGGACTAAGATCATGGGATAGGGGGAGGGGAGACCCAACTTGATTGCAAGTGTGTGGGGGATAAGATCACGTTACAAACTATGATTAACTCTTGTTACCGTGGAGTAAGAATGAGAAAACAGGTATGGCACCTCATTAAGGGCTCTCGAAAGGATAAAATGTGTTTTTGGCGAATTGAGCGACACGAAATTCGTGTCTTCCAGCTTCGGCTCCGCATCCGGGCGTGGAAGTCGTCGGGTGGCTTTTCCACGTTAACGAAGGTTCGAATCCCCGCTTTTGTACTCAAAACACAGAAAAGCTCAAGCAGAGGTCTCAAGGCTTTTTTGCTGCTCCCGTGCTGAAAATAGAGGGAAACACCATCGGGAGAATTAGCTACAAGCGTCTTCCCCGAGGAAAGTGGAAAATCGGCCTAAAGAAAATAAAAAATAAACCGTTAAAGGGGAACCAATGGACTAAAAAAGAAAACGGAATAACCCCTTCCCTGCATAATGTAATAAATTTGAACGAGAATCAAACAAATGAGAAATAAAGGAATAAAAGGGAAAATTGCCACAGAGGACAAATGAAATAAAAGAAACCAAGCAAAAGAGAAATAAAAGATAAACAGGAACTAGAGTGAAAAGAGGAATTAAAGAAAAAAAGTTAATGAAAACAAAGAGAAATAAAGGAACAAAAGAGAATCGAAGGAAGTAATGAAAGGAAACCAAACAAGGGTAAGAAAAGAAAAAAAAGGCAAACTTAAATCAAGAAGAAATTAAATAAAGATAGTGAGCAGTTCAACTTTGTTTCTCTGTTATTTTTTTTACTATTAGCAAGGGAATAATAATTATACTGGTAATAATAATGATAATAATAATAATAATAAAATTATTTAAGTATTGCGGTAATTTTTGAAAGAACGCTTCACTAGTAAATGAATAGAAGGGAAAACACGCCATAATTCGATTCCCTGCCATCATGGCTATGGATGAGCCGAAGGCAAACGCCCTCTCCGATTACAACAAAGTTAAGCCACAATATGTTTGTTAATTCGCTGGAAGGAGTCCCGATTCGGACCGATGTCACAACTTCTGACACACCTTTTACAAACCTATGGCTGGTATCTGAGTTTAAACTGTAGGTCAGCACTGAAAAATAAAATATTTCAGAAGACTGTGAACCAGGAATACCAACCCTACCAAACTATGTTATTCTCTTTCTCCTCCCTTGTATAATCACTATCACCATTTTTGTTCCTAGCTAGGAAGTGTTATTCTCCAACTCTTTTTATTGCAAAACAATAAAAAATACCCATTATCTGTTTTAAAGTTTGCTTTTGTTGTTGTATGATCAAATACTTACAAAAAGTAGGCAAATTTTCTTTTTTTTTACCTCCATTGTAGGGCAAAAAACAAAAAAATAAATTCATACAATTTTATTGACATTTTCACAATAAATATATATAACAGGTTAGAAGTTCACAGCTTTCTTCAATTTTCGTTTGTAATGTAATTCACTTTCCCGTAGAAGCTTCAAAATGTAGTTCCCTTTATATTTGCATTGTATACTACTCGTTATGTATGTCCAAAAGTTCACTCTGTCTTGATCGAATCGCTCCTTCAGCTCGACTGAGTATGCTTCTATATTCCCCTTGAACTTACCAAGATGGGCATCAAGGATGCAAACCTACAGTGACATTTTGCAGCCAATATGGCCATAGCTTTTCACTAATTCATCAATCATTTCCATATAATTGTCAGCCTTTTGGTTGCTCAAAAGCTCTGATACACCGAAACAAACTCTTCCAGGCTTCTTTTTCCAACAATTACGCCAGATTTTACCTTTGCCTTAGATAGTTTGGGAAAGAAATTTTGAAGGTACTTGAAAGCTGCAGACTCTTTGTTTAGAGTTCTATTAGATACAATGGAGGGAATAACACCTATAGACGCTCTACTAATTGCCTATGATTGATATTATATCCTCCAACAGATAACTAAGTCCATTGTGGTAGTTCTTGCGGTAATGTGCTCTGGTATCCTTACTGCCTCAAATACAGAGATGACAATGAAAATTGGTAAAACCTTCCTAGAGAAGCATCGAAATTACTGTCATTTTGAAGTCTCGAATCGCTTCCCAGCCATCCTTTTTATGATTAATTCAAAGCCTGTAGCAGGAGCTTGGAACTATTGTAATCCTCTTTAAAATATACTGAATGATCCAAGGGAAAGGATGGATGCATATTCCAATTATGGAGAAGTATAGATTCACTGATTGCTAAAGAGTTGTCAATCAAGAGCCTCCACTCATCTCGATTTCATGTAATTCTAATTACATCAAACAGATCAAATACATCATTCCAGTAAAATATTGCAACTTGATAAGTAAAGAATCTGGAGAAATGCTTAGGTCGTGTCCTATGGCTTGTTAATTGTACATTTTCACGCAGCAAATACCACTCTTTGAGCCGAGGAATAAAAAGCTTAGCGTTTGACATTGACAAGCCAAGATTTCTGACAATGTCATTGAGGTCTCATTGGTTAGGATAGTATGGATACCTTTCAACAGCCATATCTCTGACACTGTAGGCTACATTTTCAATGATCTTTTCCTCTTTTGAATTGTTGCTTCCTTCTGATGTTGGCTTATTCATTTCTGGAGGGGTAGATACAGAAAAATCAGCAGTGTGTGGTAGTGGTACAATAAAGGATGGAAGAGAGGGATATAAGATAGCAGGTGCATTTTTGCCACTTTGAGGTTTGGAAGGATCCACCACGCAGAAGTAGCAGCTGCTTGAGTGGCCAGTGGGTTCACGCCAAATCCTGGGAATGGCCATATTTATGGCTCTTCTTTCCACTCTATATCATCATCTAAAAGTAAAATATATATACTTCCTTACTCTTTTGGTTTAAAAACAAACATAACTGCTTAAATATTTGTGCCATTTAATATTTTACTCATTACAACAAACAATTTTCAAAACTTCCCCATTTTCTAGCAGTGCAAAGGCAAAAGAGAGAGGTTCCCAGGGTTTGTCTTGGGCCCCTAACTGGCAGGCATAAGTATGCTTTGTAAGCTACACACATTCTCATAGATCTTGTAACACTGAACATTTTACTCTTGTTTCTTTTAACCTGTCCGTAGATATTACATAATACATCTGGGGAATGAATACAGGCTCTTTGTGCCATTTCTCTTCTGATGTGTTCACTATAGTTGATAGAATGGAAATGAATGCACATCTGTGAGTCCCTGTATAAATATTTCTGAAACAATATTCCAGAAGGTTCTACACCCCGAACTACGTTAATCACTTGGGTAGGAAAGTTAGGATTTCTCGTTTCCTGTGAATCAATTTTGACGAAAATTTCCCAGCTGGTCTGCACAATATGGTAACACTAATGTTATGTTTCCATTATCCTGTGTTACGTACTTTAATTCTTATTTTAGATTAATCGTTTTTGTGGTTAACCAAGTCAGTATTTTATGAGTGGAAGTAGCCCATCTAGACATATTTAGGAAAAAAACGAAGAATTATTATACATATTACAGTGCCCGCGAAAAGTATCCAATCACCCTCAAAATTTGTATTATTTTCAATGATATTCACAGACGCAAAATTCACTTTCTTTTTGCTCTAGCGACATCTAGTAGATTTCATATAACACTCTAATATGACAGCTTTCCGATGAAATTTTAGGATAGTATTGTGCTAGCGTTAGTTGCATGTGGGGGGGGGCGTCATATTTGTCTGGTGTCATGATTTGGGCCATTTCGTTATTATTGTGTGATTTTTTACAGAAAGTGTGTCTAAATAAAGTTTACTTATAATGCGTGCTAAGAAACAACATGTGATTTTCGAGGTGCTATTGTTGCTCTTCATAAATTTGGTAAATCTCAGGGACAGATAGCTAATGAAATAAACATAGCCCAAAATACTGTAAATTCATGGGTTTCACGTGCTAAAAACAATGTTAGCCAATCAACGCCGTACCTAAAATACGATCTGGCAGACTGAGAAAACAAATTTGCGAACAGACATGCTTAGATGACGTTTAGTTATGAATAATCCAACAATAATTGCGAAAGAACTAAATTTTAATATGAATAATTGATTATCTGATGTTTCTAAACAAACTATCTAGGACCAGCTACAAAAAGAACTCGGATTACCATGCTGCAGAGAAACTATTTATTAATGAGATTATCTGATGTTTCTAAACGAACTATCTAGGACCAGCTACAAAAAGAACTCGGATTACCATGCTGCAGAGAAACTATTTATTAATGAGAAAATTCGTAACTAACTAACGTGTCGCATTTGGTATAAAATTCATTCATTGGACTGTTGAGGAGTGGCAAAAATTTTTATTTAGCGATGAGTCAACATTATTAACATCAACAAGCTGTCCTAAAAAGGTTCGACTGCCCATTGGCTCAAATAGAATGGACCCTAAATACATCCAAAATACAAAGAACACCCTCCAAGTGTGATGATTTGGGGTTGTTTCAGTTTCCAAGGGAGAGGAAGCATATATTTCCTTCCTAAGAAGACAACTATGAATGGCTCTCGGTATTTACCAATGTTAGAGGAGAAACTTTTAGTGGTAATGACAACCCATGAGACAAACATTCATGCATGATGAGACACCTTGTTACAAGGCTAAAATTGTGACAAAATGGCTCCCTGACAACTTATTTAATATTTTGGCTTGGCCTGGTAATAGCTCAGATCTCAATGCCATATTGAAATTATGGCTAATTATAAAAAAAAAAAAATAAAGTTGAAGGCTAAGACACTGGCTCCGTCGCAAAATTAAAAAAGGCCATCAGAATTGTTTGGAAGATTGTCAAAACTTGATCAAATCCATGGCGAAATGTCTACAACAACTCCATCAAATCCATAGGAAATATGAGAAAATATAAATATATAGTTAATGAATATTAAACATGTTTGTTTATGTTAAAAATACAAATTTCGAGGGTAATCGGATACTATTTACGGGCACTGTAAGCATACCTACCTTGCGTATATATTTAACAAAATCCATAATTATGATTGATAGATATAATTAATTATGTGCCCACATGAGTGCCATTTCGTCAGATGACTTCAAAACCCTATCATGAATGGAATCTATCAATTTTTAAATAGTAGCAGGTTGAACTACCTCTGGTGCAGCTTTGTTGGTCGTCCATACAAATTTTTAGACAAAAATTGAGGTCCATTGCCATAAACAAATTGTTTAATGATGGACCACAAATTTTCAATTGTGTTGAGATTATGAGAGGCTGGCGGCCACACCATCTACTTATCACCCTGTATACCTTAAGAACCTAGGAACGCTTGGTTGGCCCTAGTAGAATGGAATGGATCGTTGTCACGCAAGGAAAAATAGAATCCTTAGAAGTGACAAAACTATGTCATCTAACCAAAGACCCAAGACCTCTTTTAAAAGATTACAGTAAGCGGCGGCGGTCACTTTAACTCCATCAGGCACCCTGACTGGGCCCCAAAATTTGTGTCTAATTACGAGGGGCAGTCAATAAGTTTTGCGAGTCAGTAGGGCGAAACAGAGAAAGGGGAATGGCTGTTTGTAGGGGTGATAGGACAAGTTACGACAAGTCAGGACCTGCAGCCGTACGCTCCTGCCTCGTCTATTTAAGAAGAAGTAGCTGATCGCAGATCGCCAGTCACAAATTTTTCGACAAAGCAGGAGGTTGAGAAGCGCGCAGTGATCAAATTTTGACCAAGAAAGGCAAGAATGCAAAAGAGATCCATGAACGCATGGTTGCAGTATACACCGAGACCGCCTCTTCCTAGGAATGCAACCATTGCTCGCTGGAATAGGGAGTTCCACCATAGTCGTGAGTCGCTTGAAGATGATCCGCGTCCAGGTTGCCAGTCAGACGTGACCAACGAGGACAATGTGGCACGTGTGGAGAAAATGATCCTCGAAAATCGACAGGTGAAGGTCGAAAAAATCGAGCGACAACTTGGAATATCACATGGAAGTGTTATCAACATCATCCACGACAATTTGGCCATGACCAAGGTCTCTGCCCGTTGGGTCCCTAGAAACCTCATGCCCCATGATCGACTTTAAAGTCGTCAAAGTCCACAAGGCCAGAGTTTCACAAGCTTCCCTGCGCGAGTACGGATTCGAGTTGCTCAACCATCCCCCACTACAGTCCATATCTGGCCCCCAGTGACTACTTTTTATTCCGCCAGCTCAAGGCTGCACTGCGTAGACGCCGGTTTGGGGACGATGAAGATGTCCAACTCGCCGTCCAGGAGTGGATTAAACAGCAGTCTGGAGATTTCTGGTTGTCGGGAATTCGAAGACTCAGGGAAAAGTTCCACAAGTGTATTGAAGTCGAGGGTAGTTATATTGAGAAATAATAAAACACTTTTCCTCATCTCTCGTTTCCTTATATCCGAATTGCAAAACATATTGACCGTCCCTCGTATATCTGCCTACAACATGTCTCTTCTGCCCGAGTCTTGAACGCTGTGAGGAAACGAACCCTAAGGTCCACCTTGAGCCCCCTCCCCGTTCATTCATAAACCACGTAGGCCTAAGCTAGATCTCTAAACACAAGGAGAGAGAACTATTCTCGCGTTGCAAAACTTCAAAGCGGCCGGTAACACCTGGGTTTGATCAGTCGGCCTACCCCTCGCTGAGATGCATTTTTTCGACCATCCCCTACTTGGAGGCCTAGGGTCGACCCAAGAAAAAGCTTCCTCGGTCATCTTGTCTCGTCTGGGCCTAGAGAGACTGACGCTAATGGTTACTCCCCAGTAGCTGCCATGCCTGGAGGCATTCTAGCGAGGAAGCCAGCAGGGTATTTAACCTAAGGTCAACCGTTACTCATCAGAGAGCACCGTCAACCCATCGGCTAGAAAGATTATCGTGAGTTTAGCCACTGTCAATCAGGAAGTTCGTAAAAAGACTTTTTTTTCTGGAGAATTGCGGAAACCACTCTTCTCATCCCGTCAAGGAAACCTCGCCCCTCGTGTGAGATTACTCATCCCAGTTCAAAAGTGTCTCCCCCAGCGCAAGGTAATTCCGACCCCTCCGTCGAGAGTAGAACGCCTCTCGATCCGCATGACTAGCTCGCTTTGTAAGAATCGCTCCTGTCACTAAGAGTCAAGCTGTCAAGGCAAAACCCCTTTACTCCTTTTCGAAGATAATTACCGTTTTTGTCCTCGCCACCTGATATCGTCCTCCGACCCTTTACTTGGACTTCCTAGTGTTTAACAACATTTTTCCTGCCTGAGAAAGTCACATATTTTGATCCCCGTTAAACTGATTAATATTTGATTTATTAATTCATTGGGAGAGACTTTATTCTCCCATTCATTTGCCTCGGTAGACATTTCCATAATTAAAATTATTCGTGTAATTAAAGTCTATTTTTGTTTTTAATCTTTCAATAATCTTGTATGGAACTGGTATTTAAATCATCTTTTTGGCCAACAATTAATCTCCTCACGCACTCACCTCTCATTAGCCCTTTGCAGCTGGTCTATCTATCTGGCCACCTGCAATGTAAGTATACTGCATTCTCTTCAGCGAAAGTATCTGCTTGCGAATACCACGACATTAATATATATATATATATATATATATATATATATATATATATATATATATATATATATATATATACTATTAAAAATCTGGTGTCAAGTAAAGTTGTGGGGTTTTTGTGGGTTTCTTTTTGTAAAGAACTTTTAACGAAACTGTGTCTTTTAAAGCACCCGCCCCTCCCCAAGTCATTGTTGACTTTCTAAATGCCAAGTACACTCACGTTATTTTATGATAGTGGAGTGATTTTCTTTGTTATTGTAATTGTGTCCGGAATTTGGTTTCCGTGTCGAAGACGAGCATCTCCTGTAATTAGACTACTCCAGAACAGGATTATGAAGCTTGAATCCTGTGTGTGCATATAGGGATTAATTCACGGTTTTTGTGCACTAAAGGATAGGATATCGTTAGGTAATCTTATATTAATTTTCCTTCTGCAAGAGCCCCACGACCGTAACTGCAGGTTCTTGAAGCACCAAGTGGCTAAAACGAGCTTTTAAGCAAAAAAAGTTACCTTCCTTTGAACGCTTCAAGAATCAGGAAGAAGCTTTAGGACTGTCCGGCAAGGATTTAATGTCCTATATCAAAGAAGAAGAAAGAAACGAGAGAGCAGAAAAAAAGAGAATTGGAAGATAGGAAGAGAGAAATGGAAGAAGGGAACAGAGAGAGAGAAATGGAAGAGAAAGAGAGGATTTGGCAACATGTACGCGAACTTAATCGCAAACAAATAGAAGCCATTTCCTTCAGTTCTAGAACCGAAGACCCTCAGAAACCCTTCGTCAAATTGCCAGTATTTAAAGATGGTGAGGACTTCTATGCATACCTCACACTTTTTCGAGAATATATTTGAGGTCAACTACTGAAATATCGAAGCAGAGGGTTTCTCTAGGTTGCTCCCACTCATTAATACGCAACTCAGAGAGATTTTTATTTCCCTTTCCGCTGAAGCAACGATGGACTACTTCACCCTTAAATGAGAACTTTGATTGGCAGTCAACATGCACCCCGAATTCTACCGATCAAATAAATGTCACGCCAGAATCCAGCTTGGACAGACATTCCGTCAGTTTAAGTTAACTGTCTAACAAAGTTTTAATATCTCGGTAGATTCCACTCAGATTACCCGTGAATATGATTCACTCGTAGATTTCTTCCTTAGGGACCAGTTGATGGCAGCGCTGCCCCCGGAAATCCGCCCATTCGTGAAAGATAGGTGATGGACTACTTTCAAAGAATGTATCGAAGAGGCGAATGTGTACGCTGCAAGCCATAATATGTACCCGAAGGACCCCAAGAAATCCCATTCTCCGCCCCCCCAAACCTAAGATTAATAACTCCCGGTTCCCCCAGAAGAACGCTCCAAATTTTATGAAGATTGTCGCTTCCCACCAAACCGAAGAACCATTCCCTGGCTGAGTCGAGGGATATCAAGCCCCTCATTTCGACGTATCCCAGAAGGACCGTTGTCTGTTTTCGTGTAGCGTGAAAGGTCATGCGAAATATAACTGCCTCCAAAATTGCCAATTCAGATCTCCTCCCAACCACCAAGTCCATCAAATTAACGTTGCTCCGATTATCAAGCCTTCTAGACCAAAATCTCCCGTAACCTTCTCAACGAAAAGTCCCCTAGGACACAAGGTGAACCTTCTTTTGAATAAGAGCTCCCTTGGCAGAGTATAGTTCGAATGTGGATCTGTAAATGGAGTCCAAGTTTCCACCTTCGTGATGGACATTGACTCTACTTGTATAGTATTGTCCAAGGAATTACTTCCCCCAGTAGGCCCTGACAATACTAAGTATACTGTGTTCCACGACTACCGTGGACGAGTGAACCGATTCCTCGTCGTCCGATGCTATCTAAAATGTCAGTATTTTACTGGATGGGCCGAGGTATTCACTGCCCCGATCAAATTCTGTGCCGTGTTTGTAGGTCAGAGCCCCCAAATAACCCCTAATCCTGTGCCCAAGCCAGTCATTACCCAGGCTCAGACTCAGAAGAATTCCGTGCCTCCCGTTTTCCCAGCGGTCCCCTCTGACCAGGAATTTGCAGCCCTCCGTAACGAAGTCTTTGTGAAAGCCTAACAGGAGTGCGTAACTCTCCTGCACCTTTGGGAAAAAGCGAGGAGTCACGAGCTAGGCTCTGCTCGCGGACAAAGAGAGGTCTCCTACCTCATTAAAGAATGCCTGCTTTATCGCTCCTGCTCGGATGGGATCAGCCCTGCTATTCATACCTTGTGTATCTCCAAATCATACGTTCTCTAAGTCCTCAATCTCGCTCATGATGGTCTGTTGGCTGGTCATTTCATCCATAACAAAACGGCTTAAATAATATTTAGATATTTCTTTTGGCCTGGCGCTGCAAAAGAAATTGCCGAATTTTGCAAGTCTTGTGAAATATGCCAGAAGACTGCGGCAAAAGGGCGCATACAACCTGCTCCCCTCCAGAAGACCCCAATAATTTCGGAGCCCTTTTTCAAAGTGGCCATTAATTTAATCGGCTCGATTCACCCTCCGTCCAGCGAAGGACACTCTTACGTCTTAATAAGTTAATCGTAGTAGATTTTACGATGCGATTCCCCGAAGCGGCCCCCCTGAAGAAAATAGATAGCGTTACCTGTGCAGAGACCCTAATCTATATTTTCTCCCTCGTCGGTATCCCGAAGGAGATCGTGGCCAAGAGAGGTAGGCAATTCACATCAGAATTACTGGAATACGACGGCAAGTTCCTCACGATTAAGCCCCTATTTACAACCCCATTTCACCCCTCAGCGAATGGGCTTTGTGAAAAATTGAACGGTACCTTAAAAGCCGCATTAAGGGTGTGCCATGCTCAACCCCAAGAATTATATAGGTACCTGCCCGTTGCCCTGTTCCCTCGCAGGGAAATCCCATATCGTACCCTAGGATTTGCCCCATTTGAGCTCCTCTATAGCCGAAATGTAAGAAGCCCCATGAGCATCCTTAACGAGCTATTTGCCAACCCTCAGCTGGATGAAAAAATAAAATCATCCTACTCTTATTAATTGGACCTGCGCAATCGTCTAAAAGAGTGTGCCAACATAACCTACAAGAACACCGATCTAAATATAGAAAAATATCGCACATACTATGATGTCAAGTCAAAAGAAAGACGATTTAGGCCCGGCGATGAAGTAATCCTTCTTTTGGCCACAGAGACGAACAAGCTCCTCAGCCAATGCAAGGGTCCATTCCGGGTCCTCGAGGCTCGTATCCCTGTAGCTTATATTATTAAATTTCCCTCCGGAGATAAGCTGTTCCACGTGAACATGTTTTAGGGATACTCGCCCTTGATGAAGAGATAGTGATGAATGCCTCTTACCCCTCTAACTCCATTAACATAGTCCAAACTGTGTGTGTTAAGCAGGATAATTATTATCCTCTTCCCTCTTTACCAGGCTCCCCAGAAAATTCCGCCCCTGTATTAAATGTGGACCCGCGGCTGGTATCCTCCCAGAAGACGCAATTATTTGGCGTGTTAAATAAATTCCCAGACGTGATCTCGAAAAAACCCGGTTTCTCTATCCACTTTGAACACTCGACCACACTCACCACCCAAGAGCTCGTTCGATCAAAATCCTATTCTCTTCCAATCCGTTTGCGTTAGGCTTTTAACGACGAAGTGGTAAATCTGTTAAATTTTCGAATCATAGAATCTTCTAATTCTGATTACTGCTCCCCATCGTTATGGTCCGAAAACCTGACCAGTCTCTCCGTATTTGTGTAGATTTTCGGAAGCTTAACGCTATGGCCGTTTTCGACTCTGAACCTTTTTCCTCGGATATACCAAAATTTACACCTATTCGAAGAGGCCAAATTTATTTCGGAAATTAACCTATGTAAGGCTTATTACCAAATCAGCCTGAAGGAAAATAGCCGGACGCTCCTGACGCGAGAAAAGAATTACTCGGTTATCGAACGAGAAGCTCTCGCGATTGTTTGGAGTTTACATAGATTTCGCATGTATTTAATAGGAAAGGAATTTATTGTAGCAACTGATCACTGCCCCCTAGCCTATCTAAAGAACTCTAAAGGCCAAAATCGTAGTTTGAAGCTTGCTCTTCCAAGAATATCAATTTCGAATTCTCTATATTAAAGGAAGTGCCAATGGCCTAGCAGATGTTCTCAGTAGAAACCCCGTAGTGGAACCCCCTAGCTAAAGTAGGAATACTTAGTCCTATATTATTCTTACTTTTTACATTAAATTTAGTCGCCGAGTCTGCGTATTCGCATTATAAGCCTCGAATTTGTTGTTATATTTACCTATTCTATGTATAGCATTTGACGCCTATGTATTTTTCTTTTTTTTTGGTATGTTGTAATCCTCCGTATTTGTATATAATATAATGTTTTGTCATTTCCGTTCCACTACCATTTGCATGTTAGTTTGTTTAAGTAATTTTTTTTATAAGTACTGAGTTGTTTTATTACTTGTATCGGATTGGTCTGGGGTTTCATACATGTGTAGTGTGTACTTCCTTCAAACAGAGACCTCGTGGGCCTAAGCTAGATATCTAAACGCAAAGAGAGAGAACTATTTTCGCGTGGCAGAACTTGAAAGCGGCTGGTAACACCTGTGTTTGATCAGTCGGCCTATCACCCGCTGAAATGCATTTTTTCGACACTCCTCCACCTGGAGGCCAGGATCGACCCGAGAAGAAGCTTCCTCGGGCGTCTTATCCCGTATGGGCCTAAAGAGACTGGCACCAATGGTTACTGACAAGAGACTGCCATGGCTGGAGGCTTTCTAGAGAGGAAGCCAGCAGGGTATTTAACCTAAGATCAACCGTTACTCGTTAGAGAGTACCGCATGCCCTTTCGCGAAGATACAGCCACTCGTCTGGAGTCGAACCTCGGAGTTAGGTCTCGTCGGCTAGACAGATTGTCGTGAGTTTGGCCACAGTCAATCGGCAAATTCGTGAAACGACTTTTTCTTTGGAGAATTGTACGAACCACTCTTCTCATCCCGTCAAGGAAACATCGCCCCTCGTGTGAGATTACTCATACCCAAGGTATTCTGACCACACCCCCCCGTCAAGAGTACAACGCCCTCGAGCCGCGGGAATAGCTCGCCTCATACGAATCGATTCTCTCACCAAGAGTCAAGACGTCAAGGTAAAACCCTTTTACCCCTTTTCGAGGATAATCTCCCCTTTGGTCCCCTCCACCTGATATCCTCCTCTCGACCCTTTAATTGGACTCCCAGTGTTTACCAACATTTTTCCTGTCTGACAAGTCCCATATTTTGATCCCCGTTAAACTGCTTAGTATTTGATTTATTATTTCAATGGGAACGACATTATTCTCGTAATCATTTGCCTTTGTAGACATTTCCATAATTAGCATTATTAGTGTAATTAAAGGGTTTTTTTTAAATCTTTCAATAACCTTGAATCAAACCTAGTATTTAAATCTTTACTTTGGCCAACAATTAATCTCCTCACGCTATTACCTCTTATTCGCCCTGTGCAGCTGGTCTATCTATCTGGCCACCTGCAATGTAAGTAGACTGAATTATCTGCAGCGAAGGTATCCGCTCACGATTACCACGACAAACTCTAAAACGTTGGTGAGGCTTATTTCCGAAATAGACCAAACCATTTGCCCAACCTTCAGGTCCCTCAAGGGTCGCTCTTGTCTCGTTAGTGAAGAGAGCCTAACTCATGTCCAAAGTCATGTACTTCCCGGCTCAATGAAGCCTCGAAGTCTTATGACGGAGCACTAAAAGAGGCAGTTTCAGGGGAGCTCGCACGGAAGACATGGTTCCTAGGATACTGTTCCTGGTGATATTCGGTTTATGGAGGTGAACAGTGGAGGTGAAAATGTCTTTTCTAGTTTGTCAGGTTTACCAAGGAGCTGGTGGCCAATATTCCTCAAGTCCTTGGCTATCCCAGTCTTGGAGGTCCCACAATCGGATCGCTTCTTCATAGGCGAAGTGTCCTTAAGAAATTGTACTAACTTATCCGCAATAACATGAACAGAGGTTCTTTCTGCATTTTCCTTGATGGTGAAAGATGTTTCTTCATCGTTGAGCCCTCTACGATGTCTCCACTGTTCCTAAAGAAGAAAGATACTATTAGCGTGATTCACCTAAAAACGACGAATCTGAAATGAAAATTAAAGGACCAGTTGGGAAAAGTTTCATCAAAATTAATTCACAAAGAACCAAAAACTCCTAACTTTTCCCTACCAAGCTAAAAGCGTGGTTCAGACTGTATGTAGAATTTTTTTGTGGGGGGGGGGGGGGGTCTGGCAAGTTCTGGAACATTCTTGTAACTTCATAAAGTTCTACTAATTATATAGATTTCTCATTAAATCTAGAATGTTTCTGAACGTTGTCTTAAAACAAGTATTATTCTACAACATTCCAATGCTTAAAAAAAAAAAAAAATTCTACTCTGTAGAAATTTAGTGTCCTGCTAACAAAAGCAAAGTTTTGAATTCAAAATAAACTTTATACATTTACTTTATTTACGAACAAGACGAAAATAACTCTTTTAACGCAGGAACAAGCAAAAAGTGAAATTTTGTTAAATAGTGTTATTAATCGACAGTGCAATTCAAGAGGAAATCAAAAGGGCGGTCGAAAGCGGGGTTGTTTTTCGTATGTTTGTGTTTTTAGTTTCATTATTCTCTAACCCAAGAGAATCCTTTGGCTCAACTTTATATGGGTGAATAATATATTTTGATTTTAATGCAACGCCTGTAGGTGTGTAGTCCAGAGGCCTCGGGTTGCTGCAACACAATGATTTGGAGCATTTAGTTCACTGCTACAAATTTAGCAGTGCGTTGCACCATCTATCTCTCGCATCTTTGGCGAGATTCCTCGAGTGGATCAGGGTTGCCACTTAATAAAAATAAACTGTGCCAGCACAAGTACAAAATGAAATCTTATCTCCTTATAATCACCATAAACCACAATCTGATAACGTAGGGTTGGTGCTCATCAAAACCACACCTCTTTGATTTGCTCGTGACAAAATTTTCTGGTGAGCGGGTTCTCATGACAGCGGCCCATATCCGGAACTAGTCACCCTTTGCGACGCGTGCCGGAACACGGTATGAGTATTCTTAGGTCCATATACAGGCCAAAAATTTAGTTAAATATGGTGATCTTCTTCATCATATGCAGTCTCATGCAGCCAGTCTTTCTTATTTAGCAGTACCTTCATACAATGGCTCTCTGGGGCTAATATTGCTTTGAAACAGTAACACTTTTCTTTAATAGTCTCTGATCCTACACTTCTTCCAGGCCGTGTCCTTTCCAAACCAGCAGGTGCAAAGTCACTACGCCTCACTGCCGAGCACAGCGCGTGTCCTTCCATATATATGGGTAAGTTGATAAAACATGGTACAGTACTAATCCCGCAACTCTCTACAGCCAATCACAAGACCTTGTGACTTCCAGGGCGGCCAGTTCTAATCCCGCTCCCGTCACACGATGTAAATTCTCAAGTCTTAGATTCCTCTCATAACATAATTAATTATCTTCTAGTTTGTCTCTGTTTTTCCTTTCCCGGAGTCGCCGTTCTTGATGAGTCGTTTCCAAAGATTTCTGTTTGCTCTCTTCTTTAGCCGCTCCCGATCTTAATGCGGTATCCCTCCCTCGTCGACAGAGTTAGAGCGATGCGTCTGTGGATCGCTTAGGGGCGACGTCCTGGCGTTGCTCTCCTTCGGTAAAAGACTTATCCAGTAAGGTTTAGGCAGAGACTTTACGGACGTATTTCCTTCCTGACTCCAATCCTCTCTATTTGTCCGGTCTTGGGACCGGCGCTGAGTTGCATTGCTTTGCTCATTATTAATTTATTTATTATTAATTAACATTATTAATTATCAATTTACTGAATTATACAACAAAGAACAATTAATTTCAGGAAGTAAGAACGACAGATCTAATACTTCAAGTAGCTGTAAACTATTAGTAAATTCTAAACAAGCAAAATGTTTAGCCATTTCTTCTGCTAAAACAAAATAGAAATTTAGAGCTTTGATTTTGCAGGGGTCAAATTCTGTCCTTGTTAATTTAGATTCAGATTCCATGTGTATGCTTTCTGCTCAAAGAAAGTTGTCAGAATCACTAAAATTACTATATAAATTATTGTTTGCATTTATGACATCTTTCATAATAAAACTATTCAAAATCGCTTTAAAACCCCGACTACTAAGTGAAATGCTGTATTCATGAATTCTCAAACTTTATGGTTGGAATTCTAAATTGATACTCAGAGTAAATATGATAAATAATAAAAAAAAACAAGTAAAGAGGGCTCCCCCCACCCGTACTTACAATCGACGATCTCTCAGAAATTATGAAATAAACATTTAGTGACGTCCCCTAGACTCATTGTGTGGGGGGTCTCTATGATATCGCATCGCCAGGTGGTAGTGGTATGATAGGTCACGCTGTCTACGAAGGAAGGCTTTGTAGATATCATATTCCAGCCGGATCAGAGCATGGAACGTGGAGTGGGAGTTACGAGAACAAGACTTTGCAGAAGATAGAGGGCATCCGCGTTCCATGAAAAAGGTTAATCCAATATTTTCCAATTTCTTCATCACATGCAGGAGGTTAGGAAAATTGGGCAAAACCCAGCCGGGGTAGAGTGATCTCTTCTTTGTTTGCAAAAGGCGAGTATAGTAGCCATTCGCCAGGAGTCAGGAAGAATAACATTTGTCAAGATCCTATTTAACAAATCTAACACAATTGCCATGCTTCGCTCACCTTGAAGTCGAAGAATGGTTTACGGGACATCGTTTGGACCATAGGCGGTATCAGGGCATGAAGCAAAACCTGAACAGAACTCAATCAACGTTAAGCTGTCGTTGAAGGGTTCTCCGCCTCAGGAGGTAAAGTTCGGTCGGTGGCCCTCAACAAAATCACGACGTGCATTAAATGATGGCAAAGGAGCATTCCATCTAGATAATGTGGATAAAGCGATCGTGAAAGGCTCCACCACAGACGAGGGGGCCAGGATTACTCTCCCGTTCTCTTGGAGAACGAGAAGAGAGTCCGACGAAAACTTTTCCTGAATCATGTTGACTCGAATCCATGCCAATGCAAGCTGGCTTTTCCATTTTAGTGAAAACACGTTTGTCCGCCAGAAAAAGCAGCGGGTGTGATTCGAAATATACCAGACCCTACCCTAGCTCGATGAAATTCACCGACGGTGAAATCTTCTGGGCGGTGGTTATGGTAATTGTATGTATAGCGCTTCTGTCTTTGGGGCACCTTGCACTAGGGTGACCACTATGGAAGGGGGCGACTTATAAAACGACCAGACTTTCTAGGAATAGTACTTAGGCCTACGGTAATGAGGTGGCCGAAAAATAAATCATGCCTCGATGCGGTAGCGATACCAACTGGCAGGCACCGAGTGACGGAGCCTTTCACGATCGAACGTGATGAAAAGTGTAAGAGTGAGTGCTGATGCCCCTACCTGTTTTCTCATCGCATACTTCACCATGACTAATCCTTGATTAGCCAGATCTTTAATAATGTATTCTAAGGTGTAATCCAGGAGTTCTCTCGTATTAACCGCTCAATTCACGGAATTTATGTTAAAGTAAGGCGTCACATTCACCGACGAACGACCGAGTGTCAGTAGGGCAATAAAAATGGCCTCCTCATATGGTTTCACCGCTTTCACCAGAAGGTTCCGAACCTTTGGATCTGTACCGGTCAATCTAGCTGAATATCTCCTTTGATAGAGCATGTGGACTTTGGCAAACTTGCTACCATCAGTCAAGCGAATAACTGAAAAGCGCTCCAAGCCAGCGGGCTCGAAAACGCCAGGAAATCTCTTAATGAAGAGCCACGACGTATTCGAGGCTCCGCCCTCCGCACTTACGACTTTGGTTTTGGTATGGGTGGAGGAGAATAGCATAATGCACCCACGTTTTTCCCACCTCCCTTCCGGCCCGATATCTGATGGTCTCCCGCCGGAAGAAACCGCCGGCCATTTCAGCTAACTGAGTGAAAACAATCTCTACTCTTTATGTTCAAATAGCAAAATGATGATACATTTATCACAACCGAACAATAAGGAAATTTATGAAATTAACATAACATTAGCAAATGTTCCGTTTTCCGAAACTTGGTAATTAGTCGCGCGTGCGAGTCAAATCGCGAGCGACTCTACCTCTCACTATGTCGTTCGGTCAGTCGGTCCCTGTTTTGCTTTTTTCTTTTGTAATAACATTGTAACTATTCGGCCGATTCTAACGAAATTTGAAACACTCATGTTGTTTTACATTCTCTTTCGAATAAATAATTGCCAAAGTCTTATCAAACTTATCCCTGGAATTATTTAGTTTTAACAATAACATCATAACTTTTCGGCAGATACGCTGATAGGCTAGACTAGGCTATCATATGCTAGACTCTGCTAGGCATGCCCAGAATAGGCTATACTATACTAAGCTATGCTAAGATATAATTTGCAAGGGTAAGATATACTATGATAATTAAGGCTATAATATGTTATGCTAGGATAGCATATAGTATGTTAGGCTAGACAATAATAAGCTATGCTTGACTAAGGTATAATAGTATGCTATACTCTGCTAGGCATGCCCAGAATAGGCTATACTATACTAAGCTATGCTAAGATATAATTTACAAGGGTAAGATATACTATGATAATTAAGGCTATAATATGTTATGCTAGGATACCATATAGTATGTTAGGCTAGACAATAATAAGCTATGCTTGACTAAGGTATAATGGTATAGTATAGGCTATACATGTCTACGATAGTTAATGCTAGGCTAGATTATGCTAGACTATGCTAAGCTATAGTAGGCTAGGCAAGGCATGAAAGGCTTTACTGGGCTAGGCTACGCTATGGTATGCCTGGTTAGGCTATGCTATGCTAGGCAAGTCTTCGCTATGCCAGACTAGGAAAAGCGAGGCTTTGCTATGCAAGCCTAGGCTAAGATCTAATAGTCTAGTCATGGCTAGGCAATAAATACTATGATATACTATACAATACTAACTAGGGTAGGATAAGATAAGTTGGGCTATGGTATACTATATTAGTCTATGCTTGTCTAGGCTAGGATAGGATAGAATATACTAGGCTATGCTCAAATGAACTAGGCTAAGCTAGGCTATACTAGACTAGGGTAAGCTAAGCTAGGCTATACTAGACTAGGGTAAGCTAAGCTAGGCTATACTAAGAAAGGCTATACTAGACTAGGGTAAGCTAAGCTAGGCTATACTAAGAAAGGCTATACTAGACTAGAGTAAGCTAAGCTAGGCTAGACTAACTTTTAATTAATATACAATTGTAGGCCTCGCTAAGTTCGGCAGGGTTATACTCTGCTAGGCAGGCTAGTCTAGGTTACACTGTGATAGGCTCATGTATACTATACTAAGCTAGATTATTCTAATATTTACTATGCTAGGCTAGATATGCAAATCTAACCAGGCTAGGCTAGGTTATGCTATGCTACTCTAAGGTATACTATGTTATTATAGGCCATTCTATAATATGATATACCTGGCTGGGCTATACAGGGGTATGCTATGCTATGCAAGGCTATGCTGGACTATACTACGCTAGACAAAGCTAGAGTATAGTTTGCCATGCTAAGCTACCAATAGGTTAGGGTAGGCTATGGTAGAATATGTTTGGGTGTGCTATGCCAAGATATACCATGCAAGAATAGGATAGGATATACTATGATAAGCTAGGCTATACTATGATAGACTAGTTTATACTATGCTCGGCTAGGTTATATTACGCTTATACTATACTATGCTAAGCTAAATTAGGGTAAAGTAGGCAATGGTAGGCTTTGCAAGGCTAGGCTAGGCAATACTATGTTAAACTATTCTAAACTATACGAGGTTAAGCTATGCTATACTATACTATTCTACGCTATACTATGCCTTACTATGGTAAGCTTTACTATCCTATATATCTAGGCTGTACTAGGCTATGTTAGGCTAGGCTTTTCTGTAGTATCTCGGCTAAGATAAGCCATACTATACATTCTTTGCTAGGCTAGGTTAGATTAGTCTTGGCTAAGTCATACTATACCAGGATAAGTTAGACTATGTAAGGCTAGGCAATACTATTCTAGCTATGCTATAGTATGATATGGTAAGTTCTACTATTATAGGGAATCATAGGCTAGACTTGGTTATACTAAACTAGGCTATAATAGGCTAAACGATGGTAGGCTATGCTATGAGATAATCTACTCTATTATACTATGCTATAATATACTATGCTATGCTAGGCTAGGCAGGACTTACTATGTTAGGCAATCTAGTCTAGTCTATACTATGCTATGCATTATTAAGCTAGGTGAGGTAAAACTATGATTGGCAATCCTACGTTAAGCTAAGTTTTGCCAGGCCCCTATTCAAGACTATACTAGTCTATGCTATAAAATGTTATACTATTCTAGACAATACTAGGATATGCTATGCTAAGCTATACTATTCTAGCAGAAACTATACTACATATACTATGCTATATTATACTTAAATATACTATGTTTTGCTATGATATGTTATACTATACTATGTTATGCTATAATATACTTGCCATTTTATACTATGCTATAATATGATAAGCACCACTATGCAATAATATGCTATGTTATACTATGATATAATGTGCTATTCTTTAATATGCAATTAGGGTGTATCCATGTATTCGCCTTCCAATTCGTGATGACGCGTAGGGAGCGCCTACCGCTGTGCCGGTAAGATCAGCGTATTCCACAATAGGTGGCCAGCTCGTTACATCGCCTAAAGTTTTTATTTTTGATCTCGATGCGATCGAACCCGTGCATTGAAAATAGAAATCCAAATCCCTATCCACTAACTCAAATCTTGCTAGAAAATAAAACACATAAATCTTTGTATAAATAAATACACTCAAATTACCAAGAAATTAATACACCCGTTTTTGTTAAAACCTTATTCTGTTTAGAATATGATTGACAATGTTATGCCCTCTTCGCTATCTAAAGTGTATTACCATACATTGATCTACAATGGAGACTTCATTTGCCATTTTTGGGGCCATTTCGTTACCCTGTCTAAGTCGCTTTGTAAATTTAATAGATAACTGATATTTTGCTTCGTTTCTTAATTTTTTATCATCCTCAAATTTTGACTTTTGCATAATCAATTACTGACGAGATCGGATATATAGATTATAAACAACACAGGACCAGGAACTAATCCTTGAGCGCACCACTAGTCACAGATGGCGAACTTTTGTTGAGCCCATTTACCACGAATTTGGCTAATATGCTTGAATATTCTCTCAACATGTTGGAATTATTTATATTTTACTGATTTTTTCTCTTAAAGTAAGAATTTAAATAATATTTAATTGGTTTCAGCTTAAATTTATAAAAAAATGTGTATTCAATATTATTATAAATAAGTAATATGACTAAAATTAGATTTTTAATTAAAGGGCCTACCATAAGCATAAGTCAAAGGAAATAAATTTTATTCTATTATTAAGCTATATTAAAAAAACAACATCAAAACAATGCATAATATACAAAACAACAACAAAGAAAAACAAAACAAAGAAACAAAATCAAAACAAGGGCAAAGAGAAGAAGGATATGGCTACGACGTCGGTGGAAGGCCTGCCTCATCCAGGCACCGTAGCATGCACCCCCAAACAAAGTGATTCAAATAAATTGAAGGCAGCCAGCATACTCCAGGAAGTCCACGAGTCCACAGGTTTTGGCGCAGTAATTCTCCCAAGCACAATGGACAAGCTGTAGTGAAAGACGCTCATCACGGGACTGGGAGAAATAACGTGCGCGTATATCCCCCAGAAAACGACATTCAATAAGAATAAGCCGAACAATCTGGGAGACAACGCAGTCGTTGCAGTAAAGGGAAGGGGAGCGCTCCAGCAAATGGCGGTGCGTCACACATGTGTGCCCAATTCGAAGACAACAGAAAGCGGCCTGAAGCTGCAAAGGCATAGAGAGTGTGTCCACAAAAGCCTTAGCTGATTCTTGTCGGGTATTCAGCGTGAGGAAGCGTGAAACGCTGGTCTAGTCACGCAGTCCTCATGAATACTGACGCACTCATTCCCTTAAATCCCTACTTGTAAAGGAAGCAAGCAAGAAAGTAATTTCAGTATCTACCCCCGGTCTCAGAACTGGACACGACGCGTTATCTCCCAACTCTCGGTGTATTGCAATTAATTCGGACGTAAAGAACGACACAGGAGATACGGCCTCGAAGCTGACATCCTCTTCAGACTTTGAACCACACATGTGCACTGGTACGGATCCAGCGTGAGACGAAGTGTACTTTAAAACAGTCGAACGCAATACTTTTAGCTGTGTCGCAGCTTTGGGAGCAGAGATGTGGTGACAGATAGTTAATGATGGTACCCTTTATATTGGGTTCCTAGCCGTTGACGACTGAATGAGACGACAGGCCCGCGCTTACAATAACATAATGCACTGTTCAGGGCGCAAATCAAATAGTATCTCCACAACATCGACAAGAAAGCTCTCAATAGGTAGCAGGCGGAACGCACCGTTCACCAGACAGAGACCGGTGTGCTGGATTGAGTTCACCTCCCGTAATTCATGCTCGGTTGCGGAAGAGTAAAATTCGCGTCTGACGTCAAAAATTCGATAAAACAGCAAAGCATTAGTCGCTTCAGCACCCAAAGTGCTGAATGTCACAGAACGAAGAATGTCCAGGGGGATGGGGGTACAAGAGACCCTAAGAATGCGAATATGTGCATCGGTCAAAAAACAAGTCAAGGAAGGGGTGAGATTATAACTCAAAAACAAAACCGCTAGGAATCAAATCTTACTCAAGGTGGAGCCGTGGGTGGCGAAAGAAGTGCACTACCTTAGTCTTAGTCACGAAAAAACGAAACCTTTCAGCTTTGTCAAAGATGAAAATTGGGAGGCGTCCCCGTAACCCTTCTTTTGGGGGGTCTTAATGATATTGTATCTCTATGCAGTATCATATGTCTCCTTCATATCGTAAAAGTCTGTGGCGTGATGCTGTTTACGAATGAAGGACTCCTAGATAGCATTTTCTAACCGGAGCGAAGCATCCGATGCTGAGGAAAACTTGCGAAAGGCGGGAGGGGGTGCGAGAACTTATCCAGAATCCTTTTGAGTCATCTCCACACTAATGCTGCAACATGTATTTTCCAATTAAGGGAAGACAGGTATACTTGTTAGGAAGAGTGGCGAGCGTGCTTCAAAAGATACCTGAATAAAGATCAACCTTCACTAAAGTTGCAGACGGGAAAGTCTTTCAGAAGGCGTCCATAGCGCACCTAGGCTTTATCTTCTGTCTGAGGATCGTCACCAACTCGATGGACCACCAAGGAAACAGGTAGAGTGAAAAAGGGCCAGATGTTCTAGGTATATTTGCTAGGCCCACGGCGAGGAGGTTGCTAAAGAAGAACTTAGCAGCCTCATCAACCTACCGTAACTTCTTGACTATCAAAAATAATTCAGCCAATTCCTGAAATGAAGACCACCACGCCCTACCCAAACACTATCAAAGCGGGTTCTCAGTCAGCAAAGGCCCAGGAAATGATAGATGTATAGTGAAGTAGTCACTACTATGAAGTTTATCGACCACCTCGCACCTAAAATCAGGATGTGCATCCGGAAAGCACTGGCAGTGATACGTAAACTCATTCGCATTTAGGACACATATCTCCATCTCATAGATCAGGTCGACAAAGCCCTAACCCCTGGAATTAATCTTATAGCTTCCCCCAAAGGTGATTCTACCTTTCGAATCCCGGAAGAGAAGGAAGGGACTCGGTAACCGTACTACGATGGAGCGGATGTCCCCTGCTTTGTTTGCAGATTACAGTTAAAAGTACACAGAACTAACTATATCACACTTCTAGGTGTATCTACACTGATACTGCCTGAAATGAGGTATTTATTCCAAAGAGACTAACAGAAACACCATGTCAAGTGTAAACCGCACACTCACATGCCTAGCCCTTATCTCGTGGTGGTAGGATCATAAATCCTTATACTGCAGGAGGTGCGCAAGAGACATTTCTATAGGATGGTCTACTGCAAAAAGATAGCTTACGTGGAACATGAGGAGCGAGCCTCCCAGGTTCTCCCAGTTGCTTTCAGTCATCGACAATTCCATTGAAGGTATAAGCTTTTCAGGTCGATGTCGTACGAGATACGGGTGATATATTCCAGGAAAAAACCCTCATATTAATGGTCGTACGCTTTTCAGAGCCAGAACTCCGGGGGCTGTTGACCACCCAAACTGCTCAATTCAACAATATTGACCTGGCGATTTCACCAGTATATGATTATTGATTTTCAATGGAGGCACAATAATGATGGAAGCATGAATGATAGAGTTTGTACTTAGTGCCTGAATAATAAATCTCCTGGAAATGGATCGATATTTTTTAAAGAATATAAGCGTGTATATTTGCGCATTGTAATCATGTACAAGTAGTAATGAATTACTATCCAGAGGAATATTCAAAGAGCTGAATTTTTTTTATCCACACCAGGAGACGCTATTAGAATTATTCGATTCAATTGATTGTGTGTCCCTACAAAGATGCCGTAACCAATGCTTGCTGTTGTCTGTTTTGGGAGTATTTCTAAGGAGATGGTTTCGCATAAGGCGCTTTCGTAGGATGAATTTGTTTCAAGATGCTTTTTTCGGAATCGAGAAGTTCCGGTGATTTTTCTCAGCATTGGAGTGCTAAAAGGTTGACTGCCTTAAGGTGCGACTCTTCTTAAGGGGGAAGGGAATGCTACATCACACCCAACCTTCTAAGGAGGGCAAAGGAATGTGAAGAATGGTAGGTAGATAATTGTAATTGCAGCGTGGTATGGTTTTGAATGAATGCAATTGTGCGTCAATTCCAATTGCTCTATCACTAATCTTGAAACTTACTTCACATTTAAACTAATCTCAATTGTGATTAATACATGAAATTAATAGGCTATGTGCAAATGCTGAAAAATCATATACCTTATTATTCCTAGTTGTGATATAGCGTGAATGAGAGATCGAATATCACACAAACTTGCTATGTTAATAACTAAATAATATAAAAAAAATCAAACAAGTGAAAAATAATTAATAATTAAATGTAAGTTATATAATTCAATTGATGGCATGAACAATATAATACCCAACGAATTATAGAATAAATGATAACGAGCGAATGAATGAAATAATAGAAATAAAAATAATTATAATAATTATAACATGCTAAATATGGTAATAATAATAGTGATATGTATACAGTACTTGTAAATTGACTCCCTAATATACGTTCTATATTTTTTAACATATGAACGTATCTTTGTGTGACAGCAATGGAATTTAATATCAAGATTCAGTTTAAACCGAGGCAATGATTGTCAGAGCAATTATGATTGTTATTTGGAGACCACGTACGATTGTAGCTCGCCATGGAGTACGTTACTTCCTGTTCGTGAACATTCGCAAATTTTCGACTCCCGAGTGCATTGGGAAAATATTTCCCAATCCTGCGGAATCGGACCGAGCCTGCCCCCTCCATCCAACCGGTAACGAGGCGAGAAAGAACCACTATGTCTCACAGCTTGGTGTTAAATCATGAATCGACTCCGCCTCCGGATTAAGATGTCTAGAGCTTGTGACTCCTTTCTCCAAATTCCCCCTTCTCCCTCAGAATCGGGCATACAAATACTCGGTTTTGACTGTAGTTCGAGAAGTCCAGCATGCACTTCAAGGCCGTCCTCATCGTCTCGTCGAAGTCCCGTGAACGTTATCCCACAAGCAAGACTTTCTCCACCGTGATTATACCCCAGTCCATTGGTAGTGTCTGTGAATGTTAAGCCTTTGAATTGGAGCAACAGTCTTCCTTGTTTAATCAAACTGAAGAAAATCTCCATCGATTACCTTTGAGAAAAAGGAGTTTCCTCTTCCAGTGGAATTTTGAGTAATCCCACATTTCCCGTCGAACGTCGCCTTTGAAGATTGGCTATCTTCATCGGAAGGTTGGTTCTGATCGTGCCCCACCGGCCTCATTCAGACCGTACCCTACTTGCTTCATCGGATCGTTTCCCACTCGCTTCATCGCAAGATGGACCTTCCTCGAAGTCACCTACCCGTAAGACTGAAGCCCCCCTCCGTTAGTAGTATTGTCAAGTTCTCCCTTTTGATCTGAGCCTAGTAATGCTAATAAATTAATTCCATTTGAGAATCCCTCCTCATAAATTATCAAGAGACTATTTCAATTTAAATAATTCCCTTATGCCTATCTTTATTCTATTTTGATATCTGTAAATAAAATTATATTTTTGTCGTTTCATCTTTAACTAACCTTGAACGATACTCTCGGCCTATTCAAGTAAATCTCGCCAATCATTTATGCACTCTGTCTGATTATTAAGGATTTGAAACTTAACGCCTCAAGTGTGACCTCCTAGTCGGTTATTAATCCCTGCGAACAGTCCTTAAACGGTTCGCGTTTCAGTAGGTGATTAACTCAGTCTCCCCCCTATAATATAGGAGTAGTGTATGGTATAGAGTGGTGTACCACGACAAGGATGTTGATTTCAATATGATTGTTTAGATGTATTTTGTCGTGTTTACTCTTAAGTTAAATCGCAGTGTCTTTGTCGGTAGTGTATGAGGAATTTGTATGGATGTGTTAACGGTATTAGATTAAATATTGTTTTCCATGTTTGCTGGCTTTATATTTTGTATGCGAACACGAATATTTACTTTGTGTCCTTGAATGTTGGCGCTACTACTATATTCCTCACTTTATATATCCAATGTCCCTATCTGAGTGCATCATATGACTTTTTATTTGGAATTCTGATATTGAAGACAGGTTCTAACCCAATCACATATTTCTTTTTTCATCTCACACAAGACAAATCTGTCTGATATTGATTTGAGCAAAGGACGTGTGCCGAAATGATAAAAATTCTGGTAAAATTTTAAGATTAGCTTGCGGAAATCAGAGGTGACATAAGGAAGAAAAAATCTTTCGATAGATGAAAAATTATAGAATGCTAGGAAGAGGGTAGTGCAAGCTTATGTAATTGAAGCGAAGCGAATAAATTCTCCTGTAGATTTCTTAATTGCAAATCATTCAAATGAGATTAAGCTGAAGTTTCACAGTCGATAATAGTAAAAGAAGGAATAATTATGTATAGAGCTTCATAGTTGATAAAGTGAAAGAAGGAATTGCTGAGTATATTTAATGACATGAGGGGATATTAATTTGTAAACCATGCAATTTCAACATTGAAAAGAGCTGCTCCAAATGTTGTTAATGTTGACCTTACTTTTCGCTCGCAATTAACATCTCATCGACATATGCGAAATCGATGTTTAGGTCACTCAAAACATAAGTGATATACTCGTACCGTTAAAATGTATGGGAAGAGTTGGACATACCTTGAAGAAGAACAAGAAATTATTAGCGTTGGATGATTGCTCCATTGGTATATAAAAAAACGTTCCCTTGAAATCGCCTTTGAAGAACAGCATTCAATTCTTTAAAGTTGCGGAAAAATAGCAGGTGCTTATCCCGCCCGAATGGTGATAGGGTTAACATGGCAGTAGGACCAGGCGACATTCAAATTATTGTCGAATTTCTTTAGAAGAAGAATGGGTGAGGCATAGGGAGATCTAGTTGACCTAATCATTTTTTGTTTTTAACGAAGCCTGACTGCTATATTTTACCACGCAAAAAAAGCTTTGGGTATAAACGTCTAGGTTGTTTAGCAACTGGCTATCCCTGCATCACAACATGAAAATATGAAGAGGGATCTCTAGGAACCTTTTGACTATAACCGTGTTTGTTGTGGTGTTTGTAAAAATTCTGTATTTTAGAATGAGTCGCTCTACTGCAGAGTTGTTTGGAATTGCAAAAGAAAGCGATAGAGAAATAACACTTTCAGCTATGACGCTTAATAGAAGATTAGTGGTGTCCTCCACCAACCGTGAACGTTTCAGGTTAATTATTAGTTTATAATTTCATCAGAAGTTTCTCCCCAAGATACCATTCTCATTTTAAACAGATGCATAAAGATGTACCGGGCTACCATATTGCCTATGGTACCAATAGATGCTATCCTAAACCATGAGAGAGTGCGCGATCAAGTAGGAGAGTTGTGTGATCTAGCTATAAAGTTGTGCGATTCCAGTGGAAGACATGTTCGCAATGGATGCTGAGTGCCCCCTGAAATAATCTCTCGCTGCGAGCTCTTCCTTGAAAGGAACCAATTATGCTTCCATGTGTTCGCAGAATTGTTGTGAAAGATCATTTGAGATAGAAGTAACTTTGTATCAGAGCTGCGACTGAGAGCGCATAAGTTAGAGAGTTACTCATTTGAGGCCTCTGGGGGCTAGAATTTCAAGTGTTCCTTGAAGAAGGGAGGATGGAGGTTATTTCACTTATTGAATCGATAAATAAATACTTATTTAATTCTAAATAACTTCAAATAGTTGTTTGATTTCACTCCCTAAAATAATGATAAACATAGCAAAAATGCTGCATTAGTTATGGAATTATCAAATATATATAATGCGGATAATTAGATACAGGCACCGGTTGACTAAAGACCACCTCTTCTATAATGCATAAACCATTTGGGCTAAAATTGAAAATGAGAAATGCATACAAACTACCATTTAGACAATACTACTCTGTGTATTTCAACTTATGATCCAAAATGTAGCATCGTACATTAAGTGACCTCCAATTGATTTTGTTTCTTAATAGTGACCTTTTCTGACTCTATCTTACCGCAATGTTGTTCTATAAGTAACTTAATTTCATAGAGCATTGCCCTTCTATCAAATAATATCTCATTTTACTGTAATGAGCTCTTCCAGTAGATGATGGTATCTTATAATAATTGTCATTTCGTTCTATTGCTCACCTTTCCTTATTTTGTGTTCCCTTGCCATAAGAGAAGAACTAATGATCACATTAACTAGCAATATCTTTTGGTCAGTTTGGAGTCATATGTATCTTCTTGTAGTTATATAGACGCAACCACTCTTGGTGATACGATTCGCTCACCCACACACTTTTAAGCTGTACACTTACTAAGTCAAGTGGCTTACTTTTTTCTCCCTCCAACTAAGGAAACATGAAGAATTTATGAGAGCGACCCGGAAAATTAAATTGAGAAACCTATCGAACGTCCAAGATTTGGACGGGCGTATGATCTTCGAAAAGATCTTTGGCGAGCTGAATGTAGAGCTCCTCTGACTAATTGACACAAACAACTGTTATTCGCCCATCTGTGCTAACCAGTGCACTGCGAAGCTCTCACCTCCATTAAAGCTGCATGAACCTAAAACCATATAAACCACAAATAAAATCACCCAGTAGCCTTATTCTCCAGCGTCTCGAACCTTGGGTGGGAGAACACGATGCTGAAGAGATTCATGCAGTCTTAAAACATCTCACCTGGGCCAAACTAGCCGAGATTATAAAATTCAAATACTACAACATATGTTGAAAGTCATGTTGTCGGATACAATATTGGAGAGCAAAGCAGCAAAATCGTGCTTGCTCTTCTTCCACTTCTTGTCTGCTTAGAGCAAAGAGAGGGATAGGAGTTTGTACACCAACAAATGTGTTTATAATGCTTCAATTATGACAAACACCACACGACCAATACCTTAAAAAAAAACCTACTCGTGGGTCCCATCTGCGCTTTAGGGGGAAATTCTTGTAGGAGCTGTAATATACACTCTCTAAAATATTTCATCTGGGTTGGGGAACACTAGACAATGTTGATGGCATATCCGGTCATAAAAGTTCTGCTAACAAAGAAGTTGCAAATAAAAAAGCAAGCGGAAGAGAAGAAAGCCAAATCTACATACGCCAAAGTAGCTAATGCTGCCGTGGCGGAGTCAAGGGAAAACAAAACATACCTGCATGTCGAGAATGAAAATCTAATAAAATTATGTGCTGCATTTATTTTACTCACATAATAAATCTTTCATAACCCATATCATTCGCTATTGAGGTGACAAAAGGAAATGGAATGTAAGAGATGTGGTTTGCCAAGAATATACGATGAAAGGAAATCGTAAAAATTAGCCTTAAAACCCTATGCACAAATATTTCTCAAAGCGCCCAACCACCGGCCACCTCTCTCTCTCGAGACCTATGGTTACAAGTGCAGCCGACAAAGCAACAAAAACTGTAAACACACACAGAAAACAAAATAAAACGAAAACACAAAGAATGCTAATTATATAAAATGAACACACATGAATAAACACATGGGGAGAGGGTGAATACAGAACGTGCAAGGTCTTCCCAGCTACAGCGTCCGCCAAGATCGACATATTCTTGCAAGAGGGAATCAGAGCAGCTATACCATTCAGGGAAATTAAACTTGACTGGTATGAAACGAGCTGTTGAGCGTAATTACAGAATAACGGTGTGCTTTTGGACTATTTACTTGACAGACTAGACATATAAACCGACGCAAGTCCATTCTGGCACACTGATAAAAGACTAAAAGGATGACATCCACGACAATGACACTTAAACATGACAATAACGAAATTACAGCGACCGACAAGATCGAAGATGAGTTCAAATTCCTCTGGGCAGCCTGACATATTTAATATAACGCCTGAAAAGAATGAAAACTACGATCTAGTCTTTAAAGACATTGTGATCGAGTCAAGTATTAAATTCTGGAATATTAAACCACTCTTCTTTAAGCGATTGCGCAGACCAATTCGATTTTAGAAGGTGATTGAATTTTTTCACTCATTAATGGCAAAAATAACCACAAGTTTTAAGAGAAATTAACAATCGTGAATTTATAACAACAAAAAATAAAATAATAATCACGATTATCACACGCAGGCGATGTCAGGTAATATTAAAACTCACAGTAAGTACAGGAATTTTTCCTGCTCTGGCTTTTCCTGCATGTATTAACTATCTATACAGTTATCTAAAGGGTTAAATTTTTGTAGACACAGAGCAATTGCTGAAGAATAAAAACATCTTAGAATTATTGTACTGTTTCTTCTTGAGTAACAATAAAAATAGGAGTTAGTTATGTACGATGACGGTTAGCAAGTTCTATAGTATGCGCATATATAGCAATTAAGCCTATACATGACATTTAGTTTTGATTGAAACACAGATTTCATATAAACTATATTTATGAATAAATTTGAAGCAAAAATACTGTTTTGAATAATTCAATTAAATTAATATTCTTAATTAATAAACTTTAATGCGAAAAACACGAATTTGAAAAAAACCCAGTAAAATTACTATTGAAGGCAGTATGAGCACATAATCATTTCACTGAGATCTAAACTGACAGTTTCAGTGGCGACAGATTATGGCGCGAGAAGATTGAACGCATTCAATACTCTTTCCGACTGCGTTCATTTCCTACACGTGTTGCTCGTTAAAAACGTATTAACCCTTCTGCATTAGAAGTGTTATATTCAAACGAGTTTACATCAATTTTAAAATTGTGTCTTAAAAATAATACAATTTACGCGTTATATTAATCATATTTCATAATTCCCACAAAATATTATTTTTTTTTACTAAATCCTTCCCTTCCCCAGCGCTGTTCAGAACCCGCAGATGGAATTTTTAATCCACACTCTTTGACAAGGAACGGAGGCCTCTCTCTTGAACCACAAAATCCATTTAGTCGACGTAAATGTAAGAATAAACGAGAAAATAAGTAAAATCGAGTTCATTCATAAAAGTGCCCAAGAAAGTAATCAATACAATATCGAAAACCAATTGAAATTTAGTTATTCTTAAACAGTGAGTGAAATGGGTAGAATACGCAGGAGGACGGCGTCTTCTATTGGTCCGTTTTCAGTTCATGTCCAATTTCTCTACTACAGTTGTAGCAAAGCAGAGACATTTATTGACTATTCTTTGTCGTTACTAGCAATTAAAATTAAATTGTATATTTTATAAACTTTTGTTTCTACCCCTTCTTCCCTTCCCTCAGCCTGTGAGGCTAAGATTGGAAAGAAGGAGTTCATTAAACCCAGTTCCTAAAAACCCATTTCCATCACTATTCCTGAAATAGGATATCCTTAGCTTGTATGACCTCCATCTTATACAGTAAGAGCTTCAATTCCAACGATTGCAATTCAAACATTGGTGTATTCATTTTACATTCTTGGCTCACACTGTCTGTTTACGTGAGGGTGTGACTCTTTCTAGAGTTAGATACATTCCTTAACGATACGTTAACGTCTGTAGTATCTTCTTCAGAACAGATAATGAATATTTTGCTGCTTAAGGTTGGTATTTTGAGGTATTGATATCCTTAGGAATAGATGATTCTTAATCGTCCAGATTGTTTCTCCCTAGCCCTCTAGATGTCTCATTTTATGTTGTGCAACAGGATTTGATGATAGAAAGTTTTGTCATGTATCCATTCGTGCATCAATTGAAACATACGTTAATTCAAATTTTTCGGATATTTTTACTGGTATTATTTTTCTTCCATGATTCACTATCAATTTTCGAATAGATTTTCCTTGAACTCTGGACTAATAATTTAAGTGTTCCATTATTATTACATTATGCCATTCGGGGTATAGATTTTTTCAATACTCTTAGACCAAACATTGCCCATTCTTGTTATTTATATCGAAAAAGGTAGAATTTGGATATTTTAAGAGTAAGAGCAATGTTCCCAATCTTTTTACGTGCGGCGAAGTGCCAGGTCAAGGCGTTGCTTTTTTTTTCAAAGGAATAAAGTTAAATTTAAGCCATATAGAGCCATGAAACGACCCATATGACCATAAGACATATGGTTATCCATCTTGGAAATCTCGAATCTGCCATCGGATTTGGCGCTGGTAGGCTTATCTAGTGGCAGAAGCCTCATTTAGCCATTCAATGGCACTTGTAAGTGATTTGAACCATGGGAAACCATCAATGCAATAACCATTTATCATCTTATAACAAAACGCCGCAGGTCATTGGAGAGACTTTCCCTCTTGTTCAATTTCCAGAAATGGCTCTTTCCCAGAAAAGCCTTGCAACCATTGTTGCTCTACAAAAAAGTGGGCTGAAATGATGCCAGGAGATAGTTACTAAGGGGAAGTTGCTAAAGGAACACCATCTTTAGGATCATAAATGACATTAAAAAGACTTCCTCGTGGGAGGAAGTCTTCTGGACGCACTAAGCTTCAAATAAACTCCAACATGGCCTCTTTTTAGGGTGACAGCTCAGGATCGGGTTGCCTCGAGTGGAAGCTTGCTTACGATTCGAATGGAGTAGGTTTGGACAATTCAGCGATAACAGTGAGGCGGAGATTTTTAGACAGGTCTCAACTTAAGAAAAGATGAAAAGCTTCATCTGACCAAGAAGATCCTTACAGATAGGCTCCACTTCTATGGAAAATATAAAGAATGGGCTGTAGAAGAGCGGGACAAAGAGATTTTTTCTAATAAAGCACCATTCTGCTTGTTTAGGGCCTTTGGAAGATCCCTCGTTACGAGGAGGAAATGGAAAAGCTTTCACGAGTCCTGTGTTTTGCCCACGGTGAAGAAGCAGGAAACTCTTAATGTACGGTGATGCTTCCCATCAAAGAGAACTGTATCACTAACAATTTTGAACAATGACACTGCCATGAAATCAAGATGGTACCAAAGCTTGTTTCATCAACACCTTTTTTCGACAGTTCAGGATCAATTTGAGGATGATAATTGTATTTTTCAACATGATGGCGCACCTTTTCACACATAAAACGTAATAACAAAGTTTTTAGCTGAAAATGACATCAAATTTCTGACCTTTGTCCATAAAATTGGTGAGATTTGAACCCAATAGAGAATTTGTGGGTGAAAATCAAACGAGGATTGATAACCAGAAGCCATTCAATTGTGAGCAGTTGCGAGTACTTACCAAACAGAAATTAAGCAATATCACTTAAGATATAAAATATTTGGTCTCCAGCATGTGAAAATGAATTAAAGGAGACCGTAAGAACAAAGGCATCATTGTAAATATTGATTGTGCGCATCAATTGAATGTATTTATTAATAAAATGGGATTAGGCTCTGACTTTTTTAAAATTTCACCTTCCAAAATAAAGCCATGTCCGCATTTGTAAAAGGCCCAATACTGATGTAATCATTATTCTCACAATAGGAAAGAAATTTGGTCTTTGAATTATCTGGAATTTGCGCAAATTCCTTCTTTTAGGTTCCTAATATCCCCTTTCGCCCCAGAATTTAGGATGAATTAAATTTATTGTATCAAATGTTTGTATCTTTAATTTTTATAATGACTATCTTTCACTTTTTCATTTATTTCTATAATGCTCGGAAAGTGGCGTTAAACTTATTCCCTCCAGAAAAAGTATGAATTTGTTGCCTTCAATGTAAAAGGGTTTCCTGACCTTTTGTTGTGAGAATTTTTTCAGGAAGTTATCCCTAAGTGTTTGCGATATATCATCATTGAGAAGTGCCTCTTTGTCATTGGCTGTGAAGTTTTCATTGTGTACAAAGATGGCGTTTGTTATTTATAATGCTTTTTACGTTTAATCTTTAAATTTAAAAGATATATTTAGGGGGCGTGGTCGCGTTTGAAATTTTTGTTTCAGCGAGATTCAAATATTGTCCAAGAGTTTTTTTTATCTTGTTGTTTTTTTGCTCTTTCATTATCAGCTTATTAGAACAGTATTCATAAGTTTATTGTTAATAACTAGAAAAAAATATATTTTGTACATTATCGCGATACTTAAATTTTAACGGTTGACTTCACGTTTTTTTCTTATTCATGTGAGATAAACTCATTAATTCCTCCTCATTTTAATGCATTGATTTACCTTCTTTAGTTCTTAAGTTGTTAATTTTCTTTAGTTTTAAGTTGTATAGCTATTTTCCTCTTCTTCAAACTTAATTGTTGGTACACATAGTTGGTAGAGTTTCCAACGGAAAGCAACCTTATCCCAACTAATTAATTTAACCCCGAGTTATTCCCACTAAACTTGACCAAGTTGCCGAAAGTCAATTCTATACTTACCCTTCAGATCAATCTGTCAAAGAAGGTAAACGAATCATTAATCACCCCTTTTGTTACTGGAAAGGCGCCATCTTTGCTTAAAAAAGCAAAAAGAATTGTTTTATCTCTGCCGTAGATATTTGTCATATACCTCCTCTTCACCAGAAGATAAAATAATCTTTTATTCCTGTAACCCCGTCCTTTCTAAGCAGGTTTTACTTCCCTGCAAGAAAGGTTCCACCACACAAATAAACACATTGCGTCTGTATTCGTAGTTTCTTGTAGCCCTCTTTGTTGGATTAGCTGATATGTGCAGAAAATTCATAATGCGTAAGGTTACCTTAAATCTTTACCTCACCAGCAATTCTATGTACTAAGTTTTGACAAGGCAGTACTTAGTTGGAAGTATTTTTCCTTGTAGGTGATCGGGAGGATAACCGAGGACCTTCCTCCGGGGCTGATTCGGCAGCTAGATGGATCCTACTAGTCAGGCATTCTGCAGCGGAGGCCGAAACTTTCACTCCGATTCGCTGCTTATCTCCACCTTTTGCAGCCAAAGCCGAGCTTGCCAGTAACAATGCTTAATAATTTCTTAGCTTTAGCTTCTAACCGAGACAAGGATGATTTCGAGGTTTGCTTTTTATGCGACTTGATTACAGGGACCAAATGAAGGAATTCTGCTGAAGGAAACTAACGCGACAGAGGAGATAATGTTATCCGAGGGTCAAATTTCAAGATCGCACGAACAGATTCACCGAATGTAGTTTATATTATGCTTATAAAATTTAATGATTAATTTTTTATACAAGGTCTGAGAAAATTCTCGCAAGGTATAAAGTATTCTTCCGACAATATGCGCGACGAATGTTTATTTACGGGAGAGCTTCATACATTAAAATCTCTCTTAGCGTTATCTGCCAGAAGGAGGGATGTATGTACGTCTTAAATCTATGGACGAGTATTACGAGGGCCGGGACCTATTCTGGAGAGGCGGGCTGGACCTGAAAAGGTTAGGTTCGGCGAGACTAGGAACTCTTTGTAAGAAAGCTTTGATGGATTTTCCGACACGAATGCACCAAAGAATGGAAACTACATAGGAGAGTTCTGTTCGCAACAACCTAATAACCCTACACACAATCAAAGTTCTGGAAATTTAAAAATAAGTTTGTCATGTTCTTGCACAAACGTACGTAGTTTGAGGCTCAAGGTAGATGAATTGAAGGTCTTAGTTTCGCTAGATTATTTTGTTATTATCGCAGCTACGGAGGCATGACTAAAAAGTGGATAGACTATCTTTTATACATAAAAAACGGAGTAGTTTCTTAAACGAAAAACAATATTTAAATGGTTTATATAGGCTCATTTCAAAATTCGGAAGGAGATTTTCTGAATGAAGTTGCTAACAATGCAAGAAATTGACATCTAAAATTTATAAATGATAATTCCCTCATCAAAATTAGATGAACCGATACATGACGCAATTAACGAAGCATTTAGGTACAATGCTCACAACATAATTCGATTAAATGAAAGTAATCATGTAAATATTCATAAAAGCTCTCATCTCAACCCGAAATATAAATCTTATTTTATTTTTATCCTACTTTTGAACTTTTGTGATGAGATAAAATTTTCGGCGTTCATTTTCCACCCAGAATATCGTTAAAGTGTATTATAGATCTAAAGATTCTAATAGATAAAATCAGGAGTCTAGGATATATAGAGAGTTAATGGAATGTAACTGTGATAGAACGTGTTGAAGCTGCGTTTAATTTCAACTCCTACCCCGTATTATTTAAAACCACGATGCTGCCCACGTGCATCTTCGATTCGAGGCTTAGAGTCTTATCTCAGGTACCGGATGCCAATGTTTAAACAAGGAGGTTATCGTCCCCCCGTTCGCCCCATACGCCGACCTCGCCAGATCGAGTTAGGCTTATGAACAGATAAGGCATTGTTCCCCGGCCCGGCTGTGCGTTCCCTCCAAGCTTTCACTCCATTTTCCCCCACGCCAAGGAGATGTCCTGGCTATTTATATGGAAACTTTACCACTAAGATCAGATTGGAGATCCAGATTTTCGTCGCGAAACATCACCACGACCCTCTCTCCCTTTGTGCGCCAAGGGACCTCGACCTCGAGATTCACCATCACTTGTCCAGAAGGAGGACAATATTCCTTGAGTGTCAAAGGTTCGAGCCTTTCCGACGCCAAGTCCCCAAGGCCCCCCCCCCCTGTTGTTCAAGGAGAACAGCATTAGAACAGCCATTGTTCGTTTTGAGCCCTTCGCCAAGAAACGGTTCTCATCCCCCCCCCCCTGTTGTTCAAGGAGAACAGCATTAGAACAGCCATTGTTCGTTTTGAGCCCTTAGCCAAGAAACGGTTCTCATCCCCCCCTGTTGTTCAAGGAGAACAGCATTAGAACAGCCATTGTTCGTTTTGAGCCCTTCGCCAAGAAACGGTTCTCATCCCCCCCTGTTGTTCAAGGAGAACAGCATTAGAACAGCCATTGTTCGTTTTAAGCCCTTCGCCAAGAAACGGTTTTCATCCCCCCCTGTTGTTCAAAGGAGAACAACATTAGAACAGCCATTGTTCTTGAGCCCGTAGACAAGAGACGGTTCTCATTCCCCCCTTTGTTCAGAAGAGAACAAAGTAGAACAGCCATTGTTCTTCAAGCCGTTCGTCGAGTAACGGTTCTCCTTTCCAAGACGCCTCGTCAGGATCCTTTTATTCCCCCCCTTCGGCTGGAGCTCGCCAGCGGACCGAAACTCCTTTGCGCCACCTTCCACTGCACCACTAGTGCCAAAGTTACGTAAGCCAAACTTCACCTTTGAGTATTGATCCCTTTTGTCAATTCTATCCTGTGCTTTAAATTGTTTATCGAACCATCCCATCTCTTTAACTCTATATTTGTTTTACCTTTTTTAATCCCTTAAATCCTTGGATTAGCCCGAGTCTCCACGACCCTTTCCATTCTGTTTATGTCAATATTTTCCGTTTTTGTGTATTGTTTATAGTTATTATTAATAAAACTCTATTTTATTAATGATAGCAATATTATTATCCTTGAGCTCAGTTCCACTTCTTAAGCATATCGAAGATACATAATATCGGCCGCCAGACAGTAAACGCACTCTAAAGATAATTAAGGAAGTTCCCTCAACGAATAGTGTAATATATGGTATCGTCGGGAGTCATTCTACGACAGTAACCTAATGTATAGTTTCGAAAATCGGCAATAATGTCTAGGATCGAAACCGATACCTTTATTATCTTCGCCTTGTTAAACGCATAATAAAAAAAAACAAAGAGAACTTTGAAAAAAAAGTGTGCTGGTCTTAATAAGATTTCATGCGGTTTTATAGATATGTAAATCATTGTAAGCAAATTATGTAGAGTGCATCGGGGCCCTTCAATATGCTGAGGATGTCCGTAGAGACTATTCGGAACACGCTGGTGGAGATATTAAATGAACCTTTTAGTACTTTTTTCCCTTCGAATGTACAAATAAATGACTCAATTAAAGGATGTAGAGCACGAATTTCGAAGAGGACGCTTATGACTAAAAAAAATGCTTGATTCTTTTCATGAAACGATCTCGAAATTTGACTAAGAAGAAGTGGTAGATGTAGTTTATCTCGATTTCAAGAATGGCTTTGTCGCCGTTCAACACCAAATAATTAATAAAGCTCAAAGTACACTGAATAGGGTCATCGTACTAAAATGAATTATAAACTGGCTGGAAAATGGTAACCAGAGAGTTGTTATCAATAGTAATAGGCCATCATGGATATCTCTCACTAGTGGGGTTCCTCGAGGATCTGTTCTCTGCCTCTTACTTTTGAATTCAAGTAAATTCAAAATTTGCCGATGACACGAAACTTGCTTTTAGGTTAAAATATCAAACTCACAGCAAAAACTTGCAAAAAGACTTGGAAAGATGGCAAATGCCATTCCTAGTGAATAAGGGTAAGGTCATGAATATAAATCTTGATAATCTCAGGAGAGTGACGAAATGGGTGGTAAAAACCTTAAGGATAGTCAACATGGAAAAGGATTTACACAAATAGTATTCTAGGATACATATGTAGCTAGAAATTTTGCGTTAAAATATAAAAATATTATTTTTTCGTTACATAAATGAATTGCAAGTCGTCAATTGGAGTATGTGGTCCAATACTAGTCTCCCTTCAAGCAAAGTGGTATATGCCATCTGTATTCGCTAGTAGATTAACACGGTGTTGAATTATGTGTAAGGAAAAAAATAAGAATTTTAATGATCCATTTGTAGTACGAAATTTTCCTGTTCAAATCATTTCTCTGTTGACAAATTAATTAATATCTCCAAACCCACAAATTATGTTATCATAGTAAAAACAAGATGCAAATTAATTGTTGATTAATTTGCGAGAGATGATTGGCGTGTAAAAGTGAAAATTAGGGGCAAATTGAATTTTCCAATAGTGTATGAAAGTGATTTTTTTGTATCGAAATTTATTTATATTCTGGTTGGATTGTTGGATTATCTTCATAAAAAAATACTTATGGCGGTGCGAAACTGTAAAAGCGCCTGTTTATTCGCAATAAATTCTCCACACTGTTGGCGTTTGAGTTAAGGAGTTGGGCAATCCAGGGATGTTTTTTTTTGCCTGCTTGTAATGGATGCAGTTCATTACATGGTAGCAGACGCAAAAAACCCTTACCTGCTAGATGATTGAGCCAAGTAAATAGGAGTTTTCTACAAATATATCAATATGTTATCGATCAGGTCAAATCAGCAACGATTAAAAGCAAAACCAGGAAAGGGTTGTTTATTGCAATTTGAGATATCAAACAATTGAACAGTAGTTGCACAGCTTTTGCCAAAAATGGAGGCAGTGACATACTAATGGAAAGATTTCAAAACATACTATAAACATCTGCAATGGCTCTTGCAAAATTTCAGATTATATAATTAAAGGCTGAAAAAGAACAGTTTTTACCATATTATGGAGGTAAGTAGACATGAAATATCAACTGACATAAATCTAACCCTACATCTGCCTCTGAAATTCGAATTTTGTCAAATCTCACTAAACTATTTGCCAAAGACAGTAATTTTCGGCAGAAAACGTTGATAAATAAATCATTAAAATATACAATGTAACAATTAGTTAAGTTATGATGAAATGTTTAAACATATTTAATGTTTTAAAATTGTTATTAGTATATTATTTTATTCCTTTTACCGTTTTTAGGACTTTTTAAACAAAATTACAACTATTTTTCATTATAATAGGTTGGAAAATGAGTTATCGCACAACTTTTATTGACAACGATTTACAACGAAACAAAACAAACATATCATTAAAGAATATAATCAGCGTTATGTTCGAACACCTGCTTCAAACGAAGGGATAGATCATGGCAACCTTTGTTGTAAAATTAAACTGTTTTGCGATCAAATAAGTCTCCGACTGCGGTGTTTAGTTCTTCATCATTTGCGAACGTTTTGCCATTCAAGAAGTTGAACAGTACCCGAATAGATGGTTGTCTGTTGGGACCAGGTCTGGTGAGTAGGGTGGGTAATGGAGAGCTCCCCCAACCCCTAGCTCCAGAAGATTTTCACGGCCATAATATACAACATGTGATCGGACATTATTTTCCAGAAACATGGCATCAGTCACTTCTGGTCGTTTCCGCGCATTTGCATTTACGAGTATTGACGTTGCTAACTGTATAATTGAGTGTCGATTGCGTTCTAACATTTCCCAGAAAATCGCTCCTTTCACATCCCACCGACACAAACCATACGTTTCCTTTGATGTTAGTCAGCCTTTGCCCAAAGTTGTTCAGGTGCACCTTTGTATGTCCTAGTCTACCTAGGCTCTAGGTTACCGTAGACAAGCAAGGCTTAGAAAAGACTAGGCCTTTTTAAACAAAGGTTGTGCGGGAACTTTTTCCCAACCTAACTGGCGAATTTTTGTTCGTCTAGTAAAAACCGACGGAAATATTTCTTCCAAAATTTTATATAATTAAAGGCTGCTCTGATTCTAGCTCTAAAAACTAACTAGTACCATTTGGCGAGAATTTCCTTGCTCAAACTTGTGTTGCCCTAGGTCATAGAATACTAAACCATAATCATTCGAACAAACTTTTCCTTACAATAGGTTGAGTTGTTGTAATTCATGAAAGACCCAACCATAATCATCTAACGGAATTCTTATATTCCGAAAACGTGCATTGTTCTAGTTGGTAAAAAACTCAATCCTTACCATTCAAGGAAACATTTTATTCCAAATGATCGCATTTTCCTAGTTTGTCTTAGGCTCAACCCTAATTAACCAATAATCCTTTATCTTGCTAAAGACACTGCTGCTCCATCTTGTGAAAGACTTCTTTCAAACGGTTGCATTGTCCTAGTTTTAAAAATCTACGCACCACTATACATATATGTAGATCTTTAAAATTCTAATAATGAAATTCTCCGTAGAAAACCTACCATAGTATCAAAACAAAGCTTTCTTGTGAGTTGTCAGTATGATTTCTTTTGCAAAATAACAAGGCAGTCGCGAATTCCTTGACGGACATATGTACATATTAGTATTTACATCGCCCATTTTTGTACTGTTGCCATACTTTCTCCCCAAAACAGGTAAATGTAAAATTTAGATTTGTGTTATTTTTTACAAGAATGTGAACAATTGCTAAATACAAACCAGAATCACAGCCTTAGCAAATAGTAAGGGCATGTGCGAGCTATCCTTCCCATATTTAATAGAAAGAATTACCGCAAAGATTCTCATAATTATGAAGTTTATGGCTAGTAAAATTAGTTTAATTTATTTAATATAACATAATGCTATGCTTATGCTATGAAATGCAATTTTACGAGTGTAGAACGAATAGTAAAAATAAATGAGATGAATATTAAGAAAAAATAAGAAATATCCTCTTATGGCCTACATAATTTCCTATAACAATGCAAAATGAATCATGAAACTACGCTTTTATCAAATATATCATTGAATACAGTTTATGACATAGTTTGTTATCTCATGTTTTGTTTATTATCGCTATTGATGGGTAATAATTTCTAGTTTCCCAGCGTTTTGTGATATTCGAGTAAAGGTGGTTATAATCCCGAAGGATTTTTATGATGTAGAAATGTGACCATCGGTCAAATAGATGAAGTAGCTCCATAATATTATCAAATTTTAAGCCAAATTGGGCTTTGACAACTTTAATTAGAAAAGCTTTAATGGAAACTTTGCAATGAAGTTGCGACTATTTATTGCTCTCGTAGTCTAGTAGATAATGTGCTAGATTTTCAGTACTAGAGATTCTAAGGCTAACTCCCATGACCTTGTGTGAGTAGCGCTCTTCTGAGCCATGAAGGACACAATACATTCTTTTTTTTCTCCTAGCCTTTGCATTAGACAAAGGACAAACCTTGTTGTTCACGGACTTACCTAGTGATGCGAGACTCATCTTTATGTGGATTTCACAAATCCGTCAAAGGATCACGAGATAGGGAAAGAACGAGTAGTGCAATCAAGAATTAAGTGAATTGATTTTTTTTTGTAATATACTTCTTAAGAGCAATTTAAGAGCAATGTAGGTTAGAATAATGGCGTCTCTAGGGCCAAAGGGTTACAACGACCACTCCGAGTCTCCACCTAGTGAGAGACGGGTTAAGCGAAATACGTAGGATATAGAGTGATTGATGATGGAGATTCCTTTCCTGCTTCTTCTTAAATACTAACAAAAATATCCTTTCTTCATTGTAATTAAAGAATTCAAAGAACATTTTCAAACATGTGAACAAACCACTAAAATATTCATTAGCAGCACAACTACACAGTCAAACCAACAACACTTTGAAAGCGAAGTCCTTAAATTCGGCAAGGATCGATCGCGTTTGCATGAGAGAAACACAAATACTAGCCGAAACCTCCCGAAGCCCAGAGCGCCAACTACATTGCGAAACAGCCACTCTCGCAGAGGAACATTAAAATCACATTTAATATATGTATACTACATTAGACATAAACTGGCAACCCTCCCACTTCGCCCGCCGCAAACCAGATTCCATGAAACATACCTACACCCATCTTCATCAATGTTCATTTAAGTCACTCAAACACAACAACCTTCTTCATGCATGGTCCCGCTGATATCCACTCTACTGTATCCTCCATCAAAGGACAGAGTCCATCTGGCAGGGCTGAGGTGTGGGCATCAGGAAACCCCCTTAATTTAGCAGAAAAGGTTTGATGTGACTGTCATGGATTCTTATCCAGGATGCAACACGGTACCTCACTCAATCAAACACATAATGGAAGGCAGCGTGGCACACAACCACACAAGCCAACAACAAAATACATACCCCTTTGAAGATTGTGGAAAAACCAGGCGCATGCTGTATCCTTCCTCAAAACCTAGGGATTGCTTTGCCTCATAGCTCGAGAGCATCAACCAAATAATAACCAATTCACGTGCCTAACAATTCATTTAGATAGGAATCTGCCTAGGACATAAAGGAAGGAAGGGACGCGAAACATTCCATAACCTATACTACCTCCACAATTAAGTCAGATGGACGTAGGGTTGTTAGGGAGGAAAGATTATGTAAGCTTCCAAATTCCAGACACACTATGGATGTCAATGCTACACATGGATCTCCTTTGCGATGGACGATTTGAAAGAAAGTGGCTAAGTTTAAACAGGTATCCATATTCAGCTGAGAAATATAGTGAGGTAGTGATGAATAAAAAAATAAAGACAAAGAAACGAGATAACTTAGAGATAATAGCGAAAACGACATCCATAAAAATGCTTGCTGTTGTTGCCGTTTTAGGGGCATTCACTTCGACGGACTCTGCTGACCGGATGAGGATCTAGAAGGGATCCAGCACTCGCGTCACCGTATGATTTGCCTGGGGATGTGTAATTGTTGAGTATGTTCGGAATAAGTGCTGAAGTGCATCTAGCTCCTGGATGTAGCCTATCTAGATGTCCATATCATTCAAATCGATTCGGTGTTTGTAGTTGATTGCTTCTTGACCTCATCAGAGAGACCCGTTTATGCTGATGCCGTGGTGGCTATTTATACAGGACCCTTTAGTTCAGAAACGTTTTAAATCGTCATTTAAGTAGTATAATCGAGTGCCATAGTGACTATAAACCAAAGGACCATTAGACTGTGGGCTGATCATAGATTCAATGCCATGATGTCTCAATCATTAGTATCGCAGGAGTTTATCCTCTTGTCTCAGTTGTCTGTAGGTGTTAGTTAACTCGGCCAGGGCAGAATACAGTCTTGAAACCGCCGTGGCTAGTGATGGTGATGTCGGCGAAGACGAGGTAGATAATGAATCTGAACTGCTTCAAAGCACGTGCCGCCGTTAAATCTGTATCGTCAGGAAGATCAAGTTCTAATGGTCTTTTCACTTCATTCCCCTAATATATGTAGCAATTCGGCCTACATTAACATGATTAAAATCAAAGGTGAACTCTCATAGCTTCCAAGCATGAAGTATTTACTTTCTACATGGGTGATTGGTTATTTTTGCAATTCTTCTAAGCAGATTATTTTCTATCAACACAAAACTACGTAGGCGAAGACAAACGGACTTTTTTCACATAAAGATAGCTATTCGATGATATCTGAATTTTAGCTTCTAGGTTGGTTGTGGTTAGAATTGTTATAAAAGGATGGAATGAACAAGTTAACTATTTTTAACACCACATTCAGCATCACTTTTTGTTCCGATAAAAAAATTAGAATTTATTTTATCATAAACCAATTATTTTTTTCTAAACTTTTTATATCTCATTTTACACTTTCTGATTTAAATAATACCCGACAGTCAAAAGAAGTGTTGACTTTTCTTCTTCTGTAAAGTTTAACAATGATTTGAAATATGCATCTAAGGATAGTATTGCCGATTACAAAAATTGACTTCTTATCCAATATATTTGCACAATGTTAAAGAAGGTATGTGTAGGATGCTGTAGCGGGCCGAAAATAGATCTCTAATCCCAATCGATAATCGATCCAACCCGCTTCCTACACTGCCCGGACGTGAGAAATCGAGGGAGAATAAAACGGATTGTATATACAGTCCCTTTACTTACAAAAAAAATACAATGATAGTTACAGTTTATATTTACAACAATTTTATATTTACTAGGGAAGTGTGCACACTTCAAAATGAGGCTAAATTCCCCAATTAAAATACGATACCAAACGAGAATCTTATAACCGGCGGATACAACAATTTACTTATATTCTACACAAAACAAAAAAAAAACACAACCACAACCGAACGAAAAGGGGGCACGCGCTATCACTTGCTGGAGGTGGGTGGTAGTTGGCTAACTTAGAAGGAGGCAGGATTGTCAACGAAGGCAGGTATGGCGGTTCAGGTGGTTAGAGACACGAAAGCCCTCCTCTCAGGGCTGGGTGGAGCACTCGTCTATAGAACCCCTCTTGCTACCAGTCCACACTTCCACTCTCTGTAGAAGAGATATATCCTCCTTTTATGACCCATTTATTTATACATGGATGGCGAAACTAATAAGTGGGCATTACTCGAAAATACATCGACTAGCTTACCTCTTTCTAGAATATGACGCTTTGATAAAAGTTAATTTAAACAAAGAACTATCTTATTATAGTGATATCTCAAAATTAGCTACTATCTTTCCAGAATAACGCCTGGAAAGAAAGAAAAACATGGTAATCATTTTATACATGAAATAAACAAAAATAAAACAAACCCATTCCCATTCACACACATTCTTACAGAGGGAGGAAGAGGGTACTGAGAAAAGGGGTGGGAGAATGGCCCTTTTACACACACTCACATTCGCCCCACCACACCGCTATTCTCAAGAAAAGCATTTTCTGCATTCTGGAAGGTCGTCACATCCGATTTTACAATTCGGGCTTGGGTCTACATTACTTGGGTCTACATAATATTCACATCTGTTGGATATGTAATATTCAATTGGAGAAAGATCTAAAATTTTCTACGTAACACAAGTCCGGTTGCCAATTCTTAGTTTTGCCTTTGGCTACAAGATGATGTGTCGTGAACTGTTTTATAGCAGCTTTTCCAAACGTATAACTGTGTCTACTCCTGTGAAATAACTTTCCACGTCTGTTTTTGAATATTTTTCTTCACTGCCTTATATAAAAGCTCTACACTACCGAATGCCGAAGGAAGACTGGGAATTGATTATAAAGAGTATCTTCACCCAAGGGTTCATCGCGAAATAGCTTGCAGAAAATAAATTTACTTAATTTGGGAACAGAAAATATCCAATGATTTTCGCCATAATTATATCATGAAATTGTCACCCCACCTCTCACCCCCTCTTAAACATTCATATTAAAATAACATCAGTTATTATTTTTATGTAATAAAGTAATGCTAGTACTGGGAATAGATTTAGTATTCCGTTTAATTACCAGCTTAGCTGGTAGGTCTACAAGATATCGGTATTCAATATCTCACTATGATTATTTATCACATTGATAATATTCTCTAACTTTTGCATTTACATCTCGTCCCCCATCAAACCATATTTTGGTTGGTATGAACTTGAATCTTCCTATTTCCACCCTCAAAGACGTAAGTGAGATCCATTCAATCCTTCCCACTTCCATTCGTATGAGTGATGAATAAATATTTGCGTAGATGTTTATTATACGTAATCGTGCTGTAGTCGAATAAATCTCTTGGATCGATGTTTCTTACAAAATCGAGGCTTTCACCTCTTCTGTTTACAACCAGTGAAACATAGATCGAAACTGATTTTATATACATAGTCTTTTGTGATGTTGTGGCCTCTGTATTATTTTTGGAATGTAATCCAACCCATAGCCAAGTATGAGATAGCTGACATCGATAACATTTAAAAAAATTCTGAGTTCGCCTAGTTTTTGGTTAAAGTTTGCTTTATGGTTAAAAATTATTAATTTAATATTCGTTATGTAACGCGTATTTAAAACGTGTTTCGATAAATCACTGTCATCCTTTACGAATATATTTCATAGTGGATATAAGATAATAGGGCATTATTATGATTGGATCCACAGAACACTCGAAATGTTTGCTTCCATAAACCTTCACCACTTATTCTTCATTGGGAAACTTTTCTTTCTCCAAGATATTTATTGTTTGCAATATCAACTAGAACTCTTCTTCACTAATAGCTTTTGATCATATTTTGTTATGCCGTAGGTGTGTTCAAAGATTAGCAGTATGTAGCCAATTTTAGTTTTGGGGATTTTAAAATAACTAAAAGTATTCATCTTGAATTGTTCTTGAATAATATTTCTTACATAAAACAACGACATAGTTACCAACACGTCAGCGCTCGAAATGTTCTGAGAGTTAAATGATGCATTATTTCTCTTAACATGAATCTCAAATATAAATATCGAGTAACATACGGTAAGTTGTTTCCAATCAGTATTATTTTTCGATTAACATTGAGATCTCATTCGTTATTACCTTATAATTTTCTTCTTCTACATGAAAACTTAAATAAGAGAAGAGAATTTCATTATTTCGTAAGAGGATGCCAATTTATCTTATTTCGAATAGAATTAATAATCCATCTACAAGAAGGTCCTGCGTATGATAGGGTATCTTAATTTAGTATTTAAACCATTTATATATGTTTTTCTGGTTCAGATCAATCCATGTGCTTCAGGTTCTTGTAGATTTTTCAGTTTGTTTTAACAATTTGAGAGGAGTACCATTATTTTAATCTGAAAATACCTTACATTGACAGTTATAAATGAAAGATCTTGGAAAATTTACTTCTACCCAGAATGTGAGTGGTGTCCTTCTTGTCTTAACCAGATCGTTCACAAGCTTATAATATTAAAGTATGAGACATTTATCCTCTATACTGATGACACCATCCTTGCCCTACTTAAATCCAGGAATATTTTTCAAAGCTTCATTGATCGATGACCCCCTCTCACGAACGTTCTATCAAGCTTAACTATGGTAGGTTTAACTACTAAATCGTAATACCTCCGATTACTACCAAAATTCTTTTCGTACAAGATTATACGTTACGTACATACTTATTAAAATTATGATCCATCGTATTCATAATAATAATCGATTTTCTCATTTTCTTTGAAAGGGAGATAGGAATAACTATTAATTTTTATAGTCATTCTGCTAAATAAACAGAATCAAATGTATATGGGAACACATTGATGCAAAGTGAAGCTACTATGATTGTAAACTAAACTTCACACTCTATTCCACTTGTGCGATACAGAACTTGCGCCTCTGACCTCATTTAAAATATCAGCTTAAGCTGCGTGGTGTGTACACAAGACCCGAACTCAAACTAGCCTTTGACAAGGTTTAAAGGATATTTTATCAGAGGAATTGCGGATCGAATACTGTAATCTGCGGGTCGGATGCAGAAGTGATCGACTTCATGAAGGACAACAATCTTATTATTCATTCATTGTATGCGTGAAAAATGCGTTCATAGTCCCGATAGAGAACGCCGACCATGACGTTGTAGTCTCCCATCAGAAAAGTCACCACATTGTTGCTTTTATAACTAACTATGATCGAATTAAGCTGTACGAGTTGCTTAAGGTTCTGCGTTAACGTGGCATCTACTGCGATACCAAAATCGCCATATCCCTCGCAAGAGAGGGAGTCCACTATCTTCCCTCCCAGGAGAGTTTCTAAGGACACTTAAAGATGAAAATAACGACGCCTTCGCAGACATAGCATACGGAGACTTCTTTCGCTCCGCTCCACTGGTCCTATATCCTATTTTGTCCACGTACAGACTGCAGATGGCGTAAAATATATCTTTGTGGGAAGCGGTTAACCATGATCCCTAAAATGAGGGATATAATTACCTATCATACCATGGTGGATTAAAGGAAATACGGGGAGAGAACATACAGTAAAATGTATCCAAAGAGGACTGAGCTCCCTGAACATTTCCGCTCAGGCCCATATGGATACCTTGGAGAAAGAAATCAAATTTAAAATTAGCGCGAATTTTTTTCTCCCAAACAAGAATACACGTTTGTTTTTCCGATTAAAAGAACTATACATCATCATAGGGAGATATTATAATTTGTCTCTATTTAATAATCTTCGCTATATACAATAAAGTTTCTAAAAACGTACCCGAATTTATGTATCCTACAATAGGAAAAAATAAAAGTCTATAAAATTTATTGCTGACGTTTCGCTCCTCTGGAGCTTCCTAAGAGTGAACAAAAACAAGGGCGAGAAATAAAATGAAATGGAAAAGGAATGTGGCATTCCTTGGAGTGACAAGGGCAGGGGAGTTTTTTTTTAGGACCCCACCGGACGACTGCCTACTAGGGCAAAGGTCGTTGTAATTACGCTACAGCCAAATACTAGGCCTAATTAAAAAATAAAACAAGCAAAAATATAAACATAAAAGCAAGATGAAGAAGGAAGCACGCTCCGGCGCAGAGGAGCGGCCCGCCTATCCCCAGTGCATGGAAATGCGACCTACCAAAAAGGGAGTCAAATAAAATGGATAAGGCTAACCTCCTCCAAAATTAAGAGTCCACAAGTCTGTGTACACGCACCCGTACCGAATACAAGGGAGAAGCCCGACAACCACCCCATTCGTCCCGATACCAGCACAGGTAACGTGCACGAAGATCACCTAGACCGGGGCAGTATGGGGTACAATGCAGTCGTTGCAATAAAGAGCGGGCAAGCGTTAAATCAAATAGCGGTGCGTCCCACGAGTGTGCTAATTCGAAGACGACATAAAGCGACCTAGAGCCGTCGTGGCATTGGGGATAGGTCCATGGGAAGAGTGGCAAAGCAGCTTGGAGGTCTTTCCTGATTCCTTACATGTAGCCGGTGATCTGGTCACCCAGTCTTCGCGGAATCGTTGGCACCATCATCAGTGCGCTCATTCCCCGCAATTCTTACCTGTCCAGGAACTGAATAGAAGATTATCTCGAAATCTACCCTACTCACGGCAACCTTGGCGTCACAAATACCACAGACCAGGATGTGTGGATATTTTAATGCCCTTAGAGCAGTCAAGGTGCTTTGTGAGTCACTATAGAGCACCATCCGGCCTTAGAGCCGGGAAGGACGCGTTATCTTACGTAACGCGCGTTGTATTACAACGGTCTCGGCCTTAAAGACAGAGTCAGTTCCTGGTAGAGCCCCGCTTGATTCAAACAGAGGGGATACGGAGTGGAAACAGAGCCCCTGCCGGGAATTGCAGCAATCCGTATACACTGCTAATGATCCAGCGTAACACGAAGTGTGCTCCAAAAAACTCGATCACAATACTCCCGCCACTGTGGAAGCAGAAGTGTGGCGAAAAATACTCAAAGGTAATACCCTCCAAAGTGGAGTCTTAGGCAGAACAACAAGTGCCACCTGCTCGAGAGCTACACTGAGCTCTCGAAGGAGTTTCCGATCCTTAAAGCCAAAGAACTTATACTATGACTAGTGTCTCTCGATGGCATAGACACCTTCGAGATCGATTGCAGTGAAAGTAGTTGGCTACAGAGGGATACACCCGGCTTGCGCGTACAGGTGCATAATGCACTATCCATGGTGCAGCGCGAGTGGCATTTCCGCAGCATCGACAACTAGAATCTTAATGGGTGACTTGTGGAAGGCATTTGTTGCCAGGCGGAGACTGATGTGGTAGATTGACTGCTTCGTCAGATTTACTCGCCGAGATATATGTTGCCAAACATTATTTGTAGTGCTGTGGATCAGGATAACGGTGCAGGATAACACTTTTTCTGCAGTTTAGAGGGAGGATTTTAAATTTTTGATTAATTATCCTGATCTTAGAACTCTTCTTGTATGTATCAGGAATCCATTTCGCCATCTCATCGCAAACTTTAGAAAAAACACGACGTTCTTTATCGGTGTTGGTAAATATATTGTGTACATTAAATAAATGAAGATGTTCAGGCAGCTGCCTTGAGGAACGCTTGCTTCGAGTTCGAATTCATGTCTTCCGTGGCTTTCTCTCAGGGTCCGTGCTCACTATTCCATGATGAATTTTGCAAGTCTCGGACATAATAAACTGTCGATGTACTTCATATCTGCTCAGCATTGGGATAATTTGAGTCAAGTGCGAGTCTAGTCGTGGGCAACTCTACATCTCCATATGTCGGTCAGTCCCCGTTTTGCTTTTTTTGTTTTTGTAACATCATAAGCCCGGGAATTATTCTGTTTTGGCAATAACATCATAACTATTCGGCCGATACTCTGCTAGACTAGACTAGGCTATAATATGCTATACTCTGCTAAGCAAAGCCTAGAATAGGCTATACTATACTAAGCTATGCTAAGATATAATGTACAAGGGTAAGATATACTATGCTAATTTAGGCTATAAATGCGATGGTATCCTAGCATAGAGTATATTAGGCTAGATAATACTAAGCTCTGCTTGACTAGGGTACAATAGGATATTATAGGTTATACTTATCTAGGATAGTTAATGCTAGGCTAGGTCATACTCTTCTAGGCTAAGATATGCTAAGCTATACTACGCTAGACAGGGATATACTATGCTAGGGTATGCTAAAGTATAATAGGTTAGGGATTGCTATGCTAGATAATATTATGTTAGGATGCGATAGGCTAGCTAACAAAGGCTATAATAGGCTATGTTATATATGGTTATTCTATTCTAGGGTATAGTGTGCTATACTATTCTAGGATATACTAGGCTAGGCTATAATATGATACGCTTGGGTATATTATGTTAGGTGTAATTATGCTAGGATAGCTTATAATAAACTAGGCTAGGCTATAATATGCAAGGATATATTGGCTAGGCTATAGTAGCCTATTCTAGCTTGACTATAATAGGATAGGCTACTCTAGGCAACGGTAGGCTAGGCTCTGGCATGCAATGCTAAGCCATACCTTTTTAGGCTAGGCAAGGTTATACTTTGCTAGGTTATACTAGGCTAGCTAGATTATACTAAGCTAGGCTATGTTAGGCGCGGCACAGCTTGGCTATTTTTTAGGCTAAGCTATCCTATGTTTTGCTAGGCTTGGATATACTAGGCTAAAACAGGGTAGGTTATACTATGCTAGGCTTGGCTATGATAAGCTATGCTATACTAGGCAAGTTTAGGCTACGCTATTCAGGATATACTACGCTATACTAGACAATACTACGCTTTGCTTAGCTATGCTATTCTTTACTATGCTATGTTAAAGTACGAGGGGCGGTCAATAAGTTTTGCGAATCGGTAGGGGAAAACAGAGGAAAGGGGATGGCTGTTTGTGGGGGTGTTAGGACAAGTCAGGAACTGCAGCCGCACGCTCCTGTTTCGTATATTTAAGAAGCAGTAGCTAATCGCAGATCGTTAATCACAAATTTTTCAACAATGGAAAAGGTTGAGCACCGCTCAGTGATCAAATTTTTGACCAAGGAAGGCAAGAATACAAAAGAGATCCATGAACGCATGGTTGCAGTGTACACCGACACCGCCCCTTCCTATGCAACCATTGCTCGCTGGAATAGGGAGTTCCGCCATGGTCGTAAGTCCCTTGAAGATGACCCCTGTCCAGTACGCCCATCAGACGTGACCAAAAAGGACAATGTCGCCTGTGTGGAGAGGATGATCTTCGAAAATCGACGGGTGAAGGTCGAAGAAATCGAGCGAGAACTTGGAATATCACATGGAAGTGTTTTCACCATCATCCATGACAATTTGGCCATGACCAAGGTCTCTGCCCGTTGGGTCCCTAGAAACCGCACGAAACCTCACGCCCCATGATCGACTTCAACGTCGTCAAAGTTTGGAGGAGCTGCTGCTTCTCTACAACCAAGACCAGAGGGGATTCGAGTCACGCATAGTGACAGGTGATAAAACGTGGGTCCATCACTGGGATCCCAAGACCAAGCTCTAAAGCATGGCCTGTAAGCACAGGGGCTCTCCGACCCCCATTAAGTTCCGCACCCAACCCTCAGACGGGAAGATCATGGCCACCATCTTCTGGGATTCTGAGGGAGTGTTAATGGTGGACTATGCGCCTCGTGGAAGGACCATCACAGGTCAATATTATGCCAAGGAACTGGCTGGGTTGAAAGAAGTGCATCCGTCAGAAGCGGCGCGGCAAGTTGAGATGCGGTGTCATGCTCCTCCACGACAATGCCCCTGTCCACAAGGCCAGAGTTGCACAAGCTGCCCTGCGCGAGTGCGGAATCAGGGAGCTCAACCATCCCCCCTACAGTCCAGATCTGGCCCCTAGCGACTACTTTTTATCCCGCCAGCTCAAGGCTGCACTGCGTGGACACCGGTTTGGGGACGATGAAGATGTCCAGCTCGCCGTCCAGGAGTGGATTGAACAGCAGTCGGGAGATTTCTGGTTGTTGGGAATTCAAAGCCTCAGGGACAAGTGGCGCAAGTGCATTGAAGTCGAAGGTAGTTATCTTGAAAAATAAAAAAAAAACCACTTTTCCTCATATCTCGTTTCCTTATATTCCAATTGCAAAACTTATTGACCGCCCTTCCTATGTGGCTATACTATGCTATTTTAGGCTAGGCTAGACTATGAAATGCTATAGTATTTTCTGTTATGTTTTGCTATACCATGAAATAATATACTATGCTATGTTAGACTATGTTATATTATACTATACTCTGCTATATTATGCAATGCTATATATTGATATGCAATAAAATTCTATAATATACTATGCTCTAATCTGCTATGGTATATTATGCTATACTGTGGAATACTGTGCTATTAATTTGTGTCAATCTTTTCAACGTTCTAATTACATTAATGAGGGGTGCTCAAAATTTGCAGCCCTACTTACGAATTCCAATGTTATCTATTTATTTTAATATAATTTTAGTTCTACTTGCTTAACTACTTAAAGGTTTTGACATATATTTCCCACTTGGGGAATTAAATGACCATTATTATATTAATAATTATATAATTATATCTATTTCACTTTTTTTTCTTATTTCACCGTTTGAAGCATATTCATCAGTTTGCTGAAGATTACGTGGCCTTCATTACTAACATCCTACCAGTTTGATTTGACCTACAATTGCTTTTAAAATTAGGACAAGGCTGGCGACATTCACACATTTGAACACCTAAATAGAAAATAGCAGAGTTGTTGCCATCTCATTTCCAAACTATGGTAGACGTTCTGTAATCTAGATATGAGAAACTACCCAGCAGCCAATTATGCAAAGGATATTTACCCTAAAGTCCTTGAAGAGTGGGAACGAGGAAACAGTTCTTTTCTAACCCCCGTTGTAAATTCAAGAGTCACAATCTTAAACAGATCCAAAAGAACTAGAAGCAGGCCAAAAACATAGCACTTGAGAGAGGAGAGATACAGGCCTAAGACACTTTCATTACAAAACTAGAGAAATCTGTTGATATCCTCAGGCGAAAGTGTAAAATTGTCTTTTGCTGTGAATTTGACTGTCCTGGTTGCAAAAACGAAACTCAAATTAATTTAAATCCCTTATGGAGATAAAGATCTCTGTGAAGGAACATGCTTTCATTAAAGGTCAGAGAGAAATGATTACTTCTTTTGGACCACATCAGGTTTGCTTTCGAGATTAACTTGAGTAAAATAAACAAATTGATAAGTAAAAGTAACAGGAAGGTGAAGGAAGAAAAGTTGCTTACTATAAGTAGGCCAATGTTTCAATGCCATCAAGTGAAATCATTTTCTCTCCTGAAGAAAATGAAGCACAAATAGGCGATGCTCAAGATTGAAAGGATTGAATTTATGAAGTGACATTAAAAATACCAACCACATCTTAAAATTCTATTAAAAAGCAACCCGGGAATTATTTTTGGGGAGGCAATAACATCATAACTATTCGGCTTTCAAATAATGTAATTGCCAAAGTCCTCCCAAGGTTAGCCCGGGAATTATTTTGTTTTGCCAATAACATCATAACTATTCGGCCGATTCTAACGATATATGAAAACCTTAAGGTGTTTACATTTTCTTTCGCCTGATAGAATTGCCAAGGTCCTCCCAAGATTACTTCGGGAATTATTAAAAGTTTTGAAGGTTGTAAGGTCATAAATCACAATAAGTCAGGGCACGGGACATTTGGTCAGCAGACCTGGTTTCTGTTAGAAGAGAGAGCGCGGTGTTTGTCCCGTGCTTTTTCCAGAAGCTAAGTTTCGGTCGGTTGTGTGTCCCCTTCTCGCCTAGCTCTGTCTGGAGCCTGTTGACTAAGATCTTTTCAAGAATTTTCAGATTGTCTCCAAGAGAGAGATAGGTCTGCAAAGTTAAGTCTACCGAAAATTACCTCTTCCTGGGTTTTGATTGACCGTTGAACACCATTAGGGGTAAGTAACCTTGTGGTCACTTCCATAGGCAATTTTTCTGTGCGCGCCCCCCATTTTCGTTGTGCAGCACTGTTTTTCTTTATCCGGGCTGTTGTGTAGTTGTTTGCCGAAATTCGGGATTTTTGTTTGCTAGATGTTTTTTTCTCTTTTGGTGATGGGGGTCCCCTCTACAGCCCTGAGCCATCTTCCCCTATAGAAGCATGTCGTGTTGATGATATGATTCAATGATGGAAAAGAATAACGCAATATGATGAGATGGTGGATGGGTGAGTATATATGGTACCGGGTGGGCTCCTCACGAGAGTGAATAGTAACGGAATTATTTGACAAGGCCTTAGCCCCTACCATTGGTCGGAAGATAGAGTCGTCCATGAGTGACTGCACAGAAGGTATTGTGGGTGGAATCCCAGCATCCGTAGAATAGGGTTGGATTAGTCCCCGAGAAAGCACGGGGAGGGGAAGCACCTCCTTTTTAGAGGTAAAGCTGCCCGAGAGCGGCTCCAAAGATGGCCAAGGGGATTCCCATTTGCCGCATGTGGATGGGGAGAGAGGAGCCCCTCTACCGGTCTAAAGGATATCTCGCATTACCTCGTGGTCCACTAACGAGTAGGTAGGCGATCACCTATTATTGCATAACATGCCCTGTTGCTAGGTGATCTCAAGATGGCATGGAGTCCACCAGGGCACCATGATAACCGGACCGAACTCTGTCCAGTTGGGAACACTCCTCCAAGTACAAAGTGCGGATAGAAATGGTTGAGTAGAGAGCCGTAATAATAATGATAAATATTAATAATATTTTTAAACAATGATAAATAATAACATAATAATAATTGATACTAATAATAATAAATAATATTAAATAATAAGAAGAAAAAATAATAAATAATACTAATAAATGATAATAAGAATGATAACAATAATAAAGCTAGTAATAATAATAATAAATAGTTCGAATCAACCCAATGACAGGGATTCTCTAATTTGGTCTCACGCCTGGAGGATGTGCAGTTCCTTCAGGTACCAGGTGTACCAGACTACACAGGTTATCTATTTCCTGCAGGCTTATCTTTCAGAGACGTCAGTGGTGTGCAAACGAGTGCTGATAGCGCGTCGAGATTTAAGAAAAAAATGTAATGAAAAGTGTAACGTTAGAGGAAGAGAAAATTTTAAGAAAGAAGGTATTGGTTCCTCACACACACACGAAGTATCAATACCAAACACACAAATGTATATGCATACGCCCCCTCCTTACAATAGGCGGCCCACATTCGTATCATGGTGCCAGGAGGAATCGATAAAAGGGAATAATCTCTTTAACCTTTCTTATCATTTCATTTTACAGCCAGCGAGGAGGAGGAGAAGGCGGAGGAGGAAGAAGATAAAAGAACGAGAGTGAAAGAGACGAGGAGGAAGGAGTAAAGGTATAAGTTAGTTTGGGGATTTAAAAGATTACACGAAAGCCAGTAGATTCTTTTAGGTCGTCAAGAATATATTTTCGTTTATCTATGAAGGAAAATGAAACACTACTAATATATTAAATATGAGATAAGCAGTGGAAGTTGGGCTTAAAAAGATAAGCTGATTTTGATGAAATATAATAATCCATTTAAATTTCCTATTGCAATTATGTAGTAGTGTTTGAATTGATTGATAGGGAAATGGTGGAAAATGCGAAGGATGAGGGAGACCTTCCCCACAACGTCAATGATCGTTCCCTTGGTTACGCGTGCCTAGCGTGAGCCATTGTGAAGAAGAATGAGCTTCGTTTCCTACTATCACTTAAGTAGTCAGAAAAGAAGTTTCGCCATCACTCCCTCACATGGAGGACTATATCTCCCAATAAGGAGGGGGAGTATTATGTTTTGACGCCAAACAGCGATTCTAAAATCCTTCCTGGTTCAGCGACAGGAGTATGTGGCTATGAGTGGTTCCATGAAGGAGCCTATTAGTACACGCTGTTATGTGGCTCCGAGTGGCCTCAAAGGGGACTCTAGTATTACAGTCCAGGTTATGCGGCTATGAGTGGTCTCATAAGGGACGCTAGTACTACTCGCCAGGCTATGCGGCTTATATGAATATTAAATATAACATCAGTATGATCTGATTCAACTTCTTGAGAAAAGGTATGCACTCTCTATGGTTCAATCCTCTTGATCTGATAAAGTTTAGTATATCTATGACAGTCTTAATGGCATGATAGGTTAAAGAATACTCTCGCAAAGAGATTGCTGGTGAATAATACAAAGGAAATATTTTACGATTTGACCTGGATATATTTCATACACTTTATCTTGAATTCTTGGCAGTAGGCCTTTTTTTCCTGTAATACTTAGACACCCATCGATAGTAATGCTCACGATATTTTCTATCAATCTTAATTCAAGTTTGCAAAACATTTCTCTACTGCTGCCAATAAATCTTCTGTTGTTGTTCCAAAGCTGCTAATTCTTCTCTCAATTCAAAATAACTTGTAATTCCTCTAATAAAATCAAAAGCGGCGCAGTGTCTTTGATGTCACAACTTTCATCAAGGGCCAAAGAGAAGAAATCAAATTTACTTGCTTCATTTTTTAGTTGTCCTTGAAATTCCTCCGCGATTACTGTGATTCGCCTTATAAACAGTACGACGAGAGAGAGATAATTCTTAAACCGATCTTTTTTCTGGACAAATTAAGGCTTAACTGTCAATTAGGCATTGCGTAATAAATTCGACATCTGAAAATACCTTGTTATGTTGTTTAGCAATATTATAACTACTTTTGTAATTTACTTTGTTAAGTTGAATATCAATTTTTAAAATACTTGTAAAATTTACCCTTTGCTTTTCTAAAGCATTTTCCTTTTCAGTATGTTCATTTTTCTGTGGTTCATCTGTCATACATATTAGCATGTTTCGCTTCATAATGTCGCTTCAAGTTGTAATGGTTAGAGGCGGCAATAAATTCCGTACATATGACAATAGTGCTTTATTTTTTTCAAGCTTGAAAAGGTATATATAATTGCCCTCATCAATAAATTTTTGATATTTGTCTAATTTTTTGTTTTTTGTTTCACTCATGATTGATTTAACTTTAAAGGGGTTAATAAATTACAGATAGAATGCCCTAGACCTAATTAATTATGAATGTGGAAAAGCGGCGTTGCAATCAACAAGTTTTGAACAAACTGATTCTATCACTTATCGACTAAAAAAAATTACCAAATCTATTTACAGTGGTGCCAAATCTATATTCCTATCTTTTGTAATACAGCCAATGTTTAGAGTTATTGAGTTTATAAAGTAGGCTTGTAATAGATTAGTCGCTACAGCTACGCTAATTTTTAGCGATTTGCAAGGAATATCATTTTACTATATTGGAAAAGAAATTTCACTCACAACTATTTTTATATAGTTTTTAAAATTTTATTGTTTTTTTAGAATTTTGTTTCCAAAATTAAATATACCAAATTTTTGAAAGCTCTGGAAAAAATTTACCACTAAAATTTTAATATGTTTTTATTAACTGCGATATTTTTAATATAAGAATAAAATTCCCTTCCTATAAATTTACTATCCTGGTTTACTAAAAACATAACAGTAACTAGTGAAAACTTTTTTTTCCTGAGATACAAAACTCTCATGTACGACAAAAAATTGGATGCCTATAGTGATAAATAATTAAAATGTATACGTTATTAAAGGGGCTTGGATTACTTTAATCATTAATTTAAGGAAAGGTGGATTAGATCATGCTTCACGAGACATTAGAAATTTTATGATTTGTATTGAGCTTTATACTTATTCTTTTACTGAATACTTTGAAATGTACATTAAAATTAATTTATTAACATACCTGGTCGCAGGCCACTTTAGGCTTACCCTTATAAATTAAAAATTTAATGCATTTAGCTATTCCATTTCTATTTTCATCTTGTCGCTTACTTCTCTTAGATCAATTCTTGAATAAAAATTTAGCTTGACCTTGTTTCAGGTAAAATTGACGCAGCGTATGTTTGGACTTTTGAAGAATCATCTATTCTTAAAATTGAAATAGAAGAGCGAAACACATTCTTTTATTATGGTTTTGACTTCAGTTAAAAGCATAATAAGTGCGAACTTTGATATTTCTGAAAATGTACGATTTCCAACAACATTTTTTATAGTTGACACTTTGCAACATAAATCTGATTTTTTGGCTGGAATATTATGTGGCAAAATTCTTCTCCAATCTGCTGTTAATAGTTGCCGCCATTGGCTCACAATTTCTCCAATTTTGTTTTGATCAACCAAGGCCGGGGGAAGAGTAAAAAATGGAGCACGAGTAGGACTTAAGCAACTAATAGGAGATAAGACTCGAACATTTTGAAATACCTCAACACCCAGGTATTGAAGTAAGAAGCTCTTTGCCGGCTCTTTATAAATTTTGGAACATCTTTCTTTTAGTATTAAAGTTTGTTCACGAGCAATATCATATGATGTAGTTATATTTTTCTAGGTTTGAAAGTTTATAGCTAAATTCGATTTTTTCATTTGATATATAATGAGACACATCATTCAAATCTGTGACAACTTTAACAAATTCAAGAAGCAAAACTCCTCTAATCATTAATAATTCATCAAGAATGCTTAAATAATCAACCATTAATTTTTGAAATAGTAAATTATTTTTTAAAATTCGCATAAAAAAGGTCTAAAAAATGTGAAATATAGTCTTTTGGCTTCATCAAAGTACATTTTAGATAATTCCCTGACATAATACTTATCACAAGTTGATGAAACCATTTAAAAGTGTAATTTCAAAGCATCCAATTGATCAAGAATCCTTTTAACTCATTTACTCCTAACTAGCCAAAGTTTCTCAGATAAAACTGCCATTTTAAGGGACTCTTCGCCGTCACGTATAAGCTTATATATTTTATTGTATTTTTCATTTCAGAGCGTTGATCTGCTAAACTCGTGATAGGCTTCTCTCATTAAGTAATTATATTAAAATGCAACTCTTCAGATTCACGTGAAAAACCTTAATGCAATGAATGATAAACGCCTTTAACAAGAATGAGTTCTAGAATATCTTTTTTCATTAGTGTACAATGATTCATTACCTCCGCAAAGAATAACAGCTCCATCTGTTGCAAGCGCAAAGTAACTTTTAATATTAATTCCTATAATACTGAAATACTTATTCACAATTTCATAAAGTGCTTCAGATGTTGTCATTGTTACAGTTACTGTGCATTTTGTTCTATGTAACTTCAAGTCAATTGCTTTTGATGATGAGCCCATTTTTTGTTTACTAAGTTCAGCTAAATGATAACCACTTGATACCCTTGCATGACAAGCTGTAAAGGCTGCTAACTTTAATTCTAATGGGTTCTTTCATATTCGTTTTTGAATGCCAGTCTATTAATGCACAATTTTTTACATGAAGCATATAAGAGAGAGATAGAGAGAAAGAGAGAGAAAGAAATTTATAGTGAGAGAGTAAGGTGGTGAAATTGGGTTAGGTTAAAGAATAGTGGTGTGAGAGACAGTATATAAATAGGTCCCTGGAGAAAGGGTAGCTCTGTTATTTTGAATTTTTATGTTTTGTGTTTGTCGTTTTTTCGTTTATTTTTGTTTTGTTTGTTTTTTTGTCTTATAAATTGTAAATTTCATAGTTTATGCAAATAAAATTAAGCTAGTTAATTGAATTAGATAGCTTTGGATTTTGATTAGTTTTGGTTTGATTGGATTGGATTGGATTGGATTGGATTGGATTAGATTGGATTGGAGGCATTTAAGCCTTTATTTAGGGGGGGCGCTATTGGTTTTATAAAGGTTTTTGAAAGGGTCTTAGTAAGTGAATAATTTTTTTTTTTACTTTTTTAAGTTTATTAATTCTGAATATAAAGGAATTTGGTAGTATTTTGGTTAATTTCTAAAGAAGCCTGAGCATTACACTTGTCGTTTGTTAGGGATTTGTCGATTCTGTCATGTGTATTTTGGAGTCACGTCGCCGTCAGTCTGTTCCTTACTAACTTTTAAAAGGTCTTATTCGTCGAGCGACCTCGATGTCTAGGTGTGCAAGAGAGAACTCCGGTGACAGGCGAGTGCCAATGGCTCACCAGATCCTCTTAGCTCTCTCGTGGAACGCCACGTTGATCGTAGATAATCCAACCGAGTCGTGGAACTCCTTCTGTCGCTTGTGTTCTCTTTTTCGGGGGGTTTGTGATGATAAGCACCGCTTTGTTTTGGATTATTTGTAGTTTCGTAATGTTGGTCTCGGTGCTCGCGTTCAGCGGCACGTCGTTACAGGAGCCTCGAACGGATGAACGCATTGAATATCTTGAGTGTACTTGAGGGATTTAAGTCACGGAACCTATAAAATTCCCTCAAATATCTCTTTCTATTCTTATATACGTGGTAAGTCACGTGTATAAATGTTATATAAAAGGGGACTGAGACAGCCCCTTTGAGGGACCCCCTGCTTCGATTTCGAATTCGGGACCTTTATGTTCTTTGATTTGTATGTATGCTCTCCTCTCCATTGTGGAGTCGCACAAAATCCTCTGAAGAATGTGGTTGAGGCCTACTTGAAGGATCTTAAATTGTAGGCGCTCTTCCAAACCTTGTCAAAAGCTTTTTTGACATTGCGGAGCACCAGGTCGGCATGCCTTTTGTCTGCCTTGATCTTCACAAGCTTTTCGGTAACGACGGCTAGTGCCGTGTCAGTCCCTCTTTTCCTTCTGAAGCCGTGTTACTGCTCATTATGCAAGTTGGCTTCATCGAGAAAAGAGTTGAGTCTGTTAGCCAATATCTTCTCAAAGACTTTGCCGGCAAATTCTAAGAGAGATATCGGTTGAACGCTGGCAGGGCAATCCGAAGGCTTCCTCGCTTTAGAGATGAAAATCATCTAGGCCAATTTCCACTGGTCAGTGTTAAAAGAGGTGGTGCAGTGTATTCAAGAGACGTGATGGAGCGTCTTTATTGCAAGGTTTTTCTTGTAAAATAAATTCTCAATTTTCTTGGGGTGTGACGAGGTGAAGTGGATCTACGTTTCCGAATACAGCGCAATTAATCCAAATCAGCTATAGAAAATCGCCGAATGCAACCTTGGTTCAGGCAGCCTTCCTGGCAGCGGCGTATACGAGGTAGATACCCGTGATATAGACATTTCGTTAAACTTTATGTCCCCATCGCGTCTTAAATGACTGGGCGTTTTATTACATCACAAACTTACAAATTGTTTCCCTACACATCGCTCCAGCTTTTCGCTTCATATCATTAGTGGGTTTAAGCTTTCCTTTTTTCAGATCTACTCCAACTTTTCTAACCTGGAGTAAAGCGTCCCGAAAACACTTTGGGTTGCATTTCTTCAAGTGATTGTTTATATTAATATTGTAACATTTACAGTATTCTAAAATGCTCTTTTATTCGTCTTTCTTTAAAAAACGCAATTAATTTTTTAAAAACCTTCTATTAAAAAATTCCCTGAATTAGGTTTGGTTGTCGAAGTTAGTTTCTGACTGTTTGGAATAATTGGCCTCATATTCAGCCTAACTCAATAAAGGTATATCTATTTTGGTAAAAATATTTATGGTAAAGCTACGTATTATTTCATTTGGTCAAGTTTGATCTGTTAGGGTGATATAAGTACATAAGAAAAGAAGTAGGTTACAAATTAATCTGTCTCGATGGGCTATGGTAAATTACAAGTAATAAGGACCCAATATGGAGAATAATTTTAGTTTTTCTGTGAAACATTCAAAGTTTGGACAACTCTACGACTATCGCCAAATAGAAGTAAATAACTGCCCCCCTCAGCACCCTCCTCAAATGATTCAATCATTACCTAGCCCAAATGTATCTTACAAACTAATAATAAAATAATGTATAAATTGAGTTAGCACGTTAACTGCCAGGCCGGTTTTAAGGAAATGCCCGTGGGGACCCCCGCAATTTTTTTCTGTTAGTGACAGAAGAGAGAAGTACATATGTAATAAACATGTTCTGTACTAATTTTAGTGTTGTACTCTTATATTTTCCCTATAAAATGGCGGTCAAAATATGGTGTTAATCCTTGAAGCCATGTCACTATTTATTGGTGACAGGCAATTTCTATTACTTACATTTCTCTTTTTTGGATTTCACAATTTATACATAAAATATATTCTATTTTTATAGTATGTATTGTGTCAAAGTTCTACAGAACATAAATAATGAAAATTGAGCTTCATATAGTTACTTTACATACGATGATATGTCACCATATATTGGTGACATTTTTCTTTTTAAAAGTTTATTTTATTTTACCCAATTTTTATTCTCCTATTTTCAGACATATAAAAATACTATAAAGCATTATACATTTCAGAATAAAAATTATTACTCATATTAAATTTAGAATAAAAATGGAAGCAAATAAACGAACAGGAAAAAAAGGAAGATCGACAAACGTGATGAGAGAAAGGAAATTTCCAAACTACTGGACATTGAAGATTTGGAAGATTCTTTTATGGACGTATCAGATGATGATTCAGTATCTGACCCAACCTATGAACCCTTTCATGGACTCAGTGATGAGTAGGCGGACGCAGAATTGGAAAGATGTCTGGCAAACCTTGCTGTCGAAGAAGACAAAGAAATGGAAAATGAAGAAGAGCATGAAGAAGAAGAATAACAGACACAAGGATTCTCAGCTCCATTATGGTCAGACTACAGGGGAAGGTAGCTGAATTTTTCATTTACTAGCGAAGAAGGAGTACAGGTAGCATTTCCTGAACCAACTATCTTGAAACCGGAAGACACCTTCAAGCTGTTTGTTGATGATGAAGTGTTGCAAGTACTTGTCGACCAAACAAACCTTTATGCTGATCAAGTCCAAAACAAAGAAGAGATGATAATTCATTGACACCACATAAAAGACATAAAGAATGGCCGCCAACGAACAAAGAAGAAATTAAAACCTTTTTAGGATTGATTTTGAGGATGGGGCTGAATCGTTAAGGCACCCTTGCAGCCTACTGGAGCCAGTCACCGTTGTACAAAAGTGAAATACCTAGCAAAATTTCCTGTAACAGGTTTGAGCTTTTACTAAATTGCTTCCACTTTGCCAACAATGAGGAAATAGAAGAAGGGAACAGACTAGGAAAAAATCAGCCCCTACTTCATATGCTTCGTAGAAAATAAAGGTCATCATTTACTCCCGGAAATGAAGTCGTCATCGATGAATCACTTACTCCGTGGAGGGGACGGCTGAATTTCCGCCAGTATATCCCAAACAAGTCCAACAAATATGGAAATAAGCTTTTTAAGCTTTGCTCAAAGAAAGGATTCACATATAACATATCAGTCTATTCAGGAAAGTCGGAAACAGGTGCAAGGAAGGTCGGACTGGCGAAACGAGTATGCTAAGAGTTAATGTCTGAACTTCTCAATCAAGGTCGGACGTTATATGTAGATAATTTCTACACAAGCTATGAACTTGCAGCTAGTTTCCTGAAACAGAAAACACTGGTTGTGGGAACTCTTAGGGCATGGAAGAAACACATGCCAAAAGAAGTAATGGAGGCAAAATTGAAGAGAGGCGAAGTAATCTCCAAAGAAGATGAAAATGGAATTGTTATCCAGAAATTGAAGGACGTCAGAGATGTCAGGATTTTTTCCACTAAACACACACCAAACCTGTTGGGAATAACTAAGAAACAGAGAAGCAGGCCAGAAGAAGATGAAGGAAGAAGAGAAGATGAGGGAAAACAAGAAGAGAGTCATCAAGATAATGTAGCAGATCCATCAACTGCAACTTCAGCAAATATTCAAAGAACAGCTGGAAGAGTAAGAGTAACATCAACTACGAAACCTCTAGCAGCCTTAGCATATAATGAAAGTAAAACGGGTATAGATTTGTCTGATCAGATGGCGTCTTACGCAACCACATTGCGAAAAGGTGTAAAGTGGTACCGTAAATTAGAGATAGAATTACTTTTATGAATAAGTATTGTCAATGCTCATATATTATATCAAGAGCTAAAAAACACAAAAATGTCAATCAGAACATTCAGAGAGGAAATCGCATTATCTTGCTTATCCATAAAAACACCAGAGAAATACAGTAAGACAGTAGGTCAACAGCATGTTCTTGAGTTAATTAAAAATGAAGAAAACAAAGAAATGTACAGATCCTGCAAACCTTGCTATCAGAAATGGAAAGCTGGACAGGGAAGAAATGCAGCGCGAAAAAGAAATATTAAGTCTAAGTACTATTACTGTAGATGCCCTAGCAATCAGTGTATGTGTGTAAAATGTTTTGCAGAGTTACATAAGAAGGAATAAAAATATGTTTTTTGATCGATTTTATTTATTTTTTTTATAATGTACAGTAGTGTACTTGATGAAGGATTGTTTTTTTGTAATACCTATATAATTTGTTTATAAAATGTGATGTGAACTACTTTTATAATGTATTTGCACTTAATTTTAAATAAAAAACTGAGAGGTTTATGTACCTGGCTGGGTTTAAAATTGAAATTTCACAGTCATCTATATGTACTTTTCAGTTAACATTAAGAAGCCAGGATCGGAAACGAAAATATTTCTCTGGGCACCATAAGTATTCTTTTACCTTAAAATATACATAGAATGTCACCATATATTAGAGACGCAGTACAGATGGAGTTTCAACCGTCTCCATAATTTGGTGACCCGGCGTAAATTGAAAATGGCCATTCACCAATATGTGATGACATGGCAGTTAACGTGTTAAAGGCTATACCTGTAGGAGAAATGTATTCCCTATATACAAGAAAATTGCAATTATCGCTGAAAACAACTTGTCTTATTATAATTATGTTATTAATCTTTCTCCTAGGTGAGTCCGAATTTCAAAAACTTGAGTCTAGGAAATCAAGAAACTCTTAATATGATCAGGTACTCCTGCAGTTGTAGCTACTCATAATTAATTATCCGTATTGAACTTACGCTGCTAAGAATCTTTGTGCTGATCATATTGTCTTTTTTTTTCGAAAAGGTATCCGCTGTATTGCCTGGTAGCCAGTTTATATATTTTGGTGGTGTATAAATAAGTTCAGTGTATGTACATAGTTAGGTGTAATAAAAGGTGTAAATATTCTAGATTCAAATCTCTCTATAAATTGATCCCTAAATTATAAGTTATATTGGCATGCGATCGTTGTCGCATCTAAAAATAAAAGGAATCTCAGGAAAATATTCCCAGTTTAGTCTATATCCTTTTTCCTACCTTTACTATGCCTTTCTATCAACTTCCTGGCCCTCTCCTACTAGTGGCATCAATTATCCAATGACCTAAATGTAGGGGTGAGTCTTAAATCCGGTAGGGGATAGAAAGATGGCATGGTAAAATGGAGATTTAAGAGGCAAAAGTCGAGTATTGAATGAGTCAAGTAGATTCTTGTGTCTTGGAATTTTTGTACACTCGCTTGTTCTAGGAAAAAACTCTAGAAGTCAAACTTTAAACAAAGAAAAAGGCGTGAAAATGAATGACGATTAATGGGGTTCTCTCTATTCCTGCACTGGGTTTTCAGATTGGGCAGGATAAAAGGGAATGAAGACTTAGAGTCTAAAAAGGATAACAGATAATTACTGTGTCTACAAGCCCTCACATATACTCGTAAATATAGACATAAAAATCCCTAAAGCAATTTTCTATCGATTAATTACCAACTATATAATATCCTAAATTAAATTGGAATCAACAAAAATTTACATACCTTAACTGCTCCCATTAGCTACCGAACCTACCCAGATACGGATATGCCCCATCCCCTATCTGCATAAACAATCCATCCCCTGAACGCGCATTTCCATCCAAAACAGTCGTAAACCACCAAAATTACCCTAAAATAAAATCCGAAAGCAGTGTCACTAATTTTCCCTAATCTCGGCTTCGGCTCTCGGGGCGTCTCGGCCGGACCAAACAGTCTCTCTCGCCGCATATTCCTGGCGTTCGTTTGCGAAATCTCAAAATAAGTCGCCAATCGGCCAATAAGACGCGCCTCCTGCCTCCGAATAATTCATTGACCAACAAATTGAATAATGTGGCGATGCCTCTGACGGATGAATGAGAGGATTGATGGATTGACGGGGATATACGAAAACGACTGGCTAGATATGGAAATAAATTGTGGCTCGGTCGGAATGAGAGAGAGGTGGTATAGAACTGCAATCAACGGAATTAAGGGTTTAGTCAATAAAAAATAAAAATGGCGTCGAGTATAAAGGCAATAATTAAAAGAAACATATAAGCTTCCTCGTGTATAACCAGGAGGAACACTTAAATCTTCTCGATTTTTTAGACTGGTGGTGATACGTGCGCGTTAAATGACCTCGTCCGTGACTGGATGGGTTTCTACTGCTTCTCCCTCGACCTTGGATCGAGCTCCGGGACACCATTCTTCTTTTAATTAGACATAAGCTGCAGCGCGCTTAGTTACCTGAGGGAGGCAGACAGGCGGAAGGTTACATGGGCGTGGCTCTAGATCGTGTTTTGGTTTATAATTTTTTTCTGATTGTTGTTTTTTGTATAGTTTTTGTTATATACATTATTCGAATTACTTTATTATTATGCCAGCAATGCCTGGACCTTTTTTCCTAAGCAGCAATGCCTAAGACATTTCCTTTAAGATATTGATCTCTAGACCTTTTTAGTCGCATGCGAGTCTAGTCGCGGGCAACTCTTCTCTAGCTATAACGGTCGGTCAGGCGGTCAGTCGGTCGGTTCTCGTTTTGCTTTATTTTATTTTTGTAATAACATTGTGAATATTCTGACAATTATAAAAGAATTTGAAACCTTAATGTTGTTTTAAATTCTCTTTCGAATGATATAATTCCCAAAGTCCAAGAATTATTTTGTTTTGGAAATAACATCATAACTATTCCCCCGATTCTAACGAAATTTGAAACCCTTATGTTGTTTTACATTCTCTTTAGAATATTATAATTTCCAAAGTCCCATCAATGTTAGCCCGGGAATTATGTTCTTTTGGCAATAACATCATAACTATTCTACCGATTTTAACGAAATTTTAAACCTTAATGTTGTTTTACATTTTCCTTCGAATGATATAATTGCCAAAGTCCTCGCAAGGTTAGCTCGGGAATGATTTTGTTTTGTCAATATTATCATAACTATTCGGTGGATTCTAACGAAATTTGAAACCCTTATGTTGTTTTACATTCTGTTTAGATTGATATAATTTTCAAAGTCACATCAAGGTAAGGCTGGGAATTATGTTGTTTTGGTAGTAACATCCTAAGCTCCTCCGTAGGGGTAGGGGGGCTAAGCCATTGCCCGCCATGACTATAATTAGAAATTTGCCTATATTATGTATTTTTTTAACAATAGAGATATTTTTAACAAAGCAGCTACAAAATTCGAGGGTGAGCATAAACCCCAAATTAATAGAAGCTACAAACATTAGAGAAGTGTATGAAAAAGTATTGTAGTTTCCGCTATACTGAAATTGATCTTGATGCTCTTAAGGCCTTGTGGCATTTAACCTTTGACAGGACACTCGTGAACTATTAACACCTTAAATGTTTTTTATACACTAAATAAATATTTATTAAACATAAAAAGTTCACAAAAATGGATTTGGGTTGACCGTCAAATGTATGGAAGTCAATATTTATGTTGGAATATTACTTTATCTGTATTGGCTTGAAAAGCCTGTTACCTATTTGTTGAAATAAGTGGTGCTGGAGATATGTGGCAGCTTTCCTACAATATTAAGCGCAAATAACAATATTTAGATCGCAACCCAAGATCCATTCCTACTCCTACGCGTGGTCTTTGAGCGTAGAAGGTTATGTTTTGCATTTTCTGGGAAGTGAAAGGTATTTATCATTATAAGTGACCCGATAATAAGTAAATAGTTAACTAGACTTTCACAATGTCCACTAAATGCAACGTTTAAATTAAGCTCTTAAACAGAAAGGGCCGTCATTGGTCAACCAAAAGGGTTTTTTTCTCTTTCATGAAAAGGTAACATCCACATGGGGCATGTTTGACCCATGAAAAATATATTGCCTTAGGTTGAAAGTTCATCCTCATGTTCTATATTCATCGTCCTTGCACCATCTGATTCTCTTTATTAGATCATTGCAACATTATCTAAATGGTAAAGAATACTCTGTTATGAAAGAGGTGAAAAAGCATATGGTTATTATTTAATTTAGCCTAATTACTTTTTCTGCACTTCATATTACTTTCTCTTGTAGCATTTTATGCCCTTCAGTCAAATATGTTCTTCTTTTTTCCGCCTTCGAAAGGTGAAATGAGACAAAAATCGGATTCAACTTCGATTTTGCCGCCTCTTTGCTTCCGACAGCGAAAAAAGAGAACCGAATTGGACAAATAAGTTACAATATTATAAGAAGAAATAACCTCACCTAAACTTTTGTGCGTGAAGAGCCTATATCGGCTCATTGTTTTTTTGTTTACTCTCGCGAAAGTTGGAAGTAGACAGCAGGGCATCACGAAGTAAGTAAAGAAAATATGTAACTAACAATAAACCCATTTTTAAATGAGCTCTTAAGCTTCTGCGTCATAGTTGAATCAAATTTAAAAAGTTGACTTTCAAATTAAAATACTTGGATTTCAAATGAAACATGTTTATCTTCAACTTAAAATGCTGACTTTCAACAGAAAAAGTTTCATTCAATTAAAAAAGTATAATATCCTCTGAATAAATGTAACGTCAACAGCACTAATTTTACCACCAAACTACGCAAAAATAACCTAGTGTTTTCGCTTAGCAGGTACTTATTTCTTCATGAAATATCCTCTTTTATAGATACAAACATTCGTAAGCGTCATATCTACAGTATTACTCACCATATTGCTTTGTAATTATAAACTGCTTAAAGTAAGAAAAATAAAATCTCCATCAGTCATCTTCCGAACGTTTTCAACATTTCGGCCAACTCTCTACCGTCACCTTAGAGAGCCACCTTTCGTAGCTTGTGGCATTTCTTCTCATCATATCCTCATTGGCAGCTCTTTCGCGCCCCTAGCAACCGTTCATATACATTACTCAGCCCTCTCAGTAACCAAGTGAGTTCTTTTTCAAATACTGCACTAGAAAAAATAGTTTATAATGGAAATAATATCCTGCAAAAAGATAAAAGTAATTGAGATACAAGATGGACTCAACACCACCTCCAGGTCTCAAGGCTCGAAGAAGGAAAGCACATAGCCAACTAGGGTGGGACCATTGGGCGCTGAAATGGCCTAATGGTTCGCAAAAGCCTCAGATTGACTCCTTACCCAAGTGCTGGTTACCTCCCAGGCGGGTAAAATTCAGTAATTTTAATTTAGAAATCAACTTATAAAATTGGAAAGTCAATTTAAAAAAAATTCAAATCTACTTTTTTAATATGAAATTCAACTTTTAAAATTTTAAGTTCATGTTTTTAATATGCAGGTAAACTTTTAAAATTTGAAGTTCAATTTTTTTAAATATGGAAGGCAACTTTTTAAATTTGAACTTTATTTTTTTTAATTTGAGGGGGAAAACTGGAAAATAATATCCCCAGCCCCCCAAAAAAAATCTAAAGAACGATTAGGGCCTCTGTGAAACGCTTTTACGAGTTTTCTAAAATGCATTTCACACCCAGTACAAGTAATAACGCAAACCTGTCATCCAAAAGCGAGAGAAATGGCTGAAAGTTAACGAAAAAAATATTCGTTGAAAATATTTTCCCAATGTGACGTCACTATAATAATATTTGTTTAAAATACGCCATAATTTAGAAAGAAAATTTAATATGAACATCCATACTGTAATTATGATATTAACATCGATCTCTCAATGTTTTCCATATACGAGTATATTGATTCACAGAAATGTGTTTGACATAATAGGATTAATTAAATTTGTTTTAAGTGATTATGGACTTTGAAATAATATCCAAGGATATAAAATCATACATAGATGTTCAAGAAAGATTTCCACTGATGTGCTGAAAGATGGCAGAGTTTCTTAATAACGATGGTAACTTGTCTGCTGAATAAATTCAATTTTTGGATTATAAAATTGATTTTAATTTCCTTTTAAAACGAACCACATTCATTTCTTGTCAGCATTTGTCTCATTGCAACTTACACAAAATTTCTAACTGCATAGGCTCCTTTACATCTTACCGAGGATAAAACCGTAGATCACATGGAAAAAGATAAGAGGAGATCATAGGAAGAAAAAAAACCGGATAAAAATTCAGGTGGCGACACTGAAACCTAACTACAAAGACATAAAGTAACACAAAACGAGGCAAAGGAGAGAGGATACGAGGAAAATTCAAGAGAACATAACCTTGGTAAAGAGGCGTCTCAACTAATTCCAATATCATTAGCAACAGGTTTCCAACTCTTTTCTTCACCCTTCTTCAGTTTCTACCTATGGATGTTTATAACTTTGGTTAAGCACGTGGGATACTTTAGAAATCCAAAAAAACAGAAAAAAAGCAGATAAACCCAACATAATATCTTTTGAAGCAATTTTCTCTATAAGATTAAATTAGGAAGTTGATTTTCTAAGCTGTATGGAGTCATTCCCCGTGAAGAGCATAGTTAAGTGCTTCTTTTCACCTCTCTGTTGTCTCACAGTCAGTTCAAAGCACCAATTTGGCCTTTGATGTAATTTTTATAAACCAGGGAGTGATTTTACTAGCATCAAAGTACTTTGATAAAATCATTTTTCTAGCAACCGAGCAAACTCGTCGGACAAACCAGTCTCTGGTAAAGTCATTAACCAGCATGACCTAAAGGTTTATTCTGGATTGTTTTGCTTTGATATGTAGAAATCAACATGTAAATTCTTCATCTGAGCTGAAATATGAGAGATGTTTGTTGTTTTCGGTTTATTTTTGATAATGACATAAATAGCTAAGATCCACTAAAGATCATACTACTCATTACTTAATTGCACATTTTAATAAAGTATTAAATAATCTCAATCTATCTTGTAACCTTCTTATGCAAAAGTAATGGTCAGTAATTTGACCTTTCTTTTTCCTTCAGACCTTTGCAAGGCCCAGAAGGTATTCCAATTCCCACGTTGTCTCTCTGTTTGGAAGCTAAGCGTATTATTTTCCCTTAAAAGTAATTTAAGTGCAAATATTTGGATATTTTTTATTCATTCAGACAGATATAGCCTGAAGGGCGATTTAGAAGAAAGCTAATTCTATATTTTCTTGGAAAGTGGTGTTTCACATGTGACTACACTGTAATCCACTTGATTCTTTTTAACCTCGAGAAATGAGTTTCAATTCGTCTTTTAAGAGTTTTTATGTAGTTAAATGAAATCGCTTTTTATTTAGTTCCATTACAACCAATTGGTAATAAGTCGCAGTACACGAAGAGATAAATAAAGAACAGGCTGTGTTAATGAGGTAATAAACAAAAAAAGTATGAAAGAAGTAAGGATTAGGAATAAAATGCTATTCCGATTCAGTGCTACTTACTTGTCTGTGAATAATTTTGCTTGGTGCATTCGTTAATGGGTGCGGAGGAAAAATTGAGGGAAGCTTTGAATATGACTATCAAATACTTGTGGGAAGCGATCCAATGAGTTCTCCTAGCGTCTTATGGGGGAAATATGGAAAGAGCAGGAACAGAGCCAAGACATCGTATTCATGCTAAAATTTACGACTTTGCCCTGAAGAATTTCCATAGATTGGTTTGTTTTCTAGCTGATTTATGGCGTGAAGGGCGATCTTCCGAAGCGTCGTGTGTGTTCTTATATGGGCAGTCGAAAGAACAACGTTACCAATGCAGAATTGATGAACTCGAGGCTTTGCTTCTGGACGGCACTTGTACAACAATCCGACAAAGCAGATGGGCAAACCTTACCTGAAAAAATGATTTAGTAAAGATAATGCAGCAAACCATTAAATCCTTGGAAACAACAATAGTGGGAATATAATGGCATAAGAGGATCTGCTAATGCCTTAAAAGAAGGAGGGAAGATGAAATTAAACAAGAAAAACAAAGGCTTATTTTATTGAACAAACTGATACAAAGGAAGCAAAACACCGCCACACAAACAAATCATCATAAAAGGAGGCGGGCGACACAAGTGCTTCTTCTCATCTTCTATTTTTACTCTAGAGAATAAATTAAGAGAGGACAATAAAAGTGAAAGAAAAACGGAAGTAAGGAGTAAGATTAAGAATTATGAGAAAACTAAAATAATAACCGTCTCCTAATGATAATTAGGAGGGATTGAGACTATAGTACAAGCCGCCCTGAAAAAGATCGTACCTACGAAACGAGCCCTTAAATGTAAGAACCTCAGCCCACTTCTAAACGAGAAAATATGAACATACATGCAACAGTGACCCCAAGCAAATAGAAAATAGAAGACTTTCTGTGTATGCACAAAATCACAGAGAACGTGTATACACAAAGGCACTGTGCGATCTGAAAAAAAGGGCGATACAAAAAAAACAATACATCGATGAATAATATACAGTGAATAAAGAGAGATCATACAAAACAAGGCAAAGTAGAAAGATGTATAATAACAAAGATAAAAAATAAGGCGGGAACAAGGATCGGAGATAAAGAACGTAATAGCACGCGGAAGAAATAGAGGAAATAGGAAAATAAAGAAAAAGATTCATGGCATGAAAATAAAATGACACGAAACAGGACAAGGCAAGCAACACATGATCAAAAGAGAAAAAAATAAAGATGTAAGTAGGCTATTGACCCGCTCCCACCAAAAGATATCCCATAAAAAAGTCGAGGGGGAAAGGCAAAGGAGCAAAAATGACAGAATTTAACAAGAGAAAAGGAAACAGAGATAAATGATGTTAGATCATATGAAACAAGGCAAACGGGGAAGAAATAGGGGCAACCCACAAAATAATTAAGGCACGAGTAAGTGTAGGGGAATCGTCACCCTCCCGTTCTCTCTCAGTGGAGACACGGAGCAGGAACTGCACAAACATCCAGGCCTGGCACCGTAGGTCAAACTCGTAACCACAGCCCCTCGCCACTCGTCTCTATGAAAAGCTGAACAGTTTTAAACTGCAAGATCTTCCCTACGAGAGTATATTCAATTTCACCTCAAGTAAGAAATTGGAGACGCGTTTCTCTCAAGCTCTAAGGCCAGCTGGAGCCGAGGTAAGACTTGCTGATAAACACCGTTGGAATAAGAACCCTTCTACGGCCCGTCCACAAGCCCCGTCCGCCTTCTACCCCTACACCAGTGGGGCGACGAGGTATAAATAACAAACACTTGGGAAAAAGGTGGTAGAATACGTGAGTCGACAGGCTACGAAGTCCCCGGATTGAGGCACGGCTACCAAGACTGGACACGTAGAATGCGTGAGTCGCCAGACTACCAAGTCCCCAGCAAGAGAGGCACGACTACCAAGGGGACTAAGAAGCAGCTCATCATCGAGCTAGTCCCTGGTTATCAAACCGAACGTTAAGTTAACTTGTTCGAGTTCAACTTACTCTCGTCAGAGAGACTCCTCATATTCTGGTGCTTTATAAAGCCCAACGATATTTTTCGCCCTTAAGGAATTACGAAAAGAAGAGGAAAAAGGCTCCCCCTCGAGCCCGTTAACCAGTGACCACACCAAACTTATAATTTAACTTGATTAAGGAACTAAGTTCAACTTATTCTCGTCAGAGAACTCCCCCACCCCTGCTATCCTGGTGTATCCCAAAACACCGAGATAAGCCTCGCCCTTAAGGAAGACTGGAACTAAGAAGAAACTCTTTCTCGACCTAGGTCCTGGTTACCAAACCGACCTTTAAGTTAACTTGTTCAAGTTCAACTAATTCTCATCAGAGAAACTCCCCTCCTCTATCCTTGCCCTTGAAGAAGACCCCCACCATCACGACTACAGTCCTTGCCCATGAGGAATTACGCAACGAAGAAGAAAAACTCCCCCTCCAGCCCGTTACCCGGTGGTCACACCAAACTCTAAGTTAACTTGGTTTAAGAACCAAGTTCAACATACTCTCGCCAGAGAGACCCCGCCTACCCTGGTGCCTCCTAAAGCACCGTGATCGGTCTCACCCTTGAAGACCTCCCCCCCATTGAATACCGTGTGGCCCCAACTGCCACACTCGCCAAAGTCAGTGGTGGCTTTCAAGTTATTCGTCCACAACCTCAATCTGGCCGGTCGGCACACGCCTTAGAGAAAATGACATTCCCGAGGTAAAGTGCTCATTGAGTTCAAGATCTGACGCAAACCCGTTTCAAGGTGTATCCACAAAGGTAATTGCGGCCAGTAAAGGCCGTTCGCATTTTTTTTTTAAATTGAAGTGAGTGGTGGGTCAACCATCACTATAATGTCTAGTTGGTCAAGTTAGAAAGCTATACGGAGAAATTATTTAAGTATTTTTTGTGTATTTTAAAATTCGTAGTATTTCTGTGGTTCATGTTTTGTTTTTGGGTAGTAAATTGTTAAATTTCAAATATAAGTTTATTTGGGGAATTCCTGTGTGTTTCCTCATATCCTTACGTGCTGAAGCGGCTGTTCCGTAAAACAACAAAATTAGCACTCTTAGATCAAAGCCTACTTCATCAAAGAGGTACATCACGACCACAAGATATTTTACGACAAAAGTGGTGTCAGGTGTGGAGTGATCAAAAGGGGCATTATACGACAAAAGTGGTGTCAGGTCTGTAGGTTTTATATTAGAAAAAACCTACCAGTGTCTAATTAAGGGAGAGCCAACACCTAAAGGAATACCAGGAATAAGAGAATAATTGACGAGCGGAAAATTGGTAAAGTTAGGGGTGGAAACAATCTGAAGATAATTGTCAGGCCAAGTGGTAAATTTGTTGTCGGAATAGTGTCAATGTGGTACACCCAGGTAAACCGACTCAGATCTTAGACGAAGATAATAAGTATCCCCTACCCCCAGTAGTCTTCCCCCAGAACGAAGTATCCACGGAGTTACCACTAAAACTCCCAGTCGTAGTGAGCTCTTCGCCCATTAACGCCCCCGCAAGGAAATTTTTTTTCGATCCCCGGAGATCGAACCCAGACACGATCTCTCCGTGTACCTGGTTAAAGGAGAACTATGGAAGCCACGCTCCCATCAATTATGCCCAACTGCAACAGGCCCCGGTAAGGAAAATGGTTTACGAACAAATTAGATCGAACACAAACTCGATCCCCAAAGGTACCGTGTTAAAGGAGGACTATGGGATCCCGGCTCCCAGCATTTATGCCCCACTGCAACAGGCCGCTCTAGCCATAAGGGTTAATTTAAAAGTATCCCAATACTATATTACGAGTAGTTCGCATAAGTTAGGGTACCATTGCAATTTTGTGACTTACTTGGGTAGACCCCATAAATCGAATGGCCGAGCCAGGCGAGGTAAGGTAATGGTCACAGAGCACCATTTTAATATTAGCTACATCAAAGGAGCCGATAAAGTACAGCCGCTCTATAAGCTGAGATAAAATACCATTGAGGGGATGTCAGTACCTAATAAGCGTGAAACCATATTTTCATTTATTTTTCGTGTTAATAGTTATCGGTAGGATTTAAGTTCTTAAAAGCTTAGAAATGTAAGGAAGTAGCTTTTTTGGTTTTTGTTTTGTTGCGTGGAATTGATGAATTAAGTTTTTGCTATTTGAAAGTTAAAATATATTGCAAGTATGTTAAGTTGGCTGTGGAACCTAATCCCCAGTAGGCTCGCGAGGTCCATTTCGACCCAATGCCCGTGTACGCGCGCGCGTGTGCGCTCAAGTTTAAAGAAACTTAAAGTAAGAGAGGGCTCCAAGATATACAACTTTCCTGAACTCGACTTGGTTGAGTTAGTTGGTTTGAGTTCCCTTGAGTCCCCCCTCCTCATTAAGTTGTTCGAAGGAAGGTGTGTAGAGGAATCGTCACACTCCCGTTCTCTCTCAGCGGAGACACGAGACGGTAACCGCAAAACCATCCATGCCGGGTACCGTGGGCCAAAATCGTAACCACAGCCCCTCGCCACTCGTCTCTATGAAAAGCCGAACGGTTTTAAACTGCAAGATCTTCCCTACGAGAGTATATTCAATTTCTCCTCAAGTAAAAAATTGGAGACGCGTTTCTCTCAAGCTCGAAGGCCAGCTGGAGCTGAGGTAAAACTTGCTGAGAAAAACCGTTGGAATAAGAACCCTCCTGCGGCCCGTCGACAAGCTCCGCCCCTTCTACCCCTACCCCAGTGGGACGACGAGGTATAAATAACAAACACTTGGAAAAAACGTGGTAGAATGCGTGAGTCGCCAGGCTATGAAGTCCCTGGATTGAGGCCGGGCTACCAAGACTGGACAGGTAGAATACGTGAGTCGCCAGGCTACAAAGTTCCCGGATCGAGGCCGGGCTACCAAGACTGAACAGGTAGAATACGTGAGTCGACAGACTACGGAGTCTCCTGCAAGAGAGGCAGAGCTATCAAGGAGACCAAGAAGCAGCTCATCATCGAGCTAGTCCCTGGTTATCAAACCGAACGTTAAGTTAACTTGTTCAAGTTCAACTAACTCTCGTCAGAGAGACTTCTCATATCCTGGTGAATCCTAAAGCCCATTGATATTCTTCGCCCTTGAGGAATTACGAAAAGAAGAGGAAAAAGGCTCCCCCTCGAGCCCGTTACCCGGTGGCCACACCAAACTCATAATTTAACTTGATTGAGGAACCAAATTCAACTTATTCTCGTCAGAGAACCCCCCTCCCTGCTATTATGGTGTATCCCAAAACACCGAGATAGGCCTCGCCCTTAAGGAAGACTGGAACTAAGAAGAAGCTCATCCTCGACCTAGTTCCTGGTTCCCAAACCGACCTTTAAGTTAACTTGTTCAAGTTCAACTTATTCTCGTCAGAGAAACTCCCCTCCTATATCCTCGCCCTTGAAGAAGGCCCCCCCCCCTCCCTGAGTACAGTACTCGCCCATTACGAATTACGTTACGAAGGCGAAAAAGCTCCCCTTCCAGCCCGTTACCCGGTTGTCATACTGAACTTTAAGTTAACTTGGTTTAAGAACCAAGTTTAACTTACTCTCGCCAGAAAGACCCCGCCTACCATGGTGCCTCGGTCTCGCCCTTGAAGACCATCCCCCTTCCCCATTGAATACCGTGTGGACCCCAGCTACTACACTCGCCAAAGTCAGTGGTGGCTTTCAAGTTATTCGCTTGCATCTGGCCGGTCGGCACACGTCTTGGAGACAATAACATTCCCAAGGGAAAGTGTTCATTAAGTTCAAGGTCAGACGCAAACCCGTTCCAAGGGGTATCCACAAAGGTAGTTGCGGCCAGTAAAGGCCGTTTGCATTTTTTTTTAAATTAAAGTGAGTGGTGGGTCAACCATCACTATAATGTCTAGTCGGTCAAGATAGAAAGCTATACGGAGAAATTATTTAAGTATTTTTTGTGTATTTTAAAATTCGTAGTATTTCTGTGGTTCATGTTTTGTTTTTGGGTAGTAAATTGTTAAATTTCAAATATAAGTTTATTTGGGGAATTCCTGTGTGTTTCCTCATATCCTTACGTGCTGAAGCGGCTGTTCCGTAAAACAACAAAATTAGCACTCTTAGATCAAAGCCTACTTCATCAAAGAGGTACATCACGACCACAAGGTATTTTACGACAAAAGTAGTGTCAGGTTTGCAGTGATCAAAAGGGGCATTATACGACACTAAGCAACCAAAGTAATGAAGAACGATCACACGAAAAAATGCAAGATAACGTAGACAACAATAAAAGAAATAAAAACAAGACCAGAGCATGTAACCTAGGTAAAGATCGCAAAATCCTGAGAAAAGGCCAGATGGAAGCATAAGGGGAGGAAATAAGAAAAAGAATAAAACAAAAGAAGGCCAAAAAAGGTGAAGTGTGTATAATTACACGAAAAAGGCAAGTAGAGAAGACACGAAAGAAATCAGGTTAAAAAACGTAAGACCTATGAAACAAGGGCATAGAGAAGAGAAAAAAGGAAAAACAAATCGAGAAACGAAAGGCAACGAGATAAAGAATGTGAGATTACAGGCAGACTGGAGAAAAAAGGTAAAAAAAATACATACAAACGAAAAGGAGTCAAAATTAAGACAGAGGGAAAATAACCAATGTTAATAAAATGAAGACCACACGAGACAAATGTATAAGGCGATACGCAGGAGCGAAAAAGACAAACTCTTAGGAAAAGAGAAGTCAACTGAAGTTAAGAACACTTGATCACACGAAACAAGGCAAGCGGTTAAGACAAAGGTGTATAGAGGATAAACAAATCAAGACAATATACGGCAACTGATGTAAAAAAAAAAGTAAGGTAACATGAAACAAGCATGAAGAAAGAGAACGAGAAAAGAAGACATTCGAGACAGGACAAAACAATCGATGCAAAGTGCAAATGTCCTCCATTTACATAGGAATCATTAAAAAAATAAGAAAGAAAGTATTATTAATGAAATAAAACAAATGAAAAACAAGAATAAATTAAAATGCATAAGAGGTAAATATTTCATGACAAAGCTGCTTCCAGCACTGTATTACGACCTTTTAATTCATAAATCGGTAGACTTAAAATGCTCGTCCTTAGATGCATATAAAATACACATTAGTGTTTATGTGTGCATAAGTATGTATATGTGTTTATAAGTATGTATACATACCAATTATGCCAGAGGAATTCAGTCTCCTAAGGCCATTGTTTAAATTTAAATTCAGCAAATTTAAGAAAAAGGAAAGAAAAATAAGAGAAAGGTAAACAAGTGATATGAAAAGTAAGATTATGCGAGACGAGGTATGAGCTGAAAATCCAGGATCAGATAGTGACAAGTAACAAAACGACGAACATTCAATAAACGAAACAAGGGAGGGAGAGAATTCACGTAAGTAAAAGAGATAAAAATTCCATACAAACAACTTTTGATCACATGAATATGGGAAAGGGTCGAGGTGCGGGCAAAAAGGACAAACATTGAAAACAAGACACGGCGCTTAGAAAAAAGGACAGAAATTCGAACAAAAAAAAGCAAGAGTCAGAAGAAGAAGGATATAAAGTATAGAATTCAAGATGAGACAAGGGGACTAAGTACAAGACGACGAGGCACTCTTCTCTAAGGCATTAAAAAGGGCTGATAAATCAACGAAAATGCGGCCTACTCATACTTTGTAATCCTGCAGAATATCCAATCAATATTGATGCCTCTAAATACACAAATAAATACGGCAACTATTCTTGGATCAATAATCTCCATAAAATCCCCGTTCAGGCGCCCCACGAGCCTTATAACCCCTTAGGGTAACCGCGAAACTTTTCAACATGTGGAGGGCTAAAAGATTTGTTAGAAATTAATGAAGATAATGAAAACGCTCAAGGTTCACATCTTAAAATAAAACGCACATGCCTATGTATAGAATGCGTAGTAGGATACACGCATATTGGTAAAAATGAACAGATATTATGAGCGCGCGCACACCCACACACATTCCCAAATATACACTGTCGCCAAAGTGTCTATTAGGAAGACATCTTACGTGAAAAATAATAATAATAATAAAAGGGACGATATATATATATATATATATATATATATATATATATATATATATATATATATATATATATATGTATGGAGGATTCGTTGAAGTACACAGCAACGGCTGCATTGTTTAATTTAAATTGCAGCTTCCTTATATCTTTAACTATAATTTCAATTGATGACTCTCGGCGAGGAAAATTACTCAGAACAAGCAAGACTTTATTTACTGAGACGTCTTTCAACCTGGTAGTAGGTCATCTTCGGGGTAGAAGGGTCAACATTGGATATTAGACATAATAAAGATGGGAAAATGGTAAAATAATAGATTAAATAGTAGGAAAGGTGACAGTGGTGAAAACTTTGGAAAAGATAGAAAAGAGTGAGTTTTAGAATAAGTTCGAAATATTTTTGTTCTGTCCTGATGAAGTGGCACTTGAGCCTTTCAAGTAAGTGGGTAACCCCTTTACTTCGCATTCGTCAAAATCGGGTTATTTTTTATATAATGTAGGTTGTAGGATCGGGTTTAGTACTTTCAATTTAGGTGAGTGTATCTTTCGGTAATGTCTTGTTCATTTTATGGCCAGCAATTGACACTACGCTCGGAATGTAGCGTAGGTGTTTTTTGTTATTTCATGCCAGTTCTCTCCCAACCTTTGCTCCTTGGGAAGTGGACGGGGGTGCTCTCCCATTTCCGGATCTTTTCTTATGGATCTCAGCGTTCGTAAGATCAACAACAGTTTCCCACTAGAATTTCATGCTGCTACGTTGGTATGCGATATCAGTGTTGGTGTGATCTCAAGAGTTTAGATTCTACTTTTGTTATGCGAACTAAACCTTTTTATTAATTTGATTTTCATATGTAAGGCAAATCAAATATCACCAAAAAATGAAATGATTTATTTATTGATTAATGGAATAAATATCAGATAAAATAAGCAAGAAAAAGAATATTAACTAATTTACTCATTAGTCACCAACCAAAATAATCAAGTTTTGATTGGAAGATGTTTGCATTGAAGCCTCTAATTTTTTTTAATATTCGAATGAATTTTGGAATCCAACCATATTCTTTTAATAGCCTGAGTATGAGCTACAGTAGCTGGGTCCGCATAATTTACTGGGTGATTAACTGTTCGGTGAATGTAATTCAAACGATTTAAGTCTGATTACGTGCGCCATTCATCCGAGTGAATGAGTGAATTAGAACGCATTGGTAATTAAGATAAGGGTGATATAAATTTTACGATTAGGTGAGATCACAGTTATCAATTGAGATCGCATGCCAAAGTATCTTAAAAACGCTGACATCGCATACTAAAGTAGCACCTAAATTTTTGTATAGAGCCTGTAACAGTTGCGAGTAGTGATCATGTAGGTTCACTGTTCCAGCTAAATCAAAATCCGATACAGGTACCTGCAATTATTAGGAAGCAATATCACAGAGCGGATTAGAGTCAATATAAAGAAGAACTAGATATGTATTTATATCCTAAACGAGCTGGCAGATGCGTTATTCGAGGAAATGAAGCGATTAATGGATGCCTTTGTTGCCGCAGACTCGAGAAACATCACAAAGACCAGTTACCGGATACAACAAAAATAAAAGAGGGCCACCGAAATAAAAAATAAGGACAGAAATATTAAATAAAAGGCTTAATGCAGTAAACAACTACTATTTTAGACCATCCCTTTTCTTTTTCTTCACCATTCTTCGATGTAAGACGGGTCACCAGTTACGGATGTGTCTACTTTCTTGTGAGAGAAAAACCGCAGAGCTGGTGATCAAGTATTCTATTTAAGTAGATTCTGTCTTCAGCCTTCGGCGAGAACTAGGAAAGTCTTAAGATGTATCTCGTCATAGATATTAGTCCTCATCCTGAGGTAGTTTCCAATTTCCCTTTTGTGCAAACCATTCGCATACACTACGGCATTTAACAGAATATAAATGGAATTATTTTTTTAAAATAATTAAATTTGTCAATTATAGCTAGATAAATTTATTTTACAATTTTTGACATTATTGAATCTTAAACTTGTGTTTTAATTATGAACAAGTAAATAATAAGATAATTTCCTTAATATTTCTTCGATAGAATGAATTGATATTTTAGGGCGTTCGGCGTTCTATAAACAAAATGAATTCCTATTTAGAGCTTTTAATACATTCAAATAGAAGTATTCGAGATATGTTCATTATATATGCTTGTTTTTCATTAAAACTATATTAATTCTTGATAAAAGACATTATATTAATGTTTTTTTATAATATTTAAATCATTTAAAGGCTAAGCTTTGACATTTAATTAGCAGAGATGCTGGCGTCTGGAAAAACATCCCTTCAAAGGCCATAAAAGGCGACCAAATCTCTTATTTCCATGCCAAAAACAAAATTTCTCTTTTGATTCATTGCTTAATTTGATTTAAATTAAATATTTAGTCTTTTACATCGATTTTTGTAATTATTTAACCCACATTATTAGATTCTTGTCTCTTGTTTCTTTTTGAAACTGTAATAAACTTCCTCGGGTAACAAAAAAAAACAATGATTTAGTTAGTTGTACAAATAAGGAACTGTGTAAAAAAACTGAGAGAAAAAAAATATAACTAAGCTGTTGATTCTTTACCGTTATGAGATATATAGATTATAATGTTGACGGTATTTACCGTTAAAAATTGAGTACTTAGTTTTTGGGCGGAGCGTTGAAACTCAGCAAAACAATGTTCTTAGTTTCAGATCTTCCGCTCCTAAGCACCTTGCATCGGTTCTCCTCATCTCTTCAAGGGGCTTGGCAGTATCCTTAGAAGCTCGTTATAATTTTTTTGTATTTCTTATAATTAACTGTATTATGGCATGGCTTGTGCAGATGCCTCTAGCTTATGTAAAAATGAAAAAAAACAACCTGTGTTTTGCCTACTGTGTTTTCTGACCTTTTACCAAAACGGTATTAGCATACTGGAAGAGTGCTCTTTTTAGATCACTAATCTATTCAGATTCCCTTATATAAATTTTCATTTTGGTTTGACATGAACCCATTAGATGATTTCATGAAACTTCAAAAAGTTCATTTTTGAGATGTCCTTGAGCGTCTTATTCCATCGTACGATATAATAAAGTACATGGCTCTCGCCGTTAAAAGGCGTCTTTAAATTTCGCTTTTTAGAGAATTGAAGATTTGCCAAGTCAGAACGTTTGCACTGCTGAAGAGGGTAAGGAGGTCAAGGAATGCAGTATTTCAAGCGAATTAAGAAAATCTAACCATTGCCCTTACATAAAAAATCGACTTGGACGTTATAGTTCATTTATCTCAAATGTATCACGGAAAAGACTCGGTGTCGTAGAATGGACTCTCGACGATATACCATATATAACTATTCGTTGAGGGAACTTCTTAAATTATCTTTAGAGTGCTTGGATGTCTAGGCTGGCCGATATTATGTATCTTCGATATGCTCAAGAAGTGGAACTGAGCTCAAGGATAATAATATTGCTATTATTAATAAAATAGAGTTTTATTAATAATAAATATCAACAACACACAAAACGGAAAATATTGACATAAACAGAGAATGGAAAGGGTCGTGGGGAATCAAGCTAATCCGAGGATTAAAGGATTTAAAAAGGTAAAACAAATATAAAGTTAAAGGAAGGGGATGGTTCGCTAAACCATTTAAAGCACAGGATAGAGTTGACAAAAGGGTTAAATACTCAAAGGTGACGTTTGGCTTACGTAATTCTACTTGTTGTGCAGAGAAAGGCGACGTGAAGGAATTTTCGGTCCGCTGGCAAGTTCCAGCCGAAGGGGGGGGGGGGGGGAATTAAATGATCCCGACGTGGCGTCTTGAAATGAGAATCGTTTCTTGACGAACGGCTTGAAAAAAATGGTTGTTCTACGTTGTTCTCTTCTGAACAACAGGGAGGGGGGGGGGAGAACCGTCTCTTGTCTACGGGCTCGAGAACAATGGCTGTTCTAATGTTGTTCTCTTTTGAACAACAAGGGGGAAGGGTGAGAACCGTTTCTTGGCGAACGGGCTCAAACGAACAATGGCCTTTCTACGTTGTTCTCTTCTGAACAACAAGGGAGGGGGAGGGGGGTGAGAACCGTTTTTTTGTGATTGGCTTAAAAGAACAATGGCTATTTTAATGTTGTTCTCTTTCTGAACAACAGGGGAAGCTTTGTGGACTTGGCTTCACGAAGGCGCGAACCTTGGCACTCAAGGGATATTGTCCTTCTTCTGGACAAGTGATGGTGAATCTCGAGGTCGAGGTCCCTTGGCGCCCAAGGTGAGAGAGGGTCGTAGTGATGTTTCGCGACGAAAATCTGGATCTCCAATCTGATCTTAGTGGTAAAGTTTCCATATAAATAGTCAGGACATCCCCTTGGCGTGGGGGACAATAGAGTGGGAGCTTCGAGGGAATGCACAGCCGAGCCTGGGAACAATGCCTTATCTGCTCATAAGCCTAACTCAATCTGGCAAGGTCGACGCATGGTGCGAACGGGGGAAGATAAACCTCCTTGTTTAAACATTGACTCAGGTGGCTGCGATAAGGCGCCAGGCTTCAAAGCGAAGATGCACGTGGGTAGCATCGTGGTTTTAAATAACATGTGATAGTAGTTGAAATTACGCGGCCTCAACCCGTTATATCACACCCCTCCATTCCAGAGGGAAGTTGTCACTTAGAAAAAAAAAAGAGAGAAGGGACAAAGATAGAGCTCCGTTATGGGGAACTCGTTTTCTTGTACCAACCGTACCTTCCTGCACCTAACTAGTATTACCTCAATACATATGATTATTTGTATCTTTTGATTATAGGGGAAAATAACCTTTGATACAAGCTTAATAAAAAAAAGGGGCATGGAACAATGAAATGATATATAATTATTACATATGGGACAAAATAATTTATACGTAATTTAATGGGTACAAATATATATATACATACAAAAAAAATTAGGCATTGAGCGTTACAAAATTTAGACATATCCATTAACTAATTATCTTACAAGAGAATTTAATTTAAGTCGTACAAGACGGTATATACATACATTGAGATCCTAATCCTACGAATACAATTACTCTACGCTATTCGGTAACGCATTCCTACTGAGTGCGTCAGCGACCTGGTTATCGGAACCTTTTATATGATTTATTTTAAATTAATACTCTTGCAAAAGTAAACTCCAGCGCATGATTCGGCCGTTAGAGTGTCGCACATTCCTAATATAGGCTAACGGACGGTGGTCGGTTCCTATCTGAAATTCTTTTCCTATCAAGAACATTTTGAATTTGTCTATAACCCAGATAATTGATAGAGCTTCCTTCTCTATAGTGGCATATCTCTTTTCGCATGGTAATAATTGGCGACTAGCATATGCAACTGGATAACTCGTTCCGTCATCCTCGTATTGACGGAGTACACCTCCAATGCTCTCGTTGTTCGCATCGGTCTTAATCCCAAAGGATTTTTCCGGTTTGAAAAACTTTAAAATGGGGGCAGAAATGAGCTTACTCTTGAGCTGATTAAAATGGGAAACAGCGACATCATTCCATCGTAAACGATCGGGGGAATTCATTTTTAGAAGCGAGCTGAGGGGCGCCGGAATTGCAGCAAATTTTGGAACAAGTCGCTGATAGTAAGAAGCTGATCCTAGAAACGATCTGAATTGCTTCTTAGTATTCGGGAGAAGCATGACGGCGATTGCCTTAATCTTGTTCTCTTGGGGACCTAACTGGCTTTGTCCTATTTTGAAACCTACGTATTTTATGGTTTCGTGAGCAAAATGGCATTTGCTGGGGCCAATGCTGAGGCCATTTTCGCGCAGTCGCTCGAAAAGAGCTACTAGGGTGGTTAAATGGTGACTCCATTCAAATAGTTCTTGTAGCTGACTCTTTTGATGTGGTGTCAGCTGCGCGTCAAAATCCAGGGCAGAGGGTTCAAAAGACTCACCTGGTAGGGAAGGAGGAGGGTAATCGGCATTAGGTTGGATGCACACTGTCTCTATTACATTAAGGGACTCCGCGGGGTAATCTTCTTCAAGCGCCGATGTTTCGTCCAGTGCTACGAACGTATCTCCATGGGCGCGTTGGGGGTACTTTTTTTCTTGGCGTCCACGGACAGTCTCCGTGTCCTTGTCTTGGGCCTTATCACCTAAGGGTGTTAGTGATTCACACTCCTCTTTTGCCGTCCTAAAGTCCTGGTTAAGGGTCTCCGAGAAATCGGACGGTATCGGGGTTCTGATGGGGACGGGCACCTGGGCTTCTTTCTTAACTCGGCCTTGAGGAAGGGGGGCCTGAGACACAGGATCGGAACTTACTTAGTGGCTCTGTCCTATATGTACGAAACAGAATTGTATGGGTGCTGAAATGACTTCAGCCCAGCCATCATAATATTGACACTGCAGGTAACATCTAACGACGGGGAATTGGTTCGGCCACCCAAGGTAGTCATGTACCACCGCAAATTTTTCGCGGTTAGGGTCCACTGGGGGAAGGAGTTCATCGGACACGATGAAACACGTACATTTTGTGTCCCTGACGAGAGTCGATACTCGGCAGCCGTTCACGCTGCCCTTCTCAAATTTCAAAGTTCCCGATGAACTTTTATCAAAAATAAAATTTACCTGGTGGCCTAACGGAGGGGGAGAAGTTTCTGCTTGGTTCTGCACCACCGGGGGAGCCGGGGTGGCATTAATCTGGTGAACTTGGTGTGCTGGTCCGCTCTTAAGCCTGGAATTTTGGGGGCAATTCCAGCTCATGTGGTTTTCTACACCACAGGTGAAGCATATGCTGGGTCGCTTCGGGAAGAGAGATGGAGGAGAAATCTTAACGGGAGGATGGAGTCCCGTTGTTGGTTTTGGGGAAAGAAGTTTTGGGGTTTTACGGGGCTCGGAAACTTCGTCGACTTTCCTGTGAAGCGAAGCGAATCCTTCCTTCTTTCCTTGTAGGGGGATTGGTAAAAAGTTCGAGTCTCCTTTGGGTATAAATTATGGCTTGCGGCATATACATCCGCTTCTTCGGTACATTCTTTAAAGGTCTGGCACCGACGATCCTTGACGAACGCGCGGATCTCCGTCAGGAGAGACGCCAAAAATTAATCTCGCAACACGAAGTGTGTTAAGGACTCGTAGTTTGGATCAACCTTTGAGGATTCTAACCAAAATTCAAAACTCCTCTGAAGAATGTATCCGAATTGACGGAACGTCTGTCCGGGTTTAATACGACCTCCTCGAAATTCTTGTCCGGTAGAAATCGGGAGTCATATTATGAGCGTCCAATAACTCAGCTTTTAAGGTGCTGAAGTTAATTGTACATTCAGATGGTAAAGATATAAAAATTTCGCGCAATTTACAATTTAACAAGGGAAGTAATCTGACTACACCTTCAGCCTCCAGATCCATGTTATTGATTTCGAGGATCTTTTCGAAGTGGGCGCAAAATGCTCCGAAATCCTCTCCATCCTTGAAATTGGGGAGCTTTAGTGAGAGATTGGGGGGATATTCTGAACGTGAACTGGCGGACTGTATTTCTGCTTCAACACGAGCTAATTCAATCTGATGGTGAAGCTCAGCTTGTTTTTTTCCGTTCTTCTCTTTCTCTTTCTGTTTCTTCTTGTTGGATTTCTCTTTCTTCTCGTTGGATTTCTCTTTCTCTTTCTTCTTGTTGGATTTCTCTTTCTCTTTCTTCTCTTAACTTTTCTCTTTCCGTTCTTTGTTCCTCTTGAACGTACTCAATTAGTTTTTTTCCGGAAAGTCCCAAGGATTCTCCTTGCGCTTTAAAGATTTCGAACTGAGTCATCTTTGCACTTGGGGACGCAATAGTCAACCAACTAAAATTCCTTGCAACAAGAATTATGCCTCTATAGAATTAGCCTACCTATATATGGGCACTGACCTATTCGTACTCAGTTTCTCGATCTAAATAACCACTGACTAAAATCACACAAAAAAACACAAACAAATTATTATAACTGTTCCTTGAGCTACTCCAGCTTCTTAAGTTTCAAAAAAAGGGGATAGAAACCGTTAAAACAAAAGGAAACTACTATACTATATTATTATAACGAATAACACTATGCTTTACTCGACTGAGACCAGTGTTTGAAAAGATATAGCGTTAAACCCCACACACTTGATACCAAATTTAAATAGTATATATATATATATATGTCGTAGAATGGACTCTCACGATATACCATATATAACTATTCGTTGAGGGAACTTTTTTAATTATCTTTAGAGTGCGTGGATGTCTAGGCTGGCCGATATTATGTATCTTCGATATGCTTAAGCAGTGGAACTGAGCTCAAGGATAATAATATTGCTATCATTAATAAAATAGAGTTTTATTAATAATAACTATCAACAACACACAAAACGGAAAATATTGACATAAACAGAGAATGGAAAGGGTCGTGGGGAATCGAGCTAATCCGAGGATTAAAAGATTTAAAAAGGTAAAACAAATATAAAGTTAAAGGGAGAGGATGGTTCGCTAAACCATTTAAAGCACAGGATAGAGTTGACAAAAGGGTTAAATACTCAAAGGTAACGTTCAGCTTACGTAATTCTACTTTTTGTGCAGAGGAAGGCGACGTGAAGGAATTTTCGGTCCGCTGGCAAGTTCCAGCCGAAGGGGGGGGGGGGGAATTAAATGATCCTGACGTGGCGTCTTGGAATGAGAACCGTTTCTTGACGAACGGCTTGAAGAACAATGGCTGTTCTACGTTGTTCTCTTCTGAACAACAGGGAGGGGGGGGGGGAGAACCGTCTATTGTCTACGGGCTCGAGAACAATAGCTGTTCTGATGATGTTCTCTTTTGAACAACAAGGGGGAAGGGTGAGAACCATTTCTTGGCGAACGGGCACAAACGAACAATGGCTGTTCTACGTTGTTCTCTTCTGAACAACAAGGGACGGGGGGTGAGAACCGTTTTTTTGTGACCGGCTCAAAAGAACAATGGCTGTTCTAATGTTGTTCTTTTTCTGAACAACAGGGGAAGCCTTGTGGACTTGGCTTCACGATGGCTCGAACCTTGGCACTCAAGGGATATTGTCCTTCTTCTGGACAAGTGATGGTGAATCTCTAGGTCGAGGCACCTTGGCGCCCAAGGTGAGAGGGAGTCGTAGTGATGTTTCGCGACGAAAATCTGGATCTCTAAACTGATCTTAGTGGTAAAGTTTCCATATAAATAGTCAGGACATCCCCTTGGCGTGGGGGAACAATGGAGAGGGAGCTTCGAGGGAATGCACAGCCGAGCCTGGGAACAATGCCTTATCTGCCCATAAGCCTAACTCAATCTGGCGAGGTCGGCGCATGGTGCGAACGGTGGAAGATAAACCTCCTTGTTTAAACATTGACTCAGGTGGCTGCGATAAGGCGCTAGGCTTCAAAGCGAAGATGCACGTGGGTAGCGTCGTGGGTGTAAATAACATGTGATGGTAGTTTAAATTACGCGGCCTCAACCCGTTCTATCACACTCGGTGTGAATTATCTACCATTTTTTTGTGGGGTAAATAACCCTCTAACTCATATAAAAGGCTTCTTGACATTTCTATTTTTAGTAAACTGGATGGTTGTCTAGTCAGCGGTTGCCGCCCAGATGGTGGTTATAGAATTCCAACAGCCTTATCTATCTGATTATGGCATTGTTACCTAACCTCGTTGATATAGACGTTATTGTTCACTTAGCTAAATTTTGTGGGGAGGAAGAAGCAGGAGAATGTCCTACAATTCTTGTTTGCTAGTAAAGTAAAACTTCAACTCCAACACATAGTAGCGCTCCTGATTCTATTACAGGATTAAGAAATTTTTTGCCATTGATCTTACTTAACCGCATCGACAAGGACTTTAGGTTTTGCATATCTAAAATTTATTGGGTGGAAGAAGCTGCGAGACTAACTCCACAATTCTCGTTTTTTGTCATTGTAAAACCCCAACTTCTACAAAAGGCTTCTGAATTATTTGGGGGGAAATATGGATGGTTACCCTAACGTTATGCTGGTGTTCTTGAAGAGGGTTGAGGAACTTTTGGTGAATTTTTGACAAGATTAAGGAATTTTTTACCATTGACTCTCCCTAACTTCATTGACACAGTGGTTATGGTTCAGTTAGTTACAATGTAATGGGCGGAAGAACCCACGAGGCCATCATAATTATCGTTTTCTGTTAAAGTAGAACTACAACTCTTACGGATGGTGTGTTGATATATCCTTTTTAGGGAAAAGGATGGTTACCCAGTCGTAGCGTTAGTGCCCCTCAAGGGAATTTAAAACTCCTGGATACTTTTTCTAGCAGAACATGAAATTGTTAACATTACTCGTACTTAACCGTATTGAGATGGACTCATTGTTCACATCTAAAATTTTATGGGGCAGAGAAACTGGAATCTTCCACAATTCTTGTTTTCTGTTAAACTAAAACGCTAACCCCTACAAAAGGCTTTTTGAATTTTTCTTTTTAGATAAATGTATGGATGTCCATTCATAGAGTTTGCGCTCCTGAAGAGTTGATAGAACTTGAACAGAATTTTTGAGCGAATTAACTTGGACGTTATATTTCGCTTATCTAAAATTTAGCTATGTGAAGAATAAGCAAGAATTTTCTAGAATTCTCTTTATCTGTTAAAGTAAAACTTCAACTCCGACCAAAGGCTTCTTGAAATTTTAATATTTTAGAGAAATGGATGGTTACACACTCGAAGCGGTGTCGCTCCTGAAGACGGTTTGAGGAACTTTCAGAGACATTTATTCCAGAATTATGAATTCTTAACATTGCAATTATCTAATCGAATTGATATGGACGTTATGGTTAACTCATGTAAAATTTAGTGGGGCGAAGAAACCGCGAGACTTCCCACAATTCTCGTTTTCTCTTAGGGCAAAACCAAAACACCTATAAAAGTTTTCTTGTAATTTTAATATCTTAGGGAAATGGACGGTTGTCCAGTCGTAGCGTTGACGCTGCAGAGAAGGGTCGAGGAAATCCCAGCAGACCTCTCTAGCTGATTAAGGAATATTTACCATTGCTCTTACATAAACGCATTGACATGCACGTATTTTTCACTTATCTAATATTTAGCTAGGTGAAGATGACGCAAGAATTTTTCACAGTTCTAGATTTCTGTTAAAGTAAAACTACAAATCCTACCAAACGTGTCTTGAAATATCCTTCTTAGAAAAACAGATGGTTGCCTAGTCTAATCGTTAGCAATCCTAAAGAGATTAAGAAGTTCAGGAGACTTTTGTAGCTGAACATGAAATTATTAACATTAACCTTATTGAAATGGATATTCCTGTTTGAGTATCTAAAATTTAGAGATGAGTAGAAGCCGGAAGAATTTTCAATAATTATAATTCGCTGTTAAAGAAAAACGTTATCTCTTCCAAAAGGCTTCTTCAAATTTCCCTTCTTAGCGTTTGCGTTCCAGAAGAGGTTAATGAACTTCAGGAGACATTTCTATCGGATTAAGTAATTGTAACCATTGCCCTTACCTAACGCATCCGCTTGGACGTTATAAGTCATTTATTTAAATTTAGTGCGGCAAAAAATCAACTAGAATTTTTCGCAATTATCGTTTCCTATTTAAAATAACCTTCCAAATTATACATAAGGTTTCTTGACATTACTCTTTTCAGAAATATGGATGGTTGCCCTTAGAAGATGGTTATAGAATTCCAAGAGTTTCTACCTGATTATGGAATTGTTACCATTATCTTTACCTAACCTCATTGATATGGGCGCTATTGTTGACTTAGCTAAAAATTCGTGGGAGAGAGGGGCGAGGAAGCCACGTGAATTTTAGACAATTCTGATTTGCTGTCAAAGTAAAACTTTAATTACTAAAGAAAGCTTCTTGAATGACTTTAGTTACCTGCACGGGACACTATAAATTACCATTTCAGTGCGTAAGTCAGTTAGTCGGATGGTAACCATTTTTCTTTTAAATAAGTCATTGAAAGTTTTGAAGTTCGTAATAAGGTCATAAGTCAAAATAATTGAGAGCACGCAACTTAGGTCTGTTGACCTGTTTTTTCAAAAGAAATTAATAGTTATCCAATCAATGCAGTGGCAATTCTGAGAAGGGTTGACAAACACTAGGGTGCTTTTCTACAGGATTAAAGATTTTTTTTACCATTGATCTTACGTAACTCTATTGAAATAAACGTTATGGTTCAATTAGTTAAAATTTAGCGGGGCGTAAAAGCAGCCTGGATTTCCTATAATTCTCGGTTTCTGTTAAAGTATAACGCAGAATCTTTTCTTTTTATACAAATGGATGATTACCCTTCCTAAGCGAATCGCGCTCCTGAATAGGCTTTATTAACTTTAGGAATCTTTTCTACCTGATCAGGAATTTTTTACCATTGACTTATCTCAAATATAGTGGGGCCAGCTCCTACAAAAGGGTTGGTCAATTTTTTTAATATGTAATATAAATAGATCGTTATCTAGTTATGTAGGTAGCTCTCCTGAAGATGGTTGAAGAACTCTAATAGAATTTTCTAGCTTATCATCGAATTTTCACCATTGCCTTTACTTGAATGTGTTCATGGATCTATTTGCTCATTATCTAAATTTGAATAAAGAGAAAGAGCCGCGAGAATATTACACAATTCTCATTTTCTGTTAAAGTAAAACGCCAACTCCTATAAAAAGGCTTCTTTGAATTTCTCTTCTTTAGAGAAATGGATATTTACCCAGTCATAGTAGTGGCACTCCTGAAGATAAATGCGGTTGGTCGCTGCCTCAGTGTATTTGGTTCGATCTCCTTTTACGGATGGGTTTGTTTCCATTTAGAAAAGAAAAACATTTTTTGGAAGGAAAAATTATTTTCTCTTTCTGTGCGGTACGCTGGAATCATTTCATTATCCTCTCGCGTTCCTGAGAGATATACAATTTTTTATTCGCCGTTTGTCCTTTGAATGCAAATTAATTTTATTACTATTTTTCTTTCATGGTCCCGATCGACCAAACAATGTGTGTCTTACAAGCTTGTCTATTAGGAATAGTTTTTGTTCTTACCCGTAGCTGAGTGGTCTAGAGATTCGCATTAATTGAGATCACAGCGGTTGCTCGCGTCCTCAGTGTGCTTGATTCGATCCCCACTCCTGCACAGATTCTTTCACAATTGACACTGTGTACTGAAAACCAAGCCATTCTAAATCGTACATCCATTTCTCTCCTCATCATGATATTAACATTAAGCGAGCCGTTGCATCAGGTATGTTTTTGAGAGCACTTAAAATATGTGACCCTTGCTTTCCAGAAGACGAGATTACTTATATAACCTGCAGTTTTATTAACTTAAATTATCCCCTTCACGTGATCAATGAAAGTTTATCTAAATTAAAATCTATTCATTACCGTCCCAAGGATAAAAACAAATTTAGTAATACGAAGTGTCTATCCCTTCCCATTCTCCCCTCCTCAAAAGAGTGAACAAAGTTATTTCTCCAGGCCTAACCACATTTAAATACCCTTTGTCTATTCTTAAATCTTTCCCTTCGATCAAGCCCGTGGATCAGCCAAATGAAAAAGATGTATATTTAATATCATGTGGTTCTACAAACTGTCCCTTATTCTACATAGGAGAAACCGGAAGAACTTTAACAAAACGAATTTATGAATATAAATGTGATGTCAGACGAGGCAGTAACACATCCAGTATTTTAATCATATCAGAAATTTCAACCACCAAATTGACTATTGAAAGGCACAAATCATATATAATTGTAAAGATTTCCGTCAAAGAAAAATAGTAGAATCTATATTAATAGGAAAAATTCACAATTTTAATTTGTCAGATGAGCAATTGAAATGCAGCCTCCATTTCCGTAACCTCATCGTAAACAGCTTAGTCAACGATCTTAGACTCACACTCCCTGATTAATGACCCTTTGCCCAAGGTTTTATGTTTCTTTGTGGTTTTTACTTTTTTTCCTGATTAGTACGCTATTTATAGACTTTTGTAACAATCGCGTTCTCAGTATACGACTGAAGAGAGTATGATAGACTACATATCGAAACTAGTCTCGTAAATTAAAATTTTGGCTCCTATACAGTGGTTTCACTATCATATACCATAACTCGCCATTGAGTTCTTTTACTTATATATATATATATATATATATATATATATATAATAAACAACCGCTGCGTTGGTTAATTTAAACTGCACCTTCTTTATAGCTTTAATCATAATTTCAATTGATGTCTTTAGGCGAGGAAAATTACTCGGAAGAGGAATAATTATATTTGCCAAGACCTCTTTCGACCAAGTTGTAGGTCACCTCCGGGACAGAAGGGTCAATTCACGATTTACGTTTTATAAATCAAGAATATAAAATTAAGTTTTTACAAATATGTAAAAATAAATAGTTATCAATGGTAAAAAACAGAAAAATTCAGAAGAGAGAAACTTTCAGGTATAAGTATGAGAAAAATGGCCACAGGAGAGTGGAGATCAACTATTTGAAACTATACAATAATAAACTTTAAATATATATAATAAATTGAATATTTCTAATTTGTATGGTTATAGTTAGTTATATATACATACTATTGAGCAGTATTAATCTATACACTATTAAATATAATAATTAATTATAATAATAGATATAATATAAATGGTGCTAGGTAAATTTGCTCTGGAAAATTTGGTCGTGAAATTTAAAGAGTTAATATCTTAAATACTTGAAAAAAAAACAACTTATAATTGGAAGAACACTAAAAAAAATGATAATTGTTAAAGAATAACTCAAAACTAAAGAATTAGAGACAATTAAAACACAATTATCTCATAAGCTTTTATTAAAAGAAGTACTTGACAAATAAGAAAGCTTGGTCTTGAAAATTCAGTCTCAGAAACTTCGGTCTTATACACAACTTGAAAAATAAACTTGTTTTATAAGATTATAAGAAATTGCTTTTGAAAATGGTAATTTGTTATCTTTATCGTTAGATTGTATAAGTTTTAATAAATTTTCATTTATTTTCTTTTACTTCCTTTTCTTTTGTCGATTATCTCTTCTTTGAATGTGAATAACTTTCGTTTGCATGAGTTCTTCTCTCTTTCGAAGAACATCAATGAGCTTCATGTTCTTCTCCCTTTCGAAGAACATCAATGAGCTTCCTAATATTAGGATGCTTGCAGGTAACCGATGCTCTCAAAGACGATTGGAAGCCTTCTAAAGCATTGTTGGTTCTGGGCAATCCATAGATCACTCAAAGGCGGACATTCCAAAAATTATTTGATTCCAAGGCTCTTCTCGCCTACCACGTCTTCCTATTGGCACTATTTCATCCTCGCATAAATCTTCATAGGCACTAATAACATCTTCAGGTGGTAAAAATGCCAAAACACAGAAAATTTCTATCTTAGTCGCAAACTTGCCATCAGTACTGAATTGGATCTAAAATCCCAGTTGACTTTTTTTCTTTTAAACATTCTGACTAAAATAGAATAGATAACCCACGCTGTTGACAGCGATAAAGTTACGACTGTAACCTTTTCGGAGTGCTCTTTCAAAATCATTCATTGTTTCTTCTGGGTTCATATTTAGTACCAATTTCTTTAGTTCATTAAAGAAATTGTCATACGTTGTTTCAGTCTTGTTAGGTAAAAAAGCAAAAGCACGATGCAATAATTTACCATTTTTGCCTCATTTTAGGCAAAAATTAAGATTCTCATTTCGTCATTAGATCCAGTGTCACATTGCAAGAACAATGTATCTCTCTGAAAGCTAGTGAAAGTATCTAGTATTTTAAATCTTGTAGGAGAAAGAGGCAAAGGAGGTGCACCAAAAGATTTTTTTGTGCCAATTAGTTATCTTTCTTGAAACCGTTTGCAAATTTGGCAATTCATACTTTGCATATTCTCCAACACCATTTTCTGTTCCTGAAATGAGAGCTCTACTGCTTGATGTAGAGCCCTTATTCACTTTGGATTTTAATTTTAAAATGACGATTCTTGTTTTTGGTACATTTAGATCATATTCATATTCATGATTATTGAGCTTTTTTATAATTACTGGATCACCAGGTTTGTTATCTGTATGCACGCGAGCATGACACTTATTAAGTATCTCACATCACCAAAATTTCTTTTCGTTATCAACACCAAGCTAATGGTAATCATAAATATAATTCAGTTCGTCAATCAACTTTTCTTTATTCTTCTCACTTTTTAAAATACTTAGCAGCCATAATATGGGTAATGCGCAATTTTAAAAGTTATAGAACGTTAAACTTGCACGAAACTGCAGGTATCCTGAACACCCTAAATAAGATTCTTATCTGTTCCGAAGTTTTAACACAATTTAAAAATAAATCCCTGAGAATGGGATTAACCTGGACTGACCTGGACTGAGCGAGCCAGAAGATTACTACGCTCAAATAAAATAAATGAGAAACGTAAGTTTGAAATTAGATACATTCCTCTGGATTAACACGCATTGTATCATTCAAAGCAAATAAAAGCATTATAAGAGAAGACCGAATTTTCCGTGACCAAATTTTCCTAGACCAAATTTTCTGGTCACCCATATATTTTGAAAGATGGTGAGGATTTCTTTTCCGTATATAGGGGGAGAGGCAAAGCTGCTCCACTCTTGCCATTCAGGAACAGAAATCCAACTTAAGAAAGCCTTTTCAGCTCTTACAATATCCGCTAGCCCTTAATCCTGATTTTTTTTCCACGTGAATGGACGCGCCATCTTAGACGTCGGATGTTTCACAACTTCATTATCGGAAGAGACTGCTCTCGAATAGGGGCACCACTGGTCCTCATCCATCTCCTAACTCTCACATGCTAGTTCAAAGCGTCAACCCAGTACATCACCTCAGTCAGCGGGCTAAACCACGTAAGGCGATGGTATTTACACTGTACCACTAAGCTAGGCAGAGGAGCTGCCCCTAGCAGCTAACGGCTAGACGAGCGGAAGATATCCTAGACTGATCCAACGGCCAAGTGGAGGGGAGTAAACCTCCCAAATCAGGAATGGAGCCCTGAAAGCGGGTCAGTGCGCTGTACTCACTGACTCCTGCAGCTCTTGCAGCCAACCTGGTGCCAAACGTAATGCTCGGCGAGGCCGAGAGGGAGATCTTAACGGGTGAACAACCCAAGATCTCCGTAAACTTTGCTCAGGCCTGCACCCTGAAGAGGGCACTCCAGGGCCACTATCCCAGCTTTTACAGTCACAACCGGCCCTGCAGTTCCACTCCACCACATACTAACTTCCATAGCGCAATCTCCATTGTCTACCGAAACAGAAGGATGCCAACCAACGAATACAGTATTAAATATTTTGAAAATATTCAAGAAATTGAATATTTATAATTAGTATGGTTATAGTTAGTTATATTAACTTATTATTAAGTAGTTTAAATAGTTAATATATTTAGGAGTTAAAAGTTTTTATTCTTGGTTTACTTTAGTTCAGTTTACTATATTTGTCTAGTTATTCGATTACATAAATAATTTTTATTTGCTTTATTATTATCGTTTTATTTTAGTTTTTTTCTCTTTAATTTAGATAGTTGGTGACTTTCATTTTAATAATTTTTATTTATTTAATTATTAATCACTTTAATCCATGTTATTATAGTTGCTCTAATTTAATAATTTAATTTATATTATTTTACTCCCTTTTAATTCACTTTCATTGATTTATTATTAATCACGTTTTATAATTCCCTAAATTTAATTAGTAGTACTTCCATTATTATTTTTAGCTCTTTGACTCACTTTGAATCACTTTTATTACTATTTTAATAATTTTCACTCACTTTGTTCACTTTAAGTCAATAATATTTATCTATTTCAGACGTTTGTCGCGCTTTTTTATCACTTTGAATACGGACATGACGGCATGGACGCATGAATCTGGTATGTAGAATGCTCCCTCCGTTAGCAGGCCTGTGATTTCTTTTGGGGAGAACGGTCCCTTGAATGTTCAGTTGTATTCCCCCCCTAAGAATAACCTAGAGCAGTTGCATTGGGTCTCAATTTGGTGGCCTGCACACTCGAGATCCGAAGACCTTGAAGGACACGTCCTCTCCGTCAAAGAAGAAACCTTTTTCCAGGACTTCTATTTTCTCCTTCAGGGAAAATGGAAATATCCTGTTTGAGTATCTAAAATTTAGAGATGAGTAGAAGCCGGAAGAATTTTCAATAATTATAATTCGCTGTTAAAGAAAAACGTTATCTCTTCCAAAAGGCTTCTTCAAATTTCCCTTCTTAGAGAAATGGGCGGTTGCCCTGTCATAGTGTTTGCGTTCCTGAAGAGGTTAATGAACTTCAGGAGAAATTTCTATCGGATTAAGTAATTGTAACCATTATTGCCCTTACCTAACGCATCCACTAAGACGTTATAAGTCATTTATCTAAATTTAGTGCGGCAAAAAATCAACTAGAATTTTTCGCAATTATCGTTTCCTATTTAAAATAACCTTCCACCTTATACATAAGGTTTCTTGACATTACTCTTTTCAGAAATATGGATGGTTGCCCTTAGAAGATGGTTATAGAAGTCCAATAGTTTTCTACCTGATTATGGAATTGTTACCATTATCTTTACATAACCTCATTGATATGGGCGCTATTGTTCACTTAGCTAAAATTTCGTGGGAGAGAGGAGCGAGGAAGCCACGCGAATTTTCGACAATTCTGATTTGCTGTCAAAGTAAAATTCAATTACTAAAGAAGTCTTCTTGAATGACTTTAGTTACTTGCAAGTGACACTATAAATTACCATTTCAGTGCGTAAGTCAGTCAGTCGGATGGTAACCATTTTTCTTTTAAATAAGTCATTGAAAGTTTTGAAGTTCGTAATAAGGTCATATGTCAAAATAATTAAGAGCACGCAACTTAGGTCTGTTGATCTGTTTTTTTAAAAGAAATTAATAGTTACCCAATCAATGCAGTGGCAATTCTTAGAAGAGTTGACAAACACTAGGGTGCTTTTCTACAGGATTAAAGATTTTTTTTACCATTGATCCTACGTAACTTTATTGACATAAACGTTATGGTTCAATTAGTTAAAATTTAGCGGGGCGTAGAAGCAGCCTGGATTTCCTATAATTCTCGGTTTCTGTTAAAGTAAAACGCAGAATCTTCTCTTTTTATACAAATGGATGATTACCCTTTCTAAGCGGGGCGCTCCTGAATAGGTTTTATTAACTTTATGAATGTTTTCTTCCTGATTAGGAATTTTTTACCATTGACTTATCTCAAATATAGTAGGGCCAGCTCCTACAAAACGTTTGTTCAATTTTTTTAATATTTAATAGAAATAGAACTCTAATAGAATTTTCTAGCTTATCATCGAATTTTCACCATTGCCTTTACTTGAATGTTTTCATGGATCTAATTGCTCATTATCTAAATTTGAATGGAGAGAAAGAGTCGCGAGAATATTACACAATTCTCATTTTCTGTTAAAGTAAAACGCCAACTCCTATAAAAAGGCTTCTTTGAATTTCTCTTCTTTAGAGAAATGGATATTTGCTCAGTCATAGTAGTGGCACTCCTGAAGATAAATGCGGTTGGTCGCTGCCTCAGTGTATTTGGTTCGATCTCCTTTTACGGATGGGTTTGTTTCCATTTAAAAAAGAAAAATATTTTTCGGAAGGAAAAATTATTTTCTCTTTCTGTGCGTTATGATGGATTCATTTCATTATCCTCTCGCGTTCCTGAGAGATATACAATTTTTTATTCGCCGTTTGTCCTTTGAATGCAAATTAATTTTATTACTATTTTTCTTTCATGGTCCCGATCAACCAAACAATGTGTGTCTTACAAGCTTGTCTATTAGGAATAGTTTTTGTTCTTACCCGTAGCTGAGTGGTCTAGAGATTCGCATTAATTGAGATCACAGCGGTTGCTCGCGTCCTCAGTGTGCTTGATTCGATCCCCACTCCTGCACAGATTCTTTCACAATTGACACTGTGTACTGAAAACCAAGCCATTCTAAATGGTACATCCATTTCTCTCCTCATCATGATATTAACATTAAGCGAGCCGTTGCATCAGGTATGTTTTTGAGAGCAATTAGGATATGTGACCCTTGCTTTCCAGAAGACGAGATTACTTATATAACCTGCAGTTTCATTAACTTAAATTATCCCCTTCACGTGATCAATGAAAGTTTATCTAAATTAAAATCTAATCATTACCGTCCCAAGGATAAAAACAAATTCAGTTATACGAAGTGTCTATCCCTTCCCATTCTCCCCTCCTCAAAAGAGTGAACAAAGTTATTTCTCCAGGCCTAATCACATTTAAATACCCTTTGTCTATCCTTAAATCTTTCCTTTCGATCAAGCCCGTGGATCAGCCAAATGAAAAAGGTGTATATTTAATATCATGTGGTTCTACAAACTGTCCCTCATTCTACATAGGAGAGACCGGAAGAACTTTAACAAAACGAATTTATGAATATAAATGTGATCCAGTAATTTTAATCATATTAGCAATTTCAACCACCAAATTGACTATTAAAAGGCACAAATCATATATAATTGTAAAGATTTCCGTCAAAGAAAAATAGTAGAATCTATATTATTTGGAGAAATTCACAATTATAATTTGTCAGATGAGCATTTGAAATGCAACCTCCATTTCCGTAACCTCATCGTAAACAGATTAGTCAACGATCTTAGACTCACACCCCCTGATTAATGACCCTTTGCCCCAGGTTTTATGTTTCTTTGTGGTTTTCACTTTTTTCCTGATTTGTACGCTATTTATAGACTTTTGTAACAATCGCGTTCTCAGTATACGACTGTAGAGAGTATGATAGACAACAGACCGAAACTAGTCTCGTAAATTAAAATTTTGGCTCCTATACAGTGGTTTCACTATCATATACCACCACTCGCCATTGAGTTCTTTTACTTATATATATATATATATATATATATATATATATATATATATATATATATATATATATATATATATATATATATATATATATAATAAACAACCGCTGTGTTGGTTAATTTAAACTGCACCTTCTTTAAAGCTTTAATAATAATTTCAATTGATGTCCTTAGGCGAGGAAAATTACTCGGAATAGGAATAATTTTATTTGCCTAGACCTCTTTCGACCTAGTTGTAGCTCACCTCCGGGACAGAATGGTCAATTCACGATTTACGTTATATAAATAAAGAATATACAATTAAGTTTTTACAAATATGTAAAAATAAATAGTTAATAATGGTGAAAAACAGAAAAATTCAGAAGAGGAGAGAAACTTTCAGGTAGAAGTATGAGAAAAATGACCCCATGAGAGTGGAGATCAATTATTTGAAACTATACAATAATAAACTTTAAATATATTCAATAAATTGAATATTTCTAATTAGTATAGTTATAGTTAGTTATATATACATATTACTAAGCAGTCTTAATCTATACAGTAAAAATTATAATAATTAATTATAATAATAGATATAATATAAATGGTGCTAGGTAAATTTGCTCTGGAAAATTTGGTCGTGAAATTTAAAGAGTTAATATGTAAAATACTTGAAAAAAAACAACTTATAATTAGAAGAACACTAAAAAAAAATTATAATTGTTAAAGAATAACTCAAAACTAAAGAAGTAGAGACAATTAAAACACAAGAAGTACTTGACAAATAAGAAAGCTTGGTCTTGAAAATTCAGTCTCAGAAACTTCGGTCTTATACACAACTTGAAAAATAAACTTGTTTTATAAGATTATAAGAAATTGCTTTTGAAAATGGTAATTTGTTATCTTTATCGTTAGATTGTATAAGTTTTAATAAATTTTCATTTATTTTCTTTTACTTCCTTTTCTTTTGTCGATTATCTCTTCTTTGAATGTGAATAATTTTCGTTTGCATGAGTTCTTCTCTCTTTCGAAGAACATCAATGAGCTTCATGTTCTTCTCCCTTTCGAAGAACATCAATGAGCTTCCTAATATTAGGATGCTTGCAGGTAACCGATGCTCTCAAAGACGATTGGAAGCCTTCTAAAGCATTGTTGGTTCTGGGCAATCCATAGATCACTCAATGGCGGACATTCCAAAAATTATTTGATTCCAAGGCTCTTCTCGCCTACCACGTCTTCCTATTGGCACTATTTCATCCTCGCATAAATCTTCATAGGCACTAATAACATCTTTAGATGGTAAAAATGTCAAAACACAACACATTTCTATCTTAGTCGCAAACTTGCCATCAGTACTGAATTGGATCTAAAATCCCAGTTGACTTTTTTTCTTTTAAACATTCTGACTAAAATAGAATAGATAACCCACGCTGTTGACAGCGATAAAGTTACGACTGTAACCTTTTCGGAGTGCTCTTTCAAAATCATTCATTGTTTCTTCTGGGTTCATATTTAGTACCAATTTCTTTAGTTCATTAAAGAAATTGTCATACGTTGTTTCAGTCTTGTTAGGTAAAAAAGCAAAAGCACGATGCAATAATTTACCATTTTTGCCTCATTTGAGGCAAAAATTAAGATTCTCATTTCGTCATTAGTTCCAGTGTCACATTGCAAGAACAATGCACCTCTCTGAAAGCTAGTGAAAGTATCTAGTATTTTAAATCTTGTAGGAGAAAGAGGCAAAGGAGGTGCACCAAAAGATTTTTTTGTGCCAATTAGTTATCTTTCTTGAAACCGTTTGCAAATTTGGCAATTCATACTTTGCATATTCTCCAACACCATTTTCTGTTCCTAAAATGAGAGCTCTACTGCTTGATGTCGAGCCCTTATTCACTTTGGATTTTAATTCTAAAATGACGATTCTTGTTTTTGGTACATTTAGATTATATTCATATTCATGATTATTGAGCTTTTTTATAATTACTGGATCACCAGGTTTGTTATCTGTATGCACGCGAGCATGACACTTATTAAGTATCTCACATCACCAAAATTTCTTTTCGTTATCAACACTAAGCATATGGAAATCATAAATATAATTCAGTTCGTCAATCAACTTTTCTTTATTCTTCTCACTTTTTAAAATACTTAGCAGCCATAATATGGGTAATGCGCAATTTTAAAAGTTATAGAACGTTAAACTTGCACGAAACTGCAGGTATCCTGAACACCCTAAATAAGATTCTTATCTGTTCCGAAGTTTTAACACAATTTAAAAATAAATCCCTGAGAATGGGATTAACCTGGACTGACCTGGACTGAGCGAGCCAGAAGATTACTACGCTCAAATAAAATAAATGAGAAACGTAAGTTTGAAATTAGATACATTCCTCTGGATTAACACGCATTGTATCATTCAAAGCAAATAAAAGCATTATAAGAGAAGACCGAATTTTCCGTGACCAAATTTTCCTAGACCAAATTTTCTGGTCACCCATATATTTTGAAAGATGGTGAGGATTTCTTTTCCGTATATAGGGGGAGAGGCAAAGCTGCTCCACTCTTGCCATTCAGGAACAGAAATCCAACTTAAGAAAGCCTTTTCAGCTCTTACAATATCCGCTAGCCCTTAATCCTGATTTTTTTTCCACGTGAATGGACGCGCCATCTTAGACGTCGGATGTTTCACAACTTCATTATCGGAAGAGACTGCTCTCGAATAGGGGCACCACTGGTCCTCATCCATCTCCTAACTCTCACATGCTAGTTCAAAGCGTCAACCCAGTACATCACCTCAGTCAGCGGGCTAAACCACGTAAGGCGATGGTATTTACACTGTACCACTAAGCTAGGCAGAGGAGCTGCCCCTAGCAGCTAACGGCTAGACGAGCGGAAGATATCCTAGACTGATCCAACGGCCAAGTGGAGGGGAGTAAACCTCCCAAATCAGGAATGGAGCCCTGAAAGCGGGTCAGTGCGCTGTACTCACTGACTCCTGCAGCTCTTGCAGCCAACCTGGTGCCAAACGTAATGCTCGGCGAGGCCGAGAGGGAGATCTTAACGGGTGAACAACCCAGGATCTCCGTAAACTTTGCTCAGGCCTGCACCCTGAAGAGGGCACTCCAGGGCCACTATCCCAGCTTTTACAGTCACAACCGGCCCTGCAGTTCCACTCCACCACATACTAACTTCCATAGCGCAATCTCCATTGTCTACCGAAACAGAAGGATGCCAACCAACGAATACAGTATTAAATATTTTGAAAATATTCAAGAAATTGAATATTTATAATTAGTATGGTTATAGTTAGTTATATTAACTTATTATTAAGTAGTTTAAATAGTTAATATATTTAGGAGTTAAAAGTTTTTATTCTTGGTTTACTTTAGTTCAGTTTACTATATTTGTCTAGTTATTCGATTACATAAATAATTTTTATTTGCTTTATTATTATCGTTTTATTTTAGTTTTTTTCTCTTTAATTTAGATAGTTGGTGACTTTCATTTTAATAATTTTTATTTATTTAATTATTAATCACTTTAATCCATGTTATTATAGTTGCTCTAATTTAATAATTTAATTTATATTATTTTACTCCCTTTTAATTCACTTTCATTGATTTATTATTAATCACGTTTTATAATTCCCTAAATTTAATTAGTAGTACTTCCATTATTATTTTTAGCTCTTTGACTCACTTTGAATCACTTTTATTACTATTTTAATAATTTTCACTCACTTTGTTCACTTTAAGTCAATAATATTAATCTATTTCAGACGTTTGTCGCGCTTTTTTATCACTTTGAATACGGACATGACGGCATGGACGCATGAATCTGGTATGTAGAATGCTCCCTCCGTTAGCAGGCCTGTGATTTCTTTTGGGGAGAACGGTCCCTTCAATGTTCAGTTGTATTCCCCCCTAAGAATAACCTAGAGCAGTTGCATTGGGTCTCAATTTGGTGGCCTGCACACTCGAGATCCGAAGACCTTGAAGGACACGTCCTCTCCGTCAAAGAAGAAACCTTTTTCCAGGACTTCTATTTTCTCCTTCAGGGAAAATGGAAATATCCTGTTTGAGTATCTAAAATTTAGAGATGAGTAGAAGCCGGAAGAATTTTCAATAATTATAATTCGCTGTTAAAGAAAAACGTTATCTCTTCCAAAAGGCTTCTTCAAATTTCCCTTCTTAGAGAAATGGGCGGTTGCCCTGTCATAGTGTTTGCGTTCCTGAAGAGGTTAATGAACTTCAGGAGAAATTTCTATCGGATTAAGTAATTGTAACCATTATTGCCCTTACCTAACGCATCCACTAAGACGTTATAAGTCATTTATCTAAATTTAGTGCGGCAAAAAATCAACTAGAATTTTTCGCAATTATCGTTTCCTATTTAAAATAACCTTCCACCTTATACATAAGGTTTCTTGACATTACTCTTTTCAGAAATATGGATGGTTGCCCTTAGAAGATGGTTATAGAAGTCCAATAGTTTTCTACCTGATTATGGAATTGTTACCATTATCTTTACATAACCTCATTGATATGGGCGCTATTGTTCACTTAGCTAAAATTTCGTGGGAGAGAGGGGCGAGGAAGCCACGCGAATTTTCGACAATTCTGATTTGCTGTCAAAGTAAAATTCAATTACTAAAGAAGTCTTCTTGAATGACTTTAGTTACTTGCAAGTGACACTATAAATTACCATTTCAGTGCGTAAGTCAGTCAGTCGGATGGTAACCATTTTTCTTTTAAATAAGTCATTGAAAGTTTTGAAGTTCGTAATAAGGTCATATGTCAAAATAATTAAGAGCACGCAACTTAGGTCTGTTGATCTGTTTTTTTAAAAGAAATTAATAGTTACCCAATCAATGCAGTGGCAATTCTTAGAAGAGTTGACAAACACTAGGGTGCTTTTCTACAGGATTAAAGATTTTTTTACCATTGATCCTACGTAACTTTATTGACATAAACGTTATGGTTCAATTAGTTAAAATTTAGCGGGGCGTAGAAGCAGCCTGGATTTCCTATAATTCTCGGTTTCTGTTAAAGTAAAACGCAGAATCTTCTCTTTTTATACAAATGGATGATTACCCTTTCTAAGCGGGGCGCTCCTGAATAGGTTTTATTAACTTTATGAATGTTTTCTTCCTGATTAGGAATTTTTTACCATTGACTTATCTCAAATATAGTAGGGCCAGCTCCTACAAAACGTTTGTTCAATTTTTTTAATATTTAATAGAAATAGAACTCTAATAGAATTTTCTAGCTTATCATCGAATTTTCACCATTGCCTTTACTTGAATGTTTTCATGGATCTAATTGCTCATTATCTAAATTTGAATGGAGAGAAAGAGCCGCGAGAATATTACACAATTCTCATTTTCTGTTAAAGTAAAACGCCAACTCCTATAAAAATGCTTCTTTGAATTTCTCTTCTTTAGAGAAATGGATATTTGCTCAGTCATAGTAGTGGCACTCCTGAAGATAAATGCGGTTGGTCGCTGCCTCAGTGTATTTGGTTCGATCTCCTTTTACGGATGGGTTTGTTTCTATTTAAAAAAGAAAAATATTTTTCGGAAGGAAAAATTATTTTCTCTTTCTGTGCGTTATGATGGATTCATTTCATTATCCTCTCGCGTTCCTGAGAGATATACAATTTTTTATTCGCCGTTTGTCCTTTGAATGCAAATTAATTTTATTACTATTTTTCTTTCATGGTCCCGATCAACCAAACAATGTGTGTCTTACAAGCTTGTCTATTAGGAATAGTTTTTGTTCTTACCCGTAGCTGAGTGGTCTAGAGATTCGCATTAATTGAGATCACAGCGGTTGCTCGCGTCCTCAGTGTGCTTGATTCGATCCCCACTCCTGCACAGATTCTTTCACAATTGACACTGTGTACTGAAAACCAAGCCATTCTAAATGGTACATCCATTTCTCTCCTCATCATGATATTAACATTAAGCGAGCCGTTGCATCAGGTATGTTTTTGAGAGCAATTAGGATATGTGACCCTTGCTTTCCAGAAGACGAGATTACTTATATAACCTGCAGTTTCATTAACTTAAATTATCCCCTTCACGTGATCAATGAAAGTTTATCTAAATTAAAATCTAATCATTACCGTCCCAAGGATAAAAACAAATTCAGTTATACGAAGTGTCTATCCCTTCCCATTCTCCCCTCCTCAAAAGAGTGAACAAAGTTATTTCTCCAGGCCTAATCACATTTAAATACCCTTTGTCTATCCTTAAATCTTTCCTTTCGATCAAGCCCGTGGATCAGCCAAATGAAAAAGGTGTATATTTAATATCATGTGGTTCTACAAACTGTCCCTCATTCTACATAGGAGAGACCGGAAGAACTTTAACAAAACGAATTTATGAATATAAATGTGATCCAGTAATTTTAATCATATTAGCAATTTCAACCACCAAATTGACTATTGAAAGGCACAAATCATATATAATTGTAACGATTTCCGTCAAAGAAAAATAGTAGAATCTATATTATTTGGAGAAATTCACAATTTTAATTTGTCAGATGAGCATTTGAAATGCAACCTCCATTTCCGTAACCTCATCGTAAACAGATTAGTCAACGATCTTAGACTCACACCCCCTGATTAATGACCCTTTGCCCCAGGTTTTATGTTTCTTTGTGGTTTTCACTTTTTTCCTGATTTGTACGCTATTTATAGACTTTTGTAACAATCGCGTTCTCAGTATACGACTGTAGAGAGTATGATAGACAACAGACCGAAACTAGTCTCGTAAATTAAAATTTTGGCTCCTATACAGTGGTTTCACTATCATATACCACCACTCGCCATTGAGTTCTTTTACTTATATATATATATATATATATATATATATATATATATATATATATATATATAATAAACAACCGCTGCGTTGGTTAATTTAAACTGCACCTTCTTTAAAGCTTTAATAATAATTTCAATTGATGTCCTTAGGCGAGGAAAATTACTCGGAATAGGAATAATTTTATTTGCCTAGACCTCTTTCGACCTAGTTGTAGCTCACCTCCGGGACAGAATGGTCAATTCACGATTTACGTTATATAAATAAAGAATATACAATTAAGTTTTTACAAATATGTAAAAATAAATAGTTAATAATGGTGAAAAACAGAAAAATTCAGAAGAGGAGAGAAACTTTCAGGTAGAAGTATGAGAAAAATGGCCCCATGAGAGTGGAGATCAATTATTTGAAACTATACAATAATAAACTTTAAATATATTCAATAAATTGAATATTTCTAATTAGTATAGTTATAGTTAGTTATATATACATATTACTAAGCAGTCTTAATCTATACAGTAAAAATTATAATAATTAATTATAATAATAGATATAATATAAATGGTGCTAGGTAAATTTGCTCTGGAAAATTTGGTCGTGAAATTTAAAGAGTTAATATGTAAAATACTTGAAAAAAAACAACTTATAATTAGAAGAACACTAAAAAAAAATTATAATTGTTAAAGAATAACTCAAAACTAAAGAAGTAGAGACAATTAAAACACAAGAAGTACTTGACAAATAAGAAAGCTTGGTCTTGAAAATTCAGTCTCAGAAACTTCGGTCTTATACACAACTTGAAAAATAAACTTGTTTTATAAGATTATAAGAAATTGCTTTTGAAAATGGTAATTTGTTATCTTTATCGTTAGATTGTATAAGTTTTAATAAATTTTCATTTATTTTCTTTTACTTCCTTTTCTTTTGTCGATTATCTCTTCTTTGAATGTGAATAATTTTCGTTTGCATGAGTTCTTCTCTCTTTCGAAGAACATCAATGAGCTTCATGTTCTTCTCCCTTTCGAAGAACATCAATGAGCTTCCTAATATTAGGATGCTTGCAGGTAACCGATGCTCTCAAAGACGATTGGAAGCCTTCTAAAGCATTGTTGGTTTTGAGCAATCCATAGATCACTCAATGGCGGACATTCCAAAAATTATTTTATTAAAAGGCTCTTCTCGCCTACCACGTCTTCCTATTGGCACTATTTCATCCTCGCATAAATCTTCATAGGCACTAATAACATCTTCAGGTGGTAAAAATGCCAAAACACAGAAAATTTCTATCTTAGTCGCAAACTTGCCATCAGTACTGAATTGGATCTAAAATCCCAGTTGACTTTTTTTCTTTTAAACATTCTGACTAAAATAGAATAGATAACCCACGCTGTTGACAGCGATAAAGTTACGACTGTAACCTTTTCGGAGTGCTCTTTCAAAATCATTCATTGTTTCTTCTGGGTTCATATTTAGTACCAATTTCTTTAGTTCATTAAAGAAATTGTCATACGTTGTTTCAGTCTTGTTAGGTAAAAAAGCAAAAGCACGATGCAATAATTTACCATTTTTGCCTCATTTTAGGCAAAAATTAAGATTCTCATTTCGTCATTAGATCCAGTGTCACATTGCAAGAACAATGCACCTCTCTGAAAGCTAGTGAAAGTATCTAGTATTTTAAATCTTGTAGGAGAAAGAGGCAAAGGAGGTGCACCAAAAGATTTTTTTGTGCCAATTAGTTATCTTTCTTGAAACCGTTTGCAAATTTGGCAATTCATACTTTGCATATTCTCCAACACCATTTTCTGTTCCTAAAATGAGAGCTCTACTGCTTGATGTCGAGCCCTTATTCACTTTGGATTTTAATTCTAAAATGACGATTCTTGTTTTTGGTACATTTAGATTATATTCATATTCATGATTATTGAGCTTTTTTATAATTACTGGATCACCAGGTTTGTTATCTGTATGCACGCGAGCATGACACTTATTAAGTATCTCACATCACCAAAATTTCTTTTCGTTATCAACACTAAGCATATGGAAATCATAAATATAATTCAGTTCGTCAATCAACTTTTCTTTATTCTTTTCACTTTTAAAATACTTAGCAGCCATAATATGGGTAATGCGCAATTTTAAAAATTATAGAACGTTGAACTTGCACGAAACTGCTGGTATCCTGAATACCCTAAATAAGATTCTTATCTGTTCCGAAGTTTTAACACAATTTAAAAATAAATCCCTGAGAATGGGATTAACCTGGACTGACCTGTACTGAGCGAGCCAGAAGATTACTACGCTCAAATAAAATAAATGAGAAACGTAAGTTTGAAATTAGATACATTCCTCTGGATTAACACGCATTGTATCATTCAAAGCAAATAAAAGCATTATAAGAGAAGACTGAATTTTCCGTGACCAAATTTTCCTAGACCAAATTTTCTGGTCACCCATATATTTTGAAAGATGGTGAGGATTTCTTTTCTGTATATAGGGGGAGAGGCAAAGCTGCTCCACTCTTGCCATTCAGGAACAGAAATCCAACTTAACGCCTGTTCTAATCCATCATAATTATTTGAAAGAAAGCCTTTTCAGCTCTTACAATATCCGCTAGCCCTTAATCCTGATTTTTTTTCCACGTGAATGGACGCGCCATCTTAGACGTCGGATGTTTCACAACTTCATTATCGGAAGAGACTGCTCTCGAATAGGGGCACCACTGGTCCTCATCCATCTCCTAACTCTCACATGCTAGGTCAAAGCGTCAACCCGGTACACCACCTCAGTCAGCGGGCTAAACCACGTAAGGCGATGGTATTTACACTGTAGCACTAAGCTAGGCAGAGGAGCTGCCTCTAGCAGCTAACGGCTAGACGAGCGGGAGATATCCTAGACTGATCCAACGACCAAGTGGAGGGGAGTAAACCTCCCAAATCAGGAATGGAGACCCGAAAGCGGGTCAGTGCGCTGTACTCACTGACTCCTGCAGCTCTTGCAGCCAACCTGGTGCCAAACGTAATGCTCGGCGAGGCCGAGAGGGAGATCTTAACGGGTGAACAACCCAGGATCTCCGTAAACTTTGCTCAGGCCTGCACCCTGAAGAGGGCACTCCAGGGCCACTATCCCAGCTTTTACAGTCACAACCGGCCCTGCAGTTCCACTCCACCACATACTAACTTCCATAGCGCAATCTCCATTGTCTACCGAAACAGAAGGATGCCAACCAACGAATACAGTATTAAATATTTTGAAAATATACAAGAAATTGAATATTTATAATTAGTATGGTTATAGTTAGTTATATTAACTTATTATTAAGTAGTTTAAATAGTTAATATATTTAAGAGTTAAAAGTTTTTATTCTTGGTTTACTTTAGTTCAGTTTACTATATTTGTCTAGTTATTCGATCACATAAATAATTTTTATTTGCTTTATTATTATCGTTTTATTTTAGTTTTTTCTCTTTAATTTAGATAGTTGGTGACTTTCATTTTAATAATTTTTATTTATTTAATTATTAATCACTTTAATCCATGTTATTATAGTTGCTCTAATTTAATAATTTAATTTATATTATTTTACTCCCTTTTAATTCACTTTCATTGATTTATTATTAATCACGTTTTATAATTACCTCAATTTAATTAGTAGTACTTTCATTATTATTTTTAGCTCTTTGACTCACTTTGAATCACTTTGATTACTATTTTAATAATTTTCGCTCACTTTGTTTACTTAAAGTCAATATTATTTATCTATTTCAGACGTTTATCGCGCTTTTTTATCACTTTGAATACGGACATGACGGCATGGACGCATGAATCTGGTATGTAGAATGCTCCCTCCGTTAGCAGGCCTGTGATTTCTTTTCGGGGAGAACGGTCCCTTCAATGTTCAGTTGTATTCCCCCCTAAGAATAATCTGGAGCAGTTGCATTGGGTCTCCATTTGGTGGCCTGCACACTTAAGATCCGAAGACCTTGAAGGACACGTCCTCTCCGTCAAAGAAGAAACTTTTTTCCAGGACTTCTATTTTCTCCTTCAGGGAAACTTCGGGGTGTTTCAGAATTTCTCCATCTTCCTTCTCTTCTTCTTCCGTACTCAGGATGTCTTTGTATTCCTCTTTTTCTTGCTCTGTTTTCTTCTTCTTATTTTTTCTTCTCTGCCTTTTCTTCTTGGGGCTTTGCTTGGCATTTTCGCTCTTTGTACTTTCCTCTTTGGTCGATTCCTCCTCTTCTGTTTGTTCTGTTTCTTTTTCTTGGGGCAAGTCGGTAAATTGTATGTTTAGTATGTATTGCGAGGCAGGGTTAGGCAGAAACCATAGTTGCTTTTTTACCCGTTTCATCTACAGAAGGCGATTTAGTTCCTCCACAAATCAGCCGGGGACTTTCAAGTTTGCCAAGTTTTGCAAGTTTTGCAGCCATACATTTGTGGCTAGGAGATCAATTTCTTGGTGTAGGTCTCAGCCTCTAATGCTTCCTTCTTCTGGTGCCGTTGATAATATACACTGCTGAGTTCTGGATCCTCTGGTGCTTTTCTGCTTTCGACTTATGAAGTCTGCTTAGAGGGGCTGCCGGGTAGAGCAGAGTGGCCCGGCAAAGAACATGGTGCTCTCTCCTTTTGACTTGACCTCATTTCTGCCTTGTTTGTTTCCCATTCGATGAGCGACTTTGCTCTCCCGCTACGCTTCTTCTTGAATTCTTCTCTTGTAACTATATGATACAGATCCTGTGGAATTACCAGTTTTTAACAGGTAATAATTTTTTATTTGGAATGGCCTCCTTTGATCCCTTGAATTAACTTGCTGTTGGTTTTCAGAAAAGGTCTTTCCTCTGAATCGAAAAACCTTAGGTTACACTCCTGGTGTTCTTTTTCTCTCTCCTTGGGTGCCTAGTTGGTGTGTTTTCGCTCGTTTCTTCGTGAATTTCATCTTGGGCAATTGAGGCAGACTCTTCTCGGTTAGTGTCGACAGGAGCAGCCTCCAACCGTATAACATCTTCTGGTCAGTGGAGCTTATTTTCCCTGAACCTCAGTTCTCTTGGCTTTGCTGGCCTTGCATAGGGGCGGACTCGGGGGGGGGGGGGGGGATTCCAGTTAGCCATCCCTCCAGGACATCACAGGTTCCATTGGCCGCGGTTTCACTAGTCGAGTATCAGCAGGCACAGGCCTTGACCACTGCTAGGTTTAATATTCGAGCCAGCAAGTCTTTTGAGGGAAGCGACCGATGGGGCCTGTCTTTCCTCTTACCCCTGAGGGGGTTTTACCTACCGAGCCGCTTCAATGGGGAGCGGTCGGCTATGGAAAGTAAAGGGGGACTGCCGCTGAAAAGAAGGAGGCCCCAGAAGGCACCTCCAGACAAGGGGGTGAGGGGAAGTCCCCTACACCCGTAAGCGAAGGATAGGAATAAGCCTCCTCTCCGGTTACAAAGATTTGGAGGGTTCCCTGCGAGAGTACAAGGGTGGAGACCTCCATTTTTTCTATACAGCTGGCAGAGGGCGGCTCCGACGGTGGATAAGGGGAAATTGAGGGAAGATTTTTGTTTTTTTCATCATTGGGCATTGTGACCCCTATCATTTTACAAGATGCAGCCACTAATCACCCCTCGCAGTATCTAGTTCTGTAAGGGGTGCTTACGTGGCTAGCAGAACCAAGTGTTGCCATTTTAGGCCAATCCTCCTACCTGAAGGATTGACTTTCTGCCTCGTACAAGTCCAACAAATCCTGACTGACAGCCAGTGGGTGGTCTTTTTGATCCTGCGTGAGAACATGTAGGGCCCACCTGGCACACATTTTGCTGTTCCGTAAGGATGACTACATTATTTCCAGTGCACCGACACCCACTTCTGACTCTTCACGCATTTTATTCTCCGTTATGCGCCGATTAGCGCGGATAAGCTGATCGAGGCGAGCTTTATTTTCCTATGATCTTGCGAGGCAAGTTCAGTTTTGCGAATGGTCAGAATAATATTGGTTGAATGAAGAGACGTTCCCATTAAAATTCCTTTCTGTCTGTGTAAGTCAACCGTTAGGTCAATCGCTACTGGTGACCAATCAATCCTCATGATATGCTGTGGGATATGGAAAGACATAATCCTAGGTACCCTTCTTCTTTGCGAGAGGGTAATTGGTGATATGTATCTCAAGATTTTGGCAGGAAAAAGCCTTTTCAACGTCTGTCATGAATAATTCAGAAGAGTTAAGTGCTTCAAATTTATTTAGCTATGAAGTTTATATGAAATCAGTGTTTCAATAAAATCTAAGTGTCATGTATAGGCCTAACTATTGGTAGTAGGAGAACGCGTCGACGTAAAAAGCACCAAAAGACAGAGGATCGAATGGACAAAGGTTCGAACAGACAAAAAGTCAAACGGAAAAATGATCGAACGTACAAAGAGTCGAACGGACAAAGGGTCAATTAAAATATATTAATTTATCCTTTGTACGTTTGCACTGAAAGCAGTGCTGGGAACTAAATATTTTATTGTCTTGGTAATTTGTGAATAGCCATCAATAAACAATTTTTGAAAATATTAACTTGTCTACAACGGTTGTTAAAAGTTTGATCCACATTTTTTTATACCAACCATATTTTTGGCATGATACTGAGAGCAGCTAGTTTTATGGGAATTTTGAATTATTCCCACGTTATTCTTATATCTATTTTTGTATTCTTTATCGATTCAAACAAAAATATCGTTTTTATAGGATTATCGATTCGAATTTAATTCGATTTCCCAGCCCTGCTTAAAAATGATTAGGCTTGAGGTTATTTTTAACTAAAGGTATTCAGATCCTGTACATACGGTTATCTTTTGAATGGTACCTCCCTTGGAGTCTTCTATCAGGTCATAAAAGTAATTTGTGATAGAACGAGTTGAAGCTGAGTTAATTTCAACTTCTATCCCATATTAATTAAAACCACGATGTTGCCCACGTGCATCTTCGATTCGAAGCTTGGAGCCTTATCGCAGCCACCGGATGTCAATGTTTAAACAAGGAGGTTATCGTCGCCCCGTTCGCCCCCATACGCCGACTTCGCCAGATTGAGTTAGGCTTATGGGCAGATAAGGCATTGTTCTCCGGATCGGATGTGCGTTCTCTCGAAGCTCCCAACCCATTGTTCCCCACGCCAAGGAGATGTCCTGGCTATTTATATGGAAACTTTACCACTAAGATCAGATTGGAGATCCAGATTTTCGTCGCGAAACATCACCACGACCCTCTCTCCCTCTGTGCGCCAAGGGACCTCTACCTCGAGACTCACCATCACTTGTCCAGAAGGAGGACAATATCCCTTGAGTGCCAAAGGTTCGAGCCTTTCGTGTCGCTAAGTCCCCAAGGCTTCCCCCTCGTGTTCAGAAGAGAACAACGTAGAACAGCCATTGTTCGTTCGAGCCGTTGACCAGAAACGGTTCTCACCCTTTCCCCTTGTTGTTCAGAGGAGAACAGCACTAGAACAGCCATTGTTCGTTCGAGCCCCGTTGACAAGAAACGGTTCTCACCCTTCCCCTTTGTTGTTCAGAGGAGAACAGCATAATAACAGCCATTGTTTGTTCTAGCCCCGTTGACAAGAAACGGTTCTCACCCTTCCCCCTTGTTGTTCAGAGGAGAACAGCATTAGAACAGCCATTGTTCTTGAGCCCGTAGACAAGAGACGGTTCTCACCCTTCCCCCTTGTTGTTCAGAGGAGAACAACATTAGAACAGCCATTGTTCTTGAGCCCGTAGACAAGAGACGGTTCTCACCCCCCCTTTGTTCAGAAGAGAACAACGTAGAACAACCATTGTTCTTCAAGCCGTTCGTCGAGAAACGGTTCTCCTTCCAAGACGCCACGTCAAGATCCTTTTATTCCCCCTCCTTCGGCTGGAACTCGCCAGCGGACCGAAAATTCCTTCAAGCCACCTTCCACTGCACCACTAGTGTAAAAGTTACGTAAGCCAAACGTCACCTTTGAGTACTTAACCCTTTTTTCAATTCTATCCTGTGCTTTAAATGGTTTATCGAACCATCCCATCTCTTTAACTCTATATTTGTTTTACCTTTTTAAATCCTTTAAATCCTCGGATTAGCCAAGCCCCCACGACCCTTTTAATTCTCTGTTTATGTCAATATTTTCCGTCTTGTGTTTGTTGATAGTTATTATTAATAAAACTCTATTTTATTAATGATAGCAATATTATTATCCTTGAGCTCAGTTCCACTTCTTAAGCATATCGAAGATACATAATATCGGCCGCCAGACATTAACGCACTCTAAAGATAATTAAGGAAGTTCCCTCAACGAATAGTGATATATGTTATCGTCGGGAGTAATTCTACGACATAATTGATTAAGAAATTGATTAGTAAGTGTAATTAACTTTCAGGTAAACCAATGCGAGATACGAATAGAAGGTAATAATCAATATACCTTATTTTCCTCGAAAGTTGGTTCACTAATCTGTGTTGCAGGTAGAAATGACCTTGGCCCAAATGAGAAGATGTTATGGATAACTGACCGACATCATTAAATATCACTTAAGTTTTAATTTAATTTTAATAAGATCCGACTTTTGCCTATCAAGTCTGAGAGAGCAATAAAATAATTGAAAAAGTGGACATTGGTCAGTATAAAAAGAAGGCTTCTTTACAGATTCATCACATTTACCTCAAAAAAAGTTCTTATAGTACTACAATTATATAATTTTATCACAATACACTTTATTATGAAATTCAATAAGCCGCAAATGGGCAAAAACAAACTCTTGCACGAAGGCTACGCATACATAATTAATAAAGAGAAAAATGAACGAATTAATTGGAAGTGCGAAAAACGACAATTTTGCAATGGCAGATCTACATATAACTCAGATGAGATAATTAACAGAGCTAAAGGACATTGCCATAAACCTGATAGTTTCCATAATGGTGCCATGTAAATTATTGCAGAAATTAAGAACAAGGCTAAATAGCCAGGAGAAATTCCCTCGGCTATAATAAGTCAGTGCACAAAGGATGTTCCAGTAAAACTATGCGGAAAACTTTCCAAAAAGGAATCTCTATCGCGGACATTAAGAAGAATCCGCAATTCTGAATCCCAAGATAAAGACTTGAATGTTAGTAAGGGAGAAAAACCCTTTTTATTACTTGCCGAAAATGACGTTAAGATATTTCCAACACTCAAAATCTAAACGCTTTACAGTTGAATAGAAGATGGTTTTGCAGCGGAACATTCAATTCGGCTCCTGTTGAAAAGCAGCTTTATACTATTCATGTTCTTGTTGATCACAATAAAATTTTGCCCTTAGTATTTTGTATTAATGAAAAAAGATGAAGAGACTTATGGGACTTTTTTCAATTTTTCACGTAACTGCGAATTAAATCCTATTTCAGTCACCACTGATTTTGAACGCTCAGCCATCAACCAATTACGAAAAAAAATTCCAGAGTATGCAATTTATGGCTGTTTTTTTCACTTCAGGCAATGTTTTGGGGGAAGAATCCAATCTTTCGGATTGCAAGCATGGTACAATGATCGCCAGGATTCTATAATTATAAAACAACTTCAGGCACTTGCATTTGTGCCGCCAGATGATATTTGCGACCCCTTCAATTAAATAATGGTATCTCTAGATGATGAACCGCATAATACATTGGGAGAATTTTTGCAATATTTTGAATCTACATGGCTTGGAATTATTCAGAGAGGCAGAAGGAAACCGGTCTTAAAGATCAGCTTGTGGTCTGTACATAAAAGGATTGCAAATGACTTGCCAAAAAGTAATAACTCCGTTGAAGGGTGGCATATCGCCTTTAATACAAGAGTGTTGACTAAGCATCCTACGGAAGTGAAGCTGTTGAGAAAAATTCGCCTGGAACAAGCTAGTGTTGAATTGCTTTTAGAGCAAATGCAACAAGGCCAAGATGTTACAAGAAAATATATAAAATATGAAACTGTAAATAAAAGACTCAAAACCCTTTTTAATAGATACGACATCAATGACTGATTGGGATTTCTTAATGCAATTGCTCACAGTCTTTAATTATTCCTTTGTATCATTTATCTTAATTAAAATTGTAATTCTTTATCCCTTTAAAATTTCATTTGTTTTTCGTATTTTTCGTAATTAAAACGTTTGTTCCTTCAATGCATTTTCAATTGTCCTTTATTTATTAGTATAGAGAAGGGTTGCCAGACTATAATCGATCAAAAAGGTTACAATATTTGGAAAAGAGTACATTCAATATAAATTTCATTCATGCACAAAAAGGACTAGGATTATATAACTATAAATTATTATAGCATGCTTTATATGCCTACAAGTTTTAACCTAAAAAACAAAGCAAGCAAATAAAGAATAACTCTATCCATACATATTTAAATTATTCTGAAATAATTTACACTTTGGTAATTTTTCAAACAAAGTGTGAATGGAGTATCCAGATTTGCAATGCGTTATAAGCAACATTATGACAGGATTTAAAATCTTGTACTACTAATCTGGTAAAAATAATCGAAAAGTTATTAATTCGAAGCTTTGTCCGTCGACACCCTGTCGTAGAATAACCTTTTGTCGAGTAATATACTTCTTTTGTTGAAGTATGCTTTGATCTAAGAGTGCGAATTTTTTTATTCTAAACAGAAGCCCGTACAACACGTAAGGATATCAAGAAACACACAGGAATTATCCCCAAATAAACATATATTTCAAATTTAACAATTAACTATGAAAAAAAACAGTAAACACATTAATATCCTCTTCCTAAGCTAACCGAGACTAACCCAGTGGACAACTGGGCCTATTACAATATCTTCAATGATAAAAATAAACAAATAGGCTACACGTAAACACACCAATTACCGATTAGTATTTTTATCGCGACCGTTTTAGATTAGCGTTAAACATTAAATTAAAGTAATCTCTTCTACTAACAAATATGATAGGGGTTCACGCACATTTTTTTCTACTCCCATTAAATCGTGAAACGTACTAAACTCATACTATCGCAATATGAATATAAATGTTCTTTTTAACTTACATGACAGGAGGGATCAGATATTGTCGGATGTCGTTGGAGGGCTTATCTCGCGCTCCGGAGATTTGGAGTGGCCGATGTTAGAACTTCGTCGAGATGGGATAAAGAAGCGAGGTGGGACGAAGTCAACTTCTTATTGCAAAGTGGCCTCTGGTTAAGTTAAGAAGACGGAGAAAGTTACGGTGCTCTTTGCTCTCAGAGTCCTCTTCTGAATAATCTTGAAGCCTCTTGGTGTCCTATTCTTTAATGTCGAGTGTCCAACTAGATTTTGGGTATACTGGGGGATTTTTACCGTAATTAACGAATGAAACCTCGTTGGGGCTTCGTTCTTCTCCTCTCACTCTTACGGAGCTTGAGTTGTGAGAGTCACTAAAGTATGAGCGGGTTTTCTTTTCTCCAGTCAGACTTCTTCTAAGTCTGTAAAAGACTCTTCGGTATGGCACCGATACAAAACTTGACGATTTATGTTAATTAGGCCCTGGGGTCCCTTTGCGCGTCTTGAAGGGCGCGCAAAAACCCAACAGAACCAGCGTCTTCCGAATAATGTACGGGGAACTTTGAGTAGTGCTAGTTAGGTTACTAGACTACACGAATTCATATATCGCAATTTGCCGAAACGACAGGGATGTTGACAAAATCCTTTCGGATCGAGCAAGCGAGATATTTACAAGGATTGGACTGGAATCAAAAGTGCCCCCCCCCCCAAATAGAAGCTCAGAAGACAGTTTACTGCCACGAAAAGTGACCCCAGGATAGGGGAACACAACGCGAAGGAAATAAAAGAAGAGATTGAGAGAGCACAACAATGGGCGAAGGTAAAGCAGATAATAAAGTTACGAATCAAGCAACCAATACAGAATACTCCCGTGCATTTAAGGTAATTTTTCAGGAAGCTAGTATGGCTGCAAAGGCAAGAGAGTCGGGTATTCTTGCATTTTATTTGAAAATTACACCTGAGCAAGTAAAAACTGACGACTTCATTAGCATGCTATCATGCTTCAATTGCTATGCGCTCGAGAAGCATAATACAAGAGACTGCCCAGTCAGAGATATAAAATGGTGCTTCGAGTGCAGCGAGAAGAATCATACGTGGCGGGAATGCAGGTCACAGTTAAAAAAATGTCTAAACTGCAGTGGGAATCACCGCCCCTTGGCAATGGCATGCCCGTTAAAGAGAAAGCCAATCGAGAATGAAAGAAGAGAGAAGGCTAGAGCAGAGGAGGAAAGGCAGAACCTCACATTCGCCAAAGTAGCTAAAGCCAGAGTTGAAAAGATCTAGCCGGTGCAAAATGTGATTGAAGTCAAACAGGGGGAGTCCCTAAACATATTAGCATGCATTCTTCACGCGCATGTGTTAAAAGTAGCTAATCCAGGCTCTTACTCTAGGGAACTAAATATGATGCTAAAAAATAACGAATTAGAGGAGATGTGGTTCCCCGAGAACCCACCATCAGCGGATATCTTAAGCATCCAGTATAAGCCAACAAAACCAAACCAAACCCAAGCACAGCAAAAGGACACTAGCCAAGAGAAAAACACGGAAACCAAAAGGGCAGCGAGTAGAGATCCGAGGCCACGGAAGAATGCACAGAAAGAACATGAGGAAAAGATGTAAATAGAGGTCGTCACAAGGAACAAAAATAACAAGGAAGAAAAAGCAGCAAGCCAGACCCGAGAAGGACCGAGCCAAGCCCCCTTCCCCCAAGCCTGCAAGAGAAGAGGATGAAGAGCAACAAAAATTCAACTTAAAGACCTACGCCTCCGAGAAAAAACCCTTCCCCGACGACAATGAAGACCTGACACAAGGCATTAAGAAGGGAGTATACAAATAGGAATACGAAGGCCCATACTCAGAACGAGAAGTATACACAATCCTAACAACAGGGAAACTAGAAATCCCACAGGAAATTCGCTGTACGCTGAAGAAGGAGGAATTTAAGAAGAAGAGAAGTGGAAGGACAAAATCGCACATCGAACGCAAAGCGCATAAGGCAGAGAGAAGAGGAAGGAGGGTGGAAAGAAAGCACAAGTAATGGCCCACGGAAGAAAATTTAAAATAATATGTCACAACGTGGCTGGTTGGAACGATAAAAGATTCTCTCTCAGCAATGCGTACCTAAGAGAAGATCCAGACATAATATTGCTAACAAGATAAATAAAGACCCGGAAGAAGCAAAATTAACATTTTCAACTACACCATAATCAGCAAGACCACTAACGATATCAATTACGACGGCGTCGCTATGGCAATCCGCAAGAATATAGACTACAAAAAGCTCAGATACCTCGACGAATCATATCTGGCATTAAGTGTAAAAACAGCGACAGGCAACCTTATAGTTGAACAGGCTACCAACCCCCAAGGAGAGATTTTTTACCCCTGCACAATTTTACAGACATATTTGGCCACAGAGACCAAACGATATTTATGAGTGATTTAAATGCCCGGAGTAGAGCCTCCGGCTACACTAGGCGCCACAAGAGTACCGGGAGAAAACTCGACCAACTACTGGAAAGAGGAATAGCAGAGCGCCTGGGACCCGACTTTCCAACATATCTGGGCCAGAACAACGCTACAAACTGGATATAGTTTTGGCTACCCCGAACCTCCAGTTTAACTATATCATTAAGAGAGGCCCTCCTTCAACTAGCGATCACGAGATTGTGGTCATGACTTTGTCCATGGACCCGATCCAAGTCAAGTGCATGCCGAGAAAATCGTATAGACAGGCCGATTGGACCATTTACGAAGAAGAGCTCGCTTATTACGAACAGAGAGACCTGACTGAGGCCTCACTGGAGGAAATTGACAAAGAGATCGGTGACATCATGGATGCGCTTGTCAAGGCTGATAAGAAATACGTTCCTACAACAACGTATAGAAATTGCCACATCCAATAAGATCAGCCCAAATAATAAATCTCGAGAATGAGTATTAAATCACGAGGAACTCAATCGAGCAAAATGGCCCACAGAGAGGTGACCGTGCAAAGCTGCGACGAGTAATGGACGAGCTGTTAGAAGAAATAAAAGTAGAAAGAAACAGAAGGTGGGACCTTTTCGTGGAAGCCCATGGATGAGGATTTGAATCCTACCAAAATATGGGAGAAAATCAACATAGCTAGGGGAAAGAGAAAACAGAGGCTCAAAATCAAACTTCCGAACGAGGATTGAGGGGAGAAGGAACCCCAAGAAATTAAAAAGGCGTTCCGGGAACATTAAAGGAAGGTATTCGATATCTCCCCCAATAAAAATGAGGATTTTGACGTCGACCACGAAACAAGAGTGATAGAAGAACTGGAGAAAAACCGCCTAGAAATAGTACCCAACATAGCTGCTTCACCAACGTTATTAGTAGAGCAAGGAATCGAGCCGATTACGCTACAGGAGATACAAAGAACGCTCAAGACCAACAAACAGAAGGCACCCGGGGCATCTGGTATAACGAATGAGAACTTAATACGCGCACCAGCCACTTTTTTGTCGCGGATAGCGGCAGTATTTAACGCCTCTCTAAGCGCAGGATACTCCTCGGATGCGCTAAAAAAGGTAAAAATTATTTTTCTACCAAAACCCGGCAAGCCTCCAAACCACCCCGGAAACTTCAGCCTAATAACACTTCTGGAAACACTGGCAAAATCAATGGAGAGAACGATCAATGACAGGCTCGCCAAGCACTTGGAAGAGACGGCGCTGATTCTAAACTATCAGCATGGATTCAGGAAAAATAGGCATACCGAGACTGCCCGCCATTCTGGTGGAATCACTTGCGAAGGCAAAATATGAGAAAAACTATACTGACATCGTACTTAGAGACGTCGAAAAGGCGTTTGATAAAGTATGGAGAGCTGGCCTAAAATACAAAATCAAAAGACTAGAGCTACCCTCCGCCCTAAAAAAATGCCTTTGCGATTATGTAACCGATAGATCAGCGTTCATGTCACTAGCAGGCTACGAGGGCCCGAAATCCGAAGTGCTACAAGGTGTCCTCCAAGGGGGCTGTATAAACCCAACTCTTTACAGTGCATACAAGGCCAGTCCACGAAACCAAAACTTACATACAATTCACCGACGACATCACAATAGTAGCAAACAACACTAACATACATCCTCCAACCATGGCCAGAATTACAGCAGCAGAAATTTCCAACATCAACGAATTCGAGCGTAAATAGAAAATCCTCACAAATCCAGAAAAGTTCTCAATCATTCCAGTAGGGAGACGCCTGACTTCAAGAGTATAGGTTGAAGAAAAAAGATACCAATATGTAAAAGAAGGAACAGTGCTCGGGCTAAAGATCACCCGGAGTGGCTACTGCAAACATATTGCGAATAAAGTAAACCAGGCCAAAGTACATGTAACAAAACTATTTCAACTGAGAAACCTAAACAGAAACAAACTAAGGAAAATATACAACGCCATCTGCAAAGCAACATTGCTCTTCCAAGCTATATCGCTGAACTGCCTCTCAGAATCAAGTGCGATCAAACTACAACAAGTACAAAACTCAGCCTTGTATATAATCACTAATACGAGAAGGCGTAAGTACAGAAAAATGAGAGATCTTCACAATGAAACAGAACTCCCAAGTACAAATGTGTCCCTACACAGAAGAGCAGTGAAGGTGTGGGACAAACTAGATCGCATGATGTCTGACGACGAAAAAAGAGCAATAGGGATACCACAAAACCACAGAGTGAACAACCGAGGCAGCTTCAGAAGCGGTAGACCCGACTCGATGGAGGAACCGTCTCCAAGGTACACTGCAAGGTAAGATTGCAGAATTAAGCATAAAAAACGCACCAAGGAAATCCGCAAGAGAAAACGAACCAAAGAATGGAAAACATTGACGAACAACAGAGGCGCGAGAGCCCCAACAAAGAACACTAAAGAATAGCAAGGAAGAATAAAGATTAAGAATCAAAGAGATGGCTGGTCACCCAGCAACTAACTCTAACTCTTACTCCTTCCTCTTCACCACTGTATCCTAACTATCCTATCCACTATACTACGACTATTCACTTTAAAAATTTCTACCTTTTTCAAGACGTAAGACGTAAAGCCCTGGGGGGAGAGAGAGATCTTCTCAATCTGATCCTTTATCGTTTCTCACCGAATAATCTTGACTGGGTTGAAGGATCAATCTTCACGAACTGATCCTACGCCGTTCTCACCGAATAATCATGACTAGCTGAAGGATCGATCTTCACGAACCGATCCTACGTCGTTCTCACCGAATAATAATCTCTTCTCTTTCTTTCAGGGGCTTATTTATAGGCGAACTACCGCCCCATCTAAGGGCGAAGGGGCGAGGCCGCAGAGGGGAGCGCGAATGGTGAGTTCACATCTGGGAGAGCGAGAAGTGCAGAGGTTGGCTTGTTAATTAGCGAGACCCTCAACCGCCACACTCCTTGGCGTGCCTTTTGCCTGGCACCGCTTTTTGGTGACATAACCACGGGCCTACGGATCTCGTAGGTAATTGGATCTTTAGAGTGTCGTTTAAGGGCCTTTGGTGGTTGCCTTAACACAGATGGTCGCTCCAACTACCTAGGCGGTGGGGCGATCAAACAGAGTAGGCAGTTACTGTTATTTGCCGGCTACCATTCCCACGAGTCTCCTCATGGGTCTCGCTTCTCCGGCTTTATCCACAAGGGGGAGAGACTTTAAGGTATATGTCAGCCTGGCCCTTCGGAAGGCTTCATATTGCCATTCCTCTACACACCTCATTCGACGCTTTGTCCATTCGACGCTCTGTCTGTCGACGCTTTGTCGGCGCACGTTAATTGTTATATATGCTAACCGTCACCATGAATAAGTAACTGCTCTTTTTTATTCTTAGACAAGAGGAAATAGTACAATACTTCTACAATAAGTACAGCTAACTAATTGTATAGTTAGTAAATACATGCAGGCAAAAGTAAATTAGACGTCATAAGTAGGCTTTCAGCTACAGTGGTTGTTCAAGATTGGAGTGATTTAGGTCTCTATACTTCTCTTAAAACTTTACTTCAGAAAAGAGGAATACCTCATCATAACGTAATTTGAGTGAGAACGGATAATTGCTCGTCAATGATGGGAGTAAAGAATGGCTTTCAGAAATTATTGAGAGGTGACTTACCTTCGGTATTTGTTATGGGATGTGTTTTCCATTCCTTTGCCCTGAGTGCCAGCCATCCTGTTAGCGTTTTACCGTCATATTTTGAAGTATTTTGAAAGATTTAATCTCTTACTTAAGTCGCTCTAGAAAACAACAAAACGATTTTGAGCTGATTCAGGAAGCAGCCTCTGCACCTAAGAACAAAATTTCTAAACTAGCGCAAACGGAAAAATGTGATAAATGTTATCATTGAAAACTAGGATGCTCCACTAATGTATTTTCAGAACGAAACAAAAGTGGACAAAGTTGATGGAGCTCTATGAGTGTATGAAATATTGAAAATTTGTGGGACAAAACACACTCATTTTTCTTCAATATATCTTACGAAATCCAGTCGGAGCACTTTCGGCTACACAGTTTATATTTGATGGTAACATCTAAAAATAAAAAATATTCTAGCTTGTTTTGTCCATGAAACAGTAATCCAACGTTTTAAACTTTCAGATATTGATCCAAGTAATATATGTAATCACAAAAATCATAACATTTACTTGACAGGGCTAGTAATGACAGGACTAATTAGCGAACCATTACCCAGTGATATTTTGAGAATATTCAGAAAAGAGTGCAGAAAATTTCTTGTCGAACTCTGCGTTCAAATAAGGAAGAGATTTCCACTTAATGACTATAGTGGGATTGCTGAGGTAAATGGTCTTGATCCCCAAATTTGCCTCAAAGATAAGTGTTTCGCCATCATCATTAACTAGTATTTCAAGCACTTTTCGTCATTTAGTACCGGCACTAAAGTGAATGAACTTGATGTTCATTGGAGAAGCTATCGGCTTACAGATAAAAGGCTACCTATATAAAGTAACAACATGCCACAGTTCTGATATGATTTACGTTCCATTAAAGATGGTATTCTCAATTGCAAATTAGCCCTAATTTCTAATTTAATGACAAATCTATCCTGTTCATCACATTATTCAGCATGAGTTGAACCACAGACCTCTTAAAACCTGGAATGACCTCAGAATATTGGCCAATTGCATACAGGCCCCAAGACTATTTTCAACATTATTTGATGTTACTCGAAAACCAAGGGTAATAATTTTTTGGCTGTGAGTTTTGCAGTTTTCATATATAGATATTGAGCCATGACAATGTATAAAGGAAATTTATTGGTGGTAATTGGTGAAATAAGAAAAAAAGTTAACTGTATCTAATTTATCAATCTGTGCTACATTGCTGCTGAATGAAAAAAAACCCAATATATTATTAGGTTTTAAGTACTCATTGGTTTCCATAGATTCTCAGATCATGAGATCATGAATGTACACTAAATATCCGTACAGTGAACAATACAAAATCATTCTCACTTCCAACAGTTACCCAGGAAATTTTGTCAAAGTTTTGGTCACGAAAAACAAATTCACTGTCCTCTTTACGTACCCACGCATTGAATCTTCGTGGCACTCCTGTAATTTTACATTGCCCAAATGAACACAAGATTAATACTGAAATTTTCCTGAAACAATGTTAATGTTCCACAAAATGTATCTATTTCTTGAAGCCATTCAGTTTTAGTTTCTTATCAGTGCTCTTGTTGCGAGCTTTATCTAAAACAATTTTGCGTTTAAAATGCACTTTGCTCTTTCTTTCTTTGCTGTAGTTAGATGTGAAGACATTGAAAAGACTGGCCGCCATTTTAGGGTAAAATATTTCGAGGAACTGTTGTTACTAGCACAGATCAATGTAGCCAGCTGGTCACCTTCTCCCCCAAGTGCAACAACGACCTTCTGGAAGGCCTCGCTAGGGTTGTTAGGCCCAAACAGGGAGTACCGTGTTCTTTCCTCTTTCGTAAACCACCTGTATATGTGGCATACATTCCTGGTGAGAGAGACTGTCTTACGAGAGGGGCATACTAGCCTACCGCTCGACAGCAAGTCTGTGAATGCTTTGAGTTTGCGCTGTTGGGATACCTCCATGTCCTTGTCCACTTGCTCAGTGAAGAGAATAAGTTCGTCTGAGACCTTACTGTCGATGAGGATGTCTTGACAAGACCAGCACCTGTGAGTACGCAGGATCTTGTGTGCCAGGTAACCAGCCAGGTGGACAATTGCCTGTTCCGTGCCCTCACCCAGGTCATCATGCTCGGCATGAATAACTGCATCCACCAGCTCCTGGGTGACTCGTATCGTCAAGGTATCGCTGTTGCCTTGCTTTCTCCATCTCGGCGATGAACAGGGCCTCATTATGTTCCTGGAGTAGCTGGTTTGCAGCTTGACTTCTGGCTGATGAGAGTGCCATTGATGTGAGTTGCTAAATGGTCTACTTAGGCTTGGCTGAGCTGAAAAGACAACAATATTGGTTAAGAACTTTACTTCTATTATTGACAAACTTGTCACATTTTTCAAATTTTTCACACTTCATTTTTATATATTTACTTTTCTCTCTCATAACTCCTTACTCCAGTTCCTCGGTCCCGGCTACTGAGGGAGGTAGGAGGGGGAAGTATAAATTGATTTTTTAGAATTTGATCTACATCAGATTTCCTTCAAAGCTTCTGTAATAGGCAAGTTATTGCAGTTGTAGTCAATTGGGAAAAAGTTAGCCATACATATTGCCAACATATTGAAAATTTAAACTAATTACGAAACAACAAAAGAAGAAATAATACTCATAAAACTCGTATGTAGATGAGAATAGTAAGAAACAGTACATTTTTTTATCCTTTTTGCGTCAGATTTTCTCAATTTTTATTTCTTGAGGTTAGACGTTTGATGATTTGCTCCATTTGCTACACTAATAAACATAATATGGATACACCAAAGGGATATGAAGTGAAGACCGAAGGAACAACATTAAGTTGGGGTATTTACGCTTGCGCTCTGTCTTCCGGAATGTTTCGTGGTGAAAGTCATCCGGTAAAAAGTGCAACTAACACACGCCAGCATGGCCTTGGCTCCAGCCAGTATCGCTGCATTTTAGCGCAGAGGTCCATTTTTTACGGATCTCTTGCCTGTATACTTGGGGAAGGCAAACACCAAGTGATTACAGGGTGTTTGACCACCCGCTGCAATAGCCTCCTTTTCTGCTTTCGTGGGTCTGTACCCAGATCAGCGCAATTGACGACAGCACACAACCATGCTGAGCTGACCATATCTGCGTGAACATAAGGGTAATAAAATAACAAAAAAAATGTATCGTAATCATTATCATAAGTCATAGCAACAATAATGATAATAATATGAAAATAATAAAATTATTATTATTATTATTAATATTATTATTATTGAAGAGTGCAAAATATATAAAATATTCTGCTACTTATCAATTCTTACTACAAGAGCGTAAAATGGTGATATTATTGATATTAATACTACTATGACTATGTACTAGCTACTACTATTAGCAACAAAGTAGTTCACTTAACCCCCCTCCCACCAAACACAAATTGGTGTGGTGGGGAGTCAAAAACAAAAGTCTTTTCCTTAAAAGCTTTAAAACAATTTTGCCAGAAAAACACTAGGAACCAGGCACAGACCTCTTAAAACTTCTTTAACATTAGAGAAAAAACGATGCAGTTTTGGGTAGAAATATACAAAAATAATATAAACTTACCATAGCTTACGGATACAGGCGCGCGTGACTTGTGGCTGCAATCACTGATGAACCCAAACTGATGTTCCCTGCGGCTGGCGGCGTGTTTGAATCCATTGGGGCCGTTATGCACAGGCGACATTCAAAATATAGCGCAGTGGCCAGTCTAGTGTTAAAGAGGTCTATGGTTGAACACAATTTTGTAAGTAAATAAAATCAAAACTAGGAAAACTAATTCACTAAAGTCACAAAACGGTAGCTGGTAGAATTCTGACAAAACAATCAATCACAAGGAAACAATTCAGACTGTAGTAATTGGAAACCAAACAAGGAATTACTTTGCGATATAGAAAATAGCACAAGTGCTATGTAAAGATACGACAAAAGAGCTGGTTTCAAGATAAATACTCCAAAAAAAGCTAGTACAAATGACCTAGAGTGACAAAAGGGCTAGTCCCAAAATAGTTACCGTGACAAGACCGCTAGTTCCCCCAAAAGCTAGTGTAACGAAAACGCTAGTTCCCAAAAACCAACCAACAAAACGCTCAAAATAACACGTGCTAAAAGAACCAGTTTAAAAGTTAACTTTGAGAGTTCATAGTTTGCAACTATTTGCATTCGTTCCTGGTACAGTAAACAGTATGTAAGTGAATTGGCCAATTCGTGATTTTAGCACATTTCAATTATCTCAATTTTTCAACTTCTCATTAATTATGAATATGATAAAGTAGCAGAAATGCAGTGATCAAATTTGTTACGACTGCTATATGTATCTTAAAAATACAACAAACAAAGACTAGAAATTGGATATTGTTATTAAAATTTGCAGAGGAAAAATTAAAACAGTACTGTTGGGCAAAACCATAATCACCCACCAGATCCTGCACAGCAGAATGTTAAAATTGCATTGAGTAAAATGAGTGAAGAAGCATTTAGTTCCACTGTATTTGAATAGTGAATCAAAAACGCAAACTACAGCAAATGGATGAAGAAGTGGCAACCCTTTACGACTATTTTCACGATCAAGACATAAGAAAACCCCATAGAAGAGGAAGGAGGATACCATTATTCCTCCCCCAGAAATCTGGTGTGTCCAGCAAAGAACAGAATATGGTTTAGCAAGGACAACAGATAAGGAAGAGGGATTGCATCGAGTTATGCAAACAATGTATGACTTCCATTCGTACATCCTTCCATTCGTCGATTTCTGAGAGGCATTCAAAAAGAAGAAGCTGTCCAAAGCTTCTACCTATTAAAAAGAAAACTCAAGGAATGAAAGTAAGATTCAAGACGTTGATTTAAAAGAACACACGTAGAATCAACCATTGGTAAGTAAATTCGGTTATAATATAATTTATTAACTAAATTTTATTGGTATAATCTGAGGGATATTACTAACATTTTGAGTTTCGTTGAACGTTTTGACGGTTAACGTTTAATATCTTATTTTATAATTAAACTTTTTAACGTTTACGTAGTTTCCTTAAAATTTTATTTTGGAATTAATTCTTTTTAGACTACCCTTTTTGTCACACTAGCAATTTAGTCGCACTAGCGCATTTTGGACAAACTATTTTGGGACTAGCTCTTTTGTCGCGCCAGTTCATTTGGACTAGCTGTATTGGGGTTAGCTCTTTTGGGAGTAGCAGTTTGGGGGCACAGCGGTGCTATATACATGAAACGTATGAAAGGAAATAATATAACAATGAATTTAGAGGCAGAAGAAGAGGGGGGAGGAATTGCATTTGAGTCAACCATTGGTAAGTAAATTCTGTTATAATATAATTTATTTCACTAAATGTTATTGGTATAATCCTGGGGATATTTTTATTCAGGTTCTACGGAGAAAAGGAAAAACCATTAGCAGCCCTGGTCTTGACTTACAGGACACCATGACATACTAAAATTCACTCAAAGCTAGTCAATGGAAGGAAAGAAATGAAAGTCAGAGGATTGGTAAAGGGAAGAGAGGATATTTAAATGAAATAAGTTTGATAGCTTTTTAAGATACATTTTAAAGTAATATATATTTATTCTAACCTTGAATATATTTACTGAAGTACTTTTAACTTCATGGCTTGGTAAGGTGTTCTACGTTTGTTTTATTTATTGGGAAAGAAAATTTGTGCTACCCCAGTGTTCAATCTTTTATTCACTAGCATGGAATCATTATAGCTAGTGGCCGCTCAATTATCTAACTTAAATATTGATTCATAATTAATATTAGTGAAACCGTTTAGTTTTTTAGAAAATTTATTAAGTTGGACGCGTAGATGCTGCTCCTCTAGTGAACGTAAATTTCGATTCCTGTCTCTCTTCATACAATTTATTTCTAAGCTCATGAATTAATCTCGTCGCTCGACGTTGGTGACGTTATAATTTTACAATATCTTTTCGCATATATGGAGATCAAAATTGTTTTGCATACTCTAAATGAAGTCTTTTCTAGAACTCTATTTTCCTTTTCGGAAGCTACAGTTCATTGCTTTGCAAATTTTAGATCACTCGAAATTAAGACATAAATCCCCTTCTATCTCGTCTATATTTAAAGTTTGACTGCCCATATTGTTTTACCTTTGAGGATTATTCTGACCTACATATTTGCATTACCTTACACTTTTACCCATTAAAAATGCCTCTGCCATCTTTTCGACCACTCAACTACACTATCCAAGTGTAAGATCTTCTCGTGGTTCTTCTCCCGTCTAATATTTTTATAATGACCTATAATGTTCATATAAATGCGGTTAGGTAAGAGTAATTAACATGGACGTTAATTATAATATAAAAAAATAAATGGTAAAGAACCGCGAGAGCTTGAGATTTCTCGTTTTGTGTTAAAGTTTCAAAGGCCAACCCGAGCAAAAGCGCTTCTTGAAATTTCTCTTTTTAGAGAAATGGATGGTAGCCTAGTCACATGAAGAGAGTTGAGGAATACTAGGAGATTTTTTTAACCTATTAAGGAATTATATTACCCTTACCTGATACAAATCATTATCATCCTCACCGTATCACCTTCATTTATCATCCTCTACTCATAATAATCCCATCAACACACTACAGCATACACAATATTTTCTAACTATCCTATCCTTCTCCCCTACATTCTCTACTTATATTATCCTATCTTATATTATCAGTATAGCCTACGACAATGAGCTTGCCTCCCCACCTGCTAGTACGTATTGAAGTGCTTGATAACTCGTCCACACTAATCCCCACTATCACCGTCGAGGAAATAAAACACTACATCCATCAACTGCAAAACGCGCTCCATGTCCTCCTGACCTCTCGGCCAAAATAATTCATCACGTAGCCCAAAATATTTTCCCTATACTGACACACCTATGCAACGCCTCACTTATCTTTGGGCATTTGCCGCAAATATTTCAAAAATCACACCACATTTTAGTTTACAAACAAAACAACCTAACACCTGCAGACCTATTCCGCTCTTAGAACACTTAGGAGGAAACTCGACCATATGGTTAACAACCATCTGCAGAATTTTCTCGAGGAGATTAACTTATTCTTCTCCTGGCAATACGGCTTAGGGAGAGGCTGGTCCACTCAAAAGATAGTAAGTATCGTTCATAATATCATACAAAAAGCACGGCAAGCCCGACAAAACCACACTCCATCAGCGAGAATGTGAACAAGGTATTCGAAAGGTGTGTCACTAAGGACCTTGTTGCAAACTAGCCAACAAAAGGGAGCTTAATCTCTGTGACAGAAGGATACTGTCCCACGACTTTACCGACACGACGTATCACATAATATACAACACAACATCACATCTATTTACATCACACACACGCGTACCCCAGAGTAGCATGCTGGCACCAACCCTATATATAATATACACTAAAGACACCCAACGGAAACGGGAAAACCGCCTACACACACATTGTTCTACGCTAACGACAAGACTATTCTCGTCTCCGGCCAGGGCCCGGACCGAATCACCCACTGTGCACAAATGATACTTAACGATAAGAGAGAATATGAGGACAAGTGTTCATAGCCAAAAATCTTCTGAAGATAAAGACGTTCATCTACAGATACAGATATACACACATACACATATACAAACATACACCAGACTTAAACTACTCAGCGCCAACAAGACTTACATATAAACGCCACACGAAGATACTCAAGGCTACATTCGATAAACCTTAACGCCTCCACCTACAACCGAACATCAGACAAACAAGAGCAAAGCATCTAAATAAAATGCTGCACAGGTTTTATTCTGCTGGCTACAAATTACAACTAAACAAAACCAAATACTAGGTAGACCATTCCAACATATGCTTCAATTACACTCACAGTCGCAAGTCACAAATTGAAGGGGCAAACACAGCTTATTCAGAATTCTGTGCTCCGACGCTTATGTCACTCTCCTCGATACACATTTCTGTCCAAACTACACGAAAACTACAAACTCACAATTCCCAGTAAGAGTAACTCGCAAGAGATCACACATACGTGCTGATACATGTCAGACAACAAGCTGTGCTGGCGTTGTGATACCCAGCAACTTTCGATTTCCCACAACCAACACCTATCTATACATAAGTTAGCACCATAATGACTATCGCGTTCCCTTACTAGCTCCTTATCCTTTCCTCGCATACCTTCCCACATGGCTCCCCAGTCTAATACAAAACCACTATCCCCAAAATATTTAAAATCATGACGCATCGGTGTCTAGCAACTGACCTTTAACTCTTCCTATCCCCTCTTGAGCATTGTCCTCAACATTTCCTTTATTACTTCCCAATCTCAGTAGTTCATCACAGTCATCCCTCTGCTTTTCTTTCTATGCACTTCATGCATTCATATAATTGAACACAGGGAAATGTAAGGTCAGGAACATAGGGCATGATATTTTCCAAAGAGATTACAATATAGTTAGGTAAATTTTAAACACAGTCAACATTGAAAAGGTTTTAGGTCTCTTAAACTCAAATGATCTAAATTTTTAAAACGATTCTTTGTAGCGCAAAAAAATCGAATAGAGCTAAAGGACCCATAGCTAGCTAGACATACTCGTATTGCGCTTTTATAAAAATTCCTTTCATTCTTATTGTACCCTAATAGGAATTTCCTTATCGATTTTCTACCTTTTCTTACAACACTCGAAAATTTGTATTTGATTGTAATTTCTTTTATTCATCTTTCTCCAGCTTCGAATTATGCAGAGGTACTACCGCAGCATTTTTAATTTCACTATACTGCTAGGTCAGTGGGTCTCAAGTTTGTTTAACCACGGCTCAGTAACAAATAAAATAATTGGAGAGCGCAATTTATACATAAATTCTCAAACTTATTTGAAAGTAGCATTTATACATATTGCTATATCATAAAAATAGTTGAAACTACTCAAAGTTTAAATTTACTTATTTCTTCATTTAATAAACTAATCAAAATTATCAATGGCGACGTACAGGAAGTATTTGAGATAACAAATCTGTATTTTTCCATCGATATAACGAATTTTCTCTTCTGTTACCCTCGATGTTATTGAGTGTCGAAAATTCCACTTTACTGAAATACGATATAGTAAACAGCATCAAAAAGTCAATTTCTGTGAATAAATTGATTAAGACGAACCACTTCATCACTTCTCATTCTTAGTTTAAAATGTTCTCTTCGACATTTATAATCGATTTTAAGATTGTATATTACTTTTAACCTTTAGAAAATATGCTATCTTTGTCGCGGCAGACCAATTTACATTTACAGGGACACCAACGCTCCACGGCGCATAGGTTGGGAACCACTGATCTAGATCCTTACATATATTATCCACTCCTGCTATTTACATATTTTCATATCATTCCTAAAGCGGCACTTGGACATTTTCATGCAGTATACAATTTATTAATTACTTTGGCCATTCTAAATTTATCTTCCACACTGATCGTACGTATCCTCCCATTCTAACCAATAATAATAGTAATAATTATTTAAAATGTTAGGATGCCAGCGATTTCAACTAGTGAGACTAACGTGTAATATTTTGGCGGTGGACTGGGTTCTATCAGAATCCCCCTACAAATGGGGTGAGAAAAATAGGTCACAAGAGTAGGAATAAAATAGCATCCAAGACGATTATTGTCTAGGTAAAATAAAACTAATCCAACCTATCTTAACATTATCTAACTCTACTAAACTAAATTAACTTAATCAACATAATCTGTCGTAACTTTCGTTGTGACGCAAGTTGATTCAATGTGAGAAAGCAAAAAATAGCGGAAGAAGTGCCCGTGCAAACGAAGTGAATGTTTCTGGGGAGGTTTGTGTTAAGCCATTCTGCGATTTTTTATTACTTCTCTAAAGCTAATTTCCTTCCCTATAGGAAGGTGCACCTTCCTTTCACATCAAAATATTATATTTCGATCCAGTGCAGGCCTTAAGAGTAGGTTGTTGTGCGTTCGCACAGGGCTTTCCACTGCGAGGAAGAGGAGTAAAGGAAGATTTCACTCAATTTTACCATTGTCATCTCAACCGAGTTTTTCTCATTTTCAGTTGGCTATTGATACTCTCGTCTGGATTTTTTTTTTCCAATTTAAACACTATTTTTGAAATCTATTTAAATTTCCTTCCACAGTAGCCTTTGGAGAAGGATCTTTTACAAAAATGAAAATTATAAATAATTATTACTCAAGGTCTTCTCAGATGGCACAGGACCGGCCACTTGGCTTGTCACGGGTCTCAGTGAACTTGAAGTTGGACGAACACTCATATACAGTGAACTAATAAAAGAATTTGTAGTATCGAAACAATGAAAGTTCATCTTGTATTAAGAAGTAACATTTGTTTAACCTTAAGTGTCTACTATGAACATTTGTTCACTATATGTTATGGTATTATCTTGATTTTTCTTTGCTGCTTAGTCATTTTAAACAGTAGCTAGATTTCATTGGAAATAATTTCGTCACATATATTTATCTAAATTAGTTTATCGTAAGTTATCTTAAATCTAGTTGCCTTTTATGGTATAGTATTTTTCTATAACTATTGGCTAAAATTACTTTTGTATATTTAAAAAATATATTTTGTTTATTTACTCTTTTTAATATCTTAATCAAATTCAAATATCTTATTCTTAAATATATATAAGGTCTCCCTATAATTAATGCGGGAATTTATTTTATGTTTACTTCTAATGGTTAGGAATCAGACAACGTTAATTTACAATTTATGTATGAATTAAATAAGTAATATAATTTCTAACATTCTCTACCTTTTGTCTCCATTTTTTTAACAACCTTTCACTACCAGGTTTGGAAAAATCTTGTGAGTTTGATTTCAGAAACTTCTCAAAGGTTGTTTCAACATCTTGTTTACATCTTTATTCTCTTCAGGTGAATCGCTAAAGTCCTAAAATATAGTAATCTGATGGGAATAAGTCAGGTTAGTATGGAAGATCATTAATTAGTTTACAATCGAAATTGTTAATCTTTGTATGCTTTCTCTTGTGATATAAAGTTGCAAGTTGTCTTGATGAAAAAAACATTTTGTATTGATTAATGCTGCCTTTTTTTCTCAAGTGCTGCATGCACACGGCTCAACAAAGCAGAGTAAACCTTTTAGTTGATAGTTAGCCTTGGGTTAAGCAGTTTAAAGTGGATTATTTCATTCATTATCTCACCAAACGCACAAGAGAACCTGCCTTGGACTAGGACATTTGTTTCGGCCGGGTTAATAGCTTATACCCAGGACTAATAGATTTTCTAGAGATTTAATATTATTTTACATAGCTTACTTTTCTATTTTTGTAACAATCCTACTAAAAAATGGTCCACTATTTAGTCGAGAAAGGAGAGATAAACAATATGTTCTTGCTCTATTGCAAGTGTACCTCTGGGATGTCGTGAGGAGCACATTTCCCCCAATCTTAAAACCATACTTATCTCATTTAAATGAATGAGAATGCACAATGGACTGAGCTGGATGTAGTTTTTATCCAATTGTTACAATGGACATGTCCATTAATCTAAAATGAGATAGGATTGGCGGTAAGTTGATTATTTATATCAGAAATAGCCTTGCTTCAAATCTAAATAATTCTATAAAGCAAGGAGAAGTTGAGTCACTGTGGATAGATATTAGGGTCGGTAAAAATAGCATAATACACTTGGGAGCCTTTTACAGACCACCCGGACAGACCGATTGTATTGTAAAGGATGCGAAGTAGATACAGTTATTTTTGGTGAATTCAATTTAAATTATGTGGACTGGGAACATATGATATGAAGGGATAGAGCAAGTTGTAGGTTTATAGAATTCGTTCAGGATAATTTTTTGTCTAAATTTATTAATAAGCCAAAGAGGAGTCGCAATATAATAGATCTGGTTCTTTTAAATGATGAACACTTAGTTCAGGATTTGATTGCCGGGGAAATATTGGGAAATAGTGATCATCAGATGGTTCCTTTTAACTTGGGAATAGCGAAATTATTTTAAGGGTGATTACGATAAATTACGCAACTTGCTAAATCAGATTAGGTTAGATATGGAATTCAGTGGAAAGAATAGTTATGAGATGTAGGACACTTTTAAGACTATATTAAACATAGTCGAGGAGCAATGTATCCCAATAAAGGCCATTAGGAAGAAATGTATGAAGTCATTGTGGTGGATTCAAGGGATAATTAAGAAAATGTCTGAGAAGTAACGGGCATACGAGAGAATATATACATAAGTACTTCTAACAATTTAATTCATCATAGGTCAACCAGAAATGAGGTAAATAATGAGAAACATTCCAAGAAAATGTTTCCATTCGATGCCAAATCACCTGTGGCTTCGCTTGACACTTAAGCTCTTGTTTACATAAACATTGCAGATATTCCTTGAAGCTTCTGAATCTGGTGAGCTTATTTTGAACTTTGTAAGCCATGAAGTGTTTTTGTTGACTTATCTTCACGTTTCATTATAAGAGTATTCTACCTGCTAAATTTCCTTCTATATAAATTGCGAGTAATGATAATCAGACTAGTTTATGTATAGTGGAATTATGAGAGGATGGATACTATGGATAAGAAACTTAGGTTTCATAAAGGCAAAGTTTAATACAGTTGAGATGTAAAAAACTGGAATTAGTAGGGAGTAATATAAAACTGAGACTAGTTTACGTTTATTGTTTTTATCCGAATTTATTTTAATTCTCATCAAAAATGTAGTTTTTAAAATCCCAACAATAATGTAGTCATTTATGCTAATCCTAAATAATAATTTATATTTAGAGAAATTATTATTTTTAAAGTTAGGTTAGCATAGATAAGGAAATAATTATATTTAGTGCACTTTTTTTAGTTTTCGGATCTTTTAGGTTTGGTGCATGATCTCTTTGTTAATTTCATTACAAATACGGTTTCTTAGACTGATTCCAAACATATGTTTCTTGTATACTGAAGGTGATTAAGTAGAAAGTAAGGTTAGGTAAGGTTTGGTTTGGTGTTAGAGAGAGAGAGAGAGAGAGAGAGAGAGAGAGAGAGAGAGAGAAGACGTGCGTGCTCGACTCTTTCAAAGAGAGAGAGGAGGCACACCTGGTCGACCCGATTTAATTTACGCTAACAAGGCGCAAAAGCGAAAAGATCGTGACGGGCTGATGGTCCGACTTCACAGAAACTTGAGATGTGCTTAGGAGCACGAAGTGTCCCACCGGGGATTATCCTGTGAGGAGAGGAATCGGGAAAAGTCCACCTCGCCGGGCGAAGCTCTGTCCACTGGAACCCTACCCATTCGGGCGGGGGGAAAAGCCTCTCCCTCTCACCCCTATAAAATGTCTGATGCCAGACTTGGACGGCAGTAAGTAACAGCCTGTGTTCCGATTATCCGCGATTATCTTCCATCCTCCCGTCCTCGTTAGTTGCGCGTGAACCCTTGTAGAAGCCGTCAAGTTCCGTGTATTCTCGCTCTCAATAGTCGACCCCGTACACGTTGGTACCCGTTACCCGAACGCGACACGTCAAATTTTCGATTAGGTATTCTAAATCCAAAGGCTTGATCTGAATTCATCTCGTGTAATAGTCGTTTGTCAAGAAGCTATTATTATGGACTCTACGCCGTCTCTAACAAAGCAGGACTACTCTTTCCGACCAAATCTTTGAGGTATCCGCAACGCGCAAATCTCTTGTGCGAGCTCCCCCTCCCCCTCCCATTTTTAAGCCTCCGTCATTTGTCTTTGCGTGCGCTCAAGGTCATTTGAGCGTCCCATCTGTCATTTTCCGTTTGTGTGTACGGCGGTTGACCCCGCCAGATAGCTGTTTGAAGCCGAGACTCGTGCAAGTCTCTTATGTTTATATACCTTAATTAAAAGCCTTTTAATTTTTTAAATATATTATCTGCATAGTAGTAAATTATATTTTGGACTCCGTTTTATTACCACAGAACCTTTCCAAGTTTGCTAAGCATTGGCTAACCTAAAATTTTACTTTGATTTGCATTTATAATCTTACCCACTCTCATAACGGTCTAATCCGTTCATAGGCCTCTCTCGCTCGAGCTGATGAATTTTGAAAAGGGTTGAGTTCTAACATCAACCTACGACATATAGTAATATCTATATTATATTAAACTAGTGTCGGGTTTAGGGTCACCCTACGACATCTATATTATATTAAACTGGTGTCATGTTCATTGGGGTTAATCTTGGTAAATCAATTGGTTCAATTTGGTTAAGTTGTTAAATTGTTGGCTAATCTTGTTCCCAGTTCTGAAGATTAAAACGGGGAATTACTAATTACACAATTGTATTCTTCCTGTTTATGTTTATTTTTTGTGTGGATATATTTTTCGTGACCGTGCATTACCCTTATTTCATTCTTCCACGGAATTGAATTGTTCTCCTTCAAGGCCTCATTTCGTCTGCCGTAAGTTGGGGGTACATTTAGAAATTGCATTGTTCCATGTATACTTGTCACTAGGTGTGCTGTAACTCTCCCCTCAATCACAGTGAGGGATTTAGGTAAAATCTCGTCTCCTAAAGTTTCTTTTGCCTAATGATCATACAGATAGAATCTGCACTATACGAAGCAATTGCATTATTTTCAGCGACTGTTGTTCGTAATTCCGTTGTGTCAAGCAAAATCCGGTCGCACTTTTGTTCGTGAGTTACTAGAAATCACGCCACATTATTTGTCGTGCGTTAATTTATTTCTTCTTGTCACTTTCCTCATCTAAAACCGGTAACATGTCTTCATTTAGAATTTTTAAGGCACAAGGGGGTGAGTTAATCTAACTCGACAGAAAAGACCTTATAGCCTACATCCATGAGGAAGAGAGAATATAAAGAGCCAAAGAAAGAGAAAAGGAAGGAGAAGAAGAAAAAGACGGGAAGAAAAAGAAAAGGAACACGAAGAAAAATGAAAGGAACGCAAAGGAAGAGAGAGGATTCGCTCCCCTCGAATTGGAGATTTGCAGGGCTAGGAACGAGACGCTTTCTACATAAATTTCGCAAGCTCCAGACAAGACGCATTGCAGATAGCGACAATAAAACTCCCGGTATTCTAAGAAGATGAAGACTTCGGGTCTTATCTCATCCACTTCGAGAAGATCTTCGAGGTGAATTGTTGAGACATCGAAACGGACGGCGTAGCACAATTTTTGCCCCTGCTGAGTTCCAAATTCAGGGATATTTTCATCTCCCTTCCTTCAGAGGCAACGATTGATTACTCTTTGTTAAAAGCCGAGCTGTTTGCCGCCTATATTATGACCCCGGACTTCTACCGAGCTAAATTTAGGCATTGTTACATTCAGTTTGGGTACTCTCTGCAGCGTCACTTTAATCTTTGCATTAATGCGTCCAAAGTGCCTAATGAATACGACGCTTTAGTCGATTTTGTCCTCAAGAACCAATTTCTTTCGTGGCACAACGTTCAATTAACTACCCAGAAACCAATCCGTTACAAACTATACCCCCTGCCCATACACCTCCGGGAAGCATTCGATGACGAAGTAGATCAACTTTTAAGGTTGCAGATCATCGAACCTTCGGATTCAAGCAATTATTCACTGGTTATTATGGTGAAGAAGGCCACCGAACTTCTCAATTGGACGCCGCTGTCGACTCACAGCTTTAACCAACTCCAAGGAAAGGTGTCATCTGCTCCTATCCTCCGTCTCCCTTTCCCGGACAAACCGTTTGGCATTCGCATAGACGCAAGTAATGATGGGATAGGATGTGTCCTCCTCCAATGTGAGGATAACGGCGAAAGTTTCCCCGTCGCATTTGCCAGCCAAAAATTACTCGTGCTTGAAAGAAATTATGCAGTGATTGAGAGAGAGACGATCGCTATAGTTTGGGGAATCCCAAAATTAAATATGTATGCAGTAGGGAAAGAATTCGTAGTGGAAACAGAACATCAACCCATATTCTACTTGCGCAACGTTAAAAATAATAACGGTCGTTTAATGCGATACAGTTTGTTCCTCCAGGAAATCCAATTCAGTATTTTGTATATAAAAGGTACCGATAACTGCATAGCCAAAAGTTTAAGTAGAAACCCGTTTACCCTGTTCCAAACTAATTCTAAGCCATTATCTTTTTATGCATTAATTTTGTATAAAGTAAATTTGTATATTTAACCGTAAAATACGGGAACGCGTATCTTTATTTTATTATTTTTTGCTTTGTTTGTATATGGTGAATTCCTATTGTATATTTTTATTGTTAGATTTGTATAGCCTTACGATTACATTACCCTTGGGCAAGTGAGCCGCATTTAAGTATATTAATGACGAACCGTATCTTTTTGCAACCCTGCTGTAGTATTATATAATCTGTATAAATGTACGGCACAAAAGAAAGAATTCCCCGCACTAGTTCCACTATTTTGTATCTTTGTTCCATTTAAAAATTTGTTCAAAGTGTCCGTAACTTTAACCGCTATTGTCATGCAAATATAAGATACAATATACTAGTAATTATTTTCCAATGTCACTTCCTCCCCTGAAGTTCGATCTGGAGATGGAGGAGTTTCAGAGAGAGAGAGAGAGAGAAAGAGAGAGAGAGAGAGAGAGAGAGAGAGAGAGAGAGAGAGAGAGAGAGAGAGAAATAGAGAGAGAGATAGGGAGGGAGGGAGGGAGAAGTCACGCGCGCTCGACTCTTTCGAGAAGTAAGAGAGAGGACCCACTTAGGCAACCCTTTGTAATCTACGCTAACGAGGCGCAAAAGCGTAAAGGCCGTGATGGGCTGAAGGCCCGACTTCGCGGAAGCCTGAGATGTGCTTAAGAGAACGAAGTGTCCCACCGGGGAATATCCTGCGACGGCACGAATCAGGCAAATTCCACCTCGCATGGTGAAGCATCTGTCCCCTGGAACTCTCCCCCTTCAGGCGCGGGGAAAAAACTCTCCGTCTCACCCCCTATAAAACGTCTGAAGCGAGACTTGGATTGCAGTAAGTAACCACCTGTGCCTCAAGTATCCGCGATTATCTCCCATCCCCCTATCCCCGTTAGTTCCGCGTGAACCCTTGTAGAACCCGCTAAGCTCCGTCTATTCTCCTAGAACTCGCAAGAGTCAACCCCGTACTCGTTGGTATCCGTGACCCAAATACGACGCGTCAAATTCTCGATTTAGTATTGAGTTCATCTCGCGTAATAGTCGTTTGTCAAGAGTTTTTTTTTATTGTGTACTCTACGCAGTCTCTAATAAGGAATGACTACTCCCTCTGACCAAATCTTCGAGGTAAGCGCAACACGCAACTCTGTTGTGCAATGCGTCCCATCTGTCATTGTCAGTTTGTGTGTACGACGTTCGACTCCGCCAGGTAACTGTTTGAATTCGAGACTCGTGTACGTCTCTTATGTTTATATACCTTAATTTTAACCATTTAAATTTTGTAAATATATTATCTGCATAGTAGTAAAGTACATATATTTTGGTACTCCGTTTCTATTACCACAGAACCTTTCCAAGTTTGCTAAGCATTGGCTAACCTAAAATTGCACTCTGAATTGTACTTATAATCTTACTCACGCTCATAACGCACTAATCCGTTCATAGGCCTGTCTCCTTCGGGCTGAGAAATTTTGAAAAGGTTTGTGATTTAACACCAGCCTACGACATATATTAATATTTATATTATATTAAACTGGTGTCAGGTGTGGGGTCACCCAACGAATTTGGCTTCGTGAACATTCTCTATTTTTTTTTGTAATTTCTCACCTAATGCAGTTTTTTATGTTGATTTTAAATATGTATTTCCATTTTGGGAGAAATTATTATTTTTGAATTTAGGTAAGTTTGAATAAAATGATGCAATTCAATTAGTTGATATTATTAAATTAAAATAAATAAATTTTTTATCACATGTTTTTTAATTAAAACAATAATTTATCCATTATTGTGAGTATGAGTGAGACCTTCATGAATCTCAAAAATTTTGTGGTTTCACTTGAAACTGGAGAGAGATGCGGCTCATCTTCCAGACCAGTGGGTATTTGGTGGGTCTAGCCAGAATCTCATGGTGGTATTCTCTATCCTGTTTCATCACGACATCTCCAACTTTTTTTGAAGACTTTATTAAGGCTTAGATTTCACGTCGTTCTACAATAATAAATGATATGTGAAAGTCGTACAACAATTTTGCAGATGTTCCTAAGTATAACTCCAAACATAAAACATTCAATCTTGGTGTCAAGCTCATTTCAGACGAATGACATCATACTCAGTAAATTGTAGCGCACACTCTCACATGTTAGATTCGCAATCGTCTGAATTCATATGGCATATAGACAAAATATGAAAATATAGACCTATTTAAAATAATTTATAAAATTAAGTCTCATACCATAAGGTTCAAATTTAAAATGGTAACTTTTGATGTGATTTAATTTTCACTAAATTATGCCTTTAGCGATGTCCATGTTTGTAAATATTTGCTCAAACTGTGCATTAAGTATTGCTGTTAAACGTCTAATGGTGATTAGTTACTGCATCATTTGGGAATAGCGATGGGAAACCCACTGCCTAGCCGAATGAAAGGAAAGGAAAGGTGGGAGGTGAGAGACAGTGAAAGTTTAGCCGAAGCCCCCATCCTCCTCTTTCGTCAATTCTATAACGACAAGAGCGGGAGATACGCCCCCCCTCCCCAACCTCTTCTCAGCTCACTCCAGAACCTTAAATGACGTTCGCAAGGAACGGTGAGGAGGCTAGGGAACAGGCAGGGATAGGAAGAGTAAAGAGTAGAGATAGCAAAGCTGAAAAAATAGGATTAGATTTATAGGCGACCTACTCGTAGGTGGTTGGTTGACCTACTTCTTTGCATGGGTTCCGAACCACGATGTTTTTAGATATCCTTGCATACTCATTATTTATTTCAGTACCCCTGCCCCTCGTAAGGTCTGAAGGATAGCATAAAACTGTAGGGAGAAGTGGAAAGGACTAGAAGGCTTGCAAATGAATAGCATAGTTGCAAATAAATAGTAGGAGAGTATAGTTTCAAAATAGATAGTTTAGTGAATTGTTGCATGAGTATCAGGATATCCTTCTTTCTTATTTCATGTTTGTATTATATATATGCTGATTTTAGGCGCTGAAACAGTTTTCTCACATTTTGGGGGGATTGCTGGTTTAGCTTGCTCGTTTTTCCTAGTTTTTTTAAGCTGTACGTATTTTTGTAGCTGGTCAGTTAGGTTATTTTCCCTAACATATTTGTCTTGTTTTTCTTTTTTTAGCTTTTCTAAACTTTTCTCGTGTTGACTTTTTTATCTTCCTGATCGATCTTTGATGTATAGATTGGGAAGAAGCGGTGTTATCTCACCTACTTTCAGCTATCATTGCTCTAATTTCATCTTGTATTTCCTTTATTATTTCTATTAATTTCTTTGCTCTTTCTTCAATTATTTTGTTCATCGGTTTCATTTCAGCTTCTTTTCGAATGTCTCGTTGTCTTCTCATTTATCTTCTTATTGTGTTTATAATAATTAATGTTGCCTTGTTTTCAATTTTTTGCAGTGTATTAATGTTTAATTTTGAGATAGTGTACATACATAGGTGTAACTGGATACAATATCCTTGACTGAAAAATAGGCACAATTTATCCCGTACAGTGCCGTCCCTCTTCGTTTTATTCAGAGCTCGGTTCCTACTATCCCACATGCATAGGAACCACGGGTACTTGCTGAATCCGGAATGTTGTCCCAAGAAAAAGTTCACCATCTTCAGGTGAACACAAATCAAAAACTCGTGCTGATCATAACGAATTTTCTCCGGCATGTAGTTCACCGCTTGATACTGTTCCCTTAGTGTAACCGAGTAAGCAAGGGCTATCGAGGCAAACTGCTTGCCGTTGTGCAGCAGAACACATTTTTACTGATCAACTGCTGATATCAATAAACAACCATCAATCTTTGTTTTGGTACTGTCGCATTTTAAATTTGTGCAGAAGTTGCCCAATATTTGTACATTACACAAAGTCCTTTTCTTCAGAGAAAAAAACACGAAGGTAATATTGATGTCTGTTGCGGTATAAGGTGATGTGAGCACTGTCAGAGAGGATTTTTTAACTTCAATCTGGATTCCTACAGTTGGGCAAAAGACTTTGGCAAGCTATGATCTCTAACTAGATCATTTTGCTCTAATGGGGAAAATAATGTGGAACATTATCTTAAAAAATAAAAAGACAATTCTTCCTCATTGTCTTCAATACTGGAAGAATCTTTGTCATTAAGGTCAGGAAGTTCTCCAAAGACAGACAATGGAATTTTATCACAATGAGATACAGGACGACGTGTTGATTGAAGATCAGGATACTTGAGGCTGCACAAATTCTTCCTGTTGATCCTAGTCAGATCAATAGCGCAAAAGTAGCAACCAGTATCATGATTTGTTGACTCCCTCCAAACTATGGGAATTCCATACTTCAGACGACTCTGCCTCGCCTTTTGTCCAACGACACAGATTCTTGGTGGATGTCTTGCATACCATGCATGACCCCCAAGCTATATTTTGGTCACAAAGTTTCATACGAAAAGAAGCATGGTTAGCACGGTTTATGAAACTTGTGACTGGATTTTTGTTAGGAACAACGGTGTATTTGGCGTAAATGTAATATAATACATCGGGCTTATACATATTTGCATGATCTTGCTGTATCCATCTCATTCACCTGAAAAATAAAAATACCAGTTAGTTAAAGATTGCCATATTTAAACGCTTTATAATTTGTCTTTTAAAGACAAAAGAAAGATTTTTGCATCAAATAAATAGAAAATATCCGTACATGTAAAAACACCAGTAAAAAAGTATGTGCGATAAATCAAAAAGTTGACCTTATTTTTAGATTTAGCACATCAAAGTTGTCCTAAATCAGCTAAAATCCTAGACAATAAAGTTGGCGCTGCAATTGATTAAAGATGTTTGTAAGGTTGTTAATTGGCAAATGATTTATCCTTGAGGTTCATATCCTGTAGTTAATATGATGTTTGATATCTCTATTTTTATTTCTACAGCGATATATGACTTATAGTTATTTGCTAGTTCTGGAGTCGATGCCTTTCTTGATCGCGATACCAGCAACGTTGTATTGTTCCCCCTTAAGGTATACGGCTATGACTTCTTTGTTCCAAATATCTATCAAATTGTTGTTAAGGTTGACTCCTTGGTTCAAAATTAAGATGATGTCCGGATCTATTAATTTGAAATTTTTTCCATTGATTAGTATTTAGTTATAAGATGTTTAATTTTGTATTATTTATTTTGATTAAGGTATTCCTTTATATGCTACCGGTCCTTTTGATTCGTTTTCTGTCCGTTACATTGTATGGTTATTACTTGCGTTTTTATGTGTTGCTTCTTTCTTTCGTGTATCCTTGATCTTTCTCCTTCTTTGTACGTGTATGGGGAAGAAAGGCTTAGGGATTTCACCCTCGGGCTCAGGCCCCTGTCTGACTTGGAGTTTTTCCTTGTCTGCATTTTTTGTCATTCTCTTGTGGTCCTCGTCCGAGGATTCTCAACTCTCTTCTGAGTTTCTGAGCACTCACTTCCGTTTCCGTCGCTGGTGTTTCTTCCTGTTTATTTACTTTTTGGTTTGCTTCTAGCGTCTGCATGTTAAGAATTGACGATGAATCGAACTGGTGTGGAATATTTATTAGTTCTAACCCATTTGCTTTCAGTAATTAGTTTAGCGTATTTTCATAGGTTCCTGGCTGTAGAGCATTCTGTACATGCGTATGTATTACAGATGTATATATTTTGTATCTTGGTATACATGCCTCCTGTTATGTTTCGCAGTGTTTTTGTCTTTCGTCTTTCCTGGTATTTCTGTCATCGTTGCATCTGCGCACGAGTTTTTTGATCCAACCCTTTTCTTTTTTTCTTTGTCTCTTTCTTTCCTTTTTGGGTAAATCATGGTCATTGTTAAGTAGTTTCCTTCGCAGTAGATGCACTTCCTTACTGTGTTTGTGTAATTTCGGTGGCACATTTAGAATAAATCATCAGTCCTTTGGAGGGCTAGTTCGTTGAGTTGTGGTCTTCAATGGCTTAGCATGTGAAGCACATATGTATGTCGACAAATACATCTCTCTGTATGCTTGCGGAAGGAGCAGCATGCTGACTGCCAATATTTCTTTTTCTTGTGTTTTGGATGTCATTACCCTTTTCTCACATTCGACTTTGAATACATGAGTCTGATCTCTAAATTTGATTACCTCCTCTTCTCTAAGCCATCTTTGTCGTTTCATTAATTCTTGTCTGATCTCTTCACATGAATGAGCTCCTACCCAATGTTCCCCTTTTTGGCACACATAGCTCCTGTTCGAAATGATATGTGGTGGAGTCTTCTCTTTCATGTCCAATTTTCTTGGTGTTATGCAGCCAATAGTTGCTGTTGCACATTCTTTCCTTTGGAGTAGATAACCTTGAATCTAGTTGGAGTCAAGATTTACTTAATTCAGGGTAATTCGAGGTCCAAGGAGATCGTCTGTGCAACGTGCTGATGGCCCGTTTTTTCAATTTGATATTAACCGGACAGGTAGTAGCTTAAACTCATCCGGGAGACCCATGTTTCATTTTCCAGTCTTCTAGTGTGATCCTTTTGTTTTGTGCCTTCTGGTTGGTGACATCTGAAAGGGAAAAGATTATCCTGCTCCTAGATAGAAAGAACTATACTCTATATACTATTACTATCTCGCCCACCTTTTTGGGTTTGCACTCTCTTTGGTCACCCTACCTAGTTATACCTAGCTCTATCAGCAGTCTTAAGTTGGGTCAATAACTGCCTCCCTTTTCTGGCCCAGCCAACGGGGTCTCCAACAGATGTTTACTATACAGTAGTAATAACTGCAACTCAAACTTTGCTGGTGACCAAGTTATGTATTGCAAAGTTTAAAAAAAAGTTGTAGGTTAACAGAAAATAAATAGGGGAAGAGATAGAAGTAGATATAAGCAGCCACTCTTATGGAAGCTACCTCGCTCAAAGGGAACTGGGGAAATCTCCAATCAACCCAGTAAGCGCATATATCTGTTTTAATTTTTCTGTTATTTTTCGCCTTTTACGCTAGTCGAAGTAAGAATCTTCTGTGTTGTTGACGAAGAAAAGTGGCTTCGTCTAAATAATCACGTTTTTCATCTCACTTGAAATAGTTTTTGTCTCCTTTACCAGTTAGTGACTTTAACAGAGAGTATAGCAAGTTAGAACCGACTGACTTCTTATTTCACTTAGTTTTTTTGTAACAGATAGTATGTGTTTTGACCTACCACCATCCTGTGGTACATAAGTTGAAGGGGTATCCCTTCGACCTATCCAGTCTCCTCGGCGCCCTCATCCTCTTGTTCGCAACAAGTTCGGTAGGACGAAAGGGATCTCACACCAAACATGCTAGTCCGTGGAAAGAGGGTAGAAGGAGAAGATAAAAGGAAAGTTTAATAGGAGAGCAGAAGCTGATCCCATGTGAGCGAATAGTGATAGGTGCGAATAGAAGGGTAGAATAAAATAACTGTATATTGTTTGGACCTACTGATCAACGTGAATCGAAACCACGACCTGCCTTACCTTTAATCTTATATCCAATACCTGTTGCTCCAGTGGTAAGAAATTGCAACTTCTGTAGGTGTTTTCGGATGAACCGAATAATCTCTATTTTCTTTTATTTTTCTTTCATTCTTGTGTGCATTTTTGTGTGTTTAATGCCTCTATGCAGGGCTCTCTGTTTTCATGTCGTTTCTGCAGGTGTTTGTGATTGGATAGTGGGCCTTGTTTTGAACTTTCTAGAGGTCAATTTCAATTGATTTAGAGAGGGATTAGTTGGGATGGGAGGATAGATAATCACCTCATTTCTTAGATCATGATAGAATTTTCTTTTTTGCAGTGTTTAAACATTTTAATAAATATAGGAGACTTTGCATAGGAGCTATTCTTTCTCTCCTTTCGGCTACCCGTTTTAGCCCTAATACTTTCCATTCCAAATATTTGTATAGCTGTCCTTATATTTTTATATCTACTATATTTCATCTCGAGTAGGCACTAGGGTGAATTTGTCCTTTCATTTTTACTTTCCAATCCCTCTTGAACTGGTTGATGTTTTTAATCTCTGCAACTTTATTCTGTGCCTGAGCTCTAATATTCGTAAATTAGCAAACGGCTAGTTAGCTGCTGTTGCGGCGAATTGGATATTGACGCATTTGGTTATTAAAGGTGTTGGCAGGTGTGCTCTGTAAATAGAGTACAGCGAGGGCTGAGACAGCCACTCTATGCGAATCCAGATTCCAATTCGAACTTAGCTCCTTTGTAGTCATTGATCAGCACATATGCTCTTCTATCTGTCAGATAGTCACTGAGAATTTACTCCAGATTATTGCTCATCTAGATATTTACGATCTAGTTCAACGCCTTTTACTAAATCTCCGAGAACCATATCAATTTATTTTTTCTCCGCACTCACCTTGGTGAGCTTCTCTGTGATGAAGCCAAGTGCATTTGTGGTGTCTCTTCCTTTATGGAATCCAAGTTGGTATTCATTATAGAGATTGCTTTCAGTGACATAATCTACAGGTATTCGATTGAGGATTTTTTTAGACTTTCCCGGTGAAATTCAGAAGGGAAATAGTTCTTTAGCTGTCAAGGAGATCCGATGGTTTGCCTGGTTTTAGGATGAAGATCATTTTGACTAGTTTGAAGTCGTCTGGAAAGAATATAGTTTTGAGCTACAGATTAATTATGTTTTTACTCGATTAATTGAAGTTGTACGGTGCTGTGGTGAGTGTGAATCTTTTGATTCCCCAAGGTCCTTTCGCTTTTTCTTTAAAAGAACTTATAGCGGTTTTAGTTCTTCGATGGTACTTGTGTCCCCTCATCCCTGATTCTCTTCCCTTCGTTGTACTATCAGTGGCCCTGGAGAGATTTTTCTTGGTTGTAGCGGAGATTTACATGAGCAATCTCTTCTATTGCTGGATTGAAGTCTGCATTATAATCCGGTGTTATGGAAAACAGGGGTTTAGGGTGGCTTCAGAAATTACGCTTGATGTTTTTGTCACCTCTTATTTTTTATCCTTTCTAATTTCGTTGGGCTATTTTTCTTCTCTGAAGTGTTCCTGGTTTATTAATCTCCAGTTTTCTTTGTCTTTATCAGACGTCAATTTTTCTGCTGAGGCTTTACCATATTATTCTTCGGTTTTCTTCTATGAGATGTCTCAGCATTTCTTTTCTTCTTTTAAGCGCAGTTTGTCGTTCCCTGGTTGGTCATAAAATTACATTTTAGTTGTTGACACTGCAGAGTTGTCGGTTCTTCTCCATCATATCTCCTGTCCAGCTTAGTTCAAGAAGTGCGTGCTTTCTCGATTTGGTCGGTTTCTGTTCTCTGCCTCAATTAGAGTTGATTTCCTACGTTCAATTTCTGCATCCATTTCTTGGAGGTTATTTCATTATGATTGGCTGGGACGAATCTTCTATTATACACTTTGTAATCGTTCCATTTCGCTTTATTGTAGCTCTTCCTTTTTGGTAACGGTACCTGTATCGGATTCTGATTTACTTTCAGTCAGCGTTCCCGCGTATTCACTATATGCTATGTTGAAAGATGCATAATGATGTCGTAAGGCATGTAGTAGCTGTTTAAGGCTACGTCTGGTTTTGACAGAGCTCTGATCTTGAGGTACTTAGGGTAGTCTGGCTCAATTCTTTTGAATATGATCCTTTACATCAATATTCAGAGTTTTTCACCAATTTGACTCTTGTTTCGGTACCCATTTTCTCTGCATCTTGTTGGAAGCCCTGCGCTGAAGATAGTTATTACATTGTACAGAAGAAGGAAATTGCCTCTCGGCGGTTTTTATCCTTGGCCAATATTATTAGTGCTCACTGGTTAAAACTAGAGGCCAAGTAGACGTTCATTTTCGTCGTCGGTTTTACCTTTGAAGGCCCATTTGTATTTACTCTTCTTATATACATTTTTATTCTAATCACTCTCAGGAAACGAAAAAATCAGTTTTACTTCTCTATATTTGCGAGCTCCGCGTATTTGTGATCCCATTTTTTATAATGAATTGCAAAGTACAAAGATATCTTATTAAAATAAAAATATCTCCTTCAAGGAAAAGTAAGAACAACGCATACTCCATCAAATACATAAGACCTACATTACAATGAATGACCAGCTTTCATTTGTGCCTAAATTACAAATATTTTAATGTTACATTTGCCAATAATCCTCTTCTTAAACTTATTAATTAAAACCTCAGCTTTTACTCATTCCTATTGCATCAATAATATACCTTGTAAATCTCCCTCATCATTTTATATAGAAAAAACGACCAAAGGATTAGACAACATAAAATACGGTTTTCTGACAGGGTAAACTTCCACTACCCCCTTTTTTCATAAGTCTACTTCCAACCATGAAATAGACTGGACAAAGGCAAAAGTTCTTGTTTGTATACCTAATGTCTTTGAGAAATATTAAATTGAATTTAATTGAATTAGGTATTGCTAAGAAGTATATTTTAATCCAAATGTAGGTTTATTTGAATTAGATGAATTAAGTAATAAAAAGCTTTGTCAACAGTTTAAATTTAATTTGCCTATATAATTTTTACCCAGTATATTTTTTTTATTTTATGTTCTTTAGTAACTTTTTTATTTTAAACTGTTCAAAAGTAAGTGTGTTTGATGTCGTCGCTCCTGCTAATTTTTATTCTATTTGATGTAATTCTCTTTTGTGATCATGTCTTGACGAAGGCAACACAAAAGTGTTTGGACTATATATATATATATATATATATATATATATATATATATATATATATATATATATATATATATATATATATATATATATATATATCCAAAGAAGTACGAAGTACAGTAACGTACATTTCAATGCAGTAAAGAAACCACAGTGTTGTTTGGAGTGATTTATTGTGAAACCAGTGTTCGACGGAAACATCCGTCATCTTCAATCGCTAGTAAATTAATGAATACATAAAGATGCTTAGCCTAAGGACACACAATACGAGTATTACAAGTCGAAATGTAATTAGTGAAGGTGGTATGGAGCGGCGGCATTTTTTGATCAGAGGCCGGACAAGACTTCTGATCAAAAAGCCACTGCTATGAGAATGTTCCTGAAAAAAATCTTTCTCCTACTTTTAAACTTTTCATTGACTTTTATTTGTCATGTTTTCCTCTCTGTGGATGATTATTCAGTTTATCTTTTTTATTCCTGCATTAACAACCATTTATTTCGCATTTGCTTTGTGCTTGAACTATATGAGAGATATACATTTTATATATATGTATTTTACGCTCATGCACACACACCGGCTGAATTTCTGTTTTTACCCACTCAAGGCTACTTTCACGATGCCTATCCTCCCCTAAGCTCATATCTGATACTTGATGACTGAATTAAACGCCCTCCGCCCTTCAACCTACATAAACCTAAACCTACTTCCTCCTTCCACTTAGATTGTTGAAGGTCCAAAACTTTCTAAAATTTTCTCAATAAATCTTAAGGTTTCCTTGAGCTGCTCCTTGCGTTCCATTTTTAAATCTGACCCACTCCTTCTCCTTTTGACTGACTACATTTACAGTGACGACTTGACGTGTGATGAGTTTAAAAACGGCAAATTTTATCCCTCACCAAAGAATATCGGATAATATTGGGGAATTTCACATCTGTGAGACGTGGATAGGACATTCTACAAACTCGATTTTTGCAGCTGATACACCCAAAAGATGCATTTTCCTCCATCATTGCATACCTATCAGGCGAAGCGGTGGTGTCGGTATTATTCATGCTGACTTTCTCTGCTCCTTAATCACACCAATCGACCCCTCAACGGAAACTTTTGAAGTAGTTCTTTTTGCTTTTTCCCTATGCTCCTCGTTCCTAGTCATAAACATCAACAGACCACCTGGTCACCCAGCAGAATTGTTCTCAATGGGGGTTCTCAATGTCACTTTGTCAAACCTCTCCACCATCGTGCACCTCAAATACTACCTCTGTTCACTTTATTTTTTAACTTGGTCCAACTCTATCTTCTCAAACTAAGCTCTCAAAGGTTCCTCTCACAGGACCACACAACCGTAGACTCTCCTCCATTGACTCTAGGCTGATGTCTCTGTAAGTATGAATTCGAACTCGCCGTGTGGCTAAATTTTATCAGGCCTAGACTGGCGCCAGCTATGTTTGTTTTCATTTATGACCACCGTCCCCCACTCTGATAGCGGTGACCGCCCGTCTGGCCATTGGTGTCTCCCTCTTCCTCCCCCTCCCTTGTGGGATAGAAAGAATTCTCTCACTACCTCCCGATCGCTTCGTCAAAATGGCGCTTTTCTGACGCCATGCCATCCCTTGGCACTTTCCTCGTCTCGCCGCCCCCCTCCCGCTTGCCTCCAGATGAACTCACATATTTAAGACGAAGTGCACAGTTCTCATCAGATACTGCAAGTTAGGAAGTCTTGCTGCTCAGATCAAGCACATCTGTATCCCAAGCGAACCGAGCTTCGTCGTCCTGATCTCTTGAGCAGATCCTCTCCATAATCCGCTCGTTTCAGAGGAAGATTACAACTAATTTCTTACGTCCCGGAAAACTGTCCTTGGATCGCCTCTTCTCATCCGTCTTCAAGGCAATTCTACGCTGTCCGTTGACGAGTCTTTACTGTAGTCGCTCTCCCCCTCCCGGAAGTCGAAGTAATCGCAAATCCGTTGGAGTTCCCTGAACAGTCATACCCTGAGGTTGTTCTACGAAGACCTGGCCACTGGTCTTCCGCTTCCGTCAATCATCCGAGGTAATTCAGAATCCTACCCCTCTAAGTTACCTCATTCTCTCGAGTACTAAGAAGACCCCATAATAGCATAACGAAAAGATTTAGTAATCTTACTCCTCTTATTTAAACCATCGAATCAATTAATAATTCCTTGGCCCAGTTTCCATTAATTCCCGCCCGCTATAAATTTCATTGTCAAGTTAACCTTTGTACTAATTTCCATAATTATTTTTGTCTCCATATTTAATCCTTTGTCCTGTATTAAATCTTATTTTTGTAAAGGTGTATCCTTAAATAATTCCTGAGTTCAATTTGCCAAACGAGTCCCCATTTAGAATAGCCAACCTGTAATTAAGTCGCCCTCTTACTTTGGGAGGCCATTGCCTTCCCTTCGCTGCATACCTGCCTGAGTAAAGTGCTGAGATTTGCCAGTCTATCTCAATTACGTATGTATCCATATTAGACAGTGGGACATACTGTGTTGTTACTCGACAGTCTCGATATCTCGCCTCACTTCTCCCGTACTGTCTCCCTATCTTTTGTCCTAGACCTATCCTTCCTCTCTCTTTTGAGGTCACTCACCTCCTGTTTTAAACTCATGCTCTCCTTCGTCCTGATCCTGTTGCAAACCCCGCGCTCCTGGGGTCCCTAAAACGCTCATAGACACAAACAAACACTGAAGAGCTTGTGAGAGGCACCTTTGTTCCGTCCGAAGCATGGAGTAGAAACAAGCTTCTCTTGCTTATTCTCTTTTAATTCATGCATACGCAGCCGTGTTGCAATCTCCCTGTGAGACTCATACCGATAAAATCTTTAAAGAAAAACAACATAATCCTCGTTCATTTTTCAAGCTCCTCGCCTGTCTTTAATATCTCAGGTTACCCAAAATTCCTCCCTCCTATCTCCCCATCCATCTCCTGTGCCTTTGTCTCTTAAATGATAGTTAATATTCGCTTTGGAATCTGGTCTTCGTCTGCTTCATTTCACACTGTAAAGATGTTAAGGATTATTAATGTTATTAAAAAGAATGTTTGCACTCCTGTGAATAAGTCTTGTTGATGGCCAAGAGCTTCAAATGAACGACAAGATCATGTCCTGGTCAGCTCCCAGCTCAAGGGTTGGGTGACTTCAGGTGCCAAGCTTGCTTACGATTGTAAAGAAGAAGGGGGAAACTGTTCAGCCCCCACAGTGAGGCGGTTAAATTTCAAAAAAAGGCAGAGGTCGAGTAAAGCTGCCAAGAAGCTTATGTCACCCTATGGATATGGTCCACTTTCGTATGATGTATAAAGAATGGAATGATGAAGACTAAGGCAAAGTGATATTCTCTAATTACGGTTTTTTTCGCTTGTTTGTAGCTTCTCAAAAATCTTTCCTTAGGGGGAGAGGAGAGCTCTTTCAGGTGTCTTGTCTCGTGCCAAGACTTAAGCATACGTACAGTCTCCATGTCTAGTGCTGCTTCTTACCTAAGTGAACAAGACAACAAACAATTTTTCCTAAGCAAACTGCGATGAAATCAAAATGGTAACAAAACCTGTTTCATCAGAAACTTTTTCCAACACTTCAGGGGCAATTTGTGGATGATAAATGTATTTTTAAGCATTATGGCGCACTTTATTAAAAATAAGAAGCAATGACAAAGTATTGATTGAAACTAGTATAAAACTTCTGTGACCTTGGCCGTTGAAGTTGCCAAATTTTATTTCAATAATGATACGATGAAAAAAAAGGAGATAATAGTACTATAACATTTATCGAGGAAAAGTCTGCAATAGAAAAACTCCGACCTTACATCTTGCAAACACGTTGCAAGTTCACCTTTATTTACATGCAAAAAGATACATATTTTACTTTCACGGGCATTTGCTCTGAAGATAATGAATTGAATGACCTGCATACCTATATCTGTCAGAAAATTGATCTGCGAAATGATTGAACGGATGGATCGGTTGATCGCTTCGCAAGAAATCGAAGACAAAAACATCCCTAGGATAAATCCCTGAAGGTAGTACTTGTGAAACGTAGCGATTTTATCTAAGTTATCAAGGAAGATGATCAGCGGATGTATGCGGTGTGTCTATTGAAGGAAACAATCGGACTAGTTGATGAACAATTTAGGAATCTTTTGCAGATTTACAAGAACGAGTATGGGTTCAAAAGATCCATTGACATCAAGAAGGTGACATTTTTCAAGGAGAGTTGGATTTTGGAAGATGATTCACCATTAGTAAAACCGCGAAAATTCCGTGGTGGACTAACCACAGCAATGCTTAAGACAGCTTCCCTGGAAAGTAGATTTTCGCTGTCGTAAACGATAATTATAGCAGTACGATGATTGCCTTCTTAATTGAAGGGTACTTGCCTGCTAAACAGTTCTATTGCCTAGAAATGCTTCTATAAATAGACTCATTTCGTTTAATTGCTAAACTAGGCATTCTCAAGCGTTTTCTACGCTGAGGAGAGTGTATAGGAGTTGAAAAATTGGCATCGAAAATAAATATAAAATAAAATTCCTGGCTGGTAAAATATAGGGTATTTTATGTAATTTAGACTGGAGTCAAAATTAGAAGGGTTCTTTATAATGTATGCTATCAAAAATACATACAGGTTTATATTGCAAACAAGAACTATTCTTGTTGACTATCATCAAATAAAACAAAATTGCAAAACAGTCGGCTGGGATTTGTTTGTGTGAAACAACGAACAATATCCTCTGTGCTGACGAAGACTGATTCTCTGTAATAAACCTCCGTCAACAGTAAACCTGCTAGCCTCTCCTCAAATATATTTGAGAGTAGATCAGTTTTAGAACAGAGAAGGATCGAACTCAGAAGATTATCTTAAGATAATTCGACAGTTTGAATGCATGTTGTTGTTTTATTTTGTTTTGTTTTTTTTGCCCACGGGGTCGGAAAAAAATGAGTTGACCAATTCGATGAAAACATTAAAGAATTCACATGGAGAAGGAAAACCGTTCGCTGGCCTCTGCTAGTATTTTATAATATGATGGATGTAAGTGTTCACAATGCCTTCCCTATTTTACGAGAAAGAATTCCTAATATCAAAGGAAGGTATTCCTGGAAAAACTTGGCAGAAATGCTTGTAAGACCAAGTACAGAAGCCCGATTTCAAAAGGAAAAGAAAAGATTTCCCCTCCCCCCACAATCAAGAAAAGCTGCGGAGCTTTTAGGATTTCTCCCATTCCAGTTACAAGCAGCTAATGCAGAGCAAACAAGTGTGTAAAACGGTGTGCAGGGCCTCTTGTGACTAATAAAACAAGGATATTTGCTCAGCACACAAGGGATGGGTAAAAAATACGAAATGTCGGACTTGTATAAAAAAATCGAACGGGAAAAGGTCTACAGGGGATACCACGTTAAAAAAACTAATGCATCTGTAACGACCGGCGTGTACTTCCAAAATAGGACACACGCGAGAGTCGCTACACACATGAAGTACAGAGAGAGAGAAAGAGAGAAAAGTAAAGTTAGCACCGTTTACGAGAATGTCACACGGTAGTAAACGGAGCACAGTTATCTGTTAAAGTTGGTCGAGGCAATCTTAGGCAAACATTATAATCAAGGCAGAATCCAGAATAAACCTGTTAGCTATCACAATTAAATAAATAGAAACCAGGTAAGAGGGCTGTCTCCATGGTAACTTGCCACCGCCCACAGAAAATTTTACCCGATAGTCAGAGTGCCTTCCTTATCAATATGTTAGACACTAGCCCATCAAAAGTCAAGTTATGTTAATACTGACAAATCAACAAACAGGTACATAAGAGGGAGGTGTGGCTTAGTTGGACGAGGAACTGTAAAGCGAGGCTGAAATTGAATATATAACTGTGTGAAGCCAGAACAAAGGATGAGATTTAAGACAACTGTTTGATATAGCAATATATCGCGTTATAGATCATTCAGTCCGATCTCTCGGATTCGTGTAATTTATCTTTGAATATAGTCGTGTACATAACGCAGACATTAAGGTGTAACTCATAAAGACCCTATTTGTCCAGTCTCCTTTAGACTATGCCCGCGCTTGATCTTAAACTTAATTTATGTCATAGCTTAGAACTTAAAAATTAATTAAAGAACTTTTGCAAAGTGGAATAAAATCTAGTTTCAATAATAATTCTATTTTTACTTTGGTGACTTCAATATCCTGACGTTCCTCAATCTTTCTGCCTTAAGGTCTTCTTAATCGGGAAAACAGCCATCTCGAATTCTCCTCGTTAATCGCAATTCCTCGCGATTACATAACTCCCGAAATGCCGGTGTTCTACCCTGATGTGGTATATCCCCATCCTCTGGGATATTTGACCCCTCGCTAGAATAAGACCCCCCCTCGGCTTCGGGCACCCCATAGCAATCAACAAATAACTCTCGTGGGAAATAAGGAAGGGCAACGCAAACCAACCAGAGTACTTGCCAAAAGATTACGCGATAACTCAATAATCTATCAACATTACTGGCAACCAGCGTCCCCCTTCCGAGGCTCTTGGGTTGTCCTCACGATTACCTTCAAGGTTCCCCCAGTTAGGGACGATCTTCAAGAGCCCCCCATACATCTGCTACCGCAAGGTCACTTTCAAAGGCAGAAATAATTAAATATATAATTTAGATTTTTTATGGAAATAATAATTAAATATATAATTTATATTTTGTATGGAAACAAGCCCGTTGCAAAATATTACATATAAGTGATGGTCTTCCTTGTTTCACGTGAGTGGATAAAGGGTGTTATTTCTTATGTATTCATGAGCGATTTGTTCAGTAATCCAGTAAAAATTTGGGTTTTCTTCCGGCGAGATTGAGAAAACTTTTTCACGGTGACTTCGGAATTTTGGTTCTAATTCCCGTTCTTGTTTAAAATATTCCGTTCTCATCTTTAATTTTAATTTTGGTTTTGGTTTTCTTCCACTTATCCTGTTTATTTTTTTCCAATTTTCCTTTGGAGTTTTATTTATATCTATCTGTCTAGTTAGATGATGAGATGAGATGAGATGAATAAGTGTCGAAATGTGTATTAGATAACTATAGGTAAAATAGAAGTTGAGTTATGGAAGGGGGGGGCATATTTTATATTTAATTATCAATATCATTGATCTTTAGATTTTTCTATATCGAATCTATTTACTTTCTTCTTGTGCGGGGGAAGTTGCCCCTTGAAACATTGTCTTGCATTTTTCTGACTCTTAGTATTCTTGTAGGCTGAGATTATCTTCATAATAACTTGCATTTATCTTGATGTGATGATTCCTTCCAAATTCTTGATCTCGAAATGATTTATTCTTGATGCCTCTTGATGATGGCACAAATTCTTCTTACTTCTTAATGATTTCTTGATGCGTTGAGACGAGTTAGCCCTTGAAGTCGTTTTCTTTCCGTTTTCCTTGACATCGGTTTTCTATTGAGTGGATTTATTGAGTTGTCCATAAGGCGTTTTCCGTTTTCTCTGGGATCTTCTCCGTAAGAATTGTGGAGTGTGGGATCGATCTCGTGTCTTTTGAATCCAGAGGCCAGCACTCTGCCGTGACGCTACGGCCAAGTCCGTGCTGACTTGGTAATTTAATGGGCTATTTATATTCTCGCTTTTGGAAGGAAGTTTTTCTCTTATACATCTTCGCACCCCTACAGAGTATTGCCCTGGCGCAGAGGGCATCTCTTGAGTTCTTCTATTTTCTTTTCCTTAATCTCTTTTGTTTTCCTTTCTGTACCATTAGTGTTTTACTGGTGGTGGGGTTAGCTGCTTTGCGATCAGTGTTGCAGTTTTTTGTTTTATTTTTCTTTCTTTCTCTCGTTGTTTATTTTATTTTTTTTATTTATTCTATTTTTATTATATTTTTTTGTTTTATTTATTTTTTAGTTTATTTTCTATTTATTTATTTTTCTTCTTTTTTTAAATAAATAAACTTTTTTCTATTTCCACCGTCATGGCATTCAAGCCTTTCAATTATAGTATATGCTATCTCCTTAGGTTTCTATTTTTTGTTTCATTTAAGTTATATTTATTTATCGTACTGGTTTGTGGGCATTTTGCCTCTTAGGTTCTTTTATTATTTGTTTTTCATTGTGGGCACTTTGCTCTTTTTATTCTTGTTTAATTATTAATTGTCATGAACACTTCGCCTCTTTTTAATATTATTGATCATTTTTGGTGTCCAATATTTTAATTGTAGTTGGGCATTTCGCCTCCTTTGGCCTTGTCCTGTATTTGTTATTGTGCTTTTTGGTCGTGATCAGTTGAAGATTCCATTTAAGTTCTCTCGGGAGCATTTCTTCCACTCTGGAATAGGGTTCCACTGGTGGCGTGACCAATTTGAATTCTTGGAATGTCTATGTTGGTGTCCATGTTTGGGAGTATTTCTTCGATTTTGTCCCAAGTCTTTCTCCCTAACCTCTGGAGTTTCATATTCAATGGCTTCAGTCTTGCCCCTGGGTGCAGTTCTGGCTACCGAATATGGTCCATCCTGCGCGCTCCATCTATCAGCAGGGCTGCTTTGTTCTGTACTCTCTACATTTGTCTGAGAGAAGTAGAACTCGCGGCTTGCATGACCACTACCGGGGACACCAATGTTGAGCGTACCAGAGCAGTGTACACCTTTTTGATGTTATTTACGCTGAGGCGTTTGAATCTATATTACTTCCCAAGCTCTCTCTTGGCTAGAAAGATTCTGGTTTTAATGTGCCCCTTATACCTGGTTGAGGCGATTAGCAGACCTAGGACTTTACCCTCGTTGGTATAAGGGTAAACTTCATCATTTACTATGACGTCCTCGATATTCCAGCGGTTTACTGGAAGAATTTGGAACTTTCGGCTGTTGGATTTAATCTTCCACTTCTTCTTCCTCCCTTCCTCGACATAGGCCTGTGGGTGCATTCAATGTATTATTTGATTAAGATCTTTAATCAGCTGGCCTTCCAACTCCTGGTCGAATTCCCTAACGTCCTGAGGTGTAATTGAAAAGATTTCCTTCCAGAACTTACCAAATCTCTTTTCCAAAAGCGCCGGGTTCCCCAAGTAGACATTTCCCTCCTTAATGCGGGTCTTTTCTCTAATTCGTAGGCCTTTTAATTTCTTTTATAAGTGCCAAAACATTTCTGGTCTCACTTCGCTATCTACTTTAGCTATCAAGCTCTCCCAGATTTCGGCCCGTTCCAGGTTTATAGCGTGCTTTAGTTCTACACTCAAGCAACGTAACAGCGAGCTTTTTTTCCGATTTTTACCTGCTCTTCTGATTCCTTCATATACCTACCTGTGGTGCCTAGCGATTTCTTTCATCTCCTCGGTCCATCTAGGTTGTGAAGGAGTTTTGTACCCTTTCATAAGTACACACTCGCGGTCAGCTTCGATGATGCAGGCTGTTATCCCCTCCAGTTTATCGTCAATCTCTTCTAATATGGCTCCGAATAGGTCCGCTGGTTCATTTCTGCCTAAGATTTCCCTATAGCGTTCCCAGTGTGCCGAAGGGTAGCTTTTGCGGCGAGGGACCGGAAGCTGGATCGATCGCTATATGGTCGCTGGATATTGTTGGGTCCGGCTCGCTATGGTAAGTGAAGGGAAAGCCGCCACTTGTCATTATTATGTCGGGCATGTTGCTGCCCGAGAGGTAATATAGGTCGAAAAATCCGGTCTTATCGTCTGGATGTTCTTTCGACGCATAATAATTTCCAAGATATGGCCTCTGTAGTTCGTGTTTCTATAGCCAGCTGTTCGACATCTGTCATGGAAGTCTTCCACGAAGAATATCATTCTGCCGTGGCTGAACAGGTTATAGAAGTTAGTGAGGGGCAGGTACAATTGTCAAGGTGGTTGGTATGCTACCGTTATCACGAAATTGCCTACTAGTGTGCGCAACTACACTGCCACAAAGGACTCGTCCAGTTCTGAACGGTGTCTGAAAGAGAGATTCCTTTTGGTGGCAACGGCAGCCCCTTCAATCCTCTTCTGAGAATGGTTCTTAGAGACAATCTGTAGCCTGGTATCTTCAGTTTACTGGAAGTAGTGTTGATACCGCGCTCCGTGATTAAAATGATGTCGAAGTCAAGCACGCGGAATATGTTTCCATATACAGTGGCTTTTGCCCCCATCCATCAACGTTGAGTGTCACGAAACTTAGTCTGTTCTTCGGGATTTCCATTTTATGTTTTGGCTCTTAGTGATTCTTAGTTGTGGAGTTCCTTTTCCCGTTCCTCTTCTTTTTGAATACTGCTGGGGTGAGCTCTACAAATATTTCCTGGCGGAGGGTAACGTTTTGGTTGTAGATGGCCTCCTCAACAGTAACCTCTTCACATTGAGCGTCACAGTCCCATTTGTAATATTTGTTCTTTATTCCGACAAAAGTTTGGTGGTGTTCAGGTCTTTAGGGAAGGGGACTTGTTCGGATGCATAGCATGAGAGGTTAATTCCATCAGGGTAGAGCTTCCTATTGGCCTCCCTCTTTCCTTTATTGCGGCGAATGTCATTGGTAGTGTCCTATGAGTCCGATGAGTTAGATGTGCCGGTGGAATCTGAGGATTCCTTGTCTTCCTTTTTTGATTTTGATGGCTCCAATTGTTTGATCATGTTAGCTGTTTTACAGCTGCTCCTCTCTCTTTTCTGGCGTCTATCTTGGGGCAAGCAGTCTGACCTCTTCCTTTGATTTGGGTTCATTCTTTTGTGGTTCTTGTATTTATTTTGCCATCTGCTTCAGTTCTATCTGCAATTGTATTACGTTCCCTGATGGAGAATCATCAGGGATACACTTCTCACTAATGCCGTTCATGGCAAGCATTCGGTTTAATTCCTTGGCGAATGATTCGGGTTGTGTCAGGTTTCTACCTCAGAATAGGCCGCCTTCTTTACTTGTGCATAGGTAGTATTGCTCCTCCTAGTTTGTTCTTTTTTCTTCTGTTGTGCCCTTTTCTTTATGAATTCCTTCTTCAGTAGGCCAGCAATAGCCATGAAACGATGACCTTGTCCGTAGTTAACACATTTCTCATGGGTGAATTAACAATCCTTTTAGTGGTCGCCGGGCTCACTGCACTTTGAGCATATCTCCAGTCATTCTTTGCATTCCCTCCTCCTTTGGCCTTCCATCTTGTAAAAGCAGAAGCATAATTATAGGGAGCAAATTTCTCCTCTCTCTATATCTGCTCCCCACTGATTTTAACGTTAAAAAGCAGGAGTCCTATTTCTTTAGCTTTCTATGCCATCGAAGTATCGCTGAATACGATCTTAAAAACATGCGTATACACCGAGGTTTCTTTCTTGTTCCAGAATTTGATGACTTGTATCACCTAAATCCATGTCTGAATCCTCATGACTTCTTCTTTGATCTGGTCCTTGGGGTGTACCCAATCCAAGGGTCCAGCCTCCGGCAGACAACCTTCATATGTGCTAAAATCTGCGGGGAAATTGGTGGTTTCAGGCAAAATCCTCGGAGTGTTTCTACGGCCTCTTCTTTTGTGATTCTCTCCACGTCCTTTTCCTTTTCGCAGATCGCCAAATAGCTTGTAGGGACCTCAAGCAGTCTGAGCATGGCGATTTTCAGTCGCCCATAGACTACTTGGAAGACCTTTTCTCTGCTTGGACTGCTGCTTCCGCTGATGGTACGCAACGGGATCCGGGTGGTCCCATTTTGGTTCATTATTGCCCTGGGGTGAGCCCTCAGGGCCCGTTCTCTTTTCGGTGTATTCCTTTTCTGTATTTATTATTCTTGTGTCGAATGGCCCAATGGTGTGCCCTCTTATGTTAGGTCCTAATCCTCTCTTGTAAATAGAGCGCTTTATGGACAGCTCCCTCCTCGTTGTAAGCAGTTTTCCATGAATGTGAACAGCCGGTTTGGAATGAATGAATGATGATGGGTGAATCAGCAGGGGAGGGGGGGGGAGGGAGGCTGCGAGGTGTGATTGTATGGCAGACTTTTTGTTGGTTAACGGGGAATCAACCATCGCTAACCGAGGGTGCCGCCCCTCGAGGGTTTGGGTATCAAAACTGCATCCGGTATACATTGAGACGGGTGTGACTTTCTCTATGGTCGTCGCTGAGCTCCCGGGGTAGAGGGGGCCCCATCATCGGAAGTTGCAGACCTACCAATTGTCCGGGTGTCTCTGGCTCCGAGTTCTACAGGGGATTCTCCTCAAATCTGCTTTCCTTGGCGCCCCTAATTATCTATATCTTAGAGAACGACATAGTTGGAACGAGACTAGATGAATGGCAGTCCAGTTCACTTCAACCCCCTTACCCCGAAGAGGGGGCCGAGGGGGTCAACATATTTCGACTATTAGAGGCTCGGTATATTAATTTTCCTCTTAAATCCCCGTAAGGAAATGTGAATGAAATTTTCTCCCCTAACTGTTGATGAACTCTTTCAGAGTAGCGTTATTTTTCTATGTACGACTGTCCAGTCTGTCTAGTTAGGCGACAAAATGCTGCTCTATATATCCTTTTCCCACTAAGACTTAAGTTATATAAAATAAACCAATCAGCGTTAAGCATATTTTTAATGACATTTTACGTCTTACACTTAAGCACTACAAAAGTTGGACAATCAGCGTCAAAAGGATTTTAAGGAACAATTTACGTTCAAACACTTTCAAAAGTCATTTCGCCGGTAAAGGAGCTTCGGCCAAGGAAAGTGGTCCCAAAACGTGAATTTTATTCACCTTTTCCCTATAGAGAATTTTAAAGTAAAGATTTTATACCAGCCTCAGACGGTCAACTTATGTCGACCTAAGATCTACCCACCCGCAACCCACTCAATGGGGTATCGTAGTCAAAATGAACTGGACTGTCTCTCATTTAGCTTCGATCCAACTATGCCGTTCCATGTGAACGGCATAATTGGGCATAATTGGGGGCGCCGGGGAAAGCAGGTTTGAGGATTAGCTTACTGTAGAACTCGGCGTAAGAGGTACCTCCCCTTCCCTGAAGCGATATTTCTGAGTACATCCGGCCAGACTTCCCTACATTCTTGTATCTAGGGTCGACCACCAAGCCTGATGTAGTTCTCAGGAATCCTGGCTTCTCCCTCCAACAGCTCATCAGTCCAGGACCACTGGCATCTAGAAATCACATCCTCATGTTGATCACTATAGCAGCTGCTCCTATAACAGTTCCCGTTTTTCCAAGGAAAGAATTCTCGAAGGCCAACATGGAAGCATACAGCCCCTATTCAAGAGAGAGTGCCACTCCAACAGCCCTTCACAGATGCTTACAACCTCATCCTCGATATGGGATACACTAGGCCTATGGATTTCTGACTCGTTCAACACCTCAGAGGACAGCTAAACACCACGCTGGTACACAAACTGAGGGAGAAGTGGAACCGTCTAATTGAAAATTTAGACACTGACAGGAATCCGAAATCATTTGGGGCAACAGTCAACAGACTAAAAAGAAGCTCCCGTTGCCCCGCCCAACTGCAATTTTGCACAAAAGTACCACGGCGACATTTCGACCGCTCACAGAGAGAAAGAGAGGCTGTTCCATGTAGTCTGGAAAAACGTTTCCAAAATCTCCGATAAAGAGGAGGAACACTTTGACCTAGGTTTCGAGGAATAGGTTCTCGAGTAGCCTTAGATGAGGGAGGGCAGGTTCAACTTATAAAACCTCGTACCAACACCGTCTTCATGGCCACCTTCCAGAGGGTAACTCCATCACCAGTGCGTAATTATTGAAGTCAATCACATCATTCAAGCATAAAGCCCCAGGCCTCAGCCAAATCACCATCAGGCACTTGAAGAAGGCAACCGAAAGATTGCGGACTTGGCTGCTGAACCTAGTCAATTCGTTTATATCAATGGGATATTTCTCAGATTACCTGAAAACCTCGAAAAGGATTTTCATCTCAAAACCTGGAAAGCCAGCAAACAAGGTCATAATTTTTATACCTATCTCATTGCTGGAGACCATTGAGAAAGTTTTTGAGAAAATTCTTAACAGCAGATTATTGAAACATCTGTCAGAGTACCACTCTATGTTGAACAAGAAACAACACAGATTCAGAAGACACCGATGCACGGAAACATCCATAGCCCACATGTTTCAACACGCAGCGGCAGGGCAGGATAGTGGGTGTTGGATCGACGTCGTTTGCAGAGACGTAAAGAAGGCCTTCGACAAGGTTTAGATTGACGGCCTGAAGTACAAAATCTTTCGACTGTGACTCACCCGCCTCTTCCTTCGAAAAGATCATCTATAGCTACTTGACTAACAGACAAGCTGTCATCGCCCTGGAGAAGTAAACAGGGAAAACCTTCGAGCTCCTGTCCGGCGTTCCTCAGCGAGGATGCCTCAGTCCCACTCTTTTCACCATCTTTACGAGAAACATCCCTAAACCAACCGATCAAAGAACTCTCAACATCCAATAGGCGGACTACATCGGTCAAGTGGTGGGCCGGAGAACAAATTATGCGCGGATAATGGCCAGAAACCAGAAGCCGAATGAAACTCTAGGTACGAGAAACGCTGGAAAATACAGACCAACGTATCAAAATTCCCAACAACCGCAAAGGGGAGACGTCGTTCCGTCACTCTGAATCTAGAAGACTCCGAAATCGAATACTCACGCACATGTCAAGCCTTGGCTACAAACCTGCAAGTACTGCCATGAACAGACATGTCAGCTCCATGATTAGATACAATGACTCTGAACTTGACAAACTCCTCCGATTTAGAAACCTAAGTACAGCGAATAAAAAGAAGTTGTACACCAGTTTAGTTAGATCAAAACTTGTGTACTCCTCTCTTCCGCTCAACGCAGCGCCAAAAAAATATGTCTAGACTCCAGAGAGTACAAAATCGAGGCCTCCTGTTTATTACAAATGCTAGGTGGTATATGTATCGGACCTCGAAGAGCCTCCATGATGAGACAGGTCTTGAACCATTGTACACATACTGTGAGGGAACCCCACGTAGATTCTCTTAAGCAGAACGGAACATCTATGCGCTGCCGAAGGCCGGTTATGCCTAAATTGGTAAGCCTAACCACCCTTCCCCCCTTTCACAAGCGATAGCATCGAACCGTGTCCACCACGATTCATTTTTACACGGGCAGAATAGCCTCTGCAAGAAGATTTGAGGCTATTCGAGAGTAGAGCTGTTTCCCGCTTACTGCCCCCCCCCAACCCCGGAGAGAGCCTCGGACATAAATAGCACTCCGCTCCGATGAAGAGACACAGAGTTGAGAACTCTCGCCCGGACCCCAAAAGATTCCTCATAGTTTAAAGTCAGGTGCTAACAACAAGGAAAAGTAGCAGCTGAACTATTTTGGGTATTTGGAATTAGCCCTAGCCAGTGAGGTAATTCCACTTAACGATCGCTACCGAGTGATTTTTCGGACTTCTCTCATCAACTCCTGTCGAAGCTCTCCTTCGTTCGCCCCTTATTTCGGGTGGCCGAAATACTCTCCCCTGGGAGGGAAGTTACCGCCCCCCTCCCTGTTCTTGGAGAACCGTCATCACTTTAACATCCCGCTCTGAAGTTCCGAGCGGCCTCACCTCACGTGCTTGTAGAAGACATCCGTAAGCAAATCCTCCCCCCTACCTTCAGTAACCCAATTGAGTTAATTCCCCCCCCTCATTTGAATAGTCTCCTTCTGTAATCCCTTGAGTTCTAACTTCATAGTCTCATTTATAACTACAATTCCCACCTCCTTTACTGATGTGATTTTGTCCGTTAATTCTCTGAGGTAATTTTACCCATCAATTCTCTCGTTATTTTTGTGTAAATAAAATTATATTTTTTCGTACAGTCCTCTTTAAATAACCTTGAGCTTTGCCATTGTCCATAATTTACCTGACCTCGTTGCATTCTCTCACGCTACTCAGCCCGTCTAAATTAGTGGTGTTCTGTCCCCTCGTCAGTTCACTTGTAAGTTATCGGTTCCTTCCCCATAGATATAATATGATATTAATGTAATATAATGTCATACCAAGACACCTACCTCTATAAAAAGGTTGAGACATTTAGGCAAGACTAGAGGCTATTCTCCATATGGAGAGTGTAACGGCTCTTGACCCAGACGCAAAGGGAGGTGGCTACAAAGGATACCTCCTCAGCACCAGGACAATGGAACCCGTATCAAAATACAACTAAAAAGCTAGAGAAAATTTGAAAAATAATAAAGGGCAGTCAGTTAAATAAAAAGGAAGAACGAAATAAATCTAAAAGATCCCGCAGTGGGACAAAATTTTAAGATAATAACAAGAAAGAATAATAAAATGATCCTGCAGTAGGACAACATTAATAACAAAGACGAAAAATAAACAAAATAACTAATGGAGATCGCCTGTTCACCGGGCACCCACACACATACATATCTGACTATCACTTCCTTCCTTTTCTCACTCTTACACTCTACCCTCTCTTCCAAACTCCTCCCCGGCTCATATTCTATCTTTCTCTTTCAAGTTTCAAGTATAGAGAGAGTGGTGTACGTCAGTATGGGGTGTACGGATGAACCGAAGTTTCCGCTCACTGCGGGCCTCCCGCACGGAGGATCTCTATCCTACTGTCAACTTGATTTACACCGCAGATGTCCCAGCCTCTGAGAATCCCTCCTGCTTCAACCTCCAATTCGCCGATGATTTCAGCCAGATAATCACTTGTACATGGAGGAACGCGCCTGGGCAAGTTTGTATGTCAGCAGCAGAAATTAAAAGGCTAAACATCTAAGAGCCACAATGAAAGATTTGAACTAACCGCGAAAAGTTTAAAGTAGTCCCCATTGGTAGGATTCTACTAGCAGATGTCAAGGTCGGGGATACAGGCTATCCATATAACACGGAGCGCAATGTACTCGGAATGAGGATTACCTCAACCCGGTACAGGAAGCACGTCGAAGCTAGAATCCCCAAGGCCTCAGATGCAGTCAGAACTCTGTTTAGGTTTAGAAATCTCCGTGAAAGTAACAAAAGAAAGATTTACAATGCACCCGTAAGATCTATGTTGCTGTATCCCGCTTCTGCCCTCTCTTGTGTCTCTAAGACACAAAAGAGCAAACTACAATCGGTGTATAACAAATGCGTGTACCTAATCACCGGTACACGCAGGCGAGAAAGAAGAACTGCACGCGGAGGCGGGGCTAATTCCCATTAACATTCTCATCGAAAAACGGACAAGGAATATATATCGGAGCTGGTTAGTCAGGAATTGAATGACGAAATCACTCAAATAATTAACCATATCAGAAGAGCTCCAGGTTGCGCCACATTTTCAAGGTTCTCTAGCCTATTAGATGGCGGAAACGAAGTGCCGTTCTATGCATGAAAAGGATTGATTCTGCCGCAAACTACGACAAAACCAAACCAACAAAGAGTACGATACCCAGAATAAGGAAAAATACCGATTATTGACTCTAACGAGAAAAACAGGTAAAAAATAAAAAAAATAAACAATTTAAAAACGATAAGCCTGATCACGAGGCTCTAGCATCTCTTCGAAAATCTTCCCTCCTACTTTCTCTATTCACCACTTGTCTATTTTCCCCTATAATCCACACACCCTTTTGTCCCCTACACAAAACTACTCACTTAAACACTTCTCGAGGTTTTCATTCATTCATGCCCGAAGAGAAAAGAAATTATAACCAGAAAAAAATGAAATCCACTAAAGAAAAGATGCTTCACGAAATTCCACATATGAATCATCCACAGCTAAACCCAACGGCCAAACCACTCAAGTTACAATCGACGGGACTCTGAACGTAAAAATACTGACGTGTATTCTCCATGCACACGTCATGAATATCGCCCAACCGAGAACATATTTCCCAACGCTGAAATCCATTCTCAAGGAAAACGGGCTGGAACCAATGAAATTCCCTAAAGAGATTTATTCATCGGCCATGTTCAACATTAAAATATCTGAAGACAAGAAAAAGACACTCATTGAAGAAGCTAAAAAAGATAATAGCGAATCAGAACAAGAAGAGAACACAGAGAGCGAGGAAACAGAATTAGAGAGTAGCACCGATGAGAACAATAAAAGAGCACCAAAGAAAGTACGTGTAAAAACAAAAAGCAAAAAAGGAAATCGACCAAGGACACCTCACCGAGTGACAGAACATATGAAACAGCAGCCGCGAAAGGCGAGATAGAAAAGAGTCAAATCTCAGCGAAAATAGAAAGGAAAAGCAGAACCACAAAAAAATCTAGAAATTAAAAATTCTATAGACAAATACAAACTGATGAAAAGTTAAAGAAAACACAAGGAAATATATTCAGGAAAATAGATCACGACATAATTCTAATATCAGATCACGGAATTAACCTCGAGACTTAGAAATTGAAAATTTCGAACTATGATGTAAAAGCTTGTAACCACACAAACGAAAAACACGACGGAGCAACAATAACAATAAAGAAGGGATTGAGTACAAACAAAACAAGGACTAACCGAAATTGACCTCGCCATTGAGGTCAAAATGAAATTACCTGATATAATAATCGCTAGGGGATACAAACCACCCCGACGCCTGGGATTCCCAATAAATAACTCTGTGAGAATATTCAACTTCCGACTTTGTTTTGGGAAAACATGAACGTAAGATGCACGTATACAGGATAGAGGAACAGAAACCAAACAGCAAATGACCTACAAGCTTAATAGACAGACGGATAATAAGAAGACTAGGAGCAGAGTACTCAACACTAATTAAAGACAGAACAGAGACAACTCCAGACAACTGTCTAGCAAACAATTACATTCCTTTTAACTACAACATTGAACTTGTAGATGTTATCTGCAGCGACCACACAGCAACGTACTCACTGTGAATCAGCAACCAATAGAAATACGCGCTAAAAAATGGAAGGCATACCATAGAGCAGACTGGAAAAAATACAAACAAGAATTGGATGACTATGCACCAAAGAGATTAAACGAAGCTACCTTAGAAGAAATAGACGACGAGTTGGAAAAAAATAAGGACGCGAATACAAACAGCTGACAAGATTCCAATACCCAGAAACACATAAAAAATATAGACAGACGAAATGAAAACTAAGAATGCATTAATAAAAGCAATAAACAAGGCCTTAATAAACGGAACGTCAAGGAAAAATACCGCAATCTGAGAACGAAGAAGAGAGAACTACTAGGCGTAATAACAGACAAGACAAACAAAGAGAATACTGGGACAGAGCTGTTCAAAATATCGACAACGAGTAATTGCGCCGAATATTTTGGAAAAAGATAAAAAGAATGGGAAATACTAAAGGAAAAGAGAAAATAAAGATTAAGGACAAAAACGGCAAATTAATCGAAGATGAACGCTATATTTAAAAATCTTCAGGGAACACTGGAAGGGATGGTTCAACACTTCAGCGAAGAGGAAAACGAAAACTACGATATAGACTTCCAAAACCAAATAAATGCCGAACTAAATGAGGGGATTGAGAGAACTTTCCCATATCACTACGTAGAAGAGGAACGGTATGCGAACAATAAATTTAATGCTGAAATCACAATCGAGGGATTAAAGAACACCATCTCAAATTTTAAACAAAAGGCCCCCTGGAAAATCGGGCCTCACTAGAAAAAACTATATACTCTTAGAAGCACCAGATAATTTACTCGAGGGGATAAGGATGAACACGGGATACTTCCCCGATGAGTTAAAGATAGCCAAGATGATATTCATACCGAAGCTAGTAAAACCGCCTTTGAAGGTCGAAAACTTTAGACCTATATCCCTTTTCGACTTCATCGGATAGGTTTTTGTAAAAATCCTGAACACAAGATTAAATGAATATCTGACAGAAAACAACCTATGGAATAAAAAACAATTCGGCTTTAGAAAAAACAGGAACACGGAGATGGCCATCAGCGTGATTACAGAAAACCAAAGCAAAGTGAAAAGAGAGTAATGCAGTATGGATTTGTATGCCAGGACTTATCGAAGGCAGACGGGAAGTGATATTGGTATAGGAGAAGGGAAGATTTCAGTTCTAACAATTACAAAAAAAGAAACACGTAATCGAAAGAATAAACAAAGCACGAGGCATGCTAACTCTACTTTACAAATTGAAAAATTGAAATATAAAAAATAAGAAAAAAGATCTAGCAAACAATGATCTAGCTAACTTTGATATATCCAACAATTGCTATGTATACGGTTTCAAGAAGCAATCAAATAAGAATGCAACGTTTAATAAATAAGGCAGTATATATTTTCACGAACACACGACGATTAGAGAGGAAGAACAAAGAGACTTACACAACGAAGCGAAAATAAAACCCTAAAATGAAATAATTGGAAAAAGAGCCAAGACAATCATTGAAAAACATGTGCCGTTTCCTATTGCTAAAAACAAAACGAACCAAAGAGAAGGTGAGGAGATTTATGTGTAAACTAAATACGGACACCTGATTACAACAAAAATTCAGGAATAATGACAAAACTCACCAGATTGGACTTAATACCCATAAAGAATGGCAAAACTAACCCAAAAAGTGCAAATGAACGGAAAGAAGTAAATACAACATTAAATAGAGAGGAAAAAAATAAATAGCTAAGGAACATGAATTCAAACAACAGATACGAAAATTATGCAACAAAACTCACAGAAACTCGATGTCGAGGTATGCCTGTGCATACTAGCTCGGCGCTCTGATTCGTACACAAGCACGGGCAGACAGCTGACGAAAAGCCGCTTGAGATATATTCTGGGTGATTTAAAAAGAGTGCGATTTACGGTTGAATGGGTTTTGACTAATGGCTTGCCAAGTTGCAGTTCAAAGGATATATAAAGACAATACCCCCAAATCTAATTTTAATACATATAATAAAATGAGGCAATATATATATATATATACATATATATATATATATATATATATATATATATATATATATATATATGTATATATATATATATATATATATATATATATATATATATATATACAAAAGTGGTGAACAAATTACTTATGGTATTTAAATGAATTAATTAAAGATTAACGAGGTAATCTGGGGATGACCATACAAGATCGCTTTACCTTCAATGGCGAGCGAATTGGATGGAGGATGCAAGACAACTGCGCAGGTCTTCAGAAAGATAATTCGGAGAGTCCTAACGAGGAGGACTCGAAGATGGGGTTAGATTACTGCGCGATGAAAAATGAGATTTTCTCATCTCCAGAGAGACGTAATCTCAACTCGAGATGATTCTGCAGATCGGCAGGCAGGGAGTCTCAGTCTCGAAAGAACGGGAATCTTGAAGGGCTGGTGAAGATGAGTGGGCCGCATAACTCTCCGGGAAGAAGTTGGTTCGATAGCTTTCCTCTAAACAGGGACTAAAGCTTAACGAAGGTAGATCTGCTAGCGAGATCTTTGATTTAAGTACGACGACGAGTTACAGGGAATCACGGGAAACAGATGGAAGTCTGAACGGAGTGGATGGCGGGCTTTTAATCTCATCGAGAGATGGTGAGCCTCGGGCTAAATACCCGGGTGGCTGATCTGCTAGACGCCTTGGGGCTTTGTGGTCCCCAAGGGATACTTGTCGCGAGTATAAGCAAACACAATTTATGATAACGCGTCGTTCCAGACGATGAAACTTGCTTCGTGATATGGGGGTAGGGTTAATGTGGCTGCGTACGGTGTTATCGCAGGGGATGGGAGGACGAGTGGCGTCTGAAAGCAAATACAGCTGTAACGGATGATTAAGCGAGGGACGGATTCTTTCTCCAACTTTCTAAAATTCTCACGCTGGGTGCATGTGGTCTTGAAAGAAGAGACAGGTATTTCCAAGAGGGGCTTCCTATTACGGTGGTCCTTCGCGGGTATCCCCTCACACTCGAGTTAATAAAATAGCAGGAAAATGAAGAAATATTACACCTGTTTGAACGCCTATCTCACATTTACATAACATAAAAAAAAAAAAAACACATAAATAAAGATACACAAAAACTCACACTCTTACTTATTTCGAACTCAACTCTGAAAATTAGTTTATAGTACAGAGATTAGCGTGACCTCCACGCAGACTTGCACCTCTCTGCAAAACCTCCAACTTCTTTCCGCTTCAATCATTTTCCTGCTCTACCGCTATCCAAAGTTGGGCTCAACACTAACACCAGGAACAGGTACAGCAAATAGTAACAATTAAAAAGATAGGAAAACCTAAAACACTGTGGTCCAGGTCCCACGTTAAAACAGGTCCACAGAATAACTAAGTAAACTTTCAAGCCTTTGAATTTATTTCAGTCTGTTCTATCCTTACAATTTTATATTCTTTTCCTCCCTCTTTCTTCCTATCTGGGGCACTCTTACCTCGGTGCTGTGTGAGGGCAGCGGGGGAGCCGGACCTCACCCCGACTCCCCTACTGGCAACCTCCTCCGGGAAAAAACGGTCGGGGGGAAAGGGATCTGTAACTTTTTCTCCCACTTTCCCTGTTCATTTCATTCCATTTATCATTCATTTTAGACCCGGAATTCTTGGACACAATACGTTTAGAGGTGTCCAAAAACGCCTTCGATCAGTAAAGAACTGTGAGCACCGCTTTACTGTGAACCAAATACATAACTTTATAAGAATTCAATTTCGCATCTTTGAGGTGGTTTTAAGTCAGATGCGATTCTATAATGTGGTTCCAGCACCACAAAGCAACCCACACGAAGCTCTTCGTGGTTTTGAAAAATCAAACATCTAAGCTTAGCACAGGTCGAATAATACGTATACTTAAGAGAGATTGTGATTCTTGATGAGAGAATGTATGTAAAAAGGAATAAGTAGAAAAACAAATTTCCGCTGTAAATTTTGCTACATCTTCACAAGTAACATAAAAATGCTTAAAATATAAAGTATTTAATCATTTTCTCTAACCAGTTTTAACTAATGAAAATGAAACTTAATAGGGAACACAGGAAAAAACACGCATTAGGTGACATATTATAAAAAATAAAAAAGAATAAAAGTTCTGAATTGCTAGACAAAAGGCATAAATCCTAAATAGACGCTTATTGCTTATATTTTTTTTGAATGGAAATAATTTTGAGGCTTAAGAGAAAGAGGTTAAACCCCTGAATCTCCCCCTCCTCCTGTATCCGCCTCGCCTTTTTAATCTTTTAGTCAGTGTGGTTGGAGAACAAAGCAGCTTTTCGATGTTGAAGCTAATCAAATCTTACCTAAACTCAACCGTCTGCCCCAAACGGTTGGCAGGTCTCGGCGTCATCAGCATTAATCATGCAATCAGTCGGCCAATTATTTATGATGATATCATTAATAATTTTGCATCAAGGAAGGCAAGGAAAGTTAGGCAGCATTACACATTTTAGCGTTCAACTGCATTATAATTGAGAAAATAGTTTTCATGGAAAGATATCACTTATTTCTTGGGTTACCCCTACCAAACTCCGAAAATTTCATCAAGATTTGTTTATTACTTTTCATGCAATCCTGCTGAGAGACAGACAAACGGAGCACCCCCGAATATATTTCCCCCAACTTCCGTTGGTGGAGTCATAAGTTGTTCTGTTCGATTTGTATAGTATAGGTATTTTTCCTATTTAACTTTACATTCTCTATTTGAGCTCTTTTATTTATTCATTTATAGAGCCTAACTTTTTTTAATGTTAATGTTGTTATCTAATTATTGTTTTCATTTGGGCTTTTATTGCACATGTATGAACGATTGCACATAGTGTATGTATAGTTTTAAATGTTAAGACCCTACCCTTAATAAACAATATGGTTTGTACATAATTGTTGTAATGTATATTTATAATTTTTTAGTGCTCTATGTTGTAAGGTGGCTCTCATTCCGAAGTGGGGCGCTGAAAGGGGTTGGCAAGGGCATCATATGAGTTAGGAACGCAACTGATTGCAGTGGTAAAAATTATGATGCTAATCTAGTTTCAATATGAAAAAATGAACAGTGCTTAAAGAAATATCAATGGCTACACATTCTTTATATTAATTCCATAGACCTCCAAAATAGAGAAGTTAAAAGAGAGAAGAGGTTCAATGAAGATTTTAATCCCACCCCTGCCTATATTATTTATTCGTAAATTATTACTATAATTCATTTTAACTTCTACTTCACCTATATATTTATGCATAAAAGACTATTTATACCGTTAAGAGGATAGAGGCAATTTTTCTGCCTCTACAAAATTATAAAGTTAAAGAAAAAATCTTGATTTTTTAAAAATCGTTATAGAATACTCAAAATATACAGGTTATACCTTAATTTCGTACTAAGATAGAAAATGATATTTCAGGGGAATTTAAATTATTGGAAATAGAAGTTCTTGTTTACTTATTTCCATGTCATAAATAAATCATTTAATTTTTCTATAAAATTCAGAGCCGGCCGGGGGCATAAGCAAACTAAGCGGTCGCTTAGGGCCCCCACGAGCGCTTGAAATGTCAAGACGTCATTATATAACAGTAATTTGCATAGTTGGTACAATAGCACTGGGGAACAAATTTCAACTTTTTGTTTATTGACTTCGATTTGACAGTTATTTATACGGATTTTCGGTGCGCTGACCAAGAATATTTATTCCATTTAAGAGTCTGCCATCTCAGGAATTAGTTGTAGATGTTTCTTAAAATATTGTTATGCACTCTGAAGAGTCAGAAACCGAATCCGACCCCAGCATAGTTGTAAGTGAAAATGATCAGCAAAGGTTTAACCAGGCAGAGTTGATTGATTTAGTAAGGGATAAAATTTAACAAAAAAGGCTGCGGAAATTTTAGCTTCAAGACTTAAACAGAAAATCATGCTTAGTTCAAACACATACATATTATTTTACAGAAAAAGAGAAAAAGAACTTCTTAAATATTTTAGGACAGAGTATAGTTTAGTTATTGCTGCGTCATACCAGATTTGTTAAAGGGCCTTCCCCCCCATGCCCCCGTTTAATTGTGGGAGGGTTGCACCCCACCGCTATTTTTAATAATCTAGTAGTATTCCCAATTAATATGCGTAGTATTAGATTCGAATCAAAGGTGATTGCCAGACGTCGCTGTAGGCAAGCATACAAAAAGTTAAGGGAATGGGGAAAAAGTAATTAGAAAGGTAGTCAATAAAATATCGGTAAAAAAATCGTGCGCCACTAATCCTAAACATTACCTGAGTTTATCGTCGTCATCGTCGTCATCGGCGGCGGCAGCACCAGCTTGTTTCACAGCATCAGTTTCTTCTTCAATTATTCGGTCTCTTAGGCTGATATTTGTGCCGGATATGACGTACGAGACCCAGTCTGTTAGGGAGAGGGTCCAGTCCGTTAAAGAAAGAAGGCCGGAAACAAAACAGAGACGAATGCCAGTGGCTGAGGAATTTATTTTGGGAGATCGTGGTTGCGCGACGGCCACGAGTGCGCACTTGGCCAGTAAAGCGTCCACTACGGCTCAAAACATCGAGACATGCGGTTTCAGCGAGGCTAGTTGAATCGGGCTGCCAGGTTCTTGGTCCATCAAGGCCCGCCTTTGTCACGCCTGCCGCTGGGCACTGCCCTATTCCGCCAGAGCGAGACAAAGGGATCTTATATGTCCCATGTCTGCTTGGTCCGCCGTTGGGGTCTTGCTATCGGTTGCGTTTAGTATCGAACCTCATCTACGACCTTACGAGCTTAGGTGACCCTGCCATGGGTTTGAAACTCCCGAAGGCATCGCTATTGGAATCATTGGAACACTCAAGTCATTCCCTATTATATCATAATGATATTGTCCTACTTGGCCTTTCTTCACAGGCCCTGCAAGCCCTAATATGTATAGCGCTGCTGTCTTTAAAGAAGGTTGGCATGGTGGTAGGTTATAATCTCAATGAAATATAATGGGGGTAAATCTGTGGCAAGACACCAGAAACAATGCTGATATCCTGAAGAATGAGAAAATTTTAACTCATTATTTATTATTGGCCCGAGGCACATTTCGTCCATACTGGTCATCTTCTGGGGTTACACTGACTTTATAGAAAAAGAATAAATTCTAATTATTCTAAAGTAAATTATCCACACTAACGTAAGTGTTTATTAAAACATAACTTCATAATTTCATTCTTGCAATATATTAATTGAAATATACTAGTTAGCATAACAACATGATATTTTGTAATACTTTAGCTTAGGGGCACATAGGAGAAGTAATTTCTAGGCTACAATTTAGGATTTACTGCATCAGATGGTAGCCTAATCTGGATATGACCAATCACGGCGTTTTATTTGTTGTTATTTTGTTTTTAACCTTTATTCTTTATTATTTAATAAATACCTGCAGTTCTACTCAATTATATTATTTAGCAATGCGTTGAAAGCCAGAAAATCGCAAGCTACCGTTTCCTAGAAGAAGATCAAGAGCAGCAGGTAACATCTGAACATGAGTCAGATGGAACACAAGAATATACCACAAGTGACTCGCAATCAGAAGCTGAAGAGGAAAGCGAGACGTTTCATAATAAAATAACTCCTAAGGCCTTAAGAAGAAGGTTAAAAACATCCAGTCCCTCCAAAAACGAATATAATACAAAAAAAGACTAAGGCATAGAAGTAATCATGGAGGAACAACCAAACCATCCACCTCCTACTCCAAAGCTGGTCCCCAACAGGAACTCTAGAGTACGGAGGAGGTAATTAACATCTGAAAACTCATAGAAACAACGTATGAATCTTGAGTATTAATACCAATGAATGGACGACAAAAAGAGTGCATTACTGAAACATTTTTAGGAACATCAATGCATATATAATCTTAATTTCATAACCCGGAGTAAACACTAATAATGAATGAATTAAAATATGGAACTATAAAGTGTTGGCAGTAAACCATTCTCAAGAAGGATATAACGGAGCAGCCATTGCAATCAAAAGGGAATAAAGTTCAAGCAATTCAGGAGCCTAGAAAAACCTTACATCGTCATAGAGGTAGATATGAACCTGGATAAAATGGTATTCGCCTCGGGTTATCAACCCCCGAGGCACGACTTCTTGCCTAACCAGACACTGCCGAGTATATTCAGGTGAAAGGTCTCCACAATACTAATGTGGGATCTGAACGCAGGATGTGGCAGGTTCGAGTATACTGCTACGAACGGGATAGGCCAATGCTTGGAAACTCTCTTGGACAGGAACACCGTCCACAGAATGGATCCAGACTTTTCAACCTTCAACACGCTTGGTTAGGTGGGATAAGGGATGAAATTCCCCAACTGGGATTAAACACAAAAAATAAGCTAAAAAAAATATCCTTAACTAAGTCATGTAGAGGTCAGAGTATATCAATATAGGAAAGACAGATTGATCTACCTTTCTGTTACGGTCAGGATTGCCGCAAGGAGGGTGTATCAGTCTGACCCTATACTCGATTTTCACATCTGACATGCCTGAGCTTAGTAGCCCCTCGAGCCTGATTATTCAATTGGTCGCAGAAGCAACTAATCGTTTGTGGATATCGTAATGCGCATTACAGGCATGTATGACTGCCGAATAAATAAGGAACATGGGTGAATATGAAGCAAAATAGAAGATCCTGGCTAATGGCGAAAAATTCAAAATTGCGCCATTAGAAAGAAGAAAACTTACAGGTGTGAGAGTAGGTGATATCAATGCACGAATGAATGCAAATTACTCGGATTGAAGATTAATTCTACCTGGTACAGGAACCACGCCATAGAATGGCTCTAGAGAGCTAAATCGGCAGTCTAAACACTGTATACATTCAGAAACTTGAAAAAATGAATAGGAGAAAAATATACATGGCAGTAGTCAGATCAACCCTGATCTATCCTTCGCGACTATTTTCAGTGTCTCAGAAAACACTAAAAAAATATGCAAAAAATTCAAAGCAAATGCATGTACATTGTCACCGGTACATGAAGGAGGGAAAGGAGGAAGCAAGAGGATTTGCAGAGAACGGTGAAAATCTTACCACCCAACATAGTATTAAAGGAAAGAGCAGAAGCAGTGAAAGAAACAAGGCCTGGTGACCAAAGTCGTGGAGTCTTCCTTATTCTGATTTATGAGCTTAAGGACTTCAAACTTTCAATAATTCCCGGACTAAACTTTCGATTACCTTGGTAATTATATCATTGGAAAGAAAATGTAAAACAACATAACGGTTCTAAATTTCGTTCGAATCGGCCGAATAATTACAATGTTATTACAAAAGAAGGCAAAGCGGGGACCTACCGACCTAGGACGATATATAGTCGCACGCGACTAAAAACGACGTCTAACCCAATCGCTGAGATAAGAGCACTCATTGAAGTAAAGCAACGAGGTGCATGTCCTGCAAGATTCCCAAGCAGCGCCAGCACGATTGGAAACATAGTTCTATGCATAATAAGATAAATTACAAACGAGTAAATCACCGAAAAAGAGAAAATTCAACCAACAACTTCTGCCAACCAAAGTCGCGTGCTCTCATTTATTCCGATTTATGACCTTACGACCTTCAAAACTTTCAATAATTCTCGCACTAACCTTGGGAGGACAGGCACATTATACCATTTGAAATAGATTGTAAAACAACATAAGGGTTTCAAATTTTGTTAGAATCGGCCGAATAGTTATGATGTTATGTCCAAATAACTCCCGAGCTAATCTTGAGAGGACCTTGGCATTTTTTATATCAACTTTAAGGTTTCAAATATTGTTAGAATCGGCCGAATAGTTACAATGTTATTACCAAAACAAGATAATTCCCGGGCAACCTTGGGAGGACCTTCTCAATTATATCACTTGAAAGAGAATGTATAACAACATAAGGGTTTCAAATTTAGTTAGAATTTCTCCAAATTCCCCGGCCTCAAGGAACCCCTAACCCTTCCGAGTTCCCCAAATTCGGTTCGGAAGCTCCTCCCCTAAGGACTCTGGGAGCCAACTTAGTTTAGCAAAATGTGTAAAGATAGTTAATGGTAATACCGTGAGGTCAGTAGCCTCTAGTATTTCGGTTGGGCCAGTGACCCAAACCTTCGATTAAGATGTTCTGAAATATGAACTTGAAACTAGGCAGCTCGTCCCGGAAGGGAGTCCAGCAACAGGATTAGCTCTGAAACATGAGCATCGGACCACAGGATTAGCTCCGAAAAATGAGCATCAGGCAATAGAATTAGCTCTGAAAGATGAGCATTCAAGCCATAAGATTAGCTCTGAAAGATGAGTTTAGGGCTAAGAAAGGACCGGTAGTCCTGGTCAAGCGGAAAAATAAAAAGGTCCTGGAAGCTCTGCGTCACATGGTCAGTAGCTCTTTCAGAGACTGGGATACCAAACTAAGTTTGTTCCAAACTGTGAGAAACAATGGATATAACGCGTCCATCGGCGACAACCCTCACTTTGTCCTTGATCACTACGATAAAAGGATGCCTTTTGACTTACCTTCCATTAATCACCCTACTGAACTATTCCTTCAACTGCATGCCGAACTGGTGCAGCGCTCGTTCGAAATTTTCGAAGCCACCCGCAAGTATTTGGATCAACGCAATAAGGAGGTGGAAGCTTCCCAACATTCTAGGTTCCAGAAACAACGCCAAATAACTGCAGGAACCCGGTGCTATCTTAAATCCGTACAACCCCCCGGAGCTTCTAAGAAGCTGCATTCTAAGTGGGACGGGCCTACCGCATAATGAAGGACTTAGGGAAAACCGATATGAAATCCTCGACTTAAGAATCCATAAAGCCAAAGTTGTACATGCAGATAATATTAAACGAGTCTCCGAACGCTGTATTTCGCGCACTGAGTTAAACACCACCCATTCGTGCCCTCCAAAACCGCTCGTCAAACCAGAGGTCGCGATAACGCCAGAAGACCCTGACCCACGACAGTTACATATCATTTTCCCGACTGTTTCACCTGCCCGAGACCCAGAAGTCCCAGTGACGCCCAGAGCTCAGCCATTAACTCCCCCAGAAACCCCAGGCTGGCAAAACATTCCTCTACCCAATTCCTCTATAGCTTCTACCCTCTTTTTTCTCTTCCCGCAGCACTCACTCCCCCTGACTCTCTACCCTCACCCCCTTCTCCAGTGGACGATCCACACACGGATCCATCCTATCGTCCACACTGGCAAATTCCACGGCCCCCCGAACCAGAGGCACCTGACGAAGACCGCCCACCTCTGTTGCCACCTCGGCAAGGATTACCCACGAGACTTCGATCTCGAACGCGAGCGACACCGCCATACCAACCCAGGCAATAACCATGAACATAAAAGCTTTTATGCTAATTTGTATTACAATAGTTGTGGCAACTTTAAACCACGAAGAATTTCAATTATCAATAGGGACTGTAATTAACCATATAGGCGAAGGGAAAAATTTAGAGGTTATGCTGAAATAGAACTAAATCTATCGCCCACTGTCGAAATTTATAATAGCTTGAGGGAATTCCGGCGAATCCTGATACGCCTCGGTAACCAAATCCAAGTCACATTACAAAGCAGAAAACCCATTCATACCCGAGGACCTACACACAAGGCATGTTCGCACCACCCAAAATCACATAAATTACACCCTCTACACCCTCAACGCCCTCATAAATTCATCATAGTTCACAACCCCTCGCAAGAAGCGTGGCCTCATCAACATCGGAGGTCAACTTTTAAATGGGTTATTTGGAGTAGCCACCCAAAAACAATTGGATCGCATGGAATAAAAATTGAACCTTTTGACAGCTAACCGACGAACGCACACTGCCGCGCTGAAACAAGCTATTCTCACCTTACATCAATATAATCTCATTTTACAAAATATCACTAAGGGAGTAGAAAACATCCATACACACTTAGAAGTTCATGGTGGAAATTTGCAATACATTGAATTAGTAAGTAATATTAACACACACACAACACTGATCCAAAATTTTGTTAACAATGTCAAATTTCTAAGACAACGGGTGTTGGATACTATACACCTATCCCAAGAGCACATCGCCTCCTCTGACCTTTTTGACAAAACCACTAGAAAATCTAATCAAAACGTCTGAAGCCCGTCTAATGCTCAACCCTATCTTTCAGTTGAATTCGTCTAACCTACCCCAATTCTTACATTTAACCTAGACACTTCCCGGCAATATGCTGTTCGATTAATAATCCCATTTTTTGTCAAATCAGCTTACGAACTATACCTCTTTAACCAGTTCCCGACTCATTATGGTAATAATAGTCACAGTGGCCGAATAGTCTTCATTACCTCACGCTCATATTCCTTCCATTCTCATAATCTAAAAACCCAATTCTCCTTAACCCCATCTGAAATCCAGCACTGAAAAACTTTAGCTCCTCTCAACCCAACCATAGTCTGCCTTTCTCCCCAAGTCAACCCCTAATCCCAGCGCATGCGTCGTCGTGTCAACGAGACCTTTTATTATCAAAATTCAAACCAAGTTGTTCCTTTAACCAGTTTAATTCTGACTAGCCCATTCTGTTCAAAACCCACGCTGACTTACTTGTCTCACTACCCCAGACCACCCCTACTAAGTTGGAATGCGGAGAAGAAACTAGCCAAATAATTGCTGAAGGAGTCCTTAGGCTTGCTGAAGGATGTGAGTTAATTTCCGACAAATTTCAAACCCAAAACCTCTTAGCCCTCCACGTTCAGAACCTAACTTCACGCCTAAGGATAACCCTACCCCGTCAAATCAAACCCTTGAATATCTCTCTAAATTCAGTAACCATACACCCACACCCGCCCTTACCTTCACCCAAATGGAATGATCAACTCGATAAGTTCTTAAATTTTAAGGATGTTCCTTCTGCCGTTGGATACTGGCACCCAGTCAATGTTTTCTCAATTTCGGCCACGTTTGTTACGATAATAGTTTTAGCTAGCTTAGGTTTTTGCGTCCACCGGGTCTGGGCTGGTCATCATCAACATCTACGGACTAACTCACATTATGATGTCCCTCGCCACCCCACAGCACCCAACGATGCAGAACAACAAGAGTGAGGTCATCCTTTCCCAAAGGGAAGAGCGATGTTTTGCTGCTCATGGCCTGGCTCCATAACTGAACGAATACACATGTGTGTATAAGAGCTTTCATTTTTGTGTACAGGATATTTCACCTTTATATATAGGACGTTGTTTTTTTCATATTGTATTTGCCTAAGCTAGGAATAGATTGTGTTTAATTGATATAGGGGAGTTTCGTATTTGTAACTAACCCATAAACTGCCCTGGCCGTAACGTTGTATATATATGAATATAATTTCTCAGGAACATAGTTTTGAAGGACCGACGCAAAGGCGCCATCAATTTCCGCCAAGTAGTTGATTCGCATTTCCCCCCTTATAATCCATGCAAGCCATGACTTGTTCTCAAGGGCGGTTTCACCGCCAGATTCTTAAGATTCCTTTAATTCCGCCGGAAATCATGTAGTATCGGGTATAAAAGACAAGCCCAACCAAAGGGCGGCAGGTAGTGGGGCGGGAGTCCCTCGACTGGCCACCCATTCACTCGAAATCCTTAAGATAAATTCGTGATTAAATTCCGGTCAGATTTTAGTCAAGTAACACTCTGATTTTAGTGTGAGTTAAGTTTCGAGGGTGACTAAGCCTCCCTGCTGAGAAGACATGTCTTCTCACAACTCACCTTTCCCACGTTCGTACTATCGAAACTCTGTTCCTCTTACCATTGAACCTCCCCAGCTTGTGCCAGTATGACCTACCACCTGACGAATGGCACCCCCAAAACCATACCAGCCAAAAACATGCAATAATTCTCAGCAGAAAAATGTTAGAAAAGAAGACAAAATTATCGACTTCGCACCTGATCGGCGACAATTACTAATTCTAGAAGCTATTCACATACAATAAAAACAACCAAAAATTAATATTCAATTCAATTCAATTCAAATGGAATATTACCTAGCAACAAGAATTGGAATAGAAACGCACGGGAGAGCTTCTCTCAGGTATCCAGGTCATTTATCTATCTGGATACGACTGCAAATTTAATCTACCTGCACTCTTGACGTGTCCCACCCTGTCAAGGAGTTTGCCAGTGCACCCTACCTGAGTGCCTTCTATGTTGATCTGTACGTTTACCGTCTATCCATGATATATAAAACAATTCTTATAATTTTCTCTTATATTTTTTTGTATCTCTGAAGATGTTACGAGTTGTAACGAAACGCGTAAGATAAATAAAGTGTTTTTTACCTAAGGAATCTTCTATTCCCTCGCTATAATTTCGAAATCGTGCTATTATAATGAACTTTGGAGAGCTTATACATGGACTCAATCCTGACATAAAGGCAAATATAAGACAAATTGAGAGATGTGAAAAAAGAATCACAAGCGAAAAATTAGCAGTCGCTTTTAACAAAACTTGTTACGATGAAAATATATATATATGGATATGAGAAACTAAAAAATTAGAGCAATAGATGTAAAAAATCCCACAGGACAATGAAAGGCGGATTCCAAGTACTTTGGAACTTGTTCAGTTCATTATCAGTACTTGATAATGAACTGAACAAGTTCCAAAGTACTTGGAATCCGCCTTCCATTTTTCTGTGGGATTGTTTGTATATATATATATATATATATATATATATATATATATATATATATATATATATATATATATATATACGAGAAACTCGCAACGTAGCACGTGAGTGGAGCAATAATTGCCAAAAATCACTCTGAAAAGGTAAAAAGCGGAATCCAAATACTTTCTCACTTTATTCAGTTCATTCTCAAGGAGTACATGAAGCTTTATTTTTACAGGAATTGTATGTATAGAAGAATATTAAGCAATGCTTTCCATACCTACAACGATAGGATATAGAATGCAATAGGCGTGATAAATATAAATACATTTTCAGAAAATAAGGATTAAAAGCAGGTACAGAAGGGATTAATACATATAGATATAATCTCTACCAGAATATCAAAGTGTGAGAGAGTGTGTGTGAAATGTAGAAATATAAGTCCTATCACTATGAATACATACATACGCAAATATAAATACATTGTTCAATAAACAAAAGAAATATAACAAGCTATATAATCAAAGAGCTAAGAATTAAAAAGGGCAATTTAATTTTAAATTAGCATTTTAATGACATGATCAAGTTTAAAGAGACTGGTGGATATATTGAAATTAGGAATGAGTTAATGAAGGAGCATTCAACAATATTTCTTCTAATATATCGTCTGAGTAGTTAATGAACTTAAGAGTATTTCAATTGATATGATGATTATGTTTATATAAATGAAAAAAGACAGCACTATACGTACACATCTTCAAATTTGATAAATGTGTTTGGACAAACGAACCTTTAAGGTTTTTCCAGTTTGCCCAAAGTAGCACTTAGGGCAAGCTTCACAATCGCCAGGATAAACTCCTATTCTTGGTATTATTGCGAACCAACATTTTGTACATACAAGACTCATACTTAAACACGACTGAAATATTGAATATTTCAAGAGACGGGGATGAAAGGAAAATGTCTCGGAAAATGGTAAAACAAGAGAATACTTAAAATTAAAAATGGAGTCGATTTCATTTCTGTAAATGGTCTTTTTAAAAAAACTGAATCTATGCACATAACAAGAAAGTTGTGAGGGTGACAGAGGTTATTACCTTTTCAAAGATCCTGGAATTCTCAGTATTTGAAGTATTCTCGGCTGGCAACCCGCAACCCGCGGAGAAACATTGAAATAAATACCGAACGTTTGACTTTATTACTATGACCAGAATAAAAGTGAATGTAGAAACCAGAATTGCGGCGCTTCCGATAGACAGAAAATTTTAAAGCTAGACGGAGTCCTGTGATTAGAAGATCTTAAAACGAGAAGATATTATATTGTTCAAGATCTATGTAATTCTATGTATTCAAACCAAACAATGTGGCAATCGATTATAGTAGGAAGTTTACTATCTCGTTAAAATTCTCTATATAAATTAGAGAAGACCGGAGATAAACAGGAGATTAAAATTTGTCATTCAAAGAAAACTTTAAAAAACTTTGGTATATATGGAGATGATGTCAATAAAAGTATCAACAGGCAATGGAATATCAACGTTACGTATTTTATCAATAAGTAAAGGAAAAAAAAAATCGTGAACTGGCAGTTTAGTAAGGTCGTAACTTTTTTAATAATCGGTTGAGAAATGGATCCAGCGAGGGGAGTGGAGTATGAAGTAAGTCTTTAGATAATTAATAAGAAACTGAGCTTACAGAACTAATATTTGTACGCATGGGATTATCAGGCTTCTGAGCTTTTACAAGACCATATAACTAAGGAAGAGAGGCGTTAGTGGATTTAAACTTGGCAATTAAGTCGGGAAAATGTTTAAAGTGAGAACCAACATTTTTATGAAAATCACTTTTAACTTGAATCATATGATTCTTTACTAGGGGTACATAAGTAGATTGGTCACCTAGTAATAAACCCTTTTTTTAATACAAGACAAGGATAAATATTCGTTTCAAGACATCTTTTATAAGGAATTTAAAAATGTGTTTTTCTTATGCATTTTATGTTTCCCCTCCAGCTTCTCACTGAAACAAAGTTTTGAGAAGAAAAGAGTTTATAAACAAGAGGCTCGATCTTGGTCGAATGCGGGTATAAGAAAGCTGCGTGCATTAAACGCACTAACCGAAAATTTGCCTGTTGTTTTACGGCCTTGCAAATCCTTTGCAATTATATAACAGTAAAGAAAATTTCGATCTTAGCTAAATTTACAATTCCTGCAGCATGGAAGGCATTTAATAACTCGTGGGATTATAATGGGTGCCCTATATATTTCTAATGCCTGAATATCGTCCTCAAAGACTTCCCGAATTATTTGATATTGTGACTTAGAACAACCACAGCACGACATTATTTAAATTATACTGACGACAGCCTTGCGCAAACTGTCCGAAATATAACGAAGCATGGGATTGGCTAATCAGTCAGAATAAGCACATGCAGATCGTCTGCAGATATAAAATAGTATACTATTGAGTAACTAGTCAGGCTAAAAGTAGGCCGAAAGTTGAAGGAATACCGCAAATGGTGTGGAAAGATTCAACTTTAGCAAAACAATAACATATTTTGGCAAAATGAATACCTACGTTATTATTAAGTTCTGGAAAGATAAAATGACATCGGTGAACATCATTTTATAAATTAAGAATGTTCCATTCTTTGAAAATTTTAGGATCGTTAATGTCTTAAAACGAATATTATCCCAGACGATTTATCCATAATACCTATTGCACGATATTAATCTGCCTTAGTAATATGTATTGAAGCATTTTTTCTAATGGTCAATAAAGCACGACGAAAACGCAAAGGGTAATTTTAAAGAGTAGGAAGAGCTTGACATTGGTAAACACGACCTTTTGCAATAGAAACTAGTTAAGTGGGAATGTCACTAGATTTTTCTAAATTTACAAAACTTTGATCGATTGACACATTAGATGGTCTGAATGGAATGGAAAAGTTCAAACCAAATCCGAGGGCAACAATTATGGCTCCATCAATTCCTGGCAATGAAAGGTTAACAACAGTTCTTAGTCCAACTATTGCAATTATTGTTAGACGTGAGGACTTTTTTCTGTGGGATTTTTTGCATATGTATATATATATATATATATATATATATATATATATATACATACACACACACACACATATATATATATATATATATATATATATATATATATATATATATATATATATATATATATACATTACGAATTGTTATAAATTAAGATAAAAAAAAATTGCTACAGTGGGAGACTGTCATAAATTACAATTATACTTCTCAAGAAAATAATTAAAATATTTGAATTAACCTATAAGCGATGTCTTACAGAAAGTAAAAATATATCTGACAAGATTTACAAACAGCTCAATTCATCAATACGCCTGTAAGTGATAGAGAGCAGATAATGCACACCTTTTAAACATTTGTACATATACCATAATATATCTTAATAAGTTTGTCCTACAGCTATTAAATACATCATATTTTCACCTAAATTTTTTTAGCAGATATTCATGTTTCTCGGCTCTACCTAACCTCCTTACAGGAAACTATAGGGATTACTGTTATTTGGGGAATTCGGCTAAGGAAAATCACCCAATATGTATATTATTTATATTATATGGATCCCGGTCTTTGGCAACAACGTGAATTAATACGAATTAAGTAGAAGATTGAAGTTACCATCAGCATTATTACTGAGATCGCTGATCCAGCCATTGCTGTCAGCAATTTGGAATATGTCTTCGAAAGACCATAGACTTCATCTCTGTCTTCATAACCATTTTTACAATTGTCAGGTCTTTCGTCTGGCCAGGGATTAAGCTGAAATCCTAAACAGGTTTGTCGAATTCCATCAAGCAAGACCCCAGCAACGGATATGGCAATAATGAGTTCGAAAAATTCGATAATAAACAAAACCTTGGCGTAGGTTTTGGACAAGAGTAAAACCCTTGTCTTGGTACTATTTCTCAAAACATAAAGAACTCCACCATGAAGAATTATCAGGGACAGAGACATTATCAATATTAAAGCTGGCATATAAGCAGCATAGTGACAGGCGACTAGTTTTTCATTTCCCCAATGAACCCTGGATTCTTTAGAGACTTTCACGTAAAGCGGACATCTTCTAATCCTCACTTCCCACGTGTTCGTGATTTGTGCGAGGAGAACGAGGACGGTGATGCACGCGATGATCACGATCAAATGGGCGATTCCCGCCATCGATTCGATCTTTGCTGCAGCACGTGTCTGTCTTTCCATAAGGCTGGTGAACTGAGCATCTTTTTTAGGATATTTAAGAGGACGCGATATTTTGGAAGAAAATGTTGATGCAGGATTCTGACTGATTCTCCTACTTGAATTTGACTTCTTCGTTGGTGGCGAAGGGCACCTGTCACCAGTCGTCATAATGTCCCCTTCATCTAAAAGCTCGCATGGGCCTTCCTGAATATTAAGCTTGAAGTCCCTAATGTTTGGTTGTTGAAAATTCTTGGAACCCTCGGTCGGAATAACATTCCCGTCGGGAAGTGAACTCCTTCGAGGATGGATTCGACCTCTACTATGTTCGATCCCATTCTTCAAAATCCCTTTCAATTGTCTTGGCTTTGCGCCCGTGGTGCTACCTTTTAAGATTCCTTTCAATTTGGGTGTCTGTCCAACTGGGTAGGAAGAGGCAACTCCTGGAAGTGTTGTTGTGTACAAGGGTTCAAACTTATCTATGTTAAGATTCAATGGCTTCGCTGGTATTTCAGGTGCCCATTTCTCTCTTCCTCCACCCCTTCGGGCACAAGTATCCAAATAACTCATGAAGTAGGATCAAAACTGCACTGTCTCTGGTCTTCCCTCCACTTACTCTGACCTGGAAATAAAAAAAATAATAAGATGTTTTTCGTTTCAAATACTCAGTGTCTTTTAAGGAAACAAGAGGAGGGGTCATAAAATTTATAATATATATAAAGATAACCAGTTTGGAGCCAGCAAAGATGTCATTGGGTGATAAATCCGATCCTGTACCGGAAAATAGCAATCTATAAAAGTTAAAGTTGAAGTTTGCTGGTTTTAGTCCTAATATCAAGCTCTGTAGCTTCTCAAGCGGACGTCAGCCAGGACAAGCTCCAACTCCCTACCGTTATGCCCAGTTACGGCGGTACCCTCACTTAGTAAATAGTATCAGTTTAAAAAGAATCCGGATGGGGTCATATCCCATTTATTGGCATTTATTATTAATTTAATTTAAATAATATAATGATATACAAAGGTTTTAAAGAGAACACTTTGAAAAGTGAAATCAAAAGTGGAGAAAATAGATGAAAAAGAAATAGTTCATACAGAGAAGCTGGGAGTCTAGAAATCAACAGGATTCTCAAATATCCTGAGCCTGCCATATTAGGGAGCCAAACAGGCCATCTTGGCAAGGCCTAATTTGGAAATGTTTAACACCCTCTATCCCCCATCATAAAGTCTATCTTAATATCTGCATGAAAGGAAGCACATAACCGAATGAGAATGAAATTTTTGTGGAAGATTTGGAGTTGAATGACATTTACAGCACCTCATCTACCCCCAGTGCTCTTTCTTAGAGGACTAACTGGCAGCCGAGTCAAAGGACTTGATCCTACCTGCGTAGGATCAGGCAATAGTGTCAGAGAGGGCCACATAGGACCATGCCCCCTCCAACAAGGGAAAATATCACTTTGCCTAAAAATGTGGAGATTAATGGAGGCATAACGCCTCGTGAGGTAGTTCTTAATTTTTTAATTCGCACAGAGTAAAGATAAAATTCATTACGGCATCTTATTCATAAAGTTTTTAGAGAGAGATCAGTAAAGAAAATATTAAAGATAGAAGAAGTAAGAAAGCTTGAAAGACATAGCTGCAAATCATCCTGCCGGCTTTCAGGCCGAGAGAGCAGTCACCTGCGAGTGTTAAGAATAGAAACAGACTTACGAATAATAGCCGGCCAATTAAGTAGCGGACAGACACGCCCATTTGATATTTACTGGTCAGAGTTCGAACTTGACAACCCCACACCTCCACCTACACATAGTTTTATACGTTGAAAAGAACATTCACTTACACGCATGGAAACAAATATGCTATTAATCATTTCTTCCATTCCTCAACACACTCATTCACTAGCTTATTACAGACTCAAATTACACCAAATAAACTCAACAGCTTCTTTCCTTACCCGAGATAAATAGGAACATCACTCCATGCCTTACCTAACCATAAACAAGTCCATAACCATACGCCCACATGATAGAAATATTTTGTGTAACGTAAAATATCAAATAATGTAAAATATTCTAACATCATGTCACTAACATCAAAAACAAATGTAAACTAAAGCCTAACACATTCACATCTCTTGGATACACAATATTCGGACAAACAAAGATACCAAAACCAAAATATGCAAACAATTTATACGTGCTGTAATGGAATATGCATTTCCAACCGGTTCCATAATGTCTCAATACTCCTTCAACACTTTGCAATCCATACAAAACAAACTCCTAAAAAAAAATCACAGGCTGAGCAGCTACTACATTTACAGACCAACTATACATTAAAACAAACCAAAGTCTTCAATTTCAAAGATCACCTTGACATGAGTGGCACACAGATACTAGCTTCAGCGTCAACGAATCCAGGCAACCTATTAAACTACATAACATAACACGTACATCAACAGAGAAAAATGAAAACAACTCCCAACATCCAACATATGAGAGATAAGTTGTCATCTCTCCCACCTCACTAGCACCAAACCAACCTCAAGAAATATATCCACACTCTTTAATCCTTTAAAAACAATAACATGCTGCATCCAAGAGCTTCGGATATGCACTGTTCGTAATTATTACAGACTCAAGAGGACAGTAATCACCTTGTCATGTTGCAGTATTGGCATCGCCGAGCCCTTCTACTTCTAACTATCAGAGGCTGCTAGAGTTACTTTCAGGGGTATCTATCTAGAATACAACACCCGCTTGATCATTCATGCACATTATGAATTACTAGATTACATACAACCACACACGCCAACACAGCGGACACTCTTTAAGGGCTATGTGGGACATCGTGTACAGCTGTATCATTTCTCATTGTTTCAGGGCTGCTCGGCCAGTCAGAATCATGAAATGAAAAAAACAAACAATTTTCGTAGGAGCGGAGAAAATATATTCAGATTCTTTTCTACACTACATCATGAAATTCCAATACTTTTTGCTAAACTTTCACAATTCACAAGGTGGAATGAAGCCCATCAGAATACAAAAAAGTGTTCCTGCAAAAATAAATTATATGAATTTTAATTTAGTGACATGTAAAGCTTGTTACTGTTTAAGGTCATTTTGCCAGACAAACCTTCTTGCGCGGTTAACTAAAGCAAATCACTATGCATGGAAATGATATTAGATTTGTAGAGATAAATCATGTCTACTGCATACGGGAAGTTTAAGTAATGGCTCAATATTAATGGCATTTCATTAAAATATTCTACTTAGTTGATTTTCTTTCCAATCTTTAACATCCTATGATCTTATATGGCAGTCCATATACAGCAGTGATATTCTGCATCTAGTAATTAGAGTCCTTTCTTCCAATACTTCAAAAATTCGTTATAAAGACGCTTAATATTTACATGAAAGATATTTTTTAGCAAACATTTTATAACTTTTTATAACTGATAATTACTCTTTCGAGTAATTATTTAGCAATTAACAATCACTCATCTATCATACCACGAAATATTACTCTATATCTATGAATATATCAAGCGTATTAACTAATTAGGCAGATAGTATTACATTTTGTACAAAACATTATAATTCTTCGGAAAAAGTATATAATAATAATAGTAATAGGTTTTGTGTATGTCTTACTTCAAGACCACAGTACTTCACATAACGCCAACCTAAATACAATAAAATGATTGAGAGAGAAGGTATATCTTCAAGTCGCACTTGAAAGCACCAATGAGTGGGGGACGTATATAAGCAAGAAGATCATTTAACGTGGGGCTCTCAGGAAACTGGTTAGGTTCAGTGAGGAAGATCAGTAAGAGAAGGGGAGAAAACACGGCATTTAAGGTCTTGAAGGGTAGAATGAAGACCTAAAAATGATGTAGGATCGAATGAGTATCCAATCCGGTTCACGGTTCACATAAAACAGGTGGTGGTGGTTCTTAAAGAGATAGAAAAGTGTAAGCATGGGGGGTTAAGCGCCGGTTAGAAAAGAATAGGCTTTCGGATAAACGGAACCAATAAAGTCCGCGTTGCTATGTTCGCGCACCTAATAAACCTCCTCCTAATTACCCATGCTAGAATGGCCACTACACCATTATAGGGGTTGTAAACATGGGAAGTTTCGAAAGCGTTCGTAGTAGTCGCAAAATTTTTCTAGTCATTTGGGAGAAAATACAGCTAAGAATATGGCGAGATCGGAAAGAAAACTTGCAAACAGGAACGGCATAATATGGAAGAGATACTTAAATATTAAAGGTAAAGCAAAGATATTGAAAAGTGTAGGGTAAGAAGAGAGGAGAATGACAAAGGTTAAGAAAAAGGGCTATAATTTTACTGCAAGCAACATCTAAGAGCTATTTAAACAGCATCACCTCAGTCTTGTCCTGATTGAGTTTTAGACATAGGTCTGAGAGCCATTCGCCATTTAGTAAAAATATCGTTGGTGGATATAACATTTCCGCCATGATCAGCAAAGGAAGCTGCAGATAAAGAGAGGTCGACTTGGGATTTGGCGTGTAAAAGAAATGAATAACAGAAGTGTCATATAAGAACGCCAAGCGGAAGAAAGAACTAAATGAGCGAGCATTGCGGAACACCATAACTCACCTTCCTATCCCTAGTAATATCACTTCTGACTTAAAGCGATTAGGTACGAAATGATAGATAGCCAAGAGCCGCAGTATTCAATTGCAATTTCAGAAATAATAATCAGGATAGCTGCCTGCACCTGAATATTAAATCAGTTTCGCCATATTATTTGAGTTGATGAAATGGAGTTATATGTTTGGTTTAAGATTATTTCGATTCGAAGAATTTATCACCAACCTGTTCTAAAGAGTGATAGTCAACATCGATAAAACCAAGATGATTATTTCTTGTTGTCTTATCATTTAGCTTATTTCTTTAAGTCATAAAGTATTAAATGTTTTGTAAAGTAATTTTCATAAAATTACTAATTTTAAATGAAATTAATTCTCCGTGAAATTAATATACAAATTTTTGGGGGCAAATACAAAAAATCAAACAAGTTTGCCTTATACTTTTAACTACATGAAAAATATAGCGATGCAATTATTGACCCCCAAAACGTACAACCATCCATGTCTAGACAATCGAAGAGTCTTAGAGCTCGATGGTTAGGCATGAAAAACATTGTTTTAAACAGTCCTTCTCGTTGTACCTATTTAGTCTCTCTCACCAATAACAAAGAGTCCATTAACAAGTTTGGGTCACTCCCAACCATACCTCTTCCCTAATTTACAGAATTTCTACTCGTCCATAGCTGCCTTTCGCTACGATCTTCTAAGAAGAAAGCGACGAGCCACTTCCAGTTTGAAAAAGGACCAAGATGATCACAGAAGTATCCCCTACCCCCGCTAATATATAACTGTCTGCCTATGTACGCTAAGATTTTGGAAGTTCTCTTTCTCTGCGAATGAACCCACTATATAGGGGGTAAAAATCCAATACCTTATAGGTTAGAGTGGCCAGAGTGAGCAAATTTCTCATAGGAAGAATTACGGTCTCCACGGCTTCTCTACGGAAGTCTTTCTGACAAAAAGTTTATTACTTTGTAGTGCCACATTGCAAAGTGAAATAGGATTGACTATGAAGTTTCATTGATGAGTGTCATATAAATCGTTTGAAAGCTTGAAATGGGCACGCACATAATCATGTACATACAAGTAATCTAAAAACATATAACATTTTGTCATATAAATAATAATATATAACATTTGTGTCATGTAAATATCTTGTCAAGTAAATAATAATATAAAACATTTGATAATATAAATAATAATATATATACATTTTGTCAACTAATAATATACAATATTTAATCATGTAAACAATAATATATATATACTTTTCTTGTAAAGGGCGCTAGGCAAAACGAATTTTTCACATTCATATGCACTCACACACTTACATACTCACACGCATATACACTTACACGGCTCTTGTGATATTTGCCCAGACCCTTTTCTATAAGGTTCTGGGAAACGCTACAGCAATACTAACAAACGTCAAAACAGATGCAGTCATTGACACCCAGCCAAGTAAAAGAATGATGCAGAACTTATTTAATATCAAAGAGCTGCGAAATACAAAATCTTATTCTTGAAATTTGAGATAAAGAATTTCTTTATCCCCGTGCATACACAAATAATCATTTAGTAGAAGGAGCTCCGCCCCAACTATGTCATTGGCCAACATCGGGCCACGCCCAAGATTTTCAATACATTATATACAGCGCTGGTTATATCCTAAGAAGTAAAGACTGAGCGGACTTCTTGGGCATAAGTCAGCAACCGGCAAAGGCGGAAAGTTTTTGGTAAGGTCTTGCCAGAACATCTCCATTATCGCTTTCTAGCGACGACCTGGAAGCTACTAAAAAAGTGAAGAAGAAGAAATAGAAGCCAAAAGAGAGATAATACCTTATTACTACTATACCATTTCACCCCATTTTCACCATCATTTTCATTATATTTTTAGGGGGCTGTTAAGAAGATGACCGGATAAAACCATAACCCCCTCCCCCTGCTTCACAGCGGCCCACGAAGGAAAATCGCCATACACAGCCTCTCCCAACTATGTCTCTCACTAGAGAAGCCAAAATTATGGGCATTGGAGGAAGCTGGTTTGAGGATTAGCCCACAGTGGATAAGCTCAACTGGACAATGGACGGACTGCAACTTCCATTGCTAATTACTGCGGAGGCCAATACCAGGACCACAGAGGGACACTAATCTGCCTATGTGCATGATGGGAGCAGTCGCGATTCAAACACCCCCGGGGAGTGGCGTGGTCAATGAGTGCGTCATTAGTCATCCCCCTTGAGGATACCACCTGGTCTCATACATACTCAAACATCTTTCATCTCATCATAATGCGTCATTACCACACTCATCCAAACAATCAACAAGGCGAGAATTCCTCCGGAGTCTATGGCTACTCAAAAAGGGGGGGGGGGAGTGGTACCCTAAGAAAATATAAATTTCAAAACACACATAATAATCATCGAATTACACACACATAACGGAAGTCTGCTTATCCTACGTGCTTGCCTGACAAGATCCACGAGGGCGTCACCCTCAAAAACATGGAAATGGATCTGGCCACATGTATATCCCCCAGGGTAATCAACGGCCAGGCGAAATCGAAAGAGGTACAGTTTTTGAGACCATTTTCGTAAAAATCAGCGTCACAGTAATTCACCTTATTGACACCCCAACTAGTTACTTGGCGATCTGCGAAAGAGAAAAGGATATCGAGACAATCAGGAAAGAAGATGGTCTTTGCGTTCTCCAGGAGATAAACCTCCAGCCCACAGTACCACCCAAAATACAGGCTCACTGCACCGTGATCTCCTGTCGACTCGATCTCTGGATAGGTGATCGCACGAAGGAAGACTTAGTGGAAGAAATTGAGGCCAACCAGAGCTGGGCGAAAGTATCGGAAATTATCAAGTTCCGAAACCGAAGGGAAAACCAAGAATACACCTATGTATTCAAGGTGATCTTTAAGGAAACGAAGATGGCCCAGAAGGCCAAAGAGAAGGGTCTATTACTCTTGCATGCGAAAATCAGCGGGGACCAGATCAAGCTCGAGGAGTTCACGCCGGTGCAGATGTTTCCGCTGTTACAAGATGGAGGAAAACTCTACAAAGGATTGTCAAGAAGTAGAGGAGACATGCTCCAGGTGCAGTGAAAGGGGTCACGGATGGAAAAACTGCATCAAGACAGAGAAGTGCGTAAACTGCGTGCAGGGACATAGAGCACTAGCCCTGGCTTGTACCATAAAAAGAAATATAATTAAGAGGAAACAGGCCGCAAAGAAAGAAGAAGAAGAACAGAGGAGGACGACTACGTCGTATGCGCAAGAAAAAAAAACGTCCCACCCTACAAAAGCCCCGACTAGACATATATCAAACTGAAAAACCAGGAATCATCGAAGATTCACACCTGCATCCTTTATGCGCATGTGAGTAATCTTACAAATCCGGGCACGTACTCGAGTGAGCTCAACCTGATTCTGAAGAATAAAAACCTAAGTGAGATGTGGTTCCCAGAGAACCCTCCCTTAGGAGAAGTCTGACAACTACAATTCTCTCCAAAGGTGAATGAAGAGGTTATTTCAGCAGCCTCTAACCGCCTAGCTGAAACAACAGACTCGCAACACAAGACCTAAGAACAAGGAAATCAGGAACCCCCCAGGAGGGCCAACCGCAGAATTGTAGCTAGAAAGGGGAGGAAGGAAAAAGCGAAAAAGCTGTCACAAACGTACCAAAAAGGAGGGAACGTCAAGCGACGACCGACGCAGACTCGGACAGTGAGAGCACCATGAGCTGACCCACAAGAGTGGACAACTTTGAAAAAAAAGCAAGAGAAATAAACACACGTACGATGGTAGGGAACTGGGTCTGAAGGTCTACGCTTCGGACAAAAATCCCCTACCTGCAGACACATACTCATCGGACATCAGAAAAGGCTTCAGAAACAAAAGCTCAAATGGACAATTACGGAATCAGAAGACGAACTTGAAGTTGCGGCAGCACCCTACTCAGGTAAAGTGTTACTCGACGACGCCTCCATTTTTACGATCCCGGTCATGGAATATAAGAGGATCAAGAACGGAAATGTACGCAAGCACAAAGGATAAGTATCACACACTAGAAGTATACAAAAAACATGGAGAACATAAACAATACACTGAAAATTTTAACACTAAGTACAAATGGATGGTCGAGGAAAGCGAATGAATATGGCAACATATTCAAAAGGGCAGACCCGGACATTATCCTAATATCTAAACACGGTGTCAACACTAATAACATTTGGATGAAAATCCCGAATTACCACGTCCTGGCAAAGAACAACACACAAGATAGATTTGACGGTGCTGCAATCGCCATTAGAAGGAACATCACCTTCAAAAGGGTCCTAGAGCTTGATGAGTCCTTCGTAGCGGTCGAAATACCTACTTGTGTTGCGGGACTCATGATAGCAGCTGCAGACTAGCCTCCTTGCCGTCGATATCTACTTAACAACAATCTTCTAAAGCTAACTGCCCCCCGCAGCAATGTCTTAATAGGGGCGACCTGAATGGTAGTCTGTGGGCCTTGGACTACACCAGAACTAACGAATGAGGCAGAAATCTACAGCTAGTCATTGACAGGGACAGGCTCGAGAGAGCCGGGTCGAAATTTCCCACCTACATCACGGAAAGATCGGCGACAGCCCCGGACATAATACTAAGAAGTACTAACTTCCCTTTCAATCTGGTCAGTATGCCTGACCCCACAGTTCCAAGCGACCATATCTCCATCATGACCACAATCTTCCTCGCACCTATCATGATTCCTATCTTACCCAGGAAGAGCTTTGAAAAAGCAAACTGGGAGCTTTACAAGCGAATGTTCGACAGCTTTGAACCAGTTGACCTAAGCGAAGCTATCCTGGAAGAGATCGACAAGGAGATTAACCGCATTACACACTTGATCATAGAAGTGGACGAAAATGCAATCCATACATCACTCAAAAAAGCTCTCCGCAACCCAGGTGGACCGAGGAGATGCGAGATATTGCCTCAGAACATAGAAAAATCTATGAAGAAGTCAGGCAATTGGGCCTAAACAGATATAACACCAGAAGACTCCGACAACTCAGCTAGGAGCTCAAAGACCAGATCAACGCACAACAACGGGCCATATGGGACGGAATAATAGAGAGACTTGACAAAGAGCAGAATCTCCCAAAATTCTGGAAGTAGTTAAAAAAGCTGAGAGGTATGCCCCCGAAGGAGAAAATAAGGCTGAAAGAAAATGGAGAAATCATTGAAGATCCAGAGAGACTCGAAAGAAGGTTCAGAAGGTACTGGCGAAAAGTATTCTCCATCCCCCCTGAAGTGAACGAGGATTTTGACCTGGAATTCAAGCACAAGGTTATTGACGAACTCAATACCAGAATCCACCGTACGCATCCCCACCCGCACGTTTCCGAAGAGAGGAGAATAATGGGACACGGACGACCGATCACTGCCGAGGAGTTCCTGAGTACGCTTAAATCCTTCAAGCAGAGAGCTCCTGACTGGACAGGGATTACCAAAAACCATCTTGTAAATGCTCTCCCGCGCCTGCTACAAGGCATTACGAATGTAATGAACGCAGGACTGAACACTGGCTACTTCCCTGATGGATACAAGGTGGCAAAAGTCATCTTTATACCAAAAGGGTAAAAGGTGCCACAACAGCCGATTGACTATAGGCCCATCTCCCTCTTGGAAGTCATCGGCAAGATTTTGGAAAAGATCCTAGCCAACAGGCTTCAGAAACAATTCGATGAGAAGGTGGCTCACAACCCACAACAACATGGGTTCCAGAAGAAACGTGGAAAAGACACCGCACTCGCGCCCCTAACCTTGAAAATAGCCAATTGCCGAGCCGAGGGAAAGTAAACTGACATCGTACTCAAGGACGTGCAAAAGGCCTTCGGCAAGGTCTGTCTGAGAGGCCTTCAACATAAAATCCCGAACTTTCAGCTAGACCAATCCTGGATTGCATTATCTGCGACTTCGTCATAGAACGGCGCGCCAGAATCATGATTGAGGGTCACCAAGGACCAGAGTTCTTCCTCGAGGCCGGAGTACCGCAGGGCAGTTGTCTGAGCCCCCTCCTTTATCTAATTTTCACAATAGATTTACCAACTCCGATAAAAGAGGACTCATTATATCTCCAGTTCGTGGAAGATATAACCCAGGTGAACCCTGGTACATACAGGAATCCCAAGGCTCAGGCTCTAGAGACTGCAAATGAAATCAGCAATGTAAATGAGTACGAGAGAAAGTGGAAGTTCTGCACGAATAGCAGAAAGTTCAAGATCCTCGCCCTCGGCCGCAGAAAAACAGCGGAAGTGACAATAGGGTAGCTAACATTTCCTTATACCAAGAAGGTAGTGTTTTAGAGCTCAACATCATTTTTCCAGGGTACAGCCGTCATTTTAGAACGTGAGAAATTGATGCAAAGTTAGAACTCTTCAAACCACCCAGATTTAGGAATATGAGCTCTAACAACATCAGAAAGTTATATCATATGCATATTCGACCAACACTCATATACCCCGCGGTGATGGCCCAAACCCTAAGTAGGAGTCGCTTGAAGCGCCTACAGAGGGTCCAGAACAAGGCGTCTCTCTACATAAATAAACACAGAAAGTGAGACCAAATTCCCCAAAGAAAACCCAACCGAAGAGCCGCCTTGACACCTATTAATCTGGTTGCCCAAAGTTTGGCCAAAGGAACTTGGGAGAGGATCTTGAATGAAACGGCATCCGAACTGGCGGAGGTTCTAGGAATCCCAGCGGACAAAAGGAATAAAGTGAGCAGAAAGAGGCAATTTCCAAGCTCGAGACAATGCTCAGAGGAGCAGTTGGCACCGCGGTTCACATAAAAGACCACACTGAACAAACAAATACACTCACAAACATGAATGAATGTGTTGAATGCAAGCTATATAAATGTATATAGCTTTCATTCAACACATTCATTCATGTTTGTGAGTGTATTTGTTTGTTCAGTACAAGAAAGAGAAATTGGACGCGAATGAGCAATGAGACAAGAAACAGGAGTTTTTTTACAGATAAGAGACAGCGACTTCAGAAAACGACTAGAATAAAGAGAGCAGAGGGCGGCACAATAAAGGCAATCCTTTACCGAGAAGACAGAGATAACGACAGGTAAAAAAAGTTTGAAATTCCTGGCTGGAACTCGAACCCGGTTCTGCTGATGCCGGTCAGATGCTCTACCGCTAAGCTACCAGGCACAGTGACTCAACTTCTTCTAAAGCGTTACCCCATCAAACCCAGTATCTCTCTAAGCTAGGAACCTCCAAGGAATTTTTATCAATTTATTTTAAATTTGAAAGTACATTTTATGGCATTAAGTGTGGAATATGACGTCGTTCAAATGTCCGCCGCGGCTTCGCTTGGCCCAATTTTCGATGACTTTATCGCATAAATCTGGATGAATTTCCTGGATGGTGTTCGTTATGTTGACTTTGAGGACATCAACTGTTTGCGGATTATTCGCATATACCTGCGATTTAAGGTAGCCCCAAAGAAAGTAGTCTAATGGCGTTAAATCGCATGATCATGGTGGCCAGTTGTCGTCACCGCCACGCGAGAGGAGCCTGCCCTGAAATCGCTGGTGGAAAATGTCTATCGTGGCGTGCGCAGTGGGGCAGGTAGCGCCGTCAGGTTTGAACCACATGTCGTCAGTATCCATATCAGGCATATAATCCAGTTAAGGCCACAAGAAGTTGCCTGACAAAGTTCGAGCGTCCTTGTTGAAAGACCTTTTATATAAGAATGTGTAAATTAATTAATTAAATTAATAGAATAATTTTAATAATAACAAACAAAAATGTATTTCAAAACTTAGAAATATATATATATAGATGAAAGTGTAAATAATTAAACAAATAGAATAACTTTTTAAATTTTAAACAAACAATATGTTTCAAAACTTAGGAGAAAAAAAGGTTGCAAAAAAGTATAAAAGAAAGCTTGAATGCGTTAAAACACAAATTAAGATTCACACAAAAATAAAAATTACAGGATTGAAGGTCATAGAAAAATAATAAGAATTCTAAACGAATGGAAAGCGTACTCCTCACTACCAGGGCAAACCCTACAAACTCTCTTCACCCACAATCCATCATCTCATCTTCCACACCAATCTTCTTTTCCTTACTATTATTCATCAATCAATCAAGAAGTAAAAAGTCACTCAGTAAGAGAGTCATTTAGTGAGTCAAGGATAGTCGGAATAAACTTAAACATAAGTAGGCCTGACTCAAATAACAGACACAAGTTTAATCAAATTCTCTTTGCCTAAGCCTACCGAGTCCTCCGCCCAATAATGTGTCCCTGATTCCTTTTACTACGGGCAATCCAACCGTTTCTCTTAACCAGCTTACTTCACTGAAACCAAGTGAAAGGATAATCTCCGTGCAAAATATAAGTTAACCCAGGTGAACGCTCTGTAACCGAATCCCCCAATAGCGCTATGTCAAAGTTAAGCAACATTGGTAAAGATTAGTACTTGGATGGGAAACAACCGACTCGACTTCCACCGGTGAACTCTTAGCCTGCCGTCTTCTGACCACTAATAAACTTTTAACCACTACTAAACTCCTAACCCCCGGTAAACTGGTAACAATAATAACTTATAGGCCAACTCCCAGCCTATAGCAGGTGACCTTGCACCTGTCATAAGTTTGTGCCGATCCTTATTTATTTTGGATCAAGTAAAGATAGTCCCTCCTAAGACAAAAAGGAGGGATTAACTCAACTAGGTTAATTTAGGGAGGAAGGACCTTTACTTGGTAAAATTGGAGGTATACGAGGTTATTACATTGTCATTTTAAAGCATAAACTAAGAATTAAACTCATGCTAGGATTTAAGAGAGAAATCCTCTTATCTACAGGAATTTATGTAGCTTGGAAGACATAAATACAATGTTTTCAATGATTTTTGCGATACGATTAAAAGCCAATAGCGTTTTAATTAAGTAATTAAAATTCAATTTCTAGAGTTCTACAAAGTTTACAATTTTTAGTTTTTTTAAAACAAACTTTCTAACAAAATATGTTCCTAAATAAATTTTTTAACAGTTATTTTTTTATTTTATCCTTGAGAGGGATTAGCTTTACTAGTGTAACTTTGGGAGGGATGAAATTACTTGGTAAAATGGGAGGGACTATCTTTACTTGATCCTTTATTTTTAACTTAATATTTACCTTCGCCCCCTGCGTCTATTGGGCATTCGAATGTTCCCCTAAAATATTACAAAGTTTAACTACAATGGAGAAATAAATAAATTAATAACATATTTACCCTCAAAACAAGATACCTATAGAAACGATATTTCTATTCTCTTATTAATTTCTATGAAAATCAGGAATTATGTATTTTGATTAGTTTTTTTAAGGTTTTAATTGAACTCTTTTGGGTTGGATCTTTTCTCCTTCTTTGAACGTTGAGGGCACTCAAGTATTTCCTAGAGTATTTGCCTCCTGCTATCCCTCAACACTAAAAGAATGGCACACACCTTAGCCCAAGTGTGTTGCACGCAAAGAAGAGTCATGTGTATCATGGGCCAGTGTGCTGCAGCTGACATCTGGAAGAGTGCGTGATTCTCAGCTACAATGCCTTCAGAGGGTATGGGGCTATATACTTATCTTCAACAAATTTTCACTTCCTTATTTTCACCGCTTTTCGGCCTATCTCTCATTATGAACTTTCTACGAGAGGACCTCCCGTTATTTTTACTTTAAATATATTATAAAATATCTTGACAAAGGAAGCAATAAACTTAAGTCACTACAGAAGGAATACTATATTTTTTCATGGGTATAATATGCCCATCTTAAAACCCTGGCCGGGCGTACTCACTCACGCCCATGAAAGTTCTCAATGGAGAAATGAGAATATCTGCAGTCGACAGAGGAAGCGAGAAAGTCGCTAGAGAGTGCAAACCCCCCGACGTCATTCTCATCAAAACCTTTTCCGTAATTGCGGAATTAATCCGGATTTCTACACTTGATTAATTTCAAAATAAAGTATCACTATATTATTCCTTCCTCTTGGAAGCCTAGCCGTAGATTTAGGGATCTTGTGTCTATCTTCATTAGTAATGGCAGATCCTAATTTCGTATTCGTAAGAATAAACATTTCACTTTCTTCTCAATCCACGTTTTCTCAGCTCTAAATTGGTGGCAGCCCTTATGTTTCTACTACTGTGTTTGGTAAAAATTGCTTCTCCTAATATATATATTTTGATCACACAGTACCACAACCGTATAGTGATCCAAAGCCCAGGTTATCATCCATGAGTATTTACAATTTTACTCTGTGACGATTTTTTTGATATTGGCAAATAATGTAAAAAAAATGCCCCATCCTGCAATGTTATACAAAGTGATTAAGTGCTTCAAAATCTGCATTTAGATATACATCCTCCCCAAATTTAATCGCCTCTTTCTTTAACCCAGGTCACCTCACCACAAAGCATCATCGAAATCCGTCAATGAGAATTTAGATACCTTTTACACACACACTCAGAGAGAAATACATGGCTGGATGATCACAAAATCTCGGCCAAACTCTGTTGATGGGCTAAATATTCTATGCGAATAAATATGACTAATAACTGATTAACCGTTTGCACTAATGTTGATTTTTTCATATGACTTCCAGAGCTTTCCCACAGGGATAGCTTTCAAGAGAGTTTGGAAAAGTAAAAAGACTTCCGAAGGTACATTTCAAACAGATAAGATCCAGTTTATTCTTTGAAGTTTTCCACATATTCCACGATTATTTTTCCTATAGTAAAACGCATATTCTCAGATTATTCTCTTATTAGTTAAAAGGCATTTTCCGTATTCTCAGATTAAGGCAAGTAGATCAAAGCGCCTTTAAATTTCCACAACTTAATTTATCCGATTATAGAGATTTACTGCGAGGCTACCAGAAGTATTAAATCTGGCAAAATAAAGCATATAATTTGTAGTAATAAAAGGAAATTTAGAAAAAAAAATATTAATAACAAAACAATGATTCTTATTTTCTTTAATTTTCCCTCTTCTCTCTCTATATACATATATCTCTCTGTCTCTTTTTCTTCCTAAAATAGATGAGAGCGTATCGAATGTAAGTAGTAGACTGCAAAAAAGAAACATTTATGAATAAAGTGGGGAATAAAATTATAAGTGCGTAAATTCGATGAACGAGGTGATGTCACAACAGTAAAGAAGTAAAAAATTGACCCCCACATATGAGCATGAAAATGGTAAACACTCAGGTGAGATAGAATACGAATCGACCTTACAAAGTCCTGAGAAAACTCATTAAAACCTATTCCCAAAATTATAAGCGACAAAACCTACATGAGTTTTGACTTCTTTATTTACGCTGTTTGTAGTTTTATTTATTATCTTTGGTTTCAATTCGTACACTATATTTTTTAGAAAAAGGATCTCAAACTAAGATGAAAAGTAATTAGTGATTTATATATCGGGTATCTTAAAAGATGGTCGGGGTGTTTTAGCACCTGATCTCTAGACTCAGTCGTTTGGTAGATTTATCTGTGTTTATCCGACGGAAGAACCTACGCTTCTAACTTTCCTTATATCTTGCAACTCAGTTTTTTTATCCTTCCTTATCCTTATCGATTGACGATAAAATCCAATCATGTTTTTTCCCAAATATCCAATGAATTCCAACTTTATGGAATAGATTTACCTCCCTTCCAAGTTTTCCTGATTAGTTGTGCTAATTTCTGAACATGGCCTACTCTAACCCCACTGCAACCTTGGATATTCTCCTACAACAGACTAACTCATATCTGAGACTAATTTCCATTCATCCATTATCATTTCTAATTAATTTCCTAAACACTAACTGTTCCCTTCCTAGCTATATCTGACCACTTTCTCATCCGCTTATATTTTGTTCTTTCTTTTTCACTTAAGCCCTGCTTACAGCCTGCCACCAAACCTTATTGTCCGTTAATCAAGAACAGATAACTAAGGATCTTGTCTCACTCTTTCCTACGTTTTTTACTGCCATTACCTTAAATGACCTTAATCTGGATGTCTGCTCTTTTTACTGTGTCTTCTCCTCTTATCAATACCCCATATCCCTTTCCCCCCAACTTCTATCTCTCTTTCCGATGTCCTGTGTGGCATTGAATTCCCTCTTTCTCTCATCGGAAGGACCTATTCTTCCATAGACTTAAGACACTAATTCTTTACCTCAAAGTATCACCTTGTTACTCTCCGTTACCTCCCTCTAGAATAGTACCATCTGACACTATCAAAATGAAACTGATGTGTAGCCAAATGATACGGAGAGCAACCGCTCAATCTATCAAGTCAAATTCCTCTCGTGTCACTGAAAGTATGGTTGTTAGCAGCTAAAATTGTAGATAAACTGTCCTCCTTTAACTCGAATAAGATTTATCAGTCTGGTTTGACCACAACAGCTTTCAGTCGTCATACATGATCTTATCAAGTCCCTCCTTAACTACTAAAACACTCTTTCTGAGGTATCAAAAAGCTACCACGCTTCAAGCTCTCCACTGTTGCACAACTTTGCCGGCAACCCGTGTGCTCCGTGGATTGATACGGAATTTGATGTAAGGTCCCTTTTCTTATATAAAACACCATAAATATCTTAGCTCTTACCAAGCTCTCTAACTCACTTGAAAAAAATCCTCTTTAGAATAGTACTCTTTGTCTCAGTCCATTTAGTGTTTGTTTTTTTTAGTATGCCTCAGTTCCCTCATACCTGTCCACATAACTGAACATATCCCCTATGGAGAATACGTACTCAACATCCATCATCTCATCATAATGCGCCATTACCACATTCATCCAGACCAAGGCGAATACCTCCGGGGTTCAAGGTTGCTCAAAAGCGTAAGCGGGGGTTCACCCTAGGAAAACAATACTTTTAATACACACAAACTGCTCACCGAATTACGCACCGCATAACAGAAGTCTGCTTATCCTACGTATGGCCTTACAATTACCATGAGGGGGTTACCCTCAAAAACACGGCAATGGATCTGGCCATACGAATACGCCTCAGTGTAATCAATGGCCAGGCGGAACCAGAAAGAGGCACAGTTTTCAAAACTATCTTCGGAAAACTCAGCGTCGCAGGCCTTCGCCTAATAGACACCGCAACCGGTTACTAGGCGATCTGCGAGAGGGAGAAGGCCATCCAGACGATTAGCAAGGAAGATGGCCTTCTCGCACACCAGGAGATAAACCTCCAGCCCCTAGTACCACTCCAAATCCAGGCCCATCGCATCGTTATTTGCCGTCAACTCGATCCCTGGATAGGTGATTGCACGAAGGAGAGATTAGCAGGAGAGATAGAAGCCAATAAAAGTTAGGCGAAAGTTTCTGAAATAATTAAGTTCAGATACCGAAGAGAGAACCAAGAATATATTCATGTATTATAGGTGATCTTCAAGGAGATGGAGGTCGACCAGAAGGCAAAAGAAAAGAGTCTATTACTCTTCCATGCAAAAATAAGTGGGGACCAGATTGAACGTGAAGAATTCACGCCGGTGCAGATGTGTTTCCCCTGCTACAGAATGGAGCAACACTCTACAAAAGATTGCCAAGAAGCAGAGGAGACATGCTCCAGGTGCAGTTAAAGGGGTCACGGGTGGAAAATCTGCATGAAGACAGAGGAGGAAGAAAACTTTGTATGCACAAGCAGCTAAAATATCCCACCCCACACAAGCCCCGACAAACTTTACATCGAACGTAAGAACGAGCAGTAAGAACTAGAGAGAATAACACCAAAAGGACAAAAAATAAGTAAAACATGCACAGTTAGGATGGTAGGGAGCTAGGTCTGAAGGTTAACACTTGTGACAAGACCCCCTTCCCTGAACAAATATCCCTCGTGGACATCACCAAATGCATTAAGAAACAGAAATTCAAATGGACAATAACAGAATCAAAAGACGAAACTGAAATTGCGGTAGCACTTTACTCAGGTAAAGTGAAACTTGACAACGCCTCCTTATTTACGATCCCAGCCATGGAATACAAGAAGACGAAGAACTAAAAAGTCCGAAACACAAGTAATAAGCAGCAGACTCAAGAAGTAGACACAAAACATAGAGAACGTAAACTACACCTTAAAACTTTTAACACTAAGCACGAATGGATGGTTGGGGAAAGCGAATGAATATGGCAACATATTTAGAAGGGCAGACCACGACATTATCCTAATATTTGATCACGGTGTCAACACGAATAGTACACGGATTAAAATCCAGATCTACCACGTCCTGGCAAAGAACACCTCGCAAGATAGATGCAACGGTGCTGCAATCGCCATAAGAAGGAACATCACCTTCAAAAGGCTACCAGAACTTGATGATTCCTACGTAGTTGTCGAAATCCCAACACTTGTTTAGGGACTCACGATTGCACTAGCATACCAACCCCTGCGCCGTCCATATTTGCCTATCAATAATCTACTAACCCAAACTACCCTCCGCAGGAATGAAATCATAGGTGGCGACCACAATGCTAGATGGTAGCCTCGGGCTACACCAGAACAAACGAGAGGGGCAGAAAACGGCAGCTTTTCATTGACCCGGATAGGCTCGAGAGAGCAGTGCCAAAATTTCGGACTACATCACTGAAAGATCAGCAACAAACCCGGATATAATATTGATAAGCACCAACTTTCCTTTCAACCTCGTCAGTATGCTGGCCATACAGTTCTAAGCGACTATATCTCCATCATGACCGCCATCTCCTTCGCACCTATTCTGCCTCCTATCCCACCCGGGAAAAGCTTTGCAAAAGCAAAATCGATTGATCCCAAAGGAAAAAGAGTTATCATAGCAACTGATGGACTACAGGCCCAGCTCCCTCTTGGAAATCATCGGCAAGATTTTGAAAAAGATCCTAGGTAACAGGATTCAGAATCAATTTGACGAGAAAGAGGCCCACAACCTACAACAACACGGGTTGCGGAAGAAGCGCGGAACAGACACCACATTCGCGCTCCTAACCAAGAAAATCGCCAAGTGCCGGGTGGATGGAAAGTACATTGACATCGCACTAAGGAACATGCGAAAGTCCTTCGATAAGGTCGAACTGAGGGGCCTTGAACATAAGATTCTGAACCTTCAGATAGACTCGACCTTAGAGTGAATCATCTGAGATTTCGTCATCGAACGGCGCGCCCGGATCATGATAGAGGGTCATCAAGGAGAAGAGTTCCTCCTCGAGGCCGAACACGCACAGGGAAGTAGTCTGAGTCCCCTCCTTTATCTAATCTACACAATAGATTTACCAACTCCGCTAAAGGAGGACTCATTATATCTCCAGTTTGCAGATAATATAACTCAAACGATTCTTGGTACATACAGGAATCTCAGGGTTCAGGTCTCGCGAATGCAAACGAAATTCGCAACGTAAATGAATACGAAAAAAAAGAAGATCTGCACGAATAGCCGTAAATTCAAGATCCTCACCCTCGGCCGCAGAGAAACAGCAGATGTAACAATAGGGCAGCTGATATTCAACTTTTACGACCAAAAATGGAGTGTTTTGGGGCTTCACATCACCTCCACCGGATAAAACCACCACTTTATAACGCAGAAAAATCTGGTGAAGTTAAAACTCAGCAAACCTTACACATTTAGAAATATGAGCTCTAACAACATCAGAAAAATATATCTCATGCATATTGGAGCAACACTCAGACACCCAGCGGTGGTATCTCAAACCCTAAATACGTCTCCCTTGAAGCCTGTGGAGAAATAGCTGCATTAAGCATCCTGGAGGAGTATAGGTACTTTAAAGCCCCCCTTTCTCACGAGGAAAAGCGTGGGAAAGGTGGCCGGTGAATAACCATAACTGCCTACCCTGTTTGATCTCCCTGCCGCTTTGGGCAGTTGGAGCTAACATCTGTTTGAAGGCGACCACATAAGGTCCTTAAACAACGCTCTAACGATCCAATTACCTACGAGACCCATAAACCCGTGGTTATGAAGAAAAAAGCGGTGCTAGTCAAAAGGCAAGCCAAGTAGCGGTGTGGTTGCGAGCCTCTAGTTAGCGAGCCGACTTGGGCACCCCAGTGCCACCCTCGGCAATTCTCGCTCTCCCCAGATGCAAACTCACCATCCCCCCCTGCCTCTGTGCCCTAGTCACCTTCCCCTTTAGATGGGGCGGTATTCCGCCTATAAATAAGCCCCGCAAAGAAAGAGAGAGGATTAGAAGTCGATACGCTAGAAGAAGGATTAGTTCGTGAAGATCGATCCTTCAGCCAGACAAGAAGATTATAAGTCGATACGCCAGAAGAAGGATTAGTTCGTGAAGATCGACCCTTCAGCCATACAAGACTATTTTCGTGAGAAACAATAGTATCAGATTGAGAAAATCGACCCCCCCTTTCCGGGCCGTATTAACCTAAATAGTCAAGCTTTATATCGGTGCCATACCGAAGAATCCTTTACAGACTGTGAAGAAGTCTGACGGAAGAAAAGCAAAGCTGCTCACACTCGAGTGACTCTCACATATCAAGCTCCGTAAGAGTGAGAGGAGAAGAACCCAGCCCCAACGAGCTCCCGTTCTTTAATTACGTTGAAGAATCAGCCCCCTCCTCGATGAAATTTCAATCATCGGGTACAACACTTCAAAGAGAGAGAACAGTAATCCAGCGACATCCGGCAATCCCTAATACCCCCTGTCATGTAAGTTAGAAAGAACATTTATATTTATATTGCGATAGTAGAAGTTTAGTACGTCTCACGTTTTAAAGGGGAGTAGAAACCTTTGTTCGTGAACCTAGGTCATATTTGCTTGTAGACGAGAGTACCTTAATTTAATGTTTAACGCTAATAAAATAGAGTCGCGATAAAAAATACTAATCGGCAATTGGTATGTTTACGGGAAGCCTATTTGTTTAGTTTTGTCATCGTATCCCTGCGAAAGGTCTAGATGCCAAAGATAGAAATGTGTTAACTGTTGGTTTGTTATAGTTAAGTGTTTCATTTAAAATACATGTTTATTTTGGTATATATCTGGTGTTTCCTCTTATCCTTACGTGTTTAAATAGCTCTTTATTAAGAACATAACTACCGAGTTAGCACTTTTAGAACAAAGCCTACTTCATCATAGAAGTAACTCACGCACCATAAAGCATACCGCTACGAAAAGGGTGTCAAAGAGTAAAGTGATCAAAAACAGAGGGCCATTCTACGACAAAGACCCTGCAAAGAATCCAGAAAAAGGCGTCTCTCTATATAAACAAACGCAGAAGGAGAGATCAAATACCCCAAAGAGAACTCCACCGGAGAGTCGACTTGAGACTACTTAATCTTGCGACCCAAAGTCTGGCCAAAATAACAAGGGAGAAGATCCTGAATAAAACGTCACCCGAACTAGCGGACGGTCTAAACATCCCGGCGAAAAAAAAGGTAGAAAGTGGCCAGAACAAGGGAATTTTCCAGCTCGAGACAATGCTTCGATGAACAGTTAACACCATTGTTCACATAAAGACCACATTGAACAAACAACTACACACACTATATATTAACAAATACACTCACAAACGGCAATGAATGTGTTTGAATGATAGCAATAGAAATGTATAGATGTCAATATATCTAGTAACTAAAAAATAATCTTGAATTACTATAGAAGAATTAGATTACGTGATTAACTATATTATTACTTTTCGAAATCTTATCTCTCTTCAAATAAGTACAAGGGGCAGTCAATAAGTTTTGAAATTCAGATATGAGGAAACGAGATATGAGGAAAAGTGTTTTATTATTTTTCATTATAACTACCCTCGACTTCAATGCACTTGCTCCACTTGTCCCTGAGGCTTTGAATTCTCGAAAACCAGAAATCTCTCGACTGCTGTTCAATCCACTCCTGGACGGCGAGCTGGACATCTTCATCGTCCCCAAACAGGCGTCGACGAAGTGGAGCCTTGAGCTGGCAGAATAAAAAGTAATCGCTAGGGGCCAGATCTGGACTGTAGGGGCATGGTTGAGCTCCTTGTGGAATTTGACGACGTTGAAGTCGATCATGGGGCAGGAGGTTTCTAGGGACCCAACGGGGCAAATTGTCGTGGATGATGTTGATAACACTTCCATGTGATATTCCAGGTTGTTGCTCGATTTCTTCGACCTTCACCCGTTGATTTTTGAGGATCATCCTCTCCACACAGGCCACATTTTTCTCGTTGGTCACGTCTGATAGGCGTCCTTGACGGGGGTCATCTTCAAGGGGCTCACAACCATGGTGGAACTCCTTATTCCAGCGAGCAATGGTTGCATAGGAAGGAGCAATTTCGGTGTACACTGCAACCATGCGTTCATTGATCTCTTTTGCATTCTTGCCTTCTTCGGTGAAAATTTGATCAGTGCGCGGTGCTCAACCTTCTCTATTGTTGAAAAATTTGTAACTGACGATCTGCGATCAGCTACTGCTTGTTAAATAGACGAGGCAGGAGCGTGCGGCTGCAGGTCCTGACTTTCCATAACTTTTCCTTACACCCCCACAAACAGCCATCCCCCTTCCTCTATTTTGCCCTACCGATTCGCAAAACCTATTGACCGCCCCTCGTATAGTATTAACGAGATAAATGTATAAAATTCTAATAAATAAACAAAATAATTAATATGAAAAAGGCAGAAAAGAAAGAAACTCTCCATCCCTAAAATAAATAAATAAATAAATAAATATAAATTAATATAATAATTTTAATAATTTTAAAAATAGTTTAAAATTTAGGAAAATAAAAATAAGGTTGCAAAATAAGTATAAAATAAAAGCATGAATGCGTCAAAACAAAATCACGTCCATACAACAATATAAGTTACAGGATTTAAGGTCATGGACAAAAAAAGAGAAACCTAAAAAAAAATAAATCAAAAGCGTAGCCCTCACTACCAGTGCAAACCCTACCTCCTCACTTCATCCACAATCTATCATCTTATCTTCCACACCATTTTTTTTCCTAACTATTATTCTTTAAATCAAATCAATTACCGAATTTTTAATCGCTAATCAGAGCTCGGATACAGCTACGCTACCGAATATGCATTCTCGGTAAAGAAGGTATAGGTTCGGGGAAGCCACCTCGATGGCGTGACCTCTTCTCTAAGAGGTCATATAAGGAGAATAACAGAAGCTCTAAGTAGCATTGGCTCAACAATGTCGCTCTCTGTAATCCGCACGATTTGTGCTCCAAAAAAAGTCCATCATATTGCCCCTTTACCTCACTTCCGGCAGAAGAGGCAACGATTTCGGAAAGCTACTTCACCGACGGAGTACAATGGGATTTTCGTTCCTTTATTTACAAGAGAAGAATACCCTATACTGGGTAGTTTAACTTTCCATTTACAAAAGAGAAAATACAACAAACCCGGAAGTCTATCTGCCCATTTACGAAAGAGAATAATACAAACCCGAGAAGTCTGTCTTCCTATTTACGAGAGAGAAATAATACATACCGGAAAGTTTGTCTTCCCATTTATAAGGTCCAATGTGTGAACAGTTTAAATTTTTCATTCAAATATTTTACTTGGTTCGACCCCCACAGGTTCTCTAAAGTTTTTCCCGCTCTCGATTGTGATTGGGTGCACAATTTTCCCCATCTTTATTTTGAGATTATGCCCTAATTTATTCAAAGGGCATTGTTTGGTGGTATAGTGTGTGGTCCTTGCTACCATACAGTGACGCATAGAATATTCCACTCATTTAATCAAATTTTCCCTTTTTGGGGTTTAATTTTCCTCTTTATCTTTTGGGGGTTTCATTTTATCTCTTTCTCACCCTATGGTATATTTGATCCTTTTTAATGATTTTTTTTATGTTAGAAGTTATTTTCACTAGATTTGCATTATATATTCTATAATATACCTTTAGTAGTTTATTAATAGGTTTGATAACTTCAATATATTAGAGCCCTTCTCTACTTTTCCACCCCACCGCACTTTTGGAGCGTGCGACTGAAAGTGTTTTCATTGCCTCACTAATCTTGAATCTTTGATGACCTTTGGTCTCGTTTGCCAGGGTCGGATCGTGTCTGTTTTATTGTTGTTGCAGATTTAGAACCACGACTAATTTGGCAAGCTAGTGGCCAACCAGCCTACGTTCATTCAGCCATTACGGGGCCCGGGAGGGAGGGTTCACCTTTTCCTCTTGGCTCCGGTTGAGATAATGTTTTTAACATACCCTCATTCTCCCCCCCCGCTTTCTTTTTCTCCTAGCCCCCCCCCACACCTTTCTTTTTCTTATCTATTCTTCTAACTACCCGCAAGGTGATATTGGTTATAGCATGGACAATCCTGCTGCGGATGACATCTAGAGGATTGTCTACCCTTCTGATCCCAACCCCGAAGTTTGTCTTCCCAGTCCTAATGCTTGCAATAATATCGGCGGCTTTATTTCGTCGCCACTTCTTCACTTTCTCGGGCTTCACCACCTGCTTTCTGCGTATTTCGCCCTCGTTGGCTTTAATCTTTTATTTCGATAGAACAAAAGCAACGTGGAAGTTTTTTATTTCTCTTTGCGTGGTGAGAAGTTCAAGTGTATTTTGTCGTTGCCTCTTTTGAAATAACTAATAAATGCTATATGCTTAATGAAATCCTTTTAGTGGGCAGGGCCTCCCATGCCCCATCTTCTGATTTCTTTCTTTTTATTTATAAAGTCAAAAAGTTTCTATCCTTTCCCGAATTCTACTTATCCACGTTCACTTTTCCTCTTCGATTTTCAATAATTACAAGGTATCGAAAAACATACCAGTGAATGGTGAAAGAAAATGTAATGAATACAACAAAAATGAGCGATTTATGAAATTTCAGTTTCGTCTCTAACGGAAGAATGAAAGAACACTTTATTTGCCATAGAAGATCGGAGCTTCTTTTGAGAAGACAGCCAACAGACTCGTAGCACTGGAAGGACAACTAGAACCAAGGAATTATAACCTCAACAAGACTGATAATTCGTTGGATATAAGCCAAAAGTGCAGAGAAAGTTGGAAGGGAAACAAACAAAAGATACGAGACTATAAATTCGTGGTCTAAGAAGCCGTTAGCGGAAAGGTCTAATAGAAATATAGAAGGGAAGGAAAAAGGCAGTAAAATATATCAGCATGAAAGACGAAGAGAATGTACAGTAAATAAAGTATATCTTAAATCACATACCGAAAAAAATAAAGAGAACAAATAAACTCTTAGCTTAATCAGGAACATGAAGTTTCAACGTCCCCAAATCTACCACTGCTAGAATTTTCATCTCTGAATGTTAAGCCAGTCACTCGGAGGAGTGGCACGGCCTTCTGGCATCAAGATACCGTTAGTTTCAAACTAGATTGTGAATAGCTAGGATTTATTTCTTCTAGACATCTCTCCTTTTTTCATATTTTACTCCACTTTTAAAAAGTTCCCCCACCCATTTTTTGGTATAAGCTACTTATTTTGCAGTCTAGTCGCCAACCAGCTTTTGCCCCTTCACCCCTAGTCGGGGTGTACACCTTTTCACCCTCAAATTTAAAAAATGAACTTCAAATTTAAAAAGTTGACTTTCATATTAAAAAAAATTGAAGTTGAAAATGTTGACTTTCATATTATAGAAGCTGAATTTCAAATTTTCTAAAAATGACTTTCAAAATTTAAAGTTGATTTTAAATTTAAGATAAGTGAATTTCCCCCACCTGGGGTTAACCCATATTTATGCCCAATCCACACACTCTTGGGTAAACAGTCGAGCCGAGGTTTTTGCGAGCCATTAGGCTATTTCAGCACCCAATGGTCCCACTTTGGTTGGCCGTGTGCTGTAAGGTCGTTTCTTGCGACCTGGAGGCGGTGTTGAGTCCATCTTTTATTTGTTTGTTTTATCTTTTTCATACATCTCTTAATTTTATACAGGTAGAAAATACCAGCATTCAAATTTGCCTAATTGAAAAGAATTTCGGTGTAGTATTTGAAAAAATACTCACTTGGATACTGAGAGGACTGAGTTATGTATGTGAACGGTTACTAGGGGCACGAAAAAGCTGCTTATGAGGATATGATGAGAAGAAATCCCACAAGCTGTGAAAGTTGGCTCCCTAATGTCACGTAGAATGTTTGGCCGACATGTTGAAAAGGTTCGGAAGATGATTGATGGAGATTTTATTTTCTAATTTTATACTGTTTATAATTACAAACGCATATGGTAAGTAATACTACATGTAGATATGAGTCTTACGAATGTTTTTATTTTTGCGTAGGTTGGTGGCGAAATTAGTGCTGTTGACGTTATACACATTCATATCATATAACATTTTTTAATTGAAAGAAACTTTTTATGTTGAAAATCAGCTTTTTAAGTTGAAGGTAAATATGTTTAATTTTGAATTCAATTATTTTAATTTAAAAGTCAACTTTTTAAATTTGAAGTTCAATTTTTTTAATTTGAGGGTGAGAATGTGTAGTATCAGGGTTCTCGCCTTACTCATGGCTCCAATTGAAAGTGGTGGTTTTACAACTTACCTGAATCCTAACCACATCATTTTTTTACTTTTCTATTCTTTCATGTCCAAGTCTCGGTGGCGTGCCTAAACCTCACCCAATGGTTCAGATAATTTTCCCCACAGCCAACCGCATTTCCACCAACCCAACTCTTTCTACCCACGCCAGGACACCGGACTGATATGTCAACAACCCAATGAGAAACAGGCAACCTTGCCATTACACACAATCGTCACTTTCATATTCACATTCCCTTTTAAGACCTCTACCTTTCTGCAGTCCCGGACATCACTTTCTTCTCCCAAAACTCTACCCCTGAAACATCCTGGAACGTATTTAATACTTTAGATATGACCACTTACCAATCGTTAGTAGAACAAACACAAGATTTAAACATGTTGGCTAAAAGAACATCTCCAGAAATTACAAAATAAAAAACAAATGTGAATAATTGACAATCGGCAAAGTACAAGACTCCAAAATAGCAAGTACTATACCCATTGAGCATTAACAGCACTGTAAAATATACATACTTTAAATACAATCCTGAAAAATACACATTCTTGGAGTAAACTGAAAAACATACAACTGCTATTTCATAACCAAAATTCAAAGCCTCATTAGATAATGCAACACACTAATGTGCAATTCTCAAACACCCACTCTCGCCGGCACATTGCACAACTACAAGTACTAAACACGCAAATGAGCGTTAATGGAAATATATGGTTCTAAATAACATAATTTTCATGAGTTTCACAACCCCTGTAATTTGGTAGAATATTTAGGTCTGGGGGTGTTCGTTGGGTAGTACTTCTCTCGGTTCTATACAGTGCAGAGTATGGTTGTAGTGTTATAGAGTTTATGGAGGAGCTGGGCCTTTCCCCGCCATGCTACAGGATTTTTTAAATATCGTTGGTAGAATGTTTTTGTTTTGAGTGAGCAACGACTTCCCTGAGGTAAGTAGGCTTGCTTCCTATTATATTTTCATTTTATTGCGTTGATTCACTTGAAATGTTTTGAAATAGTAAATCGAAGATCCCGTTAAAAAGAAAATATTTAATATTTAATCAAAATATGATCTACCTGAATCAGTATGCTATTTCTATTATATTCTTTAAGTCTATTGGCAACAAAATCATTAAAACAAATATTATTAAACCTTTTGTCGCGAATATGAAGTTCAAAGTGCTTGGAAACACGGGACTCAGTTGGGATAGAGTCTATTTTATGGATAAACTTTATGGGCTTGGACTTGGACATAATAAGAGATGAAGTATAGGTAGAGTTAGAGAGAGAGAGAGTAAGAGAATAAAGTGGATAAAGGGTGAGTTTAAAGAATAGATGATGAGTAGGAGACAGAATAAAAAGATCCCTGGTGAAAGAGTAGCTCTGTTTGTTTTAGTTTTGTATGGTTTTTTGTTTTTTTATTTGATAAACTATAATTTTATAGTTTATTTGAATTTAATTAACGTTGTTAATTTAATTAATGGGGTTCATCTTTAATGATGATTTTTGGCATTCAAGCCTCTATTTGAGATGGGGGTTTTTAATCCCGCTCGGGGTATTTGAACAAATATTATTTTTTCCTTTTGAAATGTTAAATTGAGTTGGAAAATAAAATTTTTATTTTTAGCGTAAGTTTGAAGTGAAGTTAATTTTAGCTAATAAAACTTGCGCATTACACTGGTTTGGTCTTGTCTATTGTCGATTATGTAGTGTGTATTGGGGAGTTACGTCATCGTCAGACTGTAATTTACTGCTTCTAAATGGTCTTATTTGTCGGTCGGCTTCGATGTCTAGGTGTGTACGAGAGAATTCAGGGGTCAAGCGTACACCAATGGATTGCCATATCCTCTTAGCTCTCTCGTGGAGCGCCACTTGATTGGAGATAATCCAACCGAGTCGCGGAGCTCCCTCTGTCGTTTGTGTTCTCTTCTTCGGGTATTTGTAATAAGTAAAACCGCCTTGTTCTGGATAATTTGTAGTTTCGCAATGTGGGTCTTGGTGCTCGCGTTTAACGGCACCGGGGGGGGGGGGGGTACAAGAGTCTCGAGCGAATGCACGCATTGAATATCTTGAGTTTATGTAAGCAAGTTAGGTCAATAAACCTATAAAACTCCCTCAAATCTCTCTTGCTATTCGCGACTGTTCGCTCGATAAGCCTCTTGTAGCCCCCTGTGGTGATTTTGATCCCCAGAACCGTCCCTTCTAGGTAGTAGGGGATTCGCCTCCCTTCTATTCGTATGTCATTGAAGGTCTTGCGAAACATGGGAATTATTTTGAATTTTTAGCCATTGGTCGATATCTTGCACTTCCTCTCGAAAGAGTTGATGTTAGAAATCTCCCTAGCCGTATTTATCGCCATAAATTCCCTGTGAACGTAAGCAGCTGTACAAATTTGCGATATATCGTCAGCGAACTGAACGTATATCGTACCTTCGGATAGAGGTTGTGGTAGGTCACGTGTATATATGTTGTATAGAAGGGGACTGAGACAGCCCCCTTGTGGGACTCCTGATTCAAGCTCGAATTCGGGGCCTTTGTATCCTCTGATGTGTATTTATGCTCTCCTTTCCATTATGTAGTCGCAAAGAATCCTCTCAAGAATGGGGTCGAGACCTATTTGAAGGATCTTAAATTGTAGGCCTCTCTTCCAAACCTTATCAAAAGCTTTCTTGACATCTCAGAGCACCAGGTCGGCATGCCTTTTGTCTGCCTTGATCTTCGTGAGGGGTCGACTCGGGAGCTGGAAGGGCTTTATACTTAATATGGGGAACACTATTTTCATCGGCTTTAATTAGGAGGTCAGTGATTTTATCCAGCTCATTATCTATCTCTTCTAAATTGGCGTCGAGTAAAGGGTCAGGGATATAATTTAGAAGATAGTGCCTGTAGCTTTCCAAGTTCGCCTGCTTGTAGTTTTTGCGTTCTGGGATTGCAATTTGAATGGGATTTACACTAATTGTAATTTTAATAGCCTGGTAATCACTCGGAATTATGGGGCCCGGTTCAATGTAGTAGTTATATGGAAACCTGATACTGAATAAAACAATATCAGGTTTCGTTGCTGCATTTCCCGTAATGTATGTCGGGAATTCTGGTCTGATTCTTGTCACGTATTTTCTGTCAAGTAAGACTTCGATGTTTCTGCCTGCATTGTTTGTAGGAGGTATACCCTGCCGCTGAACACCTTGCATTCAGATCTCCAGCAAAGATTACGTTTTTCTTATGGCTGAAGATCTGTAGAAGGTTGTGCAGGGGTACATAGCCGCGTCTTGGGGGTTGATACCCCGTGGCCACGACCAGTCCCCCCAGGGTGGTGCCTACCTCAATGGCAAGGTAAGATTCATCTAAGTCGGGTAGTTTTTTATCTTTTAGTCCTTTTTTGACGGCTATTTCGCAGCCGTCATACCGTTTCTGGCTATGATTTTTACTAATGACGTCGTATTGGAATATTTTAATCTCTTTATGCGCGGTCATTTCGTGTTCGTTAATAAGTATGATGTCGGGGTCATTTGGCGCAAAATATTGCCGTAGATGGAACCTTTTCCGTCCTATCCATCGACGTTCATCTGTACTATCGTTAGTCTATTGGTCATTTTGTGTAATTCTTGGGTGTTTTTATGTGTGAGATTAAAGTGGACGCTTATTCGCGATCCACTTTAGCCCTATGGGGTGTACTGAGCGGGGTGCGCTCCCTGCCGTTTCGATTTTTTTCTGTATTCGGTGTCCGTGATTGTATGAAAGCAGTCGGAGGTCAATTTTACGATATTTCGTGAGAGACCCTCCTCAACTTGCAATTCCGGAACCTCAACCTCATCAGAGCATTTCCACTTGTATCTTCCGGTATTAAGACCCTCGGATACTTCGTGGGAATCGATTTCGGGTGGAAAGAGGGCCGGATCAGGGGCATTTAATTTAAGATTGAATCTTCTCTAATGATATTTAAGCTGGGTCTCTATGCCTCGAGATGAGGAAGTTGACCTGGGACCACGTGTTTTTGAAAGTTTTCTTGACCTTGAAGACCTGGTCTCTTTTGGTCGCACTGCTTCCCTGTTTGGTGTCTTGGTGTGTGTTTTGGGTGTATTCGAGTTAGTTTTTTTGGGTGAAAGTGGCGCTTGTTTCTCTGTTTGGGAAGTATGTTTGTTTTTGTTTAGACGTGGGTCGCATGCGGTGGCTGTGTTTTGGGGCGTGGGTACTTTTTGGCATGGTTTCGGGCACTGAGGGGCTACGCTTATACGCATAAACTCCTCTGAAAGAGGGTTGTCGGGGAACCACATCTCCTGTATGCCGTTCTTTACGAGCATACGGTTGACCTCGGTTGCGAAAGTTCCAGGGCGAGTGATGTTAGCTATGTGTGCATAATAAATGCACCACATAATTTTGGTGAAGTGTTCATTTTCGATGTGAAAGTAAGTCTTCTGGTTGTTCGTCTCAGCAATCGCGGCTTTGGCAACTTTTGCATAGGTCGAATTAACCTTCTTTTCCTCCGTCTTGCGTCGTAGCTGGGTTTCTTTTTGGATTTCTGTCTTCCTGATCGGGCATGCCATGGTCATAGTCCGGTGGGGCCTTCGCAGTTCAGACACTTTGGGGAGGTACTCTTGCAGTCGCGCCAAAAATGGTTGCGACTGGCACAGATTGAGCACAGTGTGAGGGCCTTATTTTCAGGACAGCTTCGAGGTGGTGTGTTTGCCGTACTTGTAGCACCGAAAACACATTTGCAAGTCAACAAACCCCTTCTTTTTCAATCTGTTCTGGGCATACTCTCACACTAAATATAAGCAATCCAAGATCCTTAACCTTTTGCGCCATCACCGTATCCTCGAACACAACCTTGAATACCTGCGTGTAGGTTTTGAATTTAATTACCTCTACAACTTTCGCCCAAGGGTGGTTCCTTTTAACTTCGTTTTTAATATCTTCTGCCGAGTGGCTCCCGACCCAAGAGTCGAGGCACCTGCATATGACACTACGATGCGTTTTGATTTGAGGGAATGCGTGGGGTTTTAGGTTCACATTCTTTAGGCATTCAACTGCTTTGCTTGAGGTCAAGGCTTCACAATTGGCATCCCTCGCACAAATAGAAGAGTATCCATTTTGTATGTCAATGAGTCATACCAAGGCAATCTTTAAGTTTCCGTATATTTGTTTAAGTACACTTCCACGGTCAGGCTTCGGGCCCTGCGAGAGGACCCGAAGAGTAATTCGAAGAGTCTTTTTCATTTTTTATACATCATACCGCAAAAAGGATGGTTACAAATCATAAATAGTACTTGTGTAAAAATGTGGTGAGAGAGAGAAAAAAAGAGGAGGAGATCAAAGGGTCAATGTCCAAGTACAAAAAATAACCACTTTACCTCAAAAACCTTCCACGAAGGAGTGAAGCTTCGTCCCGTAGCCGTCCTCAACGAAGAAGGCCAGTGGTCCACTTCCAAACGATCGAGCTATCACAATCAAGACTAGTCACTCTGTTCACTCTTGTCGCTAAAAATTCTCTTCATAAAAATTTAGAAATTGGCTGTCAAAGTGGGAGTCAAACTTGCTATAGCAACCAGAGCAGTCCGCTATAAACTTTATATCCCGCTCTTCTAAACTTATATTCATCCTCCTGAGAAGAAGAAGTAATTTGGTTCAGATTGCTGAGCGTATTTCAGCAATCTGATTAGACTTATTGTTTCACCTTGTTTCATAAAAGAAGAAATGAAAATTGCATCAAAAATAGATCTTAAATTTCTTTATTTTAAACTACGTCCCAAATCTTTGTGAAGTTCCTATTTTATAAAGATTCATTAAATCACTTAATTAACCTAGAAATAACTGAAATATCAAGAGAAGTTTGTCCTTCATCAACAGAATTTATCTGGATGGTTTACAACTTTGAAAACGCACATGAGCCTATTGGACATTCTCCTTATTTTTTTTTCTGCATTAAACCAAGATATCTCACCAAAATGATCGTATATAAACTCATACCAGAAAATTGGCAAACTTTTTCAGCATTTATGAATCCTGAAAAAGTGTTTTCCAACATGTCACGCAGTTTTTTAAGATTCCGAAAAAAACTTCTCATTAAACCAGATAAATAGAATGGTGCAGTGATCCTTGAGAGAGAGGACTATTCCCAGAAGATCCATAATATACTAAATGATTGTACGAAATTTCAACCTACAAATGAGTTACCCAAATCCTACGAATCAAATAATAAGTTAATATTTTTTAATACAAGTTCAACAGGTATTTAAAATTACTAAAGATAGCTAAAATCAATTATTTGTATCTTATAACTACTGAGACCCATGCTTGCATCCTCTTTTTAATATCATACGATGTGGCAAAATACTTGGTTAAAATCCTCTCGCCATTATCCAAGAATCAGTTTAACATACAAAACCATTTTCGCTTTAAAGAATAACTAATCAACAAGATTAACGATCACTCCATGGGTATTTATGACGTTGAATTTTTAATAAAAAATTCCTCTCATTTATACAATCAATTTAATTTTAAATGAGGTATTCCATTTCTAACATACGTTTCATTGATTTTCTCGAGGCCAATTAAAATAAAACTCTAGAATTAACTATGTCAGATTAATAGTTCATCTTTAATAATAAAGCATATTGCCTGATTATCGGGGTCGCAATAGGTTCTCAAATGGGGATTCCTGCGGCTGTCTTCATAACACATCTCAAGAATGAAATGTTTTGTAAAGAATGTAAAGAAATGTTTTGTAAAGGGAGTTGTAACAACAGAATACAATCTCTTTGTTCCGATATCCAAACTATCGCTTTATGTAGCCTAACATCCTTTGGCCTTTATTCTCCGCATAAATAACTGCTTCGAGAACTTGAGGTCACAAGGGCTAGTTACACCCAACTCCTTTTCAGTATCAGTGCATTCAAGAGCAGTGCCCTTAAGGGTATACTACGATTGGAAGTTTCGGTGGCCAATATGCATCACTTTGCATTTGTTCACGTTAAAGGAATTTGCCACGTGTCCAACCACTCCCAAATCTTCTGAAGATTTTCTTGTAGGCAGGCGGTATTTCCTTCCGTTGCAACGTTCATACCAAGTTTGGTATTATAGGGAAATTTAGAAATCTTCGCAACCATGTCACCATCCATGTCTCTAACATAGATATTGAACAGTAGTGGTCCCAGGATGGAACCTTGAGGAACACTCGTTGCCGTCTGCCGCTTATCCAGTTCTATATCCAACCTGCTACGTTTCCGTCTATGCCCAGTGCACGCACTTCTAGGAGAAGGCAGTGATGTGGTACCTTATCAAAAGCTTTGTGATAGTTTAAGTAGATAACATCCACCACCTTATCCAGGTCGTGCTTACTGCAAACGAAGTGTAAGAAGTCCACAAGATTCGTCAGGCATGACCATTGCCTCCAGAACCCGTGCTGGAAACTCTTCAGTAGCAGGTTTGACGTTATTTTGTCCACCATAATGCTTTCCATGAGTTTACAAACTATAGAAGTTAAACTAATAGGTCGCTAGCTCGACAGTTGGCTATAGTGTACTTTATTGAAGATATGAGTCAACTCCGCCTCACGCCAGTCTCTAGAAACGCATCCAATCCGGATTGACATGTTGAAGATTGTGCGCAGATGTCGTGACACATCATCACACACTTCTTTCAACACTTTAGGTAGAAACCTTTCCGAGCTAGGGGACTTATTCATGTTTAGGTCCTTAATTCTTTTTTTCTACTTGGCTTTGGGTTAAATCCATTTTCTCTAGCTTCTCACTAAGTAAGAGTCCATGGGGGATGGGACCACACTCTTTAGTGAACATTAAAGAGAAGCAGTCGTTCAGGAGGTTTGCATTTTCGGTATCTCAGTGCTTAATGCCCCCTTCTCATTCACGAAAGGGCCAATCTTGCGGGAAGTTGGTTTACGGCTATTTACATAACCAAATAACTCCTTGAGACTCTCTTTGCAAAGTCTTACTACTCAGAGCTCCTCGGCACGCTTTGCCACTATTCTGCCTGACTTCACTCTTGTAGCTAGCCTACAATACTCATTGAAGTCATCAGAAATTTTTTAAAGCAGGTACACAGATCAAATAAGCCGAAGCCATGGCTTGTATATAGATATATGAAAAACATCCCACAGGAAAATGAAAGGCGGATTCCAACTACTTTCGAACTTGTTCAGTTCATTATCGAGGAATGAATATATATATATATATATATATATATATATATATATATATATATATATATATATATATATATAACGGACTGGAAGCATTAATTTACTGAGATGCGCCTTGCGTAGCTTGTTCAACTAGGAATAAAAGCACGATTTTAGTGCATCAGGTTGATTCATCGTGGTGAGTAATAGAATGGAAGATATCACATTGGCGTGATATACTCGTATATCAGTGAAAGAATAAACCAGAATATTTGAAGCAAGATTTTTTTTATACCTATCGGAATAGTTTCGGGAAGATGCCATTTTCAACTAATAATGAAGAAACTAGGCAAGGAACACAGTATATATTATAAGGTAAGCCACATCCTTAACAAAATTAAACCACAGGAAATGATCTAAGAAATACTCAAGTGTGTCTGGCGCAAACGACAAGCTAAAAAAAAATGAAATAAAACAGGAAACAATCTGGAAAGTTGCTAATCTCCGAGAACCATTGCTTCCGGAAGTTTATAAATACGTTTGGCGACTTTATTCAATTCGATATATATTTATTAAATTTGTTATTTCTCTCTTCTCGGTAAATGATCGCCTTCACTGTCTCGCCCTCTGCTCCCTTTGATTCTGGATTCTTCTAATGTCCCTCTCTTTTGCCTTTAAAAAACCCTCGGGTTTCTTGTCTCCTTTGCTCATTCGCGTCCAATTCTTATTTTCTCTTGTACTATATGTATTTATAGTCAGCTACACCAGGTTTCTGCATCTTTCTTTCTGTCTTCAAATTTTATTTGAAAGACAGAAAATAAAAATGGCATTGCCCTGTGGTGATTGTATTATCACCCGCAGATCCTGTAGTTGCTTTCTTTGTATGTGACATGGACAGTGAGCCTATAAATTGTGAGCGGGTAAAAGCATGTGGTATAAAAACTCCTTGGAAGTTCCTAGCTTAGGGAGATACTGGGTGTGATGGGGTAACGCTATAGGCGAAATATAGTTACTGTGCCTGGTAGCTTAGCGGTAAAGCATCTGACCGGCAATCAGCACACCCGGGTTCGAGTCCCGGGCAGGAATTCAAAACTCTTTTCCCCTGGCGTTATTTCTGTCTTCTTGGTAAAGGATCGCCTTCATTGTGCCGCCCTCTGCTCCCTTTGATTCTGGATTCTTCAAATGTCCCTCTCTCTTGCCTTTAAAAAACTCCGGTTTCTTGTCTCATTTGCTCATTCGCGTCCAATTCTTATTTTCTCTTATATATATATATATATATATATATATATATATATATATATTTATATATATATTTATAGTAGGAATAGGAAGACCCAGGTGATTACACTAATCATTTTTTGGCCGGACGTTTCGAACCTTCACTAGAACCATCTTCAGCGACTTTATCGACTAATGGGAAGGGGAAGGAATATTAACAATAACAGTTAAACAGTTAGAAGCATGCTGCATTATCTAATGGGTAAAAATTCGTATAAAGACAAGTTAAAATAATAAAATTGACAATTATTGAGATTAAAGTAAAAACACAAATAACAATATAGAATTAATTGATACTATCCAGTGTAATTTTGAAAAATAATAGAAAGACGTGAAGATATAACATAAACTGACTTGAATATCAAAAATTAAAGGTAACTGGAGTAAACAATAAAATTACCTATTATATTAAATTATAAACATAAAAACAAAAAAGAAAAGAAAACAAATATGAATTAATTAAACAGAGGTACTACCCTTTATCGTAGGAGTTGTGAAATCAACTAACAAAATATAGAAAAACTACTAACGAGATTTGTTCGTTTGGTCGGTTGGCTAGTTAATGTATTGAAGTGTTGGTTGGTTATATAATGAATAGTTTAATTGAAGAGGAAGAATTATTTATGTTTGGATTTATTTTATTGACTCAAAGATTTGTAAATCGAGAGAAGTTAAGGCTGAAGATAATAAGGTAAATGAATCAGCATTAAGAGGATGATGGTGATACTCAGAGTGTTCCTTATCAAGGATAACTACATGTGAAAATAATAAAATAAGACTAAAAAATAAAAGACTGCTTCTAAGATAAAAATTCAACAATGAGAAAGTAGGCGAGAGAGGCAAAATTACAGCATAATTATGATTGTGTTAACGCAGATAATTCTCGATTTTACAGGGCGAGGCTAAGGTGGAAAACACAAATTTTCTCTTCTCGTTGACGTGCAGAGATGACAATCAAAAAGGCCGATCGAAATACAGTTTTTTGGCTCTCTTAGAAAACTTGGATTATGCGTTATCTCTCGTATGTGAGAAGAGCGACTTTCGACGGCTTCGATGAAGAGCTAGTTAGCCATAATTTGCCTTCTTAATCACATAATTATGATTCTCAAAGCGTATGCTCACTACCTTAGTGTGCACGTTTGAATCCCATTCCTGTACGCAATTTTGCGAATTAGGAAATATATATATATATATATATATATATATATATATATATATATATTTATATATATGCAACAAAGCCCACAGGGAAATTAATAACAGGATTCCAAGTACTTTCGAACTTTATTTCGAAAGTATTGAAAATTGTAATATATATATATATATATATATATATATATATATATATATATATATATATATATATATATATATAAGGATGATACAGAGGAAAGGGAACGCCCACAAAAAAGAAAATAAATCAACAAAATGAATTAGTTTGAAAATGGAAACTTTAGGAGAAGCGAAGAGTCACAGAAAAAAAAGAAAAAAAAGAAAAAGGGAAGAGAAATTCAAAAGACTAAAGGTTGACAAGAGCATTAAAATACCGCCTAAGCAATTAGGGAGGGAGAAAATATGAGCGAGAGATTAACATCAGAGGTCAGGATTGAAAATCCAAGTTAGAATAAGTACAAATGTTCTAATGACTTGACTCAAACAAAAGAAATACACAGACATAAATATAAGGCTACATAGATGCGCGCACACACACACACACACAAAAAAGAAATAGTTTAAGATTAATATAAATATTTAGTCTCAAATTAAAGTTTCGACATTCCATTGTGAATATAATTTTTTAAAATAACCTTCGTGAAATTGTATCGTTATTATGACAGATGATTTTAGCAGAATTCCAATCAATATTGCGATTAAAATATGACATATGAACATAAAATGAACTGCTATCTTCCCCAAGACGGATATTATATTTATGCTGAGAAATTCGTTTTTTTAAAGATTTATCTAATTGGCCAAAGTAATATTTAGAGCAATCGATACATTTTACGCAATATACATTACCAATAGGGTAAGGGGCGTTCTTGACTAATAGTTTAGAGATAGTATTATTATAGTTAAATACTAAACAAATGCTTAGCGATTCTAAAATATGAAGGAGAGAAGCAAAGGACGGATTAAAAGGAAGTACAAGAGTATTTTCACTATTAAAAGGCGCGCTAGGTTCAAAATGATACAAAGACTTTTTTGTTAACTGAAGGCATTTATCAAGGAAATGAAAAGGATAACAAAGTTTATGGACGATGTCCAAATTTTGGAAAATTCAGTGTCAAATAATTCAGTACGAACCACACGAAGTGAACGGAGAAACATTGAAATAAAAAATTGATTTTTTGACTTTAATATGGTAAGAGGAGTAAAAGTGTATATAAGATGAAGAATTAGCTTGTTTCCGATAGACAGAGAATTTAAAACCAGAAAGCATGCGCTGTATTAATAAATCAAGGGAAAGAATACTTCTACTCTGTTCTATTTCAAAGGTAAATTTGAGGAAAGGCACAAGTGAATTAAGTTTGTTCAAAAAAAGAAAAAATATTTTCAGAATTGGGCCACAAGCAAAGGATATCATCAATTTAGCAAAAGCAGATTATAGGAAAATCTACATTAGGATTTAATGATCTTAGTTTGTATTTATCTTCCTTTTTGTCACTCTTCGCTCCTCCTGTTTCCATTTCATATTGATTCATTTTGTTGATTGTTTTTTTTTTTTTGTGGACGTTTCCTCTCCTCTGTCTAATCCTTATATATATTACAATTTTCAATACTTTTGTTATTCCTTGATAAAGAACTCGAAATAAAGTTTGAAAGTACTTGGAATCCTCGCATTAATTTTCCCTGTGGGCTTTGTTGCATTTATTGCTTACTCACGCGATACTTTGTTAGTTTTCCATATATATATATATATATATATATATATAAATATATATATATATATATATATATATATATATATATATATATATATATATATATATATATAAATAGTTAAAATGGTAATGTTGCACTAGCTAAGCTCTCAATAGGCTTTAGTCGCGTCACCCTTACTATTGTTGCAACCTGAGTAGTTAGGCGCCACTGACGGCGCAGGTTTTGAATTCCTGCCATTTCCTTGATCGATCTCGTTTATTTAAAATACTTTCACGTTATGATGAATTCTCCGTATGCAAATGAGAGTTCAGAAGCAAAATGGCCAATAACTGACAAAATGTAATAACGTATTTATAAAAAATGCTAATTTGATAAAGCTATTTACTGCAATATTTTATACATAAATGTCAAGGATTTCCCGGGTGTATAAGAAGAGTATGAGCGAGAGAGAGTTAGAGAGAGGCAGTTTAAAATCATTAGAGCCTAGCATTGCAAAAGCGGTTTTATGGATTTTTCTTTTATGTATACCTACATTTTTAAGTGAGTGACATGAAAGGCGATAAAAGAGATGGTTGGAGATAAAAGAATATTCAGGAGAGAAAGCTGAAATGGCCTGACAATAAACCAACAAATATCGCAACTCGTGAATGAAGAACCTAAAGCAATAAAACGAAAGACCGCTTTCTATTTTACAAAAATGGCAACTTGGGAGAGGTAAAATGGATTTGGGGTATTCTTCTCCCTTTCTATATGTCTCACTTCCACACATTATTCTAAAATACCAAAATAGCGAAAGCTAAAAGGGAACTGAGCAGGTTGAGCGGCGCAAATCTAGGGGCATCTTAGGAAGTTGCGCAACAGCAGCTGAATACGAAAAGCCAGAAATTTGAGGGAAAAATATTTACCTTTTCGATTCTCAATCTTACAATACTCATCTACCTACTTTATAATCTAACCCAAAAGGGGTTGCTTCCATTACCTTATAGAGGAAAGTCATATTCACTGGTTTGAAAAGAGCAGGAGATTTCCTTAGCCGGAAAAAGCCAAGGGTGGTGTATAATCGCAGTTCAGCTATTCAAACACTAATATTTTCTCTAAAATTAAAAAGAATATATAATATATGGAAAAATGACTTTGGTTAACACACTAAATGCATCTTTATTAGAACTTTTTTTCACTCTAAACTGCCTTAGACTGACCTGGTGTCGTTTGATGACTCGAACAAAATCACTCGAAGAGCAGTAAATAGGCAAACGGCAAAAGCGTCGGGCGCGAACTGTTGTTTCGCTACGCTTACTCCTCCTAGGTTTTATCTGATAACGTTGGCAAGATAGCGTGAGATAAGAGCCACCATATTTAAAAGAGAAGGACAAATAGATAGCGTGAACATAAAGGCAGACAAAAATAAATAAAGGGATGAATATCATCCTAGCCCCGGGCATTGTGACAAACAGGGACTTGTTATTAGATCGGTGAACAAACAAGGTGAGCGGAAAATTGGAGACAGAAACAGAGCTAAGAGAGACGCAAGCGTATATATATATATATATATATATATATATATATATATCTCAACGACAACTCAGCAGACTGAGGGAAAGAGAACACAGCAAAGAGAAAAATAGACAAATAAACCAAACAGAGATCAGCTTGGCAGGGAGAATAAAGGCAGGCAGAAAGAAAAGTTCAAGAGGCCATGGTGGGCTTCATATTCGGGAGGTGGATCTGCCCATGCTCTTTGTGTGTCTTTAACTGGTCCCTGATGAAGTTCACAATAAAAATACTGATTTATTTTTCACTTTATTCTTTTCCTCTCTTCATTTCTCTTCTGTTCTCCCCACATTCTCCTCCATTTGAGTGAGCACTCCTTCGTTGGATTACACACATATCTTTCTCCTTTTCAAGCGAATATAATCTGATCCTTTTTAAATTCACAGGATGCAGCAACCACCTTCTCTGGCAATGGCTTGTCTCTGACAGGAAGAAGTGGAGTGTATTCGTTACATGGGATATGGTGAAGCTTCCAGCAAAGTGACGCTATTTCCATGTAACCTATCTAGGAGATTCGGGGGCAAAAATATTATTATAATTTTGATTCTCTCTAAGTTCAATTAAAGTTCGTATAATCGAGTCCTTTTGTGTTCTTCGAACTTGATCTTATGATACACCCCATGCTGTATCCCGTACTGTTCTGCAAACCCTTTTTTAATGTCACAGTCTGAGGCAGCTCCTTATATACACGTTACCTGCCCTGGTACCGACACGCGCGGGATCGCTACCCCTTGGCACAGATTCCTGCGCAGAGGACCTGGGTACTCATGGACGCTCTGTAGGAGGCTGTCCTCTATTTATTTTATTTGAATTTCTTTGTTGTTGGGCGCATGCTCCGGTTTCGGGTGGAGGCGGGCCTCCCCTCGACGCTGCTGTGTCTCCTGCTTATTCCTTTTGCATTGTTTTTTATTTGTTTTTGTTGTTTTTATTAGCCTGGTGATATGATAAATATAATTACAGCGACTTATGCCCTTGGTGGCAGTCGCCAAATGCCCCTCCCCCTCTAAAACTACCTTTTCTTTCTCTCTGTCTGGCTGTCTCTCTATATATATATCTCTCTCTATCTATATATATCTCTCTCTCAATTTATCTCTCTATCTCTATTCCATCTTTACTTCTCCGCCTACTAACTTCCTTTCCATTTTGAATTCAGTAATAAACACCAAACAAAAAACAAACGAGGCTTATTCGTTCCTCTCCTCCTCACACGGGGGTGACCTGAGTCCGTTCTCATCAGAGCTGCCATCGTCGTAAAACCGAAGTCCTTCTGTTCATTTCCGTTGTTAACAGAACAGGGGAAAATTTTTACTGGGTTCTCTAAGGGAACCGAGGAAACAGGAAATCGCATGGCAAGTATGAAGAGCAGATGTCTCCTTCGGGGCTACATAGGAAATTGCCTCTTATATCCTCATATAATGCCTGTACAACAATCAGGATTTTCGTCATAAATTCCCCCGTTAAATCTAGTACCTCTTTTGTCGCAATTCGCAGGCCTAATGTAATATGTGTGTATGTATTATATTAATAAGCTCTGGCAAAAACCCTAAAACACACTCCAGGCTATTCCATTGTATGAAAAACAGTAAGGAAAGAATATCAGAACAATGGAGACAAGGGATGTATATTATATATCAGCTATACGCAAATCTACTTATTATGTAAATGCTTGAGAGGTATTGATCAAATCTATTCTTAATCATTGTTGGTGAAATACTTACAACTAATTTCGAGCGTAAAATATTTCATATATGCTTTCATTTTTAAGAGAAAATGTTCTGCGCTATCTCGTGTTGTGTTCATTTTCTGTCCGTAACGAGTAGCTGGCTCAATGTAGGGTAATTGAGGTCACTGAGTTCAAATTAATATGAGTTGACTACCAGGTGGTGCCACCTACTGGTTAGAGGTGCTAAATTGGACATTTTCGTCGTGGGTCTACTAGATAAAGTCCCTCTAGTTTCTTGATAAGCTCGAAGTAATTATTTCTAGTAGTCTCTGATAATTAACTCAAATAGAAACTCTTCAAATTAGTCGAGTTGGTTAGTATTTTAAAGAGCCATGCGTTGAACACACAAACATCAATTCTCTCGTGAAAATGAATTAAGATCTTTTATTCCCACTTCATATGATTTATTTCTAAATTCAGGACTTTCGTAGATAAGGAGACCAAATTTGAACCGCATAATCCAAGTTGGTCTGACAAAACGTTTTATATAATGAATATTAATTTCGATTTAAATATAAAATTTGGACTATATGAAGCAGAGTCTCTTAGTTTTGATTGTTTAGGTTTTGTCGAAATTAATACACCAAAAGCTTTTTCCAACGTAACAATTTAAATTATGATTATTAATTTTAGATATGTTGATTTTGGTATAATAATTACATCTTATATATCTACATACACAAACTCAATCGCCCATTTCTCAATCTAGTCCACTTCCCTAAGTAGCTTTCTAACTTTAGTAGGTCACAGCGTTTATTTTTCTTAAATATTTGCAAATTTTACATATTAAATTACTTTAAAAATTGTTAATCTAGATTGTAAACAACAAAGGAGAAAATTGGGCTTTGAAAGAAATCACAAGTGAACTATCCCAGCTTGAATTAATCCTATTTATAGACTAGGAATGTTCCGATAGGTTTCGACCCATTTTATTACAATCTCTCCTTATCTCAGGTGCTTTTAAGTTTATTAAAAGTTTCTTTTGCCTAACAGTAATTATAGATTTGGCATTTTTCCAATTAATTCCATTATTTTATTTAACCATCTGCTTAAATAAGGCAGAATATTAGTTATGGTTACATACATTTACTCGGTGTAGTTTTAATAGTACCAGGAGTACTTTTCAAGATTGTCCATAGTTAGTTTTAGCACTCTATTTACATGCTATGGAGTAGGCAGTTCCTGGTCTGGTAGGGGAGTTTTTAACAAACATTCTGTATTTGAAAATTACATTTATTTTCAGAGGGGTAATGAGACGAGGAATTCTCACAGCTTTTATAATAATAATAATAATAGGTATTTATAATGGGCCCTTCAGGGCTGTTAGCCTTTCCAGACCGCAAGTAATAGAGATAACTTAACTTATTATTAGCTTCAAAGTTTATGAAAGGATTTTTGCTCAGCTTTATAATTTTCTAAGATATATAAGGGATATCACACTAATGAATATATGATATGAATTCCAATTAATTATTCATCCAGGTATATACGGGAGTAAAATCTAAGGGCACTTAAAAATATTAAACTAAAACAATACGTTTTTCAGCTTTGATGTATATATTAATTTGTATTGCAAGTTTCTCTGCATATTTCCTATTTAAATCTGGAGGTTTCATATCAAGTAAGATAACAAAGAAGGTGAGGTTGCAGTGTTTATCAATTGAGTGAATTTAAATGATAGAACAAGTTATTAAGTTTGGTTAGGAATATATTAACATCTTAGTTATGAGGCCAAGCACACAGGAATACATCAAATCAAAGGAGATTAAGTAATTTAGTGAACTAATATGGTCTTAAAGTAATCCATATAAAGATTGTCAAGAACGGGGTATATGTACACCCACGGCCATATCGACATTTATCGGTAAAGCTTTCGGTTAAATCGCGATTTACATTGTGGAAGAATGAATATAACGAGGATAAGCAGACGCTAGTTACGTTCCACATGGGCCAAGACCCCTCATCCCCTTTACCCCTTGCCACAAGACTCTTCGAGATCGATCGCAAAGAAGGGTTTCGGTTAGCAGAGTTCGTAATTTAAGAGACTGGTGGTGTAGTCCGTTAATATAAAAATAGGAGGGTGTCAGAGCCTTTACAATGAAAACCTTGCTGCCTAAGGCTTCATCGGAAGAAAATATATGAACAGGCTCACTGTCCCCTCCGATTGTTTATGTCTATTTTCGCTAAATAGACGAAATCTCACCTTCCACGTGCGTAAAACGGAAGGGGCAATTTATCATAGCGTTGAAAATTTATGCCATAGGAGAGGGGCTTAACTGTTGGCTAGTGAGGGTTCGCCCCTCCTAAACTCGCTCGTCTTCCCTCCCCCCTAGCGGATTTCGATTTTGCGAAATTTAGAGGAGAATCTATGTAGCGATCGAGAAAAGAAGACGAGTCCCTGAGTCAAACAGGGAATAAAAGAGATAGTTGGAACCAAGCAGGACTTACCTTCCCAAGGCTGTTCTTTTGGTCGCTAAGAAGAGCCAACCAGTGGTATCGAGAACAACTCTCCTACCATTCTCGTCCAGAGAAAATCACGTATCTCAGTTTACTGAAAAAACAGAGATACCCATCACTGCCGGCTCCCCTGCAGAAAACCCCCATAATTTCCGAACCCTTCTTCAGAGTGGCTATATACTTGCTTGGGTCCATCCATCCCCCGTCTAGTGATGGGCACTCTTATATCCTGACTTTGGTAGACTGCGCCACTCATTTCCTAAACGCAGTTACCCTCAGAAAAATTGACAGTATTTCCTGTGCAGAGGCCCTCATCTGTATTTTTTCCCTAAAGAAATCATTTCAGATCGAGGTCGTCAGTTTACGTCGGAACTGATGGAATACGTGGGTAAGTTGCTCCTCATCAAACCCCTCTGCAAACGAGATGTGTGAGAAATTAAATGGTACCCTAAAGGCAGTGTTAAGAAAGCTCTATCACTCTCAGCCTCTAGAATGGCATCGGTACCTACCAGTTTCCCTTTTTGCGTGCCGAGAGATTCCTCACAGAACTTTGGGTTTCGCTCCCTTCGAATTGGTGTAAGGACGTAACGTACGAGGATCTATTAGCATCTTTAAGGAGCTCTTCACTAATTCGCAATTAGATGAATTAGTTAAATCCTTCCACGCATATGGGATCGAGCTGCGCGAACGCTTGGAGAAATGTGCGGAGTTGGCCCGGTTAAACGCGGAGGGCAACCTAGAAAAATACAGAACTTATTTTGACTTAAAAGCAAAAGATCGAAAATTAAAGCCTGGCAACGAAGTATTGATATTACTCCCTACAGAGACAAATAAGTTGCTCTCCCAAGGGAAGGGTCCCTTGTGGGCCTTCGCAGCTCGTGGCCCTGTTGATTACTTGATTGGAACTCCCTCATGCCATAGAATGTATCACAGTAACATGATCAAACATTGTTTGGTCACGGCTGAGAGCAATTATAATCGGATGATGCATCGAATTATGGATGGTTTGAGCGACGTGTCGTTCTATTTCGACAATGTGTACCTGGCTACACGTACATGGGAGTAACACATACACTCACGTGCCCAAACCGGCGTCCACACATTGTAGCCTTGAGCTGGCGGAATAAAAAGTAGTCGCCAGACGCCAGATCTGGACTGTAGGGGGGATGGTTGAGCTCCTAGAATCCGCACTCGCGCAAGGCAGCTTGTGCAGCTCTGGCCGTTTGGAATTTGCCGACGTTGAAGTCCATCATGGGGCGTGAGGTTTATAGGGACTCAACAGGCAGAGACCTTGGTGATGGCCAAATTGATGTGGGTGATGTTGATAACACGTCCATGTGATATTCCAAGTTCTCGCTCGATTTCTTTGACCATCACCCGTCGATTTTCGAGGATCATCCTCTCCACACGGGCTTCATTGTCCTCGTTTGTCACGTCTGACGGGCGTGCTGAATGGGGGTCATCTTCAAGGGACTCACGACCATGGTGGAACTCCCTTTTCCCGCGAGCAATGGTTTTATAGAAAGGGGCCGTGTCGGTGTACACTGCAACCATGCGTTCATGGTTCTTTTTTTGCATTCTTGCCTTCCTTAGGCAAAAATTTGATCAGTGCGCGGTGCTCAACCTTCTCCATTGTTGAAAAATTTGTGACTGACGGTCTGCGATCAGCTACTGCTTCTTAAATAGACGAGGCAGGAACGTGCGGCTGCAGGTCCTGACTTGCCATAACTTGTCCTTACACTCCCACAAACAGCCATACCCCCTCCTCTGTTTTGCCCTACCGATTCGCAAAACTTATTGACCGCCCCTCTTATAACGAGGACAAGCAGACGCTAGTTTGTTTATACAGCGTCAATTATTACGTTACACATGGGCCAAGAATTCTCTTCACCTTTTTCCCCGCTGCCACATGAGCTTTCGAAGTCGCTCGCAAAGAAGATTTCGTAATTTTTCGGGACTGGTGGTATAGTCCATTAATATAAACAGAGGGGTGTGTGGGAGCCTTTAGAATGAAAGTCTTGCTGCCTAAGGCTTCGTCGAAAGGAAATCTACGAGTAGGAACAGGCTTACTGTCCCCTCCGATTGTATATGTCTATTTTTGCCCAATAGACAAAATCTCACCTTCTCCGTGCGTAAACCTGAAGGGGCAAAGTGTCATAGCGTTGGAAATTTATGCTCTAGGAGAGGGGCTTAACTGTGTGTTAGTGAGATTTCGCCCCTTCTAAACTCCCTCCTCTCCCCTCCTCCCAGAGGTTAATCAACGTATATATAGTGCGATCTTTAGAAATTTAGAGGAGAATACATGTAGCGATCGAGAGAAGTAGACGTGTCCCTATAGTCCAACAAGGAATAAAGAAGATAGTTGGAACCAAGCGGGACTTACCCTCCCAAGGCTGTTCTTTTGGTCGCTTAGAAGAGCGGACCAGTGTTATCGAGACCAACTCTCCTCCCATTTTCGTACAGAGGAAATCACGTATCTCAATTTGCTGAAAAAAGCAGAGATACCCCTCACCATTGAGGAAGACCAAAGTGAATTCCTATTCGTCAAAAGATTCACATCTTGGTTAATTCTCCTTATTGAGATGCCAGAATTGATAACACAGGGATCGGGATAACTTCCATTTATCCAAGATCCCCTCAATTACTTCTTCAAGTCTAGAGAAGCATCAGCTGTTATCCCAACTCCCTCGCCTCAGCAAGGACGTTCATAGACCAACTTATCTAGGAGGCTCACTTTGAAGGTCACCTAACTGTCGACACACTCAGAATACAAAAATTATTCGATTTTTGTTATTGCCCATTCCGTGCGAAAGTCTATTCGTAGCAAAACTATTTCAATCTGGTATTCGTAACCAGACTATTTCAATTTCAAATGACTTAAGAACTAGCATTAATTGAGCTTAAATCTCTTGTATTAAAAGTGAATTTTGCGTAAACCATCTCGTATTACCTATTTGTAGTGTTATTTTTTGTTAGACACTCTTGCTATAGAATTAGTTAATTTAAAGATTTAATATTTCGTTCTTTTAGGCGGTTAAAATTATATTTTGTCAGAGTTGTTTAATTAGATTTTCGAACGCAGCAAATCGCGATAGATATATCATAATACGAAGCCTCCCTGGTTAAAGAATTAAATTAGAGCACTCTTAGAGAGAAGTGAAACGGATTAATTCATATAGGAATTAAACGTACATACGTACTCGACCGTAAACCACGACATACATTTATTGATGAAATGAGAGATGAGACTGATTAGGCAGTATGATTTATATAGGGAGTAAATGTTGTAAGATATTTTGAAAAAATAATCTTGGAGAGAGAACACACTTCAAAGCTAACCAAGGTGAAGTTAGCAGAATAAGGAACGCCAATGAGTTTACTAATGAGGTGTGTCTTTTTATTATTGTGGAAGTTTGAGTCCTTGCTGGCGAAGGGACTTACAAGCAAAGTGAACCATTCAGATCAATTATAAGTTACACATCTAATGGAGCTTATTATCGGAATCTTGGGATTATTTATGAGTTTATTGCTCGACTGAGATTCTTCTCTCTCTACCTCTTCATTCAATTCTTATTAACGGCATCATATGTGGAAATATAAGGTAGTATATTATTAATTTTATCTTAATACTCGCAATTTCCCATCAATACCACGGCACTAGACTGATCTGCTTTAGAGACATGAATATTATTATTATTTTTATCGAGAGAAAAGCTCGACCAAATCGGGCAGGATAATTAATTGATTGCCCTTAGCAACTATTCTCAGAAGTTTTAGCAAGGAAGATGTTTATACGAACCTTCTACTTATGATTCAAGGGTATGTGGTGTTATTCCCTTCTTTAACTATTCAAGCTGCTATATTTTGTTCCTCTCTTAATTCCTTGTAGATGTATATGAAAATAAAGATGAAAGCAATCGGAATCTAGTTTCCTTTTCTCCTTGTTGGGCATATAAAATGTTTGTGACGCGCGTCCCACCTTGCTGGTCAAATTTTGAGATTTCTCGGGAAAAACTTTGAACAAATTATTTAAATAGGAACACCTTCGCCGAAAACAATGGTGGGTCCTTAAATAAGTTTGGAGGCTTCATATTTAAGGATTTAGACTGCATTAATGTATACACATAGGAGTGAGCAGGCAAACTAGCAGCTTGGATTCCTTATGTAAATTTCCTAAGAAGGGGATAACATTTTTCTTCTAATTCTTTTCCCCCTACTTTATTTTCTATCTGACTGCTCTCGAGTCTATTTTACGTTATTTGCAGTTTTTTTCCTGGAGTATTTAGTCGCGTGCTATTCTATATCTCACTATGTATGTCAGTCGGTCTCCGTTTTTCTTTTTTTTTGTTCTGGTAATAACATTTTCACTCTTGGGCTGATTCTAACGAAATTTAAAAGCCTTATGTTGTTTTACATTCTCTTTTGAATAATATAATTGCCAAGGTCATCACACGGTTATCCCGGAAATTATTTTGTCTTAGCAATAACATCATAAATATTCTGCCGATTCTAACGAAATTTGAAACCCTTATGTTGTTTTACATTTTCTTTCGAATGTTCCAATTGCCAAAGTCTTCCAAGGCTAGTTGGGGAATTATTTGGTAATAACATCCTAACTATTCGGCTGATTCTAACGAAATTTGAGACCCTTATGTTGTTTTGCATTCTCTTTCGAATGCTCCAATTGCCAAAGTCTTTTAAGGCTAGTTGGGGAATTATTTGGCAATAACATCAAAACTATTCTGCTGATTCTAACGAAATTTGAAATCCTTATGTTGTTTCACATTCTCTATCGAATAATATAATTGCAAGGGTCCTCACAAGCTTAGCCTGAGAATGATTAAGTTTTGAAGGTCACAAGGTCATAAATCAGAATAAATGAGAGCACGCAACTTTTGGTCAGCAGACATTGTTTCCTTATTATCATTGGACTCTATTAATTTTTCAACTTTTGAAGAAAAACTATTCAAATAAATGAACTTGGTGTTATAAAAAATATAATTTTTGATACAAAATTACCTACCATTTTCAAAAGAATTAAAACGATAGATCTTTGTTCATCTAGCCAAAACATTTATTACATCAGTCTTTAGTGGCGTACTGTTCAAATATATGGTCCGAGTTATTTTTAGCGTCTATCATCTCGCATATAGAAATTGCAGATTTTTAAAAAATCCAATACTAATAAAGAAAATTTATAGATCTTACGCACCGGAAACACGCACAATGCCCTCCTTAGTCGCGTATCAGAAAAGAATAAAATATACTAAGATATATCAATTTTGTTATATCCCTCAATTGACTACATCAAGCGCAGGATAGTCGAGTCGGATCTTATTTATTCCCTCTGCCTAGAGGAAGAAAATTAGCTAATTTGTTATTATTCCCCATTATTTGCGTTCATACCGATATATAATTATTAGCAAATTACTATTTTTTCTTTTTGTCTGAAAAATTAAATGATACTTAGCGTCAATTGGTTTAATCATTATTCCCTGTAGTTCTGGTTAATTAGTACCTAGAATTATTGTATAGAGTTCAGGGGATAAAAATAGGTAACTTTGAAGTCAGTTTCATCTGCGGTTATATTCACGATTAAGTTGTCATTTTCGATGTTTCTGATATATTTATATCTCTATTTATTTCTTTAGCCGAGTGCCGCTGAAACTCTAGTCGTGCGAATAACGGGGTTTGCTTATAGGTACGGAAAGCCTTTCCATGAATAGCTTTTAAAGATTGGGAGAGATGGAAGGGAGGATTGCTAGTCCGGACGAGAGACCTACTCCACGATGTGAACAGAATGAGTACGAGATGACAAATAGGAGCTAAACTAGTTGAGGGCATTTCTAAAGACACACAAAAGCTAGAAATGCGATAGTGAAGAACGGAGTGTTTAATGGTGTTAAATGTTGTCGATAAATCAAGTAGCAGTATAATTTAAGGCCTCCCAGTATCCACCGCGAGGTCGACGATTTGAAGGATTCAATTGGGGTGTTTCTCTGCAACTTCAGTCCTATCCACTCAAACTTTGATCGAAACAGTATCAAGATACCTATCCATGCCTTTGTTACCTCTTGCCTTGATTACTGTAACTCTCTTCTCATTAGAGCCTCAACACTAAAATCCATCCCCTTCTAATTGACCAGAAAATCGAGGCTCAAGTTCTCCTCCGTCGAGGATGGTTCTCTCGTGCCACATCCCTGATCAGTGAACTACAATGGTCGCATATTAAATTTAGAATGACTTTTAATGTCCTTTTAATATTTATATTACTCAACACTGGAACTTCCCTTCCCTGTCCTCCACACTGGCTCGATCCAGACAACTAAGCCCCCCTTCCTTGCATACGATACTCTTTTTCGCCTGTTGCTTTCAAGGGGGCTCCGCAAACCCACTTCTTCTCTCAAGCCTTTCCCAAACCGATGTACGGGCCTCCTGCAAAGGCTTTAACGCAGGAGTCGGCAACTTTATTCAGGTAGCGGGTTTGAAGCAAGTCTATGAAATGATGGAGGGCCACATTCATAATTAACATTATAAAATTTGAACTATTATAATTATAGATGTTATATTCGGTATCTAATAATAAATAAAGGAAGTTAATAATAATAAAGCATGAAACTATAAATTCTAATAGATTATTTTTAATTTAGTGGGAAAACATTATAAATGTTACATTGAACTATTGATATTTATGAGACACAATTAGTGCGATGCTTAATGTTGTTTTTGGATCGAAAGTTATTCAACATCAATTGATAAGGAGAATGAAGCCAGAAGCTGTACGTTAACTAAATGGCCATCCCTGATTCGTTTCCTTAGCTTACTTTTGGCAAGGGGTGATCAGAAAGTAATGACAGCGAGAGCGTATATTTTAGTAGAACAAAGGTAAATCCAAACAGTAGTCTAGGTTCCTTCAAAGTACTCGCCTTCTGCCTCTATGCAGCGCTCAATCCTCATTTGCCACTTCATGAAGCAGTCACGGTACTCAGAAGTTGGTATACCTCGTAGCTTTGAATTGACTGTTCGTGCCAGGTCTTGAATACGATGAAATTTCTTCCCTGCAATCGCACCTTTGATCTTTGGAATCAAGCAAAAATCACATGGAGCAAGGTCAGGTGAGTAGGGTGGGTGGGCAAGAAGTGTGATCAACTGCTGCTTCAGGAATCACACAGTCAGGCACGCTTTGTGGGGTGCAAAATTGTAGTGGTGCAGCAAAAGGTGCGGTCAGCGGCGGGGTGGGCGGACTTGGCCTGATGTTCCAGGACTTGAGGAATGAATTGGTAATTGTAGTACTTGGCTGTGGTTGTAGACTATTGAGGCACCACATCTAAACACATTGGTAATTTAGAATTGAAAAAGCTGGTGGCTGTTCTTGTGGATAAACAGGCACTCGAAAATAAAGTTTTGTCTCGGGACATAAAATATCTACTAGAGCAAGCAAGAATTTTTCAATGAATTTCCCATCAGTGAAAGGTTTTAGGTTTTCCACTATCTATTTCGACACTTCTTAGCTACCACGTGTACCTTTTTCTGATTCCATTTTTAGTTTTTGAACTATCGAATTCTGCTTTTCTAAACTCCTTTAAAGTTTATGAACTTCGTCCTTCCTCGTTTGCCCAATAAATTCGCTGAACTTGGGGTGTTTGGTCTCATAGTGCCGCATGATGTTGAACTTTCTATTTATGGCAGCACTTCCACGGCAAAAAGGGTAAATGAGATTACCAAAGCGTTGAATCGAAACGGTACTTTTCTGTCCATGTGTCTTGAAAAACTCGACACTCTGCACCAACCTACCTGCGTTTTGTTGCGATTTGCGGGTTTCCTAAAAAATTAAATTGCCAGTTTTTTTCACTATCACAAAACTATAAAAACTATAACATTAACACATTCTTAGTTGATATGCCAAATTTCAGAAAAATTTCAGAAAATTCATTTTTTGCTATGTAGGGGTTATGTAAGGGCACCCATTTGATGCGCAATCATTCTGTATCCCTATCCCACCAAAATCAATATATTTCACTCAACCACACCATGGTGTACTGCTTGGGTTTGGTGATAAAGAAATAAATCCAATACTCATCTCCGTAGCAACATCTGAGAACCATTTCAGACCATTTAGTTAGAATTCAGCTAGCCAGAGACGACAAATCCGCACCCGTTTGCTCTTCTGCTCTACCATGAGCAAATGGGGCATCCATCGAACACACTTCTTCCTCAATCCTAAGTGTTCATGAACGATATCATGTTCCCTCCCATAACTGACAACAAGCTCCAAATATAAGAATCTAAGGGTAACAGTTGGATCTTCGTCCATGATGGCCCGGGCACGGACCGGTGTTGCTTCAGTCACGGATATCCGGCGGCGTCCAGACCGATGATCATCTTCCAGCTGAGTTTTATCAGAAGCACAAGCTCGAATCCAGCTGGAAACTGTTTCCAGTCTTGAAGTAGATTAAGGGAAAACTTGCAATTATTCCCTTCTGATCACTATTGCTTTTTCTCCAAGTTTTATCCTAGTGAACGTGTAGAACCTGCAACCTTTTTTGAAAAAATTTATTATTCAGGTTAGAAGGCGAAACCAACAATGACGCACTTGCACCGTCCAACATAAAATGTAACCCAGCCAAGTGCCGACAAGTTCAACCACGTCACAACAGGCAACACTTGATGCCACCCGCTTTCCTCTTTCCCATCACTCATGGTCTCTCTGCCAATAGTCCGAGTTTCATTACTCTATGATCAGCCCTGGTATTTTGCTTTGAAAAATAATTGCTCACACGCATATGTGCAACCAAACACTTATGCCATTTTAATCGTATCATCAGTCACGTTGGTATACAGCTCAGGTTCTTATAGAAATCCAATAGAGATACATCTTTTACGTGAAATTTTGATTTTAATACTTCATTGCTTTGCATGTCAATGACTTCTATTTGAAATTCTTCTGATACCTTGTCCAAATCCACATCAAACGGAGTTGCAAACAGTTTAAAATCGACTCTGCGTGATCACATGACAGTGAACCTAAAGGAAAATTACGTTCTTAAAACACGTATCTTAACCACTATACTAGCTTCCCGGCTAGTATAGGGGTTAGGATGCTTTCCCGGCAATCGCTGGGTCGGCAGTTCGAATCTCCGTCCGGATTCTTTTTGAGCTAACACTATTTACTAAGGGAGGTTACTGCCGTGACTAGGCATCACAGGGGGGAGTTGCGGCTTGTCATTTGTAGGTTTAGTCTCCCGGAGTAAAGGGAAGTGAGCATAATTTGATTTATTCAGCTCACATTACCACAAGGGTAGTTTTGTTTCAAGTGCGGTTATGTGTCCCCACATGCCATGTATTAATTGATTTTTTCCCTGAAGTTGCAAATGCAAGCAGTTTAAGTGGGATGCTAAATCAACTAGAAATGGCAGTCGTGAAAGCCATGTGGTATCGCAAAATTCTGAGGCATTCATGTTTTTTCTCGTAAAGAATTCAGCTATATCTTCCAGATTGCATGTATTCTTTCAAGCATAGAGCCTCGAATAAGCCAGCGAAAGACACAGAAGTAAACCAAATCCTTATATTAATTCTTTGATTCCGTTAAAAGTTATCGAAACTGACGGTGGAATAATCCCCTGGACAAAATCTCGTTTACTGCTATCGCCACTATTTCCCCCACGTCCTTCAAATTTGATGTCTTAAGCACACAATGCTTCTTGGTAACTTATGTTTGTCCTATCATGACATTGTGTTTACTTCCAAAACCTTTCAACTGCTTCCGAAGCAAAGCCACGGCAAATTTAGTTCGTCCAACCGTAGCCGGAGGTAAATTGATTTTTAAAGACACTAGTTTTAATAGGTCCAGATTCATGTTTGCAGTACACTGGAGCAGTGCTTCAAATTTTTCAAAAATGTCGAAGGTTTTGCTCCTTCTACGTACAAACAATGCAATTTGTGCCGTGTCGGTAGAAATGGGTGCTCTCTCTCATCAAGTGCTAGTGAGAAGAACTTTAAATTTTTGCAATGATTTAAAAAAATTAATTTTCAGATCCACTGACATTTATTCTATTCGTCGTGTAACTCTTCTTGCAAAGAAACAGACATTCCCTAATAAAGTTTTTGTCTCAGGACATAAATTGTCCCCTACAGCAAGCAAGAATTTTTCAACGAATTTCCCTTCAGTGAAAAGTTTCAGGCTTTCTGCTATTAATTTCGACACTTCGGAGATAGCACGTGTACGTTTTTCTGATTCCATGTTTCATTTTTGGAATATCGAACTTTGTTTTTCTAAACGCACTTTACGTTAATGAACTTCGTCCTTTCTCGTTTGCCCAATAAATTTAATGAACTTGGGGAGATTGGTCTTATAGTGCTGCCTCATGATATTGAACTCCCTATTTACGGAGACACTTTCTTGGCGAATAAGACAAATCGGATTACAAAAGCGTTGAATAAAACAGTACTTTTCTGACTATATGTCTTGAAAAACTCGACACTCCTTATGAACCATCCTGCGCTTTGTTGCTATTTGCAAGTTTTCTAAAAATAAATAAATTGCCAGTTATTTTCAATGTCAAAAAACATTAAAATCTATATCATTAACACATTCTTAGTTGATATACCAAATTTCAGAAAAAAATCGATTCGTTTTTTGTTATTTGGGGGCTATATAGAGGCCCTAATTCGATGCGCAATCATTCTTTATCACTATTCCACAAAAATTAATATATTTCAGAACAAAATTGCCTTTTTTTATGGAATTAACTTTATTCAAATGCTAAAATGCATACATACCATAGTTAGCCATAAAAATTTTGAATTTCTTTAATGGCTTTTGTAAATTACATAGGAAACATTTAGGTAAGTAATTATAAATTATGTTTGATAATTTAATGAAATCATTTAAAAGCATTTATTAACTTGAATAAAAGTTATTTTGCAATTTCTTAGCCCAGAATATTGCAGAATTCTCTCGCGTAAATCTTGATAACTGATTGTTTTTGAAAATTCGTAGATACTTCTCAACATTCTACGGAAGCTACAAGTTACTTTTAGAATCTAAAAGTCTAGAAATAAAAATCCAAAATTTAGATTTTTATTTCTAGACATGACAGGCCGAGTAGATAGTATATTTCGATTTGGGACTGCGGGCCAAACAATTTTGTCTGACGTGCCGTAACCTGCCCGTGGGCCGTATCTTGATGACCCCTGATTTAAGGGCTTGCTTTGCGCCATATGAAACATCTATTATAATTATTATATTCTTTTTTTGGTTGTTATTTGTTTGTCCTCCTCTTGTCTTTATAAAAGCTGCTCGACAAAAAGCGTCAAAATCTTCCTCTTACTCTTGGTATTATTTAAGTGGGAATAACTTAATCAAGTTTTTCTCTAATGCCTTCTATGGTATTTATTATCTCCATTTTCTCTTATTTTGTCCAGAGCCTTATTTCTAGTCGCGGGCGACTTACATTGTTCTGGTAATAACATTATAACTATTCGGATGATTCTAACAAAATTTTAAAATCTTATGTTGTTTTATATTATCCTTTGAAGGATATAATTGGCAAGGTCCTCCTAAGGTTACCCCAGAAATTATTTGTTTTAGCTATAACATCATAACTTATTGGCTTATTCTAACGAAATCTGAGTCCCTTATGTTGTTTAACATTCTCTTTCGAATGATATAATGCAAAAATCCTCCCAAGGTTAGGCGGAATTTTTAGGCAATAACATCAAAACTATTCGGCTGATTCTAATGAAATCTGAGACCCTTATGTTGGATTACATTCTCCTTTAAAGGATATAATTGCCGGAGTGCTGCCAAAGTTAGTCCAGGAATTATTGAAAGTTTTAAAGGTCGTAAGGCCATAAATCAGGATAAGTGAGAACATGCTACTTTTGGTCAGCTGCTGACTTTGTTTTACTCTCGATCTAGGTAGTGGATATGGTGTCTTTCTGATCATATTGCGTATTTAATAATCTAGATCGTTTCCTTCTGAATTCTTTGAAGCTCTCTCATTCATTTAAGGGAAAGTTTAGCGAGATATCTAGGGCTATGCTATCGCTCATTGGGCGAGTACTTAGTAAAGTTTCTTCCTCTTCCGATTCGTGATTATGAGTCGATAGAGAATATTTATAACCGTGTTTCTCAGATGAGTTACTGGTAATTGTGCTGCCATGGACATTTTTTGCTTTGTTACTTGTATCTTTTTTTGGCGAGTTCGTTATCTGACAGTTTATTCACATAGACTTTTCATTTTTTGGAGATCGTTCTTATTTCACTCCTTATCTTTGCCTGCCTTTTTATAATCCTACATAGAAACACAATTGTCTGTGTCTCGATGTTCGCGAATTAGTTTTGAAATTAGTTTCATGGTTTATTCGTGTAATGTGCAACGCACATCCTCCTGGGAAGGCCAGCATCAAATTTAAATATATTTCTTGGTAGTTATCAATGAAGATGAAGGAGAATTTATCTATAATATAATCAAAACATTCCTGCGAGGTTTTTATTGATGAAAATTTGTAGAGTCCTGTGCTGCATTGGCCTCTGTCACACCTTGTCACATGCTTTAGAAATAGCTCCATTCTTGCAATCTCTCTTTTCGCTCTTGCTTTTTTATCGATAAGTACTCCGATAACCATTTCTTCGCAGTCATTCCAATACTATTTAAATAAATGTGAGTTAGTTTACAGGGTAGTGTGTGGTTATATTCAGGGTTTTAGTATAAGGTGAAGAACATCGTGTTTGAAGTCAATGGCTTCTATTTCAAAAGAGATGGAGATATTCAAGTATCAAGTAGAAAAACAAGGGCAACTGGCAGTAAAGACATCGAGCGAATGTTTCTAGAGAACGGATTTTTCTTTTGTAAATAGCAGGCAGTTATTTCCTCAGCAGTCACTGTTGAGCGAGAAAAATTATCGGGTCAAGGAAAAAGGGGTTATCCGGTGGTGAGGAAAAAACGCTAAGAATATGCTTAGATATGACACGAAAGATGTTATTAGATAAGGCAGATAAGCCAACACTGGATGTAGGGTGAAGTGACTTTAGTTTTAGATAGGTAGAGAGAGTAGCGATAAGCTTGAACAGGTAGTGTGACTTAATATTTTTCTTTAAGAATATGCTGCTGTGAACATCGCAATGAGGGTTTGGGACAGCATTATATAGTTAAGAAGCATTGGAGAAGGCAGGATTTTTTTATTGTGGTAGCCCATCTGGCGACTGCCTACTAGGGTCATAAGACGCCGTACACAACAGCCTACTAGCGGTCCTGCTCGTCCCGGTACTGGGACAGGTAAGGTGCGCGGAGATCATCCAGACTGGGACACTCAACAAGAATATGCCGAAGAGTCTGAGGACAAGGCAAACGCAGTGTTCAAAGTATGGAGAAGGCGAGCGCTCTATCCTATGGCGGTGCGTCTCTGGGGTGTGTCTCATTCTGAGACGACAGAAAGCAACCTAAAGCCCTCGTGGTATAGGGTGATATGTCCATGGGAACAGTCGCGGAGCAATGGCACGTAATTTAGGTTCCCCTCGACCGTCTCCCATCCTCTTTGCTAAGCAGCCGGGAGAGCTGCTTGTATTCCTGCCATGTAGTTAGTGTGCAGAAGAGCGAAAACGCTGATGTGGTCGCGTGGCCCAGTCCTCGTAGACTTTTTGGTACCCTCATCGGTGCGCTCATTCCCCGCAATTCCTACATGTCCATGAACCGAACAGAAGATAATCTCGACATTCTGGACAAGGCAGGAAGGCAGCACGGAAGCACGTAACAAGTTGTCAGCGAAAGTAGGTGGGGGAGGGTGAGCACTAATATTGGAGCAGGGGAAAAGATTTTGCTGAAAGAGCAGCGCAACAGGTCGAGTTCAGTAGTCATTAGAGGAGATGGTAGAGTCTACAGGGGAAAGTAGAGAGGCAAAATCACTTGTAATCTCTTCTTGGTTACTCTAAGACACCTGACGATGATAAGGCAAGGTGTATGGAGTGTCGGAATTTGGGGTGAAAGAGGACAATATAAACAAAACTGAATGATGAAGTGATAGTAATTAGCTCTTGAGGGGTCAGTTATTGTATATTTGCTGATTGTGAAAAGAGTAAGAGAATATATAAAGTGTAATTTAGTGTGAAGTGTGGATGAGACAGATTGGAGGAGAAAGTTTAAGATGTCAATGAGGTAGAGATAGGGGGATATAATGTGAGATGTTAAAATATCTCAAAAATAAGTAAGGTTTCTAATGGATGAAATGGCTATTTTTTTAACTTCACTAGGCTCAGAAAGACCTGAAGCATGGTAGAACATCGGAGCTATAAGAGTGTCTTTTTGAGGAAAGGTCACAATCAAAACCTTTGAAAGAGGTGATTGGAAATTCGATTTAAATTTGAGAGAGAAAAGATATTGGTAGGTAATTAATGAATAAACCAGCGGGGAACACACTAGCTGTATATTGGTATTTTTTGTCAGCATATTACGTATCTGTTGAGCCAAAAATGACAAGAGTCATGATGAATTAAGGTGAGAAATAAATTTTCTATTCCCAACTTACAACTGTGACAATTTAAAAGTTCAACAAAAAAGTTGGCATTTTTGTGATGGGTCGAGGTTTGTAAGAAGGGAAGAAGCAGCGCATCGATGAGTGCGTTGATGTGTGTTTGAGATTGTTAGAAATTCCTTTATCGCGAAACAGACAGCGTACGGAATTAATAAGTAAGAATCCAAAATGAATACTGGAGGATGGGCGATTTGGTTCGCCGCTCGATTCGATTCGAAACTGGCGGTTAGCGAGAGAATACGATTTCAGAAGGAAAAGCTATAGAAACCACAGAAATATAGGATGTTTTAACTACCTTACTTAGCAAAAGTATAAACAAATATTAACAATCAATACGGTAATCTCCGAAGCGATGAAGCCTACACATGATGAAATTAAGAAAGAATCACAGAGAAGAAAATAAAAAGTTGGAAAGCACTGATTCACAGAATAGTAACAAATAGGATCTTAAGCAAATTTGCCACCTTACAAAAAGAGCAACAATGCAATAACAGGTGAAAAATACCTAATAAGAATAAAAAAGTAACATGTACACCTCTCAAGCTAGCAATTTAGGGCAAAGCTAGGAGAGAAGGAATAAAGGAATATCTACTGCCCCCTTAAACAAAACTTATATAGTACAAACTCATTATGAACATGTAACAATTAGGAATTATAATACCATTAGAAGAGAAAACCTTTTAATTGAGAGACCTGCTGAGCTTAGCAGCATAAAATATTTGTACGACTAAACCATCAAGTTCTGTGTTTAAATACATAATGAAGCTGTTCAAATTCTCCCTATAATGCTATCACGGCCCTCAGCGTGGTGTCTTTTCATAAGGCAGGATTTCCCTACAAGCTGTTGATGGTGCCTTTGATTTTATTTTTGGTTATTTTGGCGTTGATTTCGTCACTGGTGTTCCTTGCTTTGTATAAAAAGTGATAGGATAATGATTTTCTTATATTTTGCTAAAGAAACTCAATACTTCACTGTGGAATTCCATATCAAATTCTCCATTCTCTTCTTCTTTGAAGTTAAAATCTCTTTTCCGGTATTTTCTGAAGGATATCTCAATTGTTTCTTTTTCTAAGTCTTCTCCTTCATTCTTTATCTTAATTCATAAATATAACCTTCTTCAGAACACTTGTGGAAATGATTCGATGTGGAATTTATCTTTTGTTTCACTTTGCATTTCTGTCTGTTTTAAGTGATTAACTTTATGGGTTTTATTTTTTAAAACAGAAAGCGCATTTTTCGTTTTTAATTTGATTTTCGGGTCATATCCTGATTTCATCGAGGGCGTGGTAGCTTCTTGTAATTAGTTTTCATGACCACTGCTTTATCAGCTGTTGTAATTTGATTTCTGAGAATCATAAATCCACCGTCAATTTTTTGCCATTATGCCTTTATGAAGTGGATTTGATACATATTTTTTTATTTTTTATAGCTTTCTCGGTATCCTTTGTTAATGACGACTGACTTGGTATGTAAATAATGTGTAGCATCGTTGTCACATGGTGAAGAAATGACAATGTAGGGCTCCTTGGTATTTGAACGGCAGATTGTGGGTCGCCTGAATGAGGTTTAGCTTTGTGGATACCCTGTTGTTTTACAGGTCGGAAGGCCTAGACATAGCATCTACACTATCAGCTGCTCGATGATGCAATGGAATTTTTGTTTCAATGTTAGGCTGATTACTGTATTCATATTATATTGTCAAATTTCTGATGAGCAGGTGTCCCATTCGAGATGGCTAGTAACAAGTGTCTATTATTTTTAGTTATTAAGGTTCCATTTCCAATTCGAATGCGAGGCAAGCTTCATTTAATTCTTAATTACTGTCAAAAATATTAAGGCTATAGCCGCATCGCCGAAACATTCTTGAGTTTTTTTTCATTGTCTTCCAGTTCCAAATTTTTAATAGTTCATTTCCATTTTGATATCATGTTTAGATACTAAGAAAAATATTAGCTTCATTTTCTTTCCTGCCATGAGTGTTTTTTGGAGTACATATTTTGTTTTCTGTTTTTCATTGTTCGCCTAGTTTGGGTATTTGGGTTTCGTAGTATTCTTGTAAATTACTTTCTGGTGCGTGGGAGTTTTTTTTGTTCTTTGAATTGGTTTTAGGCGATTAGGTCATCGATGGTGTTCTTTTTGGTGTGTTCCGTCCATTGTTCGAACCATTATTGGCATTTTTTATTTAGGTTTTTTCTTCATATTGGTCTTTAGATTCCTCATTTTCAGTTTCCGAGAAACGAATAAATTTGTTTGTTTCTCCACCGTCGCATTTTCAGTCTTTTCATTTTGATAGAGACCGTGAAAATCACATTTAAATCATATCCTCGAAGAATTAATATTGGTTGTACATATATGGACCATTCTTTGAGAACAGTAATTCAGAATTTTTTGATAGATTACTGGGACAGTAACGTTGGAACCATCGGCGTGAGAATGCATACGTAAATTCACACGTTTAGTTTACAAGCAATATAGAAGTGAGTGTTTGTATGTGTGCTCGTATCCTTAGGAGTTGTAGTCGCTGGTTGTCTGTAACATCTTTCGTTTTTTATTATGGACGATTCTATTATTCCTTCTTTTGAGGCTGGATTTCATGCAGCCCAGGGCAGGAATGGACATTGGCCACGTTCTCAGTCGTTGTTCGTTTAGTGTCTCCATCTGTGTCCATCCATCGACTATTCGACCACTTTAGTTTCTCTTATTCTGTGCAACCCACGGCGGTGTTTTCCTCCATATTGTAACATTTGAGGCCCAATTGAAAATCAACACACTTCTCATGCTGTAGAGTAAGATTCCTTCTTCCTTGATTCTTCTCTATGCCGTCTCTAGATTCTCAAGTAAGTTTAGGGAGGCGTGTGAAATCTTTAAACTTTATTAAATTGATCTTGATCCATGTTTGGTGGCTTTCTATTTCTATGTAGCTCCTTCTATATGCTGATTTCCTATCCATTTTTCAACTTTTCGGCATATTACGATTTTAATGGCACCGATTTTTGGTAGAGGCTCAGGCTTCCAAGCAAAGTTTTCTCAGTGATGAAGAACATTGTAGAAACAGTAGCCTTTCTATTCAGCCATAACATTCTGCCTAACATTCCGGGGCATCAAAGATTGCTTGAAAAGAGGTATTTGCATTCCGAGTAAACTAGGTTTCCCTCCATCTTGTAACATTTAACGTTTATACGGAAAGTAACACAAGGGAAGTGACAACTAAAAACAAAACGTTACAAAAATTCACTTCCTAATCACTTAAAAGAAAAAAAGAAAAGTGCCACATAGGGACAAAATCAATACCGTCGTCACTAAGGTAAATCTTCTTTTGATTAAACCACTATTTCTTACTTTAGCTACTTTCTTCACATTCGCCCCCTAAATCAATCTCCATTACCACCACTGATTTTGTTTTCTAAATTAGATCATCATTATCAAACAGCTATGCTAGGAGTAGCATACAAGGTAAGGGAGGCAATGCAAGTCTGAAGCAGGGACACAATATAGAATCAGAGAAACATAAAAGGACAATTATCCCTGAGGATAATATTACAATTTAACCTAGGACAATTTGTTTGCCTAGAAAACTTAAAAACGTTGAGCTAAAGTAACCCATTTGACGAATTGGTATTTTGTGATTTTTTATTAGAATATATTATAACACTTTCGGATCGCGAATATTCTGCATTGATAAACAAGCTTAGCTATATTTAAAGAAATAGGGTGGTTTCATTAGCATGCGAGAGACAAGATGGAGTTTTCTACGGTGAACAGATGTCATTTGGGTATCTGCACATAAAGCGTATGAATTTCCGTGTTTCACAAAGGAAATACAGGGTTATTCCTCCCACCCGGGACCCGAAACTTTCGATAGACCTTATCTCTTAATTTTCTGCAAGGATTAAATGAAATTTAAGTGATAACTAGTTTATTGAGTTTAAAAACATCATATCAAAGAATGAGAGTCTTTGGACTTTTATTTTTTAATCTAGAGCACGTGTTCCAGATGACCTCCATCATTTAGCTCTACATTTCTTTAGGTGCAGAACAAAATTGTCCATGACGTCCTTACAAACAGAACGACTAATGGCTCTTTATCTCCTCCATGATGGTTTTCTTGAGTTCCGTGATGGTCCTAGTTCTCCCTGCGTACAATCTGTCTTTGCAGTAGCCTTAGAGAAAGAAATCTGGGGGCTAAGGTCTGGGCTGTAAGGTGCCCACTCAAAATCAGTCTTGAGACTGATCACATGGCCACCAGAGTTCTCCTTCAGCCAATCTTTGGATAGGTTTAAGTTGTGAGAACTTGCTCCATCTTACTGGAACCAGAACTTCCCCAAGAGCGACGGTAACAGGGTCTGCAGCTCCTCTTAAAGGTTTTGAGGACATAAAAACCTTGGTTGCTACATCATTTGGCCTGGAGGTTCTCAAGAAGACATTTGTCTTCGAGTTTACCTTTCGTTCAACATGAAAGTGAGCTACATCTGAGGTCCAAACAAAGTTAATGAAAGTTGAGGTCTCCTGAATCTTCTCCAGTATCTTGAATGCCAATGCTCGTTGTCTGACGCTGTAAGGGTCAGCTTCCTCTGTATTCTGTATGAATAGGCCTTTACATGCATTACTAGTACTCTCCTGCAAGTTTCACGGGATATACCGAGGGACTGACTTCGCTTGCCCACAGAGAGTTTTGAACTCTGCTAACCTGACTCTCTCAAGCTCTCGACCAGCTCAGCTGTACGCTTCCTTGGGCGTCCTGAATGGCTTGGACGGTTGTTACTGGCTGCATTGAGGTTCTCCACTGTCCCATAGTTCTCGAAGTGGTCCACCGAGTCCTGAATTCTGCTCTTGGAGGGGGCCTTTTCACATTCGAACCGATGCACGAAAGTGTCCTACACTTTCTTGAACGAGCCTGTCTTGTAGTACTGTTTGATGCAGTATATTCTTTGCTGGAGCTCCCATTGAGATCTAATTGTGTTCAGAAGCGTTATTTTATGCAAAATAAGGGTGATGAGTGAATGAATGAATGAAGGATATATCACATAAAGTGTGTGCAGGCCCGGTTTTGGGGGGTGACCCTGTACTTATGGCAATCCCCACATGTAATTAGGTCTACTTCTTATATTGTACTTTTATTTTTAGACCAAAGTGATCGTTTTATTGTAAAAGAATTTGAAAAGAGGAAATTTTTTAAGAGAAAGAACCTTTCCAAACCCATTAGATTATAAGAATGTGGTAATGAAATCTATTTCGTATTTTGTTACCGCTGGATGGGTTCTACTTAAAGGAGGTTCTTGCACACAATTGAGCTTTTTTCATTTTCCATATTGTAAATGTATGGATACCTCGGCCAGAGCGCTCAATTTATTCTCGACGATAGGAAGGCATAAATCCGATATGCTCTAGGGAGCCCCAAACTTATTATCTTGACGCAAAGAAGGAATAAATATACAAGTCATAGGGAGTGAGGTTAAAAATACTCTATTCATTTCGTATAATTTAGAGTGAGAACCAACAAAGAAATCACTCATGGAAAGTTTGTAAAGACGAATTTTAAAGAAAGTGAAGTTTAGGAAGTAAGAATGCATGGAAGATATAAGGCGGCAGGTCCTCTTACAGGCATAAGGCTCGAAAGAGAACGCAGTCGTCCAAACTTTAACGGCAACATGGTTACTCACTTAACACTTACAATGAACTTCATATGTGAGGTTGTGATATATAACAAATATACAGGTTCCCCAATAGCTATAGAACTTATTAACCATCCGTCCTAAAGTTTAACGACAGTCCTTCTTTTCCATGTCCGTATATGTACATTCCCTTTTAAGAAATTGATTAAAATCATAATGCACAAGGCTTTCTCACAAAGTTTGATAGTTCGCTTTAACAACTGAAAGGTTTTGCTAAAGAGACATATTCCACTTCTATACTGATATTTGCCACAAATATATGAAATGCCTATATGAGCTTTCTCTGGTCCAGAGCCCGTAACTCACTTCAATCCTATGTGTAGCGACATATAAAGCTCGTTTATCTGAAGGGCTACATTATCTTTTTATAACTTCATTAACGAAAGTCGCATCAACATTAAATTCCCGAGAGAATAAAAACTTGAGGCATTACCTCAACAATATGGCTTACTACAGCGATCTTTCCGGGTTTTTAACGTCCTTCTACCAAAGGCCGACCCTATTCAGACTTTGACTAAACTCTTTTACCTTTTGGTAATATTTATTAAACAAATTCCATTTGCACTCTCCGGAACATTATGGTACCAAAATGTGTTGATAATAAGGGAAAGTCATTACCATGAAAATGGTTGATATAAATCTTGAAGAAATATATTCTATTGTAATTTATAGTCATTCTGAAGCAACAATAGTAAATATATAATAAATCCTTATAACTATCAATAATAAACAATAACACCTTACACACGAGAAAAGCAAATAAAAATAGAAGGAATAAGATATAAAGTTTACGAGTACATACCTATAATTATCACTGTACAACAAATTTCACTGTGAAGAAAAAAACCATACATCAAATGTGCATTTTATTGGAAATTGAGTGTGAAATTTCCCATCACGTAATTTTCTTAGAAATTGCCGATTTAATAATTATGCAAGTGATACCAATTTCCACGTAACCATAAATGTAATTCGCGCCCAAATTAAGATCAAATCTATCCATTATAATTGATTTGTGAGTATATAATAAATCGGCATGTTTGTTAGCATTATATAATGGATGAATATACATTTTAGTATTTACTTCTTCGTTTGTAAGATGTATCAGGTGTGTCATACTTCAGGTTCCAGCAGAAGTCAGCCAGCATAGCAAGTCTCCATTTTCCCTTATACCCGTTTTCCATTGACACTATATTTGTATGAAATCTCTCTCCATATTCATCATAAACATCTCCTGCATTCTTTGGGAAGAAGGACAGATGAAACTGAAGAAAGTGTATCTTAAGTGACATAATGCATCCAAGATCTTGGTAGCACTTGATTATGCTCTCCATTCTCCTCTCTCGCTGGCCCTCGTGGGGCTTTCCTAGAAGACCTTTGCATACATCTTCGAATGTATACCAGGCTGCTATCTCAGTTTTATCCATTGTCGTCTTGAAGTCCTCATTAGCTATAAGTTGACGAACCTGAGGGCTAGGAATATGCCTTCTTTAATCTTGGCATCACTTATTTTAGGGAAGACCTCTTTGAGGTACTGGAAACATGGCATGTTCTGTTGCAGTGCTTTGGGCCTAGTTTTATATACAGTGGTGGCTAAATGATTGAGGTGGATACATGATATATTTATTGCCTTTTCTGTTATGGCATGCAGTGAAATAAAATAAAATCATACTAAAAATCGATATTACTGTCTGTGATCACTTGCAGAAATAGTGGAAGTACAACATAGTATGTATTTCAATCATTTTAATTGTTACATCTCTTGAAAATACGAGGGGCGGTCAATACAATATCCGACAAAATTATTGAGTGATCTCCAATTTCTGATAAATTCTATTACTTCAATGATTTTAATAGCAGGAAATAAACTAAGTAAGATGAGTGTCTTCGTGATTTTATAGACCCGAAACCCTATCTCTGTTATCAGTTTAAAAATGAAATCTCGCAATGCAACTTTTCTCAACATGCAGAAAACGAAATACGTGAAAGATGCATTAAATTCGTCATTGAGTTTGTACAGCAAATTAAGCAGCGACTACCCGATAATATAAAAGTTCTAGAATCCATGAAAATATTTAGTACGCCTAATTGCCTTAAACCCATTAAACCTACAATTGTAGATCTTGCAAAATATTTTGATGAAAATGATGAGACCATAACTGGAATAGATTTTCAGTGGAACCAGCTACGGAATGTATCCTGGGTTGAAATTTAGAACACCATTTCATTCTCGATAAAAGTTTCTTTGTATAGGGATTCTGTGGGGGAAAATCCGTTAAAAGAAATCTAATTTAGCATTAAAACTACTTATTTTTCCGCATTCCAATGCCGATGTGGACAGACTCTTTAGTGTCATGGAAATTGTTCATTCAAAATGAGCAACCGCTTGAATTTAAGAACATTGAGAGAAATTATATCCGTAAATTATGGTCTAAAGCGTAGTGATAAATGCTGCATCAATTATAAATTGCCAAATGACATCTTGCGGAAAATTGGAACGATCAATGCACATGACGCCTCGACCTCAGAAAAAAACGTTAATAAAGACTTTGACTATTTGGAAGAGAGCAGTGATTTAGAAATCTTGGATTCGGAGTAAATTAAGGCTAAATGGATTTGCATTCATTTGTTTAAAATTGATTCTAGATTTTAACGTATTGCTTTAAATTTCCTATTTTAGCACGTTTTATTAGCGCATTTTAACAAATGTTTGGCGCTTTTTAGTGCGTTTTGGACCATGATCTAGCGCGTTTACCTTTTTAACATTTGGAAACACTGCTGACCCGTGCCGTGACCGGGCGTGCAATTGTGAAGATTGTCTTACTCCAGCCAAAGTAAGAGCCTCCTTTGGGACATTGTTGGCTAAAATTTTACTAATCTGTTGAGAAATTTCTGATAAAGTTGAAAAACTTTCCTCCCCAATTTAGGTAATGGATCGGTCTTCTCTTTACTAGGTCTTCCCTACCCTAACGGTTAATATGCCAGCCTTAAATAAACCTGTTTTGTTATAGGTTGACAGAATAATATTGAATAAACTTTTAGAACGCTTGATATTCGCTGCAATGGGTTAAATTAGATACTATATTTGTGGCGCAGCTTTAAGACAGGGGCGTGTCATATTTCTCAGGCATGTTACCTGGACGACGGCTGGAATGATAATTTTTTTTAATCTATTTTTAACGTAATTGCAAAGGGAGATTGAATTCATGGTAATTACTATGGAAACAATGCTGATTCCCGCTACAAAAAAGCTAAGGAATTTGATAATTTTCGACAATTCTTTCTAGTAAATTGCTTATCTGCTGATAACTTTATTTTTATTCATCTAAAATCTAAATGTACATAATGTTTATTTATAACTACACAATTTTGAACATCATAGATAATCTCTGGACAAAAATCTGGAAAATGCTGTGATAGAAATACTTGCGTCCTGATATTTTGGGACGGTACCTTAGAATGCTTAAGTTTGTTTATAATTACTCGTATGCTATTGAAAAGCCATTTCCCATTCCCATGTTATAAATTGTCATAACAATTAAAAACTCAACGCAGTTCCTTATTCCAGTAGTCTTATCCTCGTTTGTTTTAATGGATGTTCTCTTTTCACCAGAGTGCCTTTTCAAGATATTGTTCATTCCTCAGTGATAAATTGAATATCGAGATCTTCCTTCGACTGTATACATTCATTTAGTTATCTTCCTATTTACTAGGCACTGTAATATTTCATTTGATGGTGAAAATTATCGCCAAAGGTTTGGCTAACCATGGCAAGCTTATTTATAGTCTATCCTCTGTATTTTATCTTTGAAAAAGGGCATAACTTCTTTGATACCTAATGTTTTCTTAAGTTTCTGAATTCTTAAAAATAACCTACAAAAAAAGCATCAAAGATTCACTTAGATATAATAATGCTCTCTTTTACCACTTTCCCATGAATTTTGAGTTCTTTCTTGTCTCTTTAATTATTCCGGTTTTGTTTAAATACAGGGAAAATCCTGGCTCATAATGATATTTAAACTGAAGAAAGATTCTATTTTGTTTAATCTTCTATTTGCCTTAACATTTACTAATGTCAAATCTGTTCGTATGAATCAACAACTAAGGTTTAAAAAGGGATGAAGGCAAAACCTCTTTTTTGTAAGTTTGACTGTAACTAATAAGCTAATAGACAAGTTGCCATAAAAGTTTGACGCTATTTTTTTTGTTTATTCTTCTCCTGTCTCTCTCTGTCTGGCTGACTGTCTATCTGCCTCTTTTTCTTTCTCGCACCTTCTCTAATGGAATACCCTCTTTAGAAAATGAACGCAGCAACACTGAGTGTTGTAGTAAAACCAAAGTTTTGTAACTGAAAAATGAATTGCCTATTTCAGATCTTTTGATTGAAGTTGATGTTATACAGAACACTTGGTTATGATTGTTAAGTCGCTGTATGTATTCACACCCATCTTCTGTTGTGTAGCAGAGTTTCAAATCTGATTGTCTTTTGAAGTCAAATTTCTTTGTTTAGTTTTTGATGTTACACAAAGGCCCATCTTGAACATTACTGTCAGAAGTGCCCTTTCTCAACCACAAGAGATAATTTTAGTTTTTCCATTATCTGTTCTGTAGATTTATTAAAATATTCAAAAAACTATGTTTTGAAACAATGGCCCCAAATAGTCCCCAGGAAACCCGTTGAAAGGCCCTAAAAAAAGGGCCCATGGATTCCTTGGGGAAAGGTTTACATGCCAATCATTGATTAAAAATGGTCTAGAAAGGAATGAGAGCCAAAAATGGCCCCCACAGGCTTTTTGGTAACGCAGAACAATATAAATATAGACAGATGGCATAATATTTATTTCCTGTGTTCGTAAGGACATCGTGCCCTTTGGGGTTTTCGCCTAAATAGCGTTGACAGTATGATCTCAAATGGATGTAGAAACATAATCAAAATTATATAAAAAATACTATTCTTACCGGTCCCGGCCATTAAAAAAATCAAGGAAAATAATAGCATCGTTTTTGATGTGATGATCAAAATTTTCCAGGGTTTTGTTTTGTTTGCAGGTTTGGATGATCGGAGAAAAAAGTCGATACCACAAAATTTGCTCCGTCAAAAGATCCCGATCTAATGAGTGTCCTTGGTTTGTTTTACAAAGGCGAGTCAGAATACTCCTATTCTCCCCAATCTTGTGCAACTTTTCCTCGCCTTCTCCCTCTTATGGCCCGTACGAAAAAAAACCCATTTTTTTATTCACATGGATCAAATTGAATACTCTTCTTCTGTTACAGCCATTGTTGCGAATCAAATGAATTCTCACGTAATAAATGGGCTAGTCAACTGGGAAGGGCGAGTAGATGAAGAAAAGGAGTTAATGATTACATTTGCAGAAATGGAAGAGGAGGTTGGCAGGAGCTGTGGTAGTGGTAGTTGGCAGGAGGAGTGGTTTTGGTGGTGGGCAGGGCAGGCGATGGTGGTAGTGGGTAGAGGTGCTGGTGGTGGATGGGTAGAGGTCTTAATGGTGGAAAGGTGCAGTGGTGTCGGTGATGGACAGGAACGGTGGTGGTGGATGGGTTGAGTCCTGTCTTTTGCCATACGCGATTCTTGCTTGTGGTGGGCAGGGGCGGTTGTGCTTGTGATGGGAGGTGGCAATTGTGGTGGTGATTCAGGTTTAAGAGGAAATATCGGCGAATGGGAGCTTTATTTACTTGGCAAAGGTAAGCAATGCGGCCATATACTCGAATTAATCTACATAGTTGATCTTTAATTACAAATTTCATTCATCTATCGTTCATTTATTAATTTTCATCATTTGTACGATTAGTATATGGCATAACCATAATTTATTTTGAATAGTTAAGAAGTGTTCGTGTCTCCTCTTCTTAATGATATATAAGTGAAGGTGCTGAGATATAAAACTAATTTTTAATCATTTTTATTTAAAGTGAAAAAACTAAAAATTGCTTATTCTCTTCTCTGGCAGTTGTGGTGGTGATTCAGGTTTAAGAGGAAATATCGGCGGATGGGAGCTTCATTTACTTGGCAAAGGTAAGCAATGTGGCCATATACTCGAATTAATCTACATAGTTGATCTTTAATTACAAATTTCATTCATCTATCGTTCATTTATTAATTTTCATCATTTGTACGATTAGTATATGGCATAACCATAATTTATTTTGAATAGTTAAGAAGTGTTCGTGTCTCCTCTTATTAATGATATATTAGTGAAGGTGCTGAGATATAAAACTAATTTTTAATCATTTTTATTTAAAGTGAAAAAACTAAAAATTGCTTATTCTCTTCCATGGCTGAGTGTTGGGGGTAAAGTCTACGGGGTTCTGACCCATACTTTCAGGTTCTTTTGAATTAAAAAAATATATATTCCTCACGGCTAAACAATTTAAGCTAATGTATTGTGCTTATTCTCATTAGTTAGAAAATTATCTACATATTTTGGGGGTACTACTCCCGTAGATTTAATTCTCAGAATCCCATGATTTCCTCAAGATTTCTACAACTCCTCAAGTAAAAAAGGAAAACGTGATTTCTCCACTTGGACAAAAATCAGCGTAGGAAAGATTAAAATTTTCGCCGATTTTTCCGATAATAGAATTCTGCCAATTTTATCCACCAGTCACAAAAACTTTTCAAGTGTTATATGCTCTTTTATTAGTTGCTTCCCTATTATTATTTCTTCTGAACTCTAAACTGAAGTCTATTATTCAAAAGCTTATTATTTATCAAGTAGTTCTTCATTGTTATTCATAGTTTTATTTATTTGTTTTATATTTTCTCTTATAAGTTATATATATTGTGCGTATTTCTTCATTTATTCTTAATATTCCTTTTTATTTTTGCGTTAAGCTATAGTTTATTAATCATATATATAATGATGAGTTGTAAAATTTCCACACCGTTGCTTGAGAATGAATAAAATGAAATTCGATAGTATTTCCGGTAGATTTGCCTCGAGAGTACTTTTAGATTCTAAAAAGAAGACGCAGCACTCCTCTAGAAAGCACAGAACGAGGCAGAGGACCTCAGTGATGGCTATTAGTCAATCTGAGTAAATGTACACTCGTGTAGCGGGTACAGACCATAGACGTGGTAAATAGATAGATTACAACGGCTTTCTTGGTGCCGTTGGTTTTCTGTAAAGAATCTGTATATATCTATGAAGGGTTTGGCAGAATGCTTGGCAGCGTGTTTTATTTCTTGTTGTCAGAGCATCTATCTTATTTAAATGTTCAATGACCTTACAGTGACATTTCGGGTTTAAAAGCCAATAAGGAAAATTGTAAAATAGAATGTTGTGTGAGAGGGCAATTTAAAGAAAAACTTTTGAATACTTCACTGATGGTTTTGTTAGGTGAATGACAGAGGAGGTCATTAGTGAAGAATGAAAGCGTTTCCCAGAGTTATTTGCAAAACATAAAATTGGATGATCGGAGATTGACAAAGGCAATTTTCCTATCGGCTTGTAGTCTCAAGAATAACGATGACCAGAAAGCTCCGGATACAACGTGTAATCGTTTAGACTGAATATGGTTATGTGATTCTAGTTTATAAACTGAAGTTTGCCTATATTCTTAAAATGTATAGTATAAACAGTGTAAGGTATGCTTTTCTGCTCCACCAGTAACTGTGGAAAAACTGGCCTAGTAGAGCCAGAGTTATTTGTGTATTTCATGTTAACGATCGGCTGTAGAAGTACCAGCGTATTCTGTTGCAGGTCTGGACTAAGAAGTAGAAAGTATACACTATATCCAAGGGTTCGTCGTGGAGTGTAATTGGTATACTATACAGTTTGCGGTCTGATTAATGGAAGAAACTAAAATTGTTGTTGTTGTTGTTGTTGTTGTTTTTTAGCCAACAGGCGAAAACAACTAGTGCTTCACAACTTGTCTATTTAAAGATGGTCATTTTGAGTTGACATTATACTACAATAATGTATATCTTGAGGGATTCAAGATATAAGGAACAGCTGATGAATAAAGGATTCGCTTTTATGACCGTGTTCTTAAAAAAAATGTAAAACAGTGAATTATGAGGATGGTGCCTTGAGAAACAATCTTACCTTAAGTAAGTATTTCTAGCAATTTGGTAACCATCCTACTACAAAATTGTCTGACTAGATAAAGTAAGACAATTGTACAGAGCTTTCCATTCTTTTGGACACCTCAGAAATTTTAGGAAATTAGATAAATGCAGTGTCGTGACGCATTTATTTGAATATCAATATGAATATAACAGTGAAATAAAGAAGAATAAAATAAAACTAAGTTACATATGACCTAAACAATCAAAAAAGAATGAAAAAAAACAAAATTTACTGTAACATGTAACATCAGCAGAATATAAGGTAAAAGTGAAACATCTCCAAACTGATACAGGAAGCTCAGTAGCGTACTAAGAGTCTCTTGGCTCTGATGAGAGCATTTATTATTTGAGCTGACTTCTCCACGAGGATGTGACAGCTGATGGGTATACTGCTAACCCACTCGTCGTTGATGACTATCTTCAGTTGTTAATAATAGGCGCGGTGGCAACAGATTACTGCTTCTTTCACAGTCTTTCATAGGTTTTCCATGGATTCATATCGAGAGACCTAGGTAGCCAGTCCAACACCATGTGTTTGTTGTCCCGGAACCAACTATGGTAGGCCTAGACTTGTAACATGGTTCATTGTCTTTTAGGAAAATTTCGGGCTTTATGGAGGGGTCTCTGGCTGAGTGCAGAATGTAATCTCTCAGGACAGATTGTATATCTCCGAATTCATAATGTCATCACAAACAGTGGAAACCCACCCTTCAGCCTTATAAAATTAGAGAGAACTCACTTGCTTTACTCTTGGCACTGTATACTCTTAATTCCACTATTCCCATGGCCTCCTAGTGACTCTAATGCTGCCTAATGTTGAAATCAACTGGAATGAGGACCTGTCGTGTCATGAGTCACGTCCCCACTGACGCATGGTCCGGTTGCGATGAGCAAGTGCACAAAGAGGTTTATATCGCTTTGGTTGAAGGTTGTTCTGCGAATGACTGTTCGACGGAGGCATTTACCAGGTGCCCACTGTTCAATAATGTGCAGGTGTATCGCAGTTTTATTACGATCCCTAATTCTTATGGCGCTGAATCGTTCAGAACGAGGTCACTCTTGGATGTCTCTATTTTCTCGAAGCCCATTTATTCTACAGTGCTGCAACAACGAAATGTTATCAGACGAGGATTCAGGGGATTTGTCTACAGCTGAGACCCTCCTCGTGAGGTTTGCGTATCATAGTTATTTTATCCACAATATAGTTGTGTGTTGTCGACATTGTCATGTAATTATCAGATCCTGGGGACATTGAATATCATATTAATCAATAAATATGTGTTATGTAAACATTTTTAGTGTTTTATACTGCATAATGATACCATGATTTCATTCATTTCAATAACATTGCCATTTTAAGATATTTCAGAAAATGTTATAAGGAATGTTTTCCTTTCATTTCGCTTTTCAGATATATTTGACACATGCATGAAACATACACTCACGTATTCATAAAAATACCCAAGGCATAAGTTCAATTGACCGCAGCTGTAATTGTTTAAGATAATTGAATTTTAAGTTTCTCAATCCGAAAACTCCTTGACGGCCATCTGTCGCTCGGAAAGAAATGTTTAGATTTCATATCTGATTAGTAGTACAGACTCAGTTGTTGGTTTGTATTCCCAGAAGCAAGCCTGCTCCTCTAGGTACTGGCTTCGGTTATACATCATAATCATGAGGGGAGATCCTACCATCCTTTTTAATATATTACACATACATTTAGTCAGGGCTGTGAAGTTTTAATTTGGGGGGTAATGTGATATTTACTTGAATTTGGTACGGTTATCGCATGCGTTCTTTACATGAAGTCGGAAATTTACTGAGCAGTGTTTATCTGATATTATTCGACCCAGGCCAGAAGAGGTGCTATGTGATAGGGCATTGCGTAGTTTTCCAATAGCAAAATAATCGATATATGTAGGTGGCGTTAATTTCTGATGGGTGTATAGTGGGTGTTATGGGTGAGTTTAAATCCAAACTCTAATGAAATGTTGGCAAAATTATGGGTTGAGCTGTTAGCAAATTCACTTGAATAAAAAATGTCATAGATATTCACTTGGAAGCCACCAGAGCATATTAGTGTGCCAAGAGTGATATATTTTATGTGGTGTTTTTTAAGAAGGCTGATGCGAAGGTTTGCAGTATTAATTTGTATGCTCGCCATTAAGCCCGCTTTTCTTCTTTGAGAGTTCTTATTGCAAATAGACGAGCCTTCTGCATATCAATGTGGTCAGCCTAGAGACGGATAAAGAATAGCGTTCATTTGTTCGCTTATTTGGGGCTATTTCCCCTGCATAATCAGGGGGCTACAATAGGACTCGCAGGAGGCTTGGTTAGTTGGACCTGTTTGGGACACATTAAAATGTTGATGGCATAATTGTTGACTATTGATTTGTAGAGTCAGTTTTACACAGAAAATTAACAACTGAGCAGGTTGTGTAGTTAAAACAATTAAAATGGGGCTAATGACCTAGAAGTATTTTGATTTATGGGCTCTTTGTGGAGCCTTACATATAGAATAGGGGTTAGTTTTTTTATTATATGGTGATTGCCATTATGGCAGGGAGAACGCTCCAGGAAAGTCTATCCTGGAATTTATCCGATGAGACCAGCGACAGGTCTACATATTTTGCTGATCTTCTTGGGTTGTGCAAATGGCGTAGTGACGCAATTTTGAGGGAACGCCTTCGAGCAACCTGAAAATATGGAGAGCCTTGTAAACTCATAAAGATTAATGACGGTTGGTTTAACAGAGATTGCAAAAGGAAAATATAGAAATAGCAAATAGGGGCGATGGAGACGAATGAAAGGGATTTGTATGTATTGCTAAAATGGCAGATCCTTTTGGCACCTATTAGTGCTAGAAGAGCGAGGTATAGAAACACAGTTGGTTCCGAGAGCTCAGAAGTGCTTAGGATCAGTTACTGTAAGCTCCTGTATTTATGCATGGTTGGTGGTTTCGAGTAGAAAGGCAAGTCCTACGTAGTTTGAAAAGCTGCATCTGTAGTGCCAATTAACGATATTAGCCATAGGAGTCTTGATAAAGGGATAGATAAGAGTGTTTGGGATTCCTAAGGAAGGTAAAAATCGATACCGATTGCTGATTTAGCTTTGGAAGCCTCTTTCTTGAGAATGAAGGGTCGTAAATTGGAAGCTAATTTTTATTTCTGGCTTCATCTGTGCCGAATAGACTATAAAATACATGTAGTAGAGTTATTTTCCAAAGAAGATTTAGTCTCAGGCATATGGAACTTGTTTCATAGGTGGAGAGCCTAACGGACATCAGAAAGTATCATTATTCAGTGGATAATTTGTGCTTCCAGTGGTGCTTTTGGCTCACATACTGTTGGCTTAGCATAAGATTAGCAAGTAAAAAAGATTTATATTCTGAGGTGATAAGGGAGTTGTTATGATGAATGATGATAATTGTAGAGGCCATATCTGAGTGGAAAGTGATAAAAATATTTCTTCTCGTTGCATACCATGGAAACAGGCAATGATTACATCCATATAAGGTTGAAGTTGGATGAGATATATTTTTTTCAGCACCCATTTTGGGCGAAGAATTTTGCTTTGGCAAGTAGATTGGGCTCGATTATTTGGGCTATTCAGTACTGCGAAGAAGAGAGGGAGAAATTGGAGTATTTAAAATTTATGCGGTTTAGTCTCATCATTTTAGTTTTTTGGGATTTCTTGAAGTGCTCTTAATTGCTAGTGATCGTTGGTATTATTTTTTTGTTCCTCTTTTGTGACACAGGATGGGAGGAATAATGTTATGCACAGTTTCAAGAAGGGGGATGCAATCGGTTCTTCTTGCATGTTATTCACGGTGGGGCATGGCGTTTAACGCACGGTGGTGCGTGGAAGGATTTTGGCAATTACATAAAGGGTAGGATTTGGGGTTCAGATCGTGGTTCGAATGCAGTAAAATGCTCTGTCTGGGGTTGGTACATCAAGTTTTTGAATAGCAAAGTGAATGGGTACAGAGTGTTGAATATTCTTGTCTACCACATTTTCCAAATAGATTATGAGGTTGTCTTCATTTTAAGCATAAATTGGCAAAAAAACTCGTTGCATTTGAAGCGACGGGTTGACTTAGCCATGAATGGGCTAAGAAAGAACTCACATAGGGAGTGGAGTAACGTGTAGTTAGGAAAGTTAGGTATTTAAAAAAGAATTGTAGGTTTTGAGTTGAGTTGTTTTTCCCATTTCAATAAGAATTAAACCTATGGGTTTTAATTTCACTTTTGAGAGTAATTTATTCCAGAAGGTGTGTGGTTGAGATATTTAGACGTTTCGTGGCATAAATGGCATCTGGGCACTAGTTCAGTTATGTATGAGAGGAAATCAAGATTATTTGCTTGTGAAAGGTGCGAAATGCGATCAGTCCTTTGGTTTCTTTTTTCGAATGAGATTTTATTTGTAGAAACAAACCGAGGTTATATAAAATGGAGCAGTAATAACTGCAAAGAAGAAAGTTTTGTAAAGAGCTTCCGGACCTTTATGAGTCGTTGGGGCCACAAAGTTCCTCCTTTGTGGAATGAATAGCCATTTTGGAGTCATATTAGCCAACTCCTAAACCTTATATAACAATCATAATTTTCACCCTGTTTGGACATGAAAATCTTATGCTACTTTGACATGATCTAAACATTAGATGCAAGGAAACTCGTTAATATGGAAGGAATGGAAGAGAGAGGAACCTTGAAATTTTATTTAATGGGAACAGTCTTTAGACGATCAGAGTTAACTTCCTAAGTTTCACTAAGTATAGAATATCACCTCGAAATTATCTATAAGCATCTATCATGCTGGAATACAAGATATAATATATGCAGGTGTACATCTTCTGATGGATGGTGCGTAACGTCCGTTCAAAGTTTTTTTGAATTTATTTACTGTCTGAAGAGTGATATATTTGGTGGTGTTGGCCTTTAGTGAGTCGTTTAGGGGTGATTTTTAATAAGCTTGAGGTTGGGTTGATTCTCACTCACATGTAAAGAAAAATCTGGAAATTTAAATCAATTCCAAATGGTCAAAAATGCTGAAAATTATAAAGTTTAAAACTAATTCTCATGACTTTAACATAGTTTATAAAGAAATCCCTATGTGACTAAAAACAATAAACCAGAGTACTACTTTAGTACTATCAAGCTGTGCTCTGGCCAAATTGAAAGCGAAGAAATATTCAGTGAGCGGATTTGATTCACATATTATTGAGTGAAAGAATACACAACAAATATATCTCCTCATATAAACAAAATATTCTGCTCGGGGCAGTTTATCCAAGATCAAACTTGGTGATTTTGCTTCAATTCTACAAAAAAACAACATTTGTACTATTGTAAAAACAATCGGTTTCTACAATATCAAGAATTGCGAACTCAACCTTTGGGTTTGCCATTCTTGGCATGTGTAATATTAGATTTGCCATTCATGAAAGGTAAAGGTGGATTAAAACACGTTCCAGAATATCTTCTTCCTATCTTGGTGGGGGACGTAATCTCAGTTGTGCTGCAAAAATGAACTGACCCAAATACTCAACAAGTCCTGCTGCGTTTGCTTGGAAATGCCAAAGCAAAGATGCCTACAATTTAAGAATCCAACCCACATGAATTTAGTGAAACTAGATTTTTTTTAACCAAATCAAGACTTTATTTAAAGAATTGTATTTATGTCATGTGTTTCTGGAGTGAGAAAACTTAAATAAGGGGACCAAGTCAAGAAGGACTTGGGGAAAGGTTAGGTTATGTAAGGTTAGCAAACTTAACTCTATCTAACCCAAATCTCTGGTGAAAAATGTCTAATGGGGCGATATGAAAGTGACCCATATAACATAACATATTTATTAACTAATAAAATGAACATTACATATGTTTAACCTTTCTCTTTCCATTTTTACATTATTGCCTTTAGTAATTTTGTTTTGACTAATTCTAATATTGTAGTAGTAGGCTCGCTATTCTTGACATAATTCTAAAAAATAAATTAAACGGAAGGCTAAACAACAAATGAAAGTTGAAGAGTAAACGAAAAATAATACTTATACTTAAGTAAATAAAAAATATTTAATGAAGAAATGCGAGAAGACACATCTACAACTAAACTAGCATAGCTTAAATAAAAATATGTTACTCTCCCCGAAAAGGAAGGAAAAATAAAACCGAAAGAGGCGAGATATTCTCCCGCTCAAAGAAGCAGTTGTGAAAAACCTCGGTAGCTCGGAGAGAAATAGCGTTCAACATTTCCGATATTACGACCATTTTGAAGCAGTTTCCCTTTGATGCTAAATCAGCCACGAAATTTCCGGCCGAGGATAATCCCCTGAAAAAGATCAAAGGGGTTATCAACAGCAAAATTAAATGGAACTACGTCGCTCCTATAGAAAAAAGTAGAACTTTTTTAATGAACCATTTACATTCGAGATGATGAATATTGATACCTCTCGATGCCCCTTAAACGAAAGAAAATAGCGATGCATTTAGGAATTAAAATTGAAATAATAATAAGTAAATTAGATTTAAATAAATAATAAAAAATTATTGATAATTCAAAGAAGCAAAGCTATGCTTAATTTAATATCAGAAATTATGTAAAGATAAATATACATACGAGTATATCAAACACTTAAACTCCAGTCTCCAAATAACCTATCATTCCTACTAGCCTTTGTTGTTCCTTCTTCCTCTTTCCGTGTTAAGACATTAATCAAACCATATAATAATTAGAAATTGGAGCTAGTATTTTAGTGACTTGGTTGGAAAATCTACCGTATACTAAAAGATTAATAGCTCTAACAAGACATCATAATATGAACAGAACAAAATAAGCAATGTAACAGATCAGGTAAAAATCCAGAACTACAGAACATTAATTAAGTAGAAACAAACCAAGGAAATTAAAGATGGAACGGTAATAGCCGTAAAGAAGAAAGTTTTCTAAAGAGCTTTCGGGGCTTTATAAGTCGTTGGGGCCACAAAATTTCTCGTTTGTGCCATTTTTGAGGCATATTAGCAAACTCTTCAACCTTAATAAAAATCATATTTTGCACCTTTTTTGAACGTCTATGTAAACATTATGCTACTTTGAGATGATTTTAACACTAGATGCAAGGAAGCTGGTTAATATGGTAGGAATGGAAGAGAGAGAAACCTTGAACTTTTATTGAACACGAATATTTTTCACACTATCCTAGCGGACTTCCCAAGTTTCACTACGTACAGATTAGCAACATGAAATTCACATCAGCAATACTTATCCGTTCAAATGCGATATCGAGCCAGATCTGAGTGGTTACAGGAGCTACTTTTCTATCGTATCAACGATCTCCCTCGCATCGTTCTTGTTTCCACTTGGCCTCGGAATTGCTGCGATAGCGGAGATAAAGAAAATTTACATTAATACGTTGCCTAGAAGACAAATAACCAGCGGTATGATTGCAAGCAATAAATAGAACCTTCAGATGCAAAGAGTCAGGAATAAGGAGTCGCTGTACACCAGGACGTTGAATAGAAGAGACAGAGTTACGCAAATGGAAGTGCACCGAGGGAGTGTAAATCTAGATACACAATAACAGAGATCCAAAGGAGTGAATTGGAGAGTGTGTAAAAAAAACAAGAGATAAAATAGGGGGTCGTTGAAAGAAAGTAAAAAATGTTTAGGTAAAACAATTTTTTCATTCTATCTCTCAACCTCTCTCTCATACTCGGTTTCTCAATCTTCCTCTTTCAATCTCCCTCTTTCAATCTTAACTCTCTCAATCTCCATCTCACTATCTCCCTCTCTTAATCTCCATCTGTCAATCTCTCTTCCTATCTCACTCTCACGTATAGCATTGCAGAGAGACGCTAAGCAATCTTGATCAGAAGCGACTTCGACTGGCTTGGGAACGTGCTCACCGTACTTGGAGCATGAGAGAGTGTAGACGAGTCTTATGATTCCATGAGTCCACGATCCATTTATTCTCGACCCCATGCAAAGTTGGGGTATGCAGGAGGTAAGGGATTAGTGAAATAGATAGATCATATTGCCAAGAGTAAAGTATAATGGTCACTTTGAAATGTTATAGGGATGAATGTTAAGTTCAGGGATAGGTCGTCTCACCATTTCTGATGGCACCGTGAATTCAGCGAATAACCATAGCAGTCTGAAAGATTAAATGCTGCTCTCTGTCTTATATCTCTACAGAAATGCCCGAAATATAATTTTTCAGGAGTATAATGAACCATGTGACACATCTGCGTCTACCATACAGTAGTTCCCGGACAACAATATCAAGGTCATGAAGTGTAAACCTAAGTCTCCAACTATGAATCCAATGGAAAAAAACCTCTGATAGGACCTGAAAGAGGCCTTACTATGTTACCATTCAACCTCTACAGACCAGCTTAAGAGAGTTATCACCGAGGTGTGAATTAGCATCATATCCCTCAAGTCTCACATGCTCGTGAGGAACTTCGAAGAATAAATGCTTTCCTCAGAGCCAAGGGACCCTCAGCACGCTATTAAGCTTCCTGTATTAGTTTGGAGTTGCTGTATTTTTACAATGCCTTATCGTTTTATGTTATATGTTGCTGATCTTACATGTTTCGTCGTATTTTTTATTTTGTTAATTCTTGTATATTGTTTGGGGCATATGTACCTCATTGCCATTTAGTCCCCTTTATTTCACTGTTATATTCATATTGAATGGAAAACAAAACAAATTTAGAATCCTGCATTTATCTTCAATTACGTTTCTTTCATTCTCTTATATTTTCCTTTTTATTACGCTTCCTTAAAATATTAAGTTTGATCCCTATTCACTTACCGAAAGGCGAAAATGGAAACTTTGATCTCTTATAAAAATTTTAGAATCATTTCTGGCTCTTCTGAAAACTTCTAAATCCTAAAATCCTTCGAAAACTTTTTTCTTTTTTATACAAGAATCTCTTATTTTTCAAGGAAATAAGATATGCTCTTTTATGCAAATAAGGAAAGAGAACCAAAACACCTGCTCTTGTCGCTTCTCCAGACGACACCTGTCACTGTTAGTTCAATTTCTCGTCTCCTTGTTCGTTTTTGCCTGGATGGGTTGGAGTTGGATGACTTCTTAATGTGCTTTCACTCATTCATCTTCTTTTTTTAATTTAGAATATTTAAATACCTTTTAGCCAGAACATCCTAGTGCCTGGCTCGTTCATACTGCGTCAGTGATTTTGGTATACGTTTATACATCTCTTAGTGTAACTTGTCCTCAAGAAAAAGCAAAATAGAAAATAAAATAAACGGAGTTTGGGAGGAAAAATAAGAGATTTAATTAAGGAAAATAAGAATCAAAAGAGATGATAAAAATAATCTAAGACAAAAAGGAAGAAGAAAAATACGAAGAGGAGAGTAATTTTAAAGAACAGAATTCATAGAAATTAAAGATTTACCTTGGGTGCATTCCACTGCTTTTTAGGACGGTCTTTTGTTTTCTTCTTTATCTAACCCACTCCCTCTCATTCGATGGGTTTGTGTTTGTATCTTCAAGTCCCTGACTCTTTATACAAACTTTTTCCGCTACTTAAATTTATTTTCTTCATCAACTCTTTCAGCCTTATCTTTAGTCCTTCATTTTATTTCAGAGGAGAGAAAATGCCCTCCTTAGTTATTTGAAAGTTTCTTAACTTTCAGATTGATGGAACCCTACTTCTTTACTGAGAGAGGCAGGCTTAAGTAAAAAAATGATGGATTCGGGGCTAAAGGGAAAAGAGAAAAATTCGTGAGCTTTAACTAAAAGGAGAGGTAGAAAGTTTGTCAAGGATAGAACTTAAAAGGAAAAATAATTATGATATTTACATACAAAAAATAAAAATGTAATGATGATTATATACACACAAAATAAATTTATATAGAGTAGTCAAAATAATAATGATAATAAAACATTTTAGTAAAGCCAGAATTTCACTAGTTTAAAAAAGTAATAAGTATAGTGTCCAGAGTCAGAAACTTTTGAATACAGTAAATTTGGTTCGATTCCGTTTTAATTTTCTGATGTTATACCGCGATTTGTAATGGATATTAAAGCAATCACTTTCTTTCCTGGGTAGGAGTTGGATGTATGGTCACTTGTAGATGGTCTGTGTGACCACTGCCTTAGCCCGAAGCATAAACGACTGCCACCTCTCCTGGTCCTGTAGTCTAAACAAGTCAGCCCTCGAATTTGGTAGCCTTCTCAACTTGCTAATGACCTTCCAAATTATTGGAGGATTGTAATCACTATCCACGTAATGAGTCGTGCGGTCTCACTTTTTGTGATATCATGCAGCAGTGCAACGTTCACTTGTTGTTTGAGCTGCTGGACTATCGAAAATTCCCTTGGGCTTGGGTAACCAACAGCCTGGACGTCGTTGTAAATCAGCTGTAATCACCGATGAAAGATGTTTATCTCCTCAGTTTGAGTTGGGCATGAAGAGTTTAAGATCTTGTGCCTTGTTTTCTAGATTATGTTGGCCGCAGTGGCAAAGCCATCAAAAATGCTGGAAAACTCATTAAAGATTTGTTCTTGTGTGGCACCATCCATCTCGGAAATTAGCTCTGGGTATGAGCTTCTGTAGCCCCTCCAATTTGCAGCTGAAAAGTTTTTCCTTAATGGCGAGGAAATTAATTACAAGTAGTTACAAGGAAAGAAAGTACCCTAGGAGACCTTACGGTCCATTCAAAGAGGGTACCTTTGGACTAGCAATTGAGTAAGCACATGGCTGCTCAATTGTTTTGAGTCCCTAAACGGCCACTTTTCAAGACTTTGTCTAGTCTTGACTTGAACTGGTCAACAGATTCACTGTTGACAACTTCCACTGGAAGTGCGTTCCACTCACCACAGATACTGTAGGCGAAAAGATTTCCACACAGATTGCGGTTGTAAGGCTTCAGTTCAAGTTTGAAGCCGTGATTGCGCGTTCTGTCCTCACTCAGTGTGAAAATATCCCGGTAGTGGACATTGTCGAACCCTCGAATTATTTGAAAACTTCGATAAGCTGACCACGCAGTCTACGGGTTTCCAGCGAGAACAGATCTAGTTCCCTTAGTATCTGTTTCTTGTTACGTGCCCTTTGAATTAATTAAGTGTTATAAGTGTTATTCATGTAACTTTGGGCCTTTGGGTAAGGGACGTAAGACAGGGAGGTTATTTCGGGAACATCTGTCACTAGAGTAGCGAAGCCAATTAATTCATAGAACCCATTTTGTATGTGCGAATATCTTTTTGGTTAAAACGGCTTGTGGTCGTTCGATCGTGATAAGCATTTGTGACTTCTCTTATTGTTTGCTGACCCCCTTATAATTTGTTAACAGTTAATTTATTTTATTTTAATTTTGTTGAAATAATACTGTAAATAGCTTTTGTGAGTGTATTTATTTAACCCCTTGCGGATACCTCATAATTTAGCACCATCCTGATTAATTCTGCTGAATTTCTGCTAGGCCTTTAGATCCCTGGTCTTCGATGAATTTTATGTGTGTATTTCTCTTTGGGCCATGTGAACCGGGTTCCGCGATAACCTTTACACATCATAGTTATAGGCCGATTCTAACGAAATTTCAAGCCCTTATATTATTTTACCTTCTCTTACAAACGATATAATTGCTAAAGTGCTCTCAAGGTTAGCCAGGAAATTATTTGCAATAACATCATGACTATTCTGCTTATCCTAACGAAATTTGAAAGCCTTATGTAGTTTAACATTCTCCTTTGAATGATATATTACCAAGGTCGTCCCAATGTTAGTCATGGAATTATTGAAAGTTTTGAAGGTCGTAAGGTCATAAATCAGAATAACTGAGAGAAGGCGTATTTTGGTCAGCAGACCTTTTTATCTTTCGAGAGGTTTACGTGCGTTTTAAAAAGTTCGGTCAAACAAACTTAAAGCTCTATTTTCGAGCATGACTCATTAAAACCTATTTTACATCGTGTAGAGGCGGTTCGAAATTGATGGTCAAAATCATCGAGATCTATGCTCTCTTGCGCGCGGGCCACAAGAAGTCCAACATTGCCAAGCGGCTTAACGTCAGTCGGACAACCGTGTACAGAGTCGCGGAGAGGCTCAATAATAGAAAAGACCTAAACCTCAACTTCCTGCATGCAGACCTCAAGTTGTAGACTTCAATTGTGAGAAATGCATTCGAAACTGCCAAGGAAGCTCAAAATTACTCTACTTGCGAGGGAAAAGAACATCTTGGTTGCCACAGTGTCCAGGGTCGTCAAGGAAGAGGACGTCAAGAGCTTAAGTTTCGTGAAAAGCCTTCTGCTCACTAATCATATGAGAGAACAACGTCGGGAGCTTTTCTGTCGCCTTTTCAACGACTTGCAAAGACATGCAATCGATTTATTATTTTTTCTTAAAAAAAAATCATGGTCAATCTGGTTATCAACAAGCTAAGCTTCGGCGTGAGTAGCTTTGCTCAGGAAGTCTCCGAGGTCGCTACTTGTTTACGGACCAGACACCCGGTCTCCGTGATGATTCTCTTCCTCGTGTTTTCGAATGGCTAGAAGATAACGACCCTGTGAGCTGTCGCCGGTTACAGGCTCACTCTGGCCTAGTATATGGGCATCTTAGCCACGAAAGTCCTGTCTTTTGTGAAAAAGGCGGAGTAAGTCTTTTAGCAGAGCGGTGACCTGATCCAGATGGCCAAGACCGTGGAAGAGTGGTTGCGGTTGAACATGAACTTTTGGTTGAAGGAATTCTGGCCACTACATTCGATCGCTCTCAATCTCATCGATTATAACATGTGTGCGTATGTCAGAGGGCAAGACCAGAATGATACGCCACATCATCGTCGACGAGTTGAAGTCCTCCATCAACCACGTGTGGGCCAGCATAAGGAAAGACTTCGTCCGAAGCGTGTGCATGGCCTTCAGTTCTCGCTTGGAGTGCAAGCTTGCCATCAAGGGCAACCACATTGAATAACATTATAATTTGAACGCATATTTATATGTTAAAACAATAAAAACAAGTCAACTAAATTGAAACTATCATCGTTTCCTTTGTTGAGAGCGTCGTAACAAGTGTAACAGAACTTTTGCTATTCCCGGTATATGTTGTATATCTGGTGTTTAAGGTTAGTCCATCCTTGCAAGTTATGGGCAAGAATAGGTAATCTATTTCTTTCAGCCATGTTCACCTCTTCTTTGATTCCTGGACTTCTGGTACTTTGAACGGAGCGGAATTGTACAAATTCGGCTCGAGTAATTTGAGTGTCGAGTTATGCAACTTTACTCTTTTTTCCAGCAGGGGTGTCTTACCTTCTCTTCGTCTGTTGATGAGTCAAAGAACAACTTTAAGTACCAAGTACCATCTGTAGAAACCTGTGGTATTCCCAGTCTCCACTCTTATTAAATAAATAAAATGATCACAACTATCGTGAGAAGATAATAATTTGATGACAATTCTAATGACGTCGTAACTTTGCTTTCCATCTTCCTCTCCTAGTCATGAAATTATTGATGGTGATCTCTGTACTTCTAAAATTTTTCCTGCTTTTAATTCCCCCATGTTTCTCTATATGTCCTTGCCCCCCAATCTCCTTTGAATATAAACGCCCTCTATGGTTGCATCAGGATTAAGACAGGCAGAGAGGTCATTTCTACTTAATAAGAATTACCAGGAAAAGTCAATGGGAATAAAATTGAAGTATAATAAAAGGCTTTATTCGGATACTAGTTTCCGGAATGGGTAGAATTCTTTCTCTAGTCCGACAGGGAAGTCTACGAAGCAATTCTAATACTTATTATGCCAATAAAGCCCCCATTATAATATATCGTTTATTCCCAGAGGTAACGTTGAAAGGAAGGTCACTGACCTTTCACAGGGCACTTCTCTGATTAGCTGATCCCTACAATTGCTCTTTGAACAGCTTCGAGGATTGATTATTTGATCCCATCGCCCTGAGACAGTAAAAATGATTATTCGTTGTACAGAGACATCCAAGAATAATATAAGCACGCACAGTTCTATGATAAAATATTTGTAGTTTGATTTCTGCTATTATTATGACTAACATTTATTTCCATTCTTTCAAAATGTAATTATTAAACCTGCACAAGAGGCAAAATTTAGCGGAAAAGTCAGAATTTCAAAGAAAAAAAGATTGTTGGTCAATCTGAAGGTAGAATGTCCTAAAGGCAAATTGCTAGGAATCTTTGAATATTCCTTTCTTTCTTGAATATCTTGATAGTTTAATTAAAAAAGGTCTAAATATCACCGAAATCTTCGTACTGTTCGAAGATCAATTGAAACAGCCGTCGGTTAAAAGCTTCTTTTAATGAAAGAAATAATCTAAATCACCCAAAGAATAAGATTAAATTGCATGCACTCTCTTAGATAGTAAAGAAGTGGAGCAAGGAGGAAGCCTCTCTTAACTAAGACCGATAGTAAGAATAGAGATGAATAAGATGAATAATTAATGAGCAAGAGATCTTGAGAATTTGGAAACAGCATAATTTTATCTGACGAATCAACGGCGGATGCTTATGGGTTTGGAGATTACCCCCGCAAGTGTTCAACAGGTTGTAACCAATGGTGAAACATGGAGGCTTCTCAGTTATTGTATGGAGGGAGGACAGCTAGGAATGATGAAAGATTATAGTTGGTTGAGTATATTGGCCTTATCAACTAGATAAATATTTTTTCATTCTTATAAAAGGACTTATACCCTTTATTCAAATGGTCGGTTCAAGAAAAAAACGTTGTGTACTCATAACAGATGGGACTCCCTATCATACCGAAAAACTGACAACAGAATTGCAGTACCAAACAGGCATCGAACAACTTCCTTGCTCGAGTCTCTTAACATGAAACCAACAGAACATGTGTGAGGAATACTAGAAAGATTTTAGGAAAAAATACAAACAATATAGAATTGTTGAATACCATACTCCAAGCATGATCGAAAATACCAAAAGGTGTAATCTTAGAACTTATTAAAACTATGTTTAGGCGAGTTGCAGCTCTAAAAGCCGCTAAAGGGAAGTCCACAAATTATAAATAATCTACTTTTATTGTTCAAAATTTACTTATTTCTTTGAACTTGCTAATAAAGGTATTTAAGTAATTAATTGTTTTCGATTTACTCCTTGCATGTCACTGTTGACTATAAATAGGTATGTGGTAATTGAGCGAATAAGCGCTCGCAAATTAAAAGGTTAGCTGGAGCAGCTAAGGCTCTCATTTCTTACACCACCTCCTTTACAATCACCCTAAGTTGGACAGTCACACAAATACCAAAACGTATATGCAAGTCTACGCAGGTATTCACAGATACCTACCATGATACAATATACATATCCGCAACTACAGCCGGCATTCATTAAAAAACATAAACATCCAATTAACAAACTCAAACATTCACATTATCATGTCTACGACACAAACGTACATGCATATATACAAATCTTCACAACTACACGCATCTCTGACGATTCTAACCTCGTAAAACCTCAAGGAGTGCTTCACATGTATCCTGCTCTACATAAACACGAGAAGAGCTTGGAAAAAATAAAGGTGTGTAGTGTTGAATAGCGTTGTACATTAAAGAAAGGGGAATAGCGAATATTTGTGGAATAAAGAGTATGAGAGTAAATATGCACGGTCGTGTGTGGAAAGAGCGGACGTTTCAGTCAGTTCTTTGTCGTGGTTGAAGCAGGACAGAGACTTAGGCACTGTCCTGACTGGGATAAACTGAGAGGCGTGTCTGCATAGCGAGCGTGAGTCATTTCTGTGCGGGAAAAGTGAAATCTTACCTCAGCTATCCTAGATATGCTTACCACGATTTCCCTCTCACTATATCATTAGATCTGGTATTATATCCCCTCTTGGTACGTTGTTCAACCTCATCGTTGTTCAACCGCTAACATCGCTCGTTACGACGATTGGCGGAAGGCGCTTTCAACGGCGTCTTTTACGAGAGACAACAATTAGCAAACGCAAGACTAGACAGCCGGTTGCCACCCAAACTATACTAACCATAACAAGGTGAGGTAGATGATTAAAGTGCCAAATCGAGCGTAATTAAAGTTATCATATTTGAATCGTAGTAGTTACATCAATCCATCCCGGAACGCGTCAATTTGCGGCAGTGTACAGACACCTCAAGAAAAAGGTAAGAACTTATTGTCGACTAGTTTCACTAGTAGAAGGGTTAAATGTTTTAAAAAATGAAATAACAAACAACAGCATATCTTATATTGCTAGGCTTAAAGATGTAATGGGAGATGTCAATATTATTATAGAGAGGTAGCAAAGTGAAGAAGAACAAGGCATCTGTTTGATCAAGAGATCTATCTTTCTTCGCCTTTCGGCATATGTGATGCGAGATGATCCCATAGACCACCTTTCTTATCTTCCAGACTTCAGGCGGTGGGAAAGGAAACGAAGATTATTTATTGATATCCAGAACCAATTTACGATTTTTAATTGTTTATGGAATGGAAAATGGCGTTTCTTTACATTATTAATTACAAAACGAGGAAATCGTCTAAAACCGAAGGTTTTGGTTGGTAGTTTGGTAATAAAGGTGGAAATTTAGTAAAAAGGAAAAAAGGTAGACATACCTAGACTTACCAAAAATGGGGATAATTGGAACAATAAGAGATGTTAAGGCGCACAACTCTCCTTTAATTTGAGCTTGGTAAAAATAATTAGAAAATTACAAAGGACAAAGAATGGGAAAGCTGCCAATAAGTGTATTAATAACTCTAATACACTCCGTTCTGGCAGAATAAATTCTTTCGTAGGGGGGTAGCGGAGGCAATTAATTTAGCTTAAATATTTGTTTTTCTACTGAGAGGGGAAAAATACGAGGAAAATCGCTCCCTCCACGCCCCCCACCTTGTGAAAATGTCACCCCCTCATCATATTCACAAAGTTTGCTTTTGTATGTTTTATGTTATTTTTTAAGAAAGTTTAACGCCCTCTTTCGCCCTTTGTTGGGTCTAGACAGGCGCGAAAAGAGGTCCAAATGATGACCTGAGCGAGAGCGCAACTTACTCTAGTGGCAATAAGATCAGGTAGGAGGGGGATCTATTCACGTGTCAGTTATAGCAGGGATATTGCCCCTCCTGCCCCATCCACCCCTGTTTTTTTATTGAAACAGAAATACTAAGGAGGGCATCACTCGCAGGAAAATTAAAAAGGAATCTGTAATGAATGAAGTCAGAATGAGAAGACGATAATATGTCGAAGTATGTCCCAGTGTACGGGAATATACGCACACGGGCTGTAAGCTGGGCTAAGCAAAGCAACAAATGTTATTGTTCTAAGAGTGCAATTTAAATAGCTAGCTGCAGCTGCGTGACCAAGGAATATTCCAAACACGACGCCCTAAATAGATTTAATAAACACAAAATAAAAGGCACAAAATAAAATGGATATACGAGTATATAGGTACATGAATAAGACCAAATTAGGTTCTGAATACTAATTGGATGACCAGGGTTATTAAATTGTTATAATGGGAGATTTAGGGTAGTGAGCGATTTAGTTCCTTTGAACCTCGAGAGTAAAGAAGGCCGAATTTGGGAGGGGGGAGCTCTTGGTGACCTTGATTACTCACGGGTGTAGCTAGGAACCCGCAAAGAATGGTGCTACTTTCTCCGAACTTGGATCGAACGAGATGCGGGCCTCTTGTTGTCAAGAGGTCACCAGAACACCTTAGAAGGGGGAGGTGACATCTCCAAACTCAGATTGAGCGTGCTATTGGGCTTTTTGTCCACAAGAGGTCACCAAAAGAACTTCAGAGACGGCTTCTCCAATCCTCGATCCGAAGGCGGTTGAGAAAGCCTGACGTTGCCTCACGAGACTCTTCTCCCTGACCCGAAGATACGAGTGTGATGTCCAGCTCTTCCGTGGCCTGCGACCATCACTAAAATCTTCTCTGGAGAGAGCGTCGGTAAATAGAACTCCTTTGGGGGAAGCGTCGACTAACCAAATCTATGGGTAATCCTTCGAAGGGTACATATACACCTGAAGCTCCCGAAAATAGGGAGAGAGAGAGAGAGAGAGAGAGAGGCCTTCTTGAACCCTCATTATCGGCCGGGCCACTGAGCGTCATCTTACGGGAAAGTGTAAAAGGCAGAGATCAGCGGATCAGACGGAACGCTGGAACCATAAAGGTTGTTCGCTGCAAACCCACACAATAGATGAGTAATCTCCCAACCCGGTTAGGGAGGGAGGGGGGGTGAGATTAAGACGGCGGCGAGGTAGCCTTCAACTTCAGCGTCATGCTTCGGTGTCAATTTCTCAGTGACCTGGCGCCAAGTCCAAAAAGGGTGAAGTTGGAGGAGGGGAGGGTAACGGTTCGCTTTCTCTCCCGAATAATATCTTAGGAGGTGGGAAAATACTACTATTTTAGCGGATCCCTCTCATTCCTCCCTATCCAAAGACATTTTTACAGCACATAACACTTTGAGGCAAAAAAAAATGTCTACAACTAACTTCATCAAGAGGGAAACTTATAAAGCTACAATTTTAATGCTTACCAACAGAGAGAAAAAAAACATATAACACTAAACAGGATTTACATATGTGTAACCACAGATAACTTAATCTATACATACGCACACACAACATCAACAAGGCAAAAAAAGGGGAACTAGTATTTACAAAATGAGTCAAACACGAATTTACTATACACTCAGGTTGTTGGAGGGTGGGGTGTTCTTCTATTGGATTCCTACTCAAGCTATCGGCTAGGCAGTTGTCGGTGGCTTTAACATACATGAAGCGACATTGGTACGCCATGAGTAGTAGGCTCCAACGCATTTAACGGCCATTTTCGCCCTTAGGGTCTTTTAGGTACGCCAGGGGTTTGTGATCTCTTTCGACAATAATTTCTTTACCTATGAGATACATCCTAAACATACGAATAGACCACACTATGGCTAACGCTACTAAGGTCTATTGTGGCATACGCCTTTTCGCGATGGAACAACTTCCTACTAGCATACCCTACAGGATATCCAACTCCATCGTCCTCATATTGGACGAGAGCACAATCTAGGCCATCCTGGGAGACATCGGTACGAAGCCCGCATGTTTTATTAGGATTCGGTAATCTCAAAATAGGGGCAGAGATTAGTTTGTCTTTTAACTGGTGGAAGCGATCTTCCGCGGAAGGAGTCCAATTAACAGGATCGGGGGCCGTTCTCTTAAGCATGTCGTTAAGGGAAGAGGCTATGACAGCGAAGTTTAGCACAAACGACGATAGAATGACACAGATCCTAAAAAGGAACCAAGCCTTTACCTTGTCGTCCTAATGAATCATTTTATTCCTACCGACTTGGAAGCCAAAGTAGTTAATAGTGTCATAGGCAAAGTGACACTTTGTCGGGCCTGCCGCGTACCCGTGTACGCAAAACTGGGATAGAAACGCGCATGGAGACTTTTACGTGTTGGTCTCAGGTACGAGTAGCGATGTACACGTTTTCGAAATAAAACGTCACATTCGATAGGCCATCTAACACCTGGTGCATGATTCGGGTATAACTTCCGCAAGCAGTTACCAACCCAAAAGGAAATCGGGTAAACTGAAATAATCATTTTTCAGTAGCGAAAACGGTAAAGCGTTTTGATTGCTCTGAAAGCGGCACTTGGTGGTAGGCTTTACAGAGGTCGATCTCGGAGATGAACTTCACGTCTTCGAAGGCATGAATACTTCGGTCAACTAGGGGTATCAGTTCCGCGTCAAACTGTGTAACTGCGTTTAATTTGCGAAAATCAACACACATCCTAAACGACTTGTCAGGCTTCCTAACCATGACAATGGACGAGCAAAAATAGACCGAAGAGGGCTATATTATTCCTATTATTTATATTATTCTTTAAATGGAAAGTCTGCCGTAAATCTACAGGTATGGGGTAAGGCTTGGTCTTTATCGCATCTTGAGTAGTGAGGACAATCTCATGCGTAAATTAAGTTGAGCAACCCGGGAATTCTGAAATGATGTCGAGAAAACCTTCCAATAAGGCAAGCAATTGAGCTCTCTCATTAAGGGCGAAATTGGAGTTTACGCCTAAGTCGGAGTTAGGCTTCGCTTAGTGGGAATGAAGAGAAGGCAAAGGGATACTCATCGTCTGCTTCTACGCACACCGTTTGGACCAGACACTGGGAACATGGTGGCATGACCTAAAAGGTCATGCACCAAAGCGAATCTGTTATGCTGGGGGCTTACGGAGGGTAGTAGTTTGTAAGATACTACTATATAGGTGCAACCTGTATCTCTAACCATGGTTGACACTCGGCAACCATTTACTTCGTCATTTTAAAACTGGAGCCCATCGGGGGAACTCTTGTTGAACAGGAAATTTATCTGTTGATCCGGGGAAGATGAAGCAGGGGCCGCTGGCGATGCGGTTGGCGGATTAGGCGAGGGAGCAGCAGAGATTTGGAGGACTTGGTAACTCGACGAGGTCCTCAGTTGAGAATTTTGGGAGCAATTGTAACTTAAGTTCCCAGAAGTTCCACACGTAAAGCATACAATTAATTTACGGGGGTAGTTAATAGGCGTGTAGGGGAGTACTGGAGGCTTCAGGTCCTTTTGCTCTCGTGGCGGGTGAGGCCTGTACTTGCTCGGCGCTTGCACTTTTACGAAGCCGTTGTTGCCCATGAGTGGGCTTCGGTTAAACCCAAACTTGTGTTTGGGAAGGGGGAATGGTCGTGACTGGAAGCGTAAAGGTCGGCTTCTTCCACACACTGCTTGAAAGTGGACGCTCTTCTGTCCGCTATGAAGGCCTTCAGCTTGCGAGGGAGGGTCGACTCAGTTGATCCCTTAGAATGAAGTCAATTAGCGACTCATAATCATTTGATATTTCGGCGGAATCCGGCCAGAATTGGAAGTTACGCCGAAGCGTGAATCCAAATTGTCTCTAGGTTTGGCCTGGCTCTATTCGCACGAAGCGGAATCTAACCCTATAAAATTTTGGATTCATGTTAATAGCAGAAAGAAGTTATGCCTTTAGGGTTGAATAGTTAAAGGCCACCTCTGAAGGAAGCGAAATGAATATGCCGCGAAGACGAGAGTTCAATAGTGGAATTAGCCGGGTACACCATCTGATTTTGAGTCCCAATTGTTGATTTCGAAGATCTTCTCGAAGTGCGTTAAATAAGAGCAAAAATCTTCTCCATCCTTGTATGCGGGGAGTTGTATGGGGGGCACTTGAGCCCGTTGATTTCGACATCATACTGAGTTTATCTCGACTTAGGCACGGCTTATCTCTCTCTCGTGCTGCCTAATTCTTTCTTCCTCTTCTGTCTGTGCTTTTCTTTCCTTACGTTCGTTACGTTCCTCTTCCTGGACGTAAGCGATTAAATCTTTCCCAGATAAGCCTAGGATCTGCCCTTACTTATGAAAGCGATCGAATGAAGACATCCCGGATATGCTACTTTCGGCATTTGCACACGAAAAAGCTACCAGAGCTATTGAAGTATAACCCCCAAACGAATATAAATTTAACCAACGACAAAATTATTAAAAATTATTAGTAAAAATCGAGCAAACTCACACAGAAAAATAAATAACTAACTAACGGGTGAATCTGATTCACGACACAAAAAATGGCGGTTACTATTACCGCTTAGCTAGTATCCTCTTTTAAGGAACTAGGAAAACTGTGGAAAAACCGCACAAGAATGTTCTTAAAAATTGGTTATTACCCGTTAATCAAAAACAAAATTGTCTTAATACATTGGTGTTCGGATATTCTTGGTAATGCAGCTGCTATTAATTGAACTTAGTGCTTCAAAATCAGGTTGGGAGGATTCTTAGGCTGACCCAAAGCCTGACGTAAAATTATATAAATATATATATATATGTATATATATATATATATACATATATATATATATATAGATATATAGATATATAAATATATATATATATATATATATATATATATATATATATATATATATATATATATACCTATGTCGAAGTATGGCCCAGTGTACGGGAATATACGCACACGGGCTCTAAGGTGGGCTAAGCAAGGCAACAAATGTTAGTGTTCTAAAAGTGAGATTCAAATAGCTAGCTGCAGCTGCGTGACCAAGGAATATTTCAAACACAACAACAAAAATAGATTTAAATACACACTAAATAAAAGGCACAAAATAAATATTGATATATATAGGTAAAAGAATAAAACGGAATTAGATTCCGAATACTAAATGGATAACCAGGGTTATTAAATGATTCTGATGGGAGATTTAGGGTAGTGAGTGATTTAGTTCCTTTGAACCTAATAGCTACACCCGTGAGTAATAAAGGTCACCAAGACCTCTCCCCCCCTAAGTTCGCTGGTCGTTTCGTCTGACCCGCTGATCCCGAAGTAATATCTTAGGAGGTGGGGAAATACTACTATTTTAACGGATCCCTGTACATAATAACTGTGGTAATAATAGTCGCAAAACCATTTGAGGGTATTGGGGCTGGGATGGAGCGTATCTTCCTTAAAAAAGTGACAAAACCCTGTAAATGGAGATATCTGGAAGAAGCAAAAAGCCCAGTAAGTTTCAATCCAGTTTAAGACTGCCGGGAGCAATGGAGCTAGGAGAGCGTGTCGCTCTCCCAGATTGCAGGTGTAACAGTGTACAAGGCTTTGCCATAATTGAGGATAAAGATGGCAATCTAGAAGAAATATTCACGTCTCAAAGGCCTTTTGATGGAACATACGTGGATCAAGATGATAAGCGCCAACTTGTGTCACGAAGTCCTTGGATGTGTTGCAAGTGCGTGTATGAATTGTTGAGATAGAGAGAGATTAAGCAAGAGAGAGAGCAAATGCTATGGATATGATAAAGACAGGTTTACAAAAAGATAAAACATCCCCTCGACCCCTATAGAAAATAATATGGAACGAGCGAGAAATTGAGTCATTAAAATGTTTATTTTGAAGCCATGGCAGGAAAAGAGGGACAGGCATACGCGAGTTTAAACTAAGATATTAACAGACTTACAAACAAACTGAAAGAGGCCAACTTTATAATTATGTGTGTGGAGATGTATTTTCAACAAAAGAGCTTAATTTCTATTACATTCGGTGCAGCTTAGAGTAGAACGTAGCAACACCAACGTACAAAAATATTCAGCTCCTTAGACCACATTTGCCCCAGAACTCATTAAGGACTGTGCTTACTAAAATTAAGGATATCACATTTATCTTAGAAAGTGAGAAATCTGATCACCTTCCGGTTTTTGCGCCCACTCTTGCCTAGAGTCAAATTGGAAGCTAGAGTCATTTGATATCACGCCTTAATGATCAACGCCGTCAACGCATTTTTTGTCATCCGGTAATTAATTACGGGGAAAAATTAATTACAAGGACGTCGTTGCAACGAAGTGAAATAAATCGGACGCTATGTTTCGCCAGTCTTTCGATAAAATAGTTGGAGTTATAATAATATAACGAGTCATAGTAAGTCGTTTCCAGACACTATTCCGGAAAGTCTCACTAATAATTTTTTCCGCAAGAGACAGTCACACACACACACACACATATATATATATATATATATATATATATATATATATATATACCAAAACTCCGAAGAGTAGGGATTTCTTCAGAAAAGATATTTTGCCAATCTTAAATTATATAATTAATCTGCGCCATTAGTTCTTTATTTCTGCGATCTAAGATTGATTAACCAATAATGTTGGAGAGTTAAAATTTTTTGGCGAAACTGACTTAAACAAACAATCGGAGATAAATCTTTAACTTTTTTAAGGACTTCAATTTTGTAGGGATACGTGTCAAATCTTCTTTGCATGCTCTATTAAAAAATTAAAACTCTGGATTTGCATTACCTTTCCTTGTTCTGTATAAATTTCATTAGATGCAATTTTACTCGGCAAAAGATTAGTAAATTCAAATTTAAAGTCTATGTTCTCATAGGGCAAGTATTGTGACTCAATATCTAAATATTTGTGAAGATTAATAAATTGAGGATGCAAGATTCTTTGTAACATAGACAATGTAAAATTGCACAATTCATCGAGAACTGAGGCATGATCTACCATTTCTGTTCGAAAAAGCAATTTAATCTTTTTAAACTCATTTAACACAGGTTTCATAAATGTGAAATAAAGTTTCATAAAATGAAGTTGCATCTGAATATATTTCAAACAATTCACTTGCATAATATTTGTCACAATTTGAAGAAAACATCAGATAATACGATTTTAAAGCATCCCACTGGTTGAGAATCCTTTTTATTCAGATACTCCTTGTTAGCCCCCGTGTGCCTGTAAGGGGAATAATATTTAACGGTTACTCGTCATCATCTATCAATATATATAAAAATATTCATGTGAGACTCGCTTCGAAGAGATGATGTATTGAACCAGTTATAAGTTTCTCTCATCATCTAATCCATGCTTGAAGGCTGCATGTGAAGATGCTAAATAAAAAGGATGCCAAATACATTTCACGAGTATTAAGTTTGGATTTTCGTTTTTAATCGAAGTGTACAAAGAGTTAATAACTGCCGAAAGCGTAGAAGTAAAGACTGTTGCAAAAGGAAATCAATTTTTAATATCAATTCCCACATCACTCAATAACGTCTTAATAGCTGTATGAAGTGATTCGGCCACCGCCATTGTGGCAGGAATTAATCCTAAATAATGTGATAAGATTTGATTATCTTTTCTATTATAATATTAAACACTAAGACACGCATGTCTTATACAGGCCTTATTAGTCGACTCATCTACAATTAGAAAAAAATGAGTATTATCTATCGGTTCATTTTGTTCTTTAAGTAGGGCTGGAACTATAATAATTTTAATTAGAGCAGCGCTCTTTGTTCTATGTAACTTAAACTCAACAGTATCGGATGATGATGGAATTTTTCGCTTTAGTGATTTTCATAAATGATCTACCCCAAGAATACTTTTATAGCAAGCTGCAAATGCAGCTAACCGAATATCGAGTTTTGTCACTTCAGTTATAATGATGACAAAGTTTCTTTCAAAGTGTGCTTTGAATACGACTGTACTAAAGCACTATTTTTTCCCATGTTTAGATGAGGAAGAAAGTTTTTTAAATCACTTTTATTGCACTCACAAATTCACGTTACAAACTTTACATAAAACTTTTGTTTTGTCGTTTTTTATATCTTTCAACCATTTAGAAAATTGAGGAACTTTCAACCATGCAGTTTGAAATTATTTCATGATATAATTTACTCATTGTAAATTTAAAAAGTATAAAATTTGAACAATCAAAGTTAAACCATGGTTACCTACATTTTCTCTTACACTTTTTAGTTTTAGTTTTGAAATTCCAGATTTACAATAATAAATGAAAAAACTTGCTAGACCATCACACTGAGATGTTTAACAATGACTAATTCTTTTTGAAATTTCAAATGGGTTTATGTCCAAATCAGTCTAATTCAGGGGTACCAGATCGAATGGACATTCGCCATAATAAAGTGAGAAATAAGGATAGAGAAGTAGGATGAATAATCAGAGAGTAAATAGTGGTGAAAATTTAAAAAGATAGAAAAGAAAGAGTTCAAGAATTTTTTTAGCCCTCGTGATGTCAAACATATTTAGGGATACTTAGTAGAGAAATATCGATAGCGGTAGGTCCCTGCTGGAAGGGTAGCTCTGGCGTTTGAAAAAAAGAGATAATCATTAGTATTAGAACATTATATAGAAAGGTTACTGGTGAAAGGGCATCTCTGGCATTTTTTATGGATTTGTTGGAGTCATAATCGTTGTTGTAAAATTAGATAGTGGCATTCAAGCATTTGTAGCAAACAGGGTAGTTCCGCGACTATAGTAGGTCAGAATCGTGATGATTATGGTCGTATTATTGTTTGTAAAATTCATGTTTTTCTGTCTATTAGGTGAGTTTACAATTTCTTGATAAGGTCTAATTTAATTTTATGGGAGAACTTTTAACACTACGCTCGCAGTGTAGCGTGGTTCTTTGAGTTGGTACACATTTATCCTCGCTCTACCTTTGCTACTTGGCGGGGGACGGTGGTTTACTCTCCTTGCCGGAGCTTTTCTTACGGAACTCAGAGTCCGTAAGAACAACAAAAGTGTCACAAAAGAACTTCACGAGTCCACGAAAGAGGACCTTTTCCACCAAATTTTCTGTGGTGTAATCAGACTAATGCCATTTGAATGGTCTGGTCTTCAGACCATCGACAATTTCTTTTGGGCCTGCATTGTTTGGAAACAAGTTCCCTTCGGCAGCATATACCTTAAGGTTGAGCATCCTCAAGTAGTACATGTAACTTGGCTCCCTAGATTTCGACGACGAGGACCTACTTGGACGACATGACTGCGAGGATTTTTTTGTGCGGTGCGAATGCTCCACCGTTTTAGGCCTCACAGCTTGGGCCGCCATCCTTTGCCATCCTTTATTTATGGGTGTTTTTGTATTTGTTGCTGTGGATTTTTTTTGTATTTAAAATTCTGCCTCTCTACCATATCTTGGATACAAGGGGCCGTTGAAGGGCATTGTTCGGGGCCAAGGCTTTTTGGCAGGTATTCTCGCTTTACCCGAAGGATTTCATCCGACGGAGGGTTTACATGAAACCCACATTTCCGCCACGCCTTTTTTCACAAGCCTTTTGTTAATTTTATTTGCAAAGGTTTCAGGTCGCTCAGGGTTGCAATGTGTGCATAGGTCGTCTTTTCGTTTTCGATGACGAGAAAAGTGGGATTTGTAGCCACACCATTCTCTGCAACAGCGGCCTTGGCAACCTTTGCGTAGGTAACGTTGGCCTTTCTTTCCTTTTCTTTTATGCTCTTTTCTTTGGCTAATTTTATTTGCTCGTTCTTTCTGATACAACTCATGGACATTGTCTTGTGTTGGCCACCGCAGTTGAGGGAACTTTTTGACTTCATTTTTGCAGTCACCCCAGAGGAAGACCTGTTGCGCGCATACAAAGTCGTCGCGTTCGGGCATATCACAGTAGTGTGCTCGTTGTACTCATGGAGGATAAAGCACATTTGCAGGTCAACGAATTCTCACTGTTCGATCTTTTCGGGGCAGAATCGAGCATTGAAGAGGCGCAGGAAATTTGGTTTTGATTTCACTGTCATTGAGGTTTTCACGAAAACCACTTTGAATACGTGGCTGTGGCCTTAAAACTTTATAGTTTCGGTTACTTTTGCCGATGCGTGATACTGGTGAATCTCCTCGGTGAATTCCTCAGGTGAGTGGCCTCCAACCCAGGGGTTAAGAAATCGGGAGATTATTCTCCTGTGTGATCTTATCTGTAGCGGGGTCTGAGGGCGTAGATTGATTGATTTTGAAATATATGCGGCACGCAAGGAGATGAGCGCATGGCGCTACTTGTAGCGCGATCAGGCAACCCTGCAGAATTGATAGCTAAATGAGACTAAGCTCGGACGTGCAACGAGCGCATGGTACTTCCGACCATAAGAGCCTGTGCGACACCGAGGAAATGTAAATAAATATACGATACCTAATTGGGAGCAAATCATTAGCAATAAATCGGGAACCTATTGATGATTAGTTCGGGAAAATTATTTTGAAGTTAATTTGTACACGATGATCTTTGAGGGTTTTTTTATTTTTTAACGGAACCTTCGATAAAGGTCTAATTCAGGAAGGGAAAGATATCATATGACTTGGGGACGTTATAGATATAAAATATTTTAAAGGAAAGTTTAAGGAGTGGCCTCAAAAATATGTAAAGTATACAAATTATTCGTGAAATTGGTGCGGGGAAAGTCTATCTCTTTAGCGACAGTAAAATATATAGATGACAAGTGCTAGGCAAGATGTAGAAAAGTTTTAATGGAATTTATTTTTAAAATTTTTTCACAGCCACTAATGAAATTAAAACCTAACTTAGAGAAAGTAGGTTAACCCTAGCCATAGGTAGAGTTTATTTTCAGATATATTAATAAGGATATCAAGAAATGTGAGGGCATTATTAATTTTGTATTCAACATGGAATTTGTTATTGGGATTAAAGTAGAGTCGTATATGTAAAGGGCAGCTATTAAAGAATCTTTTCTTCTTACTTTTAGTTATATCTGCGGCTATTGGAGCTAGAGGGTAACTAATTACTCCACTATCAGTCTGTTTGTATGTAAATATTATGATTAAACAAAAGTATTTTTCTTTGAAGATAAGTTCAAGTGTTTGTTTAAGAAGAGAACAAGTTAAGCCATGAAATTTAGCCGAGAATTATATCAATGACTTCATTTTCGTGTAAACATAAAAAATAACAAGGGACTTAGAGGGAGCAATGCAGAGCCGTTTCGATTTATTAAAAGGAGTAAAACTGTAAGCAATGCCGTATTGGTTAGTGTTAAACAGATTCAGGAGATTAACGAGATTACTATAGGTAGGAAAAGAATTAGCGAGCAGTATAGGATGTAAAGGAATACCAGTTTTATACATTTAGGGGAGACCATAGAGAAAACCAAGGCTCGAGCTAGTAGAATGAAGATGGTTGTAGGTGGAGAAGTTTAAGATGTTCGAAGATTTAACCTTCATAAGAAAACGATTAACTTGGTCCTCAAGACGATAAATTAATTTGTCAAGTGGCTCAATGACTTTATTGAATTTAGATACGTCGATTAGTATGGATTACATCTTAGAAGTGTCATTAGTTTTATCAAGCAAAGCTTCACAATTTCCTTTGTTGGGGCGCGTCATTACTAAATTTTCGTTATTTGAAAATGTTTCCAGAATAAGAAAATAATCGCAGTTAAAGTAAAAAGATGATAAAGTTGCGGAATTTGATTTACAATCAAATTTGTGTCACTTCTGACAAACTTTCTTGCTTAGTGGGCTAGGTAAATTGGTGATCGAAGCTTCCTCTAAAGGTAGAAGGAATCTTAGAGCTGGATTCAAACGACTAGTTCGGTGAGGGCGTGGACTAGTTTTGAGAGAATGAACAGAAAAATATGTCTATCTCTATATCCATATCTAGATCCTCGATTTTTTTGACTTTTACTTCATTATCAGAAAGATAAAAGGTTAGCCCCTCCACCGCCTTACTCTCGTAGGTTGGGGTGCAAGTAAAAAGGAAGGAATGAAAATATGATGGTTAAATACATTATGAAGTATAAATTTGCTCGGAGGTCGGACTAGTCAACTCTTTATAAAAGACAACTATTACATTTTGCTAAATATTAAATTGATTTAATATATTTGTTGTACCGTTGATTATTAAAATGTTTTTACAACGATAATTTACCTTGCTATGTTTTCATTTTACTTCTATATAACTTTTTTATATACAATTGATTAAAAATATAGGCACAATTTTAATTGACACTATGTTTTTACAAATCTCACTTCACTTATCTGTAATCTTAACAAGATATTTCTTCTAGACTCTCATTTAGTCGTCGCTTTAATCTATTGTATGCTTTGATTATATTAACAATTCTCCTTTATTTTTTATAAAAATCAAATGTTTTACTATCTTAGCCACTTTTTTGCTACCACTGGTGATTTCTCTATTTAAAATTATCTCCTATGACATTCGCTTTAAATTGAGTTTTTAATGCTTTTATTTACTGTTAGACTTCTTGTTTTTAATTTGATATTTAACACTTTTATTCAATGTTTTTAGTTATTTCGTTATGTCGAGAGTTCCTGGGCGTATCTTTGTCCATTGTAAATTGCCTTGTATCCGGTCATATTGAGGACGCGGACACATGTATCAGGAATGAACATTCCGTCATCCCACAACAGATCCTTAACTTCCTTTAGAGAGTCCGGTCCCTCAAACGTCCACTTGTATTTCCCTTTTCGTATGCTCTCGACTAGGAGCCGAGGATCACCACTAGAGGGTACGCAGACCAGTGTTCCATACACCTTGAAGGACAGTTATTCTCTGTAGAGGAAGAAGGCTTGTTCAAGGACTTCCTTTTTCTCCGTAAGGGGATTCCTTGAAACAATGTGAACTTCTGAGTTTGCACTTCTTGTTTCTTAGTTTTCGCCTTTTCCACAATATTTTCTTGTTCAACCGTCACGGTCTTCCTCTTGTATGTTTTTTCTTTCTTTTTTTTCCTTTGTTTCTCCTTCGAGTTTAACTTAGGGCATTTGTCAGTGGGCGCTTCTTTGTCTGTGGACTGTTCTTTTTTCGTTTGGGCTTGTTCTTATTTTTTTGTTTGAGTCTTTTCTTCGACGTGGGGAAGGTCGGTCAGTTGAATTTTTAGGACGTCTTATGCAGTGGGGTTAGGTGGGAACCATCGCTTCTTGTTAGTCCTATTCTTCTGCAGGAGGAGGTTCAATTCCTCTCCAAAATTGCTGGAATTTGCCAGGTTTGCCAAAGTGGGCAAAAATGACCATGGTCATTATGTCCCTGCCCTCGCTTGGCATTACCAGCTTCGACGCCGTGATTCCATGTTTGTTCTGCGTAGCCGTTGTTTCCGCGAACGATTGTTCCTTTACCTCTTTTCCATTTTAGACTGTTCCCTCTTTACCTGAATCACTCTGTGGTCTCCTCTGCAATTGATACATTTTAGCGTCTCAGCCACGCATTGTCTTCATTCCTGACTGGGCTGGGCGCAGTTGGAGCACGTGAAATCTGTTTCTTTACATTCACGCGTCGGATGCTACTCGATGGCGTAGCATCTGTAGCAGTAGTACACGTGAACTTACTCATCTGCCTGGATTTTCTCTGCAGATACGCAAAGGAGGCCTTGCCTCTTGGCCCTGTCAGACATCTCGATGGTCTCGAAGATGATTTTGACGATTCCGTTACCCTTGCCGAACTTCTCTGCCTTGATTATCTTCAATCACTTATGCTGCCTCATCAGCTCTTCCCTGATTTCTTCGCAGGAGTTATCCGAGAAGAAAGGGTCCAGCAGTCTTAGGATTATTGTTCGGCAAACGAGGATGTCCTGTGGTATGAATGATTCCATCCCGATCTTCTGAAGCTCCTTCTTGGCCTTTTCAGAAACGAGCTGCTCCAAGTGCTCCATCGACTGGCAAAGAGCGGTGTATTCGTTCAGAGTGTCTAGTAGATACGTCTTACGTCTTGAAAAAGTTAGAAGCTAAAAGTATATCGTAAAAGTAGAGTACACAGTGTGTGTTTGGAAAAGGGGTGAAAGGAACTATCTCCTTTCTTCTTATCGCTAGTTCATTTATTGCGTTCTTCTTTCTTCTTAACTTGGAGACTCTCGCACCTTTTTACCTCTTATTTTCTTCTCTAGATTCTATTATCATTCTATTGCATATTGAATTTTATGTTCCGATTTAAAATATGATTGCAACAACTTCGTTTTAAGTGTATATGGGAGCCGGGTCCCATATGCCGGGTTTCCCGCTCCTGAAGCCGCCTCTGTTGTTATTTCTGTAATCTTGCAGGATTTCTAAGTATCTTCTATCTTCTTCGCCTAATACGTTGTTCAATTTAACTCACACCTGGCGTGTTCTATTGTGTAGGGACACATTAGTAGCCGGAAAGTTGATCTCCTGGTGTAGTTCCCTTCTTCTTTTGCGTTCACTTCTCTGTGTTAGTAATAATGTATACAACATAGTTTTTCACTCTCTGGAGATTCACTGCGTTTATCTTAAGGAGTTTGTTCAGTGGGACCGCTAGATATAATAACGTGGCTCTGCAGATAGCATTATAGATTGTGATTTTGTTTTCTCTGTTTAGTCCTCTAAGTTTGAACAACTTAGTTAGATGCCCTTTTGCCCCGTTGATTCTGTCCCCTACATGATTACCATAACCATATCTAGTGATTTTTAAACCAAACCAGCTTCCTTCATATTGGTATCTATATCTTTCTCCCTCCACCTGGACTCTGGATGTCTTTTTTCTTCCTATAGGAAGGATCGAAAACTTGTCAGTTTTCGTTCTGATCTTCCATTTCCGTTCATAGTTATTGATATTGGCTATTTCCATAGCACTGATTTTGGCCATGTATTGAGCGTGCCTGTATGGGCTATTCGCGTTTATAGTGATATCGTCCGCGTACTGAATATACCTCGTCGATTCGTATACAGGGCTTGGGGCGTTCATCGTGTAGATGGTGTATAGGGTGGGACTCATGCAGCCTCCTGTGGGAGCCTTTGCGTAACTTCGAAGGTCGGCCTGTTATGGCCCTCTATCGAGATTTACGCTGCTTTATCTGTGACGTAATTACAAAGGCACTTGGTAAGATTCTGTGGTAGCTTCAGCCTTCTAATTTGACACTTAAGGCCAATCCTCCAGCCTTATCAAAGGCCTTTTGGACGTGCCTAATTATAACGTCTGTGTACTTTTTCTCGTATTAAGCTATTGCAATGGTTTAGAAGAGGACGGCCAGCGCTGTTTCTGTTTCTTTTATCCGAAAACCATGCTGATGTTGCAGAATTAGGGACCTCTCTTCCAGAAGTTTCGTCAGTCTGTTATTCATTATCCTTTCCAGAAGCTTTGCAATTGTTTCTAATAGGATATTCAGTCTATAATTGCCGGGCTTTGGTAAAAATATAATTTTCCCTTTTTTCAATGAGTCTGTAAAGTAGCCCGCACTGATAGTACCATTGAAAATTAGGACTATTTTTTCAAGGAAGGAGTCCGGATTACGGACCTGGTTCTCCTTAGTTATACCAGATTTTCCAGGAGCCTTCTGTTTTGTTTGGTATAGAATTTTTTAAACTCTAGGAGGATCACCAGTTCTAAGCTCTGCTCTTCTGAAATCGTAGGTTAGGCGCAATGGTAGGGGACGATTTCGTGGTCGTGTTCTTTGAGTTCTGTAATGACCCTTAACTCATGATTCCTGTCGAAGTCTTCATTTTCCTTACAGGAGATATCGAGTACGCTTCTCCAGTAATCCCAGAATGCTATTTCTATTTCCCGAGGATTTTTTATCTCTATCCTATTATTTTTTAAGTAAGAATTACGTTTCGTGTGCCTTTTTCCTCTGGCAATATTTACTTTATTCCAGAATTTGGATAGGTTTAGATCTGAGTCAAGTACCTCCACGAATCGATCCCATCTTGCGTTCCTTTCTGCCTCTGTGGCGGTGATAAGATCCGCCTTGATATGTTGTAGTTGATCCCTATCACCCCTTAGGGGCCTGTTCTGCTCGATGGATCTCTTAGAATATCTATCAATTTTCGAGGTTTACGATCTTGGCCGTCCTAATAGGATGCAGAAGAGTTCTGTATGTTGCTATCTGGACAGTGTTTTTATCCTGTTGACCATTGCATCGATTAGATTTTCCAGTGCACGGTGAATCTCCTCCAATGAAGCTTTGGACAAGTCATTTTATTGATGCCTGGCTGATTCTTCTTCATATCCTTCCCAGTTAGCGCTTCTATACTGTTTCCTTGGGTGGCATCTCACCTAGATAGGGTCTAACGATATTGTTAACATGAGCATTTCGGGATCGCTGGTTGATGGGGTTTCTTTTTATATTAGATGATTGAATTAGAGATCTGGGTTCGCCAATACTATATCTGGTTTGATGGCTCTAGTGGATCCGATAAATATCTGGAAAACTGGCCCAATCCTCACGACTCTCCTCTTTCCAGTATCATATCGAGATTCCTACCTGCATTGTTAAATTGACTTGTATAGCCCGAGGCTCTGCTACGGGAATTTAAATACCCCATGAATATCACTTGATCATTTCGTCCGAAGATGTATTTCTAAGAAATTATGGAAGCGTAAAAAGTCCCTCCTTGGGGGTTGGTACTGTCATGATGATAAGGCTCCCCGTGGATGTTCTTATTCTTATTGCCAGGTAGACTGCGTCTAATTCTCTCAGCATGCTATATTTTATGTCATTGCGCACTGCAATTGCAACACCGTCGAAATGACACATCGGTGTTTTTGGCCACAACGGTATAATTAAATATCCTAATTTCATATGTTTTGGGCTCTATATTGATTTTGTTTAATATAATTATTTCGGGGTCTAATTTTAGGTATTTTTTTATCAAAAAGTGTATCTTTTTGTTCCAGCCCGCAACGTTATGGCTAATTATTTTTAGTTTTCTAAGATTAGTCATTATTAGGGTATTATCTCTTGCGAACTAAAACTTCTCTCCGTCATGTTGGACTCTCTTATGATGGGCGATTTTACTCTTCCGCTACGCTTCTTCTTAAATCTTATTTCTTCACTACGTGGCTTAGGTAATGGGAAATAGCCACATTGCCACCAACCAGTTTAGTTTAGTTTAAGGGAGAACGAGGCGTCAGCCATTCAATCCTAATGGATTCTTAATGGCAGCACTGTTAAAAAGGGGTAACCCGAAAAAAGTCCGAAGAGGCCTTTGGAGACATTCAATAAAAATGGGGAAAAGCAAAGGATTAGAAGAAAACAGTACAACACACAGAGACGCACACTAAAATTACGGGCATACATCACACATTCTCAAAACAAGGTCGGCTGGGGCAATAAACAATTGACATGGAGGGCACAGGATAAAAGATAAAACAATAAACCTAAACACAAAAATGGAAAGAATTCATAAAAAGGATAAAACGCTACTTCGTGATAGAAATGTAAGGAGGGATGACGACCGAAGGGAGTCCTCTGTTAAAATAAAGCGATGTCGAGCAGGGAAGGCGACACCAAAAAGGTAGGGAAGCAAGAATTTTAAAGAGAAGTAAGGCGGGGACAAACTACTATAATGTAAGCCACCGCAAAATGGACAACCAGGTGCCACTCAGCCTCAATCCAAAACTAAAGAGCCATGGGTGAGTCGCATGTGCCCACTTCGCAACCAGCAAAGACCAACCTCCCAAGACCGGAGTCGCTGAGAGCTAGAGGACCAGAAACGGACAGAGCGTTTAATAAGGGAGAGCTTAAAAGAGGGGAACGAATCCCAATCTCTCTGCCACAAACAAAAGACATACGCCCTGATTACGGGTTAGGATTCCCTAAAGGGCAGAGTGGCTGCATCCGGCACATCGAGGTCGGCCGAGCGGGCCTGCTGATCGGCCGCTTCGTTACCCATGACCTTAACATGAGCCGGAGCCCAACAGAACGCCACCCTGTAATGGGAGGCATTTCTAATCAGCCAGGAGTGAATTCGTAAAACCAAAAAGGGGGTTGACGTAAAAAAAAAACCGCCTCCAAAGCAGGCCGGGAATAGCTAAAAACAATAAAATATGAAGAATTGAGGGATAAAATCAAATTAAAAGCCAAAGGAATGGCCGTCAACTCTGTGGTAAAAATGAATGCTACAGGAGGGAGGGGGGACCGAAGACACTACGTAGAGGACACCGCGGCCGCCCCAGGAACGAAGTCCGACTTCGAGCCGTGAGTATAGTTGGGACGCTGGTGAGCATGAGAACACGCATGTTCAAGAAACAGGCACTTTAATAGACGAGGGTCAGTAGACTCTTTCTCGAAATGCCAAAAAAAAGTACAGACCTCAGGAGGGCGAACGCTCCAACACGGAGCCGGCGGGAATGGGAGGACCAACAGACCGGGAAGAGCCAGGGAGGCGAGATGATCCCCAACCAGGAGCACCAGAGGACGGGGTAGAGATGGCCGCTGAACAAAAGGTGCTGAAAAGGAGGAGGCAAAACAGCACTCATGGGCTGGGGATGAAGGGTATTGCTGAATACGAAACAGGGATCGTAGGCACACCTGCAGCCGGTGATATCGCAAGGAAAGCACGCCACCTTCAACAAAGAGGCTAGGGATAGGCCAGGTGTGAAAGGTTCCACTACTAAGACGGACCCCAAACAAACGAACAGATTCAAGTATCTTCAAGGATGAATGAGACGCTAAAGCTACACCTAGCAACCGTAGTCCAGCCGGAATTGGACCAGTGCCAAATAAAGCGACATAAGGTGCGCCTATCACCACCCCAAGTGGTATGGGATAAAACCAAATGCAAATCCATAGCCTTCGAACAGGACGCCCTTAAACGACGCAAATGGGGCACCCAAGTGAGCTTGCTATCAAGCGTTAAACCCAAGAACGTAGAAACGGAGACATATTCAATCGCTGTGATATCCAGGAAGAGGGAAGAGGGACCAAGGGCACCACGACCTCAATAAAAATGCATGGCCTTCATTTTGGGGACCGAAAAACGGGAACCCTTTGAGAGAGCACGCCTCGACACAGCATCAATTGCCAGCTGTAATCGACAGGCAGTAGAAGGAAAGCAGGGAGATGAAAAAATAACACCAAATCATCCACGAAGAGGGAAGCCAAAACCTCCTCCGGAAGAGTGGATACTAGACTATTAATGGCAACGCCGAAACATATCACACTTAAAACACACCCTTGGGGAGCACACTCCTTTTGAATCCGCAAGCCTGAGAAAGCATCCCCAATACGGAACTTTAAATTACGGGACGATAAATATTCTTGAATAAAAACCGGTAAAATGCCCCTCATACCCCAATCATATAAGTGACGTAAAACACCTTATCTCTAGGTGGTTTCGTAAACCTGCGAAATGTCGAAGAACACCGCTAACACCTAATGCCTGGAGGAAAAGGCCTTTTGAACCGAGTCTTCCAAACGAATAAGGTGGTCAAGTGTACTACGGCCTCTGCAAAAACCGCACTGAAATGGAGAGGAGCAAGATGGGGCTCCAAAAACCAAGTGAGGCGAACTTGAACCATCTTCTCGATAACTTACTGAGGAAGCTCGTAAGAGCAATCGGACGATAGTGACTGGGGTCCAAACCATCCCTACCTGGCTTGAGAAAGGGTAGGATGGATAGATTTCCTTGACCCAAAGCAGGTTGTAGAATTCAACTAAAAATAACTCTGAGTGGGGATGGAGATGACGGAGAAAATCGTAGTAGATGCAATCCTCACCGGGAGAGGTGAAGACACACTGGGACAAAACATCCCGCAGCTCATAGACGGAAAAGATAGCATTATAAGAGTAGGTGGCGCACGTGGTAAAATCTAAAAGGCGAGACTCTATAGCAACCTTATGTTCGAAAAACCGTCGAGGATAGCTACCAACGCTACTCACCGAAGCAAGATGGCCAGCCAGAGCATCGCTGACCAAATGGCCATCGGACACAAGCGAGCCTCCGATGTCCAGAGTGGGGATGGTATGACCAGCGTAGCGACCACGGATCTTATTGACCCGTTTCCATACACGACTCAGTGGATTGGAAGAATGAATGAAAGATTCGTACTGGCGCCAATACTCACGGCAGACACGACGGAGGTTCCTTTGGCGGATGGCACGAGCCCGGTTTCGATCAACCCTATAACGGGAATGGGCCAACTGATCGGCAGAAATAGCGGACAGTGCCCGGCAACAGGGCACCTCCGCGGAACAAAGCGCTCAGCAGCTTCTAAAATATAATTAGTAAGATATGAGACCACCTTATCTACGGTGAAGCGTAGTGTTTGATTTTGCACTACTTGTGCCGTGCGAGTTTGTGTCTTGCTTGCTAGATGTAATGGGACGGTGGGGTATAGCACGCTCACATGGGTCTAACCCGTCCATTGCTAAGCTTGGACCTACGCCGTGTTAGCCGCCAGGTTGAGATAAGGCTACTGCATGAGAAGGTACCTATGGAGACTTAAGCTTTCCTAACCGAGTCTCCCTAAAAAATAGGGGTGGATAGGAAAGAAAGTGTTCGTCTTTGTAGGGAGTCCAGTAAATTTCACGTCAGACACGTCATTACAGAATGTTGAAAATACCATTCAGCTCGCTTTGGAATATCGAAGGTTTAGAATGCGTAAAAATCTTCTCTTGTAAGAAATCTAATATATGCACTCCATCGTCTATTAGATTTACGTCTTACGTCGTGAAAAAGTTAGAAGTTAAAAGTAGATAGTTAGAGTCGAGTGGATAGTAATCGTTAGGGTACAGTTGTGAAGTGGAATGAGTAAGAGTTAGTGCAGGTTACTGGGTGAATAGCTATCACTTTTATTATTGTGTTCAATTCTTATATCCTATTATTTGGTCAAATGGGTAGGGGCACTCATGCCTCTATTCTTCTTCTAAGATTATCTTCTGTTCTGTTTGAGTTTTTGCAGTTGTTGGTGACTTTTTTACACTTTGTTTGCCTTTCTGTAAGGATTCCTATGCTATCTATATAATGGTGCTGGGTTAGCAACATTTAATGTTTTTCCGCCCCTAAAGTTTCCTCTATTGGTTGCTCTATGCTCTATTGGGCTCTCCACTTTTCTTTTTTCTTCTTCGTCCAGAATTGTCTCTAATTTGTCTCATATTCGGACCGCTCTTTTATCAAGGGATACATTTACTGGCTCCATCTCTATGGTGTAGATCCATTTGCCTCTTGCGCTCTCTCCTTCTTGTATTTATAATTAGCAGTACGCAGCTGTTCTGTACTCTCTGTAATTTCACGTTATTGGTTTTATTTAGATTGTTGAGTGGAATTGTGGGATATAATAATACTGATTTACAAAGAAGGTTGTATATTTTGATTTTGTTTTTTTGCATTTAGGTCTTTTAACTGGCAAAGTTTCATTAAGTTAGCTTTTGCTAGTTTGATTCTTTGGGTGGTGTGTTTTAGGTACCCGTTTGACGTTATCTTTGGACCTAGGACCTTGTCTTCCTTTTGGTATCTGTATCTTTCTTCATTAATCGTAACTTGTGATGTTTTTATAAGTCCTATAGGAATAATGGTGAACTTATTTGCGTTTATCCTTATCTTCCATTTTCTTTCAAAGTTATTTATTTTTTCGATTTCTTCAGCAGTGATTCTGGCTGCTGTTGGTGGGTGCCTGTATAGACTATTACCTATTATAGAGATGTCGTCTGCAAATTGAATGTATTTGGTGGTGTCGTAGATTGGATTTGGAAGGTCACCTCTATATATGTTATATAGCGTCGAACCGAGACATTCTCCTTGGGGAACACCTTAATTGATTTCAAAGTCGGATCCTCGATATCCTTCTATGTTAATGAATGCTATGTGGTCTGTGATGTAGTCACATGCATTTTCTTAGGATAGGTGGAAGTCCTAGTATCTTGATCTTGAGGTTTATGCCTATTCTCCAGACCTTATCAAAAGCCTTCTGCCGTCTCTTAAAACCAGATCTGGGTATTTCCTGAACTTCACAACTTCTTTAACTTTAGCCCATTCTTGAAATTTTTAGATCTCTTCTTTTATTTCCGTGGCCGCATGTTTCTCTATCCAAGGATCTATCTGGTTACAGTATATGGCATTTTGGGCCTCACCTTATGGAGGAACTTTAACTTCTAATCCGATTTTCTGGAAGCTTGATGTGGCTTTCTCACTGAGTAAGTTATCCATTTCTTTTTCCGTTTGAAAGATGGCCACATAGCTAGTTTGAGTAGTCTAAGAGTCGGATGAGTACTATTTCTAGTTCTCCATATATAACGTTGAATACAAGGGTGCGTTCCGGTTTATGTGGTATTTTTATGGTCCGCAAGGGACTCTTGTCGTTAATTTCATTCTTCTAATCGAGCTTCTTTCTTTTCTTCATTTAGCATTCTAAAGTGAAATAGTAAGGAAAGACGAAGAAACAAAAATGCTAGAATATTTCTTACTTAAGAAGAACCATACGCAACCTACACCTTCAACTTTAGGAGACGAAATTGATCGTTTTTTGCATCGTTGCCAATTCAAGATTGAAGAAACAGAAGTGACCGCATCTGTCAGACGAGACGATTACTGGACTCTTACAAAAAGACAAACACTCTCTTTCCTATCCACCCTCTTTAGGGTGAGTCGGGTAGGAAAGCTTGAAGTCTCCATAGATACCTTCTTGTGTAGGAGCCATATCTGAACCGGGTGGCTAACTCGGCGCAGGCTGAAGCTTAGCCTGGGACGGGTTAGATCCCGTGTGAGCTGTGGACACAAGTTTGGTGGAGCAAAAACTGATAGGGCTAGGGTTTAGGTAGGTAGGTAGGGAATACCGACTCGCCAGCTGAATAATCTGGTGAGCATAAACGGATATAGCAGCACCTATATCTACCTACTCTTTTAATCCTTTTAGCTAATGGAAAAGAAAAAAGAACTCTGATAATAAGAAGATGGACACCATTAAACGGGTCCCTTTGCGCGTCTTGAAGGGCGCGCAAAAACCCGACAGAACCAGAGTCTTCCAAATAATCTACGGGAACCTCGGAGTAGTGCTAGTTAGGTTACTAGACTACACGAACTCATACATAGCAATCTGCCAAAACGACAGAGATATTGAAAAAATCCTTTCGGAAAGAGCGAGCGAGGAATTCACAAGGATTAGGCTGGAAGCAAAAGTGCCCCCCCAAATAGAAGCCCAGAAGACGGTTTACTGCCGCCAAATTGACCCCTGGATAGGAGATCACAACGCAGACGAGCTAAAGGAAGAGATCGAGAGAGCACAACGCTGGGCGAGGGTAAAGCAGATAATTAAGTTTACAAATCAAGCAACCAGTACAGAATGCTGCCACGTATTCAAGGTTATTTTTCGGGAAACTAGTATGGCTGCAAAGGCAAGAGAGTCGGGTATTCTCGCATTCAATTTGAAAATTACACCTGAGCAAGTAAAAACCGACGAATTCATTAGCATAATAACTTGCTTCAATTGCTACGCGCTCGAGAAGCATAATAAAAGGGACTGCCCGGTCAGAGATATTAAATGGTTTTCCGAGTCCAGCGAGAAGAACCATACGTGGCAAAAATGCAGGTCACAGCAAACAAGATGTCTGAACTGCAGTGGGAATCACCGCCCCCTGGCAATGGCATGCCCGTTAAAAAGAGAACAAATTGAGAATAAGAGAAAAAAGAAGGCTAGAGCAGAGGAGGAAAGGCAGAACCTCACATTCGCCAAGGTAGCTAAAGCCACAGCTGAAAAGATCCAACTAGTGAAGAATGTGATTGAAGTCAAACAGGGGGAGTCACTCAACATATTAGCTTGCATTCTTCACGCACAGGTGTTAAACGTAGCTAATCCAGGCTCTTACTCTAGAGAACTAAATCTGATGCTAAAAAATAACGGCTTAGAGGAGATGTGGTTCCCGGAGAACCCACCATCAGCGGATATTATAAGCATCTAGTATAAGCCAACAAAACCAAACCAGACCCAAGCAGAGCAAAAGGCTGCTGGTTAGGAAAAAAACACGGAAGCCAACAGGACAGCGAGTAGAGACCCGAAGCTAAGGAAGAATGCACATAAAGAGCAAGAGGACGTGATGGAATTAGAGGTTGCCACAGGCACTTAAAATAACAAAGAGGGAAAAGCAGCAAGCCAGACCCGAGAATGACCAAGCCAAGTTCCCTTCCCCCCCAAAGTATGTAAGAGAAGAGGATGAAGAGCAACAAAGATTTAACTTGAAGATCTACGCCTCCGAGGAAAAACCCTTCCCCGACGACATTGAAGAACTAACACAAGGCATTAAAAAGGGAGCATACAAATACGAATACGAAGGCCCATACTCAGAACGAGAAGTATTCACAATGCTGACAACAGGCAAACTAGATATCCCGCAGGAAATGCGCAGTACGTTGAAAAAGGAGGAATTTAAGAAGAAAAGAAGTGGAAGGACAAAATCGCCCACCGAGCGCGAAGCGAATAAGGCAGAGAGAAGAGGAAGCAGGGAGGAAAGGAAACATAAGTAATGGCCCACGGAAGAAAATTTAAGATAATATGTCACAACGTGGCTGGTTGGAACGATAAAAGATTCTTTCTGAGCAATACGTACCTAAGAGAAGATCCAGACATCATATTGCTAAACGAGATGAATATAGACCCAGCATGAAGCAAAATTAACATCTTCAATTACACCATAATCAGTAAGACCACTAACGATATCAATTACGACAGCGTCGCTATGGCAATCCGCAACGACATAGTCTACAAAAAGCTAAAGGACTTAGACAAATCATATCTGGCAATAAGCGTAAAAACAGCGACAGGCAACCTTATAGTAGCCACAGGCTACCAACCGCTAAGGAGAGATTTTTTACCCCTGCACAATTTTACTGATATATTTGACCACAAAGACCAAACGGTATTCATGGGCGATTTAAAGGCCAGGAGTAGAGCCTCAGGTTACACTCATCACCACAATAGAGCCGGGAGAAACCTCGACCAACTACTGGAAAGAGGGATAGCAGAGCGCCTCGGACCCGACTTTCCAACATATCTGGGCCAGAACATCGCTACAAAACCGGATATAGTTTTGGCTACCACTAACCTGCAGTTCAACTATATTAACGAGAGAGGTCCTCCTTCAACCAGCGACCACGAGATGGTAGTCATGACTTTATCCATGTACCCCATGCAAGTCAAGTGCCCGCCGAGAAAATCGTATAGACAGGCCGATTCGACCAACTACGAATAAGAGCTCTCTAATTACGAACAGAGAGACCTGACCGAGGCCACGCTGGAGGAAATTGACGAAGAGATCGGCAACATCATGAAGACGCTTGTCAGGGCTGATAAGAAATACGTTCCTACAACAAATTACAGAACATTGCTACATCCAATAAGATCAGCACAGATAATAAATCTCAAGAATGAATATAAAATCACGAGGAACTCAATCGAGCAAAACGGCCTACAACGAGGTGACCGTGCAAAGCTGCGGCGAGTGGAGAACGAGCTGTTAGATGAAATAAGAGTAGCAAGGAACAAAAGATGGGACCTTTTCGTGGAAGCCATGGACGAGGATTTGAACCCTACAAAAATATGGAAAAAAATCAACATAGCCAGAGGAAAGAGAAAACAGAGGCCAAAAATCAAACTTCAGAACGAGGATGGAGGGGAGAAGAAACCCTAGGAAGTTAAAGTGGCGTTCCGGGAACATTGGAGGAGGATATTTGATATCTCCTCCAATCAAAACGAGGATTTGGACGTCGACCACGAAACAAGAGTGGTAGAAGAACTGGAACTAAACCGCCTAGAAATAGTGCCCAACGTAGCTGCTTCACCAACACTATTAGTAGAGCAAGGAATCGAGCCAATAACGCTACAAGAGATTCAAAGAACGCTCAAGAACACCAAGCAGAAGGCACCTGGGGCATCAGGTATAACGAAGGAGAATTCGATACACGCACCAGCCAACCTTTTGTCGCGGATAGCGGCGGTGTTTAACGCCTCCCTAAGCGCAGGATACTTTTTGGATGCGCTAAAGAAGGAAAAAAATATTTTTCCACCAAAACCCGGCAAGCCACCAAACAACCCCGGAAACTTTAGGCCAATAATGCTCCTAGAAACAGTGGCAAAACTAATGGAGAGGGCGATTAATGACAGGCTCTTCAGACACTTGGAAGAGAGGGCGCTGATTCCAAACCACCAACACGGGTTCAGGAAAAATAGCAACACCGAGACCGCCCTAGCCATTCTGGTAGAAGCACTTGCGAAGGCAAAGTATGAGAAAAACTATACTGACATCGTACTTAGAGACGTCCAAAAGAAGTTTGATAAGGTATGGAGAGCTGGTCTAAAGTACGAGATCAAAAGACTAGAGCTACCCTCCGCCCTAACAAAATGCCTTTGCGATTACGTCACCGATAGAACAGCGTTTATCTCAGTAGCAGGCTACGAGGGCCCGAAATTCGAAGTGCTACAAGGTGTCCCCCAAGGGAGCTGTATAAGCTCAACTCTCTATAGTGTATATACAATGGATCTGCCAAGGCCAGTCCACGAAACCCCCACCTATATACATTTCGCCGACAACATCACAATAGTAGCAAACAGCACTTACAGAAATCCCCCAACCATGGCGAGAATTACAGCTGCAGAAATTGCCAACATCAATGAATTCGAGCGCAAATGGAAAATCTGAACAAAACCGGGAAAGCTCTCTATCATTACAGTAGGCAGACACCTGACTTAGGGGGTAGAGATTGAAGAGAAAAGATACCAATATGTGAAAGAAGGAACACTGCTCGGGCTAAAAATCACCCGCAATGGCTACTGCAAACATATTGCGAATAGAATAAACCAAGCTGAGGTACAAGTAGCAAAGCTATTTCAACTGAGGAATCTAAGCAGTAACAACCTGAAGAAAATATATAACGCCATCTGCAAAGCGACATTACTCTACCCAGCTATACCACTGAACCGCCTCTTAAAATCAAGTGCAATTAAACTACAACAGGTACAAAACTCAGCCGTGTATATTATTACTAATCCGAGAAGGCGTGAGCTCAGAAGAATGAGAGATCTTCACAATGAAAAAAGAGCTCCCAAGTACAAATGTGTCCCTACACAGAAGAGCAGTGAAGGTGTGGGACAAACTAGATCACATAATGTCCGCCGATGAAAAAAGAGCCATAGAAATTCCACAAAACCACAGAGAACAACCGAGGCAGTTTCAGAAGTGGTAGACCCGACTCGAGGGAGGAATCACCCCCAAGGTAGACTGCAAGGTAAGATTGCAGAATCAAGAAAAAAATAGAACCAAAGAAAATCCGCATAAAAAAAAATGAAACAAAAAAGGAGAAACATCGACGAAAAACAGAGGCGCGAGAGCCCCCCAAAAGAACTGAAAAGTAACAGGAAAAAATAAAAATTCAGAATCAAAGAGATGGCTGGTCACCCAGCAACTAACTCTAACTCTTACTCATTCCTCTCCACCACTATACCCTAACTATCCTATCCACTATACTACGACTATTCACTTTAAAATTTTTCTATCTTTTTCAAGACTTAAGACGTAAGACGGGTACTAACCCGTCCCAGGATAAGCTTCGGCCTGCGCCGAGTAAACCGCCCCGTTCAGATATGGCTCCTGTCTATGAGATTATATATGGAGACTCAGCTTTCCTAACCGACACGCCCTAAGGCGAGGTGGGATAGCGAAGCAAGAGAATATGTCGATGGTCAAGTCTTAGTAGAGTGGTCTTGTCAGTCAGTCTCAAAATCGTCTATTCCAAAGGGACACGGTGAACTGAGCTTGAATCAGTTATGAGGTTGAATCGTTGTCCGAAAATCTTCGTAACCTTACTGGGGCCTCCTTTTTCGCGCCCCCTGTATGCCTTCCTTTTGGGATTCGGACACCACATAATCCGGTGATCTCTACGGGTTATAAAGTACGAGGTCTGCTGCTGTCGTATGGAGAGAAGCAACTTCCAAGGTGAAAATCGTCGCCTTCCAACGAGGGATCCTCGCGCGCGCGTATACGTCCGCAACTCTACAAACGGGAACAGGGACGTCAGTGCTCTTGACGCGTAGAGGATTTCTTCGTCTACGTAAAAATTTCGAAGTTGAAGCGTTGAGAATTAGGACTTCGTAAGATATCTCGGTAAATCTGCAGTATCTCTATTCGGATTGAAGAGCAGTCTAAAAAAAATTACAAAATTAGCGTTAAGGAAATTTTAAGGGCAAACTAACGTTAGCAGGGTTATCGAACATAGGTGATACAAAATTGATCAATCATGGTTAAGAAAAATTTTAAGGGAAAGTTTACTTTAAAAGATTTTTCAGACAAGCATTACGTTAGCTGATTCTTTACATCAAGAGTGCGCTCCAAAATGCCTTTCCCTCTAACAAGCAAAATCCTACTTCTACAAATTTCGGAATTCTCCACTGTTTCAGTAGGTGAAGATTTTTACGGCTTTTGGAGGAACACCCGCTTGGGTTTAACGGAAACCGTCTGCTTTTACCAAGAACATGCGCGTGTGCACACCCGCGATAGTGGAAACCCTGCCAACGAGTGAATTTTAGATGGACTGTAGTTTCTCGCCTGCATCTTGTCTGTTCCAATAACAGCAGCACAACTTTGTTTTTAATAACCTTTCTTCCATTAAGGTCTATAGAAGCCGTCTGCCTCTGACGTGGCCGAACCTGGAAGGAAGCTTCGCAAGGGGCGCGAAAAAGGGGGCCCCATTTAGTGGCGTATAGTCAGGGCAGATAGGAGGACTCTGTTCGATATTTTAGACAGATAGGGCAGAAAGGGTGACCCAAATTCTATTTGGGTACTTGCCCCCACGATAAGCGCCTGCTAGGTTCAAGTAACTCCTGCTGTTGGGGCCGTCATGAAGGACCCTAATGGCGAGAAAAGGGTACCACTCCATGCAAAGAGCGATGCCAAAAGCCTTCGCGCGAGAAGGTTTTTAAAATTGTCTTCTCAACGCTTGGAATTGCTCTTTGCCGACTTAAAGATTAGTATTATGGTTACTTGGCCTTTTGTGACTCTAATCAAAATTTGGACAACCTTCTGAGCGCAAACTCGAGGAAAGAAATTAGAAGAGATCGGCCTTATGCCACGTGATCTTCCACATGTATCGGCCAAGATATTGATTATTTGCCGACGTATCGACCCTTACCTTAGTACCCACTCTGCTGAGGAGATAAAACAAGAAGTTGAGGCAAAGCAAGCTTAGGCGAAAATCGATGATGCAATTAAGTTTAAGAACCGTGAAGGAGAAGAACACACCCATGTGTTAAAAAATCTTTCAAACTACTGAGATGGCAACGAATACGGTGGAAAATGGACAGGTCCTATTTAATTCAAAAGTCTCCGCCAGCTGCATTGCTGGTGCACATCTGGTTATCTTGCTATGCCCTCGCAAAGCATGCCACTAAGGACTGTCAGGCTACAGGCAAAATCTGTTCTGAGTGCTCAAAATCTGGCCACAAGAGAAGAGAGTGTACTAGCTCCAATAAGAAGTGCATTAATTGTGGCAATTCTCACCATACTCTATCAATGGCTTGACCAATAAAGAAAGCCTTGATAACGGACAAAAAGAAAATCTTGATCGAGGAGAGAAAAAGAAGAAAAACTACTTCATATGCACAAGTGACAAGAGTTTGCGAACAAAGACCACGATTGAAATAGACCAGAACATGAGACCAGATCTTATTATGTGTATATTACACGCACACTTCTTGAATATAACGAACCCTGGCAGTTATGCGACGGAATTAAATAAGATGCTGGTAGAGAATGGACTTAAGCCGATGTGGTTTCCGGACAACCTGCCTTCAGGAGACTTATTTCAAGCTAATTAAAGAATCTCAAACAACCTGAGACAAGGCCTCGTTCTACTTCTTGCGACCCACGTTTGCGTAAGAAAGAACGTGCCGTGAATGATGACTCCCAGATGGAGACCAGTAACCAACTGGAAGAGACTACCAAAAAACGATGAGGTTAAACCTGTTGCATCAACTTCTGCCTCCACTGCGCCAATCTATCGGACTACCCACGGTTTGTGAATAAGAATCTACGGCTTTCCCATTTGCTCACATACCGAAGAAAGCCAATGTTAATGAACTGATAGAAGGAGTTACTAAAGGCAGGTATAAATGGGACTTTGATACGGATGTTACGGAAGAAGAGCTCCTAAACGCCTTTAAAAAAAGGAAAAGTAGAAATATGTCCCGAATCCTGCTTTAATCTTAACCAGGATCAATACAGGAAAAAGAGATCTGGTAGGGTAAGGTCACCAGCCAGAGATAAAGGGTCGAAGGTTAAACAACCGAATATCAATTAACCATGGCTATCTCTACCAAACTCGTTAGGAACCATAAGATCTTCTCCATGAATGTTCAAAGGATTAAAGAACAAAAGCAGAATATACGATGACATCATTAGAAACGCTGATCCTGACATCATGCTTATTTCTGAGCATGGATTAAAGGATAACATCGAGCGTATGAAAATATATAACTACGAAGTATTCCTGGCTAGCCACTAAAAGGAAAGATTCGACGGGGTTGCAATTGCCATTAGAAAAGGCATTAGATTTAAAAGGAAACGGGACTTAGAGGAATCGTATTTGGCGGTGAAGATCCCTATGGCACATGACGACCTGTTGGTTGCAGTCGGGTATCAACCAACCAGGCACCCGTATCTCCCGATTCCCAACTTTATCCCACTCTTTAGGAGAGAGGCCTCAACGATACTAGTCGGAGATTTTAATGCCCCGTGCAAGGAAGCCGGCTATACGAGGGTTTTTAACGGAGCTGGTAATTCACTGAGCCTCTTAATCGATAGAGGTATTGTGCAAAGAGAAGGGCCAGATTTCTCCGCATTCCATACGACAAGATCATCGACCAAAGCGGACATTGTGTTAACAATTCGGACCTTTTCTCTTAACTATGTCACTCTCCCTGGCCCTTTTATACAGTCAGTTCATATAAGTATGATCACCCACATCTCTACTTCTCCAATACAAGTACAAATTCCTAAACGAAGATGCCTAGCAAGAGCTGACTGGAAAATATACCCAGAACACCTGCGCCAAGTGCATATTGAACAACTCGATGGTGCTTCCCTAGAAGAGATTGAAGAGAAACTCGATCATCTCACCTCGAAAATCTTAGAAGCTGACCGCCTGGCTATCCCCTGGACTGATCATAAAATTCTTCCATCTCCAAGGTGGGACGAAAATATACAACAGAAAATGAATCAGCTGGAAGCAATCGTTTTATTTATTAATATGCATGGGATCACAGCACAAAGGTACCAGGAACTGCTCGAATTAAGGAACGAGATCAGGCAATTCATATTTGAGAGATCGAGAGACCAATGGGATGATATCATTACTAAAATTGACGCAGAAGGGTACCCCAAAATTTTTTGGAGACAAATAAAGAGACTGAGAGGCATTCCTCTTAAGAACAGCATAAACATCAAGGTTAACGGCGTACAATATACGGAGGACCATGATCTAGAGAAGGAATTTAGGCTGTACTGGCAAAACCGCTTTCGTATTAGCGATGAAGATAACGAGTTATTTGATGAGAGGTATGAAGAAGTAGTTCTATTTACGACTCCAAGAACTAGGTGCCGGTCTCACGCAACATCACTTACGGGACAGATCCCGCATTACACGGAAAAAAGGTAGACCATTCCTGAACGAGGAGTATGAGTGGGCTCTCAAAAGCTTTAAGCAAAAAGCGCCACAACATAACTGGCATCACAAAATGCATATACAAAGGTCTACTAGAGTTTTTTAATGCCTGCCTCAATGTTGGCTATTTTACAGACCAATTTAAAAGAACCCGCATGATCATTATTCTAAAAACTGGAAAACCGAAGAAGGAGATCAGTAGTTATAGGCCCATTTCATCGCTGGAGTTTATGGGCAAATTGTTAGAAAAATTCTTAACACCAGACTGAGGACCTTCCTAGAAACTCACAACTCATACAACTCCTAACAACATGGATTCAGGAAGGAATTTGGTATGGAACCGGCTCTGGCATTAATTACGAGAGAATAGCAGTCGGAAAAGCTATGAATGCTAATGTCGATGTCGTACTTCGTGACGTGGCCTCGGCATTCGACAAGGTATGGCTACCGGGTCTGAAAAACAAACTTAGTGAACTAGCCATGGATGGAAACCTAACAAGATTCTATGCGACTATCTGGAGGATAGAGAAGCAGTCGTGAAGATAAATGGTATAGAAGGTGTAGCTTTTAATCTGGAAGCTGGGAAACCTCAAGGGGGCTGCATCAGCCCCACTGAGTATTCAGTGTATACTTGGGAATTACCACACCCCGTTCAAGATCTTGCCCAGTATATACAACTAGCAGATGATATAATTCAGGTTATCACCAGTGTTTATAAAAATCCTAACGACATTGCTAACAGGACAGGAAGAGAAATTGTTAATATCATTAACTTTGAAAAAAGGAATAAGATAAAGACCAATGTCCAAAAATTCAGAGTGATACTAATTGGCATCGGAAAACATCGGACGTACTGGTACAAGATGAGCTCTATGAGTAGTAAAGGAAAGGCCGAGTTCTAGGCCTGAAGTTAACGTCGTGGGGTACATGGCCCATTACCTACAGAAGATCTTCTTCGCTACGAAAAAGTAACAGAGCCTCTATCGCTTCAGACATCTCTGGACGAGCAACAAAAGAAAACTCTATCTGATGTTGGTGAGACCACGCCTCTTATACCAAGCTACACCCCTTAATACCCTGAGCAAATTTATTATAAAGAAAGTTCAAGGTATCCAAAACAAGGCAATCCTGTTTATTACCAACGTGTCACTCACTGCTTGACTACATTCCTTCGAGAATACTACACGAGGAGACGGAAATTGAGCCAATAAATATTACCCTAAATAGACGAGCACGCAATATTTGGCAGAAAATCTATGATAATATGCCAGAAGAAGTGCTAAAGCCGATTAGAATACCTGATGTAGATGTACAAAACCTAAAGTTCAGGCAAGCATTTAAAAGCAGCCAAATAATATCTCGGCAAGAAATTCAACCGATTTATCGAGAAACTTACTAGATGATTAAAACCTATATCAAGTCAAATTGACAATACAATATTAAATGATGAGAATAATGAAAACCAAAAATGATTTATTTCATGTAAATAAAGATATCAAATTGATTATAAATTATATATATATATATATATATATATATATATATATTTATATATATATATATATATATATATATAAAGAATATAAAAGATCCGAAACGGACACGTATAATTACAAGTCAATCAACTATCAAGAGGCCTATAAGATTTCAAAGGCTTGAATGCTGCACAAACACAGAAACAATAACTACGGATAAATAAAAATGCAAATAACTGAGGTTTCCAGACAACCTAGCACAACTACTCTGTATATTTCTCTATTATACACCTATTCTACCTATTCTCTCTTCTCTATTTACACATTTTTGACCTTTTTTAATCGTTGATCGTTGATCTTTACATCAGTCGGAAGGATCTCGGAAGAGATAACTTGTCTCATTACCTCGGATCAGGAGGCAATGGAATCGGCAAGGACTTTAAAAGACTTCAGCCACATTAATTTCCAAGGATCGCCCTGATCTTAGGGGCATACTCGAAAGCCAGTCAGCAGTGCATCTCCCAGAACCCCCTCCCCACCCTCCCAATAAAACCACCTTTATTTTCCTGCCTATCGAAACTGATATGATTTGCTTAACCCCTCCCCCTCACTGCCTTGCAATGACTGCTCCGTGAATTTGACTCGCACACATAATTCCGTGACAACTATGCCCATCTAAATAGAGAGGGCATAATTGAGAACTTTAGAGAAAGGAGGTTTGAGGCTTATCCTACTGCGGAACCATAAGAAAGGAATAACTTGGACTGGGGCTCGGTTACGAATGCGAGGAAGATTAACACCCTACCTTGCGGTACCGTCCAAGATCACAGAGGGAGTTACCACCGTCTCTGTGCTATATCGGATGTAACTGAGAAATAGCCAAAACCCAATAGAGGGGGTGGCACCCCTAACTGAAGTCAGTTGATTCGGGCTCCAGTCATCATTAAGTCCACCATTTTTTCACGCCCTCTGATGATCTCATCCAAGTCCACACTCACATCATTCATTTCATCACATCCTGAGTCTTGTTCATGCGGTAGTCATCGGCTGGGCGTGTGAAGAACCTCCACTTTATCCATCAAGAAGTCTCCTGAGCCTGCAATTCCTCACCACTCACCTACCATACACACCATGAGCGGTGAGACCCCTCTCCGCCTCACGAACATAGACAACAAAACATGCACACATACAATATCTAAAAGAGTCAAACTCTCCTAAACTCTCGGCTGCCACTTGCGGAGCAAAGGATTGCTTGCACCCTTCCCCCTCGACACACTACACCTACTCTTCACGAACACACACACCTCGAACCCAATCACACATCATTGACACACGCACAACCCGAACATACACATACTCCGCCCATAGATACACACGTGCAAACTTAACACATACCACCAACAAACACACTGACTTCATGGTAAACCGCGCCACTATGCTCCCACGGCTAGCACAAGATTGGTCTCGAGGTGACTTTTCCCTCTACCCTAATTTTCTGAACCAGCTCTTCGAGGCTAATGGTATAGCGTGCATTGTCATTCCGGAGTCAATATTTGACACTTACCAGTTCCACCAAAACAGAAAGCCACCCCATCTGGACACCTCAACAAACATTCCAAGACCACGCATAAGCACCGCACAGGGCCACCCACAGACAACCCTCCACACCTCCACTCTGGCATCCTCTATGATCCCTGATAACAACCCCCACCTCTCCGTTCGCACCCCTACTCCATCTTCTGTTCTCACCCCTTCACCACCCGCTCTGGCGTCCAATTCCTTCTCCTCTCAACCCCACTCTGCCTTCCTCTGCCATTCTACTCCTAACCACTCCAACCCATGTTGCATCTTCTGTTTGTACTCCTTCACCACCCGCTATAGCTTCCACTCCCTCCTTCTCTGCCCCCACACTGACTTCTTCTGCTCCTATACCCCAAATAACTTTATCGCCTGCTCCCAGCGGAAAACCAATATCCGCAACACTAGCACCTGCACCCACATCTACCCACACCTCCAACTTCCCCCCACTTTCAGCCTCCCCTCAAAGTAAACACACCCTGCATCCATCCAGACCCCTAAAACAATTCAACCTACTAAACTTACTACGCTCACAAAACGTACATCCCCTCCACACACCCACCAAACACAGAAAACACAAAGCATTAAAGTCGCTGAGACCCCCCTCTCTCATCACTCATAGAGTGTCAGGACTTATGGAGTTGCAAGACAGGTTCAGGACACCTAAGCTCTCGCCCAGAATAGGTGTCGCTTGAGCGTAGTACAACTAAACGTACGCAGTTGGCGCGGTGTACGCCACACTGTCTCCAACTGGGTACTAAACACAGCATCCAGACATTACACTCCTAAAGTCTACCAGTATTCATACTCCTTGTACTAGGCTTCGCATTGCAGGCTATCACATATATCTAACCCCGCAAGCGCTACATTTAGGCTCAACGATCGTAATAAAACGCCAAATACACCATACTCTCGTAGACAACACAGACGAATGCTTCATAGCCTGCAAAATAGACACAGACACTTGACCAATCATAATTGCCACACACTACAGACCACCCCGTCTACAGTTACACATTGATATTCCAATCCGGGCGCTATCAAACTATAATCTTTTACTCTTCTTCCACGGGGACCTAAACGCACATCATCCTACATTTTTCTCCAACACTACAAATGAAGCGGGAAACTACCTGGCCGTGCATTGCAACGTTTTCGTTGTGAACACAATGGTCTGGCCTTCGCCACCTTTTTCAGGCAGCGCAGGGGGACCTCATCCCCGGACGTAGTCCTCCGTAACAACCATGCCACAATATTTTACACACACATAACCCTGTGTCCCCATGTATTATCCGACCACATGCCCATATGCCTTCTGATATCTACTTATCCTATACTACTCCTCACACCACCCTTATACGACTACAAAAAACATGAACTGGGTCGAGTTTGGTAACCATATAGCCACACACACACCACATAACCTCAACCTCCAGGGCACCAGATCCTCACAATTAGACGATTAATGGAAGGCAATTATAGACACCATCAAAACTGCCTGCAACATCTACACGCCACGCAAAACATACAAACGCATAAAACAATTCACCTTTTCCATATATACACAAAGACTCATCGCGATATACAACAAGCAGTGTGGCAGAGGAACACGGCAACGCAATATCACAATACTTCGTGCCTACCTCCTTCGGTGCGTCCTGCTGAAGATGAACCGTCAGTGGGGTGAGGTCATCCACACGCGGAAGAAACCTACTGCGCTGACCCCTCCTTCTTCTGGCGGTGCATCGGGAGTATGATGGGACGGACCATCCATAGCCCATGAACCTACGAGTAAACAATCAGCCACTCACAAACACGAATAAAATCCTCGATGCATTCAGGTCCCACTGGGACCAAGTACACTCATATAGCCAACCCAAGCCACACGCACAAAATTACTTCCAGCTTGTTCAGGAATGGTGCAGGTTCCATGAAAATGAGCTGGAGTCGGCCCCTTTCATTGAAATGGAGGTTCTCGACAACTCAACCACATTAACTACCCCAGTCACTATCGACGAAACAAAATACTACATCAAAGCCACACGTGAAACTGCCCCCAGCCCTTCTGGCCTCCCAACCACAATCATTCATCACCCACACACACACACACACTGTCGTACGTAGCCGACGAGACCATTCTCGTCACCAGCATGCGCCTTGACATACTTGCGCGCCGGGCACAAATAATACTAAACGAAAAGACAGAGTACAAGGATACGTGGCTCATAACCACCAATCCTCAGAAGAGACACATTTTACTGTATGGCGCGCAAGACCACTACATGCAAAACATGTAGATACACGATCACATAGCTGACCAACATCAGCCAGCCCCATAAGACTTACATACAAACCCACAACAAAAATACTAGAGGCAACATTTCACAAGTACTTACACTTTCACACACACCTAAACACCACAGGAGCCAAAGCCAAACGAATGAATAACATACTGAAGAGATTTTACTCCAGCAGTAAAAAGATACAGCTACGCCTACACAAAACACTAATCAGACCAATACTTACATATGTACAAATTCCACTATTGGCCGCAAGCCACACTTGGCAGAGGAGTGCACAGCACATACGGAACTCCGCTCTGAAGCAGCCCTGTCGCTCTTCTCTGTACACGAGAATGTCGACACTTTACGAAACAAACAAACTCACTCCTCTAAATACATACACCTTCATGAGACTAACTCGACAACTGGGGAAACTCGAGAGAGACGCTATTTACACCCATCTCCACCACATACAGTATGGTGCTGCTTGGGAACGCAAATTCCCAGCAGCGAAAAACCACCAGCTGCCAGAACCACTATACACCTAAATAGCAGCATCGCAATAAGTTTTCCTTGAGTCTAAAAGTCATTGCCGCGCCGAAGTGAACCAGACTCTAAGCCACCACGTCTCGACGATCTAGGTAAGCCGCAGATCTAGCAAGACTTAGACCCTCTCGAATCAATCCTCCAAACTCGCCAGTCCAAGCACCACACTATCACATAATATCTTCATATACTCCGCACCGGTGTATAGCCACCGCCCTTTAATCTCTTCCTATCCCCTCTTCTGGATATACAGCTGAATCCTTCGCCTTTTCTTTCTGTACTACCTTGTACTTTGTTGATTCTTCAGACAAAAGCGTTACAAAAATTATCAATCACATTCAAGGATTATAAAATTTCATAACACTACAAAATGAGGTACTTTTGAGTCAAATACGATTAATACGATTAAGTTTGAGCTTTTCTCAAACCTAATCAATTGATTCGTAGGTATTGGAGGGATTTTTTATAAAACTAACTAAGCACGGCAAATTTCGAGAAACTGGCCATCCATTAAGAGCTTTTGTTCCTTAAGGGTAGTTGTGTGCTCCCTCATGCCGTATTTGCAATGAAAATAGAAAAAATCTTCAAAGCTTCTTTGGTACAAATTAAATTAAAAATAACTTTCTCGAACAAATTATGGATTATTTCCAAGATAGATAAGCCTTTGAACTCTTGAATTGATTCATATTATGTCCCTTAGGCCGTCTCTGAACAATGACGTATCTGCTTTCCCACTCCCTGCCACATCATAACCAACCAAATTACTACATATATCCTACCATACTTCATTCTTTTTCTGTAACTTGTTTGACTGATAAGATTTCGATTTATGTTTAAATATTTTGTGCACTTAGTTGTTCAAATACTTTGGTCGCCCCTGATATTCTCAATTTTTATCAATTTAAATTTAAACAATTAACTATTCATGATTTATTACTATAATATATATATATATATATATATATATATATATATATATATATATATATATATATATATATATATATATATATATATATATAATTGTACCTACTCCTTTAATTTATTTCAATGTTGATCGATTAGCATACAAACCTAATTCATGTTTAATTTATCAGGCCAGAAGATCAGCATGTCTTTGCTAGAATCCTGAAATATCAATTAAAACCTGACTGCTGCTTTTTAGATTTTATCTGGCGGCCGCCAACAAGGTTTCAATTTCGGCCGAAACTCCTCAAAGGCCCTATTTTCAGGATATTGAAAAAAAAAAAACCCCGAATTCTATGGAGGTGTAAAACGGAATACAAAATGCAGTAGTCGGGGAAAATATGAGAATGGGAACTTCCCAAGAAATATTAATTCCCTCACCTCCCATTGATTCTTGGACAATGGTTCTGGACTCGGGTGTAACTTTCATTTCAATGAGGAAGTTTAAGGTTTGATTGGGGACAATTAAAAGTCAAATTTGGTGCGCTGAATCTATGGAATATTGATCGGTTTACTTACTATTTTTCTAGAGAATAATTTTTTTATTGCCAAACTCCATTGTCAAAATAATGCAAATGAATAAATGTATATCAATATATGTATATTATTTGGAATTTGTACCTTTTGAGAGGTACCATTTTGGCAATAGGTGAATGACATTCTGACCTGAGGCTAAAAGTGCGTATCGGCAGAAAGGATTATGAATCAATACTCTATGGGAAGGCTGTAAGTAAAAGGGTTTTGTTGCTTCAATATTATAAGAACGACTTATAAAATTAAGCTCTTTTGCCATGGCAGCATCTCAACTAATGGACACAATTGAGTTATATAACTCGTAACTAAAATATGTTTAACGAGTCTTTTTTTCCTAAAAATATATTATGCATTATATGAATGTTCACAGCAGTCAATAGTGGATTTAAGAAAAATAATCTCGTTATGATTTATGGAGATTTTAAAATGAAATGTTGGGACCGAACTATTTGAATCGTTTCAAATGCAAATAGAATATAATCATAGGTTGTTTTGAGTTTGAATTTACATACAAAACGTGGTATTAAAGCTTTGAGTATTTTCAGGACGACGATTATCAAAGACCAAACCTCTCCTGTATTAATATGAATCGAATTGGTGTTTTCCTTCCGGTTTTATGTACTGTCATATATTGTCCCCCTTCAATTATGGAATCTAGTATATCTCTTTTCCTCGTGCGACGAAGCTCGTCTCCCAAAGCATTGCCAAATGAAGAAACATTTTGTGGATTAGTCTTTTGTTCGAAATGAGGAGGTTAGATATTTTGGGGTTTGATGCCTTTAAGTTAGATTGTTTGAGGTTTGAAGCCTTTCGGTTAGATTGTTTTGAGTTTGATGTCTTTAAGTTAGATTGTTCGGGGTTTGATTTCTTTAGGTTAGATTGTTTGTGGTTTAATGTTTTTAAGTTAAATTGTTTGGGATTTGATGATATTAGGTTAGATTATTTAGGTTTTGATGTCTGTAGGTTAGATTGTTTGGGGTTTTAGGATTTTAGGTTAGATTGTTTTGCGGTTTGATGTTTTAGTTATATTGTTTGGGATTAGATGCCTGTAGGCTAGTTTGTTTGAAGCTTGATTTCTTTAAGTTAGATTCTTTGGAGTTTGATGTTTGATTTTGAAAACGAAGATATATTTGAGGTTTGATGTCTTTAGGTTAGATTGTTTTGGGTTTATGTTTTTACGTTTAATTGTTTTGGTTCTGTTGTCTTTAGGTTAAATTGTTTTGGTTTTGATGTGTTTTGGTTAGATTGTTTAGTGTTTGATGTTTTAGGTTAGGTTGTTTGAGGTTTGTTGTCTTAAGGTTTGATGTTTTAGGTTAGGTTGTTTGAGGCTTGTTGTCTTAAGGTTTGATGTCTTTAGGTTAGAATATTTGTGTTTCCATGTCTTTAATTAAATTGTTTTTGATTTGATGTCTGTACGTTAGCTTGTTATGTTAATTCTACGGGAAGAGGAAATAAGCATAAATTAATGAAAAGCTTTTGATTTTCAAAACGAAGAGTTGTGTCTATCTGAGAGTGACATCAAAGTGGAGGAGGCGCACATCAATGCATCTGTAACTACCTTGCCTCTCCCAAAGCGCGGCCCATTAAGTGGGTGTTAGATATAGCTTGGAAAACATGTCAGAGATGACATTTACCGTATTTTATGCCTTTCCTGCCTCAACGAATATAAGAACCGGCGTTGGTTGGCTACCAACGCCGGTTCTTATATTTTTTTTACTTAAGTCATAATGATAAAGTCAAACGGTTGGTATTTATTTCAATGTTTCTCTGGGGGCTGCAGGTCACCAGTTCGGGATTCTTGGATCTTAAGATTTTTAAAATCTTTGAAATAGGTAACAATCTTTGCTACCCTCACAAATATTTTAAAGGGTGCCTAGATTTGGCCAAAAAATCGTTTTACAGTACTGAAATACCTCTGCATACAATTTTAAGAACTCCCTTGTGTTACCGTTTTCGAGTTCTTTTCCTAGTCATATTCAAGTATGAGTCTACCCTGTATAAAATGTTGATTCATAATAATAAAGATAGTATAGGTGTAGGCATATTCTGTCGATTGTGCCGTTTGCATTAAGCAATACTTTGGGCAAACCGGTAAATCATTGAGTGTACGCTTGACGCAACATAAATACATTATTAGGAGGGGCCAAAATAATAATGCTTTCTTTGTCCATTTATCTAAAAATAATCACCCTATCATTTTGAATTCGGCTAAATTTATTTACAAAGCTGATGACTATGTTAAAAGAAATATTGTCGAATGTTCATTCATTAATTCCTTGCCTAATTATAATATATCCCCCGGTCCCTTTAAACTGGACCCTGTAATTAAAAGGCTTATTTGTAACGAAATTGTCCATTTTAAATCTTAGCCCTTTGATTCAATAAATTAGTTATGTTTGTTTTGTTTACTTCATTTATAACTGCTTATGTATGTTTATACTCAGCTTTGTGACCTAAATGTCTATATTCTTTTCTCACAGTTGGAACTTCCGGAAGTAGACTTAATATATATGCCTTTACCCTTCATATCCGGTATTTAGCGCGTCTTTGATAATATTTCTCTATTCTGTGTCCTTCCGATGTAGATGAGTGAGGCACCCCACTCTGTTGCATCTTATATATCTTACCTCTGTTAAGTAATTAGTTATCCCTTGAGAATGAACTGAACAAGTTCGAAAGTACTTGGAATCGACCTTTCATTTTCCTGTAGGATTTTTTGCATTTATTCCTCTACTTACGCGCCACTTGGGGAGTTTCTCATATTCATGTTTTTTATATAAGGAGAATTCGCACCACTCCTGTATCTGCCTTCACCCAACAAATAATAATAATAATCAGTAAGTAAATATATTTTTTGCCACAATATAAGAATTTCAAACAATATGCATCTGTATTTTTTTTTGCGACACGATTTTCTAGCTCGGGTACCTTGCTAGTTTATGCATAGACATATTAAATAGCAAAGGCGACGTGACACAATCATTTCTTTTCCCCAGCGTATATGTTTGACCAGAAGGTCCCGCCCACTCAGCAAGCGTAAGAAAAACAAAATTTTATAGAGAAACACCAACATTACGTTAGGTTAGCTTTGCTTATTCGACTAGCTTATATTAGGTTAGCCCTACTCATTCAACTACATTAAGTTAGGTTAGCCTTACTCATTCGACTACAAGCCTCCATCTGCTGCTGTTGTTTGTTGCTCCTACACAGTTTGTTTCTCTTTTTTTAAGCCCTAACTGACAAAAACGAGTTAGTAAGAAAGTGGAATTGGAGTTTTGATTCACTAGTGTTACAAACGAAATTTTGTTACAAGAGTTGCTGCGAAGGAAATTTGCGATACTGAAGGAGAAGGTACAGTCTGTCAGGCAAAGGTCTCGAGGTGGTACAGACGGTTCAACTCCGGGGACCTTACCGTTGACGATCAACTACATTCCGGCCACCAATCAACCTTCGACAGCAAGGCTTTAGTGGCGGTATTAAATGTTGAACCTTCTGAAAGCAGCCGTGATATCGAAAGTTGTTGTAGTCTCATCCCATCAGATTGTGCTGAACCGATTTCATCAAGGGGATTTTGTTCACAAATGGCCCCGATTGGATCCATATAATCTGCTCCAGCACAAGCTGTCCATATAGTAGAGATTTATACCTAACTTCTTAATAACTCAATGGACGATCGATTCTGGACGGAAATTCATGCATTAGATGAGAAGTAGGTGTACTTGGTTAATCACGATCGGGAGATGAAATGGGTTCCGCGAGGTAAACAACCGGCATCCGTTCCACAACGGAATTGGTTTGCTAAGAAGGTCATGATCTCTGTATGGTGAAATTTCCGAGGAGTACTGCATTTCGAGCTTGTTCTACATAGTTGCGCCATAAAAGCTAAACTGTATTGCCAGTAGCTATACTGAGTGTACGACAGACTAAAGAAGTATCTTGCTTTGATTATTTGAGGTCAGGCTTTGTTTCAGCAAGACAATACGAGGCCACACACTGTCAGCCGTTGACTATGGAGAAGCTCAAACAGATGGACGGCGTTGAGATTCTTCCACATCCACCATTCGGTTCCAATGCTGTCCAGAGTGACCTGGCAGAGTGCCTATTCACCTCAATGGCACACTTCATCTATGACCAGCGATTCAACACTTTCGATTGAGTTAAGGAAGATTGTTTAGAGTTTTTTTCATTCAAAGCCAGCTGACTGGTATCTCGAACAGATTTGGATGCTGGCTGATCGCTGGAAGAAGATCATAGAGAATGATGGACTTTAGTTTAAAGAATAAATGTTAGTGTTGCTCTATAAAATTTTGTTGTTTCTTTCCACTTCCTAATTTAGTAAGGACTTTCTGGCTAACCTTATATTTAAAACCAATTAATCAGACCATATTCCACCCAAACGCACTCGTAAAATACAAGATATACTATTCTCAAAAGTGTGCTCCTTTTAGACTGTTACACTAGGGGATTGGAAGACACGCCATTCTGGCCTTAGTACCTGCTGCATGATCAAAGTATATTGACTCCTTCTCGGGCTTCATTCCTCATAGTTATATATATTTTCCACTTTTTCCTACTTGGTGTGCAACCCCATTCTCCTATTTTTATTGTCATTCAATTGATTTAGCCTAGCTTCTTTCGTTCTTTCTTAATATCTAGCTCCTTCTTTGCTCCGGTAAGGCGATTATGCTGCCTGCGTTCTTCATACCATTTTCACCCTTCTATTTTCCTCATCTTTCGTTCACTTATATATACTCTTTCGCCAAAGTAGGAGTATAACTCATGTCAGAAGGTTTGACCACTTGATTGTAATTTATTCACAAATGGTGAGATCCGAATGGGCTTTAGATTTTACACTTAGCTCTTGAAAGTGACATGGTTTATATTTTCTATTTCTGTCTTTGTGCTTACTCCTTTATAACCTTTCATTTGGGAGTCACATGCCCACCTCCCACCTACTTTGTCCCCAAGGCCCTTCTCAAATACTTTTGAAGTGTAGAATGTGTAGATAATTCCTTTTTTTGGTGAAAAGAGAAGAAGCTCCTGTGACTGTTGCAATCGCCGGGGAGTTAACTAGATCACCCGAAAAGAAGAAAAAATGGCAGGCTACTCTTAGCTTAGCCGCTGATATTTGATAAAAAAATTGTAAAATTATTGCGATACTGAGAGCGAACTCCATGCATATTAGTTTTTCAGTCGATGCACCATCTCCCAGGGTGATATTGATTGGGTCCTTTGTATCTTGAAGGAGGAAGGCCCGATTTAAGACCCATTCAAAGGGACACCAATAGACGAAATCGTATGCCCTTGACCTAGTAAACATTAATACTCTGTGAAGAGGAACATGGCTTGAAAGGGACAACACCCAATTCCCATCATAACTTATATGGGGAGATGCTGAATGCCCCGGTGTCACCAAAGAAAATAAGGAATAAAAGAGCTTCCTTCTTCCGGGCTGGCTACGGTGGTAACAATTTATTCTTTATCTCATCAAAAGACCACGCCATGGAAAAAGACGATCAGGCTTGGAATTCTTCCCTGTTGATGATCAGCAAAGGAGAGAAGCCAAATGCTTTTGAGAAAATAATAACGCGACAAATAGAGGAGCTTCTTCTGCCGAGGGAGATTGCGGAGGATGGAAAGTTTCTCATTCCTTGGGTAGGGGAAAGGGTTGAGACTGACCCTGACTCCAAAAGACCGAACAGACGAAAGAAGGCAGAGTATTTAGCATCTCGGAGCAGCTCTTTGAGCGGCTCCACAGCCTTTTCCAGCCCAATAACTTAAACCGTTTCTTAGTTTTTCCCAAGAAAGATGGAACCACATTGTTTTAAAGGCACATCTTCTTTCAGTAAAAAGGCTTATCTGCTCTCTTTGGTAGGGAACCAGGTTTCTCACTTTTCTATAATGGGACAGTTTTGATTAATGTAACTAACTCTTTTCCGACTGCCAAACTGAGCAGTCTCTAGACACTTAAAGTTAAATCTGTGATGGTGTATGCCATGAAACTGATAAACATATCCTTTAGGGATATTAATGAACACGTGGCCGATCATGAATTGTTCGTTTTTTGCGAGTGTCAAGAAAGGAAGAAAAAGTCCCAACACGTACCTGGTACTCTTCGTCCCTTTCAAAATATAGAGGATATCTGATCGCTGCGTGCTGGCTAATATAACTATTGCCGTGTTGTTCGAAAGCTTTGTACTTACTCTGGAAGACCAACTTCCCTTTTCTCTCTTGATTTGGCCTTCTGATCTTCTTATGCACAAGAGGAGTTTGGATAGGTTGTGGTCGACGACCTCACCGGCAAGAACAAATTCGCCATTCATTTCCCTTTGCCCGGCTGCATTTGCTCAAGAAGCCAATTCGTTTGTGCATGGAGCTAACTCTTTTTACCACAATCAAGGAAATGAATTACTTCTGTATCTCATTTGAAGAGTTACAAGGAGTCACAGGGAATAGTAGTACCTCAAAGGACATTGCTGACCATACCGAGGAGGTACCTTTTGGAACAGCCCTAACGTGTAGATTAAGAAAAAGCATAGCACAGATGAAGGCTCTCCCAACCCACCGCTCTCACTCGCTTTTGTGGGCACAGAAAGCGGAAAAGATATCCGAGTGTGGTGTAAAAAGGACACAATCAGGAAGTTTCAATAGAATAGCTGAAACCTATTTAACTTACTTCTATAATCTACTTGACACGAGGTTTTATATATATTTATGGATTACATCCTCCAGTCTAGATTTGAACTGTCTATAGACGAACTATTCACCATTTCAACCAGAGGACGATTCTATGTACCCCAGATCTTATGAGAGAAGTAGCTCTCGCAAATTCTAGTGTGAAATGGGAGCAAGTATAAAATGAGGGCTCTGAATTGTTTATCAAACATCTTGCTATTTCGCACATCCGCCACTTTCTTGGTGGTTGGCTGAGTGTGATACCCCCCCCGCAAAGAAATCATATGCCTCTAAAGCCCTAGAAGCACTTTCGGAACTATTTCACTCTCTGAATTTTGTTGAGCGAGAGCCAAGTTACATTTCATTTTGTCACACGCTCGCCGCTCTTCATGACAAGGATAAGTATATGTAATTAATCAAGGGAACTAGATTTTGAAATATCATAAGCAAGATTCAGAGAATGTTTCAACAGAGCCCCCCCCCCCCCCGTTATCGAGGAATACTGGACTATCATCTCGAGCGCAGCTGCGTGGCAGAATTTTCGCAAACATTTTCTCCACATACTTCAGGGGTAACACTGCTCTGACTACATTCCACGCACGTCATTTTTTCGCGAAAAACGTCGTCGTATAAACTTCACCTCTATAGGCGAAGAACCCTTCATTAAGCGAATGCGAGTTGTGTTCCGTTCTCCTTTCTTGTTCGTATACCGCTCCTGCTTTGGAACAAATACCATGTGCCATGTTTCGAATGTTATATGAGCGAGGCTTGCCTTATTTGTAAGCGTTGTTGGATAATATCTGCTCGGAAGGTATCTTTAGAGATTCATGGCGAATGACTATCGTGTTTAATTTCCGGAAGCCATGCACCTTCAGCACAAGTTCTTTAACATCATGTGTTTGTAATTTCATTCAGAATTTGGTAAATGCTAGGTTAGCTCATTGCCTGAAAAGCGAAGCTGAACTATCTCATGCACAAAACGGGTTGCATAAGTTTAACCCCTCGTCCTATGCTCAGATTAGGAGAAAGACAGCTACCTGCATAGTTTTCCTTCGCAGGCAGGAGTTCGGGACGTTGTTTTATGATTTATAAAAGAACGATGATAGCTCTTGGGAATACGCTATAATGAAGACTCCCATTATATAGGGTTAATGAGGCGTCCCCACTTTAATATCGGATTTCTTTCAAGATCGTTGATTTGCTGTATATGGGTAGACATATAGAAGGCATGTAACTAAAGCCTTAGGGTATCTTCTATACGAGCTATTGATTTTCTACGTTCTGTTTTTTTTTGCAGGGGTTGTACTGATAGGGTGACCTACTTCTTTTTTTCCTCTCCTTTCTTCATTTAAAATTTTACCAGCCGGTGACTAGTGCCTTCCGCATGTTGTTTACACAGAGAATATTTTTTGACGCTTTACGGGGAGTGCACTGCATGATGTCTTTTACGCGCGGGTTCAGCATCTCTCCTGACGCTAAATTACCTCCTTACTCCTGGAACGTTCTCGATGGTGCTTATGTGGCAGACAAACAACAATCAAATCGAAAACTTTTATAGTTCATGTCAAGGAAACTTCCTCAAGAGTTGGCTGTAAGTCTCAGACAAGTTACGCGAATAGTTCTGCCCAAGAAACAACCCAAAGGATATCCTAATTTTTACTTTTGTTGTCAGGTCTCTCCTTCCAAAGATTTCACAGTATTTATTATCGTATGAGTTTTTTTCGCACAAGAGCAGAGGTATTGTACGCAGATGGCTCCAGATAAGAATGCCAATTTGACTCCCATGCTATCTCTTACTTGTTGGAGGCAAGCGAGGCTCTTCCAAGAATTTTGTCTATATCCATAGCCTGAATAGTTGCATTATACGGGCGTTACGTGATACTACGCACCCTGTTCAGAGTAAAGACAGTTTCACCACCCATAGTAACTCAGAGCGACCTAAGTGCATTTTATGCATTGGCATCACCACATCTCCTGTTTCTCTGTATCCGTATCACTATTTTTGATGATAGTTTGGAAGGTTTTGAGGTTATCTTCTGTTAGTTACGGGATTTTAAGGGTTGTTGTAAATAAGCTTGTTGATGAAGAGCCAGGTTGTTTGCACATAATGAGCAATCAGGCCAGCGTTTTACTCTTTCCCTTACTAACTCCATTGTACATATAAATTCAGCCTTAATCCTGCCTGAAAAATATCGTAGGAGACTGCACGCGGGAATTTAAAGTTACGTGCAATTGAGCCCGACTCTTCTCTCGAGCCTATCCACCAATGCCATCGTAGGAAGCTCTTCTTTAAACCTCTTTTTATGTGAAACTGCTCGATTCCATCAGACTGTAAGCCAGATTTTGTTAGATTTTCTAGTCAAGGGTTGTTTAGTTTCGTCTAGGTGGCACAATACTGGTGCAAGCGCGAACGCTAATAGTTGTCTTTTGTGATGTTGTTCGGTTACTGGCACCTGAGGGTGGTATGGTGTAGTTTTGGAAGAAGGCAAGCATCCTTGATACCATCTCTAGATTTTAATGGTTGGTGGCTAGGACTTAGGCAAACCTCTTTGTGGTGTTGTTTTTATTGTGCTTTGTATCTAATTAATTGGCGTCTGTTATTGTTTTATTGAATGCATATGAAATATTATATAATTTGCACTTGCGGTGTTCGAAAATGACATTGGTTTTCCTCTATAAATCCAATTTTACAAACACTTTAGTTAAGAATATATTATAATAATACTAATTAAAAATGAACAAAATATGACATTATTTTATCCAGACATTAAATATGAACATATCATTTTTATATCTTGGCTAAGGAGTTCCTCGTGTTACTCACTATAATCCCCACAATTTCTTTGGAAAATATTCAAAATAGCAACACATAAAGTGCATTATATGGACGAGCAACACTCATGAGCTTGCAGCAATTTTCGGCAACGGGCTCGTATCCTGCTCTGCGGTATAGGAATGCTTGCCAGGCATTCTTCTCAGTTGAGATCATTTCAGTTAAAACCATCAAACTCCCCAGCATTTAGCTTAGCATCAGATATATGAGAAAATTTCCTCTCGAGATATCGGAATACAGAACGACCCCTTATTCATTGATTTTATGATTTTTTTATCAAACTTAATTAATATGAAGCGGTAAAAGCAAACGTTTGTTTGTAGTAAATGGGGCCCTGAAAGTATCTAAACAGGTTCAAAACTCATATACTCATATGTAGAGAAAACATGGGTATTTCGTGTATCCACCTTGCATTGGACTGTATCACATTTGTATAGAAGTTGTGTTCCTATGCTTTCTGAATTAACCTTTGTAAATTTAACATAACCAATAGCTATTGCCATAAAATAAATAAAAAAATAAAAATAAAGTGTAGTGTATTTATATTAGTTATCCTGGCCCTTTAATAATTTAATCGTTCTAAGGGGATTAGACTTTCCTACAAATCTCAACAGACCCTCCAGTTATGTTGGTCGAATACGAGAGCATCCAGAATGTAAAACTTTCATGTTCCTGTAGCTCTCAGTAAGTTGCATGGAATATATGACGGGGCCTGATGAAACCTTATTTCTAGTCTTGAGAAGTAATGCTTTCAAAGTTTGTTTTATCGATCTATAAATAACCTCCAATCTAATGTGTTTTATAGCAAGCCCACAGAATCGATTGGCCACTTAGGAAGCTTTATTTTACTGCACTGCCCAATCTTGCGGAAATATTCAGCTCTTTTTATCCACTGTTCTCGGTACCAGCAAGTTGTCATCTCGAATTCGCGACCCCAAGATCCCAGGAGCTAATTTTGAAAGTTCTACATCCCTGGTAAAATAGTTATGTTTAGGCTCAGTTCTTTTGAAGCATAATTTGTAGGTCTATGTGACTCAAACTGATCATTAATTCATCATAAAAACCATCGAACTCCTGGGTAGGGTATTGAAATTCCAGGCACATGGGCTACAGGTCTCCTCGCAGAAGGAATGTCCCTTTAATAGTAACCTCATGATGGACTATCTCTTATACCCATATAAATCTAGAGTTTTACCAAAAGAATCCAATCGTACTTACGCCCATGTCAATTTCTATACCCGTATTTACTTTTGATCTCCTTGTTGCTAATAATTACCCTCTCATTCTTTTCCATCTTGTTCAGGAACTTATATCTGTCATTTTATTTCACTTTTCGAAATTCTTTCCTGTAGTGATTCCTGTTCCCATCTAAATCCTAATTTAGCTTCGGTCAAAATGCTTCAGCTACTGCTTTCTTACTCTAGTTAATCACTCGTTTCAATTTTGTTTACACCTTCTCTACATTTATCCTTATTTACCAGACTTTTCCATCTTCAATATTGAGTATTTGAAAGTACACTTCTTTTTTTATATCCATTTCACTTTTTACATCAGCACTACCCTTTTAACATTGATTATAATATAATCTAAAATATCAATTCAATTACAAACAAAGTTGACCTGGTTCTTACGAGAGATTTTATTAATTCACAAAGACCTGATGAAAATATCTGTTTGTAAGAAGGACTCATAAATGTAAGAATCGCATAATTACCCTTTAAGCAGTAGAAACGAATTTTATCCCATTAGTTTGTTAAGCTAAAGGGAAAGGTGCTCTAAATAGTTCTAATTTTAGAAAGAAAGGGAGTGTAATGAAGAAATAAGCAAATAGTCGCTTGCTTTTTAGCAAAGTATATATTTTACTCACGTGCGAGGTAGGTCTCGAGCGACTCGATATCTCACTATGTCGGGCGATCAGTCGGTCGGTCCCCGTTTTGCTTTATTCTTTTGTTTTTGTAATAACATTATAACTATTCGGCTGATTCTAACGAAATTTAATATACTTATGTTGTTTTACATTCCCTTTCAAATGATATAATTGCCAAAGTCCTATCAAGGTTATCCTTGGAATTATTTTGTTTTGGCAATAACATCATAACTTTTCGGCCGATACTCTGCTAGACTAGACTAAGCTATAATATGCTATACTCTGCTAGGTAATCCTAGAATAGACTATGCTATGCTATTATAAGCTAGGCTATAGTATTCTAAGCTTTGCTAAGATATAATTTATGTACAAGGTTAAGATATACTATGCGAATTTAGGTTATAATATGCTATGCTAGGATAGCATATAGTATGTTAGGCTAGACGATAATAAGCTATGCTTGACTAGGGTATAATAGTATAGTATGGGCTATAGACGTCTAGGATAGTTAATGCTAGGCTAGTTTATGCTATGCTAGGCTAAGGTATACTATGCTAGGCTGTGTATGGCTATACTAAGCTAGGATACGCTATGGTATGCTAGGTTAGGCTATGATATACTAATCTATGCTACACTAGGCTAGTCTACGCTATACCAGGCTAGGATAAGCGAGGATTTGCTAGGGTATTGTAGGCTATGTTATGCATGCTATGCAAGCCTAGGCTAAGATCTAATAGTCTAGTCTAGGCTAGCAACACTATGGTATACTATACTATACTAATTATGCTCAGGTCGGGAGGGTGAGGTAGCCTATGATATTCTATACTAGGCAATGCTAGTTTAGGCTAAAATATGCTAACTAGGCTATGACAGGATAGAATACACTAAGCTAGGCTCCAGTGAACTAGCTAAGCTAGGCTATACTAAGATAGGCTATACTAGATTAGGGTAAGCTAAGCTAGTCTAGACTAAGTTTTAATATAAAATTGTAGGCTGCGCCATGCTAGGCTAGGTTATACTCTGCTAGGCAGGCTAGGCTATGATACACTTTGATAGGTTCATGTATACTATACTAAGCTAGTTTATTCTAATATATACTATGCTAGGCTATATATCCAAGTCAATAATAGGATAGGGTAGGGTAGACTAGGCTACTCTAGGGTATACTCTGCTTTTCTAGGCTTTGCCTGACTATAGTACGCTAGACTAGGCTAGATTATAGTGTACCATGCTAAGCTAGCATAGGATAGGGCAGGCTAGGCAAGACCATGGTTGGTTGTGCTATTCCAAGATAATACATACTAGAATAGGATAAGATATACTATCCTAAGGTAGGCTATACTATGCTAGACTAGTTTTTACTATGTTAGACTAGTTTTTACTATGCTAGGCTAGGTTATACTATGCTTGTACTATGCTAATCTAGATGAGGGTAAGGTAGGCTATTCAAGGATAGGCTAGGCAATACTATGTTAAACAATTCTAAACTATACTAGATTAGGCTATTTTATACTATACTATTCTAGGCTATACTACACTATGAGAAGCTATAGTAGGGTAAACTTTACGAAATTTGAAACCCTTATGTTGTTTTGCATTCTCTTTCGAGTCATATAAATGCCAAAGTTCTCCAAAGGTTAGCCAGAGAATTATTTTCTTTTGGCAATACCATCATAACTTTTCCGACCATTCTAACAAAATTTGAAACTCTTAAATTGTTTTACATTATATTTCGAATGATATAATTGCCAAAGTCCTCCCAAGTTTAGCCATGGAGTTATTTTTTTGAGAGCAATAACATCATAACTATTAGGCTGATTCTAACGGAATTTGAACCCACTATGTTTTTTAGATTCTCTTTTAAATCATATAATTGCTAAAGTCCTCTTAAGGTTAACCCGGGAATTAAGTTTTTGGCAAAAACATCATAACTCTTTGGCTGATTCTAACGAAATTTGTAACTCTTATATTGTTTTACATTCTCTTTCAAATAATATAATTGACTAAGTCCTCCCAAGGTTAGCAGGGAATTTATTTTTGGGGCAAAAACATCATAACTATTCGGCTGATGGTAATGAAATTTGAAACCATTAAGGTGTTTACATTCTCTTTCAAATGATATAATTGATAAGGTCCTCCCAAGGTTACTCCGGGATTATTGAAAGTTTTCAAAGTGGTAATGACTAAATCAGTATAAATGAGGGCACATGACTTTTTAGCCAGCAGGCCTTGTTTTTTCTAAATCAAGGTATTTTCTTTCACCGTAGGGTAAAACTTATAAGTCTGAGAATTTTCCATACAACCTACAATCAAACGAATGCAGAGTTGCTACGTGTTATGGCTTTTTAGCTGTTTATTTTAAGAATGAACAAAAAAGGAAAGAAAAGTGGCCTAATTATTCTAATAAAAGATAGTTAACAATAAAAAATAGCAAAAATACAGTAGATAGCAGAAAATCTTTTTTGAATAAAAATGACATATGTATATGATTGAGAGCCCGCTAGTCATGGAGTATTTTTTTTAAAGTCCTCACGTACCAGATTGTGTATGTCATAAATATACAAATTCGTAAGCTAAGAGAAGCAAAGGGAATTTAAATAGTCATCTCAGTGAGGAGCCATCTAGGTGTTTCTGGTATTAAGTTGATGTCAGTTTACGAATTATAATTATGTATTTGCTATCAACGTTATTATGGACAAACTGGCAAATCTTTATACGTCCGTGTAAATCAACATAGATATAATGTCAGAAGATGGAAAAAGTGAAAATGTATCAGAATCCATTAAATCCATCAACAACATGCAGGAAAAGCTTGACAAGGCTATCTGAAGGAGAAACTAATACTCCTAAGTTCTTAGGGAAGATTACCTCAGAGAACTTTAAACATGGGCAGCAAAGCCCCCCCCAAAACAATTTTTAAGCTGTTAAAAGACCTATAAAGTAGCTACACAAATTTTAATTTGATCTAAATGATAGCTGGGTGTTTCGTATCCTCAGGCAAAATCAGCAGAGGATCTTGAAGCAGCAGTGGGTCCCAGAGGTACGGCGTGCATGCCCACAGATGTGTGGACACGCCAGGCACCTACCAACCAATGCACCCCCTCTCCCCACTGCCTTGTGGGTTCTGCTTTTTTTAGGCAAAGGCTAGAGAAAGGATACCTCGATCACAAACCAGGATCGAGAGTGTCAATAAGCGAGCACTAACAGACCGGTGTCTCGTCAGCTTCCTGCTGCCAAGGATGAAGCCTGGTCGTCTCGAGCCTCTCCTGCCACTAGGGTCCTTCTCCCGATTCTATCGAAATTTGAAACACTTATGTTGTTTTACATTATCTTTCGAATGATATAATTGTCAAGGTTTTCCCAAGGTTAGTCGGGGATTATTGAAAGTTTTGAAGTTCGTAAGGTCATCAATAAGATTAAGTGAAATCACGTGACTTTGGTAAGCATAGCTTGTAAACATACTACAGTGTTTTATATTTAGGGGAGAGAGATAAAATGCCTGAAGAATGCAAAAAGTCCCCAGATAGTTTCTGTTTTATTTGAAGATCAGTTACATTAAGACAATACCAGACAAAGTTGCCTAAACATGTGAAGAAACCTTTTGAGCTGTACTTTGAATGTAAAATACGTGACCAGGACAAACGATGTGCACCTCACATATGGTGTGTCAGGTGTACAATTCCCTTCTTGTCTGGGTGATAGGTAAAAGGCCTAGCCTCAGGTTTGGCGTCCCAATGGTCTGGAGGGAGCCAAAGGACCATTTAGTGAATTTTTACTTCTGCTTATCAGATATTAAAAGTGCGTATTCAATGTTTTCTTTCCTGGTCTTTAATATATTTTCATGAGATGTCTCAAATATAAATCTCAAAATACATACTATGTTGTATTTCGACAATTTCTGCAAGTGGAAACAGAAAACGAAAGTAATCTATCAGGTATCCAGATCTTCAATCTACTATTCGCTAAGTTTGACGTTCAAGTGCTATTCCTGTACCAAGGCCGCCTTCTGTAATACCAAGCGATCACGCCAGCAACTCGGGCGATTCCGAATCTAAAGATACACCATATGTGGCACAGCTTGAATCTGACAAGAAACCACACCTCATCACACAACCGGAACTCAATGATCTAGCTTTGGATCTAACACTTACTAAGAAACATGATGAACTCCTGGCCTCACGTCTGCAATAATGTAACCCGTTGGATGCACATGCTCGAATTATAGTATTTAGGAAGCGTTCTGCAGATCTACAGCAATTATTCACTTTTGAAAACAACTGGACTTATTTCAATGATATCAGAGGCATATGTAATACCCTTGAACTGACATATGAAGCAAATGAGTAAAGGTTATTCATAAATGCATACTTTTCAAACATAAAAGCGGTGCTGTTGCAAATTGGGAACACCATTCTTTCAGTTCTAGTTGCTCACTCAGTCATTTTAAGAGAGACATAATATGAGAACCTTGCTTTTATTCTAGACTGCATGGTTTACAAGGAGCATGAATGGCGAATTTGTGCGGATTTAAAAGTAGTAGCCCTACTTGATGGGTTACAAGCTGGATAGCCAAGTTAACATGAAGAAAATCATTTTTCCATGGTTGCATAACCTAGTCCTAATGAAGCAATTTACCCAAGCCTCTCAACATAACAAGCCATGTTTCTAGTACCTCAAAGCGATCTTCCCCCAAAACAGGCGATGTCAAGATTAAAGAAGGCTTATTCGTAGGCCCTCGGATTCGTCAATTTATAGCTGATGAGGAATTAAAGGTGAAAATGAATGAAACTGAGCTAGTGGCCTCGCATGCATTCAAAGATGTATGCAAAGGACTTCTGGAAAAGCGAGATCGTATAATTGAGTGTCTAATCAAGAGCAACCAAGACTTCGGATACAATATGTCACTGAAGATACATTTTCTTCATTCTCATCTGCCCTTCTTCCGAGATAATAGAGGAGATGTGTATGATGAACATTGAGAGAGGTTTCATCAAAATATAGCGTCAATGGAAAACAGGTATAGGGAAAAATGGAGCCCTGCTAGGCTAGCTGACTTCTCCTGGAACCTAAAGCGTGAAACATCTAAGACTTGTTAGAAACAAAGAAGTAAATACTCAAGGGTAGGGTAATAGATTATATAATGCTAAAAAATATGTTGATTCATTATATATTTATGAATTAATTACAATATAAACATTTAATCTGACTTTGGGAGCAAAATACATTTATGGTATCGTAGAAATCAGTATCAATTGCATAATTATTATTACGTGATGTGAAATTTATGCTATCAAATTCGAACTCGGCACACTCAACCTCATAATAAAATGTAAATGAGATCTATGGTTTTTTTCTTGACACTGAAATTTGTACAGTGATATTGATAATAATGTTTTAGTCGATCTATCAGGAACTGCATACATGAAACACTCATACGTTTCTCTGCAAATCCCTCTGAAAACCTAATGCAATGATAAAACCCTCCATACATTGTTCTTTCTCTAGCAAGTTCTTACCTTGTCATTTTTTGAAGGTGAAAACAATGCTTATTCTTCTAAAAAAAAATGTAGTAACACTAAAAATGTCACAGTCTAATCACTCGAGTAATCGGCCGTTCAACCATCTATCTGGATGAGGAGAAGAAATTGCACTATAATTTGAGAAAATATGCATTATTTTTATTTTTATTATTTAAATTATTATTATTTTTACCTCTCGATGCCCCTGTAGTATTTTAATAATCATTGTTTTTCCTCAGTCTTTCTCATAACTCCTGTAAACATTTTTCACTCTTTTTACAGTATTTCTTCGTTATCTTTACAACTCTTCATTATCAGAACTATTACAGGTAATGTCATCTGTTATGTAAATTATTCATATAAGGTTAAATTAATTTCAGTAATCATTTAAGTATTTTTAATTGAATTAAATTGTTGAGTTTAAACTTATAAGCAACTGCGATGACTTTAGTTAACTAATGGCAGTAATCATTCAAGTAATATTTTCACTCTCTCAAAACTTCTTATAGGCATTCCATTTGGGGCGATCCAAATTTATTATCATTTGAGAATTTTAAGGGATAATACGGCTATTAACTTAAATAATTCGATTAAATACTTAAATACCTGCACATTTTAACTTAATCAACTCAATAAGAATTATTTATCAGTTTTGCCATTATGTGAATTAACTCCAATAATGGAAAGTTATAAAGATAAAAAGGAACTTAAATAGCAATTTCGTCGAATTTATTATTATAGTAATCGATAAAACTACTCTCAACGCCTCGTTAAATATATTCGCACGTATGAACCTTTGTGTTCGCAAAACAGAGCTATTTCCGCTCCCACACGTCGTTGATATAAATTAAATTGTGATTGATTCTTTTATCCTATGTCTACTCTGTCTATTTCTATCTCTAAATCTATATCACTCTCTCTCGTGTATTTTCTCCACTACCGACCATAGCTATAAATTATAATTTAAAGAGAGGAAAGGCGTAGAAAGAAAGGTCCACACAATAAAAGTTGTAATTAGAGGACCATGTGGTAAGATGAGGCAAACCAACAGATTCCACGTCGCCGAGAGGGAATTGACCGGTTCCTTAAACTACTCACCAGTCACTATTACTATACCTTAAAATAGCTAGATTCATTTTATTAAAAAAAATACAGTCAATTGATGCGCGTAGTCAATATTTACAAGGATGGCCCTTCTTCAATTCATTTTGGCATGCTGCCGAACAAATTTGCGTTCATATCTTGACTTATATTGCTCCATTGTTTTTAATAGGCACCTGCTAGTACTTAGAATTGGATGTCTTCCATTTATTAACCAGGAGTTTGATTATCACCCACAAATTCTCTATTGGATTTAAACCTGGCAAATTCATTGGTCAAGGTCCGGAAGGTTCGATGTTATTTTCAGCCAACAACTATGTTATTGCATTTGCTTTGTGATAAGGAACGTCACCATTCTAAAAATTACTGTTATCATCCCAAAATTGGTCCTAAATCGTTCGAAAAAGCTGCTATAAGGCACGTTTTGTACCTTTTTGAGTTCAGGGCAGTGTTCTTGGGCAAATTTCTAGGTCTCTAGTTCCTTAAGATGAGAGGTAGTTCCAGAAATAGAGAGTGTCCAAATGCTTCACCGTGGGCGCTATACAAGACTTGGGAAAAGCGTTTCCATTTGTTCCTTCTAATGAAGGACCTTCCAGAAGTTCTAGCCAAGTCGAAGTAAGCTTGGTCAGACAATATTACTTTGCTCCAGTCTTCAACAATCGATTTTTTTGTATATTTCCTACAAAAGCGAAGTCTATATGAAGTTACTTCGCATTTATTTTCGACTTGAGACCTTTGTCGAAAAATCTCTGCCTCACTGTGTGCGCTGAGATCCTCACATCTGCCATTTCCCATCGTGACATAGTTGGCAGTAGTTGTAACCCAATCCTTAAGCTGGCATCTTACTAGGTGAAGATCTTGGCGTTTATTTAAGGCTAATGTTTTATCCAAAGACTTCTTCACAGAGATGTAACCAGGCTTCTTAAAGATATAATGTTCCTGAAGATGGTGTTTCTTGATGTAATACCCTTAGTTACTATCTTCTTGCATTTAACGTCACTTTGGTGCAGAGCGACAATGGTTGCACGCTTTTGTTTAGAAAAAAGCATTTCTAGAATTGTGAAAGATTCAAACATTTATTTTTTTAAATATACGAAATATTCAATGATTAATTAGCTTGAAAGGGAAAAAAAGTTTTTGCTATTTTATTTTCTCATGCTTACTTTTAGTTTGAATTAAATGTTTAATGTCCTACTTGATTTATTAAGCTCAACGAATATATTAAGTTTACAATTTTCTGTTTAATATCTTCAAAATTTGTATCACTTTACCCTCTAATCTTAGTTTCCCCGGTGACTTCAATAGTGAGGACTCTCGACCTGTCCTTATATAATGTCCTCATCATCTACACATCTTTTAGCAAATAAAGACCATTCAGTTATACAGTAAATTTTAAAGGCGTCTTTACGATATGACCTTGTACAGAGGATGAACGCTCTCTTTAGAGTTGTAGGAAAATCTTTGTAGGGTTTATTGAGGTACTTTAACAGAGTTTCAAAAATTTTAATTCGAATTTATTGTTTTTTATGAAATCACACTGGCCCATAGTTATACAGTCAAAACCTTTGCTGCCTCTTCATTAAATTCGTTGCATCACCTAAAATGTTGTGGATGTTCTTAGGTTCCTTGGCGTGGATTTCACTCCCACTCCTTTGTTAATCAGATAACGTTATTAGACTTTTCCCTTCTGTATATCCAACCCGATTTATATCGCCCATTCATCCTTTTTATTTGCACAATTCTTCCCTTCAAGTTAATCTTTCATTTGTTTCGCACTTACTAGAACCATCTCAAGCACTTTCCTAACCTTCACGAACAAAGATCGCGAAATCATTTCAATTACACCCAAACCACTTTAAGGAAGCTCCATTTAAGCAGAATGTTCCACCCCTACCCCACCAAGATCAATGAATAACAGCCATGCTTTAACAGAGCATTACATCTGTACACAATCTACGTATCACTTCAAATTACCCTGATCTTCATGCCTTACAGTATCTGCTTTAATTTCGAAACCATGTTATTTTTTTACTGAAAAACGGACATATGTTGCTTGAGGAGAATTCCGCTTCCATCTTTTCCTCCCCTCAAGGAGTCTATTTGTGTTACGTTCCTCTAAAACCTTTCCAGTGTTCTTAACTTCACCATTTTCTGTTCAGAAGATAATTTTTACCATTTTCTTGCAGAGATGACTTCTTGATTTTCAGATTATTGTATTTAAGGAAATAAAAATATTAAACTCGACAAGTTTCTCAACCTACATCACTCTTTCCTACATTAAGGTTTGACTTGGAACTAACTTAAAGCTTGCTTTGCTCTTTTAGCTCACCCGAACTATAAAGTGGCCCTTTAAATTCTATCTCGAGGTTTACAGTAAGCTTATATTCTCTTTAAACTCAGTCTTATTGGTTTTGCTTTTATAAATCTCCTCTTTGTAACATTATTATTATTATTATCACTCTCCATTATTATTATTACTACTCTCTATTTCAATGTTAAAATATAATGAAATTACAGCGTCCACCTGGTCCTTTTTAGCTCATGAAAGAATTTAAAAATGAGCTTGTGATAACCCTCTCGTAAAGTTTACGCTTCGTAATTCCCTAAATGCTTCGCAAATTTCGAAGCTCATAAACTATCCGAGCTCTTAGCTGCGTCCTCAGACATCAGTGATAACTGAATTCCCCATCAATGTCCTGTTTAGCCTTTTATTATCTTTAGTGCGAGCGGACTTGTTCTTACATCTTTTTCGGAAGGGGGTCAAGTCTAAAAGTATCCACATATGAGCAACTTCACCTCGTAATATTTCAACAAGATCAAAACTTAATTAGTGGTGAAGTTTGGGGAAAAAGAATGAAGGATATAATGTTTTGGTAAATTGTCACAAAAAAATTTCCTATAAGGCCGACGATTTCACTCTTCTGAATACTGTCTTATCAGTAAATGGGTGTGTCGTGGTTTACGGCGGAGTACGTTTGTACGTTTTATTCGTACATGAATTAATCCGTTCCAATTTTCTTTAAGAGTGCTGAAATTGAATTCTTTAACAGAGAGGCTTTGTATTAGGATATATCTATTGCCAGTGCTGCGTTAGAGGATCTAATTAAACAACTCAGACAAAATATATTTTTAATTACATAAAAGAATGAAATATTAAATCTTTAAATACACTAATTCTATAGTAAAAGGTCCAATAAAAATTAACACTACAAATGAGTACTACGAGATGGTTGACACAAAAATCACTTCTAATACACGAGCTTTAAGCTCAATTAATGCGAGTTCTGAAGTCATTCGAACTTGAAATAGTTTGGTTAAGATTATCAGATTGAAATGATTTTTTGTTACGAATACATTTCAGCACGGAGTAGGAAATAACAAACATTAATTTTATTTTATTTATTTTACCTTTAACTCGAGGTGTGTCGACAGTTGGGTGACCTTAAAAGTGAGCCTACTCTCTGAGTTGGTTTGGGGCGAGTTGGACTGAAGACGTCCTCACAGAGGTGAGGCGAGCGTGGTTAGGTGATTCGGAGATCAGCTGATGCTTCTCCCGGGAATAGTTGAGGCGAGTGATGATGCTTCTCTCGACTTGACGATGTAAGCGAGGAGATCATAGATGAATGAAAGTTAGCCCGTTCTCGGTGTTACCAATTATGGCTTCTCGATGATGAGACTTAACCAAGATGTGAATCTTTTCTCGAATGTGAATTCACTTTGAGGTGTATCTCTACTTATTCAGCAAACTGAGATACGTGATTTTCTTTGGACGAGATGGTAGGAGAGTTGGTCTCGATACCACTGGTCTGCTCTTCTGGGCGACCAAAGGAACACCCTCGGGAGGGTAAATCTTGCTTGTTTCTAACTATCTTCTTTATCCCCTGTTTTACGCAGGGACTCGTCTTCTTCTCTCGATGGCTACGTGAATCTCCTCTCAGTTTCTCAAGATCGAACTATATATACCTCGATTAGCTCCTGGGGGAAGGGAGGACGAGGGAGTTTAGGAGGGGTGAACCCTCAATAGCCCACAGTTAAGTCCCTCTCCTAGGGCATGAATTACACAACATTGTGACACTTCTATTTGGTAAAAAATAGACATAAACAATCAGAGGGGACAGTAAGCCTGTACATAGATTATCTGCCGATGAAGCCTTAGGCAGCAAGATTTTCATTCTAAAGGCTCTCACATCCTCCTATATTTATATTAACCGACTATACTACCAGCCTCGTAAATTACACAATCGCCTGACCGAAATCCTTCTTTGCGAGCGACTTTAAAAGGTCTTGGAGCAGCGAGAATGTCTTGGCCCAATGCGGAGCGTAACGGTTGACGCTGTATAAGAAACTAGCGTCTGCTTGTCCTCGTTATATTAATTCCTCCACATTTCCTCCCCCTTAAAGAAGGTAATAAGGGGAGGAGAGAGAACTCAAGTGCAAAAAAAAAAAATAACTAACAGCACTAAAATAGACACATATCTTAGAACGCAATTCCATCATACTAAAATATGACTTAATGAAATCGTATGCCCACGCTCGCACGTACATAGACAGGTAAAAGGCGATCTTTAACGTTGCCTCGTAAGGCTCAGAAGTCCGATATGCAAAACCCAATTTAAACTCCTTAAAAAAAACATCAATTACAAAAAAGAGAAAAAGAAAAAGAAACTTACTATTAATCTGCACTTAGGCGGGTAATCCTTACACGAACTAAACACTTAACTCATTAATATATACCAAAGAAATTGGTCTTAAGATTAACGGAAGTTTAATTAGCCCTCTGTGAGGTTTTGGCTCAAGTTATCGGCTCTCCAATTAACGGAGGCTTTTATATAGTTTATGGTATATTGGTACTCCATTAACAATAGACTCTATCACATGAGTCTGCCATTCTGGCTTTTGCTGTTAAGCAAATATGACATAGGCAGGTGATCAAATTCGACGTTAAACTCAAAACCTATTAAATAGAACCTGAATTTCCGTATACCCCAAATTATGGCTAGCACTTCCTGTTCTATAGTTGCATAAGTTCTTCTCGACTCGATAGGTTTCGGCTCACATAATCTATGGGAAAGGGGGTACCATCGTCTTCATATTTCACCAGAACACAGCCGAGTCCCTCACTACAGGCATCAGTGCAGATCCCAAACTCATTTTGGGAATTAGGTAGTCGAAAGATGGTTGCTGAAAGGAAATTTTCCCTCAACAAGTTAAACTAGGAAATCGTGTTAGGATTCCACCCCATGGGGTTAGCGGATTTTTTCTTTAAGGGTTCATTAATGGGCGCGGCTATTATGGCAAATTGGAGGAAAATTCTTCTGTAGAACGACGCAGCACCCAAGAAAGAACGCAACTGCTTCTTTATCCGTAGTACAGGTAGCTTATCAATGGCCTCGACCTTTTCCTTTTGAGTTGTTAAACGATATTTACCTATTTTAAATCCCAGATACGAGATTGACTCATAGGTGAAGCGGAATTTAGATGGTCCGACGGTTAATCCGTGCTCGCGGAGACGATCTAACACAGATCGGAGTCAGTGTATGTGTCGCTCCCATGTACGTGTAACCATGTACACATTGTCGAAATAGAACGACACGTCGCTCAAACCATCCAAAATTCGACGTATTATAATTGCTCCCAGCCGTGAAAAAAACAAATGGCAATCGGGTGAATTACATCAGGCCTATATCAGTTGCAAATTCCGTTAGCCTCTTAGACGAGTCAGATAGCGGGATTTAGTGATAGGCCTTGCACAAATCTATTTCGGAGATGTATTTGGCTTCCTCAAACAGGTGTAGGCTTTGGTCAATTAGAGGAATAGGCTCGGCGGTAAAAATGGTAACCGAGTTAAGTCTCCTAATGTCTACACACATTCGAGAAGTATGGTCACGTTTTCGGACCATGATTATCGGGGAGCAATAATCGGAGGAAGATGGCTCGATAATCCCCAACTGTAGCAGATTTTTCACTTCTGCGCTAAAGGCGGATCGAAGATAAATTGGGTGGGGAGGATAAGATTTCGATCTAATGGGTTCTTGTGTCTTCAATATGATCTCATGAACAAACTCATTTGAGCATCCTGGTTTCTCGGAAATTACATCGGGTAATTTCATCAATAGGTCGGAATTGTGACTTTTTGAGCGGGCCAAGGTGGGGATTTAAATCTATCTCCGTGAACTGTTTGTCCTGGGGTAAGGATAATGATGGTAGAGGATATTCGTTATCTGACTCTATGCACACCGTGTTTACCACCTGAAAAGGTTCAATTGGGTATAAAGCTTTCACGGTTCCTTCTTCATCCAGCGTCACAATATTGATAAATACACGCTCAGCGGTGATACTTCTTGAACATGTTTATGTGATACAGTTTATGGCCTGTGGGAGTTTCAATCAAGTAATCAACGGGGCCACGAGCTTCTATGGCCCATAAGGGACCCTTCCATTTGGAGAGCAACTTATTTGTCTCTCAGGCAGTAATAACAACACTTCGCAGGCTGAGACTGGCAGATCTTTTTTAACTCTGCCTTTAGGGTACCATTTAATTTCTCACACATCCTGTTTGCAGAAGGGGTGAAAAGGGTTCGTAAAGAGGGGTTTGATGAGGAGTAACTTGCCCACGTATTACATCAGTTCTGACGTAAACTGACGGTCTCGATCTAAGATAATTTCTTTAGCGATGCCGACTCGGGAAAAAATGCAGATGAGGGACTCTGCGCAGGGAATACTCCCAATTTTCCTCAAGGCAACTGCGTCAGGAAAACGAGTGGCGCAGTCTACCAATGTAAGGATATTAGAGTGCCCTTCACTAGACTTGGAATGGATGGGCCAAACCAAGTCTATGGCAACTCTGAAGAAGGGTTCGGAAATGACGGGAGTTTTCTGCAGGGTAGCCGACGGTACCAGGCCTTTAGTGGTGGCCTTCTAGCACAGTTCGCATGACTGGAAGTATACGGCGATCTCTTTAGCGGCGCCGGGCCAAAAGAAGTATTTAAAAATACGCAGAGAGGTTTCGTTGTGGCTGAAATGTCCAGCCAATAAGCCATAATGTGCAACTTTTAATACCCGTGGGAAGTAACACTGGGTAATGCACAAAACTTTATCGGACGACGAGATTACTTTAGCCGTCGTACGGAATAGTAGTAAATTCTCCACCACGTATCTTATTCGTATGTTTCTACGAACAGATTCTATTTCGTTTTTCGCTGCCTTCTCCCACAGGTGTTGGAGAGCAGGACAGTCCTTCTGGGTGGTAGCGTAGGCTTAGGGATTAAGCTCTTTATATTCAGGGTTTTCAAGAGGAGATTAAGGGGTCGGGGTAGCTGCCGTTTTAGTTGCTTGAACCCGAGTGACTGCTGGCTGAGCGACCTTATTTTGGGAGAGATGCTTGCTCTGGCCTACTAAGACAGAACAGAATTGATTTGCGTTGCCACTACCTCGGTCCAGCCAGTGAACTACTGACACTGGATGTGGCATTGAGTACGGGGAACTTGTTTAATCTACCTAGGAAGTCCTGGACGACCGTGAACCTCTTGTGCTGGGGGCTGACTGGGGAAAGCAATTTATCTAATACGATGATACAGGTGCACTCCGTATCGCGTACCAATGTTGAGACTCGGCAACCATTTACTGATCCAGTCTCAAACTTTAGTCCTCCGTGAGGACTCTTGTTAAACAAAAAGTTCACCTGTTGAAATAGTTTGTTTAAGATTACCAGATTGAAATGGTTTTTGTTACGAATACACTTCCGCACGGAATGGCAAATAGCAAAGATGAATATTTTTTTTTATTGGTTTTACCTTTAACTCGGGGTGTGTCGACAGTTGGGTGACCTTGAAAGTGAGCCTCCTCGATGAGTTGGTTTGGGGCGAGTTTGACTGGAGACGTCCTCGCTGAGGTGAAGCGAGCGTGGTGAGTTGATTCGAAAAACAGTTGATACTTCTCCCGGGGATAGTTGAGGCGAGTGCTGATGCTTCTCTCGACTTGACAATGTAAGTGAGGGGAGCTTGGATGAATGGAAGTTAGCCCGATCCCAGTGTTACGAATTCTGGCTTCTCTATGATGAGATTTAACCAAGATGTGAATCTTTTCTCGAATGGGAATTCACTTTGATCTTCCTCAATGGTCAGAGATATCTCTGCTTATTCAGAAAACTGAGATACGTGATTTTCTCTGGACGAGAATGGTAGGAGAGCTGGTCTCGATACCACTAGTCTGCTCTTCTAAACGACCAAAGGAACACCCTCGGGAGGGTAAGTCACACTTGGTTCCAACTATCTTATTTTTTTCCTGTTTTACACAGAGACTCGTCTTCTCCTCTTGATGGCTACGTGAATCTCCTCTCAATTTCTCAAGATAAAACTGTATATACCTCGATTATCCTCTGGGGGAAGGAAGACGAGGGAGTTTAGGGGGGCGAATCCTCACTAGCCGACAGTTAAGCCCCTCTCCTAGGGCATAAATTTTCAACGCTGTGACACTTCGTCCCTTCAGGTTTAGGCATGAAGAAGGTAAGATTTAGTTTATTTGGCGCAAAATAGACATGAACAATCGGAGTTGACAGTAAGCCTATACCTAGATTTTCTGCCGAGGAAGCCTTAGGCAGCAAGATTCTCATTCTGAAGGCTCTCACACCCTCTTATGGTTATATTAACAGCCCACACCACCAGTCTCGTAAATTATGAAATTTGCCAACCGAAATCCTTATTTGCCAGCGACTTCAAAGTTCCTTGGGGCAGCGGGGATAGGGGGAGATAAAGTCTGGCCCAATGCTGAGCGTAACAGTTGACGCTGTATAAACAAACTAGCGTCTGCCTGTCCTCGTTATATTCATTCCTTTACAGGGTGTACGAGAGAAAGAATATAATACCTATATCCCCACTAAAAAGGTGTGCTAGAGAAAAATGTATCCACATCGCTACAAAAGCTAGAATTATGATTTTTTTTAGTTATCCCGCTCGTCTGATCTATTCAATAATAAAACGCTAAAAACATATGCAGTCTGTAGTTATCGTTAAATTTTTATTCGTGTAAATAAGGGGTGGACAAGATACGTCTTGTCAGCAAAAATTGTTCGGCTCGCTGTATCCAAACTAAATATAGTATCTACCCGGCCCGTCGTGTCTAGAAATAATAATCTAAATTTTAGTTTTTATTTATAGACATCGAAATCCTAAAAATAACTTTTAGACTCATAAAATGGTGAGAGGGATTGTCAAAGGTTCAAGAACAGGCATTTATCAAGAATTTACGCGAGAGCATTTTGGAATATTCTGGAATAGTTCTACGTCTGTATAAATTCTGCTGGGAGCCTTAAGATTCAGAAGGTCAATTTCATAAAACCAGTGAGGCCAGATTTGTCGTGACATAACAAGTGAATTACTGTATTCTACACATCTAAATACTTAACTTTAAAGTGACTTAAACGAACGTAGGTAAGCTCAAACGTTGTAATTGATTTAATTAAATTATCAAACATATGTCTATTTCTTTATTAAAATTACTTACCAAATAGTTACCCATGTAATTTTTAAAATTTTGTTCTGAAATAAATTGATTTTTGTGGGATAGTGATGAAGAATGATTGCAAATCGAAAGAGTGTGTGTGTGTGGAAGGGGGGGGGGGGGGGGGTAGGAAAAGGGGGGGGACGCATACACAACCTCTTTATAACAAAAAATGAATCCATTATTTTTTCCTGAAATTTGACATATCAATTAAGAAGGTGGTTATGACTGTTTTTGACGTTTTTGTGACATTGGAAAAAATTGGCCTTTTTTATATTTAGGAAACTCCCAAATGTGGAGTGCAGAGTTTTTCAAGACACATGGACAGAAGAGTACTTTTATATTCAAAGCTTCGGTAATCCCATTTGCCATATTTGCCATGGAAGTATCTCGTGATCAAAAACAGTTACATGACGAATAGAAGAAATGTCAGTGGATCTGAAAATTAATATAAAAAATCATTGCAACAATTTGAAGTTCTTCTCATTAGCACTTGATTAGAGCACCGATTCAATCAACACTGTAAAACTTGCAGTGTTTGTACGTGGAGTAATCAAAGTCTTAGACATTTTTGAAGGATTTGTTCAACTGCTACCTATTGAAGGCATTAATATAGGAACAGACATTCTTGAAGCACTGCTCCAGTGTACTACAAAGATAGATCTAGACCTATTAAAGATAGTATCCGTAACAACCGATGGATCTTCTGTTATGCTGGACAAACTAACGGTGCCGTGGTTCTGCTTCAGAAAGAGGTGAAACGTCTCGGAAGTGAACATTATGTTATGAAAGTGCACTGCATAATCTACCAAGAAGCATTGTGCACTAAGACATCAAATTCGAAGGTCGTGATGGTCGTAGTGATGAGAGCAATAAACGTGACTTTGTTCAGGGATCAAACCACCGTCAATTTCAACAACTTTTAACAGAAGCAGAGAATCAATATAAGGATTTGGTTTACTTATGCGATGTCCGCTGGCTCAGTGGAGGCGCTATTCCTGAAAGAGTATATGCACTGCAGGAAGATATAGCTGGGTTCCTTGAGAGCAAAAACATGATTTCCACGAATTTGGGGATCATAAATGGCTTTTAAAACTGGCATTTCTAGTAGATCAAACATCGCATTTAAATCACTTGAATTTGCAGCTTCAGGAAAAATATCAATTAATACATGATATGTGTGGACACCTAACCGCATATCAAACAAAACTACGATTGTGGAAATGTCAGCTGAAGAAATAAAATTATACTCATTTCCCTACACTCCAGGAGCCTAAACCTACACTAAACTTACGTAATTTTTCTTAAGGTCCAATGTCATGCGATGACACACAGTCGAATTCAAACGGTTAGCAAATACGTTTGATGTGGAAGTGGACAACGTACCAGAAGAATTTGAAATGGAACTCTTGAAATGCAATGCAATGAAAGAAGTATTAAAATCAAAATCTCACTCAAAGGATGTTTTTATATTGGATTTTGATAAGAACTATGTTTTTTTAACCAATGGCTTATACCAACTTGACCGTACATGCGATAAAAATGGTATCAGTGATTGGTAGCACATATGCGTGTGAGTAATTAATTTTCAAACTGAAATACACCTAAAGTAAGCTAAGGACACGAATCAACCTCCTTATTAACTGAAGTTGAAAAAACTTTTGAGCCAAAAACAACATCAAGCATCACTAATTGTGTCCCTTATAAATATCAATAATCCAATTTAAAATTTATAATGTATACGAACTAAAATAAACATAATCTATTACAATTTATAGTTTCATGTTTTACTATTATTAGCTTCACTTAAAACATATAAAGTAAATTATGAATGTGGCCCTCGATCACTTCATAGATTTTGCATCTGGTCGATAAGCTGAAATAGGTTGCCGACCCCTGGTGTAAATCTTACATTTAACGATTTTCTACCTCATCATTCACACAATGGTACTTCTGTCTTCCTTAATCTTCCCTTTAAAAACTGCCGACCACCATTTTTATTTTGCAGTTGTGCCGTTAAAAGAGTAAAGTTATTTGTACAAATTAATTTTTTTAAAGGAAATTTAATTTCGTGTCTTAAATTTAAAAATTTAAGTGTATTCAACTTCTCAAAGAATTTAATTCATACTTTTGCTTATTTTTATTACAATTTTGTTATTTCCCCGCTACATTAAAGAGTCCTCGTTTTAGATTATTTTTTCTCAACCATGAATATATTTTCTATTCCCAATTATTAATGGGTACATAAATAGACAAAAATCGAGTAATTTAATAATATATATTTGAGAAAAAAGAGCAATATACTCCAACAAAATATAGGAAAAAGCAATTTACTCCAATAAAATAGAAGAAAACTCAATCTAATCCAATACAATAGAGAAAAGAGTAATTAACTCAAATAAATTAGAAAAAATAGAGAAATCTACTTCAATAAAATAAATAAAAAAGAGAAATCTACTCTAATAAAAAAGAGGAAAAGATCAATCTAATCCACAAAAATAGAGAAAAATCAACAATCTCCAAAAAATAGAGAAAAAGCGCAATAAACTCCAATAACATTGAAAAATAGAGAGAAGAGGAGCAATTTATTTCTCTAAAGCATAGAAAAAATCAATCTTCTCTAATGAATATAGAATAAGAGCAATCTACTTTAAATAGAGAAAAAAGTCATCTACTCTTAAAAAATAGAGAAAAAGAGCAATCTACTCCAATAAAAATGAGTGAAAACAGAAATATATTGCAATATTTTAGAAAAATAGAGCAATTTACTCCAATAAAATAAAGAAAAGGCGAATCAATAAAAAGCCATTGATTGCGGATAGCTACCGATCATTTATCGAAACTTTCATGTGCATTTTACATACACACTATGTGTAAAATGTGAAGTCGAAAGTCTTTTACTTCCAAGACATACTGAAAATAGACGAGTGATGGTAACGGATGAGAAGAGTAGGGGAAATAACAGGAGGTAAAAGTGATAACAAATATATTGAGGGTTTTTAGCGTCCATCAGGCAACTCCCTACAAGGTCATAAGTCGTAATAAATTTAACGAATATCATTTGTATTATGAAATCGTAAACTCGAGCATTGGATCGGAATCGGTGGAAACTTCTGGGAGTGGCCGTTGACACTTGCAATAAAACAATGAAATGTTCTTCATTATATGTAAACTAATATCTACACAGCTTCTAATGGGTGGAAGAATTTTGCGCATTACTGAAGCCAATGTAGTGACCGTAAAGCAACTTTGCTAGTCATAAGTTTTCTCATGGTTAAGTTGGTTATTTTTAATTAGTTTATCGAGTGCCATACACTAAGATAAGAGATTGCATTACGGGCATATATTTAAACTTGAATTTATTTAAAGAGGATCAATTCTGCAAATGATCGCTTAAACTAACTTGTTTTCTTTGGTTCGGTTTGTTTTAACTCGTGCCTTTTGAAATCCATTAGGGAATATGAATATCGGTTAACTGGTAAGGCGATTCAGTTTTACAATGACCCTTTTTGGTTTTACAGTCATGCCACAAATTTTAGACTAGTAATTTTTTTATATAAGAAAATTAATAGAATAAATCTAACGTTGCATTTTGTTTACTCTCTTTGTATCATAAATTAAAGGTGAAATATACAAATATTTATTGCCCGAACTTATTTAATTAATAAATACATTCAGGTAATGCGCAGTCATTATTTACAAGGTCCTTTGTTTTTAAGAACTTCTTCCATTCTTTTTGGTATGATGGAGAACAAATTTGTGATGATATCCTGACTGACATTTCTCCACTTTTGTTAATTAAGTACCTAAAACTACTCACAAATTGATTGCTTTTATTAATCGACTATTTTCATCCAAGAACTATGTTATAACTTTTGCCTTGTAATAAGGTACATTATCTCTTTGAAAACTACGGATATTATTCGCAAATTGTTCCTGAAGTGTTGAAAAAGGGTGTTGATGAAGTACCATTTAGTACCTTTTTGAGTACTCTTGTGCAAAAATGTTTGTGCTTTAGTCCCGTTAGATGAGAAGCAGCCTCAGAGATGTAGAGTATCCTGATACTTTAACGTCTACAAGGAACATAACTCATGAAAGCGCTCTCTTTTTCTTTATGTAACTAGAGCTGTTCCAGACCATGCAAATAAGTGGAAGGGAGATTCAGCATTCAATATCATTTCGTCTTAGTCTTCACAGTCCATCCTTAACATTTTCTACAAAAGTTTAGTCTATCCTTAAGTTTCATCTTGTTGAGATGAGGCTTCTTTGAAGCCATTTTGAACTTGAGACCTTTCTCCAAATGTCCCCAACACACAGTTGCCACCGAAGTGTTCACACCTGCTTTTATACAATCATAAACAAGCTTAGCCCCGAAAGCAACCCTGTGCCCTTACCAGGAGGCAAGTTTGTCGTTCATTAATGCACTTAGGGGCTCATAAGGCTTCTTCACAGTGTTTTAAAGTCATTAATAATCTCAAAGATGCTGCTCCTTCATGCATGATCTGTAGCAACAACCTTTTTGCATTTCTGGATATTTTGGTGCAGAACAACAATGATTCCAAGATATTGATTTAAAAGAACCATGCATGGGATTAAAAAAGATTCCAACTTTTATTTTTCCAAAAATAATTACCAAATATATTATAATTACAAAACATTATTTATTTAACCCATATTTGTTATTATTTTACCCCTTTTATCAAATAGCAAAACTCTAAGAAATTAAACTCACTTCCTAAAGAAATAGAACCAGAGAAGAATTTTGGATTCAGCGAAGGAATGGACAGTTTATTCAAAGTACTTTTTAAATGGTAACTTTTTGATGAACCTGCAATAATTTACATATTATAAAAATGATTCATCTCACGCAAATTTCAAAACGAATGAAAAGATATATATATATATATATATATATATATATATATATATATATATATATGTTTCACAACTCTATGTCTTATTGTAAGTTTAATTATTTTGACATTCTTCGTGTCAGCTCCGGTTACGAAAGTGAGAGTAAGACAAAGTAAGAATATTTGTACATCCTTAAATAAGGTCACATCTGGACGTGATCTCTCAAAGGAAATTACTGCTCACCTTATTAGCTAATCATCCCCATCTACACCTAAATACAATTCAGATTTTTAATTACAAGAGTTGTTTAAAACTGTTTACTAGTTAACGATGTAGAGTCTTTATAAATTTTTCTCAAGCAACTTAGTTCAATTTTCCTGAGCCATTTACGAAAATCCGCTATTGGTTCCCTAGATGATCACCCATCCTCTTTTGATCTGATCTCGGCAGAATAATCTAATTAGAGTCCAGATATTTCATCAAAGGAAGAAAAAAACCCGATTTATTTAAAAAACAAAATTACCAATAAATCTTTGCCCTATTTCATCATAAGTTTAAAAGCTTAGACAACAAGGGTTAACAATTAAATCTATTAAAGGGGGGTTCTGATTTTTAGGCTCCTTACTGAACTTATAATCATTGTCTTTGCAATAAAGTGTTATTTTTATATCCAAATCGTGAATAGTGGCAATAGTGTCAAAGAATGAAAAGAAATAAATCTAAACCGAAATCACAAATGTTTAAATCTTCGCAATTTTGTCTCTCCATCGAGCACGGAAAGAGGGTCATATTTTGGTTCAAAATTGCAGACTTGTATGACGCAGAAAATCGCTTGCCAGCCGATCGATTCCAAACATTTAACTTGAGTGTAAACGGGGATAAAGAAGAGATAAAAAAAAAATGGAATACGCTGAAGTCCATAGCGGTGTCTTCGATCAATGTTTAACCCATTAATGGTCAATGACCTAATTTAGGGACGGATCTCTTGAATTTCTATATAAATAATATAATATTGATTTTCTTGATTCTTTTGTTATACAGGGCTATTGAAAAGTAACTAGCTTATTTTAAAACACTAATAATTTATTTATATATTGTAATATTTCTCTCATTTTTTTGTGTATGTTCCATGATGTATGAAATTAAATCTCTGTTGTTGTTTTTTTGTCAGATCGATTATTTTGTTTGAAATTTGGAAGCCCTTCCAGACATTGTTGGACGTCCTACCCTACAGGAGCCTGCCGAGCTAGCGTCAAGTTACGAAGTTTGGAGATCTGTTGTTCAAGTACAAAGATGTTAGGGGGGCCCATTAAAGGAAGAAATACTCACGTTGACGAAAAGAAGATGAAGAATTTTCTTGCAGAATTCATGGCTACAGGATCTGTATCCGATACTCGAAGAAGCGGTCGCCCTTCCAATTCCAGTGACCCATGGAGGTAGTGCAAATTTGTCATGAAATGTTTACTCATAGCACGAAAAATTCAATTCGATAATCAGAAAGGGAAAGTGGGTCCTCCTTTCACTGTGTACGAACTGTAATCCAAAAGGAGCTTAAATGGCGTAGTTGGAAGCTGTACTACTCTCAAACACTCTCTGCTGAGGCCTGCGACATTCGTAATATGAAGATTGGTCTGATCTCTTTAAAAATATTCTCTGGAGTGATGACAAGGTATTCCATATCGGTAGTTTAGTGAACCGTCAAAACTGCCACTACAGGGTGGGAGAAGATCTTTGAAATTACCTATGAAAAATTTAAAATTGGCCCACGGTAATGGTATAGTGTGAAATAACTTTGGGCAGGTTTGTGAGTTCCCTCATCCTTCGCCATACCATGAATGCCAAAACATAGCATACATGTATACAGTTGAATAATTATGAAACTAGATGACGTCAAATTTGACGTATTTTTGCGGGACTCATTGCAAAGCACATACTTTGGTTTAGTTCCACCTTGTAATTCAAAAGGATAAGTTTTTTCTATCAATACTGTCAATTGGTGACATAATGGGTTGAGGAATAAGTTCTTGCGGTTTTATCAAATTTATTCATTACCATTAACAATTTTAGGAAAACTTCATTTTTAATTGATAACAATATGCAATTTAATCAATAATGTATTATCCGTTGATATTTAAGACTTCTTCCCAACGTTCAACTAGTTTGTCGATGCCTTTGCAATAAAAATATCTGGATTTTGACTCGAATAATTCTTCTAACCAGGTTCTTAATTCCACATCAGTATTGAACGAAACGCCGCGCAAATATTTGAAGAGCGATCGGAACAGATGGAAATCCGATGGAGCCAAGTCGGGCAAATATGGAAAATGCGGCAGGATTTCCCAATTAAGCATTTGAATGGCGTCCCTTGTCATATTGGCAATGTGAGGACGAGCACTGTTGTGTTGCAGAAGGACTCCATAACGTCGATGAGGTCGCTCTTCACGAATAGCTTCGGCGACTCGATACATTTGTTGAACGTAGAGTTCTGCATTGGCAATCTCGTTTTTTGCAAGGAGCTCATACAGAATGATGTCTTCACAATCCTACCACACATACAGCATCGTCTTTTGTGGATGAAATCCTTGCTTTAATCGCAGAAGTGATTTTTATTGGGGCTAAGGTATTGTTTTCGATGGTTCATGTTGACATAAACACACCACTTCCTGTCACCATTGATGATGCAGTGAAGAAATCTGTCCTTATATCCACGAGTAGCCTTATGACGAGCAAGCAAACCTGCGGCAATCGTGGGGCGTTGAAGTTTGTTGCTTATGTTCAAAGCGGGCGGAACCCATGCACCGACTTTTTGAACTTTCCCCATCGAATGAAGGTGATTTAGTACAATTTTCTGATCACACGCCAATTGTACAGTCAATTCTCTAGTCGATTGACGAGGATTTTCATGAAGAAGGTCGTTCAATCGATTTTCATCCAACTTAATGGGGCAACCAGAACGTTATTCGTCATTAAGAATGAAATGACCGTTTTGAAAAGTGCAAACCACGATTGATTGAGCTGTCCTTTCTGATAAAGCATTTTCTCCGTATACAGCACAAATATCACGACGAACTTTGGCTGTGTTTGCATTGTTCCTGTCTCTATTGAATAACAACAAATGTCGAAAATGCGCATTTCTTTCAACTTGACATTCCATTTTGAGGGTACAGAACAAAAATTAAATTAACCCAACTTTTAAATAAACCGCAATGACTTATTACTCAACTTCAAGACGTAGCCTAAGCAAAAGCCTAATAGTCTACGCTGTTAAGAGACGTAGCCTAACCTTTGCAAATTTTGCTCTCATTATTTATTATTGTTCCTTAATATGTGCACAAATCACGTCAACAAAACTTAAATTAGCACAACATTAAAAAAAACCGCAAGAACTTATTCCTCAACCTAATAAAAATACGCTCTAAAGAAAAAACTTTGGTCAAATCTATAATATAAATATTGTATTTTCTAATTTTTTACCTCCCAATTTTCAGACATTGGCCTACATTCACAACTATAGTCCATATTTTTTCTAATATTTTTTTTCTGTTTCTAGAGAATAAATGAATATACTGTCCATTTTGTGATAATTACTTTCCTATTTTGGCTGCAGGTATATACACATCTAAATACACGTAGTTGCAGGGAAACACACACGTTCTATATATATATATATATATATATATATATATATATATATATATATATATATATATATATATATCCTGAAATATTGTGTGATAAGTGCTAGTGTTTTTAAAATTTCCATCATATCATGACTCCTAAGTCGTTTTTGACATCAGATGTCGAGTAGCGGTTCATTTCAAGAATTAAGTGATGATGGTAAAGCGATAGTAGATATTTAAGTCGCCATAATTGATCCAACAATTGATGAAACGACGGATGAAGAAGGTAAAAATGGTGAAGAACCTACTAAACAGGGAAAATTGATATCACATTTCTTTTTGAATAGACAAAATTGCTACCAGTAGGGCCAGATCAGAAAATATTGTATCTTCAGATTGGTCACCACGGAAAACTATGACGCCTGGATGCCATTAAGTAATTCATAAGCTACTGCTAGTTAAAAAGGAGAAAATCATTTTGGCACAACTGCATATAAATCTAGTCCTATTATGCAAATTACCCAAGCCGTGCAACATAACAAGCCATGTTTCCAGTACTTCAAGCTATCTTCCTTAAAATAAGTGATGCCAAGAATAAAAAAAGGCATATTCGTAGGCCCTCAGATTCGTCAACTCATTGATGATGAGGACTTTGAGGAAACAATGGATAAAACTGATCTAGCGACCTGGCATGCATTCAAAGATGTAGGCAAAGCACTTCTGAGCAAGCACCAAGCGTACCAGCGAGAGCGTATAGTGGAGAGCCTAATCAAGTGCTACGAAGATCTCCGATAAAATATATCACTGAAGATACACTTTCTTTATTCTCATCTGTCCTTCTTTCCAGACGATCTAGGAGATGTGTGTGATAAACATAGAGAGAGGTTCCATCAATGGAAAACTTCAAAGGGAAAATGCAGCCATGATATGCTGGCTGACTTATGCTAGAACCTGAAGCGTGACCCACGCTAGACGTCTTACAAACGAAGAAGTAAATACTAAAATGTTGGTTAATACATTATATAATACTAACAAACATGCTGATTCAATATATATTCAGGAATTAATTGCAATGGCCACATTTAATCTGACTTTAAGAGCAAAATACATTTATGGTATCGTGGAAATCGGTATTAATTGCATAATTATTAAATCGACAACTTACAAGAAAATGTTACGTGATGGGAAACTTTTGTTCTCAAATTCGTATTCAGCACACTCAACTTCATAATAAAAGGCACATGATTTCTATGTTTTTATCTTGACACTTAAATTTGTTGTACAGTTTATTCAGAAAGTAAAGATATTTTTTCGGCCACAATGTAAGAATTTCAAACAATATGCATCTGTATATATTTGCATCAGGACTTTATATCCCGGGCAAGGCTTGGTACCTATGCAGGTATTCTATAATAAACTCGTAATTCTACTCTTCCAAATGCTATATCAGTTCGTATAAACAAATATAAACTCATATTTAGAAAAGGGTCGGTGCTGTGCTATCTTTTGCTAAAATGTTTGATGCTGTGATTTCCAGTGGTCGCTTACTTATGTTTTTATTTTAGGAAAGCTTAACGCCACACTCACCATTTTTTGGCTTCTATAAAGGCGTGGAAATGAGCGTGGAATCTTTAAAAGAGGGATGAATGACGAGCAAAGAGAGATCACCAGTTTATCTTGAGGTGCTGGAGTCGGGAAGGCACTCTACTCCCCCAGGTTTGAGTTGTAGCAGGGTCATTTTACCCTGTTACATCATTCAAGCACCCTTTTTCGAGGTTTTCAGTTGTGTAACCCCTATGATAATTATCCTTCGCCTTAGTAAAACCATTTAGAGTCATAAAGTCTTTGACTTTGCAAACGACGATTTTTTAGTGGAGGCAAGCTAAGATTTCTCAATCTCATTTCATAACATTTATTTCTACGTCAAGGCCCAAATTTGTCACTCGACGTTGAACGCATTTTCAAAAATAAAGCGACTAAAATTGAAACGCGACTAAAAGAGATACATACGAGTATGTTTGCTTTTTATTCCATCCAGCAAGTGGTTTCGAAATTTTTATGTCGGTGACATTAATACGCACGAACATCAAGCGTAACCGTTTTTAGATTATGACTGTTAATATTAAGCACATTCAAGAGATTTTGCTGTCTGAAAATCCATTACCATACTTTATTTGCCAATTTTCGTCACATACCACTAATTTAATGTGTTTTGTAAATTTACTACATAGCAGCGATGTTTTGCTCTAATTTTTAGTTTTGTTTCAGCACAAAGTTTAGAGAGTTGTAAGAAATAGTTAATATCAATATCTTCAATATAGTTACATATTCTCAATCATCATATCTTTCCTTATACTATACGCTTTTCTCCTTAACTCTCTAATTTAACTTGGTTAATTTTGAAAAGTTTTCAAATGTTTTTTTTGCTTAGTTGACAAGTAACCTTTCATGCTTTTAAGTTTAGGTTTATTCGACACTTTTATTCGAAGGGCTGTTTTTTTTATGTTTCGAGCCTTTATCAAAGTTCTTTCTAAAAGTTTAGAAAAAATATATATAATTATCGAATGATTTGGAATGAAAAAACATACAAATCGTGAAGTTCAAAAAATGTATTAAAATTAGGGTTTTGGCGCTTTTTTACTATCATTTCGTATATAAAAAAAATTTAGAGGAAAAAAGAGATCTGACGAAGGTTTTTCTATATATCAAACCGGGTGAAATAACTTGAAAAAACGGTTTCAGGGTGTCTATGTTGAAAAAAGTGTTCTGAAAATTCTCAACTATATATAAATCTTCAAGGGATAAAGACAAGATAATAAAAGATGAAATTACTTTAAAAAAATGTTTCAGGGTATCTATGTTAAAAAATGTGTCCAGGATGTTAAAATAAAGAGTCTATAAAGGGGATTACAAAAAGTGGTTTAGAATAGCAAATAGGCCGTAGGCGACACGCCGAAGGAGTGCCTGTGGAACCAAGTTCTTTCTCTAAGAAAGAATACGAAGTATGGCTTGTAACTTTATAACAAACGTCTAATGCGGATTAAAACCTTCTGAATATAGATTAATTATATTAAAACACTAGGCAATGGCTTCGCCACTCCCCCTTACGGGGGGGGCTTGCGCTTCGCTACTAAGATTAAAATTTGAAATCTAAAAAAAAGCAGCCATGGTTAAATTTTTATAAATTTTCTGAACTTCGCCAATAATAATAATTTTTAAAAAGAACTATAAACTAAATTTCCCCCCATTCAAAATATCACGTTGCTAAAAATAGTTATAGAAGATATATAAAAATAAATTTTCTGAACTTAACCATTTTGTTTTTTGATATTATAAAAGAGTTATTAGAAATAACTTTGATAAAAAAACATAAGTCAACCAAACTAAGATGAAATTATTATTCAAATACTCAAGAAAATCCCCTTCTTAAATTATAGAGTTAGTGATTTAGTGTGAAGAAAATTGAGATAATTTTGTAAACAAATTCTGAAAAGGTGCTTAAAGACGAGCGCTCTCACCAACCACCTACCTTGCTCATCATAAGCAGACTCTATCTTTCAATCAACGGATTCAAGATGCTTAAGCCAAAATTTCTGGGAGTAGACAGTGCACCATTTCTTTTTTAAATTTGTTACATAGGTGTTTTACTAATTAATTACTACTCAAGAAAAAACGTAAAATCCTATATTTGCGCATAGGTTTATCGAATCTTTGATAACAAAACTTTTATTTATAAAACCTATCCAACCTTTCCTTCACTATTTGACATTTCAAAATTAAAATTTACGCTTTGGAAATTAATGTCACCAGGAGAATTTTTTTATCCATAACTATATTTTAGGAATCAATTTTATTTAAGAGCTTGAATTTGAATTTATTAGTCACTTAGGGATATTTGAAGCTTTTATCCATGTTCTTCCTAAAATTTTCTTTACACTTCAATAAAATGCCAGAAGGAATGTTTTTTCTTATATTTGAAGTTTTTATCAAAGTATTTTCCAAAAGTTAAAAAAAAATAAATATGATTATCAAATGTTTTGGAATTAAAGAAAATACAAATCGTGAATTTCAGAAAATGCATTGAAAGTTATGGTATGGCTTTCTTTTTTATATTTTTTCGTATATTAAAGCAAATTTATATGAAAAAAAGAGCTGTGAGGATTGTTTTTTTCGTATATCAAAAGAATTCCGATGAAACTTTCTTCTAGCTTTTACGTCTAGAAATTAGTATGTATCTGAAATAAAAACCCTCGACCAAGAGTAAGTAATTAAAAAAATATGGACTGGAAACATTTTTAAGTTTTTTACACCAAAACCCCGTTTCCTGAGCCAGATTGGCCGTCGGCCAGATACTGAAGGTTTGCCTGCGAAGCGCAAACTCCTTCTGTAAGGAATGACGAAGCTGCCTATCTTGTTTGACCATAACGTTAAAATTGTAAAAATAAGAATATTATCATCATTTTCCGGTTTTAATACCAAATGACAACCACGAGATGCTATTTGGTTCGATTTATCTGGATTTCATTACCGCATTTAGTTGATTATTTATACATAATATAATCCCACGCTTCTTCTTACAATGCTATCTTTAATAAATAAATTGACTAAACTATCCAATAATTTCCATGCTGCAGCTTTCAATGAATATTCTGGTGAGTGAAAAAATATCGAAGACATTGCTTTAATTATCCCTTCCATCTGTTGTCCATATTTAAAAGCTCTATGGTACGTGTACCCATTTTTTTCATTTTTCTGAAATTCGCTTTAAATTATTTTTTTTATTATAAAATTTTATATTAGTGAACTGTATGTACAAATTCAGATTAGATGTTTGCAATTATTTAATATTATTCTTTCTCTGGATAAAATTCTTTATATTCAATAAAATGTTTTATTTTATGTTCATTGAATTGAATAAAAATCCATACATTTCCTTTGAACCCCAAATTTCTGGAAAAAAAAATTTAGGCATTTGGAAACTCAATAAGCAGTATGGTTAATTCGAGGTAGTTGTAAAATATACTATACAAACATAAAACTACCATATAACTATAAATAAACTATTACATCAAACATAATATACGTATTCTAACATTCATAAAATCAACGGAAAATGATTTTATAATAGTTACACGTTAAAGTGCTGCTGTTTCTAGCCTCTTTAGCATTACTGGTACGTGATGTGGCCAGTAGAAATCACCCCTTGAGGAGCGAATCATAATTGTTTAAAAATTGAAAAAAAAAACACATGTGAGACGCATATATGTCCCTAACATGTAACAGTGAGACGAACATATGCCCCTCAACACAGGGAAAGGTTTAATTAACTCCAAATTGAAGATCGGGGTGGACTTTCTGAAAAAAATATAACAGTACTATACCACATTCAACCAATCCTCACCGTTCATATCCGCTTAACTGGTGTGTCAAGTCTAAACAAGTCAAGAGGCTCGTAAAAGTGATCATCGATTTTTCTAAAAAAAATGAACAACTTCCGATGACAAAGAACTCAAACAATTATGGATACAGTATGCATTTCCCATAAATCCGCAACCGCTTTTGAGTCTCGGCAGTATACCTGTCCATAAAATATGTTTACTTTTATCTTCAATTTATATAATAATATTTTGTATCGCTCGAGTTGTTCTGACTTAGTAGAACAATATTTTAGTCGGAATATGAACTTTAAATGACTTATCTCTAATGGTTCCGACTACCAAGTGCTCAAGAGAATTCGACATGATCTCGTCTTGATTCTCAGAGTAACATTCCCAGCGTCTCATTTTCAGACATCGGTCAAAGAATTGAATAAATAACTAAGCGATTTTCTGGTTTAACCTCATCCTCTATAAAATTCAAAACATGAAATTTATGGTGATAATGAGCGCAAGACTATTTATGCGCAGATGCCTTACGAGCATCAGAGTCGAAGTGAACAATGCTCACTTGGGTTTATGTGGATTCTGTGTGCTCCTCACAAGAATAACCTGCCTAAAAACAACAGCATGTCATCCCATTGACGACTGCACGTTTGGTGAGAGCAGACCTACTTCAATCTGACAACGCAGCAACGGCAGGCCAACGAAGTCCGCTGGTAGTGGACCAAAAGAAAATTACCTACGCAGATCTTATAGCATAGTTTTGGGGAACAATTATAATTTATATATTCATGGTTTTGAGATGAGATAATCTGCAATAAAGTATTGAGTTAGCTCGCTAAAATTTCGTTAGTTTAAACCAACAATCTTTAGAGAAGCAGTTATCAATAAAATGAGAATGAAAAAACTAATTAATTTCGCCGGAAAGAGGAGAACAGTTTAGTCTATAAGGAAAAAAATTCCCCTAAAAATGTAAAAATTATGCATAGTTTGGTTCTTTTATTCAGCAGAAATTATCACGCGATAAACGAATCAGTTAAAAAAATAATACACGCAAATACGAAGATCACACGGTTTTCATGCACATACACGATAAATCCAAACCTGTGTATTTTAAACATACAAAAGCGAGTAAATCAATAACCTAATATTTACACTATTTATCGATATATGAAAAAGGTGACAACTAGAAACGTTTCTGCTGGGGAACAGTAATATTACCATTAATTTTAAAACTGTAAGAATGAAATGAAAAACATTTGAAATAAAAGTATTCTCGAGTCTTAATTCCTAATCTATGATTGGTCGTCTAAGTTACTCCAAACTCCAAAAGGAATGAATTTTTCTAGCAATAGACATTAATAGTCGTGCGCGAGTCTCATACAGTTTAAGTTGATTAAACTTTAATTCACCAAAAAATGTACCAAGTTATTAAAAACAAGATGATCGTGACCAAAGATTTGATTTATATAAAACAAATCTAACGAATTTTCATTCCAAAGTATTAAAATTAGAAGCTTAAGTTCAAATGTGATCAATTTCATACAAGTCTAATTTAATACTTATCTGAGTACCTATATTTTACTGATCACTTTTGGGTACTCTTATTAATTCGACATTTGACTCAGTAGGTATTCATCTTTTGCATCCACACATAGTTTTCTTTATTCATGTTTCTAATCTTAATAACTTGTTACCATCTTTTAAGATCTTTCTGATTGTTGCTACGCTAAAAATTTCGCGATATTAAACTGATAAAGTCTATCTGGTCTTGGTACTAATTCCGCTATATTAAGATAAACTGAAATGTACGCAGCGATGATATACAGTTAGGATAGAAATGAGTAGCTAGATTAACACCGCTAAGCACCATTCGTTAGTTAAAATTTAATCTTTCTGCACCTTAGGCCAGTGCAAGTCTAATGACGTCTAGTACGAGGAAGGTTCGTGTTTTCTTTTGAATGTAGTTCACCTTAGACTAGACGTAACTATCGTACGTTCTGTTCTCAATCTAAAGAAGTCCCTCTTTCATAACCTTTTATTTCATACTTCTGGCTCTAAGTAGTAATGATATATGAAACTTGAAATTAAAAAAAGTTGGTGGTAACCATGTTTATATAGATAACCCGTCAAAAGATATAAAGTAGAAAACTTACAAATTCAACCATGTGGTAATGTGAATTATTGTTGATCTATAATAATACATCACTAGATGCCACATAGTCACTAAATAAAATACATTCGGTAAATTGTTGCGAACACTTCACAACCAAACAAACAACTGACAGATAAACATTACACAATGAAGATATATCGCTATTCTTTGAGAAAGCTTACAAAACACGAGTTTTCAGAAATCAGGTAGCCGAGGTAGTTTGAGGTGGGATGCAACGAATGTGAGCTTAGAAATAACATAAACAGCTAATTAATAAATTAAATGTAAACGATGCAAGATAGAATGAGGAACAACGCAAAAATTAAGGAAGTAATTCGATTGGTTTCATTTAAATCAATTTCATTTTTTTCTAATCAAGGTTTTGTAACCTCTACTAAAGATAAAATTGCAAACCGTACTTATAAAGAAATATTCACACAACATTCCAAATTTTAAACTAACTTCTAGCTTATGAAAGCTTCACACCATCGTATGTAATATTATTTAAAAGAACAATTAAATTAATTTCATTCTTCGATGATGTATCTGTTTGACTGTTTTGTATACAGAGTGAGTCGCGAAAAGGTATACCAGTTTAAATCTAAGTTACTTTTTCATAAATTGAGATATTTGAAAACCATTTATTTTTTTAATGTAGAAAACAGTCATACTTAACATTCTAAATGGGATTGCGGGCAAATATCATAGAATTTAAGAGCATGTATTTGAATTAAAATGTATTATACAAAAGATTTTTTTGTGCGCAATTTGGTTGATGAAACATCAATGTCTGTGATACTAATTTCATAATAAAACATTACCGATGTGCCATATCCTCTACGACGCTGGCAACCAAGGCCCCCTATAGTTCTTGACAAGCTCATGGTTAAACTAGGATTACTACCTAGTAGGGCTCCACTCCTTTTCTACGGTGACTGGGCGATAACCACTTTTGATGCCTGGCTCGCCCTAAGCTCTGTCACCGATCTTGCTCTCACATTTACACTGCTTCAGACTTCACTTAGAAGAGCTGGCATTGCTCAACACCACAGTTTGGCTTAGCCCATCAGCTGAGATGGTAGCTCGAAATGTGGTTGTTATTCTAAGTTAGCAACTACTTGGAGCCACAAGCAAGAGTTGGATGGGGAGTATGAGGGGTAAAGTAACTGTCCAGGTTCTGCAGACACTGCTGCTGCGACCTTCCTTCTCTCTTGGGCTTCAGTGACACATAAACGTCGCTCCTCTTCAAAGCGATTATGGGCCTTCTTTATTAGAGCCCGCTAGTAGAATCTGTCCTATGCACATTCTTCCTTAATAAGAGTTAACCATTTGCTTATTGCAAATCTATATCTTTATTCAATATGACGACCATTTCTAAATATACAGATGTGGGGTTTATCTCTCACCAGCCTCATCACTCTCTCTATAACATCTGGTTTTTAATTTAAGATGTTATTTCATTTGTGATGCAATTTCTTAAATCATCAAAATTAAGAGGTCGTCTCAGGGAAAATTCCTTTTCGAAATAGTTCTGCACTTGCATTAAACTTTTGGTTTCTAAATAATTCTTGACAATGTAGAGGCTTTGATCTTTTGTCAGCTGCATATTAATGGTCTAAAAAAATTTAGAAATCTTAAATTAAGACGACTTCTAGACGTGATGTGTAATGCGGTAATGTCCTAAAAACACAATTCTACATTAGAAAAACAAATCGATTTAAAATATCTCAAATTATGAAGAAGTGATTTAGATTTAAATTTGGTATACTTTTTGCGATTCAGTATATATCTCTTCTTGTATTTGTTTGTAAGTCTGCATTGTGTTTGATTGATAGAATGGGAGCTAAAACGAATAACCATGAAATATTTTCCCCATAAATCGAACAAAGGAGGCAAAATTTAACATTATACTATAAACCCTCTCTATAATCAAATACATTTTGATGAAAAATTGTCAAAGTTTCTTCGTATTCTTATGGAGAGTAATTCGTGTTTTGACGATGCATAACAAATCTTTTTGCATATGATTAAACGGCTGACCGTAAGTTTCCGTCTTCAGGAGATGACGTATATAAAATAGATGCGCTCATTTATGAAGCCAACCCCCTTAAAATATATAATATTTGCTTTTAAGTTACCATGGAAATGGTATTTATATCATTTTTATACATGGGGCTAAGCAATTTTTATAGTTCATAAAATAAAACCATTGCAAATAAGGTAATATGTTCTACAGTTACTTTAGACTCCGGGAGAGGATATCCATAGATCTCCAGTAATGTTAATTTTGCTGTTTGTTTGTATAAAGCAAACTGACTGTCGAATTTAAGTCTTAATGAAATATACTGTTGAGTGGAAGGCGGCTACACACTTACTGATACATTGTAGGGTGTAAAACTTCTGATACATCGTAAGGTGTAATACTTCGTTATGCTACGCTTTCCTCTTCATCTAAAAAATGACCTTAACTGAAGGAGGAATAAAGAAGGAATAACCCAAACTGAGTAGTTTTAAATCTTTTCATTTGCTTTGCTTTGTTCTGTATTACTCCTTTTCTTTCTCATTTCTATTTTTTTTCTCAAATCCATAGTTATCTTGCACTCCTTCCTGTTCATTTTTCTCTTTAATTTACTCACCAACATTTTCATCCCTCTTTGTTTCTTCCTTCTTTTTTTCAAATCGTTGATTGTTATTCCTGCGCCTGTGTCCATGCTGCACATAAAATCTGTCTATGTTTGTTTCCTTGTGCACTATAAAATTAAGGCGGTCAGTGTAATCACATTAATCTGTGTTATTACCTAATTTTATATGAGCGGATATGTTTCTATGTCGTCACCTGTCGAGTGTATAAAATAAACACAAGTATTTTCTTACTTGCTTTTAGGGTGTATCAATGAGTGCATTTGTGCAGGGTGACCACATGAAAACGGGTCTGCACACATTTTAGTGATATATCTTTCATTCTTTCACTATTTACCATTACTTTGCAGGACATGACAGAAGCAACGCTTGTGAACACAAGTATATCTCAATGGGAGATTCTTCAAAGAATATATTACGTCAAACATTACTACAAGACAGACTCGTTCAAGAGAGTGCAGGGCACTTTCCTGCATTAGTTTAAATGTGAAAAAGCCCCCACCAAGAGCAGAACTCAGGGCTGGGTGGACTACTTTGAGAACTATGGGACATTGAAAAACCTCAATGCAGCCAGTGACAACCGTACAAGCCACGCAGGACGCCCCAGGAAGCGGACAGCTGAGCTGGTCGAGAGAGTTCGAGAGTCAGTTCACTATGTGTGCAAGTAAAGTCAGTCCCTCGGTATATCCCGTAAGACTTGCAGAAGAGTGAAAGTAATGGGTGTAATGACCTACCTATACAGAATGCAGACGAAGCAGACTATTACAGCCTCAGGCAAAGGAGCAGAGAAAGGCTATGGCAGTCAAGATACTGGAGAAGATTCAGGAGACCCCAACTTTTCCTAACTTTGTTTGAACCTCAGATGAAGCTCACTTCATCTTGAAGGAAAGATAAACTTATAGACAAATGTCTTCTAGGGGACCTCCAGACCAAATGAGGTAGCAACCAAGCCCCTAAACTGCCCTAAGTGCACGGTATGGATTGCAATCTCAGCTAGAGGCATCATCGGACCATTCTTATTCGAGGAATCTGGCGCGAAAGTGACAGTCACCAAGGAACGGTATGTTGAGGTCCTCAAAACCTTTAAGAGGGAGCTGCAGACCCTGTTCCCACCATTAAAGGTGATGTTCTGGTTTCAGCAAGATAGAGCAAGCTCCCATACCTTAAACATGTTCCGAGATTGGCTGAAAGAGAACTTTGGTGGCCGTGTGATCAGTCTCAAGACTGATTTTGAGTGGGCTTCTCACAGCTCAGAACTTAGCCCCCAGATTTATTTCTCTGAGCTACCTTAAAGACAAGGTATACGGAGGGAGAACTCAAGGAAGCCAACAGGGAGATGATCAGAGGCATTAGTTGGTCGGTTTGTAAGGACGTCATGGAAAACTTTGTGCTGCGCCTCAAGAAATGCACAGAGCTAAATGGAGGTCATCTCGAACACGTGCTCAGGGATCTTCCAAGGGTGATCGAAGAGTATTTTAGGGATGGTAACAGCCATACGGACAATTTTACTCCCAAGTGAAAAATAGAAAGGATGCTAACCAAAGATAACATTTTCATTCATCAAAAAACATAAGGATGATAATGAGTGCCATATCAAATAATCACTCACCCTAAATATTTTTAGGCATATACTTAATTTTAAGCAACAAACGACACGTTATAATTTCGTTCAAAGAGAATACGTGATTATAAGTACGAACATGAGGCCCCAGGTTGTGGTATAGCCAGCAAGATAATGAGTGAAATCTTTGAAATAGAAATTTAGGAAGAGTCTAGTTATCCTCGACAAATATAATGGCTCAAACTTTCTATGCACACACACCGAACCTTCATTAGAATTCCTCACCTTGTGCATACGGCTTACTTCATGTTCATCTGCAACAACGCAGAGAGATTTTGCGTATATACGCGTGTGCGCTCAAGGCTTACTGGTTAACTCAGTGCGTCGCCAATGACGATGACGTCACTCCCTGCTTAGACTTGAACAAAAGTTGTTTGTTGGGTCAGATGTTCCAGCATTGCGGGGCTCTCAGATGACTGAGAAGGTCGACCTTATCGGCAATAGTTATGGACATGTGGGAGTCGTAAACTTCGGCGCAGGGTGGGGTCTGCACGTTTTCTTCTCCTCTTCGGCGACAAATTTTTCCCAGATAGTATTTAATGCCAGATCTAAGGCAAATACCTATGAATTATGCGGGAGTATATTGCATCTTTTGATTATCTAACTCAGTTGATCACTGTAGCTCTTACGTTGCCTTCCCACTGAGAGAGATCATGCGGTTAAACCGTATATCCTTATGAGGCAAATTTTGGCCTCCACTTAAATCACAACATACGCTCTATACTGAAAATATAAAAGCTTCGAATGTTTTGACGTCTAGCCTACTCAGAGAGAGAGTGACGGTCGAATTTAAAGAAGAGTGTATGATGTGCCTGGAATCCTGACTATGTTTCCTGATCACACATTCGAGTTTGATAGATCCTTAGTCGGCCTGTTATAATATGTCCTATTAGTGAATAATAAATTATTTCAAATAGACAAGTCCTTTCATAAAGTTTATATTTGAGTGCGATTGCACATGTATAGTCTGCTATAAAGATCCAAAGTGTAGTCACAATATCCACCTAAGCCGGGTACAACGCTCCAAAAAAGCACCTATCAAAGAAACTGATAAACTAACGAAGGCTCTAACTAATATATAACGTTGATTGAACATGTGTCCTCCGGTCTGCATGCCCCTAGAGTAGAGCAAATTACACGGGCCTGCGTTTGAAAAATGTTTTATGTTCCCCAGGATTTCTTTGTGGTTTCTTAATGAATCCAACCTCCTGAGCTTAAAAATGAATGTATATTTGTTCATTCAGGTCAGATTTTCTCAGTACAGCATACACCATTTTCATTGAGATTACCTCATTTTTTCTGAATTTAAAAAAAAAAACAACTTTCTCTATCTAATAATGCATTATTACTGTTATATCATATAAACAGGAATACACGTATGTAAACTATAATTCTTTTAATAAACAAAAAAATAAAAGAATGCAACATAATAAAGAAAATAATTATAATTTGGAAGAACAGACGCCCTTGACGATTTTCGTTTGTGCCTGTCATCTGGTGCATCACGCTTCAAACACCAACAGTAGTCAGCAAGCATGTTTCCGTTCCATTTACACTGGTACCTGGATTCCATTGTTTTTATGTCCTGGTGGAATCTTTGCCCCTGTTCTTTACTGTAATCCCCCGCAGTTGTCGGGAAAATAATCCAGATGGGACTGTAAAAAGTGTATCTGTATAGACATTCGAGCTCCCAAATGTTTGAGACTTGTTAAGAGCTGATTGACCAGGGCAACATATTCTTCTAGGCTTCTTTTATTGCCTAGAAAATTGTTAACTAGAGCTTTGAAAGCTTTCCAGGCATCTTTTTCTATGTCCTTCATTGATGCATCAAATTGCTGATCAAGTTCCTGATTTGAAGTCCATCAAAAATTCCCCCATGGAGCTTAGCGTCTCTGATTTGTGGAAATTTTTGAAGAAGAAATTTAAAAGCTTGGCCTACTTTATTAAGGGTTTTGACATAATTTTTCATTATGCCAAGCTTTATATGCAGTGGAGGGAGGAGTATTTTTTGAGGAGGCACTAAAGGTTCAGCTATCACATGGTTTGATCTAATTCTAAATGCTTCTCGTGGAGGCCAAACCTTCTTCTCATAGTGCATACTATCTGCACGACTGTCCCATAAACATAGGAAACAGGGATGCTTCATGTAGCCTGTTTGCGTCCCAAGCGTAAGAGACACTACCTGAAAAAAATTTAGCACGGTATGTAAATTCAGTGTAATATTTCTAAAAACAAATTCAAAGTAATATTTCTTAAAACAATAAGAATATGAATATGTACTGAAAAATCCTGTATGCCGATGCATTAAATCATCGTATTGGAACTAATTGGATATATGTACATCCTATTTTGAGTTTATTGAGTTGTGTTGTATACCTTCTCAATTAGGATAAGTTTCCCATTAACCCAATAGGATGCATTAACCTATAGGGACACACTTTAACAAAAAATATAACTCAAAAATGACTCATGATTTCCAGATTTGCATTCTTGTAAAATGTAAGTTGACCAAAAGGTGTATACAAGTATTAACAATTAAAAATGAAAATGTCAATATCAAAAAGCTTAGAAATGCCAAGTGTAAAATTATCTTAACTTTAAGTCACCACATATCCTCCACTTATAGCTAGAGGAATTTATTGCATCCAGCAATTTTTTCCTATTTTCATAACTTTCAGTAAGTTGGATTGAATGGCCTATAGGAACGGAAGCTATCTTGTTAACAATATTCAGTAACACAGCTTTTAAACTTCTACTGGAAGAATCTATGAACAGTCTCCATTCTAATGGGTTGTAGGGAATTCCAAGGGCCTCAACAAGTCCTTTAATATTGGCACAGTATACTAAAGATCTGGAAGAATGCTGTAAAAAATAGCTTCGAAACTCTTGTTCTCTATTTCTGTACCCCCCTAAATGTTGTTTCTTAAGCGAGAAGATTACTTTCACGAAGTCGAGAGCCAAGAAGTTGTGTATTCGCCTTTGAAACCCCCAGATCCCTGGTCAGGTCATTTAACTGAACTTGAGTGAATGGTCTTGCGACCATATCATGTGTGAAAACCTGATAAGACTCAGATGTGTCATAATCTTGGTCAACTTCCATATTAATCTCCTCATGTACCTCTATATGTTCAGGGGGAGAAGGTATAGGAATTCCTGGGTCATGGGGCAGGGGTTTGATGGCAAAAAGAACATCCGGATATGCCACACTATGTTTATTCTTCTTATTTATACCTGTGGAAAATATAATTGCATATTACATAAAGGAATTGATTTGAAGTTGCAGATAGTACATAAATGTTTAGTAAAGGATATGTTCATGCTGAAGTGAACTATGTTAGTTTTTAATTTTATGCTAAGTCTTTGCATAATAATGAAATTTTCAGGAGCCAGTATAATACAGAAAGCTTAAATACTTGATACAATGCTCACCTTTAAGATTTGTCATGCAAAAATAGCAGTCCGTAGTGTGGTCCTTGCCATCTCTCCACACCATGGGAACACCAAAAGAGAGGGACTTCTGTTCGCCCTTACTCCAGCGTCTTAAACTTATGTAGCATCCCTTGCAGCAGATATGTGGTGCAAAACATTTATCTTGATCTCTTAGCCTTACTCCAAAATATGCATGATACAAAGATTTAATTACAGGAGGGATTGTACTTTGCTGCTCGGGAAAATTCATTTTGCCGCAAACAGCAAAATCTGTCGGAGCTATTCTTACATTTTCTGTTCATTTTTAACTCAACCACTATTATTATTATTATTCTTATTATTATAATGCTAAGCAATTTTTAACCTGCAAAATATAAACCTATTTGCATAATTACTTAAAATGTACACAAAATTTACTGCGAATAGAGAAGTGCAAAAACTATTGAAATTTGATGTAATATAGGAGATGTATAAACTATAAAATTATTATCACCCCCTGTATCGCAAAATCTGGAGGTGATAAAGAAAAAAGGATGACAGATTCGGAATTAGGAGGTCAATTTTATTAAGAAACACTATAGAAAACCTAAGGTACATTTTTGACGCAGACCAGTGTTATTGATAGCAGTTTAAAGCCGGTGGGCTAGCTGACACCAGAAAGCTTCTCAATTATAAACCCCTAGGTCAACCAGGCTGCATTTACCTTGATCTTTACCTTTTGAGTCTACCTTCTTTATTTGATGGCGCCTCGTTTTCGGGTGTGAAAACCTTGGCCTGTCAACTTTACGAATTGGCTTGGAACCCGTCCTTCCTCCAGCTAAGTTATTTAATGAATAGAGCGCGAAATTCACCATCTCATCACCTTTACTTAGGGACTGTGATGCCGGATGTACCAGCCTCGGCCCGGTCTATGTCGGAAAAAGAAACGGACCTGGTAGCTTGTAGGAACCTATTGGATGCAGAAATTCTCTCCTCTCCTTTTCTATCATCGCGGCCCATTGTTCTCCAGATACGATATTACCGAGGAGCAGACTGAGGCTCTGGTGTGTTTACCGCTGTCATTGTCGGCTCTACCGGATGCCTTAGCCGTATTTTAGCAGGTTTCCGTTTATGGTCCTCAATCACCCCCTTCTAGCACCATCTTCTAAAGGTAATCGCTCGGCCTATGTCATGCTGACTATGTATACGTCGAGAGTTCTGGCTGATAAAAAACTGATTTACATATCTTTATTAATGTAACAGTAAAATTGGAAGGAATAAATAGAAGTAAGTTATATCTGACCCTGAAAATGAACAAAATACAAAAGTTGCCAAAAGATTTAACATTAACAACATATAATATAGCCGGATGAAGCGCTGTAAAAATTACACTAACACCAAAGTAATGCAGGAAGCTCAGTAGCACTTAGAGAGTCGTGTGACTGTACTGGGAGCATTTATTCTTTGAAACATGGTCTCCACGAAGGTAAGACACCTGAAGGGTGTGATAGTGACCCATTCCTCTGTGATGACTGCCTTCAGTTACTTAGTGAAGACTGGATGACGACGTCTTAGGGACTCTTTCATGTCGTACCGAACCTTTCCGGATGATTCATACCTGGATACTGAGGTGGCCACTCAATTAACTTGATATGGTTGTCTCGAAACCATTGTACATATAGTGGCAGCAGACCTGAGAAAAGAGGCATTGTCCTGTTTGAGAGTCACATTCTGGGAATATCTGCAGTGGTTTTGAGTAGAGAACTGCATGGATTCTCTAAGGACAGCTTGATACTTCTCTGAATTCGTGGTGCCATCACAAACGGGAAGACAACATATCCTTGAAATGACACGCATCATAATTGCGGCCATTATGGTTTAGTGTTGGCACTATGCACACTCGGTTCATTTTATCCTCGCATCGTGTGGATATTAACGCCGTCTAGACGCGGATATATCTAGAACGTGCACTCATCTGACCACAAGACACGTCCACCCTGACGCATGATCCTGTCCCTGTGAGCACGTGCCCAAGCGAGTTGACGTTGCTTCTGTCAAAGGTTGATCCGTGGTTTGTGTCGGGCTCTACATGACTTAACACTTTAGTGTCCCTATGTCTATTCATGTTAAAACTGAAGTTGAGTTTTCATACGATCCTGAAGGCCCATGCGAAGTAGATACTTAGCAAAAAGTTATGTAATGAAACTGGGTTGTCCAAAACAAGGTCGGTTTGCATGTTCCCACTTTCTTGGATCATTTCCAACACTTCTGCAACATCGGGATGTGATTCTTCAACCCCCCCCCAGACGATTTGTTGACAGCTGATACCCTCATCTACTACATGCATAACACACATGTTTCCTCCAAGGGTTACTCACGTGTTCTCGCCATTAACATATGATTAGCCGATCCTTTCAATATTAAATTTCAAGATAATCAACAAATATGATGTTATATGAAAAAGATTTGATTGTGACATAGCGCATACTGATATGGGTATTTCGTACATTTCAAACGTATCGCCATTTTCAAGATTTAAATAAAGGTTATGAAGAGGCTTGGACTTTTATTTTGCTTAACAGGTGTATTAGACACATCCATGTCAATCTACACCAAAATTATCATCAAAATACCCAAGGACTAAGAAAAATTCCAGGTGTTCAAAAACATTTGGTCGTGGCTGTATGCATATGCAAAACGTCTTCACCTTCTTACTCGTTGGAATCTAATACTTTCCTGCTAGAATGATCTAACAATTCTTGTATAAAATTTATGGGTAAAAGATTGTGGATATTGGATGTGACTTATGCCTGGATAAGAGTGAGAAATAATAGCAGGAGAGCAACTGATCCTATTTAATCTTTCAATCTAATTGACTTGAGTGAAACTGTGTACATTTATTTTGCTCCCCTTGGATATATTGGTCCTAAGTAATTTGGAGTGAGGTTTACTTAGAAATTTAAATCACAATATCAATAAGCCATCATTACAGAAAGTTAATAAAGAAAGATTTGTAAGAAAATTAGTGAAGGTAAACGAAGCAAAAATAGTGTAAGATATACTGCCTCACGTCCTCCTGTAGGATTTGAGCTGTAATGGTTCAAAACTCTAAGAGTCAATTCAGACTCTGAAGCATCGGCAGAAGTGACCTAAATGAAGAAAAACGTGAGATGCAAAGATAGCGCGAATTGAGTAAGACGAAGAGTATAAGCGGCGAGGCCACCGGAAAGAAAGCAGTTGAAATAGGCGAGGCCTTGTGAAAAATGCATGAATGGATATCTCAAAATTAATTATCACAGTGGGAACTAATCCATCAATGATTACGAAAAAATCGTATCGCGCACCGACAAAGAAGGAAAATGCAGGTATTGAATGAGACTGAACTTTCTGACTGTGTTAGAGAAGAGAGCTGGTGAGCCACCAAAAATTATAGAAGAATCTATAGCTCTACACCTGGCCACATCTGTAGCAGTGCCCACCAAGAGAATCTAGTTTAACCATGGCTGAGGTGTAAGAATTTGCTAAAGACACTCATCTCCTTATGACAATCACAGAAGGAAGGATTCTAATAATCTCGAGAAAGTAGTAGTAGAAAAATAAAAACGCGAAATGGAGAAAAGGCGAGATAGATCTGAAAACCATTAGCATAGTAGTTAAAAGAGAGCTCTAGGTGACGTAAGAGAATTTATAGGGGAAGAAGGTAGAAGCGATATAATAAAAGACCGAGATCAGAGCCTTGAGTGACACCATAAAGTACCTGCACAGGCATAGAAACCATTACCCGACGTCTATTCACGATTGTATGCGTGAATAGTGGTACGAACGGGACAAATCGAGCGCGGTAATAAACCTCCGAATTCGCCTTGGCTAAAAAGGAGTTAAGTTTAATCTGCAGTGTATGCCTCGTTAGTTTAATTGTTAAGACTGGCAGGCAAAGATGTGGTAGAAAGAGGGAGTAACACTACAAAAGTAGGTCCAACACCAAGAGATTATTCTAATGCCATTCTCTACACCAGCCTTATTAATTATTTAAACGATTCCCTAATCTTGAATAATTCTTTTTAACCCCTTTTTCACCCACTATTTATCAAGGCACTTGATTGGAGGGTGCCTGCCTCCTTGCCTTTCTCCCTCCTTTACTTTTTATTATTCAAAACGAAAATTAAATGGACGGAATTCACCGTGGCTTTGTTTTAATTCATACCAAATTAAGTGAAGAGATTTGACGGAAAAATTAATTAAAATTAACTGAATGATGATTAAATCCTAACACAAGGTTAATTAGAAGTACGAGGTCAAATACTGTATTAAAACTGAAAAGAGAATGGGATTTGTGAGCACACTTAAGATAAACGACTGATATTTCCTAAAACCATTTTTGTCTTGCCCATTGCGACTTGGCTATCGCAAGTTTGTTTAGAAGAAGGAAACAAAGGCCTGTAATGGACAAGCTTGGTTCAAAGGGGCGATGCGTGTCAGTGATGTGTCACAAAAGGCTTTCTTGTGTCAGTAATGGTGGTTGTAAAAAGGAAGGGATAAATTATAAATTTGTATATGGCATTAAGCCAAAAGGAAATGTCTGTAAATAAGGAATGCAAAATAAAAATCAAAACAAATGAGAAAAAATTATTAGAGCAATTCCGCATAAAAAAGGGAAAATTATTATATGGTGGATTTAAAATCAAAGAATATATTTTTGCTATAATTGTAGTACCTGTGGATAAGATATGATATATAAATTTTTTAAGAGTTATCACAACAATTAAAATCTACAGCCTTAAGCTTCAAACGATAATGCTATAACTAATACAGCATCGTACTTCCCAAACATATATTATTAAAAGTATAAACCTATTAAAATAAAAGGGTACAGACAAATGAATTTGAAACAACAAAGTTGAGAAAGGAATTTATAGAGATTTTTGAGAAAAGGCGTCGACTGCCTTAAGAATAAAAAGTTATCTCCGCTGGAAACCGACAGAATAGTCGAGATTTGAAAATTCCTTAATAGTGAAATTTATTTAGTTAAAATTTCTATAATTTTTTAGAATCTTTCTAATAGAAGCTCCACAAGGGGTCAAAGAAACGCATCGATAGCCACTTGTAGTATTAAATAATGATTATGTGTGGCATAGCTTCACATTTTGTAGGTCTAACTTGCTATAATAAATCAAGAATTTATCTGGAAAATCTTTGAAAGCCGAAATGGAAAATTAAAGGGTAAGTCTGTGAGTAAAATTGTGTAATTCTAAACATAAAATTCGCTTACTCTCCAGAACCACTTGGGAATAGAACAAATAACGGAAATGAATAATTGAAAACAGAGGAAGGGAGTCAGTTAGGGTGTAAAAACACTTGTGCTTTTTTCTTGGGAAGGTACTATTTCGCTGACGCAGAGGGGCAAAGAGTATTTTAAAAATTTCAAGCTCTATGAACTTTATTGGAATTCTGCCAAATGGCAGAAAGTTTTCTCAACCACGCCACAGACAACTACTGGGCGGTTGGCTCCCAAGGTCCTGAAATATGAGAATCATGCAAGTATACAAAATTATTAATATTTGTGAAAGAAGAGAAGTAGTGGCAGTTTTAGGAGTATTAGTAATATTAATATTAGTACAAGTAAGAGTTTGGTTCACAGGAGCTGAAAGGTACAGGTTAATGAACTGCAAAAAAAATCTTGGAAAAGAATGAAAAATATAAATCCATACATTAAAGACCTCATGTTTTTATTCGAACTTTATTCTGAAGCCTAAAATTTGCTTTTCCTTTTTTAGTGTTAATTTTTATAATTAAATAATATATAATATATATTTTTGCTCTCTTTCCATCCTTGATCTACGGGAATCCTTCTTTTATTTCTATCGATCCCCTCCTTATCTCCATACACCCTTGAAAAGTACAGGGTGGAGAGATTACAACCCTTTCTCAGTAAATCTGCCATCTACCTCTCCCTCTCGCCTGATTCAGTAGAAAGGAGTAATGCTAAAATCTAACTGACACATGACACTTCCATTAATCTCAAGTTGAATAGAAAAAAGAAGTGAGAAGGTTTTTCTACTTTTTCAGGACGTTATTGCAGCATTGAATGAGGAAATGCCATTTAACGTTTGAAGTATCGTGTGCCAACGAGAAAAGAATATACTTCGGTAAGTATTTGAGCTAAAAGCAGTATAAGGTATGAGATGAGATGATCACATCATTGTGGTATGAAAGGGTAAATTAGTGGTGAAAGGATCAAAAGGCGTGAGGAAAGGAGAAACGAAAGGATAATAAAGTGAGAGATTATTGAATCAGATAGAAAAAAAGGTGTGAACATGGGGTAGAGAAAATGAGAAGCAAATTTCATGAAAAAACAGTATGCGAAAAACAAGGGTTGAAGTCGGTGTCCTATAAATAAAAAACAAAGAAAAATGCTGAATAGTGGGATGATAATGTGTAAAGTGAAGTGGAAAGCAAGAGAGAGGCATACTTTCAAGGACTTAAGAGTTTAAATGTGAATAGCAGGGATATGCTAATGAGTGTGCAGGAGGAGGCGAGAAGAAGAGAAAACGAGTGATTATCAGGAAAAGGGAGGAACAAATGAAACATTTAGATAGAATATGAATGGCGATTAAAATTCAAACCGGAAGGTATTATGGCAAGAGTTGAGCAAGGTGAGAAATCAAAAGAACTAGAGCTGCGTGGACATCAATTATAAAAATGTGACGCTAGTTGTAAACAATGAGGTTAAAAGTAGATGGCGCTATTACTTTGACAAGTTATATAATGTTGTTATGGAAGATTAAGAAATTATGAATGGGTGGTGGATAAACCAGGTGTTTTATCAAGATTTAAAAAAGAGATTAGCATACAAGAGGATGTTAGTTCCCTGAGAAGACTGAAATGTGGGGAGGCAGATGAAATAGATGATAGAGTCACTGAGGTGCAAAAAGTGGTGGTGATTATGTTATAGAATAAGTCTCGTGATTGTGTTGTAAGTCGCTTTAAAGTGGAAGAATGCTGTTAGAGTACCGTTGTTTAAGGGTAAAGGGCAAATAACTACAGGCTCGTAGGTAAGATGTATGGGAAAATCTGATGGAGTATATAAGAAATATAACTGAGTTTAGCTATGAGATGGAGAAGGTGATTAAAGATGGGGTAGTGGATGTGTGAGAGAGAGTCAAGTACTTGCGCTGAGACAGATAGCTGAATAAACAATGAATTATAAATATAAGCTGGGTTCATGAATCTGAAGAAAGTTTCAAATAGTGTAGATATGAAGCAATTTGATATGTCCAAATAATGTATGGAATGAGTTGTAAACTTTTGGATGTGTAAAAGCTATATACTTTAGAAATGAGGCGTGCGTTCTGATGAAAAAAAAAATTATTGGATTGAAATAAATAATAGATGTAGCAACAAAGGTTGCATGATTTTGCCATAAATATTTATCTTTATGGGCTAGTATTGAGTGAAGTACCAATGAAAATGAAGGAAATATATGGGATTCATGACAAATGGTGAAGGTTCCGTTCCATAAACCTTGGTATATGATATTGTACTGTTGTTATACACTGAGATTGGATGGCTTTATAGATGTTGATGAAAACCTTTCATTATTTAGAAACCCCATTCGACCCCACTATAAATCCTCACGCGCTAGAGTTGGAAGAAGTATCCGCCGTCTGCCCGCCCCGTCAGTATCCGCTGTCTGCCCGCCCCGTCAGTATCCTCTGCCTGACCCACGTCGGTACCCGATATTCGTGTCCCATTGGACTATGCACAATTCTCGCAGAACCTCTAAATCTCCGGATACTCTCGATCAATTCAGGTGAGTCTACCGCGTACTCGTTCTACCCACTCCTCGAACGCAACCACGCAAGGTCTTGATCCGTTTTCTACCTCGAAAGCAAGATCTAAGTTCATCCCTTAATAGCCATTGTCAAGAGATTATTATTGGAACTTTGCGCCAAAGTAAGGATTACTCCCTCAGACCAAATCTCCGAGGTAACAGCAACGCGCAACTCTCCTGTGCAAGTGCTCTCTCCACTACGCCTATGCCCCTCCCTCAGTATAAGCCTCTATCGTTGGCTTCGGATACGCTCAAAGTCATTCGAGCGCCCCTCGGTGAATATTGTTCTTTTGTTTGTACGGCGACCGTCCCCGCTAAGTCTGTCCCCCTTAGCCGCTGAGACTCTTGTATGTCTAATATGTATTTAGCTTGTTTTAAAACCCCTCTTAACCTTGTAAAAGAATATTAATTTGCATATTAGTAAAGTTATTTTTGTACCCGTTTTTCTCTTGTCCGGGAACCTCTAAGATAGTCGAATATTTAGCCAACCCATATTCAGTTAATTTTCACTCTGCTTGTATTATAAATCTTCCACCCACATAGCCGTCATCGACCTCGAGGGAGAAATGCAGAAAGGGTTAACTTGACCCTATTCTACGACAGTATTGTTTTTTACCTTTTAACAGGAACGAAGTTATATGTATCTATTGTGTATCGTAAATGAAAATGTAAGGATGAAACCGATCGCAACCAGAAGGTTTTAAATGTTAGAAAAGTCTCTGGGGGATATAAGAAATATAAAATGTGAAGAATTTGAGTGTAAGATATGCAAGAAGATGCATGTGATTATGCTTGTACAAACGCTAGTGTATAGGAGTAAGTTTAACGTAAGAAAGGCAACACATAGTATACCAGCCATTCAAATTGAGAATTTGAGAGGGGATTCTGGTGTGCGAAGGGTATACAGAGTGAGAAACGAATAGAAGAGAGATTTTTATAGTGTTTACATAGAAGAGTATAAACAGTGTCGTTATGAAATGTTATGGGCATTTAAAAAGAATGAACGCAAATTGACTTGTGAATCTAAGTGTTAAAGGACTGGAAGCGAAGCGATGTTACAGCACACAGCAGTGCATGGCCAAAAAATGGAGATACAAACGTAGGAAAATGCTTAATATGCCCTAAAGGGGTGAGATGGGCCTAGTAATTGTATAGAAATTACAGCTCACTCCTGTTAATTTGTTGGAAAGGAGTTGATGTATAAAGGTTTAAAGGATTTCCAAAAACAATATGATCAAATTTTCTGGAAATATTTACATATATCTGGCTTCATATTTTCTATCAATACAAAATATAACCTGTAACATTTACCTGAACTTAACAGTGGTTAGTTAGATCTCCCTAGAATATTAGGAAAAGTTAGTACTTATCATATTGCTTCCTACTGAACTTCAGAAGCAATAAGTTAAAGTAATTATCATTATATTTAATTTTATGTTTGCTTATAAAATTAAAGACCTCGACGCTTTCATCTCGTTTACCTCAAGTGATAAAATAAAAAATGAACACTTACATAATTATTGATTCATGGAAAAGTATGAAAGATATATAAGCAAATGATATTCTCTTCCTAATTAAACAATAAGAGTGAGAGGAGAGATCTTAATCGAAGAGAAAATGCGAAATAAATGATCTTGAAATGTAGCGATTTAAAATGAATATAAGTAGGAAGAATGATCAAAAGGTTAGAAAACAGAACACTCCACAACTCTGCGACACATGTAAGGCCATGGAAGTAGCTCAACTTGCAATATAATGTTAGAGCGAGAAATGATTCTTAAAAACTGCTCTACCTAATATACTCAATACTTCCCTATGAACAAGTTCATGAATAAGAAGACAATCGAAATTACGAACTCTGTCCTCAGTTTTATGATCCTGATTTTCAAACTCTAGTAAAAAGGTTTTTCTTTAAATCAATTTAAAAGGTTTCGAGTGCCTACATATCTCCTAATAATTTATTTCCAGGTCTAGCTCTTTTCATATCGATACTATTGACCATACTGTGCTACTTGATCGTCTCAACTCTTTCCTGCGCATATCAGGCACCGTGCTTGACTGGTTCCAATCTTACTTCTCGTCTCGTACCTCCGAATCTACCCTCATTCGCTTTGGAGTGCTACAAGGCTCTGACCTTGGTCCTCTAATATTTTGTATCTACCTTCGCCCTCTTAGTTCCCTTCTCCGTAATCTCGGTCTATCCTTTCACCTCTATGCTGATGACACTCAAATTTCCGTTTCATCATCCCCCACGTCTCTTGCCTACTCTATCACTGACCTCCTGGCTGCCTACTCCTGGATTTCTGACTGGCTCTCTACCAACTTCCTCAGGCTTAATCACTCCAAAACTAAGGTCTTCCTCGCTGGCACCCCTGCTCTTGTCAAAAAATCTAAATATATCTTTCCCTCGCTTACTCTGGGCGGTAATACTATCATTTTCTCTGACTGCGTTAGGAATCTTGGTGTTGTTTTTGATGAGCATCTCTCCTTTAAGCCTCATATCCGCAATGTCAGCAAATCCTCTCTATGTTTCCTTCGTAACTTCTCTCGCATTTGCTCTCACTTTTATCGCCAAAGTCTTGAGATGGCTGTGCATGCCTTCGTCACCTCATGCCTTGACTACTGTAACTCTCTGCTTGTGAATCTGCCATCCTCCTCTCTCCGCTCCCTTCAACTTGTACAGAACTATGCCGCCCGGCTTCTCCTCCGTTGCCCTCGCTTCTCTCCCTTGAAACCCTTGCTGCATGAACTGCACTGGCTCCCTGTCAGATCCCGTACTCACTTCAAGATACTTTTCTTCACATTTAAGGCCCTAAACAACAAGGCCCCGTCTTACCTCTCTTCTGCCCTCTCGCCACGCCATGTCCCTCGGGCCCTTCGGTCATCGCATGCACCTCTTTTCAATATTCCTCGCTCATCCCTCTGCTCAATGGGGGACTGCTCCTTTTCAATTTGCGCCCCTAAGTTGTGGAATGCTCTTCCTGCTTAAATCAGGTCTTTTCCCTCTCTTACCACATTTAACCGTCTCCTGAAAACGCATCTTTTCAGAATTGCCTTCTCCCCCTCTTCAATTTCCATTGAATTTCCATTCTCATCTCAGCCCAACGTGCGCTCTGGGAAGGCCTCAGGCCTTGAAGAGCGCATTACAAAAGACTTATTATTATTATTATAAGAAAATGATTTTTAGCGGAATTATTTTGATATACAGAAAAAACAATTTTCAGATATCTCTTTTCCCTGTCTAAATTTGCTCTAAAAATCTCAATTTGCTTTACACTTTTTTTGGGGCCAGTAGCTATTTTCTCGTAAATAATAAAATTGAAAATCTTTTTTCGAAATAACTTTAATAAAACCTTATAATATAAGAATAAAACAAGAAGAAGAGCGGGTTTACCATTCCTCTCAAGGGGAGAAGTTTACGCCTTGGAGGCAGATCTCCGGTCTGTGGCCTACGGCCGATCTGATTATTCAGTTCAGTTCAGGATTAGGAGTCTTTCTATTCCCAGCAGCAGTTACTCCCTTTGCGGCGTTGGCTAAAACAAGGTCTGTTGACCCAAGTCGCGGGCTCTCACTTATTCTGATTTATGACCTTACGACGTTCAAAACTTTCAATTCTTTCCGGACTAAACTTTAGAGGACCTTAGCCATTATATCATTCAAAAGTGAAACTGAAACAACATAAGGGGCTCAAATTTCGTTATAATTGCCCGAATAGTTATGAGGTTATTGCTAAATAATTGCCGGGCTAACCTTAGGAGGACCTTGCCAATTATTATATAATTCAAAAGAGAATGTAAACAAGATAAGGGTATGAACTTTCGTTAGAATCGGCCGAAGAGTTACAATGTTAATTCGAAAAGAATATAATTCCCGGGCTAACTTTGGGAGGACCTTGGCAATTTTATCATTCTAAAAAAGATGTAAAACAACATAAGGTTTACAAATTTCGTTAGAATCTCCCGAATAGTTATCATGTTATTGCCAAATAATTTCCAGGCTAACCTTGGGAGGACCTTGGCAATTTTAACATTCTAAAAAAGATGTAAAACAACATAAGGTTTACAAATTTCGTTAGAATCGGCGAATAGTTTCATGTTATTACCAAAACAAAATAATTCCCAGGCTAACCTTAAGAGGAGCTTGGCAATTATAGCAATTGAAAGAGAATTTAAAACAACATAGGGGTTTCAAATTCTATCATTTGAAAGAAAATCTTAAACAACATAAGGATTTCTTCAAATTTCATTAGAAATGGTTAAATAGTTACACTGCTATTACCAAAACAATAAAAAGGAAAAATATTGACCTACGGACCGAATGACTGACTGAACAACATATTGAGGTATAGAGTCGCAGCGAATAAAAATTTACAAATATTTTGTGGGAATTATTTTTATATACGGAAATCACTTTTTCCCATCTAAATCTGATTTATATACAAAAAAAGACCCTACCATGTCTTTCTTTTAATACATTTGTAATTATTATTATTTTTTTAATTTCACTGCATTCGATTTTCCTTTATTTTTTTTCAAACTCTTCGATAGAACATTGAGATAACCATCAAAATTCGTAGGTGAATGACAAGATAAAATTTATCAGTAAAATATAGTGTTCTGGAAGAAACAAACAGTCATGCTTCAAATACAATGAATTTTTTGACGTTTCCTTACTCTTGTAAAGGTAGAAACGACACCTACCATTGCCGTTTGATTATTCATTTAATAGCACGTAGCACTATTAATAACAGAACTTAAAGGAATATCTGATAGATTAATCAAATTAGTAATTAAAATACCAAACAGTATTCCGTACAAGCATGATTTGCCTGCCGCATTCATAAACGAAAATACTACATGAATCTTTCAGTCTAAGATGATTATGGGAAACTTTAACAAAAAATTTAGGGAACACAAATACGATATAGGATAAATGAGAAAATAAGAGTACGTAAAAGAAATGAACATGGAAAAGTGGAAGCAGAGTGGTAGATTTGGAAATGGGGGAAAAGTTTAACTTTATGAATTCCTTTCCAAAAGGTAAATGACAGAAGATGTCAATCTATGGAAACAAATGCTACAAAAAATCGGCTAGATACACTTCGACAGGAAAAACTTTCCTAAATTAATATTGGTTATAAATTCCTTCAAGTTTGAGAGCTACTACATTATATCGGGAGCATGATAAAAAATGATTTATAACAAGAGATACTCAACCTCATAAGTAATGGAAGAAAAGCGCTGAATCCCGACACCTAAAGTAAAATAAATACGCTCATAATTACAATGATAAAGAGGTTTAATTAGTATGATCGTAACTCTCTAGGGACTCTTATTAGTATGCTACACCTAAATTATAAGAGAAACTCATTTATAATGTACTATTTTGTCAACTAAGAATAATAATTGAAGCTAGGAAAACACTTGTAGACATAAGCTAATCCATGAGACTGGATAAAACAATTGGTGAAAGTAAATAATAACCTGACAAATTTATTTTTAAAAGTCCAGGGTTTAATATAGAATATATGATACAAAACTAGTGAGAAAAATATTGAAAGCAACGAAACATAAAATCAAGGGAAAGAACAACTAACAATTGGTAAAATATGAAAACACCAAAGGCTAAAGAAAGAAATAAAATCACCAGAAGAGGAAAGATTATTAAAAGAGAGCAAACGTTCCACTTTGATTAACTATATAATGTTAATGGCTATTCCATATACTATATTACAACTTCAAGAATAATAAAGACGAAGTCCAACTTATAGGCAAAAAGAAAATTTGGCACGCACATAAGAACATGAAATATGGTAAAAGGCCTAGAACTATTAGCAATCTACTAGCTAGCCGATTGTTTAAAGGTAAATAGGATTCAATTGCAAAGTTCAACGCTTATGTTTTAGTTTTTTAAGCGAAAAGAGCAAGAATTATTGAACTACAGAACAATCATTTCTTCTTAGTAACATATAAGCTAGTCACTAAAAGCATAACGAATAGAGTATCCAAACACGAGACTGAAATCAGACAACAAAATATTTAAACTCCTCTGCAGGCTGTTTAACCATTATTAAATAAAAAAATGAATAATATATACCTCACGGCGTTGCTTTCGTAGAGTAAGGATTAGTCTGAGACTCAGTAAACAGCGATTCACTTATAAGATAACAAAGGAAACAAGCAATTAAGCAAACATTCCCTAACATAATCTGTTACATATGCAATGCTGCAACATCATCATTTAAGCTACACCCACTCAATATTGCAATTTAGATAAAAAGAGTTGAGACAGATGTATTCCATTTATATGAACACTTTACAGTTGTTCATTCAATTTTCACTACTTTGCAGTGGGAACCAAAGCACATCAGAACTAGTGGCAGATATCTAAGTCATTTTCATTTGGCCAATGCATCGTATTATTTGGTTTACTCGGAGAGAATTTCATTTAAGTATAGCCGAATTTCCACAAGCCAGTCTGAGAGTAGGGCCAAAAATATACTCTTCTAAGGAGAAAATAATGTTTAGTAATCTTTAGAATGTAAAACAATTAGAAGTTAGGAGTTCTTTGTAAAGCGTGTACACTAATATGTAATATTAGGACAGCTTGTGACACTTCATTGAATCATAAAAAAAGAAAGCATTCGACGAAAAGAGTGCGGCTGAAGGGTACAGAAGCTTAGTTACATCTTGACATACGAGATGCCCGTCTTTTTAAAATGCGAAGTTTTATCAATGCTTCTTACTAGTTTAAATCTATGAAAGTAAAAATTTAATTGTAAACAAAGATGAACGGAAACATGCGAGAAATAGGTGCAAAGCTTATAGAAGGATGGCGTTGATGAGAAGACAAGCAGATGTGAAAGATTTATAAAGAAGAATAAAGCTTCTGTATTGGAAATAGGCAGGATATATTTCTAAATCAAATAACAAAAATTAAAAAAAATGCATAATCGGCACCTTTATAGATCTAAAAGTTGAAGGCCACATCGTAAAAGGTAGAAGGTAAGAGGGTAGAAGGAGATTTGTAACAGACTCGACTGTGGAAAAGAGGGAAGCTGATGATTATATATATATACACATATATATATATATATATATATATATATATATATATATATATATATATATATATATATATATATATATATAACTACCAAGAGAGAAATTACACTGACCACCAAATTTTAACTTTTTTCAATCATAAGAGACCTGAGCAAACCTTTCTCATGGCATTTTCCTCGCTGATTTCAAATCTGACTTTAGCTTTTCTTTATCATATCAGGTTTACGAGATATTCGAAAATGCAAAATGACCACCGTCGCTGATAGAATGTAGCGTTTTACTCTGATTTCTTTGCTGATACTGGTGATATATGGTTGCATAGCACCATTGCTAGAAAAAAATTGCCTTCTGTATATCTTTATGTGCATTGAGAAGTTGAACTGACGCAAATTGTTGGATTTAACATATAAAAGCTCTAAAATTTATCATTCTTTTTAGGCGTAAACATATGATAAAGATAAATAGACAGGTTTCGTTTATTCCACAAGCATCATAAAGTTAATCCTACCTGTATTGCATGTATAAGAATGCTAAACAATGATTGATGGGCTAATAAGTCAAAACTCGAATTCATAAACGTTGTGTATGGGATTTGCGTTTGAATTTTTTCTCAGGATTATCACGATACAACATCCAACAATGATTTTCCATCATGCTCTCATTCCCAAATCCTTGAAAGCGAGTTTCCATGGTCTTGATATTCTGGTGGAAACGCTCACCTCACTCATCACTTACAGCTCCAAGTTTTTCTTGGAAAAAGTCTAGGTGCGAATGCCTAAAATAAATTTTAAGTGACATAAGGCATCCCAGTTGTTTATGAGATTGAAGAAGGTTTTCCACGCCATCTCTGTATGCAGGTTACTTGTTGATGCCCAGAAAGTTTGCACATTGCCATTGCCATTGTACAAAAGGACAGCTTTCAGACTTGTCTTAGAAGCATCAATAAAGATACGCTAGTCAGACGCCTCATATGTCTGTGACAAGGCTTCGAACAATCCATTTATATCGTGGCAGTAGCAGAGAGGGCTATTAACTGTGAATAATGAAGTTAAATCACGATTACGCTTCCTAAGGTAACTCACATGCACAGTTTTATCGAGTAAGAATTTTTCCTGTAGTCGAGATGCTAGAAGTTCTGCTCCATCCTTTGATAGTGATATATTTCTCACAAGATAATTCAAATCTTCTTGAGTAAATAACTTTGGTTCAGAGTTAGCATCCTCATATACAATATCCGCATCTAATGTGCATTCACCTCCAGTACTGCTATCATCACTGGTATCATCAGGTACGAGGCCATCATCAGGTATGAGGCCATCATCAGGTGGACCTGGAATTGGCAAAGATACATCATGTGAAACTGGACTGCATGCCGAATCCATGGGTGGATAAACAATTTGCTGCTTGTTCTTTGCAGAAAACCCTTTTGTGGTCACACTGCAGAAATAGCATTCTTCGAGATAATCTCTGGCCTCTCTCCATATCATAGTAACAGCGAATGGCTTTGAAGCTTTCTTTTTGTTAATCCAGTCATGTAATCCATTAGAGCATGAAGTATAAATTTGGTGTGTTGCCCATGCTTTATCTTGCTCACACAGAGGTCAACCAAAGTAGAGTTTGTACATTTTCTTTATATCATTTGTTATAGTATGCTACTGAGTTTTGTTGTAAAATGCGCACATATATAGCAGAATTTAACTGGATTATTTATGAACTCTCGAGGTATTGTTACTGCTTTGTGGAGATATTTGGAAGCCTCTTATGATCAACGCAGAAGGAGCAGCTTAGAAGATGCACATCACATGAGGAACCCGAAAGCATAAAACAGAATTATAAATAATTGCGCAACATATGCATGCAGGTTACAAATGTAAATGAATTCTTCTCTTTACACCTATAACCAGCAAAACCTCACGAAGCATCTAGTTAGCTCATCTTAGCAGTACAATAATGATGCATGCAATAAATCAATACCAGTAATATACTAATTTTAGAATCGCAGGCGGCCATTTGGAATTTTTGGCATACCTTAAAAACGGTAGAATCGGATTTAGCATGGAAGATGCATTTAGAAAAGTATAGTAAGGTCACTGGTGAAAAATGTGTGTTGACCAGTGTTATTAGAGTAAATAATCCTTCTCAAACTATCTCTCTCACGACTTTATTGATAAACTTAACTCGATTCCTGACTGTAGTAATTTCTCTCTTGTTTGTTTTGATGTATGTTCTCTTTCTACTAATGTTCCGGTTAACGATCTTTACTCCTTCCATATTCAAGAATTACCAAAGGCTGATATTCGTTTGCTCTAAATAATTTTTTAAGGCTCAACTCCATGTGCACTAAAAATTTTTAATTTTCTTTTTAGGCCAAATTTTACCTTCAAAAGTTTGATTTCTCTATTGTTTCGTTTAGATACATCAATGATATTATATTTTTATAGCCTACTTCTACGGATATGCATGGTTTAACTCATTAACGTAATTCCCTCAATTAAATTTAGACTCAAACTTGAGCAAAATAATCTCCTCCCATTTGTAGATCTTCTAATAACAGGAATCCGTCTTGGCTTTAAATTTTATGTCTATCGGAAGCCTACCAACTTTGATTCCTATATTCAATTTTATTCTGGTCGCAGTAATAAAGTCATACGTTCGGTATTCTCTTGAATGTTTCCTCGCGTGTTGCAGGTAGCCAGCCCAAAATTCTTGGATATTGAGAAGTTCAAGATCTTTTAAATAGGGAATCACCTCTGTTACTCTCAAAACTTTCTTGTGACGTGTGAAGATTCGTTAAAAAGATCTTTTATAGAAATCAAATGTTTACATATTTAATTTTAAGAATTCTCTTTTAGATTGTTCAGTTTGAAATAAGCGTTACTATAGGCAAAGTGGAAAATCATTAAACGTTCGTTTGTCCCAACAAAAGTATAATATTAGAAGATATGAACGCAATTGTGCCTTCTTTGTTCATTTATCAGAACGGGATCATCCCATCAAATAGAATTCTGTCAAGTTTATTTATTCATAGCAATGTGACTTATATTTCTACCTACCACACACACTATCTCACCCTTTGGTCTTTTGGTAGAGAATTTATCTATATCTCTTTACCCTTTTTTTACCTGCTTATAATCCCTCTTTCTGAAAATATATTTCTATTTTTTTCACGCCAACTAGGGTTTGTATCCTTTCCTTGTACGTAGGCAGAGCGTAACCTAGTTTTGTCATATATAATATTATATATATATATATATATATATATATATATATATATATATATATATATATGTGGGGGAATCCCCACGTGGAAGATCTTCAGCAGAAAGGAACTCCCATGTGCAGCAAAAGGCCCGGCTAGGACTAAAGTGGTAAGCCTACCTACCCCCCTTCCACAAGCGGTAGCCTTGAATCGAGTTCCCCCCACGATTTACCTTAATGCGGGCTAAAATAGCTCTGCCAGAAGATTCGAAGCCCTTCGAGAGTAGAGCTGTTTTCCGCTAACCCCCAACTCCAGGGAGAGCCTCAGAAATTAATAACGCTCGCCTTCCCGGAAGACACACAGAGTTCAGAAGTCTCGCCAGAACCAAGAAGATTTTCCCATGGTTCCAAGTCAATTGCTAGCAACAAAGAAAAGTGACAGCTGGACTATTTTGTGTATTTGGAATTAGCCCCAGCCAAGACTTAATTCCACTGAACGATCGCCCCAAGTGATTTTCCCAACTTCTTTCATCAACTCCTGTCGAAGCCTAACTCCTTTCGGTCAGCCGAAATACTCTCCCCTGGACCGGAAGTTACCCCCTTCCCTTGCTTTTGGAGAACCGTCATCACTCCACCCTCCCGCTTTGAAGTTCGAGCGGCCTCGCCTCAAGAGCAGAAGACATTCGTAAGCCAACCCCCCTACCCCCTTCAGTAACCCAATTGAGTTAATCTCCCCCCCCTCTTCGTTTATTGATGTGATTTTTGCCCGTTAATTCTCTGAGGTAATTTTACCCTTCAATTCTCTTATTAATTTTTTTGTGTAAATAAACTTCTATTTTTATACAATGTCTCTGTATATAACCTTGAACTTTCCCATTGTCCATAATTGGCCTAACCTCGTTGCACTCTCTCGTTACTCAGCCCGTCTGAACGCGTGGTTTTCCTTCCCTTTTGTCGGTTCGCTTTCAAGTTATTGGTCCTCTTCCATAGATATAATATGGTATTGATATAATGTAATGTCATACCACGACATATATATATCTATATATATATATATATATATATATATATATATATATATTAATATACATATTATATAATTCTGGTGTTTTGGTGTGGGGTTTTTACGAACCCGTGTCATTTTTATTTCGACATTAGAAGTTCCCTTGTTATTTACGTACATCCCTTTTATTTAATTTTTGTATTGTACTGGCAGAAGGCAAGTTCAAGTTATCTGAAGAGCAGTGGAACGTAATCTATTTAGATTTTGTTTTGGACCCCAGGTAATTATTTTTTGAATTGTGTTCGAATTTTGGAGACTCTCCTGGTTATTAATCCTAAAGAGTTAAGGTCTTTGGTGTCCTAATTCCGGTAGGACCATTTTAATTTTTTCCCCCGCTTAGAAACAGCAGAGGTAGGTAGCTGTATCTTATTTTTTTTTGTGATCAAGGCCTTCACGAATATTCAAGTATTTGTTCGCGTATCAGTGTTTGCTCAGTTAACTGCATAAAAATGTCATCCTTCGAAAAATTCAAGAGTTAGGGTGAAATGTTAGGTCTTTCGGGCAAAGACCTGTTAAATTACGTACAGGAAGAAGAGAGGAACGAACAGGCAGAGCGAAGGGAATTGGAGATAGAGAGGAACAAACTGAAGATGGAGATGGAGGAGAACAAACTAGAGATGGAAGAGAACAAACTGAAGATGGAGATGGAGGTGAACAAACTGAAGATGGAGATGGAGGAGAACAAACTGAAAATGGAGATGGAAGAACGTGAACAAATTAGGCAGCATGAGCTGGAAATGAGCCAAAATCAAATGGATTCTTAGCCCATCGGTTCCCGGGCTGAAATTCCCCAAACTCCTTCAGTCCACCTTTCCGCTTTCAATGATGGAGAGGACTTTGGGTCATTTTTGGCCCATTTTGAGAGAATCTTTCAGATCATTAGACGGGATCTCGAAAATAATGGCTTCGCTCGCTTACTTCCCCTTTTAAATGCCAAGTTAAGGGATATCTTCGTATCCTTTCCTCCAGAAGCAACTTTGGACTATTCCACGTTCAAGTTTGAATTGCTAGCCTCTGTACACATGAATAGCGAATTGTACCGCTCCCGATCCTGTCAGGAAAGAATCCGCCCTGGCCAAACCTTTCGACAACACGGGTACATCCTCCAAAGAAACCTTCAGTGTTGGCTGAATGCGTGCAAGATTCCCCAGGTCTACGAGTCCCTTCTGGACTTCTTCCTTAGGGATCAGCTTTTAACTGCCGTGGCTCCCGAAATTCGCGCCTTCATTGAGAATAAACGTTGAGCTACTTTCAAGGAGTGCTTGGAAGAGGCCGATGTTTACGCGGGTAGTCACGATTCATACCCTAAGGATGTTAAAAAGGGTCCCTAATCGCCCCACAAAACTAAATTTTATGGCCCTAAGACCCCCCATAAATTGGTTGAAAGATTTACCAAAGTTCCTAGTCCCTCGAAGCCAAGAAACTTCCATCCATCGGAACACCAAGACGTTAAGCCCCTAGTTTCTTCTCCCCCGGTTGTGCCGTACCTAAAGAACCCGATCGTCTGCTACAACTGCGGAGTTCCCGGCCATTACCGCAATAACTTTCCTAAAAACTTCCGATTCGCAAACTCTCAGTCCTACCAAGTACACCAAATCTGGGCCGCCCCTGATCCTCCTCCGTCGCCTCAGAAGAATCCCGAACCTCCCTTGCCCGCCAAAGACCCGGTCCATCAGGTAAATTTTCTCTTTAATTAGAACAACCCTGGTGGATTGAAGTTCGACAACGAAACTGTGAACGGTCGCCGAGTATCCACCCTCGTCCGTGACACCGGGTGCATCTGTATTATAGTGTCTGAGGACCTAGGACCCTCTGTTGGGTCCAGCCACAAGAAATTTGCGGTGGTCCACGACTACCTTAGCCGGGCGAGTCGTTTCCCAGTAATTTGTTGTCACATCGAGTGTGACTATATGTCCGGTTGGGCCGAAGTGGTAGGGGCCCCAATCCAGTTCTGCTCCGTTTTATTCGGTCAGAACCCCGTAATTCACGACCATCTCATGTCCCAGCCCGTGATTACCCGTACACCGTACACAGACAGCCCTGGAATCCCGTGCACCTGTTCCCCAGAAAACCCCTATCGACCCGGAGTTCCAAGCCCTCCGGAGCGATAGGTTTTCCCGCGCCCAGAAGGAGTGCGTAACTCTCCCTCCCCCCTTTGGGAGAAAACTAAAGCCCTCGAGCATGAGTACACCCGAGGCAACAAACGAGTCTCGTATCCCGTGAAGAAGGACTTATTGAGAGGTTTGAGACCTAATTGGACCTTAAGTCACGGGAACGAAAATTCAAGCCTGGCACGAAGGTGCTGATGCTCTTCCCACGGAAAGCAACAAAATCCTTAGCCAGTGAAAGAGACCCTACCCCGTCCTCGAGGATAGAGGACCCGTGGATTACCTTATCCATACTCAGGCGGGAGCGAAGGTTTTCCACGTGAATTGTATATATATTATCTCAAAAATGTTCCTAATTATGATTTCTTTTTTTTGTCCACTAAATTGTTGAGTTATTTTTTAGTCCCATATTTATGCCTCCATTTAATCGTATCCTTTTTTTGGTTCCACTGAAATTTCGCCAATGTTCTATTGTGATTTTTCTTTTTTTTTTAAATTGTATTAGTTAAATTCTCTATAATCGACCTGTTTAAGGGTTATGTCCGTAAATTCCCCGCTGAGCTCAGATTTACGTTTTTTTTTGTGTGTACACCTGTCGTAGAAGGTCAGAATTTCCGTCGATCTTTGATAATACTAGTTTGACGGGTTGGGATGATCCTTTCCTACGCAAATGCTCTGTAAAGCATCATCTTTCGGTTGGGAAATGTGTGAGGGAATCCCCACGTGGAAGATCTTTAGCAGAAAGGAACTCCCATGTGCAGAAAAAGGCCCGGCTAGGACTAAAGTGGCAAGCTTCCCCCCCTTCCACAAGCGGTAGCCTCGAATCGAGTCCCCCTACGATTCACCTTTATGCGGGCTAAAATAGCTCTGCCAGAAGATTCGAGGCCTTTCGAGAGTAGAGCTGTTTTCCGCTAACCCCCAACTCCGGGGAGAGCCTCGGATATAAATAACGCACGACTCACAAGAAGACAAACAGAGTTGAGAAGTCTCGCCAGAATCAAGAAGATTTTCCGATGGTTCCAAGTCAATTGCTAGAAACAAAGCAAAGTGACAGCTGGACTATTTTGTGTATTTGGAATAAGCCCCAGCCAGGAGGTAATTCCACTGAACGATCGCCCCGAGTGATTTTCCCGACTTCTTTCATCAACTCCTATCGAAGCCTAACTCCTTTCGGGTAGCCGAAATACTCTCCCTTGGACTGGAAGTTACCCCCCCCCCCTTGCTTTTGGAGAATCATCATCACTCTAACCTCCCGCTTTAAAGTTCGAGCGGCCTCACCTCAAGAGCAGAAGACATCCGTAAGCCAACCCCCCTCTTCCCTTCAGTAACCCAATTGAGTTAATCTCCCCCCTTCGTTTATTGATGTGATTTTTGCTTGTTAATTCCCTGAGGTAATTTTACCCTTCAATTCTCTTATTAATGTTTTTGTGTAAATAAAATTCTATTTTCATACAATGTCTCTTTAAATAACCTTGAACTTTGCCATTGTCCATAATTTGCCTCACCTCGTTGCCTTCTCTCGTTACTCAGCCCGTCTGAACGCGTGGTTTTCCGTCCCTTTTGTCGGTTTGCTTTCAAGTTATTGGTCCTCTCCCATAGATATAGTATGGTATTGATATAATTTAATGTCATATCACGACAATATATATATATATATATATATATATATATATATATATATATATATATATATATATATATATATATATATATATATATATATATATATATATATAAAATATAGGTTGAGGATAAATCCCAAAATGAGACATGTGAAATTTCTCATTTAATTAAATACAACTTTTCGTGTAACTTACCCATCTTCTGGTCTATAAGATAGATTTAGAACACATTAAAAATACGAAAATAATAATGCACACAAGGAATCGAAATAAATTATTTAGTTAATTGAAATTTTTGACAAATCGTTTGAAAACTATTGAAACTTTAGATATGGATCAATTATGGGTACTTTAAATATGGATAAATATAACACTAGTTGATGCAATTATTGGTTGACACAGATATTAGTCACTTAATGAAGCAGAAATAGTAATAAATTATTTAATTAATTGAAAATGTGAAAAAATCATTTGAAAATTTTTGACACTAAATATAGATCCTTCAAATATGGATAACTATAAAATACTAATTGGGGCAATTGATTGGTACACCAAAATATTAGTCACCTTTAGTGGACGGCAAAAGCGGAGAGGCTGAGGAAAGATTATAGAAGGAACCGATTAAAGATCAGTAGGTGGTGAAAATATTTTGAGTGATTTATGAAATGAGAAGGAGAAAAGCAGTTGAATCAGAATTTGAACTGGGATTTAGTTGTTTTATAAATAATGATTCGAGAATCTGGAGGGAAGTGGAGTCCTTTGCATGTCCTATAATTTGAAAGTTATTGTGGGAAATTTCTGTCCTACATTTAATTGAATGATCTCGAATGAGAGAAGTTTCTTTTTTGGTCGAGGTGGAGCCAGTGGGAGAGCTAATACCAAGATAAAAACAGACCCTAGCCCAAGTAAGCGAACAATGCTGCCAATGTAGATCCCCTGGTGGCACCTACGGCAAATGAATTTATAGACAACTGAACAGCTCATTTCAGGTGCGAGTCTGTCTTTAGTTCTGAAAAATTGTCCAATATGAAATTTGTTAAGGAAAACTATTTTGAAGTTGGTATGCTTGTAAAATCTTTTGAAAAGATTATTAAGTTTTCGGCGTAAGGGTAGGTTGAGTGGGCCAATATCAGGAAGAAGACAATAGCGGACATCCTTGGGAACAGAGGAAATCGGTTGTGGAGGATGGCATATTTTATCGAAAAATTGACGGATACATTTTTGTACAAGTACAACTTGTACCGTGGCTTTCAGCTTTCATCTGATTATTTTTTTGTTCATTCATAATTCAGTTTTCTTATGGGTTATTTTCAAAAGAATGGTTTCCAGCCCTCACTTGTAATTCATCCATATCCAAAGTTTCAATAGTTTTCAAACGATTTGTCAAAATTTTAATTAACTAAATAATTTATTTCTATTCCTTGTGTGAATCATAATTTTCATAATTTTAAACTTGTTCTAAATCTATCTTATAGACCAGAAGATGGGTAAGGTACCCGAAACGTTGTATTTAATTAAATGAGAAATTTTACGTCTCCTCATTTTGGGATTTATCCTCAACCTGAAAATAAGCCTTCTTAGAAGCAAGCCTATAGAATATATATATATATATATATATATATGCGGTTAGTTAAGGGCAATGGTTATAATTATTTAATCGCTAGAAAAGTGTCCATGATTTCCTCAACCCTATTCAGGCCTCCTAAATCTCTATTTCAAAAAAATAGTTCTAACTCTCTCTCATTCTAAATCTCTCTTTAGATTTTAATCTGTCACCTTATCCATTCCCATCTCTCTCTCTCTCTCTCTCTCTCTCTCTCTCTCTCTCTCTCTCTCTCTCTTTCTCTCTCTCGCTCGCTCTCTCTCTATTCGCCTCGGTCACATATGCAAGTAAGAAAAATATGAATCACCCGCACGCACACGCACACATACAGTTGTTTTCCCAACTTTTCTTTAGTAACTATCTAAAATATGCCTACAATAAGGATAGAATTCCCAGGGTTTACTAAGAAATATTATCCAACGTGGTTTCCCAGACACCCGCACCGCGTTTAAACAACAAAAAGTTGCTTTCTTTGAAAACTTCATTGAAGAGAATATGAAAGAGACGGAGGTTCTTAAGTTAGAAAACGGCCATCTAGAGGAAGAAGTGATCCACCTAAAAGAAGAAGTAAGTAAAGTCAGCAATAAAGTAACAAATGAGGCTCATACCAAACAGGGTTTCCAGGAATTTAGGAACAATTCACCAAAGGCATTCAGTAGAAATCCCAACTACCACTCTGACAAACAGGTTCGCTGCTGTAGGGGAGGCAAGCTCCTTAAGTGTAAAGTCCCATTATTTAGAAAAGTAGGTTAAGAAAGCCAGCAGCAATGGAAGTAATACCTATGTCTTGTTTGACTCTTTTTAAGGGTCAAGGTGTAGCGTTTGCCATGGAAAGGGAGGAAAGAATGGTCAAAGTAATACCAGGTGGTACTTCAGATATAATTACTGAAGACCTTAAGAAAGCAAAACTTCCCAAGGGTTCATGCCTCTTAGTTAATGTGGGTAGCAAAAATACATATGGTGGAGGTAAAGCCACAAGTAGGGAAATACTAGCCAAGTATAACAAGCTAATAAAAGAAATGAGATCCAAGACAAATATATACCTAGTAAATAGAATACTACCACGTAGGACTTACAACAGTAACATCAGAGCTCTAAGAATCAATGAATCCATAAAAGAAATGTGTGAGAAAGAGCATTTGTTATATAACGACGCATGGAGGCGCTTCCATAATAAGCCTTGGCTAATAAATAGAAACGGTGTTCATATGTCACAAGGAGGAGTACAGTTAATGAGTAAATTACTAAACAACGCTGTATATAATATACATAAGAGTCAGACAAATCACCCTCCCACATCTGCCACAGAACGGATGTCCCAAGTGGTGAGAGAATTATGAGAGAACATTATAGTACTGAAAGTAGAATGGACTTGGCAGATAACAGGAATAGGTTCCAAGGCGATAGAGGTGAGGTCATTCAAGTTTCAAGAGGTGTTTCAGGGATAGGTGGGTTAAATTGTTTCTATACAAATGCTCGTAGTCTTAGAAACAACAAGGATAAGCTATTTAGTTATATTAGCAATAAGGATATAGATATATTATGTGTTACTGAATCATGGGTTAATGAAATAGAATTTAGTGACACTATAAGTGAATTTGATTTACAGGGCTATAATATGTACATTAGTCAAAGGACAGGTGGGATTGGTGAAGGAATAATTATCTATATAAAAAGCAACATTGTTTCAAGTTTAAATACTTCAATAAAGCAGGATGGAGTTGAGTCACTTTGGATAGATATTAGGTTCAGTAAAAATAGAATGGTGCATTTGGGAGCTTTTTACAGGCCACCTGGGCAGACTAATGATATGGATGAACTAATGATAAGGGAAATAAGTGAGGGATATGAAACAGATGCAGTTATTATTGGGGACTTCAACTTAAACTTTGTGGACTGGGAAAATATGATAGGTAGGGATAGAACAAGTGGCAGGTTCATAGAATGCTTTCAGGATAATTTTTTGAATCAATTTGTTAATGAGGGGGGACAATATATTAGATTTAGTACTTTCTAATAGTGATCATTTAGTTCAAGAATTGACTGTTGGGGAAGCATTGAAAAATAGTGACCATCAGATAGTTCGTTTTAACTTGGGAATTGAGAAGGGTAAAATAACCGAGAATGCTGTAAAAGTTCCAAATTTTCATAAGGGAGATTATGTAAAACTCCGAAGCTTGCTAAATTTGGTAGACTGGGATGTAGAATTCAGAAGTAAAAATGCTTATGGGATGTGGGATACTTTCAAGCATATAATAAATGTAGTCCAAGAACAATGTATCCCGATGAAGGCCATTAGGAACAAAAGTAGGAAACCATTATGGTGGAATCAGGAGATAGCTAGAAAAATTTCAGAGAAGAAAAGGGCATATAAAAAATTACATGTAGAAAATAATATTCAAAATTTAGGTGATTATAGAATGGCTAGGAATGAGTTAAATAAGATTATGAAGAAGAACAAAAGGGTGTCAGAAATTAAATTAGCTTAGGATAGCAACAAAGATCCTAGAAAGTTCTTTAGTTACTATAAAATTAATAACAAGTCTGGCAGAGTTAAAATAGGACCTATCAAATATGAAGGGGTTGTGAGAGAAACTGATGAGGAAATAGTTGAGGTACTAAATGGTCATTTTGCATCAGTATTTACAAAGGAGAAACTAAATAGTCTTATGTATAGTACTCATGGGTTAGGGAAAGAGGTGTTTACTACCATTAGTGTGGATCGGAGGACGATAAAAGGACAAATAGGTGAGTTAGATACTACCAAGGCCTTCGGCCCTGATAATATTCATTCTAGTATGCTTAAAGAAGGGGTAGAAAGTATCTCAATAGCTCTGGAGAAGTTGTATACTAGATTACTGGAATGTGGAGAAATACCCGATGATTGGAAGAGAGCGAATGTAGTCCCCATTTTCAAGAAGGGTAGTAAAGAGGATCCAAATAACTTTAGACCGGTTAGCCTAACTCCTGTAGTCTGTGAAATTCTTCAGAAAATAGTTAAAAAAGGGATTTTCCAATATTTAGAGAGGGAGGGGTTAATCAGCGATGCTCAGCATGGGTTTAGATCAGGTAGATCATGTTTGACTAATTTTATAGACTTTCATGAGTTTGTAACAGATCAAGTAGATAAGGGAGAGAATGTAGATATAATTTACTTAGATTTTAGTAAAGCATTTAGTAAGGTACCATATAGGAGACTAGTTCATAAATTAAAAATGATTGGGATATGTGGAGGTGTTTCAAATTGGATAGCTGAGGGGCTGAAAGACAAGAAGCAAAGGGTAGTGCTAAATGGTTTAAAGTCAGAGTGGAGGGATGTTATCAGTGGGGTTCCTCAAAGATCAGTTCTCGGTCCATTATTATTTGTCATCCATATCAATGATCTTGGGGAGGCAGTTAATAATAAAGTGTCAATTTTTGCGGATGATACCAAATTAGCAGCTGTAGTTAAAGATATTGATGATAATTTTAAAGTGCAGGCTGATTTAAATAAATTGTTATCCTGGGCACATAAGTGGCAAATGACTTTCAACCTTGATAAGTGCAAAGTATTGACATGTCTAAAGATAATAGAGAATTTAACTATGAAATGGATGGGAATTGGCTGAGCTCAGTAGAGGATGAGAAAGAGCTAGGAGTAGTAATAGATAAGTCATTAAGGTTTTCTAAGCAGTGTATTGAAGCAAGAAATAGGGCAAATAGAGGGCTGGGTTTCATTAAGAGAAATGTCAGTTACAAAAGTAAGGAGGTTATTCTTAAACTCTATAACTCTTATGTTGGCCACATCTAGAGTACTGTATACAGGCATGGTCCCCACATTTTAGACACGATATTAAACTTCTCGAGTCAGTGCAACGGAGGGCAACAAAGATTATTCCTTCCCTGAGGCACCTTGAATATGAAGATAGACTGAGGGTATTAAATATGTTCTCGTTCGAAAGGAGGTGTGTGAGAGGGGATATGATTGAGCTGTTTAAAATTTTTTCCGGGATAGATAAATTGGATGTTAGCAAGTTTTTTGAGTTTGATGATGGAAATCGGACTAGAGGTCACCACTTGAAAATTAAAAAGCAAGGTTGTAGGTTGGATTTAAGAAAATAGTTTTTCACCAATAGAGTGGTAGACTTCTGGAACAAAGGCCGCGGAGGGTAGTAGGTAGTCCAAATTTGAATGTATTTAAGAGTAGGTTAGATGAGTTTATGGGGAGGAAAAAATGTGATGGTTCCTAAGTTTTGTATATATTAATATTGTTTGTATATATCTATAGCTGCATGATATATTTCTTGACAAGCCTTGATTGGTGATACCCTTGTTTCTGGACGCATTCCTTTGAATGTATTTTTTTATGGGAGTTTGGTTGCCTTGAAAAAGATGCCATTTGACTCGGATGACCTATGATGAGCCCTTGTGGCTTTTGTCACCTGTTATATTGTATTGTGGGGGACTTTGATTTTGTCCTTCCCCGGTGATGGTGTTTTTTGTCGGTGGGTTTTGACGGAGGCGGATGACCGTTGATAGGCCCTTGTGGCTTTTGTCATCCGTGAAATTATGTTATGTTATGTTATGCCTCACCTTACCAAACGCACGTGGTAGGGACCTCCACAACCCAGATGTCCAATACGTCCCCCCACGCCACAACTCCACATCCATTAAATTTCCATGTCACTCCTCTGCCTGTCACCAATCCCTTTAAACTCCGCGGCTACGCTTAAGTCGCTGCCATCCCTCCCCGATCCCCCTCGGCCCTGACCCTCACCAAAATAAATCAATAAAATCAAAATAATAACTTTTAATGCCTGTAGCGTTAAAAAAACATATTACAGAACTTAAATGTCTAATATCACTCGAAGAGGTTTACATCATAACCATAACTAAGACCCATCTACAAATTGGTATTAAAGATTTATTATGTAAATAAATGCTAGATGGATATAGATACTTTTATAAGGACAGGGCTAATGGAAGGCTTGGAGAAGGAGTGGGACTTTATATTAGATCAAAATTAAAAGTAACTGAGGTAAAACTTATAAAAAATGAAGTGGAGCTGAGCTGTGTTGAACTACATCTACGAGATTTTAAAATAAAACATAAGCACTGTTTACCGTCGCCCAAATACTACCGTTAATGAGGACTCAGAACTATACAGAATCTTACAAGAAACTTTAGACGAAGAACAAACTCTATTGCTGGGAGATTTTAAGTCACCTAATATTTGTTGGGACTTGAATATATGGAAAAGCCAACAAGCAAATCAAATGACAAAGTTCATCGATAATAATTATTTAAACTAATGCCTAAAGGAGCCAACTAGAGGAAACAATATACTAGACCAAGTTATTGCATCTCAGGAAAATTTAATATTAACTCTCCTCGTAGGAGAAAATATAGGTACATGTGACCATAAACTAATCCGCTTTGATCTAAATGCCAAGTACTCAACTACTAATAAAACCGGGCTGGCTACATCCCCGCCAAAATTCCTTGCAACAAAGACGACATTACCATTTTCCATTAGAGATTTGCTGAATCCAGAAATCATACTAATTTTTTCCAGGAGGGTCTCATTTTTCTGTAATAACCGACACTAAATTATTCAAGTTTATCGTGCACAAATTCGTCTGAGCCAGGTCTATAAAATTCCTGTAAATTTATATAGGTAAGTAAAGGCAAACAGAGGTTGACAGGCTATTTTATTTTATTGAGAAGAAACAAAATCATGATAAATGTACGTTACACACATACAGGCATGTACATATCCGCTTACGAAAATCACCATTGTATTTGAATATTGAGACCAGCTATTCTCCATCAAAGGCACGCGTTCGAGACTCTCTCTTGTGTGCCGGTGTATCAGCAGATGTTGCCCGGCTTCTTTGAAGCGACCAGCAGAAATCAGCCTTCATCGTCACGCTTCAATTGCCTTGATAGCGGTGCTCCATTTCGGATATATCTTGATGGAACCTCTTCCCCTGTTACTCACTGAAGTCGTCCAAGTTGGCAGGAAAGTAGTCAAGATGGGTATGTAGGAAATGCATTTGTATGCTCATCCGTACGCCAGCCGTCTCATATGCTTAAAGCATGATTCCAACTCTTTCCTTGTAGTCATCGGCTTTTGTGTTCCCCAAGAAGCCTGTTACAACTCACTTAAAACTATTTCAAGCACTTCTTTCATTAGGTGTTAATGCTTCAGTAAAGCCGGTATCTGAAAGAAGCTCACGAATCTGTGATCTAACAAATATGCCGGCTTTCATTTTAGTATCACTTAAAGAAGGGAATTTGTGGAGCAGATACCAAAACCCTTCTCCATCTTTCCGAAGTGCTTTTACAAAGTTCTTCATCAATCCTAGCTTTATGTGAATTGGAGGTAGAAGCACTCGCTCCGCTGGTACAAGTGGTAGAGTTTTGACGTTATGGCGGCCAAGGAAACAATTCCGTCCGTTGTGGCCATTACAATTGTCGGTAGTGTACGGAATCTTCACGGCTGTCCCACAACCATAAAAAGCATGGATATTTTGCTTATCCTCTTTGCAGCTCTAACAAAATACTTAGGACATTTAGGTCACCACAAAGGAGCTAGTTGTGATCATGATATTGTATGTTGTAAGAAGAAGTGACATGGTACCGTAGGTTTCTTTCAGGGTGACGGAAGGCGCAATGGGCATTGATGCTACTTTTTTGCAATTAAAATGTAGCACGGCTTTCTGACTCCTTGTAGAGGAGTCGATAAAAGTCTCCATTTTTCAGGATGGTATCCTTCCCATTTGTCCCACAAGACCTGAAACATCATGGCAATACACCATGTAATTTGTCTTAGTAAAGTACCGCACAAATTCCTGTTCTCGATGCCTATACCATGCAAAGTGTGTGCTGCTTCCCAAAAGATTTTTCTTGAGCCTAGCAATTGTTCAGATTCTTTTGACGGCCCATGATCTCGAACAAGGTCATCTAGCTCACTTTGTTCAAACAACTGAGGGCTTTTCCCACGGATCCCGGTAGGTTTAAACTCTTCATCCAAATCTGCATCTTGACGGTCACTACATGAAGAGATACTAGAACGGCTACGGTGCACATTCTCAGGACATATTGGTACTCTGACGTCATCACTGTGTGGTACAGGTCGCATAGCTGATGAAATGGTTGGATATTTAATGTGTTTCATGCTTTTAGCATTCCTCCCCAGCGGTTTAACCATACTAAAATAGCAGTCATCATGGTGATTTTTCGGTATACCATTGGTATACCAAATGGCATTGACTTACGTTTCCCTTTAATCTAATGGCTGAAACCAGAAATACACTTCATGCAGGCAAAGTGAGGACCCCATGGCTTGTCCTGATCTCCTAGTTCAATGGCAAAATAGGCACGATAGAGACGTTTTACTGAAGATGTGATAGTACGCTTCTGTTTTGAGAGTGTGTACTTTCCGCATATCTAGCAGAACGAGGCAGGATGGTTCTTGCAAGTCTGCGGCATCCTTTAGTTAATCTGCAACAAAATAAATAAACATAAGACACAGTCAATGATCACACGCTGACATTACAGAGTAATAATTCATACATAGCTGCCTAAGCACCTAGCTTATAACACATGCTGTGCAACACAAAAACTAGAACCTCAGGAGCAAAACGAATACTACCACAGTGTTTAGCACGCAAAATTGGTCTGGTAAATGATATTGTCATTTATGTTGCATTTTTGATGCAGTCCAGTGTAATTATTAAAAAGTACATGAGTACAGTAAAGCTAACTTCGATGTATTCAGAGAAGGCCTGGGAAATAGTCACGAACAGCTGATAGTACTAGAAGATGTGAACCAACTTTGGAATGAATTTAAAGAACTATATTATATAGCCCAGGAAAACCATATTCCTCTTAAAATAAGGACTGGTAACGCGAAAAGGGGCAAACCGCCATGGTTTATTAATGAAATCAAACGAGCAATTAGAGATAGAAACCGTCTCCACACATAATTAAAACGCAATAGAAGCGATCAAATTAACTAACAATATAACACTGGCAGAAGAAAAGTGAAAACACTCATAAGAAATAGGCAAATAAGAAGTGTGATTGGACCTTTGAAAAAACAGGCGGGTGTAATTATTTCAAATATTATGGGTATGGCAAATATTTTAAACGAGTTTGTCAGTTCAGTTTCACCATAGGATATACTAATAACAACACTATCGAGGATATACAGGTCCGACACCCATCACTAAGGAGCCTAGAAGTAAATTCACGACTAGTTTTCAAAAAATTAAAGAAAATGAACTCGTACTCTTAAGACTCCTGGCGACGATCAATTTTTCCCCCAAATCTTGAAACATGTCTAGAATGAGGTAGCAGAGTCACTTTCTCTCATTTTTATCAAACCTCTCAAGCATGGCATCGTTCCTGATGATTGGAGGGAAGCTAAAGTCACACCTATTTTTAAGAAGGGGTGTAAAAACCATGCCGTTATTACAGACCCATTAGCTTAACCTTAATTGTTGGAAAGTTGCTCGAAACGATCATTAGAGACAAACTAGTAAAGTTTCTTGAAAAGACTAACCTAATACGAGATAAAGCATGGTTTTAGGTCTAAGAGATCGTGCTCAACACCTCTAATTGACTTTTACCATAACTTTTTCAACCTATATAACGATACTAAATCATTAGATATAATATACCTAGACATGAAAAAAGCATTTGACAAAATTCCCCACCAGAAACTCCTGAACAAAGTGCGTACGCTAGGAATTAACGGTAATATATATGGGTGGATTAGTAGCTGTTTAAAATACAGGAAACAGAGTGATAATAAATGGCGTGGAATTTGACTGGGTATCTGTTACCAGCGGTGTTCCTCAGGGATCAGTCCTTGGGCCTATTTTATTTATTATATACATCAATGACATAAACGTGGGAATAAATAATATCATATCTAAGTTTAAAGATGACACGAAAATAAGTAACTCAGTATTATGCGAAGAAGACAGGGCTAGTCTGCAAGCTGATATAAATAAAAGTACCAAATGGTCAGAAAAATGGCAAATGCCCTTTAATATAGCCAAGTGCTAAATCCTTCAGTGCGAAACAAAAAACAAAAAATACTACACAATGCAAGGCGAATTAATAAACACAACTTCGCAAGTTAAAGATTTAGGAGTAATAATTACAGAAAACCTAAAAACATCAAACCAATGCGCAGCTGATGGAAAGAAAGCTAACACAGCACTAGAATTTATAAAAAGAAACTTTACTTATTTTATTCAAGGAGGTAATTATGCTACTATATAAAAGTATTATCAGACCCCATCTTGAATACGCTGTACAATTCTGGGTCCCTTACATATTAAAAGACATAGATAAATTAGAAGTTGTACAACACAGAGTGACAAAACTTAGCCCGTCATTACGGAACAAACCTTAGCACAAAAGGTTGAAAAAACAATCTATTTTCCGTCCAAAACGAAGTCTAAGGGGGCAGTTCATTGAGTGCTTCAAAATACTCAAGGGTTTTAACAATGTTAATGCCAATAACCTGTTAACACTAATAGGGGAGTGTCCCACCCGTGGACATGATTTAAAGCTTCAGGGTAAAAGAGCTATTCTGGATGTAATAAAAACTTCTTCACTTACTCGATTATTAATAAGTGGAATAATTTGCTAAACGATGTAGTAAACAGCAGAAAAATAGACTTATTTAAAATGAGAATAGATAAACGCCTAGCTAATATTGGAATTATTTAGCATAAGATTCAGAAACAAACAAACAAAAAACAAAACAAACTATAAAATAAAATAATATTACAAAAATATAACTCTCTTTCAGGTGTATGTATGTGTTTGTTTCCATATTCGTCTTATTTAATTACTATCCTCTGCAAATTTCCTTCAGGTATTTTCTACTTCCACCTGTAAGGTAATTTTCCCCACATTATTTCATGTACGGCTTTTACCGGAGGGAGTGGAGGATGGGGGAGAGCCTACATCTTTTCTATCCTTTGCTTCTACTATTCTATGTAGTGTATATGTGCTGTAGACCTAAGGCCAGATCGCCTTAGTCAGGGCCGTGGGACCCGTATGATCTCTGTATCTATGTAACTCTCTTTAACTCTCTTAAAATCTTTCTCTCTACTCAATCTCTTTCTCTCACAATCGATCTCTTAATCTCTCTTTCTTTCAATATCTCTGTCCCATTCTTACTCTATCAATTTCTATCGACCTTCCTCTCAATCTCTCTCACACACTCTGCCTCCTCTCTCTACCTCTCTGTCTCTTTAGCACTCTCTTTACCTCTAACTCTCTCCCAATCTCTCTGTACCACTACTCAAATTATATCTTTAATTTCCTCATACCTTCTCTCTCTATCATTCCATTGTTCAAACACACACTCTTTCTCTTTCTCTTTCTTTCTAAAACGCTCTTATTCAAACTTTCTCTCTTTCTTAAAATCTCTCTCGTAATCTCTCTCAATCTCTCAAACTCTCTTTTAATCTGTCTATTTCACCATCTCTTTCCTTATCAGTCTCAATCTCTTTATATATCTCTCCCTCTTCGCTCTAAATGTCTCTTTCCCATATCCTTTACCCTTTTCATCTTATTTTCACTCTCTTTCCCAATCTCTCTCTATCCGTATACCTCTCAATCTCTCCCTCCCGACTGATTTCTAAAATAATATACATTTCACTCTATCTCATTATCTAACTTCTTCTCTGCGTGTCTCTCTCCTCTTATCACTCTTCTTATATGTTAATCTCTAACTCTCTTTCCGTATCTCTCTTACAATTTTAATATTATCGCTCTCCTGATCTCTCTTTTTCTATTTTACATTTTCTTTCTAACTTTCTCTCTCTTTCTAAATATCTCTCTTTCTCCCTCTTAGACTTTCTATCCCTCTACTTATCAATAACCCTCTCTATTTCTCTCATTATGACTCTTCATCTTCGTATCTATCTTTAGCCCTTATCACTCTCCCTTTCTGCATCTCTCTATCTGCCTTGCTTTATATCTCTCCTAATCCGAATCCCACCTTGTCTCTCACTGAATTTCTCCTTTATTCGCCTTTATTCCCCCATTCTTTGTTGAATTCTCTCCCTCACGCTCTAGCTATCTTTATATCTCCCTATAGCTATTTTTAATCTCTTTATTCCTTTCTTTCTAACTCGTTATCTATCAGTTTCTCTCCTCAGCAATCTCTGTACAAAACACCCAATATCCAATAATTTCACTCTCAAATTCTCTCTCGTTCGTGACCTCTTCCTCCTTCCGTCTCTCTCTCTCTCGTATATATATATATATATATATATATATATATATATATATATATATATATATATATATATATATATATATAAATAATGAAAAGACTCACGAAGTGGCACGTAAGGAAAGCAATAAAATGAAAATTAACCCAGAGGAAAATGAAAAGGTGAATCCAAGCAATTTTGAACTTTTTATAGAACTGATAACCCATCGGTTTTCAATTACCAAAATCGTCTTATCTTGCTATACTTTGAACCAATTTTTGTCTCATTCGTATTTTTAACAACTTAATATGAATCCACTTTATATAAAATGTTATTCCACAATAATACAAAGAAAAAAGGTGGAGTATATCCTATAGAAGGTTCTATTTGTAATTTACCTTAATTCTGGCAAACTGGTAAATATGTATCTACTATAATTTACTTACACAAGTATAATATTAGAAGATTTGAAATAAACAGCGCTTTATTTTATACATTTATCTGAAAATAACCACCCCATTGACTGGAATTCTGCAAAATTCCTTGATCATTCCGCTGATTTCACAAAAATAAATATTGTTGAGTGTTCCTTATTTTGCATCTTACCCAATATAAACATTTCCCCTGGATTATTTAAACTCGACCCTGTTTTATAAAAAACTTGTAGTAAATGAAATAACTTCATAATGCAGCCTATTGTCACTCTTTATTAGTGTAATATCATTCGCATTGCCTCCTCCACCACGTGTCTCTGTTGTGACTGTGGATTAGCTCTTAGCTAATCCACTGCTTTGGAAGCTTCTTGCTTGTCATTCTCGAGCTGAGTGATCGTTTTTCTCTCTCTCCTTCCCTCCATCTTTCTATCTAATCTACAATTGACATTCACAAGAGAAAATATTAACTTATGTAAGCTTGTAAAGAGACGTTATAAAGCAAAAGTTATGTTTTAATATCTGAGGTGTGTTCGGCCGCTATACGGGAATAAAACCCAATTAATTATACCAAGTATCTCAAATTAAAACTTTAATTTCATTAAAATATTACAATTTAGTTTTTTAGTCTTTTCTCTCTGCACATTTTCTCAACTGTTTAAATTTGTTTAGTCAAAGGATTTTAATAAAATTATTTTGCATTTATCATGTTCTTCCTTCTCTTCCTTAATTATAATTAATAGAATCTTGGTTTAGGCGCCTCAAATCATCACTAATATTAATTTTTTCTTAGCTTTTCTGTCAATTTTCTTATTTTGATTCGTTAAGAGATTTTTTAAGTATTTATCTTCAATCAATTAGCTTCGTTTATTACTAATTACCTACTTTAAAGAGATTATTTTATTTTAGAACTTTTATTTCCCTAATTTTCTATATTAATGTCAAATTTGCGAATATTTTGAGACTTTATCATCTAATTTCCTCATTTTTTCAATGCGTTTTTACTGATATGGATCATTAAATAAGCTTAAATTGCTAAGGTACATAACCATCTCCAATATTCTTTACCTACTAGAATTTTATACACGGCTGGCATAATCTTCCGCATTATATTGGAATGTTAAATAAAATTGTTAACTTTATTTAAAAAAATATTTCAGCGCATAAAAAATAGCAGTTAAAATCGTCTACATACTCATCACCATATGTGGGAGAAAGACATAGATCTAACTTGAATTTATTTTCAGACAATATATGTATAACTGTTATCAAACATAGAGAATTTGTGTTCGGCAAATCGCTTTGCAGTGAAAAGCAGGAATTAAAGAACCTCAAAAGTTGCCAAAAGCGCAGGGGAATATTCAACTGTCGGAGGGAAAACTTCATTTTGCCAAAGAAGTCCTGACAAGAAGATATTTCTAAGGACCGACTGTTTCGGCCTTTACGATTAAACTTCAAGGGAAGCTTTCGCAAAGGAACCCCAAATCCCCTTAAACTCAATGAGTTAATTCTAGTTTCAGGTTATCAAACTCCTCATGAAAGACTCACACCCTTTTTTTGACTTTTATTGAAGAATTACTCTGAGTAAATTTAGCAAAAATTTAGCAATAATTTATAAAATTATGGCCTGGCAATTGTATATATGTATACCTAATATAAGTATCAAAAAAGTTGTAAAATTGAACTTTCTATCTTTGAAGAGAAACCAATGAACCATTTGACCAGTCGAAAAGATGACTCTTGTAAAACGTGAATAAACTTTTCCTCGTGTAAAAATGACACCTTTGGAAGCACAAAACCCTTCTTGTCTGTGATAATCACATCTTTAATTATTCAGTTAATTAATTAATTGAACTACCGAAACTTTTTAACCACGGATAACGTCCCAGACTGGATCATAAATTCACATGATAATCGGAAATACCATAGCTGACAAACCTGAAGACACCAAGGCTGGTCTTTTTTGCAAGGTGAAATTAAGTAGTGGCAGTTTCAGCGTATTGTACCATCAAAAAACTAGCATGTAACGGTTCATCTCCCATTGACGACCCATCTATTCCATGGGGATTTTATGGGTGTTTCTGGATTTATCATTGATCAATTTCAGTGTACACCTCACTATAAGAAAACTTAATCCTCTCCTCCGATCGAAGTCTGCTGTCTCTGTCATTGGTATTTCGCATATATCTCTTTCCCTTTTTTCATTCTATGTGACGGATATGTGCGTCATTTTTTTCGGTACTTAAATCTGATTCATTTTCCTACAATTCATTTCCTGGCTCTCATTATATCCTCCTCTCTCCTTATATGATCATGAGAGAATGGCTCTCAGATAACTCTTTAAAGCTCAGCCACAATAAAAGTTTCATATAGTTTCCACCTCTCTTAACCTTTCTCTCTGTAGTGTACTATTTTTTAACCATGTTGGGTCCTCAGTTTACATTCCATGTTTAATATTCACTTTTCACCCCAAATTCTTGTTACCGTTGTCTAGATGTCTCATCTCCGCTTCCTTGGAAACCTTTGGCCTTACACTTTGATCATAGAAGTGTAAAACCCGCTACCTATGATTTTAATCCTCGACTTGTGTAATTCCCTATTTGATTCATATCTTTCTTCTACTTTCTTACCAATGTAACTGGTTAAAAACTAGGTAGCGTCTAGCCTTTCCACTAGGGGCTGTTTGACTCGTGCAATTCCATTGCTCCGAGAATCGCGCTGGTTCCCAATCCGAGTATTGTTTTTACGATACTTCTTACTCCGAAACTCTCAGAGTTCCATGAGGGCCCTTAGAGGATCTCTCTCTTAGTTGAACATCTTGTAGTCGTTTGTGTAGTTTGAGTGAACGTGAAATTTCAATCGGCGTCCCGAAGACGTGAAATGATCTGCCTGCCACTATACACTTTTCTCCCTCTCATGTTTCCTTAAAGATTGGCCCCTTCTTTCATGGCTGCTTACTCTACTACGTTGCTTTGATTGTTCACCAATAGGGGAGTTGCTATTTTATGTTTTTGTTATATAATACGTGAAATAAGAGGAATACGGATGTTGAATATTAAACTAAGGATTTGCTTGTTGAAGGGATTAAATGCAACAAACAATGTTGAATATTAATTGACAAATTTTATTTTCTGTGAGATGGAATAAATGTTATTGAATCCCTCATGGCTGACATAAATTATGCTTTTACAAGAAATAATTTCTAAATACGACACATGACAAAAAATGTACAACTCACAGTATTAATATAATAGATTTTAGAAGAAAAATTATCACATCGACTTAAAAGCAAATAAAATAATTGTACGGCTTTATTATATTATATACAGGAAATGTAGAGCTAAAGCGAATGGAAGTATAATCCATTTATAAGATGAGCTACATATATTTTGCCTTATTCCAGATGGCGAAAACACATCTGCTTTCATTTCGAGGGAAATAAGTTTGGCAAATTAATTTATTTAATAATGTATATCATGAAAAGCACTCCCTTATATTTTTGTTTCTTAATTTCAGGCTTGTTATAAAATAACAAGAACGAGTCACATGCACAAAATATAAACAAAAGTACACAGACAGATTGTAGGCACATATAGAGGTAAGTAAGCAATCACATGTATTCGGTCACAATGTCCCGACGAGGGAATTATTGCTAAGGGAAACGAATATGAAAAGCCATATTCGTGAGGATGGAGAAGTTTAGATTAGAATATTGAATAGAATCTATCTCCAGGCTTACGAAACTGAGTCACTAAATTTATGTAAGTGAAACAAAAAGTGAAGGTCAAGCGAAGCAGTCTTCCAAGTTTTCAAAGATTGAATTTCATAAATTGGAAAAACACAATTCAAAGCTAATAAAAGTCGAAGGCATCGTGATTCTTAAGTTATTTTTTATTGATTTCATTGCAATTTTTTGTGAATTGTTTCTCATATTTATTCCTTTTACTTTCTTTAGTAGATAATGGAAAAGTATATTAGAAAGAAAGAGAGTAAAGTTTAGTCAGATATATTTTGTCACAAATATACCTGGATCGATGTTTCAAACCATCGTTTGAACGGAATGTAGTTTTCGAAGTAATCCTGGATGACTGTAAAGCGATGATTTGCAGCAGCAACAATTTCGTCTATGATCTGTTAGCTTTAATTTTACTTTACTTTTCTTCTATTTTGTTCGCACTGCCTGATAATAACTTAAAAGAGATTAATGATTAGTTGTTACTACTCGCAATAATTTTATCTTCTTTGTATGTATATATAAATATATATATATATATATATATATATATATATATATATATATATATATATATATATATATATATATGTTAAAAGAGAAAGAAAGATTGTAGGTGAGTGAGTAAGTGAGACAAAAACATGAATTTTATAGGAGGGAAAAGGAAACATTGCAAGACACAAGGATCACGGAAAGCAAGAAACAGCACAATGAAGGCAATCCATACTGAGAAGAGGGAAATAATGCTATGAAAAGAATTAATTAACTTGGTCAGAAAGTTATTTCTCTTGCACAATATGGTTATATAGTCTACATTGTACAGTTTTTGCACCTCACTTTCTCCTTCGAGTAGTTTTTAAAATGATGAAATTAAATATGGCAAAAGCCTTGGATTACTTATTATTTTCTTAGGAAACGTCGCGCAAGCTTTTTCGCGGTATTTTCCTATGTCGTTCTGAATTTCCATTTATCTTACATCTGGGACTTCCGTACAGTCTATTATTGTTCTCACTTCCAGTGGTGCGGAAGTGCGAACCAAGATTTGAAGGAGTGCTGGTGTCAAACGTTGCGCTACGTGTCCGCAATTTCTTTTATTGCATGTTATTATATATTGTGAAGATATCTTTGCATGTACTCGCTATTATGCCTGTACATTATTGTATAGATATTGAGAAGACCCATATCCTTCCATTGTTGAGCTCTATTGTGTCAGTTAAGGAAAGTGTTGAGTGAGCTAGCAACGATTATGCGACTGTTTAACGAAGCAATGGCCAGTCTCCACTCCAGCAGTTTAGATGTTCAGCCCCATAAAACCAACCCAGAACGACAAAATTAAACATAGAAAACCAGTGAAAAGCTTATGGAGAAGGAAGTAATGAAGGTGCCAAGTCTTACAGGCGTCGAATTGAAGAAATTCATCCAGATTTGTTACAATTGTCTGAACAAACGATACAGGAGCGCTGGTTAAACATCTTTACTTGCCTGCCGTCCGCCAAACCAAGAAGCCTTTTCTTACTAAAAAATGAATTCAATGAGTGGAACTCACATCAGTGGGGTAAAGTGGTGTTTAGTGACAAATTGTTGTTTTACGTCTTAAGGCAGAAGCCATGTACCCTTCGAGGACCCCGCCATCCTGACCGATATGATGAAATGAACAGCTGGAATGTGGTCAAATACTCTGAATTTGTAATGGGTGGTGTTCTTTTATTGATTCTATGGGGGGGGAGAGGATTGTATTTCCATGCCAGGAACAGAACAATGAATGAAGAAAGCTATAAAACCTTCTTTCAAGATCAATTTTTTAAATTTTTCCCACTTCTACAAGCGTGAAATTTTCCACATGTGTCGTCCTCTTGCCATCGACCTCTAGAAATCCGTGATTCTTTGGTGGAGAAAAGAGGTCAGGTCTTGGAATGGCATGGAAACAGTCCAGATCTGAATCCTATTTAAAACTGCTGGGGGTAAATTAAAAGCTAGTTGAGAGATACCCCCACAACTTTCCTGCCCACGCTCAAGGACGATTACAGGGATTCTTGATATGGACGCCAGTTGCTTCCAGAAATTGGCCGAAAGCTTGCTAACACGATCTTAGAATGGGCATAAATAAGAATGAAAGGATGAGTAAATTAAATTAAATTAAATTTGTAATAATTTTTAAATTGTCCATGTTTTTAGGAGACCGCGTTTTGGGTGAGCCGCTCGAGCAGGGATTTCAGTGGCGATTATATATATAACGATCGAATTAATGGACGCAAATTTCAAGCGAATTAAAAACAGGATAATCCTGATAGATCCGAAGACGCGTATTCAAATTTATTGCAAACCTTTCAGGATTATAACAAATTTCATCATCACTGCTAAAGAACCAATACAAAATGCCAATGAAGCTATGTACATAAAAAAAGGTTTTAATAAATGAGGATCAAATCGTTAAACATGCGAAATTTTAAACGAATGAAATACAATGAGAGTAAGGATAGGAAAACCAATGAAGGAATGGATATGAAATTGGAGCAAAATTAAGAATTAAATCTTTTACAAAAAATATATATTTTACTAACAAAGTAACATGCTTCTTAATAGGCGACTGTATATAATGAAACATATAAAGAGTTATTATTTAAACAAGGTTGAAGTTTTTTAATGCAAAGCGACTCTAGCAGGTAAAAGTATGAGATTTTGCTTAACGCATCAAGCATCCTGAACTTCTTGATGCTCACCTTAGAACCACATTGCGAGATATGTTTTTGAATCGGAGATGGGTCAGATTTACCAAGGTGACTTCCAGTAAAAACCGGCATGCCCTCTATTAACAAGTTGCGTACATCCAGTAACAAGCGGTGTGTCTTCCAGTAACAAGCAATGTGCCTTAAGGATCAGTGCTTGGACCAGTACCCTTCCTTATATACATTAACGCCTTAGATATCGAAATAATGAACAAGTTATCAATGTTTGCAGATGATACTAAAATCGGAGGCCGTGTAAAAACATACGAAGACTGTGCATTGATTCAAGAAGACATAAACAAACTGGTTGAATGCACGAGCTAATGGCAAATGGCAAATGAATTTTAACGTCGCCGAGTGCAGCTCCCTCCACATTGGTAAAAACAATGTAAGAACCAACTATAAACTGGGCCGGACTGACATACCAAACGTCAATATGGAAAAAGATCTCTCTGTAAAAATTTCCAGAGCGATCTTAAATCAAGTAAACATTGCATGGAGGTAGTGAAAAAGGCAAACAGGATACTTGATCTAATTGATCGTACATTTCCATCAAGTATAAAAGGTGTATTCTAACACTTTACAATGCACTTGTGAGGCTACATTTGGAATATTGCGAGCAGTTTTGGCCACCACATCTAGAGTGCGACAGAGAAAGATTAGAGAGAGTGTAGCATCGAATGACCAATATAATTCTTTATTTGATATCAAAGAGGTACAAGTTTACTGCAGGGCAACTTGGTAGATCTGACTAATACCCGATACGAAAACAATTCTCGCAATATGGTTCTAAGGTGACACTCAAGGACTTAAAGGTGTTTGATGCGGTAATCAAAATCTTATAACTTTACCTGCTAGAGTCGCTTTGCATTAGAAAACTTCAACCCTTTTTAAATAAGAACTCTTTATATGTTGCACTCGCTTGGTCTCATCGGTTGACATTTTAAAACAACTCTAAAAGTTGTATTCTAACAGTTTATAATGCAGTTGTGAGGCCATATTTGGAATACTGCGTGCAGTTTTGGTCACCACATCTAGAGTGCGACACAAAAAGATTAGAGCGAGTGCTGCATCGAATGACCAATATGATTTCTCACTTGAGATCAAAGAAGTACGAGGTTAGTCGTAAAGCTCTAAATCTGTTCTCTGTCAGACAGAGACACATACGCTTGGACATGATAGAGTTATGTAAAATCGTTCATGGTTTTGAAAATATAACACAAGAAAATTTCTAATAATTATATAAAATGAATCAACGCGTTGTCACAACCTTAAGCTTGAGGGAAGTTATTTTCAGGCCGACGAAACGAAATTCTTCTTCAACAGAACTATACGAATCTAAAATAATCTACCAAATGCTGTGGTTAACGCAGCTAGTATAGGTTCATTTAAAGACAGACTTGATAAATGGATGATGATAAATCCTAACCAAGACTTGTTTTACAGTAGTTTAAAAAAGGGCGTTGGAAAATAATAACTAATAAACTTGGAATCTGCTTTTGTAGACCATATTTTTCCCATAATCCCACTGGTAGCCTAGTAAGCATCAGTAGGTCTGTTGTTACCAGTCTTTCGATGTAATCTCGATGAAATTCTTTCAGATCTACCCAATATGTAGCCCACATATCATACAGTGCTACTGCATGTACAAGGAAAACCGTATATAACTTTTGATCACATAATGGTGGGTGGTTGATTTTTTAACTATTATAGTGATCCCATTCTTAAGTAGTTACTGAGAAAAATACAGACAAATAATTAAGGTTAGTCCTAAGTCTTTAGTTTTAACAATTCATTTTTAAGTCTTCGGATTGACTATCAAACTTTTGAAAGGAAAGGAAGACCTTTCATTTGTTAATGGTTTATAAAGGAGTCAGAGTATTTTCTATTAAGAATTAAGCTAATTTATTTTTGAAAAAGCGATTTAGGAAACCATTGGAGGCAAAGAATTTTGTTAAGAATTTGAATTCCAAATGAAGAGATGTAAATGTGGAACGAAACTGCAAGTAAGCTTCAGTTTGAATTTGCTGTATGTACTTAGAGGTTATGCACTATTTGGGTGGGTGGTTTGAAGTGCCTTTTTCGTCGATCTGTTATCATGTTTTGTGTTATGATTCGGGTATGGGTGGATGTAAGGACTTGAACTCTGCTCAGTTTGCAGTCATTTTTATTAAATAGTTATTTTAACTAGTTAATTAGTATCACAAACCATAATTAACTATAGAATGTACAATCCCCACCCCAAGTACATCTGCAGGGGAAATTCTACAATTGATCCGAATGTAGATGAGTGGTATACTCTCTATAAAATTAATACCAATCTTAATATAAATTCAACCAGTAAAAGAGAGTGGATGGAGAAACACGTGAAGAAATTCGCTATGTTAATCTATCTTGACGATCTGAGAAAAAGATTCAAGGTCTGCACCCTAATATTCAGCAATTTACGACTATTTTATTTTTTGTGTTTTCTGCAAATTTCTGAAAAAAGTAAAGGAAAAAAATCTTTCCGCCCGCAAATTGATACTAACCTTGAGGCTCCAAATCCGATGGAAAAAGATTGAAAAAATTTAATTTATAACTTGTAGATAGCAAAACGCCCGAGGTGGAAATTAATTCAGGTTATAAACTTAATAAATGCTAGCACGAGTGTTAAACGAGGAATTATTTTCAAATTCACCCTAACCAGTCAACAAGCAAATGGTTAGAAAATGTTCCTGCCCAGAATAATGCATTGGGGCAAGATATTAATATGCTCTCATGAATAATTAGATTGGCCATGTCAAAAATTAATTAATTTGTAATTAAGTGTGATGATCCGGTGCAGATCTGTTGACTATTGCTAATTCTATTTGCGTGTATCTTATTTTGCGTAGTATATATATCCTGTATCATTTTATCTTGAGCTTTGAGGTCTGGCCATGAAATGTGGGTCGGGAAACTATCATGTTATATTGACATTCTCGGTCGCTTCATCAAACTTATTAGAAATTATCATATTATTCATAAACGTTTATGACTATAACCTGTATTTTCTAATATGTTTGAATATTGTGTTAAAATGTTTGAATTACTTAGTATTTTACTAAATGCTGTGTAATTAATAAAATGGTATGTTTTCTAAAATCATAATTTACCCAATATTTCATGTTACAGCTTAAATTTATAACTATTATGTTTTTAATATCTGCCTAAATAATATGAGTAAACTAAAGAACTAAAGAACTAAGGAACCACTAAAACGATATCAAGAGAAAAGGGGCTTTATATTAAGGAATAGAAGTGGCAAAAAATGTTTTAAGACACCTAGAGAAGACAGCTGTATCCTTGGCTCTTCACCGCCGCATCACAGAAAACATCTTATGAACTAGCTAGAGAGTTCAATGAAGCTTCAAGTTTAGAAATATCCCCAAGAATATTTAGAAAAAGACAAAAGTTCAAAGGCTAAAATGATGCAAGGAGGGAAACAAAGGATGTCCATCTGAAGTAAACAGATCAAATCGTCTTTAGTCAGTCAAAGATCAAAAATGTGTGACTCTTGAACAAAGGTCTAAAGTTATCTGGTCACGTTTATAAGAAAACTTATAATAGTGTTGCTTTGCATGTAATTTATATAATTTAATTTAAATATAGCTAAAAATAAAATTATTAAAAAGTAACAATTAATCCAGATTTTCAGATTTTTTCTTGTGAGGCGAAGAGCTCGAGATGCATGTAACTCTGTTTATAGTGTACCAACCATGAGGCATAGAAGTGGTTCTATTATGGTACGGGTCTGAATGTGTTCATTAGAGCCGATGAAATTATTTTGTATTACAGGAAATAATGAACACAACTTATACCACCATGTTATCACTACTTATAGAGCCATCTATCGAGAAATTGCACCCTACAACATCGAGAAATGAAGTTTTATTTTAGCATAACTTGCCCTATGCCATACATTGTACCAAACCACAAATATCCACTTACATTATATAAATGATTCCATATGGTACTTTATTCTTTGGGCCAAGGGTATTTAATTTTTCCCCAATTCAAATGAGACTGAAACCGCGCGCAATTCCATAGTTATTATCGCTTCCCGTCCCTAGGGTGGTCACTTTCGATCTTTAGGAATAAGAGAAGTCGATAACTCTGTTATTCTCTACCTTTGGTATGAAGGTTAACATAAATACAGAAAACTGAACAACAAAATGCAAAAGAAAATTACTTATCATTATGCAGAGAAAGATTTTTTAGCAATGATACTTTTTAGTTAGTAAAAAGAGTTAATGAGTCAAAAACCTGGAATGGATACTATGGTATTTGATTATTGTAAGTTTTAAATATAAAAATAAGATTAATCTTCAAATTACGAGTGACCCCAATAAAAACAATATATGAATATCCATTCAAGGGCTGTTATTATTTAGGCAAGGTGAGAAGTCGATTTGGAATATAATGCAAGTACGTGTGCTTTAATAAAAATCTTTTCGAGGGATAAAGAGGTCGAGTGCTCATGTATGGTGTTTATTTCAAAATAAGGGCACCCTCTCCAAGAAGGAAGTCTAATCTGTCCGAGATTAAATTATGAAATGAAAAGTGGATTTCAGTATGTACAATTTTGAGACTCTCGTCTCCCTTCAAATTAGCGGCCAGATCAGGTTGTTAGTCTTCTTTATAAAATCAACTCCCTTAAAAATTGATTCAACTTGTCCTTCTTTGTTAATTACAACAACATCCAAGCAACTTATTATAATTACTTCAACCAACCTATCCGCAATACTGTCCACTCTAAATATTTTTTCGGTATTTTTTAATCTAACATAAATATTATGTTCGAGTATTCTTTAAATTTTTATATAACCCATTTAATTGAGGTAAATTGAATTTACCTCAATTTTACTTTTCATTTGAAAGGTATTAAAATTTTGAATGGTTGTAAGCTACAACTGTTTTGGTTTTTCCCCATCTTGTCATTAAATAGGTGTGGCTGATAGATTAATTAACAAAAATCCGTATACAATCCTTTTTATCATTTAATTTTAAATATCTTCTGATCTTGGCTCAAAGGAGAATGTGCCGCAAGTTACACTGACTCGAGTAGCAAATAAATAGCTCGCAATGCCCCTTATGGGTTACGTACAGGTTGCATTAAATAATTCGACCGCAACTATCTACCACTACACGGTTCTCTCGCGTGCACCAATCCTAGCCAAGAACTTGTATTGTTGTGCACTAGCTAAAATCACCGGGTTTTCATCAACTCGCGAAAATCGGTTAAAAACACAATCAAGCCCTATATTCCAGCCACTCCTCTTCATAGCCATTCCAGACCGCATTTGCTTCCACTGGCAAAGCTAAAACCATGGAAGAGTAATTTATCACAAAGAAAAGAAAGTTTTTTCCGGCAATATCGATCATCAATGGCTTTACTGTTGCACCTGTTTTCAAAGAATTTTACTACCTCCAAGATGGTTTCTACCTTCTGTTATTTAAACTGAGTTTCTAAGTTTGATAGATACTGTGTAGCCTTTTCTATAATCACAGATTTACTTCAGTTACAAAAGTGTTTTTTCAAGTTTGATTTTCTAAAGGCTTATAATCAAATACTGTAGAAGAAACGAGCGTGGAGAAGAATGCAGTCAGTTTCCCTCTCGGATCATCTGAGTTTTTTGCCATTCCTCTTATTTTGAGATCTTTAATCCATACTCTGCTCTTCTTAAGATCACTTCTAGGTGATATTACCTTTGGCTTTCTTTATAGGCAACATTATGATTTATTTAACTGGCCACTAATTTCACCTTTGTCACAATAAGAAAGTATTTGATCGTTTACTTGCTTATATCGTAAAACTAATTTCATAGATGCAAATTAATAGGGCGAGGGTCTTATTCGTCAGACTTATTCTAACCGAGATATATATGCTACAAAATCTATACAGGCGATTTCCCATGGATGGCTTTCTCGGTTTGAGGAGCCTAAACCTATAATTTGAACAATGCGATTAACTTTCGCTCCAGTATTTTTATCGAGCTTACAAAGCTCTTAGGCATTCAGCATATTTTTACATTGATATATATTCTGAGAGGAATTGCGATAGCGGAGCTGTTCCACTGACTAGCAAAGAGAAATTTGATTTCTCGTTCGACTACAAATCAATGGTACCATAAGCTAACCTACGTATTTCTTGCCATCCGTTCACATACTAAGCTTGATGATTCGATAACTAGAGCACAAGCTCTTAATGGCTGCTCTCTGCGACTAGCCTGTACTTTATCTAGTCTCAACGATGTTTTTCTAGCTCTAAATTTGTTTGTGGATGCTAAAAATCACATGAGAGACTTGTGCCCCACTTTGAACTTGTTTTGTTCCTATGTGTTATGGTAAAACTCAAAACACTTCCAAAATTTGTATAAATAATTCTAGTGGTCTTATCGCTTAAAAGTAAGAATAAAAATTCTTTCACTGTCCAAATTAGCCCGAATTACCTCCGGACAATTTCTTTTAGAAAATTTATTAAGTATAAGTATAGTTTACAGACTATACTTAATAAGATTTTAAAAGTTTAGAAAAATAAGTTCTGGTATGAGTTTTTCTGCAATTTTTGAGTTTCTAATTTCTAGATCCAGACACTGAAGAATGATTCACGAATCTAAAAGCATGAATGATTTTCTCGTGAGAATCCACGAGAAAAACAAAATCTTCCTTGCTGTCTCACTTCCTCTCCTCTCGTTATAGTCAGAGAGGGAAAGTTTCTTAAGACTGAAATTCTATAAACAAAGCAGAATAATGGATTAAGAAAAATGAGTGTTTCTAAAAATAACAAGGGAGCTTAATAAATAAATTGACACATGATTAAAAAGTAGATAAAAATAAACTAAATGAAAATACAAAGGTCGAAGTAATAAAAGTAAAGAAAAAAATGTATTAAATAAAAAAATCGACTACTTTAAAAGAAGAAAACAAAATGTTGATGAAGTGAGAGTGAAAATTCAATTTCAATGCTGAGTTACAAAACGGAATAGCAATGCCAAAGTCCATTGTTACTTTTGTGGAGATAACACCCTTGAGATTGCGAAAACTCCCTCTAAAAAGAAGATCTAGCCTGGCTTTTTGAAAGTTAGAGGAACTTATTTGACATTCAAGGAGTGGATCTTCCATGACTTAGTATTCTAGGTGTGTTTCTCGGCCTCTTAATTCTTAATCACCTCTGAAATCCTGCAGTTTCTTATGTATTGCTTTTTCTGTCTATTCGTAAACGCTTTGTGTCCAATCTGTTTCTTTATAAGTAACTTCGCGGGCGTTTTGCTAACTAAGGCACCCATGTCTTAAAAAATGCGGACAATTTTCTCTTTTTTACAAACACCACAGAAAAAGAGCGTTTGTTTTTTAAGACATTATTTTAAATGTCATAAAATATATTGAACGAATTTGTGGCGTTCTACATCCGTCCAAACTAAGGAAAATTTTTATTCCTACTCTAGTTATGAAGAAAAAAATTGAAATGGATAACTTACATAAAAAATAATTTTACGTGCTATGCTAAAATGTTTAAATATCGTGGGAGATATCAAAAGTGAGTGGCGGAAAAATAAAAGCAATTAGCTTCACTTTCAGACTCAAAAGAAATTGAAGTCTAAAAATGAAGAAACTCTGCGAAAAAGCATGAAATTTAGCTCTATTTATTTATTTTATTTTAATAGTGCGCCAGACGGTCAGGCAAACAGCTACATCCATAACTTGGGTTTCTTTGATGGACGCGTTGCTTTTATTATATTCATCCACTTTAATTGGAATTCAGTACTGAGTTTTGTGATGGCCATTTTAAACATAGATTTTAAATCTTCAAACCATTTCCTCACCTCTGAGGACGCGTGTTTTTGCTCGTTATGCTTCCTTTTACTTCTTGTTTGATTTTCAAGTTTACATTTATCTATATTTGCTTATGCTTCTCTAAAGTGATGCCAGTGGGATGTTTATTCATCCAGCTAATTTTGATTTATATCTAAATATTTAATGGCGATAAATAGGTACAAGCATCGATGGAAACGCGTACCACTTGTCTTGTAATGTCCGAACCCTTTTGCCGGCAGTTTTATCAGGGAAAATGCATACAAACGATTAAATTGGACAATATGGCAATTTTATTTAAACTTCTGCTACAATCTGTATTTATGTTCCTAAATCTGAGTCCTATAATTCTTTTGTGCGGACTTTTGAGCTTGAAATTGCTGGAGTTTTTCCTCTTCTCAGACCAAGTTTATTGGAAAAGTTGTATGTCCATTATTCTAGGAGTGGTTCTGGTTTTGGACAAGCTCATCATGTCCTAACATGTTTTCATGAGGTTTTCTATTTTATTTACTTCTTTATTTGGCTATCACCTTCAGCATTCCTCCTTTAGTATCTCCCCCCCATTATTCTTGGAAGAGTTCCTTCCTGCTTGCTATAAACACCTCCATTACCATTCTTTTCATCTTTCTTTAATAAATGGATATGACACTCTTCTGCTAATACTTAAATGGTCTATAGCTTTCTTCTCCCAAGAAATGCAAACATTTCGCTCAATTAATCTTCTCTTCCACAAACCTACCCACCTAAAATGGACTGATTCCCTGCCAACACAAACATAAAAACGATGAAGGGAATATAGCTATTTAATTTCGGCAGAAAATACTTTCAAAACTATTATTAAACTAACCTCGGCTATTGTTACTATAAAAGATAGCGAAGAATTCTGTGAGGTAAAAAATTTGAATATTACAATGGCATCACCGTAAATGGAACCTATTAACTTGTTTCATTAAATGAGCACGGTTTATATCACCATGGCATTGTGCTTATCTCATTCTAGTTCTATTTTTTAATGGATTCCGAACCAGGGATCCTAACCTGATACCAGCTACAACGCAGAGCCAGATCAGATTTCCATCCAGCGGATAGCTATAACTAATTTTGTTTATTTTTGGTCATGGTGACGAAATTGTTCCCACTCCGATCGATCTTAGTTATTTCCTCACTTCAATTCAAAAGCTTGATTTATCCTCATTTTCAAGACGAGGAAAAAGTAAAAATGCAATTCCCTCATAATTGATTCAAGTAGATTTAACCTCGCACTTTAGAGATGATTTTCTATCCAGTTAAGAACGTCTTTCATGTGATTTAAAATAAATCTTAAACAGCCCAAGTATCTATTAATCAGCGTCGCTATAGCAATTATTACCTCTCTTGACTGAAGATTCCCTCGTTGGTTAAAACAATTTTCATTTCTCTTCCCATATCAACCACGGCTTACACTTAATTAAAAATTAGATTCAGTTAACCTAATTAAAATAAGGGGGGTTAGATGCTCTAGGATTAAAGAAGAGAGGTATGGATTCAAGACCTCGCATCAGAAGTTAGGATTAGACATTAGTTTGAAGCCTTGAAATCATGAAATTCTGATTTGCCGCATGGTTTAAAAATCAGACTTCCAAATTTGCAATAAAAATAGAAATTTGTTACGCTGACAAAAAGGAAATAATATTAGTTAATTCGGTTTTATTTTTATAAGAATAAGTTAGGAATACTAAGTTGTAGTTCAAGACGATCTTAGATATATAACAGTCGAAATTATTCATACCTCCACATTAATTTCTTAGTCTTTGACAGTCTAAGGAACTCATAAATTGGTTTTCTATATCTACAGACCTTAAGGGGGAACCTATAGTTCGCTTTTAGGGCAAGAAGTGGTTCAACACGCTACTATCATTATTCGTAGCCCATTTACACCAAACGTTGACCAACTCGGGTGAATAGGAACTTACCAGCGATTGTCATTCGCATTATTCTGAATTTCAGTATCCGAACGAGGGACGTCATCCGCATTGCAAAGGAACGGATGGTGCAACGAACAACTAATTATGGTCACAGGAGGAATTCACCATATCAAAGGGGATCAAATGTTGTAATCTGTCGAAGACAAATTATCTGAGCGACAAAGAAATATAACGGATAAAATAGTTAATAAAGAAGCTTTGTGAAAAGTAGAAATTATTAAAAATAAATAAACAAATTACATCACGAAGAACCATAGCGACACTAATCAATAGCACAAAGAAACAAAAGAGTACACCATTGAGATCGGAAAAGAAATAAATTCATATCAAAAGAAATGCTAAGATATAAAAGCGCATTTTTAGAGCATAATAAGCAAACTGGTCTAACACAAGGGTTTATTCCTACCATCGGATAAGAATAGTTGGTATTGGTGGAAAGAATAAAGATAGAGCATTAATAAAAGAAAGAGACGCATAAAACTGCTAAAAATAAAAAAGACGAAAAGCCTAATTAGTCGAGTGTGAGGGATTATAACAAATCTCGATAGACATTTCTATATAGGCCACCCTTGACTAACCTTCTTTTGAGACATAGCCATTAAAGAATGTAAGTTATGGTTGCCAAATACCATTGAAAGGAAACCGGAATTATTAACTGAAAATGAAAAACGAAGAATAATAAAAAGCCTTACTGCTTTTATTAAAACAATTAAACAAACAAAGAAAACAAAAGTTTCTTTGCAAGAAATGGTTCGTCCAAAAGTGGTAAAGTTAGTAGAGGTAAAACTATGTAGACCGTATACAATATAGGGTAGCGAAAGGTTGGATCTACTTTCCGATAACAGTTTGTCTTAGTCAAATAAATTTATTGTGATTGTTTACTTTCAAATTTCACATATATTTTTATGACCTATATTAATATAAACGAAAAGAATCAAGGTAATATATTTAGTTTATATAAATATTATAGAACACATATACTTATATTTAGATCCTCTTTTAGACTACATAAGGATTCAGATATCTTTTAATTACAGAAAGGTATCAGACAAGGAGATACGATCTCTGAAATGATTAACGTCTTGTTTCGAGAAATCCTCAGGACGCTAAACTGGCAAAACCAAGGCAATAAGATCGATGAGGAAGTAAGTCAATCGCCTGAGATTCGCAGATAATTGTACTTTTAAATAAGGACTTAGAAGTGATTCAAACAATCCTGCAAGAAGTTTAACATGTCTACAAAAATGTCTGCCTCAAAAATCATGACAAACCAACCAGAGGTCGACATGAGGGATATCACAGTTGACAAGTAAAAATTTAAAATGGTAGAAAAATATATCTAGCTGGGTCAACAGATTACAATGTGAGCGGGAAAAGATCAGGAAATCTAACATTGAATTAATTTAGGCTAGAAAGCATTTGGAAATGCAAGCAACGTCTGCAAAGGCAAAATGCCCATGTGCCTAAAATGAAAAGTATACAACCAATGCATAAGACAAACTATGAACTAAATATCACTGAAAATCAGGCACTTGAAACGTGAACAAACGAAACTTCAGGATATATTGAAAGCCATAACAAACTTAAAATGAAACTGGGCAGGCCAGGTGAGAAGATTTTAAGACTATAGATGAAGCAGAAAAATTACCAATTTGACTCCAATTGCTAAAAGACGACTAAAAAGAAGACAAAAATATGATAAAGAGATGATGTTTAAAACTATAGTAAAAAAGTGGGAAACAAATATCACAAGAAAGACAAAAAGTCCAGAAAAATGTGAAAGGGCTTCTTTCAGGAGTGAGATGCAAATGCTTGAAATAATTATATATATATATATATATATATAAATATATATATATATATATATATATATATATATATATATATATATATATATATATATATATATATATATATAAGGGTATGGAGCGTACATACTCACATGCCGCCAGACAATCGTGGGAACGAAAGAAATTTGTCGTTTGAGTTGACCTTCGTCTCCTCTCTCTCTCCCCCTACCCTTCCCCCAACAGGCAACAGGAAGTCGGACGAAAGAACGCCTATCTCAGAAAAAAGCTTAAATCTTATTTGCCTTCTTTATGATAGCATGAAGATTGTCTAGAAGGAGCTGCGATAAGTGAATTGTCGTGAATGGAATCTCTCTCTCGATTTCCCACAATCCGCGATATAAATAACATCGTCGTTTACCTCTCCGCAGCAGTGCCCCAAATCTACTCGCGTAATCCTCACGTTGAACGAGAGTCGTTGCCGTAACGTATTAACTACGAACGCGCCGTCGAGTCAACCTGGTCACTGTCTCAAAGTGTTCCTGGAAGTAAATCCCGCCCCGCAAAGTGTGTGACTAGAAGAGTACGCTCTGTTGCTCAACGTAACTTGAGTAAGAAAAGGAACATACAAATAGTTACTGGAAGTTACTATTTGTTAGTGTCACATCCAGTTAGGAGTGAACTAACCAGAACTGCAGCCACCAGCCCCAAACCCGTCGTCTTATTCCCCCTCTCCCCGAGAACTCGTGTTAACGCCACCCGAACCACCCCGTCTGGACCTGAGCAGTCGTCTCTCCAATCCATTAATTTATGGTAATCTGTAAACCCCCTTGTCCCTCTATTCTTAAATTATCTAATTAATTAACTGTGATTGATACTCCCATTGAGTCATTATAAATCTAGACGTTTAACGTCAGTGTTTAATATTTAATCCTTAATTTTGCCTGTTAACTATTGCTAATTATTATATTTGTATAAAGTAAAGTTTATTTTGAGTACGTGTGTTTATTTGTGGCTCCTCCCTTGTGACTTAACCTTGGCAAGACTTTAATTAAGCATCGCTTCGTCTAATTTATCCCACCTGTATTATGCACTCTTAGAATTCAACAATCACAAACCTCCCCCCAGTAACAAGTGGGACTTAAACAAAAGCGGTGTGTCCAGATCAAGGACTAGAATAATTATTGGGCCAGACTAAGAGAAATACTACGACATATATAAAAGTGGTGTCAGCTTTAAGGGTTTAAATTTTTGACGAAGCGAACTCATATAGCCTAAAACTTGCCAACGTCCAAGGAAGCCCAAATAAACTAACGTAAATTTTAATAATTAGAGTCTATTCCCCTGAGGAATATAAATAATAACCATTAATGACCCTTTCTAGATAGCAAAAAAAACTAGGAAAATATTCGTTATTTTGGGGTTAATTATTAAATTGTATCGGTTAGGAACAATCGCTCCTTCTAATTCTCTTACCAGGTGCGTAAGTTCTTTCGTGGGTCACCAGTTGCGTAAGCAAAAGGCAGCAATGGCTTCACAATCGTTCGAAGTTATCGTCAAGCGAAGACAAGCTCTCGGTCTCACAGGACAGGAACTAAAAGAATTTTTCCAAAGCGAACAGCGAGAGGAAAGAGCACGAGAAATGCAAGTAAGAAAAGAAGAAATGGAAGAAAGGAGAAGAAAAGAAGAGTTAGAATTTGAAGAAAGAGAAAGGATTCGAAATCATGAAAGGGAATTAAGCAGAGACCAAGTTAAAGTCACTTCTGTTGGATCCCGAAATCATCAACCTCAGGCCCCAGCTATGAAACTTCCCCAATATAAAGACGAAAAAGATTTGTGCTCATACTTGACACATTTTGAAAAGATCTTCGAAGTAAACGGATGGGCCCTAGAATCCAAAGGAGTGAATAGATTGCTCTCATTGCTCAGTCCGCGTTTAAGAGAAATTTTCATCTCGTTACCGCAAGAAGCTACAATAGACTATAGCACCTTGAAGGCCGAATTGCTATCCGCCTTCCACTTGAACCCTCAGTTCTACCGCGCTAAGTTTAGATCGGCTAAAATCCAGCCCGGTCAAACTTACAGACATTTTGGATATATCCTGAAGCAAAACCTCCAGTTCTGGTTCGAATCCTCCAAAGTCGAATCGGAGTATGAGGCCCTGATTGACTTTATGTTAGAAGACCAGCTATTGTCCACCCTCCCCCAGGAGATCCAGTCATTCATGCAAGACCGCCGAGCGTCTACCTTTCAAGAATGCCTCGAGGAAACTGATCTCCAAGCGACAAATCATCGCCTATTCCCACAAGATTCCCAGAAGAATAGTCCCCCGTCCCCGAAGAATAAATTTAGTCAATGGAAGTCCCAACAAAGGAAACCCCCTCTATTGATAAAGACCACAGCCCCGTTCAGGCCAAAGAATAAGCCTTTTGTAGCCCACGAAGACAGAAAACCCCCAGTCTTCAATGCCCCCTACAATAACCAGAACCAGAATAAGCAGCTTATATGCTCCTCCTGCGGTTTCCCCGGCCATTATAAGTCCCAATGTGTACAGAATTCCAGCCTACGTCCCACCCAGAGCCAACAAGTCCACCAAGTAACTGCTTCCCGTTCCCCCGGAACAGCCGGCCGCGCTTACGTCATCCCCCTCATCTCCATCCCCACAGGAATTTCAAGTGAACTTCCTGTTCAACAAGAGTACCCCCGGTGGACTAAATTTCGAAACCGACTCGATAAATGGCTGTAAAGTGTCTACCCTCGTCAGAGATACCGGGTGTGCATGAATGTGGTGTCGGACAAATGGCTCCCCCCTGTCGACCTCTAACATAAGAAGTACGCAATTGTACACGACTTCTTGGGTCGAGAAAATAGATTCCCGGTAATCCGCTGCCAGGTACCGTTTAAATATTTCACTGGTTGGGCCGACGTAGTGGCAGCCCCCATCAAATTATGCTCGGTACTCATTGGCCAGAGCGCACTACTCTCCCAGAGTGAAGTGACTCAAGCTGTCGTCACTCGAGCGCAAGCTAGCCGCGAGGCCTCTCCCCCAACGCGCCTTTTCACCCAGAGGCTCCTTTAGAGGGCCCAACGAGTAATGCACAATTTCTCAGAGCTCAACAGAGCTGCCCTTTACTTCAATCCTTTTGGGAAAAGGCCCGAAAGGATGAAGAGGTGATCGTTCGAGGGAACCGACCCATAAGGTACATCATTAACGACTCCCTTCTATTTCGCACCTCACGAGATGAGTCGGACCCACCTTCCAAGGTCATGTGTATTCCGCGAACACATGTAGACCAAATCCTGCGAGTAGCACATGAAAGTCCAATGGCCGGTCATTTCGGTCATAACAAGTCTTCTCATCGAGTATTTAAATACCTTTTTTGGTCCAGTGCAGCCAAAGATATTGCAGAATTCTGCAAAACGTGCGACTTGTGCCAGAAAACCATTGCAAAAGGCCGAATAGCCCCAACTCCCCTGCAAAGAACCCCAGTCATTTCAGAACCCTTCTCGAGAGTCACCATCGACTTTATCGGACCAATTCACCCCCCTTCCGCTGAAGGTCATACGCATGTATTAACATTGATAGACTGCGCTACCCGATTCCCAGACGCTGTCACTCTAAAAAGGATCGATAGTATCTCTTGCTATGAAGCCCTTATTTCTATTTTTTCTAAAGTAGGATTGCCCAAAGAAATCTTGTCAGATAGAGGCCGCCAGTTTACCTCTGAGCTCATGAAACACGTGAATACCCTGCTCCAATTTAAACCTATTTTTACCACCCCCTTTGATCCGAGCGCGAACGGCATGTGCGCTAAGTTCAATGTGGCCTTGAAAAGCGTCCTCAAGAAGCTTTGCATGGAACATCCCCAAGAATGGCACCGATATTTGCCAGTTGCGTTATTTGCATGCCGCGAAATTCCCCATAAGACCACCGGATTTTCCCCATTTGAGCTCCTGTACGGGAGAAACGTGCAGGGGCCCCTCAGTATTTTGAAGGAGTTATGGACAAATACCCGTTTGTGCCTAGAATTAACGAACACTTATTCCTTCGTCCTCGAACTAAGGGAAAGATTAAAAAGGTGTTCTGACATAGCAGTCATAAATTCCGAAATTAATATTGAAAAGTATCGGACATACTTTGATCTAAAGGCCAAACACAGAAAACTGAAGCCCAGAGATGAAGTTCTACTCTCACTCCCCTCGGATTCCCATAAACTTCTCTTCAATGGAAAGGCCCCCACCCCATTCAGAAAACCCATGGATTGGTCGATTACGTTATAGAGACACCCGCAGGTGATAAGTTATATCACATTAACATGCTAAAAAAGTATCATTGACGGGCCTGTATAAACAATATAGTCGCCTTCGACGAAGAAAGGGTAATTGACGCCGTCCACCCAAACAACCCCCTAAATATTGTTAATTCGATTGCGTAGAGTCAACCGAAGATTGTCTCCTCCCCGTCTTCCCGTCCAAGCTGCCCACCATAAAAGAACCTTTCCCCGAGTTGGATGCAAACTCCGACCTCATCCCTGCCCAAAGGAACCAAATGATGGCGCTTTTGGAAGAATTTAGTGACGTGATTTCCGATTCCCCAGGATGCTCGACTCAGTTCGAACATGATATCGCCCTCACTACGTTCGAACCTGTGCGATGTAAGCCCTATCCCGTACCGGTGCACCAAAGAGACGCTTTCAATGAGGAAGTCGACAATCTTTTGCAATTAGGGATTATCAAGCCATCTACGTCTGACTACTGTTCCCCAATAGTCATGGTCCGCAAGTCAGACCAGTCCTTTAGGATGTGCATCGATTTTCGGAAGTTAAACACCGTCACCGTGTTCGACGCCGAGCCTCTCTTCCTAATCAACCAAAATTTACATCTCTTCGAAGGAGCCACCTACATCACTGAGATAGACCTATGTAAGGCCTATTATCAGATCCCCCTAAAGGCATCAGCGAGGAAACTGACAGCCTTTCCTACAGACAAAGGTTTAATGGAATTCACTCGTCTTCCTTTCAGCCTAGTCACTGCCTGTAGTAGCTACAACCGCATAATGCGCCGTGTAATAGACGGTTTAATAAACGTTTCCTTTTATTTTGATAACGTGTATGTGGCTACACGTTCATGGAACGACCATATCTTGTCCCCCCGCCCGCTTTTAGAACGCTTACAGCATCATGGCTTAACTATTAAACCCTCAGAATGCCATTTTTCTTATAAATCTATAGAATACCTTGGATTTAAAGTAAGTGAAAGTCATCTGGCCCCACAGAAAGAGAAGGTAAAGGCTATTATAAATATGCCCCTACCGCGCACCAAGAAGCAATTACGGTCATTCCTCGGTGCTGCGTCATTTTACCGCCGCTTCGTACCCCAATTCGCTTCTATAGCAGCTCCTCTAAATAATCTGCTAAAAAAGAAACTCCCGGACCCCCTCCAGTGGAAACCCGACGCCGAAGCGCACTTTGAAGAACTCAAAGAGAATCTTGTCTCCGCCCCAATCTTAAAATTGCCGAACCCACAAAAGAAATTTGGCGTAAGGACAGATGCCTCGCAACTGGGTATTGGCTGCGTATTACTCCAATACGATGAGGACCAAGAACCCGCTCCTATAAGCTATGCGAGTCGCCGACTGACGGCTCGCGAAAGGGCATACGCTACGGTAGAATTGGAAGATCTAGCGATTGTTTTTGGGATTACAAAATTTAGGATGTATCTGGTAGGTCGTCCATTCCTCATAGAGACTGAAAATAGACCGTTAGCCTACTTAAAAACTTTTAAAAACCGAAACGGCAGGCAATGCGCTGGTCATTATTGCTAGAGGAGTACCGTTATGAAATCAGGTATCTAGAAACGGTCTGACAATGTACTCGCGGATAGCCTTTCGAGAAACACAATTTCAGATAGCGATTAATAGTCAATTATATATTTTTTTTGTGTTTATCTCTTTGTATAAATAATTATTTCTTGCCTGTATTCTGTTGTGTTTTGTTTTGTATATGTAAATTAAAGAAACTGACGGAGCAGTAGTATTTTGTAGCCATTAGATTCTAAAGTAAATTCCTAACGGTTTAAAATAAAATTACCGACTTAATTGTTCGAGTCGCGGAAGATAATGACAAATTCCCCCAGTGAAGTTAATTTTCACATTATTCCTTATTTCATGGCAGAATAATGTTCCTCGAAATAGGGATGCGTGTGAGGGTATGGAAGGTAAATACTCACATGCCGCCAGACAATCGTGGGAAGGAAAGGAATTTGTCGTTTGAGTTAACCTTCGTCTCCTCTCTCTCTCCCCCACCCTTTCCCCAACTGGCAACAGAAAGTCGGACGAAAGAAGGCCTATCTGCAAAGAAGCTTAAATCTTATTTGCCTTCTTTATGATAGCATGGAGATTGTCCAAAAGGCGCTGCGATAAGCGAATTGTCGTGAATGGAATCTCTCTCTCGATTTCCCACAATCCGTGGTATAAATAACATCGTCGTTTACCTCTACACAGCAGTGCCCTAACTGCAGCCGGCAGCCTCCAACCCGTCGTCTTATCCCCCCTCTTCCCGAGAACTCGTGTTAACGCTACCCGAACCACCCCGTCTGGAACTGAGTAGGCGTCTCTCCAATCTATCAACTAATGGTAATCTGTAAAACCAGTGTCCCTCTATTCTTAAATTACCGAATTAATTAACCGTAATTGATACTTCCATTGAGTCATTATAAATCTAGACGCTTAACGTCAGTGTTTAATATTTAATCCTTAATTTTGCCTGTTAACTATTGCTAATTATTATATTTGTGTAAAGTAAAGTTTATTTTGAGTACGTGTGTTTATTTGTGGCTCCTCCCTTGTGACTTAACCTTGGCAAGACTTTAATTAAGCATCGCTTCGTCTAATTTATCACACCTGTATTATGCACTCTTAGAATTCAACAATCACAAACCTCCCCCCAGTAACAAGTGGGACTTTTATAGTGAGAATCCTGGCACAACACGCCTCTATCCAGCTTTCGCACGTTCAGTAGGAATTAAAGCCTACCTAAATATATATATATATATATATATATATATATATATATATATATATATATATATATATATATATATATATATATATATATATACGATTGTAAGATTGAGTCACAGGGTCAATACCACCGACTTAAACAAAAGCGGTGTGTCCAGATCAAGAACTAGAATAATTATTGGACCAGACTACGAGCAATACTATGACAATATATATATATATATATATATATATATATATATATATATATATATATATATTATATATATATATATATATATATATATATATATTTATATATATATATATATATATATATATATATATATATATGTATTCACCTAGATTTCTCATAAAATGCTTGAGTCTTATATTCCGTAAGAAGGACAAAACGAAGAAGGCGGGTCCCGTCTTTAATTCCAACTTTTCGGGTTATTACAAAACCCATCTTTAGAGGCTAGAAACAAATTTTAAATGAGTAATCTAAGCCTAAAAACATAAATAACAGCACAAGTTCAAAGTTGAAAAACACAGATCAAAGAAAAAAACGACAAAAATATAAAATTAACGTTACGTTAATGAACATGACAAAATAATATGGTAAAGAACAGCAGAAAAATATTTGTAAAGAGATACTATCAATTAAGGATAAACAAAATAAAAGTATGAGTAGTATTACAAAATTGAACAATTGAAATATAAAAATAGAAAATTGGATACAAAGAAAAAGTAAAACTAAAATATATACACTAAAACATTACCTTACCTGGTGGGATCACAATAACAAGTGAAAAACGGAAGGAATTCAAAGAATGGATACAGCTTGGTTGGTTGTTTAGTTATACACAGAGGAAAGAATGACGTGTCCTTATTTAAATTTGGGTGGTTGTATTAAATACGGAGTGATTCTTTAATGCGGAGAGATGAAATAGACTTAGCAAATTTTAAGACAGAATAATCATTTAAGGACACGTCTGTTTTACAATCAATAGCATGTTTCCTGATAGAATAAAACTCTTTGTTACTTAATGTTTTACCGGTTCTATGGCTAATTCCCATGTGAGAACAAAAACACGACCGAAGAGTACGTACTGTGCTTCCTATATAGGTCCCCAACTTACAGTTAGGGCAAATAAATTTATATACAATGCACGAACTAAACGGCGTGGGAATACTGTACTTCACTTTGAAGAAATTACCAATATTTTTGTTATTAATAAATATAAGTTAAAAATTAATTTGAAAATAAAATTTCCTAAAAATGGAAAATAAACGTTTTCGGAGAAGGTCATTACAAGGGCTGATGTCTGCTAACAATATATACCTAATTTCCTTTGGGACATTAAAAAAAGTGGAGGGGTTATAAAGCCTGAAAAGGAACTTCCTAATACAGCTTTCAACTAAAGATAAGGAGTAATCATTTTGTACAAAGTCTTCTTTTAAAACTTGAATTGAAAATTCATACTAAGATAAGTGGAAGACAAATTAAAACCTCTGAAGAGGAGTGTTTTTAATGGCGCCAATTTTTTTATGTTAAATAACAGAAACTAAACACATTTAAACCCTGCCCAGTGAAAGTGGGTTTTCTAGAAACATACGTTTGAATGCCGGAAGAGGTACGAGAGACATGAATACCTATAAATGGCAACATATTATTAATCTCATGTTCTTGAGTGACAGTAATATTAGGGTGTAAATTGTTTATAAAATGGAAAAACCTTTTTGAACAAGAACCAGACGAAAAAACCGCAAAGGTATCGCCGCGTGTCTTTTTTTTGTAGAATAAGGGACTGAATTGAGAAGGGCAATCACGGAAGAGTCTATCTTCAAAATTACACGTGAAAATATTTGCAAAGATTGGACCTAGTGGACTTCCCATCCCAACACCTTCAATTTGATGATAAACCACGCCATTGAAAGTGAAATAGTTGTCCTTGACAGCTAGATGCAATAACTGCGAGAATTGTGAAAAACTGAAACCTTTTTACTAACAAGAATTTTTGATAAGGGTAATGGGAGGGTGATTTTGAATAGGATTGATTAGATTTCCAAAAAGTCCAAGATTTTGTTAGATAAATCCAAGTTTACTAAAATTATTGAACAACCTTTTACTATCATTCACCGTTTAGAGGAAAAAAATTAACCGGTTTTGCTAAAGCTAAAGTCTTCGTATGCTCTTAGTAATTCTGCTTACAGTTCTCTGTATGTTTCATCATCTTACTTAGGTCTGCTCTATGGGCTACCTAAGATATATAAGACTGGATGGCCTCTTCGTCCCATTCTTGCTTCTTACACTCTTTCTCCCTATGAAATTGCTAAATTTTTAGTTCCTCTGTTAACCCCCTTTACTTTCAATCTATATACCATTGATAATAGCTTTGATTTTGCGTTAAAATCAGAAAGTTTGAATCGTCAATTCATTTTTTTCGATTCTAGCTTTACTATCACGTCCGTATTTACAAATATTCCCCCTTAAGCAACTATAGAGATTATCTTGACTAAACCCTTTCCGGATAGAAATGCCCTGTTTAATGGTTGCAGTTTTCCACAATTCTCGCAGTTATTGCATCTAGCTGTCAAGGAAAACTATTTCACTTTCAATGGCATGGTTTATCCTCAAATTGAAGGTGTTGGGATGAGAAGTCCACTATGTCCAATCTTTGCAAATATTTTCACGTGTAATTTTAAAGATAGACTCTTCCGTGATTGCCCTTCTCAATTCAGTCCCTTATTCTACAAAAAAAAGACACGCGACGATACCTTTGCGGTTTTTTCGTCTGGTTCTTGTTCAAAAAGGTTTTTCTATTTTATAAACAATTTACACCCTAATATTACTGTCACTCAAAAACATGAGATTAATAATATATTGCCATTTCTAGATATTGATGTCTCTCGTACCTCTTCCGGAATTCAAACGTGTGTTTCTAGAAAACCCACTTTCACTGGGCAGGGTTTAAATGTGTTTAGTTTCTGTGATTTAACATACAAAATTGGCGCTATTAAAACACTCCTCTTCAGAGATTTTAATTTGTCTTCTACTTATTGTAGTATGCATTTTGAATTCAATTTTTGAAAAGAAGACTTTGTGAAAAATGATTACCCCTTATCTTTAGTTGAAAGCTGTATTAGGAAGTTACTTTTCAGGCTTTTTCCCCTTCCACTTTTTTAATGCCCCAAAGGAAATCAGGTATATCTTGTTACCAGACATCACCCCTTGTAATGACCTTCTCCGAAAACGTTTATTTTCCATTTTTAGGAAATTTTATTATCAAATTCATTTTAAAATTATATTTATTAATAACAAAAATATTGGTAATTTCTTCAAAGTGAAGTACAGTATTCCCACGCCGTTTAGTTCGTGCATTGTATATAAATTTATTTGCCCTAACTGTAAGTTGGGGACCTATATAGGAAGCACAGTACGTACTCTTCGGTCGTGTTTTTGTTCTCACATGGCAATTAGCCATATACCTGGTAAAACATTAAGTAACAAAGAGTTTTCTTCCATCAGGAAACATGCTATTGATTGTAAAACAGACGTGTCCTTAAATGATTATTCTGTCTTAAAATTTGCTAAGTCTATTTCATCTCTCCGCATTAAAGAATCACTCTGTATTAAATACAACCACCCAAATTTAAATGTGGACACGTCTTCCTTTCCTCTGTTTATAACTTAACAACCAACCAAGCTGTATCCATTCTTTGAATTCCTTCCTGTTTTCACTCGTCATGGTGATCCGACCAGGTAAGGTAATGTTTTAGTGTCTATATTTTAGTTTTACCTTTTGTTTGTATCCAATTCTCTATTTTTTCATTTCAATTATTTAATTTTGTAATGTTACGTTTATTTTGTTTGTCCTTAATTGAGAGGATATCTTAACAAATATTTTCTGCTCCTCTTTACCTAATTATTTTGTCTTCTTCTTTAACGTAACGTTAATTTCATATTTTTAACATCTTTTTTCTCTGATCTGTGGTTTTTACCTTTGAACTTGTGCTGTTAGTTATGTTTTTCGGCTTAGATTACTCATTTAGAATTTGTTTCTAGCCTGTAAAGATGGGTTTTGTAATAACCCGAAAAGTTGGAATTAAAGATGGGACCCGCCTTCTTCGTTTTGTCCTTCTTACGGAATATATATATATATATATATATATATATATATATATATATATATATATATATATATGATTATATATATATATATATATATATATATATATATATATATATATATATATATATATATATATATATAATATTAACACACAGAAAAATGAAAAGATAAATCCAAACACTTTCGAACTATAGTTGCTAGTTTATTTTCAAGGAATAGGGTGAAAATGGAGAAGACAACCTTATATAGGGTACAAAGATACGAAGGGAACACCCATCACATAGTACAAACCAATGAAAAAAATTTAAAAAACATTTTAAAGGATTATCATTAGAGCAAAAACATTTATGGCTTTGGCCTCCCTCAAAAGATATTCACAATTTTATATGTATTCTTAATTCTCTAGTCCCTTCTATTAAATTCACACTTAAAATTGAGGAAAAAGGGAGTCTTCCTTTTCTTGACCTTTTAATACTCGTACATTGGACGCCGTCAGGTTTTAAATTCTCTGTTTGTCGCAAACCGTCTAACTCTAGTTCATATATTCACTTTCATTCTTATCATAGTGTTAAAATTAAACGGTCTGTATTCATTTCAATGTTTCTACCTTCATTATACCTTGTTTGTCCGGAATTTTTGGATGAAGATTTTTCCAATATCTTTGAAATAGGTAAAAAACTTTGATACCCTCGTCAATTTTTGCATACTTCATTAAACGTTGCTAAGAGAACTTTTTATAGAATTGATAACTTACCGTTTTTCAATTACAAAAATTGTTTATCTTACCATACTTTGAACCATTTTTTTGTTTCACCCCTATTTTTAAGCAACTTAATATCTCTGTAAATTTTAGATATGAATCCACGTTATATAAAATGTTAGTCCACAATAATACAAGGAAAAAAGGTTGAGTGTATTCTATAGAAAGTTCTATTTGTAATTGACCCTACTTCGGGCAAACTGGTAAATCTTTATCTACTAGAAATTACTAACATAACTATAATATTAGAAAAGGTAAAATAAACAGCGCTTTATTTTTACATTTATCTGATATTAACCACCTAATTGACTCGAATTCTGAAAAGATCCTTTATTATTCCGCTGATTTCGCAAAAAAGAAATATTGTCGAGTGTTCGTTAATTGTCATCTTACCCAATATAAACATTTCTCCTGGTTATTTAAACTCGACCCTGTTTTACAAAAAGTTGTAAGAAATGAAATAATTTCATAATACAACCTGTTATCACTCTTTATTAGTGCAATATCATTTGCATTGCCTTCCCCACCACGTGTCTCTGCTGTGACTGGGGTTTAACTCTTATCCCTAAATGTTTTCGCTCTAATGATAATCCTTTAAAATGTTGTTGTTTTTTTGTTTTTTTGGGGGTGTTTTGTTACCCACCATATTTAATTTATATAGATGGCAGTGTTGTGTGTATATCATTTTAGGGATGCATATGTCTGTTATTAGTTGCCTATTGTTCTTTTTCTTGTTATTTTTCTGTCTTGTTTTTGTGTTTTTTTTCATTGGTTTGTAGTATGTGATGGGCGTTTTCTTCGTATCTTTTTAGCCTATATAAGGTTGTTTTCTCCATTTTCATTCTATTCCTTAAAAATGATCTTACAAATATAGTTCGAAAGTGCTTGGATTCATCTTTTCATTTTCTTGTGTGTTAATTTTCATATTATTGCTTCTCTCACGTGCCACTTTGTGAGTTTTTCATTATATATATATATATGTATATATATATGTATATATATATATATATATATATATATATATATATATATATATATATATATATATATATATATATATATATATATGCGGGTGTGTGTAGAGAGTTTATGACAGCAAAAAGTATTCAATACACATTCCAATATGCTGTAGGTAATACTAATACTGAGTTGGCATCTTTTCGTATTATTTTTTAAAAACTCTTCTGTAATATTATAATTATTTTTAAATAATAATCTAGTATGTTGGCATAATTGAATGTGTTTTTCGATGCAATGGGACACAGAAAGCAGTAGACAAAGGAACAGAATTACGAAGTCAGAGATGAAAGGGTTAATCTGAGTATTATAAGCACTGTATAAAATTATATCTAAATCTGCCTCCATGAACGGTTGATTCGATATTTGCACGTCAAAGCAAAATGGGGTAAAAGTGACTGTTCTCGATAAGGTCCCAATCAATAGATTCCCAGATGTATTGTCTTCAAAATTTCAAGAATAAACGACTAAAGAGCTATTCGCATCGAGTAATTACAAAACGTTTAATCAGCGGGAACGATTCTTAAATTCAGACTATTAGTAACAGGCTCCATCATCATAGGTTTTCATTTTAAAGAATGCGAAAAGTGTCGCTGTTGAAAAGTTCAGGTGGAGGAAATACTTTCGTTTATTAGGGAGCATTTAAATAAGTGAGAAAGGTATTAGACTAATGTCTTGTGAGATCAAACTTGGTTAACTTGGTCCCAATTCTTCTCGTCAAGTTTGGAAGAAGAAAGAAAGATGTGAAAGTACCAAAGAATCTTGCCTCGACTGTAAAAGATTACACCGACTATATATTGCAATTGCGTTGTTTCTAATCACATTGTACAGAAGGAATTTATGCAATAATGTTTAATGTAGCATGATATAATAGCTACAAAAACTCACTTGTTAGCCAATTACAGTAAAACGGAGCTAAGCCTGATATTTTAGCAAGGCAAAGATCCTAAACATATTGCCTTCGGTCACAAATATATAGTGGCAGTTGATCGTATTTTACGGATAAAAAAGACCCAGGAAGAAACGGTAAGAGGATTTGGACTGGGAGATTGAGTGGGAGGAGGATTGTTTGCTTAGTTTTAATTAGACAAACTAGGAAGGGCGACGTCGGATAAAAGGCAGTTTATTCTTTTTAAACGAAAACGGATATTGGTTCAGTGGGTGGAGTAACAAGTAGTAAAAAGGAAAGGAAGTACCCTTAGGAGACCTTACGGTCCATTCAAAGAGGGTACCTTTGGACTAGCAATCGAGCAGGCAAATAGCTGCTCAATTGTTTTTCGTCCCTAAACGGCCACTTTTCAAGACTTTGTCTAGTCTTGACTTACAATGGTCAACAGATTCACTGTTGACAACTTCCACTGGAAGTGCGTTCCACTTACCGCAGATACTGTAAGTGAAAAAATTCCCTCACAGATTGCGGTTGTCTCGCTTCAGTTCAAGTTTTAAGCCGTGATTGCGCGTTCTGTTCTCACTCAGTGTGAAAATATCCCGGTAGTCAACATTGTCGAACCCTCGAAGTATTTTGAAAACTTCGATGAGCTGACCACACAGTCTACGGGTTTCCAGCGAGAACAGATTTAATTCCCTTAGTCTATCCTCATAACTTTTATGTCGGATAGAGGGAATCAGTTTGGTTGCCCTAGCTTGTACGCGTTCCAACCATGCGATGTCCTTTCGAAACGAAGGACTCCAAAATTGTACGGCATACTTCAGGTGCGGCCGAACGAGGAAGTTGTACAGACAAAGTACTATCTCCTTGTTAGGGTATCCAAACTGGCGCTTTATGTAGCCTAACATCCTTTGGGCTTTCTTCTCTGCCTCGATGCACTGTTTCGAGAACTTCAGTTAGCTAGTAATAGTTACACTCAAGTCCTTCTCAGTGTCACTTGATTAAAGAGCAGTGCCCTTTAGGATATACTGATATTGGGGGTTTCTGTGGCCGATATGCATTACTTTGCATTTGTTTACGTTAAAAGGCATTTGCCACGTGTCCGACCACTCCCCAATCTTCCTAAGATCTTCCTGCAGGCGGGCAGTATTTCCATCGTTTGCAACGTTCATACCAAGCTTGGTTTTGTCGGCAAATTTTGAAATCTTGGCAACCATGTCACCATCCATGTCGTTGACGTAGATGATGAATAATAGTGGTCCCAGGACAGAACCTTGAGGCACCCCGCTAGTAACGGGCACCCACTCAGAAGCCTGCCCATTCATCACCACCCGTTTCCGTCTGCCACTTAGCCAGTTCTCGATCCAGCCAGCTACTTTTACGTCTTTGCCCAGCGCTCGCACTTTCCGGAACAGGCGGCGGTGTGGTACCTTATCAAAGGCTTTCTGAAAGTCTAAGTAAACCACATCCACCGCCTTGTCCCGATCGTGCTCACTGAACACGAAGTGGAAGAATTCCACAAGGTTTGTCAGGCATGACCGTTGCCTTCGGAAGCCGTGCTGGGTACTCCTCAGTAGCAGGTTTGACTCTAAATACGACGTTATTTTGTCCACAATCATGCTTTGCATGAGTTTACCGAATATCGAAGTCAAACTGATAGGTCGGTAGTTAGACGGTTGGCTTCGGTCGCCTTTCTTGAAGATAGGAGTAACCTCCGCTTCACGCCAGTCTCTAGGAACGCATTCAGTCCGGATTGACATGTTGAAGATTGCGCTCAGGTATTGTGACACTTGATCGCGCACTTCTTTTAACAGTTTAGGTAGAAACCCATCCGGGCCAGGTGACTTATTCGTCATTAGGTCACTGATATTCTCTTTTATTTTCCCTTCAGGAAAGTCCATTGCCTCCAGCTTTTCCCCCGAGTAGGAATCCATTGGCTAAGGGATAAGACCACACTCTTTAGTAAACACTGAAGAGAAGTAGTCGTTAAGGAGGTTAGCATTTTCTGCATCTAAGTTCTTTAATTCCCCCTCCTCATTTCTCAAAGGGCCAATCATTCGACGGATTGGTTTACGGCTGTTGACATACCTAAAAAACTCCTTGGGAATCTCTTTACAGAGTCTCGTCACTTGGAGTTCCTCAGAACGCTTAGCCGCCCTTATGCTGGACTTCACTCTCCTGGCTAGCCTTCGGTATTCGTCAAAGTTACCCAAGATCTTCGATTCCCGGTACACAGTTCTCTTCTTACTAAGCAGTTGGCCGAGTTCTCGATTAAACCACTTTGGTTAAACAAAAGACCGACGGGGACATTTCAGAGGGATGAAACGCGATTGAAGACTCATGAATGTGGTTTTGAAACTGTTCCACGAGTCTTCAACAACATCGCACCCTTCTAGCCTCGTGTCAGTCAGTCCAGCACGAAGACCTGCCAATCTGCTCCTTTAAAATCGAATTTCCTCGATTTACTAGTTGCAGGCCCTGCCTTCGGGACTTTAACTACAAATCTAATTAGTCGGTGGTCACTGCCACTGAGCTCTTCGCCAACAGAGAGGTCCTCAACGATGTCATCCTCAGAGGTGAAAACCAAGTCGAGGATATTGTCTCCTCTCGTTGGCTCTCTCACCCATTGAGTCAGGAACTCGTTGTTCGTGAACTCCAGGAGTAGCGCGTTTTCGCCACAGGGTTTTCTGGTTTGCCAATCACTTTGTGTGTTGAAATCCCCAATGACGATACACACTCTGTCTTCGACAAGTTCTCCTAGTAGCTGGTACAGATCTCTGTCCTTTTCAACGAGCTGGGCAGGAGGTCTATAAAGCACCAGGGTCCTGTATTTGGCAGGACCTATCTCTAGGTCAACACCTAGTAGTTCATGGTCGGATACGATGTTGCAATCCGTCGAGTTGAGAGTATCCTTGACATACAACATCACACCGCCATCCTCTCTGTCTGGCCTATCTTTCAGGAAGAGCTGGGAACCAGGAATCGTGAATTCACCTTCAAAATCTCGGCTTCAGGTTTTTTCCATGACTCCGTTATGGCCCCTATATCAGGTTCCTCTGTTACTACGAGGCCACGGAGCTCAAGAAACTTATTCCTGATTGACCTCGCATTGAACAAAAGAACTTTAAAGGGAGTCGCCTAGTGTAGAACTCCTTACGCTCTTCCGTTTCCCGGCTTCTCTGTTTTTGTGGTCACACCCTTTTTGACGACCTACGAGAAGGTCGTTCCAGTAGTGACACGGGCGTGCTAGCGCACGTCCGATTTCGCTCTGTTTCGAAGCTCCTTTGGGTGCGTTCCACGACATCTTGAATTAGGTTGGCGAGAAAGGCCTTCCCTTTAAAGGAGAGATGTTCCCCGTCCCTTTGGTAGAGGTTGTCTCTACCGATAAAGGTACGATAGGGGTCCACGAAGAAGACTCCTTCTGCCGTGCAGAGATCCGCCATCCTTCTGTTCACTGCGACGTTTCTTTCGTGAGCAGTTTGGGATGGGCCTCTTCTCGGAATCATCCCAACCACCACACGTTTGCGGGTTTTAAGCCCTATGTCATTCACGGCTCCCATCACCGTTTGGATGGTCTTACCACTGAGGCCAACCTTACCCCCTCTGAGGTAGAGGTCGTTGCCGCTCACCATCAGAGCAACAACTGAATTCTCAGAAATCTGAGCTTTCTCTGCCTCTACTCTGATATTGTGGTTACCTCGTTCTGACAAGCAGCTTACCTTTACGCTAGTGCGAAGGCGGGCCGCGAGCAGCGGCTGCAGATCCCGTGTTTGCGAGTCCCTAATGAGGGTGACCTTCAGACACTTGGTCTCTAAAGACGGAGGCTTTCCTTGTGGAAGAGGCCCCCCCCTTTTCCTCTTTACTCCCAACATTCTTATCTTTTTTTTCTTCTTGTTTATCTGTTTTTCTTCTATTTTTGGTTCTACTTTTGTTTCAACCTTATTCTTTTTCTTTTTTCTTCGTTTTTCCTTTCTTCTTTTTCTCTTTTTCTCTCGCCTCAGCTAGCTTAGCCTCAGATGATGCCGGAATCTCCGCTTGGGTACCAGGGGATTCCGACACGTCAGTGGGCGGCGCCTCTTCTAGGCATCGAATCTGAGCTGCGTTAAGGGCTTCAAGTTCCTCTAACTTTCTTTCAAGGATTTAAGCTCTCTCCTCTGAGGCTCTATAGAGGTCTTTTAATTTCTCCACCTCTCGCGTCAATAGGCAAGTAGTGCAGATACTGTTGAAGCAGTACTTTTTCCACTCTCTATTCCTGATTGACTCACAAGATAAACCCCAAATCAATAAAAACGAATAATAATAAAAAAACGATTAATGATCTATTTGCTTAAACACAGTGTAAAAAATAATTTATACTTTTCTAATGAATTTTGCAAGGTAATATGGTACTGCACTTATAAATTCTTAACAGACTTCTCTCTCAAAAGATTATTGAAATCTAGTTAGTGTCTCTGATTATACTTTTCTACAAATGTTCACGTCTGAAAATATTGGTGATAGGTATGGTGACAGTCCATTCATTCTTTCCTCCAAAAGATTCTTCTCTCAAGGATTGGTGTCAGGTAGTTGAGCATTCGAGCTCAAATTTTCTATACCACTCTATATCAATGAACGAGAGCCAAGAATTTTTCAAACCAACTTCCCTTTTATCAAAAGTCCATTTTTAAAGTATTTGTCAGGCTAAAACAGTGCATGGTACTATGTCACGCAGGCTTTCTTTTCTCCATAAGATCCCCTCTCATTAAAAGATGTCAAGAGATCATTACCATTTGTTGTAGTACTTTCTTCTAGAAAACTGAAGAATGGATTGATCCTCTGGAGCACCAACTGGGTAGACAAGAGTTGATACATCAAAAGAATCACACAACACCAAATATAACAATCTAGGTCGAATAAAATGAGTGCAAATGGGCAAACCACAAAACGTGCTTGAATGAATTTGTTACCTGCCGCGAAGCACCAGGTCAAGGCGTCGCCTATTTTTACAAAAGTATTAAAGTTCAATTGTACACATTTAGAGGCATGAAATGACCCATTTGACTATGGGACATATGGTTATTCACCCATGAGACTTCAAATCTGCCATCGAATTTGGTGGAGGGGGGCGCCATCTAGTGGCAAAAGTCTCATTTATTCATTCAGAGGGACTTGTAAGTGATTTGAACTTTGGGAAACCATCAATGCAATAACCATTTATCATCTTATCACAAAACGTGGCAGGTCATTGTAGGGACATTCCATCGTGTTTTAAACTCCGAAATCTTGGTGGAAGAGGTTTTTTTAAGAGACACTGAACCGCTGTGGGTGGTAAATGTTAAAATAAATCCCGATTAAATTTCAATTTCAGGAAAATCATCGATAAAGATGAGTTTTCAAAATCCTTCAACGACTAAAGGAAAAAAACAGAATTTAGCTATAACATGTTTTAATTAATATTTCGAGTATTCTCATTTATATGTTACGTTATATAGCAAAACTAACAAGGGGGTACGTACACTTCAAATTTTCGTTTGTATATCCTAAAGAAAATGGATTTAGTGATGGAAAAAGATGGCTGGGTTGATAAACGTATGCGGTAAGCGGGTTGGCTGCTATATACTCACTTACATCTGCTCGCTTTACTTTAACAATCTACCCAATAAAGAAGAAAGTAGGAAGGAAATATGCTGATTCATCAACCCAGTATGCCTAAGCTTAGGTGCCACCAGCCCCTTCGTCTCATTATAATACGCAGGAATAAGCTTCAATTCTTGTTCACTAACTCAAAAAGAGTGTGAATCCTAGCAAGGTAATCCTTAGTTTTCTGTCGTGTTTTCAATGAAGTCATCAATGCCTCGACCTAAAGCAGCTTTTTTCACGTGTCAAGGACTCCACGGCAGAAGGACTTCTGAGTATTGTTACCAACTTTCCTCTGCCGTTGTGATCTTTGTGACTTTTAACTCTGCTAGTTTTTTGTCGCTCTTACTTACATATTCAGTACGATGTATGACAGACTCAATTAAATTTCTTCCTACAATCGTTATTCGTGCCAATTAAGGAGATACATCGACATTTAATCGTATTCCTTTATTCTCAAGCCCCTTGAGCCAATTATATTTTCTGAAAATATTGACTCTTAAGCTTATTAACTTTCCCAATTTTACATTTAACTATAGGTAGTAAATTGTTCAATTATTAAAACGAGTGTGTATCTTTCTATACCTAATAGAGAGCATTTTTGTTTAATAAGCAACCTTAAATGCTCACATTGAATGACATGTTTATCATTCTCCTTTCAACTTGGTCTTGAAGTATTGGGAAAAGGTCCTGATGAGGCAGGCTTTTGTACCATTTTGAATACATAGCAGTGTTCTTCGGCAAACTTTATAGCGCTCTAGTTCCTTTAGATGAGAAGTATCTCTAGAGGTGGAGAGTGCCGGATGCTTCACTGTTGGAACAACAGAACACTTTTGAAAGCGCATCCACTTTCTACCACTAACGAAGGTTCTACTATAGTGGAGTTACGCTAAATAATCGAAAGAGTATTCTACGAGTAGCTCTAAATCCAACAGGCTTTTTTAAGATATGTATCTCTTCTCAATATAGGCCCTATCAAGTTTTACCAAGGACAAAATGAGATGATATCCACTAAATGAGACCCTAAACTCGTGATTAGAAACATTTATTGCATTATCTAAGGCGTTGCTCATGAAATATCTTTCCTGCATCAACAAGGACGCTCTCGATAAGGCACATGAGTAAAGAACCGGTCACCAAGCTAAGACCAGTGTCGTAGATTGAATCCATCTTCCGCAGTAGACTTACGGATGTAGAAAACTAAAGATAACATCTTAAGTGTAGCGATGGAACGTATAAAGCAGCAGTTGACTATTTATATGTGTAGCCTTATCAGCACCCCAACTACTAACACCAGAGAACGAAGAATTTTCATGGCACGGGTGCATGAGACCTTAAGATTCTGAATGTAGCCCTCCCATGTCAAACATCTGGGGAAAAATAGAAAGATAATCGTACGAATCTACAATTTCTAGGTAAAGCCCATTTAAAAACATGCCCAGATCGAGCTGATATTTACATATGTAGCCGGCAGAGATGTACCAATCTAGTTTTGAGCAAAGTAATCAGAAACCCGCATAGTTCATAATAATGTGAGACGTAGTTTCGAGCCTGAAGGATTCGGCGTTCCTTGGTATATGTGTGAAACACAGCAAAGAATAAAAAAAACTTATATGCGTAAAACGTAGATAGTATATTTTATAGTGGCAGTTAATTGATTATGTTTACACAAGCCAACCAGAGGGAGAGTGAAGACACTTCACTTCTAGATTTTTTACTTCTTTCCCTGCAGACTCAGTGGCCCCTCCACCCACCAAGTTCCCATAAAAGACGATTTCGTACTAACTCTCGAGTAAAAGATTAGGAGGTGTCTCTTGGTCCAATAAAATGAAGGGTATCCAACGTACTGTATTACTACAAGGTATCGTTAGCCTCTTTCAGATTGAAACCACCCTGCTGAAGTTCTGTCTACTAGGAAAGGCCTTGCAGATAGTACTGTCCATCTAGAGCTGACTATCCGACGCGGAATGAAAATTACGGAAGCCTCACGGTGCTGAAAAGGTGACTTCTGCTATCGAGGAAATAACATAACTTAACATTGACCAGTTTAGTGAGAGTAGACGAAACTAGCCCTAGTGAAGCGATAACTTACCGGCTTGCGAAAAGAAACAGGGTCAACAAACGTTATTAAGGTAGAATCATTAGACAAAAATGCAAGTTTCAAATTGAGTTAATTGCTGCCCTGATATTATACTATCGAATCTCTGCGCAAGCTGATATTTTCAGCGATGTCGATATGTCTTTTCTGCCTAACTAAATTTATGAGTGCAGAGAATGACTGAACTTCGCCCCGTTTTGTTTAAACCTCTGAATCATATTTGGTGTAGTTTGTTCGAGGAAGGATCTGCCTTCTACAATACGCTCAAGTTTTCTCTTTTATTGCTTTCAAGGCTCCTATGAAGACTCATCTCCTACTCAGCTTACAATAGGGGACACATAATATGTGACATGTGTCCAGATCTTCTTATACACAGTCAAAAGAAATGTCATGTCTCACTCATCCAGTTTTAGAAGCATGGCGTAACGAAGTAAAATTAACTCAAGCACCCTTGCAAAGAAGCATCTTAGCACTAAAAGGAACCTAAAGGATAGACTATACATTTGTCGGAAATATGAAAAATATACTGTTAAATACTGTGGCAAAATAATATTCAATGATGAATCTCCCTTCTTCTTTTTTGGAGGTTCTCAAAGATCCCTCGTTACGAGGAGAAAAAGTGAGTGCTTTTATTAGTCCTGTGTCGTGCTTACGATGGAACATTCGGAAACTCTTTATGTCTGTGGCTGTTTCTCATCTAAGGGAACCGGATACCAAAGTTGTTGGCTGAAAATAACATTGAACCTTTGAAACCTTGGCCCGGGAATACGCCAGAGTTGAACTCAATATAAAATTTGTATACGACAATCAATCTAGCTGTTGATCAAGAGAAGCCATCAAATTGTGAGCAGCGGCGGGTGATTATTCAACATAAATGGAACAATATCAGTCTAGGTATCATCTCCATCATGTCAAAACGAGCTGGAGAAGTCTGAAGAACAAGGGCAACATCAATTGACTGAATCAGTGGCGGATCCAGGATAAAAATTTGTGGGGGTCACTAACCTGGATTCTTCCCTCTGAGGAGACTGAGAATAGGCCAATGATGATTAATAATGGTTAGCTTACACAACATTAATAATAAATAACAGTATCTGATACAGAAGTGAGCACTAACTCTTTCAGAGACGAATTTTACTCACACATCAGAAACTTTTCAAATGAATAATTATTTTTGAGATTTACTTCTACTTTGGACATGAATCATATAAGATATATTCAATCGCGACGGTTTAAAAAAACTGCTCTATATATAACTATTTTGTGGCAGAAAGGCCTAAGCCACAAAATTTGAAAATGGCGTTTTTCATGGATAAGTTATCCTTATAACTTAGTTTATCGTTATACTGAATAGCAGAGTCTAATTCGAACTAATTCATATCTAAATTCCAGTTTCAAATTTGCCACGCTAAGACGTGCGCGTCAAGTAGAATACTCCTGTGCGTCTAGTTTATTCGCTACAACAGGACATTTCAATTAATTTTTACTGTATAAGTGTGCGATGACTCTAATGCTTCTTTGAATAGAATTGCAAAATGCTCAAGATAAATAAAAGAAGAGTGTTATTAGACAAAGCTTGGAATATCACAAAAGTACAGCCAATGAAGCTAGAAAAACAATGAATTTATTCAAGTCAAATGACGATCCCAGTATACTTGCAATCTGCGTGGACCTTCAACAAACTCTGCCGACGCCCAGGTTAAGTTCTGGCATAGCTTACTATAAACGTAAACTATGGACATACAACCTAAGTATCTCCAACTTGAAGACGAATAAACCAACCATGTACGTCTGGGGTGAACTAACTACAAAAAGAGGAGGTATTGAAGTTGCCAGCTGCATCCAACATTGGATTCGACAAAATTGTAATAGCGATGCTGTCACACATTTGTATGTATTTTCAGATAACTGTGCTGGACAAAATAAGAATATAAATTTGGTGTTAATGTATCTCAGAGAGATTCATAACCGATCATTACTTCACATCGAACACATTTACCTAGTTGCCGGTCACTCAACAATGCCTTGCGATGGTCAGTTCGGACAAATTGAACAAAATATAAAAAAACAGTATAATGATATTATTTTTACCAAGAAAGATTATGTAAAGGCAATAACTACGTCTGTTTCTCAGCGCTTTAAAGTTGTAGAACTTTGAACAAAGTAATTTTTTTGATTTTGACGTTTTACAAGAGTGCATTGTCAAAAGGAAATCAAACGCAATTAAATTTATTGATGCAAGAAAATTTGTTTTGGATCATCAATACAAAGAAGGGTACGTGATTTCCTCTAGACTTCAAGCAAGCCCAAACAGTAATAGTCATCCTGTCAGGCTGCAAAGAGGAAGAAATTCTTACAGCTGCAATTTGTTCAATTTAGCTCGTGAGCCACTGCCTCCAAAGTATTCTAAGATGCTCCCAATAACAAAGGAAAAGAAAATTAATATCCAAGAACTTACAAAATTAATGGCAACAGACGCAGCGAAATATTATACAAATTAAGTAGAATAAATGGAAACTAAAAAGGACAAATAAGGAAATGTTGAAATAAACGTAACCGATAAAACTTTGGATTATACCAGTTAACTGCAAGATGTATAATATACAAAATTGGAAGTCGCTCCTGAAAAATTGGAAAATGTGGCTTCGACCTTTCTTCCACCTAACGCGTCATATTATTACATAACTCTTTCTGAATAGCAAAATCCAAGTATGGCTTAAAGTAGAAATATAAACATAAACGGGTTGGAAATTTTAAAAAATTTCAGCCCCTTATCCATCCCTGGAACCGCGCCATGACTGAATTAATTAATAAAATGGATTTAGGCTGTAAATTTTGGTATATTTTACCTCAAAATTACGATACAATCATACTAAAAAGAAATGAAACGTTTGATTATCTCTATTAATCTTCTTATATGAAAAATATAGTAGTCTCAAATGTTTTGGCCATGAATGTAGGTATAAATCTGCCCTAAATTTTTTTCTTAGTCCACTCAGGGTACAAATCAACTCCTTACATCGGATATAGTTTGTCTATCAGTGTGATAAAACGAGTTGAAGCTGCGTTAATTTCAACTCCTATCCCATATTATTTAAAACCACGATGCTGCCCACGTGCATCTTCGATTCGAGGCTTGGAGTCTTATCACAGCTACCGGATGTCAATGTTTAAACAAGGAGGTTATCGTCCCCCCGTTCGCCCCCATACGCCGACCTCGCCAGATTGAGTTAGGCTTATGAGCAGATAAGGCATTGTTCTCCGGCCCGGCTGTGCGTTCCTTCCAAGCTTTCACTCCATTTTCCCCCACGCCAAGGAGATGTTCTGGCTATTTATATGGAAACTTTACCACTAAGATCAGATTGGAGATCCAGATTTTCGTCGCAAAACATCACCACGACCCTCTCTCCCTTTGTGCGCCAAGGGACCTCGACCTCGAGATTCACCATCACTTGTCCAGAAGGAGGACAATATTCCTTGAGTGCCAAAGGTTCGAGCCTTCTGTGACGCCAAGTCCCCAAGGCTTTCCCCTTGTTGTTCAGATGAGAACAGCACTAGAACAGCCATTGTTCTTTTGAGGCCTTCGCCAAGAAACGGTTCTCACCCCCCCCCCTGTTGTTCAAAGGAGAACAGCATTAGAACAGCCATTGTTCGTTTTCAGCCCTTCGCCAAGAAACGGTTCTCATCCCCCCCTGTTGTTCAAAGGAGAACAGCATTAGAACAGCCATTGTTCGTTTTGAGCCCTTCGCCAAGAAACGGTTCTCACCCCCCCTGTTGTTCAGAGGAGAACAACATTAGAACAGCCATTGTTCTTGAGCCCGTAGACAAGAGACGGTTCTCATCCCCCCTTTGTTCAGAAGAGAACAACCTAGAACAGCCATTGTTCTTCAAGCCGTTCGTCGAGAAACGGTTCTCCTTCCCAAGACGCCACGTCAGGATCCTTTTATCCCCCCCCTTCGGCTGGAACTCGCCAGCGGACCGAAACTCCTTCGCGCCACCTTCCACTGCACCACTAGTGTAAAAGTTACGTAAGCCAAACGTCACCTTTGAGTACTTAACCCTTTTGTCAATTCTATCCTGTGCTTTAAATGGTTTATCGAACCATCCCATCTCTTTAACTCGATATTTGTTTTACCTTTTTTTAAATCCTTTAAATCCTCGGATTAGCCCGAGTCTCCACGACCCTTTCCATTCTGTTTATGTCAATATTTTCCGTTTTTGTGTATTGTTGATAGTTATTATTAATAAAACTCTATTTTATTAATGATAGCAATATTATTATCCTTGAGCTCAGTTCCACTTCTTAAGCATATCGAAGATACATAATATCGGCCGCCAGACAGTAACGCACTCTAAAGATAATTAAGGAAGTTCCCTCAACGAATAGTGATATATGGAATATCGTCGGGAGTCATTCTACGACATATATATATATATATACTATTTAAATTTGGTATCAGGTGTGTTTGGTTTAACGCTATATCTTTGCAAACACTGGCCTCAGTCGAGTAAAGCATAGTGTTATTCGTTATAATAATAGAATATAGTAGTTCCCTTTTGTTTTAACGATTGCTATCCCCTTTTTTTTTGAAACTTAAGAAGCTGGAGTAGCTCAAGGAACTGTTATAATAATTTGTTTGTGTTTTTTTTGTGTGATTTTAGTCAGGGGTTAATTAGAGTAAGAAACCAAGTACGAATAGGTCAGTGCCCATATTTAGGTAGGCTGATTCTATAGAGGCATAATTCTTGTTGCAATGATTTTTAGTTGGTTGACTAGTGCGCCCCCAAGTGCAAAGATGACTCAGTTTGAAATCTTTAAAGCGCAAGGAGAATCCTTGGGAATCTCCGGAAAAGAACTAACTGAGTACATTCAAGAGGAGCAAAGGAAAGAAAGAAAAAGAGAGGAACGGATAAGACAAGTGGAGCTTCACCATCAGATTGAATTAATCGGATTGAAGCAGAATTTCAAAGAAAAAAGGAAGTAATAGAAAGGGAAAGAGTAATCCGACGAGGGGAACGAGAAAGAGAAATACAACGAGAAGAACGAGAAAGAAAAATACAACGAGAAGAACGAGAAAGAAAAATACAACGAGAAGAACGAGAAAGAGAAAAACAACGAGAGGAACGAGAAAGAGAAATACAACGAGAAGAACGAGAAAGAAAAATACAACGAGAAGAACGAGAAAAAGAAATCCAACGAGAAGAAAGAAGGAAGGATTCGCGCCCCTTCCCAGGAAAGCTGACAAAGTTTCCGAGCCCCGTAAAACCCCAAAACTTCTTTCCCCAAAACCAACAACGGGACTCCAAACCTCCCGTTAAGACTTCTCCTCCATCTCTCTTCCCGAAGCGACCAACCATATACTTCACCTGTGGTGTAGATAACCACATGAGCTGGAACTGCCCCCAAAATTCTAGGCTTAAAAGCGGACCAGCCCACCAAGCTCACCAGATTAATGCAACCCCGGCTTCCCCGGTGGTGCAGACCCAAGCAGAAACTTCTCCCCCTCCGTCAGGCCACCAGGTAAATTTTGTTTTTGGTAAAAGTTCATCGGGAACTTTGAAATATGAGGAGGGCAGCGTGGACAGCTGCCGAGTATCGACTCTCGTCAGGGACACAGGATGTACGTGTTTCATCGTGTCCGACGAACTCCTCCCAGTGGCCTCTAACCACGAAAAATTTGCGGTGGTACACGACCACCTTGGGCGGGCGAACCGATTCCCCATCGTTAGATGTTACCTGCAGTGTCAATATTATAATGGCTGGGCTGAAGTCATTGTAGCACCCATACAATTCTGTTCGGTACTTATAGGACAGAGCCCCCAAGTAAGTTTCGACCCTGTGTTTCAGGCCGCCCTTATCAAGGCCGAGATAAGAAAGAAGCCCAGGAGCCCGTCCCCATCAGAACCCCGATACCGTCGGATTTCTCGGAGACCCCTAACCAGGACTTTAGGAGGGCACAAAAGGAGTGTGAATCACTAACACCCTTAGGTGATAAGGCCCCAGACAAGGACACGGAGACTGTCCCTGGCCCCTAAGAAAAAAAGAACCCCCAACGCCCCCATGGAGATACCTTCGTAGAACTGGACGAAGCATCGGCGCTTGAAGAGGATTGCCCCGCGGAGTCCCTTAATGTAATCCAGACAGTGTGCATCCAACCTGATGCCGATTGCCCTCCTCCTTCCCTACCAGGCGAGTCTTTGGAACCCTCTGACCTGGATAGTGACGCGCAGCTGACACCACGTCAGAAGAGTCAGTTCCAAGAACTAATTAAATGGAATCAACATTTATCCACCCTATTAGCTCTTTTCGAGCAACTGCGAGAAAATGGCCTCACCATTGGCCCCAGCAAATGCCATTTTGCCCACGAAACCATCAAATATTTGGGTTTCAAAATAGGACAAAGCAAGTTAGGTCCCCCCGAGAACAAGATTAAGGTAATCGCCGACATGCCCCTCCCGATTAAAAAGAAGCCATTAAGATCGTTCCTAGGATCAGCTTCTCCCTATCAGCGATTTGTTCTGAATTTCGCTGCAATTTCGGCCCCCCTATGCCCCCTTCAAAAAAAGAATTTTCCCGATCGTTTACGTTGGAATGATGTTGCTGTTTCCCATTTTAATCAGCTCAAGAGTAAGCTCATTTCTGCCCCCATTTTAAAGTTGCCCAACCCAGAAAAATCCTTTGGGATTAAGACCGACGTGATCAACGAGGGCATTGGAGGTGTACTCCTTCAATACGTGGATGACGGAATGAGTCATCCAGTTGCATATGCTAGTCGTCAATTATTACCACGCGAAAAGAGATATGCCACTAGAGAAAAGAAAGCTCTATCAATTATCTGGGTCATAGACAAATTCAAGATGTACTTGATAGGTAAAGAATTTCAAATAGGAACCGACCACCGTCCGTTAGCCTATATTAGGAATGTGAGACACTCAAACGGCCGCATCATGCACTGGAGTTTACTCTTGCAAGAGTATCAGTTTAAAATAAATTAGATAAAAGGTTCCGATAACCAGGTCGCTGACGCACTCAGTAGGAATGCGTTACCGAATAGCGTAGAGTAAGTGTATTCATAGGATTAGCATCTCCCGGTAGGTATATACCGTCTTGTACGACTTAAATTAAGATTCTCTTATAATATAATTAATTAATGTATATGTCTGACTTTGGTAACGCTCAATGTCTAATTTTTTGTATGTATATATAATTGTACCCATTAATTTACGTATAAATTGTTTTGTCCCGTATGTACTAATTTTATATCATTTCATTGTTTCATGCCCTTTTTTTTCTTTTATTGAGTTGTATTAAAGGTTATTTTCCCCTGTAATCTAAAGATCAAAATAATCATATGTCTTGAGGTAATACTAGTTAGGTGCAGGAAGGTACGGTTGGTACAAGAAAACGAGTTCCCCACAACGGAGCTCTATCGTTGTCCCTTCTCTCTCTTTTTTTCGAAGTGACAACTTCCCCCCGAATGGAGGGGTGTGATAGAACGAGTTGAAGCTGCGTTAATTTCAACTCCTATCCCATATTATTTAAAACCACGATGCTGCCCACGTGCATCTTCGATTCGAGGCTTGGAGTCTTATCACAGCTACCGGATATCAATGTTTAAACAAGGAGGTTATCGTCCCCCCGTTCGCCCCCATACGCCGACCTCGCCAGATTGAGTTAGGCTTATGAGCAGATAAGGCATTGTTCCCCGGCCCGGCTGTGCGTTCCCTCCAAGCTTTCACTCCATTTTCCCCCACGCCAAGGAGATGTCCTGGCTATTTATATGGAAACTTTACCACTAAGATCAGATTGGAGATCCAGATTTTCGTCGCGAAACATCACCACTACCCTCTCTCCCTTTGTGCGCCAAGGGACCTTGACCTCGCGCTCCACCATCACTTGTCCAGAAGGAGGACAATATTCCTTGAGTGCCAAAGGTTCGAGCCTTCTGTGACGCCAAGTCCCCAAGGCTTTCCCCTTGTTGTTCAGATGAGAACAGCACTAGAACAGCCATTGTTCTTTTGAGGCCTTCGCCAAGAAACGGTTCTCACCCTTCCCCCCCTGTTGTTCAGATGATAACAGCACTAGAACAGCCATTGTTCGTTTTGAGGCCTTCGCCAAGAAACGGTTCTCACCCTTCCCCCCCTGTTGTTCAAAGGAGAACAGCATTAGAACAGCCATTGTTCGTTTTCAGCCCTTCGCCAAGAAACGGTTCTCATCCCCCCCTGTTGTTCAAAGGAGAACAGCATTAGAACAGCCATTGTTCGTTTTGAGCCCTTTGCCAAGAAACGGTTCTCACCCCCCCCCCTGTTGTTCAGAGGAGAACAACATTAGAACAGCCATTGTTCTTGAGCCCGTAGACAAGAGACGGGCTTCATCCCCCCTTTGTTCAGAAGAGAACAACCTAGAACAGCCATTGTTCTTCAAGCCGTTCGTCGAGAAACGGTTCTCCTTCCCAAGACGCCACGTCAGGATCCTTTTATCTCCCCCCTTCGGCTGGAACTCGCCAGCGGACCGAAACTCCCTCGCGCCACCTTCCACTGCACCACTAGTGTAAAAGTTACGTAAGCCAAACGTCACCTTTGAGTACTTAACCCTTTTGTCAATTCTATCCTGTGCTTTAAATGGTTGATCGAACCATCCCATCTCTTTAACTCGATATTTGTTTTACCTTTTTTTAAATCCTTTAAATCCTCGGATTAGCCCGAGTCTCCACGACCCTTTCCATTCTGTTCATGTCAATATTTTCCGTTTTTGTGTATTGTTGATAGTTATTATTAATAAAACTCTATTTTATTAATGATAGCAATATTATTATCCTTGAGCTCAGTTCCACTTCTTAAGCATATCGAAGATACATAATATCGGCCGCCAGACAGTAACGCACTCTAAAGATAATTAAGGAAGTTCCCTCAACGAATAGTGATATATGGAATATCGTCGGGAGTCATTCTACGACAATCAGATAACATAAAAAAATTGTCCATGAAAAAGTCGTGCTAAGAGAATTCGTCATAAATCTAGTCATGAGTTACCACTCAAAAATAAGAATTTCCTCAGGAAAAAATTCCCTCGCAACACATAAGGAAGCATTTATAAAGTATTCTCTGAATAATGCACTAAATACCCGATTGGACAAACGGGAAGAGTACAAAAAACTTTTAACTCAATCTAAATGTGGTGTACTTTAAAACACTGCCATTTAGGTGCTACAGAAAGAAAGATTTGCTAAAAGAAAGAGATAATAAAATTTTACACTTAAAGGCATCTACGCATTTATATTCATCTAAACGCCATCACCCTTTATCAAACACTACTGAATGGCAACCAGACGAATATATTCTCGCTGTGAGACACTTGTAATAATGTTTGTAATCCATCAGACTTATAGAGAACCATACAACTAGTTTGGTTTTCCCCGTTTTATTTCAGGGAGGTGATCAAAAGTCCAGTGTATTAGGGTATTTATGATGGGTTTGAAGTGTCGTTGTTGAAGATATATTATTAAGTTAGTGAATGTTATAAAGATGAAAAAGTGTCAAGGTATGTAAAATTTAAATGGAAAATAATCCCTTCTTTTTCACACGTCATTGTTGGTCCCAATAATTTTTCATTTGAGAGATGGATCGATTTTGTTGAATCTAGTTGGTGTAACGGAAATACATAATCAATTGCATTTACACGGTTCCTGAAAGTGTATACGGGCACATAATTATGCCTTAAGAAACATAAATCCTCACATAAATACGATTATATGATGATAAAAATTTAAAGTCATTTTCTTTCTCCCTCACTGGAGTAGCAACACAATTTCTTCTTTTAAAATCCTAATGAAACAATACTGCTCGTCTATTCCTGTTTATTAATTATTCGGAAAATAAATATATTTTTAATCTCGAGGAAACCATTGTGATTCTTTTTATTTTATAAATTTAGATACTTGCACGAAAAGCCCCTCTCTCCACCATTGAAAATTCTTTTTCAAAATTCTCCCAAGAAAAAATAAAAAAGAAAGGATTTCAAAGCAAAGGTAAAATGGAAACCGAGATAAAGTAAACACTGTTTTATTTCGATTCTTATTTAATTTTCTGTGTATATGTGCACATTTATCTGCGGTTGCTTAAAGGGAAGTAAGCGTGTATATGAGTATCTATATGTACGTGCAATTTTAAGTGTGCCTGGGTTTGGAGCATGTATGCATATGTACCCATGCATGTGTTTATACTCAAGTGTCTATATGGAGATAGATGTAAGTGAGCATATGTTTATTTCTGAGTTTATACACGTCTATGATTAGGAATGAGGGCGTGTTTGTGTAGGAGGGCAAAGGTAGGCATATTTAATGGCTACCTTAATTTGTATATGATATAGAAAGAAGCTCAAATGAATAAACAACACAAAGTCATGAGTACACAATACAAAAGAATTAAGCGACATCTAGAGGAGTTTCCAATGTTTCCTCTCTCTCACTAGGCTCCTCCAAATGGCTGCCCTTACGAAGTACAACGTGGCCGTCACAACAAGTTAAGAATTACTTTCTTCTTTAGATTATACGCAGCCAGCAATTGCATCATATAAAATGTAGAAAATTCAATTATTTTTTGTCATATTCGCGATGTGTGGTCAAGTTGTAGTCATACTCTTAACAATAGATCCCGTCTGGATATTTTCTATAGCTCCGATGTTTGATAGGTAGATAGGTAGGTATGGAGGGAGGTAGGGACGTCGGTAGATAAGTAGGTATGTAGGATAATTTGGCTTTTTCGGCCGAGACTGTGCAAGGGAAAGGGACACCAAGAAGAATACCCCCTTCATTTGTTTCATGAATCCATTCCCTATATATGTCTCCTAAGTATAACTCCACGTGGATAATCTCTGAATCCAAAGAGAGAAAAAAAGGAAGAATTTGAATATCCGTCAGCCGCTTCACAGGTGCAGATAATTAAGTTGGGCGTGTTAAATGCTTTTATCTCGCCGAGGAAGCGCTAATCTTCGAAGTCGGGAAACTACTAGCCGAAAGTTTCCCGCTCACATCGTAAAGGCCATTGAAACTTGGGTCAAGCGACAAACGCTAATGCATATTGCCGCCGTAAGTGGTTAGCTAGTCGTCTGAGTCTGCTAAACGAGGAGAAACCAGAAAATTGGCCGTCATATAAATACCCTGGGTTTTCGAATATCGGGAGATTGAGTTTGAGAACCTGTCGCCTTCGGTTCAGATCGCGTGTCTGTTTTCCCAAGGCCCTGGTGTTCGCTTATACCATCGAGGTTGGATCCCACCAGGCAGATCGATCTCTTTTGTAAAGGCTTACCCTGTTCAGAGCAAGCTTAGAATCGTTTCATCCCCGAAGGATTGGCCGGGATTCCTCTCGTCTTAGTTTCCCGTGCGAGACTTCGCGCCGAGTGGCGATAAAGTCTCGATTTTTGGAGGTTACACATCTCTGGAGCAGAGGTGCCATCGTTCATCTTCGAGGAGGATCGTAAACTCGTTTTCTCTTCTGCCCTCCCACCCCTCCCTTCATCCTCGTCGCCGTCAGGATATCCACCCGAGATTCACGTCCATTGTCCATCTCCATTTCCCCGCACAGACACGCTAAAGGATTTCCTTTCCTCGAGGTGACCCCAGTAAGGTAAAACGCCCCTGCAAACCAATATATATATATATATATATATATATATATATATATATATATATATATATATATATATATATATATATATATATATATATATATATATATATATATATATATATACGTATTTTCTAGGGAGGTGACCTATTCTTCGACAGATAGTATTGCAGAAGAATTCTTAGATTTCCGTGATCGTTTTTTTATCTTTAGCTTTTTCCATTCGTTTGATTTGGATTTATTCTGATCATTTCTTTATTTTCGTTTTTTCCCCGTCAAGAAGATTAACTCATCATTATTTTTTAGATAACATTGCTTTTTTTCGCTTAATTCTTTTTAGTTTCCTTGTTTCCACCTTTGATTAGAGGTTGATAAATTTCTTTTAAAAGACTTTAGTGGGATTGAGGAGGCACCTATATTTTTTCTTGTCACGCCAATCTTTTCAAGCCTTAGGTTAAGGTGTTCCTATGTGATTCTGTAGTTCTCAGGTTTGAGATGGTGGCGCACACAATGAAGGTTAGCTCTGTTTTAATCTCTATCACGATCCATGGTTTAAATTTAGTCATCTCTCTGTATCTTCGTAGGTTATTTTAACCTTTTAAATCCTCTTTGTTTTCAAGATTTCTTTTTTCGTAGGAGAAATTTCATCGCTAGGGTTTGTTAGTCCAGGAGAGTTTAAGCAGTTTTTATATTTGTTTTGACATTCCACCCGCGAGTGATCTTTGGCACAACACTCGAAGCACAACATTTCATTTTTCGTGCCTTTCTTAGTAGTATGTTTTTCGTTTAAAGTACATAATAATCGTCAACAATATTTCCTTCTCTATTTGTTCCGGCGAAATTTTAATGTAAAACCCAAGAAGTTTGGGGTTTCTATACTTTATTGTCATCTCAGCGAGGAAAATACAATTTCTATAATGCTACCAAATTTATGAACTTTTCATCTTTTCTAATGTATTTTCATGCCTGCTTCCGGCCATTAGCAAATTATAATTCGTCGAGTTATGAATATTTGCTGTGGAATTCAGGTTTCGAGGTTGACTTTCTCTGTCGAGCTTTTTCATTTTTCGTTCCTATGTTCTCTGCCCTCAGTAGTGTAAGATAGAGCGAAGGATCATGAAGAAGTATGTACTAATGAGAGAGATGAGAGCACATAATACTTGCCATTTCAGCTTTAGTTGTTTTACTATTTCCTCAGTTTGTAGAGAGAGACATCCGCTTCGTTTCTTAGTATCATTATTTAACAAGTTTTTCGCTTCCAGGGATTTAATAATTATAACTTGAACTGCTTAATGCGAATATATACAAGTATTAGTTTCTACTTTCTTATACGACCTATGATAAACAAACTTAGCTAATCTTAGCGAGCAGGAGAGAGAGACGGAGTCTTAAGTAAGTATATTTTTAGTAGCTTCATACCTCTTATTCATTAACCCTCTGCTAAATATTTTTCAAAAGCTCTAATATCCTTTATTATCTTTGTTCCTCGCCTGTAATGCATATAAACCCTTTTATAGTTCAGAATCAGAGTAAATGAAAATATGGGATGACCCCTAAGATTGTAAAATAAACCTTTCTAATCTATAGGTGAAAATGGAGTTATTTACAAAAGACAAGAAGGATCTAAAGATAGCCTAAGTCACTTTTACTCTCTTCTAAAGGTTCATATATATATTAGAGCCACAATGAATAATAAAATACATATCTTTTATTTTAAATGTTAAGTAAATATATTTATGCCGCATTTGATTCTAAGGTTTTGAGATTTTGCTCTTCATACGCACTTTATGAAGAGGTGAGGTTGGATGAGGTGTTCTTTTTTTGATGTTTTGGGCTGTTCTTAGTGAAAGATGTATATGGGCATGTGCATTCTTCGCCGTATCATATAAACTAGTAAACTCAATGTCCTTAAGTTTCGGCTTTTGTTGCAGAAAAAATATGGTAATATATAAGTTTAAGGTTGTGAGTTGATGCTCTCGAAGGACCGACATGAGAGGAAACCACCACGGAAATACCCCTCTCTTCTTTCAAGACCACGTGCACCTAGCGTGAGATTTTTAGAAAGTTCGAGAAAGAATCAATCCCTCGCTGAATTACCCGTCACATCTGTGTTTGCTTTCGGACGCAACCCCCCCGTATCCTCACTGCGATAACACCGTACGCAGCCCTTCTGTCTCTAATCCCATGCTTCCCAGGCAAGTCTATTCCCGTGCAAGGGCAGCCACATTAACGCTACCACATATCACGAGACAGGTTTCACTGTCTGGACCGACTCGTTATCATAAAGTATGTTTGCGTATAGTAGCGCCAAGAATTCCCTAGGGACCGCCAAGCACTGTGGCTATCTATAGGACCAGCCACACGGCTATTTAACTCAAAGGTCGCCATTTCTTGGAGAGATTGAAAGCTCACCATTCACTCCGTTCAGACTGCCTCTCTGTTTCCCGTGAAGCCTTGTAAACCGTGTCGAGTCGTACTTCGTCGAATATCTTATCAGCAGATTTACCTTTGTTACGCGTTGGCCCATGTGAAGAGAAAAGCTATCGAGCCCCCTTCTTCTCGAAGAGTTGTAAGGCCCTCTGATCTTCACCACCACTTCAAGATTCCCGTTCTTTCAAGACTGAGACTCCCTGTTGATCTGCAGAATCGTCTCGAGTTGAGATTACGTCTCTCTGGAGCAGAGAAAATCTCATTCTTCATCACCAAGTAATCAAACCCCATCTTCGATTCCTCTTCGTCAGGACTCCGCGAAGTATCTTGTCGAAGACCTGTGCTGTTGTCTTCCACCCCTCCCCCCTCCAATTCGCCCGCGCTTGAAGTTAAAGCGATCTTGTATTGTCATCCCCAGATTACCTCGTTAATCTTCACACAATTGATTTAACTACCTTTAATAAGTAATTTGTTCACTCATTCTGTATATATAAATTGCCCTCTTTTATTATATATATTTCAATTTTATTTTAGGGTCTTGTTCTTTGTGTATCCTTTGAACTGCAACTTGGCAAGCCATTAGTCAAAACCCGGTTAACCGTAAATCGCACTCTCTATTAATCGCGACAGAACATATGTCAAGCGGCGCTAGGTCAGCTGTCTGCCCGTGCTTGTGTACGATTCTGTGCGTTGAGCTAGTCCTAACAGACATACATCGACAAAGATGTTAAATTTAGTTCAATTATGATCTTTGATTATATGGCTAAATCTAAAAGGCGGCTTTGCTATATAGAAACGCATTGGAAGTTGGTCATCAAATACTGTCCATTATTCACTAACCAAATTGCATCGCAGAAAAGAAATATTTAAATTATCGTTTTAAAAAGACGATTTAAGCTGCTAATTATCTGAGACTTAGAGAAATATTAAGTATCCTACTTAAAACATCTAAGACTCTCTTAGGGAAATGAAGCTGAGAGAGATACGTGATAATATATGTCCATATGAATCAAATGTAAAATGCACAACCTCAGAAAATCAATGGGTGACCCTTTATTCAAAAGAGCCTCTTATTTTAGCCAAGTGGTTAAAATTTCCAATTCGGTTGTAAAGCCATTCACTTCAGTTCTTTGATTTCGATCCCTTAAAGAAGTTTCATACGAAAATTCAATCGATCTCAAGAATTGTGTTGCATTGAAACCACTTTTGCTGATATTCTCTTCACTGAATGAAAACATTCGTAGATGAAAAATTCCACCAAACGTCATGCAAAATCCACAAAGAATAAGATTAATTTCACTCGTACATGGAAATTACAAATTCAGGACTAAAAACCGCATCGTTGGAAATGGGAGAATTTGAATCTCGTGGCAACTGACATAGATAAAGACACCAAGAAAAAGAGTGTGAATTGCAAATAATAGAGGAACCCGTATAACCACTTATGCTATTTTTTGAAAGCAACAAAGAATCAAAGGTAAAATAGAGAAATGTAGATAAAATCGATACTAAATCGCAATTGAAAATTTCGTCTCATTTAAAAAATGTATCCAAGGGAGCTTATTTAAAGACCGTCAACAAGTTTGTATAGTCAGACCTACAAACAGGGACCTCCCTTCAAAGACGAGAGAACCATGAAGTTCATCCTTTATCTACTCAATGGACATTTACACACTTGATTATATCCTATTCCTTGTCTTTTCATTCATTCAAATACTTCCATTTCGATTTGAGGGCAGCCATCTATTTATTGTGTCGATATATATAGCACGATACTATCGCGTCCCTTGAATAAAATCACCCCTATAAACCTCAATAAAGAACCGCACAAACCCACGAGTGCATTTTGCCCATTTGAATGGGCGCAATATATGCATTTTCCGTTTTGTTGTAAATTTTAACGTTCCCCTTTAAATAATTTTTTCTATGACTACAGGCTCATAGAAAACGTTAAAATTTCATCTGGCAACATCAACTATCGAATTCATATGTAAAGATATTATTTATCGTGAAGTAAAGTTACCAGTGTTGCTGAACACTTAGAAAATTTCTACCAAAAGGTAAGTTCCATGTTTAACTATTAATGAGAAATAATTTACTACTATCTTCGGTTAATACTGTACTCAAGTGATTAATTAATGACATAGACACCGAAACATTGCCTGTAGTTTTAATAGTATGATTTTGTGGTAGATTAAATGTAGCTGCCAATTTAAATGGGCATCATGGGGGCCAATATTTCAGTTTATACCAGGTATTCTCATTTTCACAGTACCTTTTGCTGCATTGTATGTGTTAATTAGGCCTAATACTCAGAAATGACAAGCTAGGTCAAATATATAGTTTTATTTTATATATTTACTTTCTTTATTGTTAAATTATCGATAAATATTTTGGGATAGGATTATTGTGAATGTAGAAGATGCTGTTGCCCATCAAATACATTGTCTGAGATCATGACGATAAGTCGACATGCATTGATGTAGCCTTGGAACCTCCTGATGATGGCATGGACTCCGATGTAGATGACCCAGCCGAAGAGCTTGTTGATATTAGGCAAGAAAATATAAAACTTTTGGCAAAGCCTCCGCATATTGAATTTAACAAACGAAATACTCGTGAAGAGCCATCTTCATCATGGAGCTCTTCAATAATTTTTGGTGAGTGAATTTCAGCCCAGTTAGAAGTTAATGTTTGTACTGTAGTACAACTGTAATTAATGTACAATTTCATATTGTGGTTAATAATTGCATGCATAATGATATGTAAGCCCCTATATACTGTATAACTAGAGAGTAAATATTGATGATTTGTTTTGTTCTTTGAATAGGGAAAACGTTTGAAGATATGCAAGTTAGAGAATGTGAAAGAGAGAGGCAACCTTCAAACAAAAAATGAACTCTAAAACGCCCAATTTCACATGGAACACCTCCAATTTAAAAAAAAAATATATGCAATTCCGGTATCGAACCCAGTGCCGCATAATATAGTTATTTTGAATAAATGGTCTAATGAAGGAGTCCTACCAATTTGTTTCTCCAAAGTGTTTTAGAACAAAGAGCTAATGGATCTTATTGAATCAGCGACAAACCTATATTACCAACCGAAATTTTGAAGAGATTTGGCAGTTTCTATTGAGGAACTCTATAACGTCTTGTTTATTCTATTGTTATCTGAATATAATCTGGTGAGCACATTTTTCAGTGCATAATAATGACTTAGCTGTATGACAATTAATTTTTTATATTGAAATATTGTTTATAGCAATTTTTATTTACAGGTTCTAAACGGCCGGCTCTTCTTGTCGAAAGAGGCAGATACTCGAAACCTTGCTGTGACTCAATGTGGAATTTGTGTGAATAGATTTGAGAAAATTATTCGAAGCCTACATTTTATGGATAATACTAGATACCAGTAGGAGATAAATTTTTTAAAGTTTGACTATTACGAGTATTACAGTTTTTTTAGAGGTTTATCACCCTCTTCCGATGTCATGGGAAATTGATCAAGAAATGGAGCCTTATTATGGACGACACAGGTTAAAACAGTTTATTCCAGGAAAGCATGCCTCTGTTCTCATGAGGGTTTTCTTGCAAAATTTAAGATATATAAAGGAAAAGATAATGGTCGCGAAATAGGTATGAATGTTGGTGAATGTGTGGGAAAAATATTGGCATTGGAACTACTCGTAGTTCCGAAGGGGAGTCATGGGTATATAGATAACTTTTTTATCACCCTGCCACTGCTTGAATTATTCCGGGAATAAGATATAAATCTCACAGGTACGATTCCTAGGGATATGACTAGAGGTGTCCCTCTTTATGATATAAAAAAAACAGAGAGAGGTAAAGCAGAAGTGGTGGTTGATCAAAAGTAAAACATCGTAGTTTGCCATTGGTAAGACAATAGCTATGTAACTGTTGCTTCAAATAAAAAAGAGGCCATTTCTCTTAGTATGGGTAAATGCGAGCGATGGTCCAAAGAATCAAGTAAAGAAGTAGTTCTACCACAACCAATGATAATACAACAGTGAAATCAAGGTATGAGAGGGGTGGACTTGTTTGATCAATTTCGAATAAAGTATTGAGTGACATTCCGTAAATGAGTCTGGTACTATCCACAATTAGATTTATTATAAATGCTTCTATTGTCAATAGGTGGATTCTTTACCGAAAGATCCATAATAACATCACTGAAGTAGACTTCCTAAGAGAGGTTGTACAGGTTCCTCTAAAACCTGCTGATGTGCCTGGTAAATTTGTGCCACTCAAAACTCCTGATGCAATACGGTATGACAGAATCGATCATAACATTGTACTGTGTGAAACACAGTGGAGGTGTGGTGTTTGTAAAGAAATGTCAAACCAAAATGTAAAAGAGCGATGTGTCATTGCATGTTCAATGCTGGGTGCAATATAATTCTAAGCCAAAATAATAAAATAAGTATGTCACTCTAATAAATGATAATAAAAATCTTTGTAATGTTATTTACTTACAACTCAGGATTTAGGAAATGTTCAATACTTCCCTTCTCTTTCTCCCTCTCCCCCCCTCTCTCTCTCTATCTATCTCTCTCTTTCTATATATATATATATATATATATATATATATATATATATATATATATATATATATATATATATATAAATATATCATACTGTAATGGTGCCCATTTAAATGGGCTTTCCATAACCCAGGTGACATTTCAAATAGTAAATAAATTTCAGCAGCAACTATCATTTTAAATCATTAGATGTTATATATGTAAAAATTAACTAGTTTAAAAAGGTACAAAGGGTATCATGCGCTCGTAGGCATTAGTCTCCTTTTGGGTAGGTCGTATATTTATGTTCCTTCCACACTCTTTACCTTCGTGATTCTCTCTTTAGATAGGTGTCTGGGCGACTTGTCCTCGTTATTCTTCCCCTCTTTATTAATAATAAAAATATTGATAACTGATGAGATCAAGAACATGAAAGGAAATTGTCTTTTGAAAAGAGGTCCTATTTGTCCATAGTAGATATTTGCTTTTGTGTTTGCTCTAACCACTTTTCCCCTAAACTTTATTATTCCCTTTGTGTTACAGGCGATTTTTTTATTATTGTAGGGGAGGAGCAAACCTAACATTTACTTATAGCTAAAAAGAGCCTATGATAGTGAAATGGAAGCATTAAGAATTCTTTAAGGCACATAAGCACGAAAATCACGAGGGAAATTTGAAATTATCGTGCTGTTAACTCAGTAAAATGACTTTAAAATTCAAATTAAATCACTTACGGATAACTACGAAAACTCATTGATCTTAATTAATTTACCCTTAAATAGTTAATCAATAACACCTTTTACTATTTTTTAGTATGCCAATTAATTTTAACTCTCTCCACCTGTCATTTGCAAGCAATCTATTTAAGAAGATTTTAGAAAGGAATTAAAGATCTAATGGCTTGGTGATTTAAGTTCTGGGTCTCATTGATTTCAGACACCATAGGGGTGCAAGTAATCCCAAATGTCATTGAGTATGAAACTTATTATCAACTTTTTGGCAGATAATTGTAGGAAATCTTGAAAGAGTCACACTAAGTTTAGTTCCTCATTCAACTTAATTCATTTCTCCTCACTTGGCTCCAAAATCAACCCCTTTTCCGGTTCTTCAAAAAGGAAGGCGGAAATTTGGCGCTAATATTTAAGAGAAATCCTAGTCATCATCATCATCCGCCTAATACAAATTACCTATCTTTCAGTTGGCATATTCATCAGAAACAACCTCCATTCTGCTCGAACTTCGTATCTTCTTTGCCCCTCCACTTCCGACAGTGTTGTTCTTCTTCGTATCAGCGCCCTCTCCTCATCCTCGATCCATCTTTTTCTTGGTCAGCCGGCTGGTCTTTTTCTTCAAATTCTCCATAAGAGGTATTTCGATGGATATCTCCCCTCGTTCACCTTCATTACATGGCCATACCTTCTAAGTTTACATTTCTCTACGGTGTTCAGTATTGACTCGACGCCCAGATCAGCTTTTATTTTCGCATTCTGAAGTAGGTCTCTCCTTGAAATTCCCTTTATTGTTTTCAAAGCTCGGCGGCTTGAATTTTTCATTCCGTTCTGGTGGTCAATGCCCAATTCTCGAGGCCATATGTCAGTATTGGTTTCAGGATTGTGTTATAAATTAGTATCTTGCCTTCTTTTGGGATGTGTGTATCTTTTAATAATGAGTACATCAATATTAGGCTATTATTATATTTTATTATAGGGTTGCTGATTTCAATCTCTTGAGTATTTCTATCGTCCATCTTCACTCCCAGGTATGTATTCTCATTAACCTGATTGTTTTTCCTGGTTTCCATGTATACCCCGTATTCTTCATTTGTCCTACTCAAGATATCCTACAGTACCGTATGTCAGAAAAGATCAGAACGCATGCATTTCTATCAAAACATCTTCTATTACTTTCTCAAAATAAATTACAACGTTTAAATAAATTGGTAAGAGATAACCTTCAGGAATAAACTATGTATAGGTAAAGGATATATAAATTTGGATGAATAAAAACAAAGTTATAAGCAGATAAGTAATTTACTATAAACATGATCTGTCCAAAATAAAATGAACGACAACGGAAACAAACATTTATAGGAAAATAACGGCTTAAATTAATGTGGAAAACATTTATGCAAATTATATGTAATTAGCATTTAGTGTGGATCACCAATATTCTCGATGATCCTTTAACATCTGCTGCCACAGGAACGAACCAGCTGTCGAGACTTGCGCAGTAATCTTGTTCCATTAAATACTTGAACTCTTTTCGGATTCTACCCTTTACACCTCTCTTCGAGTGTCTTACGAACATTTTCAATGAGATGATTCAGGTCAGGCCTCTTGCTGGCCCGTTCATAACAGTAATGGGCTTGTTGTCCAGGAAAGTCGTTAACGAAATTGTAGTGGGAGAGAGAGCATTAACTTATATTTTGGCCCTTGGACGTTCGCAGATTCTGCAAAGCCTGCTGTCATGCAAATCATTGCCTATTTTTGCATTCACTGTGTCCAGTAAGCGCTCAATGGGTCCAATGACATTTAACGAAATCAAGCCCAGACCATGACAATTCTCCCACCAAGTTCAATCATTTGGTGCACAAGACAAACAATTTTTAACCTGTTCTACGACGAACTAACTTCCTGCCGTTGGATCTGAACAAATGAACTTTGATTCGCTAGTAAAGTAATGAGTTAGATGGCAAATGCAATAACACCCCATTCTTTTTCTTCGGACTACTTAATCGCTCGCCTGCTGGTATTCGAGCGTGAAGATTGGTATCCTCGAGCCAACATGACATAGTATGCGTTTTAATTCTTGGCCAATATCTCACTAATCTACTTTGAAACTGCTGCAACCTTATTGAAAAGGTCCTTCTTAACAATTTGGGTAAGAGCTGGATAGAAAAACTGTCACATGCATAACTACCACATAACAACTGCCACCCAGTCAAACGCTAGCGTAGAAATCTGACACCCTGGAAAATGACAATTTGAATGAACACTGCAAGTCTACTTTAAAAACAGAATTTACTATTACACTAGTGAAGATCAATGTTCAGGAAAAGTAATCTTATATTACATAAATGAAAATCAATCTAGTACAAAAAGAAAGTCGTAAATATTAAATGAGTAAAAAATATGATTGAAACTATTTATGCTCTATGTTGAGTATTTTTATTAATAATTGATAGTATATACATATTCTTTAGCCAGCTGCACATATATTAAACATTATTATTGTATTATTTATAGAGCCCATCTGGCAACTGCCCACTTGGGCATGAGGCGCCGGAAACATGACAGCCTAAAACTAGGCTACTTTAAAATAAAAATATAAAAACATAACAATGATAAAAATGTGAAAAACTTAACAATTAGGAAGCAATCTCCGGCAGCGGGACGAGGTCCCCCCCACCCTGGTGCAGAAGCGTGAAACCTACAAAGAAAACAATAATAAACAAAGAAAAAAAGAAAACAATCTTAAATAAAGGGGAGAAGCCCGGCCTCCCACCAAAAGTCAACAAGTCCACCAGTCAATGTGCACGCACTCGTCCCGAGTCCAAAGGACAGGCGGTAGCAACTCCGCCCATCGCGGTACTGGGGCAGGTAACGTGCGCAAAGATCACCCAGACTGGGATATTCAACAAGAATGTGCGAACAGTCTGGGGAACGAAGCAGTCATCGCAATAGGGCGCAGGCGAGCGCTCCATCAAATAGCGATGCGTCACATGAGTGTGTCCGATTCGGAGACGACAGAAAGCGACCTGAAGCCGTCGCAGCATTAGGGGATAGGTCCATGGAAACAGTCGCAGCTTAATGGCACGCCACTTTAAGTTCCCTTCGACCGTCTCCCATCTTATTTGCTGAGCAGTCCGAATAGCTGCCCGTATTCCTGACATGTAATCGGTGTGAGGACGAGCGAAACGCTGGTCCGGTCGCAGAGTCCTCACGGACTCTTTGGCGCCCTCATCGGCGCGCTTATTCCTCGCAATTCCTACATGTCCAGGAACCCAGCAGAAGATAATCTCGACATCTGCTCGGATCACCAAAACCATGGCGTCACGGATATCGCGAAACAGGGGATGCGGAGATTCCAATGCCCCGAGAGCACTCAGGGCGCTTTGTGAAGCGCTATAGGTCACCTTCCGGTCTCCGAACCGGGCACGTTGCGTAATCTCCCGTAGCGAGTGGTGTATTGCCATCAGTTCGGCCGTGAAGACAGACGCAGCGCCTGGCAGAGCCCCGCTGACTTCAAACAGAGGGAATACGGCGTGGAAGCCGACCTTCTCTTCGGACTTGGAGCCATCCGTATACACTGGCACGGTTCCAGCGTGACACGGGGTGTGCTCCAAAAAGGTCGAACGCAATACTCCTGGCGCCGTACAAGCTTTAAGAGCAGAGGCGTGGCGACAAATAGCCAAATGTGGTACCCTCCAGGGTGGCGTCTTGGGCAGAACCAGGGGCACCACCAGCCCAAGAGAAATATCTAGATCTCGAAGGAGTTTCCTAGCCCTAAACCCAAAGGGCTAAGGGTATGACTGGCGTCTCTCGGTGGCATAGACACCATCATGATCAGCTGCGGATGCAGTGAAAGCTGTTGGTGACTGAGGGAGGTGCCGGGCTCGCGCGTACAGGCGAATGATGGACTGCACGTGGTGCAGGGTGAGTGGCATCTCCCCAGCATCGACCAACAGGCTCTCAATGATGCAAGTGCGGAAGGCACCGGTCGCAAGGCGAAGGCCGGTGTGGTGGATCGAATCCACCTTTCGCAATAAACGCTCGTCTGAGGATGCATAAAACTGGCATCCGTAGTCGAGCTTCGAATGAACAAAGGATCGATAAAAAAGTAGGGAAGTTGCCCTATCAGCACCCCAAGCGCTTAACGTCACGGAACGGAGAATATCCATGGCGCAGGTACAAGAGACCCTAAGGCTGCGAATATGAACCTCCCAGGTGAGACGTAGGACGAATACAAGACCAAGGAAACGGTGCGATTCGACCACATCCAGGCGTACCCCATTAAGAAAAAAATCTGGTTCATGTGAAGCCGTGGATGAAGGCAGAAGTTCACCACCTTAGTCTTGGCCAAAGAAAACCAAAACCTGTGCGCTTCGGCATAGCGAGAGACGCGGTTCAATGCCTGTTGGAGTCGACGCTCCAGAGTTGGCATCTGGGCTGGCCAAAAGAAATCGAAATGTCGTCCACCTCGAGCGTTGCGAGAACATCTTCTGACAGCACCGAGGTGATGCCGTTGATGCTCAGGGCAAAGAGTGTGACACTAATGACACTTACCTGAGGGACACCCTCTTCCTCCTCCTTTGGGCCGAAGACAGCTCCCTCCACCCGTACCACGAAGCGACGATCTTTCAAATATTCAGATATAAACATTGGGAGGCGACCCCTCGCCCTCATCGTGTGGAGAGTCTCCATTATACCGTTTCGCCATGCGGTATCATAGGCCTTATCCAGATCGAAAAACGCCGTGGCGTAGTGCTGTCTACGAAGGAAAGCTTCGCAGACGGCATTTTACAGTCGAAGCAGAGCATCTGACGTGGAGTGGAACTGGCAGAAGCCGCACTGTGCAAAAGACAGATGGCCTCCGCTGTCTAGTAAAAAGGCTAATCTAACATTTACCAATTTCTCTATCAACTTGCACACGCAAGATGTTAGAGAGATTGGGCGGAAATCCGTCGGAGTGGAGTGATCTCTCCCCGGTTTGCGAAAGGCGAGCACAGTAGCGATTCACCAGGAATCTGGGAGAAGACCCTCCACCCACATCCTGTTGAAAATATCTAACAGAAAGTCCATGGTTGACCATGTGTTGAAGCATGGCGTACGGGACCTCGTCCGGACCATGGGCGGTTTCCGCGCCTGAAGCGAGAGCGGAGTGCAACTCACTCACAGTAAACTTGTCGTTGAAGGGTTCTCCGCCTCTGGAGGTAAAGTCTAGCCGGTGGCCTTCCGCGGTATGACGACGTGCATTGAATGCTGTCGGAGCAGCATCCTGGCTAGAGAATGCGGAAAAAGTGGTCGCTAAGGATTCTGCCACAGACGCAGGGTCCGAGATTGTGGTCCCATTCTCCTGGAGAACGGGAGAGGGGTCCGCGAGAACTTGCCCCGAATCCTTTTGACTCGCTTGCACACGGCGGCTAAAGGGGACTTGCCGTTACGTGAAGACACGTATGCCCACCAAGAAGAGCGGCGGGCGTACTTCAGAATATACCGGAACCTAGCCCTAGCCCGACGAAGTTCAGCGACAGTAAAATCGTTCGGGCGGTGCTTATAGCGCATGTAGGCATAACACTTGTTTGATGGCCGCCTCACACTCAGCCGACCACTATGGAAGTGGTCGGCGTGCAAAACGGCCAGACGTCCTAGGAATAGTAGTCAGGCCCACGACGATGAGGTTGCTGGATAAGAACTTAACGGCCTCATCTACCGACCTAAACTCCTTGGCTGAGATAGAGAATTCAGTCAATTCCTGAAATAAAGGCCACCGCGCCCGCGCCCAGCACCACCGAGGTGGGATTTTAGGCGGCAGTTGCACTGAAAATGATAATTCAATGGTAAAGTGATCACTACCATGGAGTTCATCGAAAACCCCCCAATCAAAATCAGGCTGTGCATCCGAAGAGAAAAAAGATAGACCAAGGCAAGAAATTTTAAGCGGATTTCGGACAGTGATGCGTAAACTCATCCTCATTTAGGACACCTATCTCATGCTCTTCGATCGGGTCGGCAAGGACTTGTCTCCTGGGATTTATTGAGTAATCTCCCCACAGAGGATGCCTGCCGTTCAGACCTCCAAGCAAGAGGAAAGGGCCTCGGCAACCATGCCACGACGCGGCGGAAGTCCCCCGCATTGAAGTCAGCTGACGGTTGAATGTATGCCTAAATGATAATATTCCTCCTATCCAGGTCCAGCTGCACAGCTAGTGCCTGAAAGGAGGTATCTAAAGAGAAAGGAAGAACGGAGACATCATGCCGGGTGTAAACGGCGCATCCCTCAGCCCGGCCAACCAGTGATAGTGGGGTCGCAAGACCCTTATACCTCGGGAGGGAGGGCAGGGGGCACGCACCTAGCATGGTCTCCTGCAAAAAGATAGCTAATGTGGAACGAGATGAGACGAACCTCCACAGCTCCTTCCAGTTGGCCCGGAGTTCACGGCAATTCCATTGAAACAATACACCCTCCAGGCCTAGCTCGGAAGAGACGCGAAGGACCCCCTCGAACAGAAGACCCTCACGGAAATGGCCGTACGCTTCCCTGAGGCAGAACACCGGGCGCTGTTGGCCGAACAAAGCTCTGAAGGCGCTGTCGCCTTCGAGGACTTATTGGGGGAGGTTGGGCTCGCCATGCGAGTCTTTTCCTCCCTCCGCCTCGAAACGTTAGGCGGGCGTTGCGGCTTCGGAGGCGGGGGCCCCTCTTTTCGAGGAACTACCGACTCCAAGCCACTTGCTCCACCTCTAGGCATGGGTGAAGGACCCAAAGCTCCTTTGTTGCTGTCCTTCTTTAAGGGGACAGCTTTAGGAACCCCGGAAGATGGCCTGGCGACAAACTTCAGGGGTGTTGCTCCCTGTGAGTCTAACGACTCGTTGAAGCGCGCGGCTGTTTTGCCTTACGGGAAACGGTCACGCTTGGGGTCAGAGGGTGAAGCCCTGGTTTTAGCCGGGGCTTGTTATGAACCCTTTTCGCCACCAGCTTTACCAGGGAAGTGCCCGGGTTAAGTAAAGCCCCCAGAAGGGCCCTGAATGGGCGCGCAAACAACCGTGTTAGTTAGCCTGGATTGGCCAGGAGCAGAGGGTACCTTTCTAACTATTGAGGCATATGACGTCCCAGGCAGAGTCGGGCGCGCCAGGACCAAGTCCTTAGCCTCGCGGAAGGAGATTTGATCCTGGGCCTGAACGGCCAGGTTTCTTTCTCGAGGAGATATGCACCACATTGCTTCGAAAAATCCGGGTGCGGCTCTCCGCAATTGACACACTTGGCCACACATGATTTGGACTTATCGTGTGCGGCCTTGGAGCAGTTTACACAGACTTCGGGTGACCCCGACTTTGCACGTCTACAAGATCGATTCATATAGCCGAAGCGGTGACAGTAATAGCACCGCCGTGACAGTGGCACGAACGCCTTCACGCGATAGCAGTACTAACCAGCACACACCGACTCAGGGAGCTTGTCACAGTCGAACGTGACGAAGAGTGTAGGGGTGGGTCTCGAGGCCCCTCCCTGTTTTCTCATCACACGTTCGACCTTGACCGCCCCATGGTCATCCAGCTCTAAGGTGATATCCTCAATGAAGTAGTCAACGAGTTCCCTCGTATAAACTACTCCTTTCACAAAGTTCATGCTAGAGTGCGGCGTCACACTCACCGGGGTGCCATGAAGTGTCCGAAGATCACTTATCTTGGCCGCCTCAGTGGGATTCGCCGCATTTTACCAGAAGGCTCCAGTCCGAGAAACGGGTCACCTTCGGCTCTCTAAAAATTAAACTAGCTAATCCTCTCATCTGATGAATCATGTTGCCCTTGGCCAACATGGTGCCATCAATGGATCAAATAACGAGAGTCCCCGGTGTCATCGAGGCTCAGCCCTGTGCACTTTTGGTCTTAGTCAGGGGCTCTGCAACCGGAGGGGCAGAGGTGCCGGATGTGCCGATCTTGGCTTGGCCGCTTGCCCAAGTGGCAGCAGACTCATACGTCCATGCAGCCTCCGTGGATGGAGAGGAGCCCCGAGTCTTCTTAGTTCTTTTTGTCTTAGTCTTATATTTTGGAGAGGAGGGCGGTGAATGAACCCGCTTCTCACCTCCTCCAGCAGAAGCCCCTAGGCCAGATGGACCGGCCTCAGACAGGTCCTTTTCTGAAATGGAGAAGGTCCTGGTGGTCGCAGGTGCACCATCCGGGGGAGATCCGTCCCATCCTTGTACTGCCTCAGAAACCATAGCCGTTAGAGCAGGACCTTGCATAGGGTCGGTTTCGGGTTTGGTGTTTGGCGCCGAGCCCGGATTCCCGCCCAGGGAACGCCCTACCATCTGAGGCTGTGTTTCCTCAAGGACCATGTCTATCTTAGGAGGGGCCTCCAGTTGGCAACCCCATCCCAGGACATCGCAGGTCCCCTTGACAGTGTCACCAGTCTTGTGTGGGGAGGCACAGTCCTTGACCCCGGCAAGGTTTAAAATTCTTGCCAGCAGATCTTTTGAGGGAAGCGACCGAAGGGGCCTGGCTTCCCTCTCCCCCCTAAGGGGGTTTGCCCTACCAAGCCACTTACATGATGGGCGGTTGGCAATGGGCTGCTTGCTATCTTTCTTGTCAGTCCCTTTAGAAAAAAAGGAGGGACTGCCGCAGGAAATAGGGAGGTGCCCGAAAACACCTCCAGAGAAGGGGGTGAGAGGGAGTCCCCTTCACCCGTAAGCGTAGGAGAGAAGTAAGCCTCCTCTCCGTTTAAAGAAATATGGAGGGTCCCTTGCGCAAGCACAGTGTGGGGGACCTCTATTTTTTCGGTGGAGCTGCGCGAGGGCGGCTCCGTCGATGTACAAGGGGGAATAGGGAGAGATTTTTTCATTTTTGTTATTTTCATACATGAACATGGTGGCCCTCTTTTTTATACGGGACGCAATAGCTCATCACCTCTCGTAGTTGCTCGCACTGCAAGAGGTGCTTACAGGCTGGCAGATCAAGGCGCCGCCATTTGGGACCACCCCTCCCCCTTGGTAGTCTGGCAGTCCATCGGCATGGTGACTCCACCTTGAACACGGCGTAAAACTGAGTGTGAAGAGGAAAGGAAAAGGGATGTGAGGAAGGTATGGGTGGAGATGAAGAAGGTTGTTAAAAACAAGCCACCCCAGACCTGAGCTCAGGGGTTAGGGAACATTGTCCCCTTCCCCCTCAGCCCCGATCCGGGACGGTTGGCTGAGAAGAAGGTAAGCATCTGCCCTGTGAAATTAGAGACTGACCAGAGAAAGTTGTGGGAGAGGTTGTATGAAAAGCGACGAAGTAGGGGAGAAATACAGGCTATCTGAAGGAAGGCAGAGAGGCTAAGCTGGGGCCGGACGGAGCGCTGGATCCCGTCAGCACGGCGGCCAGGATGGCAAATCGCCGCGCCCCTTACGGGGCATATATTAAACAGAGATTTTGTTAATTACCGTGCAATCACTACAGCCATTGAGTTCTTTTACCTATACCTAGATTAATACGCCAATATATAACAACGTCTGCTAACCCAAAAGTCGGGGAATCTCACTCAATCTGATTTATGACCTCACAACCGTCAAACTTTCAATAAGTCTGTGACTAACCTTAGGGCGACCTTGGCAATTATAAGATTCCAAAGAGAATGTGAAGCAACATAAGGGATTCAAATTTCGTTAGAATTGGTCAAATAGTTGTGATGTTAAGACCAGAACAAAATAATGCCGGTGGTAGGTAACCTTGGGAGGACTTTGGCAATTAGATCATTCGAAACAAAATATAGAACAACAGAAGGGATTAAAAATTGGTAAAAATTGGACGAATAGTTATGATGTTATTGCCAAAACAAAATAATTACCAGGCTAAATTGTGAAGACCTTTTCAATTATATAATTCGAAAGAGAATGTAAAACAACATAAGGCTTTCATTTTTCGTTCGAATAAGCCAAATAATTATGACGTTATGCTCAAAACAAGATAATTTCCTGGAAAAGTTTTAGAAGACTTTGAAAATTATATCATTAAAAAGAGAATTTAAAACAACATTAGCGCTTTAAATATCGTTAGAATCGGCAGAAGAGTTGGTATGTTATAGCGAAAAATAATATACTTTCCGGGCTATCATTGGGAAGACTTTGGGAATTATATCATTCGAAAGAGAGTGTAAAATCACCATAAGGGTTTAAGATTTCGTTAGAATCGGCCGAATAGTTATGCTATTATTACCCAAACAAAATAATTTCTGGGCTAACTTTAGAAGGATTTTGGCAATCATAATATTCGAAAGAAAATTTAAAGCAAGTTAAGGATTTTAAATTTCGTTAGAATTGCTCGAATAGTTATGATGTTATTGCCATCCTTGGGAGGACTTTGGCAATTATATCATTAAAAAGAGAATGCAAAACAACACATAGGATTTGGGTTTCGTTAGAAACGGGCGAATAGTCATGATGTTATTGCCAAAAGAATATAATTCTCGGGCTAACCTTGGGAAGACTTTGACAATTATAACATTCGAAACAAAATGTAAAAGAACATAAGGTTTAAAATATTGTAAGAATAGGCAGAATAGTTATGCCTAAATAAAATAATTCCCAGGCTATGCTTTTGAGGAGCTTGTCCATTATAACATTCAAAAGAGAATGTAATACAACATAAGGGTATCCAATTTCGTTAGAATAGGCCGAATAGTTATTATGTTAGTGCAAAAATAAAATAATTCGGGGAAATATTTGGGAAGACGTTGATAATTGTATCATTCGAAAGAGAATGCAAAACAAAATAAGGGTTTCAAATTTCATTAAAATCGTCCGAATAGTTATGATGTTATAGCCAACACAAAATAATTATCGTGCTAACCTTGGCAGACTTAGACAATTGTATCATTCAAATGAGATTGTAAAATAACATAAGGCTTTTAAATTTTCTTAGAATCGCCCGAATAGTTATGATTTTATAGCCTAAACAGAACTATTCCAGGGCTATCTTTTGGATGACTTACGCAATTATATAATTCGAAAGAGAAAGTAAAACAATATAAGTGTTTCAAATTACACCAGAATTGGCGGAATAGTTATGATGTTCTTGCCAAAACAAAATGATTTCCGGTCTAACCTTGGGAGACTTTGGCAATCATATTATTCGAAAGAAATGTAAAACATTTTAAGGGTTTCAAATTTTGTTAGAAATCGTCGAATAGTTTAAAGTTATGACTAAAACTAAATAATTGCCTGGCTACGTTTTTGAATACTTTGACAATTATATTATTCAAAAGAGAATAGAAAATAATATTATGGATTTAAATATCGTTAAAAGTGGACGAATAGTTATGATGTTATTGCCAAAACAAAGCATTTCCCTGGCTAACCTTGGAAAGACTTTTCCAATTATATAATTCGAAAGTGAATGTAACACAACATAAGGGTTTCACATTTCGTCAGATTCCGCCGAATAGTTATGATGTCATTGCCAACACAAAATAATTGCAGTGTTATCTTTCGGAGAACTTTGGCAATTATATCCTTCAAAATAGAATGTAAAACAACATGTGGGTTTTGACTTTCGTTTGTATCGACCGAATAGTTATCATGTTATTTCGAAATTAATATAATTTCCGGGCTAATCTTGGGAATACATTGGTAATTATATCATTCAAAACAAAATGTAAAACAACACAAGGGTTTAAAATTTTGTAAGAATGGGCTCAATAGTTATGATGTTTTTGCCAAAAGCAAATAATTCCTGGGCTATCCTGAGGTAGACTTTGGCAATTATATCATTCGAAAAGAATGTAAAACACGATAAGGGTTTCAAATTTCGTTAGAATCGGCAAAAATGTTATAATGTTTTAGCCTAAACTAATAATTCTAGGGCTATCCTTGGCACGGCTTTGGCAATTATATCATTCAAAGGAGAGTGTAAAACAACAGAGGAGTTTCAAATTTCGTTCGAATCGGCCCAATAGTTATGATGTTTTTGTCAAAAGAATATAATTCCCGGGCTAATCTTGGGAAGACTTTAGCAATTATATCATTCAAAAAAAATGTAAAACAACATAGGCGATTAAATTTTTTTCAAGAATGGGCAGAATAGTTAAGATGTTATAGCCAAAAGAAAATTATTCCAGGGCTAAGCTAGTGAGGAACTCGCCAATTATATAATTCAGGAGGGAATGTAATAGAATATAAGTCATTCAAATTTTGTTAGAATCGTACATATAGTTGTGATGTTATAGCCCAAACCAAATGATTCCCGGGCTATCATTGGGATGACTTTGGTAATTATATCATTCGAAAAAGAATATAAAACAACATAAGGCTTTCGAATTTCGTTAAAATCGGCCGAATAGTTATGATGTTACTACAAAAAATACCAAAACTAGAACCAACCGACCGATCCTATGAGATGTAGAGTCGCATGTAATAAATAATTTAAAGTTAAAAAAGGAAACGAATAAATTTTAGACTATTTGTTAAACTTGCAGCTACAATGAGTTTTCATTTGAAATATTTATAAAGGGATTTTTTAATCTACATATATAATGTGGTTTGATTTATCCCTAAGGTTATCGCTACAGTCCATATGTGTGTTTATCGCATAATCATCTTGAAATTATAACTATAAAATGATCACTTTTAATATTCCCAGTGACCTTGCATATTTTCTTTCTACTTATATATGTACAAGTCTGCCTGTCTTTTCATGCATACATACATTTAATTACATTTAATTATGTGTAAATAATGATGTATACATGATCAAATGTATGCTTTAACATTAAAATACGTTTTTTAATATATACTTGTAATGAAGGGTTATGTATTTGATTTCGTATACATGCATATAGAATCAAATCGCTTTATTTTCTTATAAAGTTGTTTTGTGTGTGCCTGTGTGCGTTTGTGTTATTGAACATAGGAATTTATATTTAAATAACTTCACTTTTATTTAATCAAGAAATTATTACATGCATGTACTCATATGTTTGGGGATGGGACGTTCAGGCCCGCCAATTCAGCCCCGCTGTTTCAACGCCTTGCCGTTTCGGCTCCACTTTTTGGCGCCCTGCCGTTTCAGCGCTTGCCGTTTCAGTGTCAAGATTTTTGAGTGCGCAGTTGAGGGGTATCAATGCGGCCGCAATAAGAAAATTAAAAAGTTTAATTTATGAGGCAAAATTATTGCTTGTAATTGTCTTTCTTAGTTTTCTAATTTACATTTGGAAAATGGGATTTATTATCTTAAAAAGGACTTATATTCAGTCATATATATAATTAAATTTTAAGTACGAGTATTTGTTGCTGCGTTAGTTTAGTTAAAATAAATTTAATTTCTTCAATTTAGCTTGACAAGCTTTAAGCTATGTCTAATGCGGGTGCCAAAAATCAAATTTGGTGACCTCTGGCCTAGCCGTTTCAGTCCGAAAATGTTCCAGCTCTACTTTATTGTAAAATATTTAAAAATTCTAAAAGGATGGAAGAATTTGTTTGCGAAAAACTTTCCTCATATTTCCATATTATAAGTACATTGAGACGAGAGCTTTTTAGCACGCAGGTGCGAAAATATTTATAGCTTTACTGTTAAGCTCTGGAGTGTAGAAACAGGGTGGCCCATAAGTCCCAGGACACTCTACTTAAAACTTTTGGAGGGAACCAACTGACCATTTAAGCAATTGTTTCTTCTGCATGGTGAATCCTTCCAAAGTCAGGCAAAAATGCACCTGTTATCATGTATCCAGACTTTCTAGTCATCTATTTTGCCAGTGCCACACAGTTCTGAGCTCCTAGTACCCACTCATCCAAAAGGAGAGCAGCAGGTCAGAAGGTGTGGAAGTTACTGATCCAGATTACAGAGATGCAACTGAGGAGAGAAAACCATATTACCCCAACCCAAAAGATCTCAGCAACCTTGTCAGAGATCATTGGTCTCACAAAGACCAGTCAGTCCTTTTAACTTAGAGACTCAAGCAGTGTAATTTGTTAGATTACAGTGTGCAAATATCAGGTCAGAGAAAGCGACACCAGTGTTTTTTAAGCTTTTTTACACGTCAAGATTAGCTTTGCTTTTGTCACAATGTGACCGGTCTGTTTGAGGCAATCGGAATTGCCTGTAACCCCAACGAGTGGCACCTCATTATTGACAGCTTGTCCAGGAGCCCCAAAGCAGTGTTGCTTCATAACGAGAACATGTATCCATATATACCCCTTGGTCAATCGGTCCAGCTCAAAGAAGAATATAACAGTGTCAAGATCTTGTTAGATGCATTGAAAAATGAAGAGTACGGTTGAGAGGTTATAGGAGACTTCAAAATGGTGGTCTTCTTGATGGGTCTCCAAGAAGGCTTAATCAAGTTTCCTTGTTATCTTTGTCTTTGAGACAGCAGGGACACCGTGGTACACTACCATCAGCGGGGTTGGCCTTAACGGACAGAGTTTAGTGTGGAGAGAAACATCGTTAAATGGGAGCCTATGTTGCACCGCCGAAAAGTACTGTTTTCTCCTCTGCATTTAAAATCGGGCCTTTTGAAACAATTCGTTGGAGCTCTACATAAGGAGTCTGCAGCTTTCAAGTATCTTAAAGATTTATTTTCTAAGCTATCTACGGCAAAGGTGGGAGCCGGGGTCTTCGTGGGTCCACAAAAAAAAGATCAGGGAGTGCAAAGAGTTTCCCGAGAGGCTCACTGGGACGGAAAAATCAGCGTGGGACAGCTTTATCGTAGTGGTTCTGGGCTTCCTAGGTAATCACAAAACCGAAAAATATATAAAGCTTGTTGAGAAATTCGTGAGAAACTACGGCCAAATGGGTTGCAGGATGTCTCTGAAAGTCCATATTCTTGACACTCATCTTGATAAATTTTAAAAGAACATGAGAGCGTACTCCTAGGAGCATGGCGAGCGCTCTCACCAGAATTTAATGGAATTTGAACGCCGCCATCAAGGTTCGTAAAATAAAAATAATGGGAGAATATATTTTGGGGCTGATTCATGAAAGTAATTTATAGTATAAGCGTAAGTTAGGGAAAACTACTCATTTTTAATATTTAATTGTCCCACTTATGTAATTCTAGAATAAATAAATGATATTTTTGTATCATGTCGTTTTGTTTCAACTTTATGCAAATGAAAGTTAAAATTCGCCACTTCCTTCCAGAGGGAATAGATAACTTTCATCTAAATATCACTATCCTGAAAACAAATAAAATTTTGAAATAAATAACAATGTTTTTTCATGTATTCTAAACAAAATCAAATAAAAAATAATAGTTGCTACCCAAAGACAAAAATCGTGTTATACACTGTATACTAGAACTGGGATTGGAGAAACAAGATATATTCAATTGTGATCATTTGTGGTTGCTTTTTCAAAACAAATTGAGCAATATAAGCCAATATGTATATCATCACAAATTTGGGCTTCAGCATGCCAAAACTAATTGAAGCAGTCGTGAGTAAAAAGACATCATTGTAAATATTGAATGCGCGCAGCAATTGAATGAATTCATTAATTAAATGAGTGTCTACTCTTAATTTTCGTATACTTCACCTTATAATTATGATACAAACTTAATAAATATGCAACGTTTGATATTTCTATTAATTTTCTTATATACGAGCGAAAAAATATAGTAAGACTCAAAACCTTTGTCCATGACTACCCACAAACACTGACGAGGAAGATCATGATATTAATTTTTGTGCAAATTCATGTAATCACAGTAATGGTTTCTTTTCTTTAAAATTAATAACTAGAAAGGATATGCTAAAAAAGAACAACGGCATATGAACTTTAAATAGGAAAATCAGCTCAGGGAGACAAAAGAAATATATTCTTTGATTAATTACATTAATTTTGGCAAAATAGGGTTGAAAAAGGACAATCACTAATTGGCTAGAGTGCATTTGCGAGCACTTCTTTAATGAGCCATTAACCTAAAAAGGACCAAGCTCTATTTCTCTCTTCCTCTTAAAAAGGTGTGGATGACATTCGTTCTAATTTTCAGCAGCTAATTTTGCGCATATTTTTTTACCTTCGTCTTAGTTCTTTTGTTTTTAAAAATAATAACCATTTTTGTCTTTTTTTGACAGAATAGTTGACTATAGAAACGTTTGAACCTCCTAATTGTGAAAGAGGCATGGAGTTCTCCTTAGAATTCGGGCCAGAAAGACAAATAAGAAAATGTCAGACTTCCTCAACATCAACAAAAGGATGGTGGAAAAGGTCAGAAAGTACCAAACATTAAGGGCTATAAACGATGCTTCCAGAAAGTCGAAGCATAACACTGTAATGGAGAAAGATGTTGATGAAAAACTCATCAGGCTAGTGTTTCATAAGAACATTTGCTACTTTTCTTACAACATGAGGAATGGACACCTTTGTCCAAGGAAATGCACGACTATCACCTAAAACGCAACAAGAAGCTAATCAACAAATTTAAAAAACAGCGGTAGCCAGGCATGATGTTGTTCTTCTCAGAAGAAAAGAATTTCTTTCAAGACCAGAAGATCAACTTCAGGACAACAGGTTGCTCGCTCTCGCACCTAAATACGTGAGCAGAATAATATATACAATTGAAATTTTGAGCGCCGTAATGATCTTCGGTGTTGTCTGCAGGGAATGTAAAGTCATGCCAACAAATCACTTCTCTGACGCCTACATCCATGTTCTTAGCGAGGTGGTAAAGCCGTAGACCGACCCGGTTGTGGCAATAAGACTGGGCACAGCCACACCAGCCAGAAAACCCAGGGGACATTCTTGAATCACAAAGTACCTGACATCTGGATTGCCAACTAGCTTGACTACAACCTCACGAATATTTTTTGCAGCACGTTGAAAAGCGAGAAAAAAAGTACAGCTGAAACATGAAGGACGAGATAAGGTGAGGATAATCAGGACATTCGAGGGCTTTAAACGGGTTATGGTGACGAAGGCCTGTGTCCATATCCGAGTTCACCTGGATACTTTCATCGAATACAGAGGCTGGTTCATCGAGTGAAATCGACAGAACATGACATGAAGACAATCTGACTCAAATTGTTAATTTGACGAATATATCTCAAAAAATATAAACACTTATTTTTTCCTGAGACAGTCACTATGCAAACGAACGCTGTCTGCCTATATTGCTAAAAGTTCAGCTCCTAAAGCATTAGAGTAAATAAATATTTTGGATTGTTGATGAATTATAATTAACTCGTGTCACCTACGCAAAATTAGATGCTTTAGGTTGTAAGCTGACAAAAAAACGACCTGCTATTTTGGTTTTTATTCTATACTCGCTGAACATGTAGTAAATTATGAACGAGAGCAGTGTTGTAGAATTTTAAAATACTATCATTAATTGTGAGCATAAATTATTTTTGAATGCAAATTATACTTGTTCATTTAACAAATAGCACATTATTTACAAACCACCTCCTCATTACCATCACGAGGTGAGTATCAACTAAATTATTGACGTACTGTATAATCCGGGTACCGGACGACGAGGTAGTATCGAGTATCCACCATGTTCACCAGATTTGACCCGGATGATTTTTTAATGAGGTCATTAAAAATGAAACATACATTAGATGACCTACTCTACCTGAATATTAAAGAGTCGCTTGAGGAAGCGTGTAGAAATATTTATCTCCTCAGTAGTGTGGCAGAGCGCAATGAATCCTGAAGGAGTAATAATGATAGGGATGGAAACTACATTAATTTTGAAGTAAATAATTCTTGCCATTTTAGCTCTAATTGGCTTCGTGTCTCCTCAGTCTGTATAAAGATGTCCCCGCTTCGTTTCTTACTCTCATTACTTAAGAATATTTCCGCTTGCTGTGATTTAATAATTATAAACTTGTACTGCTTAAAGCGAATAAAAACAAGTATTTTTTTCCACTTTCTTACACGATCTCTGGTAAGTAAACTTCGATTAATCTTAGCGAGCAGGAAAGAGCGATGGAGTCTCAAGTAAGTTTAATTTAAGTAGCTTCATAAATTCTATTCATTAATCCTCTCTTGAATATTTAAAAAAATCTCTCATATCTTTTTTTAACTTGGTTCTTCGCCTGTCATGAATATGAGCCCTTTTAAAATTCTGAATCAGAATAAATGAAAGCCTGAAATAACCACTAAACTTGTAAGTTAAACACTTTGTCTATATAGCTAATGAGAAGGGAGAGGTATTTTTTGTAATGGAATGTTTTTAAATATAACCTAAGTCACCTTTACTCTCTTCTGAAGGTTCATATATAATTGGAGCCACAATGGATAATGAAATTAATTATTTTTTATTTTGAATGCTGTGTAAATTTAATTAGGCCGCAATTGATTCTAAGATTTTGAGATTATGCTCTTCATACGCTTTTTATGAAGAGGTGAAGTTGTATGAGATGCTCTTTCTTTTCTGCTTTGAGGCACTTCTTAATGAATGCTGTAAAGGAGCATATACATTCTTCACCGTAACATCAAAATTAGTACACTACATCCCCTTAGGTTTCGGCTTTTGTTGCAGGAAAAATGCTTATCTAGAAGTTCAAAACGTTAAACTTAATTAAAACATAAACCTTGATAATATGACTAAAGCTAAATTGCGGCTCTGGTATATAGAAACGCCCTGGAAAGTTAGTGTGCAAATACTGTCCATTATTCACTAACCAAATTACATCGAAGTAAAGAAATATTTAAATTATCGTCTGAAAAAGACCATTTACGCCGCTAATTATCTAAGACTTAGAGAAATATTACGCATCCTACAGAAACATCTAAGACTCTTCTTGGCGAAATGAAGTCGCGAGAGATACGTGAAAATATATGTCCATATGAATCGAATGTAGAATGCGCAACCTCAGAAAATTAATGGGTGACCCTTTATTAAAAATAGCCCCTATGTTAACCAAGTGGTTAACATTTTCAATTTAGTTGTAGAGCCATTCACTTCAGTTCTTTGATTTTGATCCCTTAAAGAATGTTCATACGAAGGTTCAATCATGGAAATTGTTGCCTTGAAACCACTTTTGCTGATATTCTCCTCACCGATGAAGCCATTCAAAGATAAAAAATTCCACCAAACGTATTACAAAATCCACAAAAAAATATCAATTTGCATACAAAATAAATACATGAATTAGATAAATTGGACTCGTACATAGAAATGACAAATTCAGGACTAAAAAACGCATGGTTGGAGATCGGAGAATTTTAACCTCGTGGGAAGTGAAATAGATAGATAGACCAAGAGAAAGACTGTGAATTGCAAACAAGAGAAGAACACGTATAAACACTCATGCTATTTTTTAAAAGTAACAAAGAATCAAAGATAAAACTAAGGGAATCGTAGAAATAGTGGATACAATATTGCAACTGCAAATTTCGTCTCATCTAAAAATTCTATCCAAGGGAGCTTAATAAAGACCGTCAACAAGTTTGTATATAAGGCACATACATTCAGAGCTACGAATGGTAGGTACCTACGGCAGAGACGGGAAACCGTGATGTTCATCCTTTAGGCACTTAATAAACAACTCACATTCCAGTATATCCTTTTCTTCGTCTTTTCCATAAATATAATAATGATTCTGTTGCACCTCTGGAATAAAATCTCCTTTACAAACATTAATAAAGAAACGCCCTAATTATTCTTCCTTTGGAATTTCGTCTATGTAGATACATTCCATACTCTCTACCTTCGTCATTTCATATTTAGATAGGATCCAATGAGAAATACTCTCGTTAGCTTTCGCTTGTTTATTAATGATAAAAATATTGATAAATGATGAGAGTGAGAACATGAAAAGAAATTGTGTTTCGAAAAGAGGTCATATTTTTACCTTAGTACAAATTTGCTCTTGTGGTTGCTTTAGCCACTTTTTTCCACTAAACTTTCTCACTCCTTTTGTAGTAAAGTCAAATCTTTTCATAATCGGGGAGAGATCCTATAATTTACCCAGAATTAAAAAGACTCTACGATAGTAGAAAGAAAGCATCAAGCATTTTTAAGGCATCTAGCAAGAAAAACACCAGGGAATTTGATATTATCGTGCAGTTAATTCAGTAAAAAACTCTTTAAACTTGAAATTAAATGGCTTACTTAACGATTTTTTTATTTTAGTAATTAAATTTAAATCTCCCTACCTTTCAATTACAAGCAATCTACTTAAGATTTCTTAAAAGAATTAAAGATCTAATCTCTTGGGTATTTATGTTCTGGCCCTCATTAATTTTAGCCGTCATAGGAGTTCAAGTAATCCAAAATGTCACTGAATTTGAAGAGGATTATCAACTTTTCTGCGGATAAATCGAGGAAATAATAAAAGAGTGGCACTAAGTTTAGGTTCTCATTTTAACTTTATTCCCATTTATGAGACTTTTGATTCCCCCTCATTTCTACTTAATGGGCTCCAAAGCCAACCAGTTTTCCGGTTCTCCAAGAAACAAGACGGAAATTTGACGATCAAATTTTCAGAGAAATCCTAAAGTACCGTCCAGAATGATCAGAACACATGCATTTATATCATAACATCATTCCAATTTTAGTCTGAGAAAATCCAAGGGTTTAAAAAAATTTAAATGAAAACCTACAGTTATAAACTAGGTATGGACAAAGATTATGCAAATTTGGATCAATAAAATCTAAGTTATCGGCGGATAAGACAATTAATAGAAAAAAATGATCTGTCCAAAATGAACTAAACGAGAGTAATAAACTTTTATTGGAAAATAAAGATTAAATTAACTGTGTAAATATTCGTGCAAGTTTTAAGAAATTAGCGTTTAATGTGCTTTAACAACTCCTGCTTCCACACAAACGAACCAGCTGTTGTCACTTGCGCAGTAATCTTGTTCCATCAATATTGTAGAATTTCGCCAAGTTCTTGAGCTGGTTTGGGATTTCACCCTTTACACCTATCTTCAAATGTCTTCTGAACGTTTTCAATGGGATTCAGGTCGGGTCTCTTGTAGGCCAGTGAGCTCTTAAATCTAAGAAAGATCAAAAATCATCCCAATGATGTTTTTTGAAATTCTTTAACGAAATTGTCGTGTGACAGAAGGCATTAAGTTCCAGTTTAGCCTCTGGACATTTAAGATTGGGCAACGTAAGCCGTCAAGGCAATTTCTTTTACACTTGTGCATTCACTGTGCTCCATTAGAGTTCAAGGGCCCCAAGGCCTTTGAAAAATCACGCCCATAAAATGACAATTCCTCCCATCTCCCACCAAATTCACTAGTTTTGGTGGAGATGATAAGCAGTTTTTCACCTGTTCTACGACAAACGAACTTCTTGCCATCGGGTCCGAATAAATTGAACTTATCTTCGTCACTGACGTTTAGGTGGCTCCATTTTGCATCCTTTCACGTAATATGGTCAATGGTGAATGCAAAGCCAGCCCATTATTGGTTTCGGACTGCTTAATTTCTTGACCGTTGTTGTGCCAGGCGAAAGTTGTCTTATCCAGTCGACGTCACAGAGTCTGCGTTTATATTCCTCGCCAAAACCTCACTAATCTTTCACTAAACTGCTACAGCCGTATTGTAACGGTCCTTCTTAACAATTTGCATAGTTGCTATCTTGGACACCTGCCACCTGGAAAACTACCACCCAGTCAAATGTTTCCGTAGAAATATGCCACTCAGCATAACTGCCTCATGGAACAGAGGACTCCTGGAGTTCTATTACACTCGAAAATGCCACAATTAATACACACTGCATGGACAAATATACTATCTGCAAGTCTATTTTCACAAACAAAATTCAATATTACCCGAATGAAAATCAATGTTACAAGAAAATAATTAAATATTACATAAATGAAAATCAATCTCACACAAAGAAAAGGGGTCAATATTACACGAATGAAAATCATGTTTGAAAAGTTTTATTCTTTACATGGATTTATTTTTATTAATAATTAATAGTATATGCACATTTTTTAGCCAGCTGCTCATAAACTTGGCAGAGATTGTGCTACTTATCGTTGAATCACTGTAGCCAAGCATAATTTTTAAATGTTTATAACTTTAACCGGAGTTTGAAAAGTGTTGTCAGACCCATATTTTGGGATTCATTATGTAATTCTTGCTTCAGATGGCTATGCCAGCCTTCCACAAAGATGTTTGTGCGTGAGAAGCCATCAATAACAGGCTAGTCCATATTCCATATACTGGTCTACTGGTCTTAGGAATAAGCCTGTGCTTCATTATAACAAGTTGCTCCCAAAATAATTTATACAGTAGGTGTCTTCTTCGATGTTTGATAAAAAGCCTAAACACATGGAAGTGTTCTACTCTCGCATAGACACTGAAGTGAATAAAGCTTTTAAAGGAGGGCTAGCGCAAATTTCAATGTGCCATCGCATATCCATTACCACAAGGTTTTGAGGAAGTTCATGTTTATTTATCTGTAAAATACAGTAACAAACGTTGATTACCTGGTCTACCATTGTAGAACGAGAAATCCTCGCCATAAGCTGTATATTTATATTCATTTGGAATTAAATGCAGAGCATTTGAGAACTTGTCTGTGTTTTATTATTACACCTCCAAAATGGTCAATTCACAGCCAATCCTACATAAATGCCGTCTATTGCCTTTTATGACGAGTTTTGGAGCAGAATCTTGACTATTCAAAGCTCTAAGTTCAAGTTCGTCTCTTACCAATAAAACATTCTGTCCATTTGTATTACGAACGTGATTATGTTCATGAAGATTAAATAATCTGCTTTGCATATTTGGACTATGGTTCTGCAGTTTTAATCACGATGTCGTTCACATTCGTACAGTATAACACCTAATGGCCGTTCTTTGTACATGACATAGATATAGCAATTAAGACAGACAGAACTTAAACTTGAATGCATTGACTTTTAACGAAATTCATAATAGGATTTCTGCCAAGATACAACTTAAATTAGAGTAGTAAACTAAAAGACGTTGAAGTTTTGACCGATCCTTTGTTTTCAAACAGATTCCTCTATTTTTAGATAGTTGAAAGTTGTGACTCAAACCATGTCAATTCTTTACCCTAATTGTAGCCTGCTTACAGCTACAATGAGCTTTCTGTTAAAATATTTATATTTATACATAAAGAGATATTTTAATCTACATATATATTGCGGCTTGATTTATTCGTAAGGACATTGCAAAAATACATATCAGTCTTTATCGCTTAATCAATCTGTAGGGAAATCGATACCCACTATAATAACAGATGCCTCGTTCGGGTACCACAACGTCCTAACGCTATGAGATGTAACCCGATTACTTAACCCCATTTCTCCTACTCCCAGTGGGTCAGGAAACTATATAGGCGGATAACTGGAGATGGACGAAGAGATCGAGTTAGATATCGAAACAACGATGTCCGACGTCAGCACGGCACTTAAAGAACGGAACCGAGAACAAGCTCATTCTGAGCCAGTTCCTGGTGGTAACACGGAAAATTAGCCCCTTTGTATCGAGGATCACTCTCATACATCTATCGTCAGAAAAACCTCCTATCTTGGTTTTCTACAAAACCCAGAGATAGTCTTCGCCATTGAGGAAAACCCAAAGTGAACTCCTTCAACTCTCCCCCCCCTTCTCCCCATTCCTCAAAGGATTCAGGTTTTGCTCATCGTTCGTCAGCGCGAACCATCTCAATAATAATCTGAAGATTGGAAAAAGCATACCTTTACGGTTCCGTTACTTAAATCATCTGACTAAGACAACGTGCTTAACGCCATCTGTCGACCTCACCGAAATCACCTGTTGCGCCAAGTCAGTCTCTTCGCCAGACAAACGACTGGGCGTCTGCGAACATGCCCACGCGCCTAACCGCAAACTATTTCCCGACCTACATAAGATTCAAGGTCAAGCTCATTCTTCAGCCGGATTCACGTGTGATTTTTTTTATAGGTAATTAAATTCAATTATTTTTGTGTGTCAATTAGCATCCAGTATTGAAGTGAACTTGGGGGTCAACCATTACTTCATAATCATTTGGTTTAAATTAGTAATTCTAACATAGAATCGTTTATTTATAGATGTATAGTTTGTTTTTAATATTTCACTTTTTATATCGTAATTAAAGATATATTTTGGTTAGAAGTATTTAATTAAATCCTCGAAACGCTGCGCATGGCCCTAGAAATCTTCAACGATTAAATAATGTAAAATAGTATAGCACTCTTAGAGAAAACGTACTAAAGGAGTTATTGAAGTACGTAACAAACCTAGATACCACCACTCGGCCCTTACAATACCACGACACAATCTTTAAATCACAATTATAAACTAGCCACTTTTGATATTGCCTACGATTTTGCGTATTATCTTTTTACGTAATTATGTATGTACGTGCTTGTGTCCTTTTTCATGTACACATACATTCAAGTATCTAGTTTTATGTATAAATGATTGTATGTATGGAAGTGTGTTCGAATGTATGCCTTTAAAATTAAAATAATGGAAAAGAATGAACGGATGGTGCGGTTGGTATAAAGCAATACGTGGCAGCACCCGCTTTTTAAAGCGCACCGTTAAAAATGGTTGACTGAAACAGGATCTTTCCTGGTTGTGACTAGTCCATCCCCTAAGGTAACTGTACCATTTTTAATATATAAGGGCTTCTATAAGTGAAGGGGAGAGGATTATGTATGCGTTTTCGTATTCACGCAACTCTAATTAAATTACTTCTCTTTCTTATTAAGTTGTTTGTGTGTGATGTGTGTGCATCTGCGTTAATGAACATATGCATGAAGATTTATATTATTACATGTATGTATGCGTATGTTTGTATAATCATGTATAGAGATTTAAGGTCCGAAAATGTAGGTATACAGCTCTCTGGCCTTATATGTAATGATTATTTCGGCGATATGAGCCTTTTATGGAAGAAATGGGAGTATATTCCTAGCGGTGCTTTCTTTTCAACTGATTCTAACTCCCCTTCTTTGCGGAGGCTCTCAGCGATTCCAAACGCCTGGGAGTTTTGCTCGACCTCGCGTCAACGTTTCCAATTACCAACATCTCTCTAATGAACCAACTTCTGAATATGAATATAATATTTTTATTTATGTAACATTGACTTTCGTTTGAGTGAAATAGATTTGAAGATGATATTCTTATCGATGCAGAGTTTTTTTCAAAGTGTCCTTTTTCTGAGTGGCAGATCTCCTGGAGGTAAATGTGCCTGGTGGCAGTAATCATGGGTGGTAGTTTGTACGGTTTTCTAGATGGCAGTTATCCAATTCTCTGCTTCATCTTCTGTTTTTGAGGTCTTCCTTGGTCTCTAGGTTTACTTATTAGTCACTCATAAACTTGATTTGTCATAATTTGACATAATATTATAGACAAAAATTTAAGAGCGCTTGACAGTCAATACGATGTCTCCAAATGAAAAACCATATTGGAGGCGCAAATTAATGATCAGCTGGCGGAAAAAAAGAGGCTTGGCAATTTTCTTAAGAAGGTTGCTTGGGCGACAGCGGGAAAGAGTTTCACTTAAGATAGACGAGACTAACTTGAAATTAGTTCTGTTAAAAATGCAGATTCTCTCTGAAGGAAACCCAAGCAATCAGATCATTTTGGGCACTTTAATTTTTCTACTAAATTGCTCATCTGCTTATAACTTTCGTTATTTTTATTCAAATTTCATAATCCTTACACACATGCGTAGCTTATGGGTATTAGTTATGGTACACTAATTTTATAATATAGAATGACAAAAATATAGTAGGCGTTCTGATCATTGTCACCGGTACTGTACTTAGAGTTATATAAATATTTTGCTTTTCCTCTTCTGATGTCTGATAGATTGCTTAAAATATAACAGTCGCGAGAGAAAAGTTAAACATACTACTAAAGAAGAAAAAGTCCAAGGAAAATATTCTTAAATAATATTCTATAAAAAACGTAGCAGGAACGAATGCAAACTGATATTTCGAAATGTAAAAAAAGAAGCAAACCAAGTTCAGACCTCGTGATTAGTCGACGAGGCCAGTTCAACATAAACGTATGCCAATGGATCCTAAAGGAAACACAAGTGCGAACAAAAACATAAAATATATGTATTCTCCCTCCTCAGAGAATTGATCGCTTTCACCGGGCTATTTCGCCACGAACTTTTTCTCGTTCCAATCAAAAGAGCAATAGCAGCGAAGCCGCATTGCGCAGGAAGATTCTAAGGAGAGATCGGAAAAAAAGTGGGTGGGGTGCGAGCATATAAGTCTCCAAATTTAAAGGATTAATTTAAAAAACAGAAATATTGAATATAAAATTTAGCTGGTTGTTGCAATTAAACATAATGTGAAAGGAAATCATTCTAAAACATCTCCTTCTAATACATTTTTACCTCTACATAATTATTTATTTTTTCTCTTTATCATATTTACCCCGCCATATCTAATTAAAATCATCGAAGGGTTTAATAGCTTTTCAATTACCAAGGAAGCTTGGTAGATATAAAAATTACAGGTTAATCGAAATAATTTTATAAATTCATCGTATTTAAGGAAGATGCTGCTAATTATACATAACTTATAAATAGATATTTATGATGATCAAATTAAAGATATCTAATACAACATACACCTAGAGAAAATAAATACGAAAATCTAAATATTCTTGAAAATACTTGGTTAAGCATCTTCCATAAGTATTTTATGGAATGAATATAATGGCTCTGCATAGGTTATCATTAGGTTGGTATTTTCTGCATTCAAAAACTGATTTACCGTCTTTGCTGTGTGTTACGGAGAATTATTCTGCATGGAAGCAGGTCACATGCTCTCCCTATTCGGAAAGACGGGATCACATGTTTCTGGATCAGATTCTTTTATAACTCACCGTTTACTTTGTCGCATGAAACGACGAGTGGACTTATTCCATCAGTTAAAATCATACCACTCCACGATAACTTCCACATTTCTAAATTTAACTATCGTTTTTGTCCATATGTGATTTAATTTTTAGCCATCATGACATATTGCACGTTTATTCACATCGAGCCAACAAAAAGGAATTTTATTTCGTAGCTGAAAAACACTTTTACACGTTTCAGCGCTTCATATGACACGCTCAGTAGCGAAGGCATGGCTATCTGCTTTATTGTTTTTAGTTTTTAAAGTTTTTAATTAGGATATATTTCTAAGCAATACAACAAACGATAAGGCAATAAAATCATGGGCAAAAGTTTTAAAATTTACTTGATAGGAAAAATTGTTATAATATTTAAAAAGTGCATTTCTTCTTTCAAACCAAAATCACGATCGGCTCCAGAGAGTAGTAGCAGGAGAGTTTCGATTCATGAAAATTTGCTATTTATTGAAATGGGTAAAATGATGAGAACTATGGATTAAATGAATGAAGTTGTGTAATTATAATTCATGATATTATTTCTAAAAAAAATTCCTTTTCAATGCTAGAATTGTTTATTTCTCAAGAAAAGCATACAATCATTGTTGTTGTGTAACAAAATGGCCAAAAATGGAGGCACAAAGTTCTTAAACCGAGTAGAGCTTCAAAGAAGCCTCATCTTACCAAGATGAAAGAACCTTAGGAATAGACTCAACTTTTGTAGGATATATAAAAAATGGACTGTTGAAGACTGAATCAAGATTATTTACCCTAATGAAGCTCCCATCCCTATGTTTGAAGCTTCTGCAAGATCTCAGAGTGAAGCCGACCCTTTCAATGTTTGGAGGTTCTTCTTATCTAAGGGAACTGGATCGCTAAAAGTTTTGCCCAAGAGCACTACCATGTACTCAAAATGGTACCAAAACCTGCTTCATCAGCCCCTTTTCCCAACGGTTCAAGACCAATTTGGGGATGTTAAATGTACTTTTCATTATGATGGCGCAGCTTTTCACAAAGCAAAAGTAAGAACAAAGTTTTTGATTAAAAATGACATTTAATTTTGGGGACACTGCCCCAAGAATTCACCAGGTTTGAAGGGAATAGAAAATTTCTGGGCAATAATCAAATGTGTAAAAACAGGAATTCATTTAATTGTGAGGATTTGCGGATCCTTAATGAAAGGATTTGAGCAATATGAACCAAGACATCATTACAAATTTGGTTTTTAGGATGCCCAAACTAATTGAAGCAGTCATGAAGAACAACACACATCGATGATCAATGATTGCATTTATTAATAAAATGAGTTCGGGTCTACATTTTGGTATTTTTCACCTTAAACTGATGATTAAAATTTACTTAAAAAAATGTAACCTTTGATTGTAATTACTTCTATTAATTTTCTTATATGAAAAAATAGAGTAGTTTCAAAACATTTGGCCATAGCTACACACACACGGGAAAAATGATGTTAATATTAAAAGTGCCAATGAATGTAATCACAGTAATGGTTTCTTTTCTTTGAAATAAATAACTTTGAAATAAAATTACAACTACATATGAACTTTAAGTAGGAAAATCAGTTCGGGAAGATAAAAGAAATATATTCTATGATTAATATTAGTAATTAATGCAAAATCAATTTGAAAATGAAAATCATTAATCGGTTTCTGTACAATTGCGATCACTTCTATAATGAGCCATTGATCTGCAACTGACAAAGTTCTAATTTTCTCTTGTTCTGAAAAGGCTGCGGACGATATTTGTTTTCATTTTTCAGCTGTAATTTTCCTTTACTCTCGGTGTCGATCTTCTTTTCTTTCTTAAAAACAATAACCTTTTTTGCCGAAATTTTGCGCAGAATAAAATCCTCCATTTGTGGAAGATGCACAGGGTCTTCATTGGAAATTACGCCAGACGAAAAACAATAAAATTTTTTCAACTTCATCAGGAGGATAGTGGAAAAGGTCAGAAAGGAGCTAGAATATTTGGGATTCAGTTACGAGGAGACATCAGAACGCCTGAATTGATTCCTGAAATCAGGGAGATCATCAAGGTTAATTCCAGAAAGTCGATGCGTATCATTGTAAGGGAAAAATGTATTGCGAAATTGCTCATCATGTTGGTGCTGTATAAAGATATTCCTACTTTTCTTACAAGATAAGAAAGAGGCACTTTTTTGTCCATGGCGATGCAGGAAAAGCGCCTCGATCGCAACCAACAAGCTGAAAGACCCGTTAGATTCAGGCAAGATGTGGTTCTTCTCGGATATAAGAATTTCTGCCAACAGCAGAAGATCAGCTCCCAGAGCACCAGGTTATTGTTGGCCGCACACAAAGACGTACCCAGACTATATATATTAAATAAATTTACAATAACAATGATGCTCTTCGGTATCGTCAGCAGGGAATATCACTTAATACCCCCCAACCTCTTCAAGGAGGGCTTCAGCCTAAACACAGATGGTTACATCAGTCTTCTGAGCGCAGTGGGGAAGCCGTAGATCGACCGGGTCACGGCTGGTAACCTTATGTGTGACAACAAGACTCCGGGGTCTACCACACCAGTCGAATTTGCCATGCCTTGCTGTCAGAGAATTTTTAGATCACACAGCCGTTGAAATTTAGCTGGCTTACTCCCTTAACTGTAACCCATTCAACTTCTTTCTGTGAGCTGCGGTGGAAAAAGAGAAAAAGAAATTCAACTGCAATACGAAGGACCAGCTGAGGGGCAGGATGAACAGGACCTTCGGGGGCCTAAAACGGGTTATAGTAACGAAGGCTTCTGGCCGGTTTCTAGTTCGCGTGGAAACATTTATCGATTTCAGTGGCAGGTTTATAGAGTGATATTGATAATACATGACATAAAGAAAAATTGACCCAAATTTGACCAATATATCTTAAAAAATATAAACACTGTGTCGGCACCCTGTATTGACAAAAGTTCCGCTCATAAATCGTTACCGTGAATAAATCTTTTATATTGTTGGTGATTTAGTATTGACTCTTGTCACCTACGCAAAGGTTGAAGCATCAGTCTGTAAGGTGACAAAGAAAGGACTTGTAATCACGTTTTTTGATTCTATCCTCGCAGAACATGTACTAAATTATGAACGATAGCATATAGGTGTCAATTTTGAAATGCTAAAAAAAAATTCTGAATGCGAATATTACTTGTCCATTTGACAAATGGCAGAATATATACAAAGATATTGAACATAATATCATGAGGCTAATTGATTAAGAAAACATTAAGTTTAATTTAAATATTCTATGCGTCCCTCAAAGTCCATTGCGTGCATAATAGAAAGAGAATATCAAGTAATTGGAAAAAAATGAAGAAGCCCGTGTCAAAATCAAAATCATTAGATTTCATTTGTATGATGGATCGGAAAGGAAGAATAAGAACTCTAAGTAACGCCTTCTTTGGCTTGTTATTAACTACGATCGTGGAAACAAAATACAGTACAATATCTTCTCATTAGACTTTTCCTAAGTTTTTTAATATTTGTTAGATTTGGACATTAATTGATAACGAAAAAATCTCACCTCTAATAATCTAAATGTATAAACAGAAAGAGAGAAAGATTTAGAAAAGAAGAAACTAAGGTCTGAATGAAAAGACACATGTACATCAACACTCATCTGAGGGTTACCGAGCGTCCTGCAAGACGGAAGGAAAGTCCGTCCAAGGAAATTAGCTTCTCATCCTGTTCACTCTTCAATTTCTTAGTTCGGAAGGTTGGTGTAAAGAGAGATATATTTGAGATAATTAGAATGATATGAAACCTATTGGTTTGAGGGATATTTTATGGACAGTTGGGAGTCTATTACGTTATCTTGGTTTAGAGAGTTACTTGACAAAATAATGGGCATATTTCCTTGGTCCCAATAAATTGCCATTTTGGAGACGGGCTGATTTTATTGACTTTACTTGGGTAAGTAGCAGTTTTTTAAAAACTGCTTCCTTGATGACTAAACGGATAATATATCATAAACTTCCAACAATAATTGATCACAAAAATAAGATTATGTTATCATATATTCAAAATTGCATTTTTTACTTTTCCCTCTGAGCGGCGGCAATCCTGCCCTTCTCTTCCTATTAAGTCATTGCATATTTATATGTACCTACAGTAAGTGTGCATGTTTGTAGGCATGTGTATACATTGTGGGAATGTTAATGCAATTGATGGTTAGTTAGCATATATAAAAATGCCTCTGTAGTATCAAGAGCATTTTTATTAAAGCTAGGGAAGTGGAGAGGACAGATAAATGACGAGAAATGGGAGGTAAATAAGAAACAAACTAGATAGAGTGTCTAAACAAAAGAAGAGAATGAAACCAACATCATTAATCCTAAAAAATCAAACTACGATCAAGCGATACAGATCTCGATTTGGGAAGTTCATTCAAAATGGGACGGAACCTAAGAAAAGCGACCTAAATCCCATTACGCTTTATGCACATTCTAACTATTACTATAATTCCAATGATAGTAATCGTCGAATTACTACATTAAGGAAATTAAAGGTAAATAAAAATCATCCTTGGAAATAAATAGCACAAACACATGAAGGTGTCATCAGATTTATCTTGACTGCAAGGGATAGCCAGAGAAAGCTAGCGAAATCTAGGCTGAAACGTCCCTGACACTCAACTCGTCGCCAGGGAAGTAGTTATCTAAGAAACAGCAGAGCCCCTCGTTTGTCAAAGCCTTAATGGAGCAAGGAGTGACCATTGGAAGGGTAAATGAGTGATTAGGGAATGCATGAGATCTAAGAGTGTATAAAATTTAGGTGGAGTACTACACCCATTACCATTCTCGTCCGAGAGCACAAGTAAGGATCACGGCGATTTGTTTTCCTTGCCGCAGTGCTGACGAGCCTAGGCGCTCCGTCTTGCCCCAGCTTAGCCTCTCCTCCTTTTTTTATAACCTGTCTTCTTAGCCTGATTCATCACTTTCCCTACAACCTATCCCACACCTTTCTCTCATCCGCCTCTAATTTCACAGGGTAGACACCAACCAGTTTCCTCCTACTAAGCCATCCTGGATCGAGATTGGGGATGGCACAACATCCCCTCTCCTCTGAGCACCGAGTGTGGTAGTGGATTTTTAATAACCTGCCTCATCCCCACTTTCACCTTCGCGAAGACTCTCTCTCTTTCTTTTAACGGTTTATCAATTTTCCGCCCAGCCTAAGATGGAACCGCCATGCTGATGGTCTGTTGGACCCATTCTTCCAGCGTGATCGTTTGCTGTAAGCCGAAATGTTCCGCGCATCTGCACAGAGTCGTTAGACTCACAGTAGGTAACATGCATGAAGTTGGTCGTGCGGCAGTCTGCTGGGATTCCTAAAGCTGCTGCCTGAAAGGAGGAAATAACCAAAGGAGCTTCGGCCCCTACGCCCACACCCAGTGCTAGGCTGGGTGACTCGAAGACGGTAGATCTTCCAAAGGATGGACCCCGCCTCTGAACCGTCCCGCCTGACTAAGGTTTTGAGCTGAGTACAGGAACAGACTCGTATGTCGAGCACATCCTCCCTTGATAATTCCTCTAAGGCGACAATGCCTTCACTACATTATTTGTCCAAAAGCATCCGGCCCTTTGCTTCCGGGAAGTGTACGGACATTCACCTGAGCGTATTCTTTTCAAAGATGGCTCCCGCATTTCCTCCAATTAGGTTCTAGAGGGCATATACCTTCAATAGAATTGCCAAAGAATCTGAACTAACTGAGAGAAGCTACGGAAGCTCTTCTCCTCGCGTTTTTTCTGAGCTATCTTTTTTCAAGACACCATTCTAAGTGCGTATTCCCTGCTCACCCTGCCGAGGGATAAGGGTTTTGCGACTCCACCACCAGATGAAGGAAGACGGGCAGGAGGATGCGCCATTTACACCCGACATGATGTCCATATGCTTCATTTTGATTTGAATACTTCATTTCAGGAAGTAGCTGTGCAGCTGCACATGGATAGGAGGTATACTGTTATTTTTGCGTACTTTAAATCGTCAGCCAGCTTCGATGAGAGAGACCTATGCTGCGGCGTGGCATGGTTGTCATGGCCCTTTCTTTTGATGAGTGATTTGAATAGTAGACACCACCTCTGGGGAAACTACTCGATCAATTGCAGGGATCAGGTCCTGGTCCGTCGCCCCCTCCGGTTCAGGCTCTTCGTGATTTTCACTTGGAACCCCTCTCCTACATGGTAGATCCTAAAACCCCTAGGTCGCCTAGTCGTCCGCCGCCAGCGTACGACTCCACCACTGAAGAGACTACACGGGCCCAGCCGGTCGATATTGAGTGCTACGCGCACATCCGGTGGGAAGTGATCCTCGCGCACCTTCGACGTCACCTCTCATCATCCTGCTTCAGACCGCGGGATAGGGTTGAGATTGAGCTGTTGCTGGCTCTTTTCCCCTTTCGGCTGAGTGTACCCACTGCGACGTTCCACACGATTCATCAGCGCGTCCGCCTATACTACACGGTGTCAATCCACGGTTGGTCCGCAGCCACCATTGACACGAGGCTCCAGGCCTCCAACGAATCAGGCATAGAATATGATTCCCGGATCCTCAACCGGTCTACAGCGGCCAGGCCGCCCCCAGCGTACGGCTCATGGTACAGGACCCCGGCGCCCCGACGTGTTGGTCGGCGACGCCCTGCAGCTCGGTCTCGAGCGGGCCCGCAGGTTCCTGCAAGACGTTAGGTCTAGCGTGGACTGGCGCACTGAACTTCGCATCGCCCGTCACCGCCGCCGTATGGGCTTCGACGTCCGTTCCCGCTCGGACACATCAGAGGAGTTCCGCTCCCTGAGTCCTGGCTCTCCGCCTTACTTCCCGAGTCCCAGCCCTACCTTGGACTCTTCGGCCACCGGCTTCACCATCTCCAGCGCCTCATCCACGCCGGAGTGGATTACTTGTGACGACGGCAACCTCTTCGGAACCCCACCGCGTTCAGTGCCCCCTGTGCCTATTCCTCCCATCGTGTACGATGTGTTGAGACCCCCCCTCGTGGCAAGCCCTACTTGCAGTGTAATAGAAGTGTGTGATGCTCCTTCTGGGCATCGGGACAATGTCCCCTTACCAGTGTTTGCGGACTTTGATACCGCTCCTGTGCCTGACGTGGTCGAGTTGCTCGACCCCACTATAACTGTGTGCCCCCCTCTGCCTGTGCCCGAGGTTACCGCCTTCTTTGAGGCCGCCGCCCAGGAACTTGGCGCTCTTGTCCTCACGGACCCTCCACGCGCCCCTGCCCCGTGTTATACTGTGTGCATTCCCCTTCCTGGCTTAGCAGTCCCCACGGTGCTTCAAGGCCCTACTGCTACCCCTCCTCCTGCATCCATAGCTTCTTCGGAAACTCACCCCTCGGAAATGGGTGATGTTCTCAACGACCCCAACAGCGGCCCTCCGGACATCATGAGAGGTCGCAACGGGAACAACGAGAATGGACAGCAACAGAGTGTATAAAATTTAGGTGGAGTACTACACCCATTACCATTCTCGTCCGAGAGCACAAGTAAGGATCACGGCGATTTGTTTTCCTTGCCGCAGTGCTGACGAGCCTAGGCGCTCCGTCTTGCCCCAGCTTAGCCTCTCCTCCTTTTTTTATAACCTGTCTTCTTAGCCTGATTCATCACTTTCCCTACAACCTATCCCACACCTTTCTCTCATCCGCCTCTAATTTCACAGGGTAGACACCAACCAGTTTCCTCCTACTAAGCCATCCTGGATCGAGATTGGGGATGGCACAACATCCCCTCTCCTCTGAGCACCGAGTGTGGTAGTGGATTTTTAATAACCTACCTCATCCCCACTTTCACCTTCGCGAAGACTCTCTCTCTTTCTTTTAACGGTTTATCAATTTTCCGCCCAGCCTAAGATGGAACCGCCATGCTGATGGTCTGTTGGACCCATTCTTCCAGCGTGATCGTTTGCTGTAAGCCGAAATGTTCCGCACATCTGCACAGAGTCGTTAGACTCACAGTAGGTAACATGCATGAAGTTGGTCGTGCGGCAGTCTGCTGGGATTCCTAAAGCTGCTGCCTGAAAGGAGGAAATAACCAAAGGAGCTTCGGCCCCTACGCCCACACCCAGTGCTAGGCTGGGTGACTCGAAGACGGTAGATCTTCCAAAGGATGGACCCCGCCTCTGAACCGTCCCGCCTGACTAAGGTTTTGAGCTGAGTACAGGAACAGACTCGTATGTCGAGCACATCCTCCCTTGATAATTCCTCTAAGGCGACAATGCCTTCACTACATTATTTGTCCAAAAGCATCCGGCCCTTTGCTTCCGGGAAGTGTACGGACATTCACCTGAGCGTATTCTTTTCAAAGATGGCTCCCGCATTTCCTCCAATTAGGTTCTAGAGGGCATATACCTTCAATAGAATTGCCAAAGAATCTGAACTAACTGAGAGAAGCTACGGAAGCTCTTCTCCTCGCGTTTTTTCTGAGCTATCTTTTTTCAAGACACCATTCTAAGTGCGTATTCCCTGCTCACCCTGCCGAGGGATAAGGGTTTTGCGACTCCACCACCAGATGAAGGAAGACGGGCAGGAGGATGCGCCATTTACACCCGACATGATGTCCATATGCTTCATTTTGATTTGAATACTTCATTTCAGGAAGTAGCTGTGCAGCTGCACATGGATAGGAGGTATACTGTTATTTTTGCGTACTTTAAATCGTCAGCCAGCTTCGATGAGAGAGACCTATGCTGCGGCGTGGCATGGTTGTCATGGCCCTTTCTTTTGATGAGTGATTTGAATAGTAGACACCACCTCTGGGGAAACTACTCGATCAATTGCAGGGATCAGGTCCTGGCCGACCTGATTGACGAGTTAGAGATATATGTCCTTAATGTAAATGATTTTACACATCAATGCAATAGAACCAACCCATTTTCCTGTATCGACCTAGCTTCGTGCTCTCCGGATGAAAAGCCTGATTTTGGGTGGGTAGGAGTAGTCAATGACCTCCATAGGAGTGATCCCTTTCCCATTCAAATATGATTTTCTGGCCCATCTGCCTAAAAGCCCGCTTTGGTGGTGCTTGGCGCGAGAGCGGTGGTCAGCATTTCAGGAAATGATTGATTTCTCTGTCTCAGTCGAGGAGTTTACGTCGGTGGATGATGCCGTTGAGTTATTCCCTGGCACCCTTATCGCCACGGGCCTAAATACTATTTCTAAAACATCTGGCCGTTTGGCACCCTGACCGCTTCCGTGGTGGTCAGCCGAGTGTGAGATGGCCCTCAAACAGAAGCGTTATGTCTGCATGCGCTATAAGCACCGCCCAAACGAATTCACTGGTGCTTGGCGCGAGAGCGGTGGTCAGCATTTCAGGAAATGACTGATTTCTCTGTCTCAGTCGAGGAGTTTACGTCGGTGGATGATGCCGTTGAGTTATTCCCTGGCACCCTCATCGCCACGGGCCTAAATACTATTTCTAAAACATCTGGCCGTTTGGCACACCGACCGCTTCCGTGGTGGTCAGCCGAGTGTGAGATGGCCCTCAAACAGAAGCGTTATGTCTACATGCGCTATAAGCACCGCCCAAACGAATTCACTGTCGGTGAATTTCCTTGAGTTAGTGCTATGTTTCAGTATGTTTCGAAGCACGCTCGCCGCTGTTCATGGCAGGCATACGTGTATTTAGTTAACGAGAAAGATCCCTCTAGCAAATTTGTGTAAGCGAGTGAAAAGGATTGGGGACAAGTTCTCGCAGTATCGCCACATCTATTTCTCCAGGAGAATGTGATTGTAATCTCGGACCTTACGTCCGTGTCAGAATCCTTGTCACCGTTTTTTCCGCATTCTCTAGCCGGGAGGCTCTTCCGCCAGCATTTTATTTGCGTTGTGATGTCACGGAAGACCGGCAACTGGAACTTACTTTCCTAGGCGGAGAACCTTTCAAAGACAGGTTTACTTCGAGTGTGTTGCGCTCCGCTCTCGCCTCGTGCGTGGATACATCCCCTGGTCCGAATGATGTCCCGTACGCCATGTTCGAAAGCTGGGTGAGCAAGGCATGGCTTTTCTGTTTGATTTATTCAACATGATCTGGGTAGAGGGTATCCTCTCAGACTCCTGTCGAATCGCTACTGTGTTCGCTTTTCGCAATCTGGGGAGAGATCTCTCAACTCGGCCGGTTTCCACCCAATCACTCTAACCTACTAAGTGTGCAAGTTGATAGACAGCGGATGCCAACTCGCTCCCGCACAGTGTGGTTTCCGCAACTTCGACTCCCTGACGGATGCTCTGCTCCAACTGGAAAATGCTGTCTGCAAAGCTTTTCTTTGTAGACAACACTACGCCACGGTGTCTCTCAATCAGGAGTGGGCCTATGATACTGCATGATGATAGGTATCATTGAGAATTTCCACACGATTGGGACGAAGGGACGCCTTCTAATCTTCATTTCTGAGTTTTTAAAAATCGTTGATTCCGTGTATGGATAGCGGGAGCCCTCTTTGGCCCAATGGAGACGGAAGAAGGTGTCCCGCAGATAATTGATATCATTGTCACACTCTTGGCAGTGAGCATCAATGGCATAACCTTGGTACTGATGGAAGATGTGCTCTCTACGCTCTACTTTAACGATCTTTCGATCTCTTTTGACTCTTTGTTCTAGGTCGCATGTTGCTGCGCCGGGCAAGGCGAGCCTACCCCAACATCGGAGTGCGCTTACTTCTTGCTCTCCTTTGGGTTTTTTTTTGTTTTATTTATTGTTGTTATTCCTTGAATTTAGATTGTGTCTTTGCCTCTGTTCTTTTTAATTTTGTTATTTATTTACATTTGTTATTTATTTTTTAATCTAGCCTAGTATTAATCTATAGTGTGAGTACGGCGACTTATTACCTAGTAGGCAGTTGCCAGATTGTTTGCTGAGAAGCAAAACCTATGCTTTGATTCAATCTAAAGGTCATCATCAGATATTCTCCATCACCCACCCTTTCTTCTCTTTAAGTTATGATGATTCTTAGGTGCTCTTCTCCCTATAAAAACTAGGACACTTTCTTCTACACGTCGATTGACTACTTCCTGCACTTAGTGTATCCATTACTGCTTCCTTAACTCCCTGCATGTATAAGTTCTATATTCCTTGGTATGGCGCAGAGCCGTTTGTGTGCTTTACCACAACCGAACGCTGAGGCCTCAGATGTTTCATTTATCTGTATCATAAAGACTTCCTCCGCTTTCCATCATAAATAATGAGTAGAGAAGGGCCTCGCTTCTCTCTTTTCAAGATAATTTCAATTCATATTTTCATAAATACGAGGCTGGTTTTCTGCCTTTCTGCAGTGTTCTCGATCTTTTTGTTCAATTTATTCACTAAGTTTAGAAGGCATTCTCCCGCCCTCTGTATTTTTTACCTTTTTAAAATATATTAAGCCCCCTTCCTCTCTTCAATTACGTCTAGTTATTCATGCCTTGGACTTGTTAAGTACTTCCAAAATTCATTACTTAGTTTTTACGCGATCCTTCATTCAAGGTTAGGGTAGGGTATTCAAACACCAGCGTCTGTTCAAAGAGGAAAGGGTTCTCAACACTTTAGTCCTATGTGCCATCCACTTTTCTTTTCAGATAAGCAATTCATTCTACGTTGGCGACCTAAGAATCTTCCATCTGGTATAGTATGTGCTCTCTGATGCAAGACATGTCCAGATTGCAACGCATCGACCCTTGAGTCAGCTGTTATTAGTTGTATATTTTTTACTTCAACAACCTAAAGAGTTTCATACTACATAAATGAGAAATGAGGTCAAGTTAAGCCTAATATAGTAGTTATTAGTGTATTGAATTAAATATTAAGCCTTTATCATGCTTGAAACAGGATAACGTTTGAAACCATGTGCTTGAGCAGGGATTTTGCTACATATCGTTTTAATCAGTTTTCTGAGATGTATAACGTTTTGGCTTGAATCGAGTTATTGGGTGGCTGTTTGCTCTCATGAGAGTAAATAGTGCATTTTTTATATTGTTTTTATTCTTTATATAACCTATCGTCTAATGAGATATAGCAGATGAATTGTTAACAGCTTTAGGTAAACACAAACTCGAAACTTGTAAAAGCCCTGCACGCTCAGAGTAAACTTGGGAAATGTGGGTATACTCTTATCATTTAAGGAAGGAAAATTGATACTAAGGGCGTAATTTAAGAATAAGAAGAAAGCAAACTTTCAATAACAGTAGAAAGACTATTTTGGAACTAATGATCCAGCTCGTCTTACCATTTGCAAATCCATATGAGATTTAAATTAGATAGCTATGTGAATGGTGTGCAAAAACTGATGATTTTTCATCCGAAGACATCAATAGATATAGACACTTCTGATGAAATGCTGCAAGTATTAACATAGGTGGGTGTTAACGCGATAAATTATCACATCTTCTCAAAACGTTCGTTCAGCCTCAGTCTCTCACCAGCTGTCAGGTGAGAGGTCACGAGGTGTTGTTCCTGCGCGCTACCGGTTTTACGCGTTATTTGATGAATTTTTCCTATGTTTCCCTGCTTCTTCAGTTCTAATATTTTGTGCATATGAATGCATATACTATTCGGTGCTATTCTTTAATGTCCGTTTATTAACGTTTTTAACACTTAAGAAGTTACGCCCCTATTTTGACTGTAATTTAGTAGTGCAGTGCTTTGCTATTTTATAGTATTGAATTAGTGATGGCGTCGCAAGAGACTGTACTCGCATCAAGAAAAGAGAGACAGCGGAGTCTATTGACTCTGAGCTCACCCACTTGCCATTCCTTGGCAAGTGGGTGAAGTAAAAATAAAGATTTGGATTTATTTATTTTTTATTTAAAATATCAATATTCTTATCGCTAGTATCCGAATTTTGGATTTATCGGGAATCACCTTATCGGGCGATAAATATATCGCCGGTTTTCGGTTATCGCCGATAAGGTTATCGTTATCGATTTATTGGTTATCGTGATACATTTTTCGTTATCACGCCCACGACTGGGTATTATACCAACAACCGAGAAATTCTGTGAGACAAAGTGCTCTAAACAGGGATATGTATGACGAGTGGCCACATAATTCTATAGAATGGTAATTGGGACTCCCCTTTCTCGAGATTATAAGATGCCTTAAATTAAGTTGATCCAGATCGCAGAACCCATTTTGTGAATGATTTAGAATAAAAGACAGAAGATTGATTATTTGCGCACAAAATTATGCGGTCTGATCAGGCTAGATTTATCTTTTCATCATAATTGCACATACTAGTCATAAGAAAGTCAACATATTTTGTCGAGTGTCTAAATTTACATAGTAAATTTTCTTCTAAAGGTTTGTTTGGTACATTCTTGTTCTAAGGTGCAGTTACCGATCATAGCTACCTCAACTTGCTTCGTGGTAAAAGTTTTCCTGCAATTCAACAGTTAAGCGATATTAGAACATTTACTTACAGCAAATGGACCATCTCCTCATTACCATCACATCACGATGTGAGTAACAACTAACTTGATGACGCATTTCATCATAGAATGACTGGACAACGAGCTCCCTTCGAGTATCCACAACCTTCAGAAGATTTGTCCCCACTTGACTTCATATGGGTTCATTAAAAATTAAGTATACAATAGAAGAGCTACTTGACCTAAACAATTAGAGGTCAGTTGAAGAAATATCCCCACAAACATTTTTGTTGCTCTGTCACATAGTAAATGAAAGAGCGCAGTGACACATTGTTAGCAATGGGCGACAGTTCAAACACTTGTGTGTTTGAAATCAAATAAAACTATCTACTAATTCCATATATTATTCACCTAGAAAAACTAATAATCTTTTGAATCTTTTAGTGGGTTACCTTGTAATAAGTTTTTACAATATGCATACATTGTTTTAGGACACAGCATAAGTTATATCAAAATCAAAGCATGGAGCCCTATATTGACTGCTTGCCTTTGCGTTTGTTCGAGTTCGTTTTAATTGTCCTTTTTACGAATCAATAGAAGCCAAATTTTGCTTTAGAGTCACTTTTTTAAAAGAGTTTATTCATGTCTTGGAGATTCAGGTGGTATTGGAAGACTAAAGTTCGGTGTTCGTGTGTGGAGGGCGGCGTTCTATCGTGGTGAAGTTTCCTGGTCATTCTCTTTTCTCTCATTTAAAGCAAAATACAAAAGAGATGGTATCCAGCAGAAGCTGTTAAATATTGGAGCATAGAATTTTAAAATGTGTGAAAGATATGTATATTGCCACGGATAATTGAAAAGGAATTGTGGACGGGAGGAAGCACAGCCATTAACATGTCTGCTGCCCCACAACTTTCCATGCTACACCTGACTTTCCCTCGAGAGTGGATTCGTGGAAATATGAGCATTCTTTCGATGTACCGATTTTATTGCTTTGAGATAGGATCCATAATGAAGGTTTGCCGGTGCGTTAAATTAAAATGTTCTAAGTTGCATTTGAAGGCGCATAAGGAAGAACAAATCATTTATGTCTCTCTAAGGTTTCAAAATGTTCAATAAATATATGATATAATATGGGACTTTCGTTTGAAAAACCCATAATTTGGTGGATAGAGAAACTCTTAAAATAGAAGATATTGGTTTTACATACCTCGATCAATTCAATGAAACTATCGTTATTTATTGGAAGCTTTACCTCAGACTAAATTATTTATTTTGAGAAACCATAACGTTTAAGCTAATAGTAGTTTTGTAAAAGGGAATCAAAATCGAGTGTTGACAATTTGTACTTTGATATGATTTGATTGAACCACCTAAAATAAGCCAATTAAGCTTCCGTGTGTGTGGGTGAGGGAGTAATCTTCAGGTAAGAAAAGGGGGATAGAGGCTGGTGAATGATTCGTATGGTGAGCGGATCGCATGTCAGTTATCCTTGGCTAGGGTAAGCCATTATAAGCTTAGGTAGAAAAAAATACTAATCATCTAACAACCTTAAACATTAATCCTCCCAAAAACACGAATTCACCAAGCATACATCTCTTTATTGTCAATTAAAATGCATCCACTCAAACAACCTACCGAAAAAAAACCGTTTTCGTTAAACAAAACAATAAAGTAAACTGCCTGACAAAACCTATGAAACAAATAACAGCTCCTTCATCTTTTAATTAAACGAGAAAGAAAATAAAATACAAACCTCACCTAACCTCCGAAACGGCAGACACGTGGTTGAGAATAGCTGTGTTGGATTATCGGCAAGTGAAAAAGGTTGCGGTTACTTATCTCTGGGTGTAGGTTTCAAGGAGGTTTATCTTTAGGTGTAGGTTTCGGACTGGCTTACCTTCAAATGTAGGTTTCGGGCTGGTTTGTATTCAGGTGTAATAGGTTTCTGGGGGGGTTATTTTTAGAGGTAGATTTCGGGTTGGCTTATTTTCGGGTGTAAGATTCATGGAGGCTTATCTTCAGGCTCAGATTTTGGGAGGGCTAACTTCAGATTTAGCTTTCAGGTTGGCTTCTCTTCAAGTGTATGTTTCAAAAAGGCTTATCTTCGGGTGTAGATTTCAGGGAGACTTATCTTCTGAAGTTGGTTTCAGAGAGGATATGTAAAAAAGTAAGTTCCGGGAGGTTTATCTTCAGGGGAAGTTTTCGGGCAGGATTATCTTCAGGTGTAGGTTTCTGGGAGGATTACGTTCGAGTGTAGGTTTCGAAAGGCTTATTTTCAGATGTAGGTTTCGGAGAGGATATCTTATGTGTAGGTTTCGGGTTGGATCTTATCAGGTGTAGGTTTTGGAGAGTCTTATCTTCATATGTAGTTTTCGGTAAGGCTTATCTTCAGCTGTAGGTTTCAGACTGGCCTCTCTTCAAGGGTAGATTTCGGGTTGGCTTGCCCTTAGTTGTAGGTTTTGGAGAGGGTTATTTTCAGCTGATCCATTGAATATTGTCAGCATTATTTATTAAAGGCAAATCTGAGATGATAGGGATTATTACGGTCAGGAGAGATACTAAGTAGTTAACTAATTTCTAAGTGGGGTAATTCAGTTTGTAGATAATAAGGTGGACGTGCCCTAGTTTTTGTGCATTTTGGCAGCCCAATAAAGTATAACGGGACGCATTTGGATTAATAAATGCGTTTTTTATTTCTAATATTTTGGTAAATACCTATTTCATTTTTATGTTCATTTCACGCCACTTCATTTCTGAGGCGCATACCGTTCAATTTCACAGGTTGTGTCAACAATGAGGAGAATTTACAATATTGTTCATAATCAGATTTGTTATCCATTACAATTTAGTTAATTTTGTTTTTGGTTATTTTATGTTTGTGAAAATTTCCATTTAGTTTGCTAATTAACAATAAAACATTACTATTGATAAAAGAGGAAATTAAGCAGCTGGTTATTAAAGATGATTTTTTCTGAAATTTTTCAGGATTTTTTTTAAAGGCAAGTGCTTTCATTGTGCTGTCTTTTTCTCTCCTCGATGTTTTTGTCGTCTCTTTCTCATTACTTTAATAACCCTGTTTTGGGTCTCATTAGCTAATCAGGCCCAATTGCATTTTTTCTTGTTCTATATATTTATATTGGCTGCCTAACACCATTTCAGCATCTTTCTTTCTGCCTTAAATTAAATATGACAAAGCCCTGCAGTAGTTTTTATGCTCTCACAACCTATATTTTCTTTCTCTTTGTATATATATATATCCAGCATACCGCAAGAAAGAGAAAAACGGAATAATTTTTTTCTTCGAAAAAGGTTATTTCCTAATTTGAAAATTCCCTAATAGGGTGGTATTCGAACCAGTGATCAACTGCTTTGATCTCAATTAGATCAAGCCTTTAGCCACTCAGCTACGCAGAAGAACAAAAATTCTTCCGAAGAGACAAACTTTTAAGGCACGTTTTGCGAGGTCGATCGGGCCCATGAAAGAGAAATTAATTGGCAATTCAAAGGAGAAATTGAATCAAAGGTGCAGCGAATATACAAAGTATATCTCTCATTAGCGCGAGAGAAATAAACTTGAGATATATACATGGTATATATATATATATATATATATATATATATATATATATATATATATATATATATATATATATATATATATATATATATATATATATATATATGTGTGTGTGTGTGTGTATATATATATATATATTATCGAATCAGCTTACACGGGAGTTAAATTATTACTATATAAGGGAGAAAATTTTCGAGCAGTTTCCATTTTCCCAAATCATTTACACACACATTCATATGATGTACAAGACTGCACATCTGGACACCTTGATATATCACAATTCTGATCGGTTTATTTGAAATAAACATTTTTAATTAAACAAGACTCAGGGGAAGGTGCTGTAATGTTATTAGGAGATTTCAAATTTTCGTTCACCCCACCCTAAATGGGAGTCGTCGCCCGGTATCCTTACAGAGAAACTTTGCTACAAATTAAGACCTTTGATCGAGTAAATAAACAGCTCTTTGAAGTTAAATCAGCGCCTAAATTTTCTAAAGATGCGCTTCAGATGAAATTTTTTGATTGCAGCGCTACTAACTTAACGAGTGTTGAGAAAACAGTGACAAATTAAAAGATAAATAGACAAACACAAGAAAGGACAATTGGAAAAAAGTCAAGGAAGAAACAAGAAAACTAAATGTTGTTCAGAGATGTATATATGCGTACGCCTTTAAGGTAAATTTTGTTGAGAAAAGATTAGGTGCGTAAGATCGCCATCAAGGGTTTAATAAAATTTGAATGAACGTAATGAGATTAGAGCTAAATGAATATATATTTCTACTAAAGAGGGTGACTCACTTTGAGAGAAACAAGGACACGGGGAAATGTGTATGAAATTGAGATATAAAAGAAAATAGAAACAGAAACAATAGAGTTATAGAGTAACAGATGTAAAGATAGAACGCAAAATGGAACAATGGAGTGAAATAAATAAGTGTAATGAGACAGAAGTTAAGATTGTAAATAAACAAAAATTAATTGAAAGGATAAATAGTAAAGCAATAATTTTAAATTGAATGATTATGAGAAAGGGTTATGGAAATCTTAATGACGAAGACGGGGAAGAGGATCTGTATTCTAAATAGCAATTAAAATCAGAAACAAAGAAAATAAAATGTTAAATAGCAAGATGAAATAGCAGCAAAAAATAAACCAAAAATTAAGAGAAAAAAAAGGCAAGTGCGAAAACTGTTCTTCTTAGTAAAGGCTGAGGATCTTTTCCAAACGGTTGCCTTATTCTCAATAAAGGAGAAAGACGATTGCAATAATTCCCCAATAGTGACAAATTTCTTTATGCCTTAATATATAAATTAGCGTTTTCTCCTCTTCCTTAAAGCGAAAGTCATGAAAAGTTACAAAAAACATATGTATCATCTGCAAAGTTTATCTTTGGCTCTCCATCAATTAACTGTAGATTCGAGGTACTCTTAGGTTCACACTTTTGCTCATGAGCCACAAAATACTTCTCTAGCAAGAATTTCTTATGATATTTTGTAGCAAATTGTCCGCTACTAGAACCTAGGTATTGCTTCTTTTGTTTTGACGACTTCATTCAACCAATGACCCACTGAATGTCCTCTACCCTCGTTAAGTTGTGGGTGTCGATATTGTTTTGTGCACCAACCAATTTTTCTCTCATTGTAGAGCATTGCCGGTGGAAAGCCCTGACGTTGGTTGTGTTAATACATAATCGATATTTGATTTGGAACCAATTAACCATCCGAGTTAGTAATCCTGTTAGTAACATGTCGAAGCAATTATTCTTCCCCTAAACTCGAGCATTAACTTCACACGAAACTTCAGTTTTAAATCGAAAAAATTCTTAGCCCTGAAATTGGTTCCGTTCTTTCTGAATACGCTTAATAATGATGGTGTAATGCATTTATATCTATATGAAAATTGAAGCAATAAAATCCACACTCATTAATTTTCTTTCATTTACATATCCGATCTTCATATTTAATATAGTAAATCCTATTAACATGGTCTCACACGTATTTACCAGTGGTAAAATAATTTGGCTTCTTCCTTAGGAAGCTTCCTAAATGGCTAGTCGAAACAATTTCGCATACTTTAACTAGTTCCAAAATAAACTTGTATTAGTTGGGTGGATTTAAGTTTTAAGATACTCTCTCCAATTGAGGAGACACAAAGAAATTTTCCTATGGATCTAATGGTGATCGTATACTAAAGCGAAATAGTCAATTCGTCACTAATGTTATATACTTACAGCGCTGCTTTTAATTATTTTTCTAGGTAAGACTAAGTCATTACTAACATCATTTTAATCCACTTATATGAGTTAAAACATGTACCCACTTGGAAACGAACTTACTTGCATCAATCTCTCCTAACTTAGCCCGAAGCCATGTAATTTTTTAACCGCAATGACTATAAATGGACTGCCATTTCTTGAAAAAAATATTTTACTGCTGACCATTTCTTTTACTAAAAGTTATATAAAAATGAAATAAGATAATCTTCTGACTTTGTTTTAACCTGTTAAAAGGCTTTAAACATGGAACAAATCAGGTTTAATTTTAACTAAACCAACCATCAAAGTATCGAGTGATGGTTCGAACTTTGTCCATTCTTCGTCCATTTGTTTACGATCTTTTGAGAAAGCTGAAATTTAGAGACAATTTTTTTTATATCTACGTTCATTGGTGCCTTTCTTTTTGTTACTTTTAAGTCAAAATTACCATGTCAATAATAGGGAAAACAATCTTGCCATATCATGCATAGCAATCCGAAATGTACCTCATCAAGTATAACAACCCCAATATAAATATATCAGGGTAAAATTAAACCTACGTGATTTTCACTTCAATGAAAATTAACGGTATACTAATTTATTAAAAGGAAATTGAGTGGAAATTGCGTTACAGAAATTAATTAACCTGTTTACTTTATTTCTTTCCATCAACAAGAACTGTTGTAAATAACCTGGAAGAAATTCGAGTTTGCATCCACGCATGGTGTTATGTTTTGCCTAATGTCTTCCTTAATACGATGTTGAGTATGGACGCCTGTATGTGGATTTACGAAATGCACAGTCTGTTTGATGGTTTTGTGATTGAAGCTATGCTTATTGGCCATGTTTATACGGGCGCACCATTTATAACTATGACAAAAGATTTCTGGGTACCTGTGTTCATATACTTACATATAGCCAATTGCTAGTGAATAACTAGAATAACTAGTGTCTAATAGCCCAAGCACCCAAACCTGACTGCTAGAACTCCGTCACCAATAGGGGGTTAGGTTATGTTAATTTAGCATGGGTTAATCTAACTTAACCTAAAGTTACCAGGTTTGAAAATGCTCATGAGCAATTCTCCTGTAAAGAATACGAACCTGATTTTATAATGTCAATTAAAGCGACCTCTGCACATGTTAAGTTCTTTGTTCTTTATATAATCGATAAAAAAACATTTTAGTAGATAGTCTGAATCAAGTAAAGATAGTCACTCCTAATAAAAAAGGAGGTATTAACTTTACTTGGTTAATTGGGGAGGGATGACGTTTACTTGGTAAAATGGGAGGTATATGTGGTTATGGCATCGTCATTTTAAAGTTAATGGAATAAGCATAAACTAAGAATTAAACGTATGCTAGGATGTAAGAGAGAAATGTCAAACTCTTATCTACAGGAATCTATGTGGCTTGAAAGACCTAATTGCAATGTTTTGAATGATTTTTGCGATGCAATTGCCAGCCAATACCGTTTTAATTAAGTTATTAAGATTTAATTTCTAGAGTTCTGCAAAGTTTAAAATTTCTAATTGTTTTAAAATATGCTCCTAACTAAATTTTTAACAATTATTTTTTTTAGTTTATCTTTGGGAGGGATTAGCTTTACTTATGTAACTTGAAGAGGAATGATCTTTACTTGGGAAAATGGGAGGGACTATCTTTACTTGATCCGATAGTCTTCTGGCTATTGGTTCATGCATAACGTCTAAAAGATACCAGTGATAATCTGTATGTTTGTTCTTTCTACCTTTGAAAAGTAATCAAGAGATTTGGATTGACCAGAGTTGTAGATGATAATTTAAAATTTAGACGAGATTGATATATATGTTGGATGTCTTGTGTTAAGTTAACTTTTTTGATGCCGAAATTAAGAATTGTAAGATTTAACTTATAAGTACTAGAAAATGTGAACGACTGAATCTCATTAATGAAATGTAAATATTTTGTGACCGTGGTTCACGAATCTCACCAACCTTACTTCTTCGAAATGAAGAGTTGTCGAACGAATCCGCAAAACACAGAAACTGATTGTTAACAACTTGACAGAAGTTTCTAACATTTGAGTAGGATGAATAGATGTGTAATGGGGTATGTGTAAAGCATCTGCATTCATTGGAGCTCGAACAAATTTAAGCAGAATGAACTCTAAATATTTACTTTATCAAGTTTTGTTTTAAAGGAATGAATGTAGACAAAATAAGAAAATGAATTCTGCTTATATATTCTAGTAGAAATTGGGATGTGAATCTACCAGTACACAGGACAACATCAGCTCTAATTTAAAACCGGTTAAGAAAATGAGTTTAGTCGCTTCCCGCACGGTCTTGTTAACTTTGAAGACTGTCAACGGAATAGGCGTACTAGAACACCGATTTTCTTGGGATGGTGAGCAACTCACTGGGACCTCTGGTACGGCTGATTCTTACAAAATTATGACTGCGCTTTGACTTCCCTTTCGATTGCGTCACTTCGTCTTGGTTTTTATGTGTCCCGTTTACTTATTGCAATGTTAACTTTGTTTCTGTAATTCCGATTTATGAATGGGGTGGAAAAGAGAAGTTAAACGAGCTCTCGAGTCATGTGGCAAACACCTCCTCTGCAGAGAGGCCGGGCCCGAATGTGGCAGAAACGCCTAAAGAAAAAAAGAAAAAAAAAGACGAAAAAGGGAAAGAAGAAAGAGGAAGAGAGAGAGAAATAGAAGAAGAAAATGTAGAAGAAGTTAATGAAAAGAATGAAAAGGGGGAAAAGATGAGAGAGAAGAAGAAAAAGAAGAAAAAAAAGAAGCCTGAATAGACCATGATGGGGAAGAGAGAGAAATCGGAAAACTTGCCTCAGAAAATAAAGACTCCGAGCTCAGCAGGCAAATGTGCCAGGATCAACCTTGTGGGCGATTCCCAGGCACGGAGCCTGCAGCCCCTGCTACCGGCCCTTTTTCGCACAAGCATTAAAGTGAGCTGCCTCCCAGGCTGTGAAAATAAGCAGGTAAGAGCTAAGGCCGAGAAGTCTCAGATTTCTGAGACATCAGTCGTTGCCCTTATAGTAAGTGGCAACGACCTCTACCTCAGAGGAGGTAGGGTAGGCCCTACAGGCGAGATTATAAAGACGGTTATGGGCGCTGTCGACGACTGTGGATTGAAAACCCGAAAACGCGTCGTGGTGGGGATGCTCCCGAGCTGGGGTCCAAGCCTGACTGCCAACCTAATTCAGGATGTTGTGGAGCGCACCCAAAGGAGTATCCGGCCCATTGGGAAGGCATACCTACGCCAGTACGCCCGAGTCACTCCCCAAACAACCTTCTCGGAGGTTGTCAAAATTGGTGCCACCACAACAACCAAGAAGCCGGGAAACGGAAGAGTATAGGGGGTCCTACAAAAAGGAACTCCCTAAAAGTTCTTCTGTTCAATGCGAGGTGAATACGGAACAAGTTTCCTGAGCTCCGTGGCCTCGTAGCGACGGAAGAACCCGAAATTGTAGCCATAGCAGAATCGTGAATAAAAACTTCAAACCGAGAATTTGAAGGCGAATTCACGCTTCCTGGCTACCAACTCTTCCACAAAGATAGGCCAGACTGAGAGGGTGGCGGTGTAATGTTGTATGTCAAGGATACAATCAAATCTACGAACTCCAACATTATATCCGATTACGAGCTCCTAGGCGTTGACTTAGAGATAGGTCCTGTCAGATAGAGGACCCTGGTGCTTTACAGACCCCATTATCAACCCGTTGAAAAGGACAGGGAACTGTACGAGCTGCTGGTTGAGCTTTTTCAAGGCAGAGTGTGCATCGTTATGGGCGACTTCAACAGACAAGTTGACTGGGAAACCAGAGCAGCCTGTGGCGAGAGCGCGCTACTCCTGGAGTTCGCCAACAACGAGTTCCTCACTCAATGGGTCAGACAACCGACGAGAGGAGACTATATCCTCGACTTAGTCTTCACCTCTTAGGATGATATCGTTGAGGATCTCTCTGTAGGCGAAGAGCTCGGTGGCAGTGATCACCAGCTAATTATATTTACCGTCAAGATTCGAAGGTAAGGTCCGTTGCCAGTCAATCAAGGAAATTTGACTTGAGAAGAGCAGACTTTGCAAGCCTTTGTGCTGGGCTAACTGATGTAAGGATAGCGGGAGGCGAAGATGTTAAGGATTCAGGTAACAATTTATAAAATAAGTTCATGAGTCTTCAATCAAGTTGCATTCCTCTGAAATGCCTCCGTCGGTCTTCTGTTCAACCGAAGTGGTTTAATCGAGAAATAGGCCAACTGCTTAGGGAGAAAAGAAATGCGTACCGGCGATCGAAGATCTCGGGTGCCTTTGACGAGTACCGTAGGCTAGGCAGAAGAGTGAATTCCAGCATAAGGGCGGCTAAGCGGTCTGAGGAACTCCGAGTGGCGAGACTCTGCAAGGAGAATCCCAAGGAGTTCTTTGGCTATGTAAATAGCCGTAAACCAGCCCAGTAGGATTTGTCTCTTAGTGGACGAGGAGGGTGCATTAACTCACTCAGATGCAGAAAATGCTAACCTGCTCAACGACTACTTCTCTTCAGTGGTTACTGAAGAGTGTGGTCCCATCCCTCAGCCCACGGATTCCTATTCGGGGGAAAGGCTGGAGCTAATGGACTTCACCGAAGGAGAAATAAAGAAAAAGATCGCTGAACTAAAGACGAATAAGCCCCCCGGACCGGACGGGTTTCTATTCAAGGTGTTAAAGGAAGTGTGCGATGAAGTATCACGACATCTGTGCGCTATCTTTAACATGTCAATCCGGACCGGATGCGTTCCTAGAGACCTGTGTGAGGCGAAGGTGACTCCGATCTTCAAGAAACGAGACCTCAGCCATCCGTCAAACTATCGACCCATCAGTTTGACTTCGATAGTCGGTAAACTCATGGAAGGCATGATAGTGGACAAGATAACGTCTTATTTAGAGTCAAACCTGCCACTGAAGAGTTCCCATCACGGCTTCCAAAGGCAACGGTCATGCCTAACGAACCTTGTAGCATTCTTCCACTTCGTGTTCAGTGAGCATGATCGGGATAAAGCGGTGGATGTTGTGTACCTTGACTTCCAAAAGGCCTTTGACAAGGTAGCACACCGCCGCCTTCTCCGGAAAGTGCGTGCGCAAAGCATAGATGGCAAGGTAGCAGGTTGGATAGAGAGCTGGCTAAGTGACAGACGGCAACGCGCAGTGGGGAATGGTTGGGCCTCTGAATGGGAGCACGTATCTAGCGGTGTCCCTCAAGGTTTCGTCCTGGGACCAGTACTGTTCATTATCTATGTCAACAACACGGACGGAGACATGGTTGCCAAAATCTCCAAATTTGCCGACGACACCAAGCTTGGTATCAATGTGGCAAAGGAGGTGAACACTGCCCGCCTCCAAGAGGACCTTCAAAGGATTGGAGAGTGGTCGAACACGTGGCAAATGCCTTTCAACGGGGAAAAATGCAAAGTAATGCATATCGGCCATCTAAACCCCAAATCTCAGTTCATCCTTAAGGAAATTTCTCTTGAATCGAGTGACACTGAGAAGGACTTGGGTGTAACTATTACTAGCGACCTCAAGTTCTCGAAACAGTGCATCGAGACAGAGAAGAAAGCCGAAAGGATGTTAGACTACATAAAGCGCCAGTTTGTATACCGTAACAAGGAGATAGTACTTTGTCTGTACAACTTTCTCGTTCAGCCGCACCTGGAGTATGCCGTACAATTTTGGAGTCCTTCGTTTCGAAAGGATATCGCAAGGTTGGAACGCGTACAAACCAGGGTAACGAAGCTGATTCCCTCTATCCGACATAAAAGTTATGAGGATAGAATATGGGAACTAGATCTGTTCCCGCTGGAAACCCGTAGACTACTTGGTCAGCTGATCGAAATTTTCAAAATACTTCGAGGGTTCGACAATGTTGACTACCGGGATATTTTCACACTGAGTGAGAACAGAAAGCGCAATCACGGCTTCAAACTTGAACTGAAGCGTTACAACCGCAATCTGTGTGGAATTTTTTTCACTCACAGTATCTGCGGTAAGTGGAACGCACTTCCAGTGGAAGTTGTCAAAAGTGAATCTGTTGACCAGTTCAAGTCAAGACTAGACAAAGTCTTGAAAAGTGGCCGTTTAGGGACGCAAAACAATTGAGCAGCCATGTGCCTGCTTGATTTCTAGTCCAAAGGTACCCTCTTTGAATGGACCACAAGGTCTCTAGGGTACTTCCTTTCCTTGTTACTCCATTTTGAAAGTATATTCATATTTTAAATGAATTCTCTGCGTAGGTGTTAGTTAAGGTCTTGGGTTGTTTTTCATGATAAAGTTGGATGTGCGTTTACTATTGTAGTAGATTTTACTTCAATAGTAGTGGTTTTACTCCTTTATATATATATATATATATATATATATATATATATATATATATATATATATGCACTTGCTTGAGGGTCTTGAAGTGCCAGTGTTCTGGTTAAGCAAACGATTTCACTTTTTGAGCTCAAATAATTTTATTTCCTGTAGCTTCTTTAGTTTTTAAATTGATATTAATTTAGTTTACTCCTAGGTTAAATTTCAATGTTGTTATAATTCTTAGATTCCAAATATAAATTAGCCTTTTTAAAGCACCTAATTCAATCTTTTCTTAATTCCATTAAACTTTATCTTATTGATGTGGGTCAATTCCCTACCTGTACTGAAGCTTACACATTAAATATTGCTGGAAAGAGGTCAAGTTTTATTTCAAATGAAGAAAATATACTAATGGCTTTATTTCACTATAAAAAATTATGCTTTTATATTTGGTATATTTCTCTTTCCTTCCACGTGCAATATTTTTGTCTCTCTCTTTTTTTCTCTCTCCAATCAGGGTTTATATCTCTGCACAGATTTCACCGCAGAAACCAAGTTGTTGCGTTTGTAGTGTCATTTTTCTTTAAGTCCATTTGGAATGTTCGGCTGATAGCTTCAGGTAGTACGGGATGCAAAAACGGATTAAAGGTTTGATTTTTTTCCTACAATATGAAATGCAGCCGATTCATTTCGAGTTGGGGGCCTTGAGGGGTTAGTTATGCTACCATGTGGCAAGGTAGACAATTAGGGTGCATTTTAAGATAACCTAGAATTTTCAACTGCTGCCACTCCTGAGGCAGCCAAGAGAGAGCTTTTGACTGATTCAGTCATTATGCAGCCGATGTTTACTCTTTTAATTTAGTTTGACGGGAATTTCTAGGTATATTTTCCAGAAATGTAAGAGTGGCGATTGTTTTTTCGTAGAAGAGCTCCAAATATTTATAAATCTCTTAGCTTTCTCTGTAAGGAAATAGGTCATTTCTCCAATCTATGGGACAGGTTTTACCTGCACAGTGAGATATTCTGGTGAGAGGGGCCGCAGCAGAATGGGTTAGGCTCGGGCAACTTGAAATGATACAGAAGGTGCTCTTAGTAAGTATCAGAACCAGGTGGTTAATATATTGAATGTAATTTTTTGTGAATTATCTCTCGTCAAAAATAAATTAACTATAATACCTTAGCTAATCAATATTGAAGTAACCAATAGTCAAATTAGTTCGTATATTATAGAGATGGAAGATTTCAAAGAGCCTTGTTTGGACTAAATCAATCAGATTCACCTTCAGTATTTCGAAGATAACTGTTAAAAGTCTTTTGTATATTGGACCCAAAATCTATAAATGAGGGAAGGGGGCTTCAAGAATCCAAAGAGAATTGTATAACCAATACCGTATTTATTTTTGTCCTCTAGGCTAGAGGGATTGAGCAAACGAGCAAACATGCTAGTTAGTTCTACAAAACTATAAATATAAAACAAGTGCTTAAAACCTACAGCCCAGATTGTGTACAGAAATGATGATAGGTTGTGACCAATTTTAGCGATGGATAAAATCTTCACTTACTTAATCTCAACGAATAAAAATTAAATGATCCCAAATATTTCTCATTTTTCTTAATAAATTTTTAAGAGTAAGTAAATAACTTTTGCTTTCCGTTATTTGAAGAAACTTTTAAATCATCTTAAAAGCAAACAAAAGTCTAGAGTATACTACTGTAGTTAAATACAAATAAATCAATCTTTTTTGACTCACCTCTTCTCACAGGATCTTCTCAACAAAATGGGCAGAATCATATTAAAGACAGCCAAACCAAAACGATGGAGGGCAAAACCAACCTAACAACTATTAATCAGTTAAGAACCTAAAATAAGCAGCCTGCTGAAAACACTGACAGGCGAAAAAGCAACAAAAAGTTGTGACACAGCAACAATCGACCACTCCTGATAGCCCTGAGGGAAATCGTAACAATCTGGTCTCTCTTCCAAATTGCCAGAACAGTGAAAATGCAAACCAACAAAAAAAAACTTCACCACAACCCTACTTAATCACTAAAGAGGGTGAATTAGAGATAGGGGTCAGGAGCTACCTTGGAACAACTCACTCAACTAAGCCTGATGCGACAATGCCAGAACAGTTAAAGTATAGCTAATATTACATCCCCCTATGATCTAAAGATTAAAAACTTCTCACATCATCATATACAATTAAAGGAATCAACTAAATTATAAAAAACAAAGAAATATGAAAATCATACAATGCGACCTAGTCAAGGATGTAATCCCTGACCATACTGGAGGCTGCCTTTCTTTTGAGGAGCACATCGGGGTATCAACATGAACCTGCCCTCCATCAAAACTTCCCTCATCCATATGAACTACCTGGACTTCGTCAATAAAGGTCTAACCTTCATTCTCCTCTGCCTGAAGTACAATTTTCCTGACTTCAAGCATATATATTGGCACCCCATCTACAGAATTGTTGTGAGAGGTGTCAATATCAGTCACTGCACCTCTCCTACAATGTAAAGTATAGCACGCAATCGGAGGCTTAGCCCAAACTTCCTCCCCGATAACAACCACAGGAGAGTTGCAGTTTTGTGCCACAACATGCTCAACTCTTGGGTGTCTTCACTCATACCTGTATACTGATTTATGGGAAACAGTACTTTTATCTATTCCTGCTCGCGGTGCCATATTGTACCAGAAGACCGCATTTTGAGGTGTTATGTTCCCTCTCTCTGAATTGATTTTTTAGATCGATGATTGCGCTCCAATATGCCATTTCCTTCTGGCCTATAAGCTGCTCAAAAAAATCTCATTAAATTCCACTTTCCAAACAATTGTTTAAATTCCTTTGATTTAAACGTGGTAGCATTATCCATTAATATTTCCTCAACGGGTCCTCTTTCTAAAAAGATTTCATTCAAAATAGTCGTAATACACTCAGCAGTTTCTAATTTTAGTTTCCTCCCCAACACAAACCGCACTTGACCACAATCAACCATAGATAAATAAGACTCGTATCTAAAATGAGTTACATCAATAGCTAACCTTTTCCAATTTTCACTTGTACAAATTTCACCTACTTTGTGAGTTGCTGGCGCTCAGTCTTTCATTAAACACATTTGACATCTCGTTTGACATTTTGATCAATTTTCTTAACTTGGTAGAATGATCGTTCAATGCCAAAATGATGCATATTATGAGCTTCTTTCAGGCTAAGACCAGTAGCACAGAGATGATAAACATCACTATTTGTGTCATCAGTATTTAATATCCATTATTTGGAACTCTGGTCAAAATATCTGCTTTATTCTTTGACGTATATAACAGCTCAACCGTTAACTTCACTCCAAATTCCTCCACAATTGTCTTCAGTGTTCCAGGCTGCGTTTTATTCTGGTCAATCATAAAACAAGTCAGGCAATTATAGACGTTTACTGAATTAGTAGCCAATGTAATATTCTTAAAACCTCAATTCAGAGCAAATTTTATACCCTTCGAAATTGAATCCAGCTCTGCTACATTAATATGCTCATAATCATCCTTTTTCCTCAACCACGTAGCATCCTTAACACAGACTCCTTTTACCTCAAGTTATGCCCCAATTACAATACTGCTTGCATCTGACCACACCATCGGTTTTCCATATTTTGGCACAAACTACTGTCGTTTCACATTATCATATATCTTCACCGTATCTATTACCTTTTAATCATACCAAGAACTCTGTTACCAATATATTCCTCCCACCTAACACCGTCTGCACTTCTTTTAATGAAACTACAAGCAACTCTCATCCAGCTAGAAACTGGTTCGTGTCCCTCCAATTTTATGCAGATGGAAAACAATTCTCTTCTGGTACAGTTTTCAAGAACATTTAGTACCTCATTTTTATAGGTGAATTTCATGTTGCAACATGGACCCAGGTTTAGCCTTAACCCAAGGACTGCTGCACTATCTAACTTTTCGGGTGGTTTGGTAATTAAACCAAAGTTATTCAAATGCTCCTGGAGCTCAAATGTAGATAAATCTGACACCTTTTCCAATATGTCATCAATATAGGAACTGGTATCTGTTTTCAATTTTTCATATTTTGATAAAACACATTTCAAAATTTCAGACATATGTAACTCGTGGGGTACATTCTAATACGAAAACAAGTTTTGTGAAGCAATAAGTTGCGCTGTTGTACTTCATGAGCTGATATTTCTACCATTTTTATCAACTTTAATTTAAAGATATGCTTACTTTAAATCTATTAGAGCAAGCTCTCCATCTACCTTTCTCTATTCGCTCATTCTTTCATTGCACACATCAATGAAAACATCACGCGTATGACATATAATATATTCATTTAACTATCTACAGTCTATAACAGGTCTTATCTTGTTCTTTATTGGCTGTTCCATTAACATGAGGAGCAAGGTGTCACTTTCCGCCTCCTCCTTCCATGAGACTAAGATGCTTTTTGTAATCCAACGGTCTATTTCTTTTTCTGAATATTCTTTTTCTGCCTTGCAAATCTCTGTCATAACAATAAGTTTTATTTTTTAATACAGGATCTTCATTTTTGCTGCAAAGACACTCAAACGTCCAATGGATGCCATCAAAATGTGCTTTAAAACCCTTATCCAGGATGGTTTCTTCTGAATGCGCTGAGGTGTGCAAAAGTCACCTTATTTCCTACATGGACACCATCCATTTGATGTATTATATCCGTTCCTAATATTACATCAACTTCATTATAAATAGTGTCACTCACAATTACCTGCCCTTCTAATTCAATGTTGTTCACTATCACCTGAATGACACAACACCCTCTACACTTTACTTCATTCCCATCCAAAGCAATTAAACTTACTTCCGTAGAACAATTATTAACTAACCTATTACAATTAACAGTTTTTGTGCAACCCGTATCCACTAATGATTTCACAGTGCAGCCTTCAATCTAGGCATCAATTACAGGCATATGTGATGCCATCGCCTTTACACTACAGGGAGGGCAACTGCTGGCCCAGCACTTACCCTTTTCTCGTTTCCTTCACTAGTGCATTGAGTTGAAATATGTCTGGATTTGCTGCACCTGAAACAAATTATTTTATTTTTACTTGTACAAGAGCGAGCCATATGTGGTCTCTCGCAAATGAAACATTTACCTTTGAATCCTTTGCTATTTGATTTACCTTCCAATCTACCATTTTCACCCCAAGATTCTTGATCCCAAAGCATGTTTGATACACCAGAATTACCAAAGATCTTTACAACCGAGGCAATATTTGCAGTGCTACTCATTTTAGAGGTCATATTTCTAGTTCTAGCTATTATCTCACTCATAGATATATCAACAATACCATCCACTTGTTGTTGCTCAATGGCTACACGTTCCCGCATTCCATTACCAAAAGTCAGTTTAATAATACTCTCCAGCGCAGCCAATTTAAAACCAGCCAGCCGTGCTAGCTTCCTAATACCATTGGCATACGTATCTATTTCTTCTCCACACGACCGTTTGGGAACCACTTTACCATATGCGACAAACATTCTATCTGTATAGGCAGAAAGAAGCCCATTTTTAATTTCATCGACACCCTTCTGTTAACCTTAAGACATCTCCAAATACAATGCCGATGAATTTGGAGAAAACTGGCTACATCAGATATTTTTTGTAACTTTACAACTAATCTTATTTATTTATTTTTTTACCCACGCTACATCACCTTCACCATTGAATGGTTTGATCATATCTGCTGAAATCTTAGCTGCCATTTTATAGCCTAGATAGCTTGTAGTTAAATACAAATAAATGAATTTTTTTTTACTAACCTCTTCTCACATGATCTTCTCAGTAAAATTCACAGAAGGCTAAGGGAAATCAAAACAATCTGGTCTGTCCTGCAGTGAAAATGCAAGCCAACAAAAAAACTTCACCACAGCCCTACTTAGAGATTGTGGGTCAGGAGGAACTGTAGAACACCTCCTCACTCTACCAAAGCTGATGTGACAATGCCAGAACAGTTAATGTCTGGCTACCATTACAAATACTTTTGGTTTAGTATATATAAAATTATATTTGTTTTTTAGCCCTGAAATAATACAAAATACAATGGATTTGTTTAGTTTCTGTAAGATTGAGCTATCTGTGTTTTAAATAAAAGCAATTTACTATAACTTAATCGCCCAAATTCTATTTTAATATTTTAAAACGCTCTATATTTAGTTCAATTCAATCAAAGAAATTTGCTAAAGGAAGTTGAAGAAATCTTATTAAATTGCTTTTGTTAAATTATAATACAATTGTAACATTCGATAAATGTGTAAAATATTGTAAATGAATTAAATTAAGTAAATTGAGGAAAAATATTATTATTTTAATTTCATATTAAATGTATTAAGCGGTCGGTAACACTTCAGATTCGAGGCGCACGGTAGATGGCGCTGTTAGTCGGCTACAATTTTGGGCTACAATATATCTCTTATGACGTCAGACGGTAGCGTCAGATATGAACAATTACGGCGTTATATTTTTTTGTATATGAGTATATACTTGGGGGCTGCGCCCCCCCCCCCAGATCCCCCCAATTGATTGAAACTAAGGATCATCGCAGGGTGGTCCCCCTAAAGTGATATCTCTAACACGAGCAGTCCCCTGAATTTACTGGGGTTCCCCACCCAACAGCTTTTTCCTGGCAGAAAAACCTAACCTAATAACAAACAATTCTTACTTTTATAGGTTTCTTGATTAGTTTATGCGCCTCTAAATAATCTAAAAGTTTTTCGCGATCATACAAAGTAAAGACGAATTCGAATAACAAAGAAGCACATGGAGAGCACGAAAACACAATAACGAAAGAAGAACATTTGCAAAACGGGTCCTATTTATAAGCTACAATGTTGCCAGTAAGAAGCTGTTATCATTCGGAGCAAACAAAAAATACGAAAAAAAACAAAAAACAATAAAAGACATCAAAAAACCTTACCTAACTTAGAAATAAACTATTAACGAGCAGAGCGCAGATATTTAGTAAATAATAGACTAAAAGTTACAAATCCCCAAAACAACAAAAAAGTATAACGCCGTGATTGGTCACATGTGACGCTACCATCTGACGTCATAAGAGATATGCTGAAGCCCCAAATTGTAGCCGACTAACAGCGCCATCTACCGTGCGCCCCGAAACTGAAGTATTACCAAGCGGTCTAATATGAACTCAGTTTGTTCAGTGAGATGCCTGACTAGCAACTCGAACTTATTAATTCCTTGTATTCTCTTAAATAACAAAAGTAAGAGTTACTAATAGCGTAAAAATTTATAAAATAAGTTAATGAAAGTAGAAGGTCATGTAGAATGTATAAGAATTTATCTCCTTATGTGAATTTTAAATTCTGCATGTGTGTGAGCCGTTTATCTAAAAATGGAGCTGGAAGTCGCCTAAAGGTGGATTCTTAAATAAAGTAGAGACATCTGGAGATCTTCCGAGTTCCCTCCGAATAAAGAATATTGAATCCAGCTCCAAGATTCCTTTCATCTTTGAGGAAATCTGTGATCGTCTCTACCCAGTCAACAATCAAACAAGAAGACAGCTTTCTACACTTTTGGATTCAGTGCCTCGTAAATAATAGTAACTCTCAGCAGAAGCATCCTGGTAGCTGCCCAGCAGAATCAAGAAACCCATTTGTTTAACTCAAGAGTGGTACCAAGACTTGGTGAAAATCACTTCAGCTAATAGCGCCAGTCCCAAAGAGCTCACGCAGCCACCACTATAAACTAATTTGTTTGTTTTTTTTTCACGAAATGATGCCAACGTTTGAACCAGTTATAACTGTAGATGTATTTTAGGAGGATTTTTCCCCAAAGTTTTGTCCCCCTTCTAAAGTAAAGCATCTTAATTTTCTTTCAATTTGCACGCATTACGTGGCAACGTAATAAGAGAGTTTGAAAACTGGCTGGGAAAGTGTCAGTAGAGAGTTGTTGTCAGGCAAATATATCATCATAACATAACATAACATAACATAATTACACGGATGACAAAAGCCACAAGGGCCTATCAAAGGTCATCCGCCTCCGTCAAAACCCACCCACAAAAAGCACCATCACCAGGGGAAGACAAAATCAAAGTCCCCCACAATATAATATAACGGATGACAAAAGCCACAAGGGCTCATCATAGGTCATCCGAGTCAAGCGGCCTCTTTTTCAAGGCACCCAAACTCCCAGGAAAACTACATCCAGAGGATTGCATCCAGAAACAAGGGTATCACCAATCAAGGCTTGTCAAGAACTAAATCATGCAGCTATAGATATATACAAACAATATTAATATATACAAAACTTAGGAACCATCACAACCTTCCCTTCCCATAAACTCATCCAACCTACTCTTAAATACATTTAGATTTGGACTACCTACTACCCTCTGCGGCAATTTGTTCCAGAAGTCTACCACTCTATTGGTGAAAAAATATTTTCTTAAATCCAACCTACACCCTTGCTTTTTAATTTTCAAGTGGTGACCTCTAGTCCGATTTCCATCATCTAACTCAAAAAACTTGCTAACATCCAATTTATCTATCCCGGAAAAAATTTTAAACAGCTCAATCATATCCCCTCTCACACACCTCCTTTCGAACGAGAACATATTTAATACCCTCAGTCTATCTTCATATTCAAGGTGCCTCAGGGAAGGAATAATCTTTGTTGCCCTCCGTTGCACTGACTCAAGAAGGTTAATATCGTGTCTAAAATGTGGGGACCATGCCTGTATACAGTACTCTAGATGTGGCCTAACATAAGAGTTATAGAGTTTAAGAATAACCTCCTTACTTTTGTAACTGACATTTCTCTTAATAAAACCCAGCACTCTATTTGCCCTATTTCTTGCTTCAATACACTGCTTAGAAAACCTTAATGACTTATCTATTACTACTCCTAGATCTTTCTCATCCTCTACTGAGCTCAGCCAATGCCCATCCATTTCATAGTTAAATTCTCTATTATCTTTTCCCATGTTAATAACTTTGCACTTATCAAGGTTGAAAGTCATTTGCCACTTATGTACCCAGGATAACAATTTATTTAAGTCCCCCTGCACTTTAAAATTATCATCAATATCTTTAACTACAGCTGCTAATTTGGTATCATCCGCAAAAATTGACACTTTATTATTAACTGCCTCCCCAAGATCGTTTATATAGATGAAAAATAATAATGGACCGAGAACTGATCTCTGAGGAACCCCACTGATAACATCCCTCCACTCTGACTTTACACCATTTAGCACTACCCTTTGCTTCCTGTCTTTCAGCCACTCAGCTATCCAATTTGAAACACCCCCACATATCCCAATCATTTTTAATTTATGAACTAGTCTCCTGTGTGGTACCTTATCAAATGCTTTACTAAAATCTAAGTAAATTATATCTACATTCTCTCCCTTATCTACTTGATCTGTTACAAACTCCAGAAAGTCTAGTAAGTTAGTCAAACATGATCTACCTGATCTAAACCCATGCTGAGCATCGCTGATTAACCCCTCCCTCTCTAGATGTTGGCAAATCCCTTTTTTAACTATTTTCTCAAGAATTTTACAGACTACAGGAGTTAGGCTAACCGGTCTAAAGTTATTTGGATCCTCTTTACTACCCTTCTTGAAAATGGGGACTACATTCGCTCTCTTCCAATCATCGGGTATTTCTCCATATTCCAATGACCTAGTATATAACTTGTCCAGAGCTATTGAGATACTTTCTACCCCTTCTTTAAGTATCCTAGAATGAATATTATCAGGGCCGGAGGCCTTGGTAGTATCTAAATCACCTATTAGTCCTTTTATCATCCTCCGATCGACACAAATGTTAGTAAACACCTCTTTTCCTGACCTATGAGTACTATACATAGGACTATTTAGTTTCTCTTTTGTAAATACTGATGCAAAATGACCATTTAGTACCTCAACTATTTCCTCATCAGTTTCTCTCACAAACCCTTCATATTTGATAGGTCCTATTTTAACTCTTCCACACTTGTTATTAATTTTATAGTAACTAAAGAACTTTCTAGGATCTTTGTTGCTATCCTGAGCTAATTTAATTTCTGACACCCTTTTGTTCTTCTTTATAATCTTATTTAACTCATTCCTAGCCATTCTATAATCACTTAAATTTTGAATATTATTTTCTACCTGTAATTTTTTATATGCCCTTTTCTTCTCTGAAATTTTTCTAGCTATCTCCTGATTCCACCATAATGGTTTCCTACTTTTGTTCCTAATGGCCTTCATTGGGATACATTGTTCTTGGACTACATTTATTATATGCTTGAAAGTATCCCACATCCCATAAGCATTTTTACCTCTGAATTCTATATCCCAGTCTACCAAATTTAGCAAGCTTCGAAGTTTTACATAATCTCCCTTATGAAAATTTGGAACTTTTTCAGCATTCTCAGTTATTTTACCCTTCTCAATTCCCAAGTTAAAACGAACTATCTGATGGTCACTATTTCCCAATGCTTCCCCAACAGTCAATTCTTGAACTAAATGATCACTGTTAGAAAGTACTAAATCTAATATATTGTCCCCCCTCGTTGAATCGTTAACAAATTGATTCAAAAAATTATCCTCAAAGCATTCTATGAACCTGCCACTTGTTCTATCCCTACCTATCATATTTTCCCAGTCCACAGAGTTTAAGTTGAAGTCCCCAATAATAACTGCATCTGTTTCACATCCCTTACTTATTTCCCTTATCATTAGTTCATCTATATCATCAGTCTGCCCAGGTGGCCTGTAAAAAGCTCCCAAATGCACCATTCTATTTTTACTGAACCTAATATCTATCCAAAGTGACTCAACTCCATCCTGCTTTATTGAAGTATTTAAACTTGAAACAATGTTGTTTTTTATATAGATAATTATTCCTCCACCAATCCTACCTGTCCTTTGACTAATGTACATATTATAGCCCTGAAAATCAAATTCACTTATAGTGTCACTAAATTCTATTTCATTAACCCATGATTCAGTAACGCATAATATATCTATATCCTCATTGCTAATATAACTAAATAGCTCATCCTTCTTGTTTCTAAGACTACGAGCATTTGTATAGAAACAATTTAACCCCCCTATCCCTGAAGCACCTCTTGAAACTTGAATGACCTCACCTCTATCGCCTTGGAACCTATTTCTGTTATCTGCCAAGTCCATTCTACTTTCAGTACTATAATGTCCTCTCATAATTCCCTGACCACTATTAGTATCTAGTTTCCCGCCCGCAAAGACCTAATAACACGATCATACTCCTGACACAACACATCTACCCCCCTCCTACTCAAATGCAGTCCATCCATCGCATACATTTCTTTCATTCCAACAAACCTATCCCACACATCCACAAACATGACACCTTCCATCTCACACATCCTCCTCACATAATCATTCAGCCCAATTGCACGAGACATCCATTCTACCCCAACATCCATTCTTGGAAGCACACCTGTCACAACACCTTTCATTCTACTTTCTTTCACCTTTTCAATCAACCTCTTGTACCTCTCACGTAACTCACATGCACCCACTTTCTTCACATCATTCACTCCTACATGTGTAATCACAACCGCATCCCTTGCACAGCCAGACACCAGTTCCTCATACCTATCAGACAGATCTCTCACTCCAGCACCCGGCAAACACACCCTCAAACCATTCAATCTACTTGCATTCAACTTCCTATCTAAATATCTAACTCGCGAATCACCCATCACAAGCACTTCAGTCAGACTCCTATTCCTAACCCCCACAGACCTAACTCCATCCCCACTCCTATTCTCATTCAAACTACCAGTCACTCGAACTCCACCCCCACCCCCATCAGTCATATCACTTCCAGTTACTTCCTCTCTTAGGGCACTGAATCTATTAGTCAAGCTAATAGGATCTGTGTCCCTCTGACTCACACACCTATTCTCCCCCTGGCTAACCACCTCAAAAGAGGCAACCCTATTCTCACAAAGAACAGGAGAAGCCTCCCTAGCTTCATGTTTCCTAACCACTCTCCACTGTCCCCCATCCTCACTAGGCCTATTTCTAACTAATCTAAGGGGGCTAACTTCACTATCACTAGAACTATCACATCCTACCTCCTCCACTGGCCCTCTACCTTCACCTGAAACATCTAACTGGCCTACCTCACCACCTAACCTATTCCCAGCTCTAGGCCTAACACTAAGTTCCCTCCTGAGCTCAGCAACTAACCCCTCCAGCCTACATATCCTGTCTAAATCCTGCCTTCTCATCCCCTCTAAATCTACAATGCATTCACGCAGCCCACATACAACACATGTATACCCCTCACCTAATACACCACAACCAATGCATACATTCCGACACTCATGCTCACTTTCATCCCCAAACTCCATCACTTATTCAAACAAAGAAAGAATTTAAGTAGCAATAAGAAATAAAAAAAGAAGAGCAACTTAGCTTTCGCTGATTGTGGTGAGAAAAAAACAAAACAAACAAACAAACAAACTATAGAAAAATCTGAAAAATAGATCAACAGACTGAGAGCTCTATAAAACACGTGCTACCTGTTCGAAGGTCAGTCATCATATACATCGATCACTAGCTGCGATCCTTAGGAATTTAATTTAGACTCTTGCATTTTACATATATAGTTAAACCATTCTGGAGCGTATTTATTGTGTAAATTTTTTTTTTATGAAAGAAAATGGCCTGGATAAAGTAGTAAAAGGCCGGGAAGATAGCAGATGAAGTTCAACGACAAGCGTAAGAAAATGAACATGGATCAAATTTAAAACCAACATGGAAATAGATTTCGTTGCTTTAATTTTGAATTATCTAAAATTTTCAAAACGATGCACGGAATCTTCACAAATTATGAATTTGCATTTAAATCGAAATCTATTTCCTTACATTTTATAAGGCGTTTGTTAGAATCGACTCGGAGGATGTTCTTGTATTACAATTTTGGAAATGCGTCAAATGTCGAACAACGAAATTAATTCTTATAGTTAGAAGCAGATCGTAGAAAGAAAGAATGAGGTACCTTAATTAACTAAAAATGAAAGATCACCATTCGCGTAGCTAAAATACTAAAGTATTAAATTAATAGCAGTTTTAGTATTAAAACTATGGCGCAATATTTGAGTCCTATATCCGAGCTGTAAGTAGTAATAACAGTTTCAAACTAATAAGAAAAAGCTTTAACACTTCGATAGCACAAAAATTGTTTTCTTTAAATTACCACACCACACACTTGAAATGGCTTGCCTATTAATTTTGTCGAAAGAATTACGGTAAATTTGTTTAAGGAATATAATCAATAAATTTGTTTTTTAAATATGACTTTGCAGATATAAGGGTTGCGAAAATAATTCTTTACCAATAGACTCTTTTTCCTTTATCAACCTTTCAACTTTGAAGTTCATTCTTTCTACTCATTTTTAGCTAGCCTCTAATTGAGCATACGCGTTCTAAGCATGTTAAATACATTAGTAAATCACCTGAATCAGCAAACACCATAAAATCCAGTTGAGACTAGTTATTGTGATTTAAACCCAAAATGTTTAACTATGTTTCGTAAAAAACAATTTATTTTTTATATGACTGGAGTGTATTTTTAAAAAAAAATTCAGATCATTCGATATTAAGGGACCTAACTACTTTTCTCTACCGACTGTTAATCTTTCCGACTATTTGACTAATCTATCAAGTTTTTTTTCTTGTTTTCTCACTCACTATGGCATTTAACGTAAGAACCTAGTTTCATATGATCAAAAAATTTTGAAATTCCCTATTCAAACTTCGTCTCAATTTTTTTTATATATGTATATTATGAAAAGTAAAGGTATGCGAGCAGAAACTTTGATGAACGCTGCTAGAGACAGAGATATTTCCATTAAAACCAACTCTCTTTCGACAATTTTTAGCCAATCTTAAATCCATATTATTACCCACAACTCCTCCCCTATCACGTGTTTTTTTAAAGTTTATTAAGTCTACATATGTCACTAGCGAAGGTGGTGCAGTGTGTGATGTGATCAAGGTTTAGAGCTCTTTTGGCTCAGCAATCTTATCTTACCAATTGATTGCAAGAGATTATTAATGAGAGAAGTGAGGAAGATTCCTAGAAAATTTCTATGATTAGTCTTAATGCACTTTTGAAAGCTGGTGTTACATTTTCTTCTTTGGACACTTTAGGAACAATTCTATCGCTCAAAAATCATTTAAAAAGAATTGTAAAAAGGGGATTTAATAGTTCGTTTTCTGATTCTTTAAAGTGGATTGGATAGTTTTTATTGGGAACGGGCTATGGATATTTTCATTTGTTGATATAAAAATTAATTTCACTTTCGGTTTTGTCAATATTTGGTAGTAAATTGTTTTCGGTGAAAAAAATTCCAACTTGTATTGTATGTAACATTTTTGTATGTTCAAATGCACATACATATACAAAACCTTTTTTCAATCTTTTCAGCATCGTCAGGATCGTCAGGACAACCAAAGTATCATGAAGTGACCAGTTTGAGCTCATTAATTGGGCTGTGATAATTTAATAGCAATAAAATTGCTTTTGTTCGTGTTTTGACAACGATACTAGTACCTTTTCATGGCTCCTTTTGTCGGTTATAATTTTGACTTTAGCAAGGCGATTTTAATACTGGTATAATTTTTTAATCTTTGGTAATTTAATTTCATACAGATGGTTACATTTCCTTACGGTGTTTTGAATTTCATTATTTTTCCAAGAGAGTAGGTTTAATCTTCTAGACCCTCTATGATTTTAGGTCAAAATTTCGTATTTTATAATGAAAAATTAAGGTTAAATATATTTCTACATTTATGAGGCGTTTTTAACTTTTAAAATTTGCACAAAAAAACAAAAATTTAAGCGTCAACTCCAGAATATATAGGATTTAACCCATTAAAGGCAATTTGAGTTCTAGTTAATACTTTAAGGAAGTTTTAGGGTGAATCAAATTATATTGTGATCGCTGTTCCCAAGATTTTCGTCAACTTATATAATTCTGATAATTTCTCTTCATTTTGTCAAAATTGAATAGATGAAATTGTGTTCGTGTGTCATGTCGTCTATGTACTTTATTGATGAAGCAATTCATTTATAAAATCTACATGGAGAAAATTGAAGTAAACGCATATAACCGTTAGTTTGGTCTAATTAAAGGCAAAAGTAATTTAAAACAGAACATAATTCATTAGTATTTATCCTGACATTGACAGCTGAAATTTTAGAAGTATTAGCTATAATGCTGTCTTATATTATCGCGTCAGATCGTTTTTAATGCATAAAATAACGATCCCACCTTTTTACCGTAAACTTCTCTGTATTTAACAAAATTATAACCAGTGCAATTATGCAATAAAGTCTCTTTTCTAATTTTGTATTCATGTCTCCTTAACTTCAATGATAACATCATATGACGCAACTCAGTACGCCTATTCATGTATATGGTTCCAGGATTTCGATGGATGTACAGTTGATAAACTGTTGCGAATAACACTTACCCACGTGCCCTAAAGCTTCTGATGTAGTCATGCCTTCGAATAGATCAAAACATTAACTTAAATTCTTCTCAATCTCGCCCAGCTTACCTCGTTCAGGAAAATCCCGTCCATCACGATTAACGCATATCAGGTAAGTTCGGCTAATAGATTAAGAAAGTCTTGGCCTAGAACGACACGAGATATGTTAATCTATATTCTCATCTTGTTAAACATACGCCAAACATATGAAGGTTTTTTTTATAAGCACTACGTTGCTACTCATTCCTTTCAGGTTTCTCATCATTAAGCGGTCCCGGGCAGGGATTTTGTCGGACTTAAAATTTCTTCGAACGTAAAAATTATTAATTTATATATGCGTGATATAAGCTGTCTTATATAGGTAGGGTTGTAAAATAGTGCCGTGAATAGAACTGATACTCAACAATTTGAATAGACAAAATTTATATATGGAATTTTTCAAAACTTGGTCTACTCAAACTGTTTGGTTGCGGTATGTTGACGACATCCTGGTAATTTTAAACAACAGTTTTGACATCGATAGTTTTCTTTTAATTATCAACTCATTGGTTCCGTCAATTAAATTAATGGTAGAAAAGTAAGTAAATAAGAGCCTTCCATTTTTGGATGTCTTAATAATTAGAGAACCACATAGATTTAAATTTAATGTTTATAGGAAACCGACAAATAATTTATCTTACGTCCATTTTTTTTTCAAGTCATGCCAAAAATATAAAATCTGCTGTTTTTTCTTCCAAGTATCTTAGGGCTCTTCGAATATGTAGTCCCGGCTATATAGATAAAGAATACACAAAAATTGAAGATATTGCTACCAATTTATGCTACCCATAATACTTTCTAGAAAAATGTATGAACATAGCCCCCAAAACATTTTATAATTGTAAATTAGAGACGATAGAACCCCGTTAAAACCTATTAATTTTACCCTATCATGATAATTTTATGTCTGTAGTGCCCATTCTAAAACAACTTAATATTAAAGTAGCCTTTAAATACAATCATAAATTTAAAAATCTCTTAATAAAGCATAGCCCCAATAATGATAATGTAATTTACCGAATTCAATGCTTAGATTGTAATTTATTCTGTGTTAGCCAAACTTCCAAAAATGTTTCCATAAGGATCCAACAACACAAAAATGCAGTAATTAAGGGATATCTGAATAATGCCTTATCTGTCCACAATTACAAGATGAGACGCGGAATTAACTGGTCAAAAACTGATACAATAATCTATAGTAATGATTTTATAAAGAGAAATATCCTGGAATCATTTTTAATTTCCCACACAGAGGAGAGTAATCTTAATATTAGCTCAGGGTTGTTTTCGCTAGATCCAATTTTATCACTTTTTCTAAAATCTGACTTATCTGATAGCATTAAAAAGTTGACCTCATAGGGAAACGTGCTTAGTATAAATACTGTGTCTTAGTTTTTCTTACCATTGTGTGTTTGAAAGTGTCGAATAGCCGAAAGTACTAACTCCATATATATATATATATATATATATATATATATATATATATATATATATATATATATATATATATATCTCTCTCTCTCTCTCTCTCTATATATATATATATATATATATACATATATATATAGATAGATAGATAGATAGATAGATAGATATATATAGCAAACGAATTGATCGACGCAAACTTCAAGCGAAGTATAAACAGGATGACCAGGACAGAGCCGTAGATGCCTCCTAACATTTATTTCAAACGTTTCAGGATTATAACTAATCCTATCATCAGTGCTAAAGAAGGAATACAAAATACAGACTTAAATGTATACATAAAAAGTTAACACATGTAATTTAATTGTGAAACATGAATATTAAATTTGAGACTAATTGATTACATTAGAAATATGAAGGAAAAAAAAAAACTAAACCAACGAGAAAATTTCTAAAAAAGGAAGGAAAATAATTGACAGTAGATTTTCTCCTTGCACCCTCGTAAAAAAAACAATGTGAAATTTTGTAATATAAATTGACTCTAGCAGGTAAAGGTCCGAGATGTTTTTTACCGCATTAAGTATCATGAAGTCCTAAAGTGTAGCCCTAGAGCTACATTGTGACAGATGGTTTCGAATTGCAGATGGATAAGGTTTTGAAAGGTATAGTCCAGTTCTTTCAGATCTACCCATATGCTGCATGAAGCGGGAGTAAAGCTTACGCCTTGTTGCCCCCACATATAATACCTTGCTACTGCACGTACCACGAAAACCGTATATAATTTTAGATTGCATATTGGTGGGTGGTTGATCTTTGAACTTAAATAATGATCCCAGTCTGAAGTCATTAATGAGAACAAAAGATGATAATAATTGAGGATAGGCTGAATTTAACCGTTTTAACAACTCTTTTTTATGTTTTTCGGATTGGTAACCAAAGTATGGTAAGGAAAGGAAGATTTTAATTTATTGACATTTTGTAGTGGAGGCAGAGTCGAGTATATTTTGCTGAGAAACAGACTAATTTGTCTGAGAAATAGTGATTTTGGATAGCTATTGGAGGTAAAGAATTTTGTTAAGAATTGGGATTCTCGATTTAGGGCTGGAAAAGTTGAAGACAAGTTATATGCTCTATGGAAGAGAGTAAGAATGGCATTAATTTTGAATTTAAAATCACCAAAGCTGAACAAAACTTAAACCAAGGTTTGAAAAAGTGAGTTTTCGGTAAACATTTGACGTGAATTGATTTTCCATTTGGGTAATCTTCACGTTAAGAAACGATATGCTATTATTTTTTTCGAGCTCATAGGAAAATTTAATATTTGCATGTTTAGAATTTAAATAATTGAGGAAAAGTGTACACTGTGACTTATGGCTAAATAATAAAAAAGTGTTGTCTACATAGCGCCTATATAAAACCCGAGGAAAATTAAGGGGGCAATCATCAAGCCAAAGTGTTTCATAATAACACCTAAAAACATTTGCCAACGAGGAGCCTAGAGGAAGTCTCATTTTTGTCAAAATCCTATTTGACAAAAAGTATAAATGACAAACAGCAAGTTCAAGGAGAGTTTTGAATACGGTCTTAGTTAAACCTATTACGATGGTGGAGTTAGGGAAGAGGGAATTTACACAAATTCGAATCGTTTCCGCAAGAGGAATATTAGTGAATAAACTCTCAACATCAAAGCTGGTCACTCCTTACTATTTAACACATTGTCTGTCCCGACCTACGTTTTTCCATGAAGAGCTCTTTTAGAATAAAGATGAAGGCACTCAGAATTGTTTTTCCATTTTCCTTGTGGGTGTTATTTATCATATATATATATATATATATATATATATATATATATATACATATATATAAATAAATAAATATATATATATATATATATATATATATATATATATATATATATATATATATATATATATATTTATATCACACGGTAGGAGGCCATGTTGTATGCAAAATTTGTTAAAATCGACAGCGATGGCCGCTTGGTTAAGCGTGCGCTGCAGCTTTTTAACCTTTTCCACGACTTTTTTTTTCAGATAGAGAAAGTCGGGAAAAAATGCTGGCAAGAGGTATATCTTTATTAGCCAAGACGTCTTTCAAACTATTCATGTGACATCTTCTGGGCAAACAATAAAAAATTTACAAAATGGTTTCTAAATATGCATTATTATGTAACATAAGAATATGTTTTCGGACCAATCAGAAGTGACCAAAATTATATAGCTAGAATAATGTTTATATCAAAAAAGAAAAATTATTTCATCTTGACATAAGAATATTTGTTTGAGGCAAGCTAATTTGAGAAATTTTATGGATTAAACAATGTTTGGATCGGCGAAATAAAAGTGTATACAAAAATTAAATGGTCAGCAAAGGAGGAAAGGTAAACGAGAGGGAGACTATGATGAATGCTGCCGGCATTGAGACCGCGCGTGGTGGGGAACTGGTTTCTGGCTGTTAATTTGTAGTTTCCCTTTTCATATAGCGACCCCGTCAGCCATGCGCAGTCGTTGTCGATCACTCTCCCACGGAAAGATGGTAGTATTTCTATTCAAAATTTCTCGCAGTCTCGTCATAAAAAATAGATGCCTTACCGCAACGGGCTCCTTGCAAGTGTGTAATCTCTTGTACAAATATAAATGCAACGTCGGTGAATGTAAGATTTGTACTCCTTCGTACATTGGGATGACTTCTACAACCCCCTCTCGGCGACTAACAGCGCAGCTCCAAGACGCAGCCAAGAAATGTTAAATAGAAATACTACTATCATTCTGCGGGAGAGAGATCGACGACGGCTGCACATGGCTGAGGCCGTCAGTAAATGGAAACGGAAACCAGAAATTAACATCCAGCTACTCCCAGAAACCAGTGTGTACACCACGCGAGGTCTGAACTCGGCCGCATTACATCATAGCCCGCTCACCGTTTACTTTGCCTCCTTTGCTGATCCTTCAATTTTCTTATATGCTATTATTTGGCCAATCCAAACAGTGTTTAATCCTTAAAAGTTTTCAAATTTCATTGATCGACGATCTTGAAAGATAGAAGGTGCGTGGATAGAGTATAGATAATAAATAGAAAAAATGGTATTTTAGTAATAGAGACGTGTGTCAGGTTATCTGGCTACCTCAGTAGTTGCTCGTTTGTTATAAGTTGTTTTAATGTCGTTCAGTTACTCAGCATTCAAGCCTTTGTCATTGATAATGTGATCTCTTGTATATGATGCTAGACTTGATGTTGCACTTTCTCTCTTTATTGGCTTTCAATCTCCATTTTTAGTCCGGTTGTTATTCATACATCCATAGTACAAATTTATTGGAATTATTACTTATATATTTATTTGTTTTTATTATTTTCTTTCTTAACATTACTTTGTCCACTTCGGATCTTTTATTTATTTGCCTATTTATTTATTTTTTCTAAAAGGTTGGTCTATTTTGGATCTTTTATTTATTTTTCTAAGGAGTGTGTCCAGTTCTGATCTTTTGTTCTTAGCTGTTTTAGAATTTTGTTTTATATGCCGTTTAATCTTCTGTTATATTTCTCAATAAATAGGGTGAGTCTCTTGTAAGGTTAGCAGTTGACTGCTTTTGAATGCTCGTTTGTATCTCAAATCAGGTAGTTCTTCATTTGTTAGTCTAATTGGATTCAGGAGCACTTCTTCAGACATGAATTGGCATATCTTCTGCCATATATTTTGTGTTCGTCTATTTAGGGTAACGTTGATAGGTTTAATATCCGTTGCTTCATGGAAGACTTTGGAAGATATGTGGTGCAACAGGGTAATGCATAGCACTATTCGGAACAACTTGCGCTTTCTTTACAGCGGACGTGCTCAAGGTATGGAGGGGGATGGCGGAGTATAGGAGGATGGGCATTACTTATAACATATAGTTTCCTCTTGTTGTGTGGAGAGAACTCTTTAAAGCAACACAGAGCCTGTAGCGTCCTCGATGCGGTGGTGATCTTTCTTTGTAGTGGGCGTTGTACCCGTTCGAAGTTAATTTCAAGCCAAGTACCCAGCTTTATCTGGAGAAAGCGTAAAATTTATCTTGCACCAGCACGTCCGAGGTCTTCCGATGGCCAATAGGTATCATCTTGAACTTATGAACATTGGTCTTGATCTTGTTCATTTTTCCAAAGAATATTATGTTTTCGAATATCTTGCTTGTTCTGTTTTAAACATCAACAGGGTTTTTGTAAATGATGGTGATGACCTGTATTATGTCATCTGCAAGCTAAAAGCGAGTTCTTGATCGACGTAAGGCAGGTCGCCGGAATACAACGCATATAATGTGGGGCTGAGTCAACGCCCTTGTGGCCCCCCGGCCTTCAGATTGAATGGTTCTTCTTCAACGTCGTTCACTCTTACGGCTGCCTCTCGATCTTCTTGGTAGTAGCAAATTATTCATGTGAAGTTTCCCATCCATACCAAGATCACTGAAACTTCTTTTTTAGCGCCGCAACCACACTTTGTCAAAGGCTGAGACCACATCTCGCAGAACAACGTCTACATTGTCATTTTTCGCCTTTCCAATAGCAATCCTTTCGGTGACTAATGCCAATGCCATTTCTGTACCAACTTTCTTCCGGAAGTCATGTTGTTGGTTGTTGTATAGACTGTTATTTTCTAGGTAGGTTCTTATTCTGTTATTAAGAAGTTTATCCATTCGTGAGAGATTGTTCTATAGCTGCTAATTATTTGGCTTGCCAGGCTTTAGTATGAATATCATACGGGCCCTTTTATACTGGTCCGCAAAATAGCCAACGTTGAGTCAGGCATGAAATACTTCGAGTAGAGCTTCATTGAAGTTATTAGTGCGTTTAGCAAATGCATTTTCGTGATGCCAATTATCCCTGGTGCCCTTTGCCTAAAGCTCTTCAGGACTGCCTAGTATTCTTTATGAGAGAAGTGTATTTCTTCTTGTCCCTTGAGACGCGTCTCTTATACAAAGTGATGCGGTATGGGGTCATCCACCAGATCGCGATGTTTTAAAAGGATTTGCTCCTCGTATCTTTCATCAAAGAGTTCATTCTCCTCATCGCTTATATAAAAAAGATTTTGCCAATATCTCTTCAATTCACGCTCAATATCTTGGTCTTCTGTGATTTCTACGCCATTCATTTTGATTTTTAGGCGACTTTTATGAAGAGTCCTCCCCAATCTCTGAAGTTTGTTCCATAATTTTCTAGGGTCCAATTTTGCGTCAATTTTATCTATCATTTCATCCCTATAGTCTCTTTATTTCTCCATTATGGGATGCTTGATCTCCTTCTTCAGATCTTATAGTTTCTGGTACCGAAGCGCCGTCATCTTATATATGTTAATAAAGTAGATAGTTGCTTCCAGCTGATCCATCTTTTCTTGAATGATAAGGTCCCACCTTGGAGATGGTAATATTTTGTGTTCTGTCCAAGGGACAGCTAAGTGATCTGTTTCTAAGATCTTTGACGTTATTTGGTTGAGTTTTTTTGTCGATTTCTTCCAGTGAAGCACCTAGTTGGTGAATCTACGCATGTTGCAAACGTTTACGGTAAGTCTTCCAGCTGGTTCTCTCCAGCCACCTACGTTTGGGAATTTGTATTTCAATTCGGGAGGTGGAGATTTGGGCGATCATACTAAAATATGGTCTGATGGGGAGAAAGAGCCAGGAAGGGTCACTTGATTCAGAGAGAAGTTCCGATTCGTTAACACTATATACGGTGTGGTCGATGATCTTGCCCTGTGGAAAGTGTCTTAGTTGGGTCTTTCTCTCTGAACAATGCTCCTGTCAAATAAATTAGTCAGCGAGTTACCAGCTCCGTTGAATGCTTTAGTATAGCCGGCTTCCCTACAACGGGCGTTTAAATCTTCTTTCAAGATTGTTGTAGCTTCTCTCCTGAAGAGCCGCAGGAAATTAGGGATCGGATGTATGGACGCCTGGGAGGTTTATATTCGACTACAACTAGCAGGTCATCATATTTCATGCAGATTTCAATTGATAGATAAGACTTCCAAATCCTGTATTTCCTTGAATTTGATCCCTTTTCTGATGGCAATTGGTATTCCATCGTACCTCTCTTCTGAGTGGCTAGCCACCAGCACCTCATAGTTGTATATTTTTATATACTCGTTTTAGTCATTTTGAGCATGCTCGGATATGAGTACAATGTCTGGATCGTGGGATCTTATAATATCTTTATATGTTCTAATTTTGGCGTTCCAACGGTTTACGTTGAGCGACAAGATCCTGATGTATTTAATACAAGTAGCCATGTTTAATTATTCTTAGGTTGTTTTACTTTAGTTCCTATTTTCCTGGCTGGCAAACTTACTCTTCCAGATCTTATTTCCTAAATTGATCTTGGTTTAGATTGAAGCAGAATTCGGTAAAGATTTGGATCAGGCCTAGTTTGACAGCTTTTAATAAAGCTTCTTTTGTGAAATCCCACTTATGTTTACATTTAATGACTCCTTCAACTACTTCACTGATCTTTGACTCTCTTAGTATTGGTGCAAATGGGCAGCCATAAATTATAATGCACAGGTCCAGAGTATTTTGGAACGGTAAGTTGGACGTGGCAGTTGCCATAGATACTGCCTTAATTACAATACATCAATAAGGTGCGGTGGGAGTTACCATAGTTCATGCACTTCTTGTTCAGGTTCGTGCAATCTCTCTAAAGGTGATCAGATTACGCGCACTCAAGGCATACCTTTGCTCAAATTTATACTTTTTTGTGGCATGCTTCTCCTTGGCGTAGCATGGAAAAAAACTGAAGCGGAACAAATACTTCTCTTTCGATAAAACTGGCAGAGAATTTTGAGTTGAACATAACCAACTCGTTTTCAGCTCTCTTCGCTGCCATCTTAGTTGTTTGGAATGTCACCTTGAACACAGGTATGTGCTTTACAAGGTCGCAATCTCTCAATTTACATGCCTCATCGATTTTTGCCTAATCCTGTTTGGCTTTAATTTATTTTTAGATCGGTTCTGCAGAGTGAGGACCAACGTAGGAGTCGATACGCCGACATATAATCGATTTCTTTGCTGAGACATGCGGAGGATTTCTTCTAGTTTGTCGTGGAATGGCCAGACTCTCTCTCTCTCTCTCTCTCTCTCTCTCTCTCTATATATATATATATATATATATATATATATATATATATATATATATATATATATATATATATAAAACGCAGGTACTTTGGAGCTTGGGGTCGAAATTGGTTGAAGACCGTTAGTGAAGGGGGAAATATTGGATTTAAAGGGAATGTTTGCGCAGACGGTCAAGAGGAAATACAGGTAGGTAAATAAAGGGATTAAAGAGGTCAGATTCAGTTTGATGATTTAAAGGCGGATTTTAATCTGGGGCGTTCACACAAATAATGGATCAATGGGGTAAGCCAGATTCAAGTTTAATCTGCAGACGACAACGGTTACGATTACATTAAGTTTTCGTTGCAGAAAAGGGACCAGTTAGGGTACGATGAATGTGATAGGAGAAGTCAGGTTACCTGTTGCTTCAGATAAGGGAGCACTTTTCGAACCTTGGGAGTTCGAAATCCTCGTCAGATTCTCGCCGATTGACTATGTCAGAGTTCACTGAAGTTGATAGTTGCTGAATGACTCTGGCAGAGTTCACGGATGGGGATACTTGCCGATTGACTATGGCAGAGTTCGCGGATGGAGATACTTCAAGTTAGATTTACCCTTCGACTCGAATCGAAATCACTGCTGGGGGGATGGGGGGTAGGAGCGTCCTTCAGCTCGTTCGCTGAAGTAGGTAGGAAGTCTAACAGTGCTGCTGTCTAAACTAGGTCGAAACGTTATATAGCCACCTGCTGACGTGGCTCCAGACACGCGTGCGATTTAGCAGAAAGTTGGCGACTCCTTCAGGGAAAGGGGGAATTGTGATAACTTTGTTTCGAATGTTCAACGGATTTCAATTTTTAGGCGGAAGGCCAGAATATTTGCGGAGAGGTGGCCGTTGGGAAATCTGTCCCTAGACAAATACAGCTGGTCGTGTGATAACGGCGTACGCTGCCTCCTTACTCTAGATCAGCCATGCTTCCACAGCTCCATGCGGTGATCTTAGGATCCACACGGGTACAGAAGGTTACGTGGTCGCCATTTGGTCTGATTCTGCTACATCCCTCCCGTCCAAAAAGATGACATTTTCGGAGTTGTGGGAGAAGTGTAACATCCCCTTAGACGAATGACTTAGGGAATCGGAGTCTTTTGCGCGAGTGGTCACGGCATTAGCAAAAAAGGAAAAAAAGGGAATTCCTGATCTGAAGTCGAGTAGGGGTACATGCTAATTCTACCTGACTGCATGTACATATGAACGGAAAAGGAAATTAATTATTGTTGACCATAAAGGCATTAAGCGGGACATAATTAAAAAAACTTAAATAATATTTATACACTAAGCTATACAAAGCTAAAAAATAGAGAGAATGAAATGGATATTCAACGATACATTTTACATAAATGACAGAAGGATTACATATACCCATATTTTGGTGCTGGACCAGGCTTATAAATGCTAATTTTATATATACAAGGGCGATGTGCGTCCTAAAAGTACACATCGATAAAAATAAGGACATAAAGGGAATAAATGAATATAAGCTAATATCTAGCTGTGGTTATAATAATTACAAGATGTACAAATGGATATGCAGCAATTACAATTAAAATTTAGCTCGCTAATAAATTTTGCTTTTCCGAACAAGTGAAGGTTTTAATCAATTGAAGGAATCGGTTCAGGATCAAAAACGGTCACGAAATTTAATTGCCAAAATCTAGATACATGCGGCAAGAGTTTTCTGGTTTTCGTACCAGAACTATTGGGGAACGATAATTTGACATGGAGGGTTGAAGGATATGGGGGTTGAGCAGATTGTTAACCTCGGCGTTAAAGGCATTTCTTAAATTAATTTGAAGGGGGTAAGGTCTTGAACAAAGAGGTTTCGATATGTTTGGTCTCTTCTCAAGAGTGGATGGTTTAACAGGCCCTTTCACCGTAGTTTTCTAGCAAATGTCCAGGGATTGGCAGTTTCCGAAATGTAAACTGCAGCACCAAGCCAGTAGAAATACCGTGAAAATCCTCTGACCATTTTTATCGTGATCGAAATGGCCAGAAAACACACTATCGTGGGCAATTTTTAGGACCAGGGGGACATGCGAACGGGGCGTGAGTCTCAGGGTTGACGCCATCCGAGCAAGCGCGATATAGTAAGCCTTCTTTCACGATATAAAAGGCTGTCTTCTTACCGTGGACTGAATCTTGCTCCAGGCTCCAAGAAATTTACCACAAGGGAAGGAGATTTGGGCCTTCCTTCTGTCTTTGAGCGAATTCTTCCCTCATAACGCCGCAGAAATCCGAATCTAAGGGAGTTTCAAGGGCAGCGGGCGTCTGGTATTCGTTCTCTGCCTGGGCTCTCGTAATAACGGGTTGAGACACAGGGTTAGACGAGACTTGGGGGCACTGTCCTACCAAAATGGAACAGAATTGGATATGGGCTGACACGCCTTCAGCCCATCCGGAAAAGTACTGCAACTCCAGGTAACAGTTTAAAATGGGGAAGCGGTTTTCGCATCCCAAGTAGTAACGGACTACCTCAAGCTTTTTCTGGTAGGGAGCGACCGGGGAAAGAAGTTCATTCGATACTATGATACAATTATACTCAGTATCACGGACGAGGGTGGGGATTCGGCACCCATTAAAACTTTCGTTTTAAAATTTGAGACTTCCTGGAGAAGTCTTGTCAAAGAGGAAATTTACATGATGCCCTGGGGCAATGGGAGATAAGATCTGGGATGGATCTGGGTTTTTTAGTCGCGTTGGAGGGGGATCGAGAGTAGCATTCACCTGATGGACTTGGTGAATTGGATTACCACGGAGTTGTGAATTTTGTTTTTTTAGTCGCGTTGGAGGGGGATTGGGAGTATCATTCACCTGATTGATTTGGTAAATGGGATTCCACGGAGTTGTGAATTTTGGGGGCAATTTGGGCGCGTGTGGCCATCGACGCCGCACGAAAAACATATAATTAGCCTGCGGGGAAAAGTTGACGCCGGGGGATTTAGATATGAGGAGCTTCACATTACGGGGTTACGATGGAGGGAGGCTTCTGGGGTTAAAGCGGCCTGTAACCTTAGCGAATTCTGGGGAGTACTTAGGAGGAAACCGCGAGTTATTAAATTAATTCTTGTGGGATGAAGGGAAAGGCTTTTTATTTTTCTTCGTGTATAAGTTGTGACTCACTGCATAGATATCTGGTTCTTCTATGCACTCTTTAAAGAATTTTCACCCAGGATCCTTCACAAAGGAGAGGATCTCTGGTGTTAGCGACGCCAGCAGCTTATCCTGTAGAACAAAATCTACCAGGGACTCATAATCGTAGGGGACTTTGGATGCATCTAACCAAAAATTAAAAGTACGGGAAAAAGTATATCCAAAGTGACGGAAGGTCATATTTGGTTGGATGCGGGTGTGGCGAAATTTGGTGCGGTAGAAGTCAAGCGTCATATTGTATGCCGCGAGAAGTTCAGATTTAAGGGTGGAGTAATCTACCTTAGCTTTCGAGGGAAGCGATACGCATAGGTCTCGGAGCAGCGAGTTAAGGAGGTGAAGAAGTTAGTGACACCGTCCGTCTCGATTTCCCAATGATTAACTTCAAAATTTTCTCGAAGTGAGTGAGAAAAGATCCGAAGTCCTCTCCTTCTTTAAACGTCGGAGTCTAAGGGAGGCGGATTAAGGAGCTCCTACCCGAGAATTTACTGAAAGGGTTTCGAGCAGATCACGATATAATTCTAATTCATATTGGCGAATTATCTGGCACTCTTTGCTCTCTCTATCTTTAATCTCTTTTTGTTAACGTTCAGCTCTTTCTCTAATCTCTTTTTGTTCAGCTAATTCTCTAATCTCTTTTGGTTCAGCTCTCTCTTTTCTCTCTTCTTGCTGTACTAAGTGACAAGGTCTTTGGCACTTAAACTAAGGGATTCTCCTTGGAGTTTAAATCTCCCGAACGAGGACATTTTGTTCGTAACAAAATGTTCGTTAGTTGTCCGAAAGAAAGGGTTTTAATGGGCCATCGTCACGGGATGAAGGAAGCTTGGCTCAAAAATTACTGACATATGGAGGAATATGCTTGTTTAAACGCAGAAGCTTTGCTATCCAAACACTAACTCTGATACAATATATGATTAAACAAATAAAAAAAATAATAATGGAGTCTTCGTGAGATGAGAAGGGCTCAGACTCTACTAAATCTTGGGCGATTAAATTGACCGTCGTAGAAATTCTGTTGCTAACAAAATTTTCCTATTAAAGGCTCTCGGTCCAAACACACAGACACTTAGTCATGTGTAAATATGGCTAGGTTGTTTCCTGTTTTGTTTTGTCTTCGCAACTCAAACGGTACTCAGCTTTGAAAATTACAATAAAGTTAAAGGGTTGCCTTTAAAAAATCTCTCTAAAGACCCTGACACACTTGATCACCAGATTTTTGATTAGAGTAATGTATATATAAGTATATGTCATCGAATAGCCAGACTCTCTCTCCCTCTCTCTCTCTCTCTCTCTCTCTCTCTCTCTATATATATATATATATATATATATATATATATATATATATATATATATATATATATATACGTAGGTACTTTGGAGCTTGGGGCCGAAGTTGGTTGAAGAATGATAGTGAAGGGGGAAATTGTTATGAGTCCAGTGGGGATGGTATATTATTAACTTTGCGTAGTCCTTTTTATAACGATTATTTCAGAGTGCCAGCTGGCCAAAGATTAACAGGTAGTTGCTACGCGTTGGGGTTGCAAAAGAAAGACAATGACGAAAAAATAACTTTATTAGCAACAAAAGGATATATATATATTTACATAGAATTTGGGTTTAGAAGGAATGGTCGCGCAGACAGGGTTAAAGATCTACCTGCGATCGAGTTCATGGATGGTGATAGTTGCCCATTAACTATGGCAGAGTTTACGGATGGGGGTACTTGCCGATTAACTATGGCAGAGTTTACGGATGGGGATACTTGCCGATTGACTATGGCATACTTCCTGGATAGATTTAGCATTGGACTCGAATTGAAATCGCCGCTGGGTGGGTATATATATTTACATAGAATTTGGGTTTAGAAGGAATGGTCGCGCAGACAGGGTTAAAGATCTACCTGCGATCGAGTTCATGGATGGTGATAGTTGCCCATTAACTATGGCAGAGTTTACGGATGGGGATACTTGCCGATTAACTATGGCAGAGTTTACGGATGGGGATACTTGCCGATTGACTATGGCATACTTCCTGGATCGATTTAGCATTGGACTCGAATTGAAATCGCCGCTGGGTGGGGGAGGGGGGGGGGGGTAAGAGCGTCCTATTGCTCGTTCGCCGGAGTAGGTGGGAAGTATAACAGTGCTGCTCTCTAAACTCAGTCGAAGGGCTATATAGGCGCCTGATGATGTGGCCCCAGACGAGCGTGCCACTTAGCAGAAAAGTTGGCGACTCCTTGGGAAGGGGGAATTGTGATTCCTTTGTTTGGAATGTCCAACGTATTTCAATCTTCGGGCGGAAGGCCAGAATGTTTGCGGAGAGGAGGACGTAGGAGACGATGAAATCTGTCTCTAGGCGAATACAGCTGGGCGTGTGATAACGGCGAAAGCTGCCTTCTCACCCTAGATCAGCCATGCTTTCACAGCTCGAAGGGTTGATCTCAAGATCACGTGGTTTCAGAAGGGCAGGTGGTCGCCAGTTGACCTCATTCTGATACATAGTTTATCTCGTGATATTTTGCTGAGCAAGTTTTCTAAATCTTGTTTCGTATCACAGAAGGCCATCTATCAAGGCCGTTCTTTAAGCCTGCAAAGCACGATTTCTAGCTTTGAGTAAACAAGTTTAAACAGATTTTAGTGCCTGGGCTTATGGCATCACTCCTTGATCCAGTGTAGGACACGTTTCTCGCCGTTGGAGAATTCCATGACGGTTCCAACTGCATGGGTTCCTATTTTGAACCTTATCGCGGGAGCGTGTACCTGAATATTCTCTGGTTCACCCTATATGCCCTAACTAAATAGATTGTCTAGCAGGGTCTCTTACCTGCCCTGAGCACCCCACCTCAGAGTGGGTCCCCTGCTTCGCGCCCTCTGAAGGGCTTCCTTCTGGGATTCGGAAAATCAGAGATAGGCGTATTCTAAAGATATTAAGTGGCATAAAAGTTATTAGAACCAGATATATGCAACTGTGGTGGGAACAGGTAGATACGCTGGGAAATTTCCAAAGATTCCGAATTACATCGTAAGTGCTCTTTTTCTCTCTCTCTCTCTCTCTCTCTCTCTCTCGTGGGCGTGCGCGTGAGCCCGCAGATGGCCATGTCAAAGACCAGTTGATTTAAACGGGGTCCAAAAGCGTCTCTCCTCAAATTCCTTGTACCTTCTTCACCTACTAACCTTGGTGTTGAAAACCGAAGATGGATGTTATAGGGCTTCGCTTTTTATAATGCTAGTAAGTCTACAAAAAGGAGCAAGAAAAATTTGATTGGCTTAAAAAAATATTCTTATGTCAAGATCAAATATTTTTTCTTTTTTGATCTAAACATTATTCGAGCTTCATAATATTTGTCACTTCTTGTTGGTCTTAAAACATATTCGTATGTTAGATAATAATGCATATATAAAACCCCTTTTTGTAATTTCTTCATTGTTTGCCCAAAAGATGACCTTTGCAAAAGTTAAAAGACGTGTCGGCTAATAAAGATATGCTTCCTGCCTGCATTTTTTTTTTACCTTTCGCTTTCTGAAAAGAAAGTATTTGAAAAGGTTATAAATCTGCAACGCAAGCTTAACCAAGTAGCCACTGCTGTCAATTTTAAAAAATCTTTAATATATATATATATATATATATATCATTCCTAAAAATATTGAACTAATGAAACAGTTGATGTTGTGTAGATAAGCTACTATTATATATTATCGTTATTTATGCGCTCAGGTGGGAATGCTTGGTGTTTGCTCAAGTTAAATGGCTTTAGCTCTCGTTAATGAAGAGCCTCAAGGTTGAGGGTGAGGATAGCAGTTGGTGTGTGGCGTCCGAGTGAATTGATTGGGTGGCAATGTAATGAGAACACAATAAGATTCGTATTTCTTCCCTTTGCGCCTAAAGAGGATAGAGGTTTTAAGTTTGCCCGGTGTCGCCATCCTTGGGTTGGCAGGTATCTCTGGCTGCGTCACTAATATATATTTGTTTTTTTTCAGTGTTATAAAATATTTAGGTGATATGGATAATTATTCTAATGTTTAAATTATTACAGGTTTATTTAAATTACATCACTTCAAAAATAAGAAGTTTAAGCAATCCCTTCCTTCGCTGAAACCAAAATGGCACTCTGGTTCTTTTCCGGGAGGTGGTAAGTTTCAGTCCCTGCAGCATTAACATTCGATCAAAAGTGTCAAATGATCACAAATATGCATTAAGTGGATGATGTGTTATTATAATCTATTTCGTAATATTTTATTGTGAAAATAAATGTTTAAACTTTACAATTCCAGAAAAGTTTCCTTCAAAAGAAAAGCGTGCGACCATTGTTGGTCTGCGACAAAGTGACCTTAATTGTAAGGGGCAGGATAATAAAGGCATTACAGGGAGGAACACCCTCCTCTAGTTCTAAAACACACTTAACATTCTGTCAAGAAGCGTTTTGTGCACCCTAAAGCTTCAAATGAACGCCAAGATCGCTTCCTAGTAAGGTCCCAGCTCACGTTTCGGGTTGCCTCCAGTGCCAAGCTTGCTCAGCATTTTAAAGAAACAGGTGTGAACACTTAAGTTCACAAAGTAAGGCGGAAATTTTCAACAAATGTGTCAAGTCAAGAAGGGCTGTGAAGAAGCGTCATCTCACCAAGAATAACTGGAAGAATAGGCTCCACTTTTGTAGGAAATATAGAAAATGGACTGTTGAGGACAGGGATAAAGTGATATTCTCTAAATTAGCCACCTTTTCCATGTTTATATCTTTTGAAAGATCCCTAGTTTGGAGAAAAGAGGAGAGATTTTACGAGTATTGCATCATGCTACGTTGAAGTATCGGGACACTTACCAGGTCGGGGGCTGTTTCTCATCTTAGAGAACTAGAGCCATAACAATTTTGTCCAATAATGTTCCAGGAAATCAAAATGCTACCAACAAGCACTTCATCATTACATTTTTAAAAACAGTTAAGGAACGATTCGGTGGTAATAACTATATTTTTTAGCATGATTGTGCTCCTTTTTGACAAATTAAACCAATAACAAAGATATTGGCTTAAAAAAACATAAAAAATTTGAGGTCCGCGAATTGTCATGTTTGGACGCAATAGAGAATTTGTGGGCGATAATCAAACTGGCAGGTGATAAAGAGAAGGGAATAAATCGAATACAGTGCTGGGGAATAAAAATAGTGTAATATCCCTTAAGATATCATCACGAATTCGTTATCCAGAATCATAAAACTAATGAAAGCAGTCCTCAAGAGAATTTCTATTTTCTCGCCTAGCAGAGTTGTCTAAGTTGTGCCTCAATTGAGATCAAAGCGGTTGCTTGCTACTTCGGTTGAATCCCACCCTTATACCTATTTATTCTTGCAAAAAAGAAAAATGAATTTTTCCGAGAAAAAAAATTCCATTTATCTTCTCTTTCTTTACGCTTCGATTGATTTATTTCTAGGATTCTCTCGCGTGTATGAGGTTTAAATTTTATGCTCGCTACGGGTTTAATTATATTTTCGCTTGTCCTTTAAATTCCAAATTAATTTCTCTCTTTCAGTCATTCCAATTAACCTAGCAAAGCATGTCTTAAAAGCTTGTCTAATCTGTGGCTTCAATTGAGATCAAAGCGGTTACTCGCTGCCTCAGTATGCTTGGTTAGATCCCCACCGCTGAACGGATTTTTTCTAATTAGAAAATGAATTTCACTAATTAGCAAAATGAATTTTTTCGAAGAAAGATTATTGCCTTTCTTATCTGTTGCCTTGCAGTTTGATTGATTTATTTGCAATATTCTCTTACGTTCCTGAGAAATAGGCATTTTATATTCGTCGCACGTTTAAATCTATTTCTTATTTCGGCAGACCTTGCATATATACCAACTACGTATTTTTCCAATAGTCCACTCTTTTCTGTTTTTATAATTAAAGATTATGATTATAAGATATATATCATCAGACTAGATAGTTTTTACTGAGGGTATCACCCGTGAGTCCCACGGTACAGAGTGAATTTTTATTCACTCTGTACCATGGGACTCACCGGTGATACCCATGCAAATTTCTCTTATTACACCCAAAATATCTAAAAATATATCGTCAAATTAATTTCTATTTATTTTTTTTTCCAAGGAATTAAATTAGCTATTTAATAACCCTAAATGGCATCTATTTATAAAAATTATTTCTATGGGAAAAAAACAAGACTAGCATGATGATAGTGAATCTTCCATTTCTGATATCTCTGACCTTTCAAATTCTGATGATGAATTTATTGTAACTCATTCTGAAAAAAGAATCAACTGATGTTGATAGTGAGCTTTCTCAATCTGATGACAATGCATCTTAATCTGATGACAATGGATCTCAATCTGATAACAATGCATCTCAAAGTACAGCTTTGGCTATCCAGTTATCTGCATGGAGTAATGTAAATGGACAAAGCCTTCAGGTGTTTTCTTTTAGTGAGAACCCTCACCAATTGCGTTTTATACGAAGCTAGTAGATGATGACATAGTTGACCATATAGTCATTGAAAACAACTGATTTTGTGAACAAATGCATGGAAATGACTGGAAGGCAACAAATCCTAGTCAAATCAGATACTTTTAAGAATAGTATGCTACATGGGTATTATGAAGCTTCCGAAGATTTTTGACTATTCGTCACGAAAAATATTGTATAAAAATGAGAGAGTTCCTGGAATAATGGCAATAAAAAGAATTTTAATTATTACTTAGAAAGATTCACTTCGCTGATAATAAAACGGCTAATAAAAGTGATAGACCTTATAAAATTAAGACTCTAGTTGAAAAAATGTGTCTAAAATTCAATGACCTCCAAGCACCAGGTTCTCTTTTAGCTGTCGATGAGACTATTGGGAAATTTAGAGGCCGGGTAATTTTCCGACAATATATCCCCAGTAAAGGTTCAAAATATGGGATCAAAATTTTCAAAATTTGTGACCCTGCAGGTTATACATATAAGGCCATAGTTTACACTGGAAAAGGGAGGTGAAAATATCGGTGATGGCAAAAGAGTTTCTGATCAAGCAGTTCTGAAACTCATCTATGCTTATCTTGATGAAGGGAGAACCTTAGCAGTGGATAATTATTATACCAACATCAACCTAGCACAAAACCATCTTCAGTAAAAGAGGCATTTGATTGGAATACTGAGAAAGAATACCAAGGGCATTACTAAAACCATTATGCAACGAAAACCCTCCCTGAGAAAAGGTGACAGTGTCTCCAATGAAAGAAATGGAATTGTGGTAGGCTGTTGGAAGTATAAAAGAGATATAAGATTTTTATCCACAATCACAAGGCAATAATTCAAGAGACTGGAAAGAAAAATAGAAAAGGAGAGCCTGTAAGGAAGTGAGATGCAATAATACAGAACAATGTGTGCAAGCAAGGTTTTGACGTTTCCGATCAAATGTCCAAGTACTTTTTTCCGCTTAGACAGAGCTTATTTTGGTAAAATAAGGTCACTTTTGAGCTAATTCTTCTGATTTACAATAAGCTTGCGAAAAAGTAAAAGAAAAGTGCAGAGTTCAGGCAAGATCTTGTTATGGGATTGTTAGAATTAGAGCCACACCAACAACAACCTGGAAGAGTTCCCGCTATAGTTCATAAATTACAAGTATGTTCTGAAAAGCTTTCAAATCAAAGGCGAAAGCTAAGGCGTTGTTCCGGATACTATGCGAAATATAGCAAATCCATGCCTTCAACACAAGCTAAAAAGAAATCGAAACAAGTTAGCATATACTGCTCTACCTGCCCTGATTGGCCATATTTATGCTTTGAATGCTATAATGAGCATAACAAAATGTGAAATCTTATACAAGGAAAGAAAATCTTATGCTGAAATTGTACTCTTTATTTTTTATTAAATAAGTGTTCTTTGTTCTTAGCTCTATATTTTAAAGGACAGCACTTTTTGATGTAAAAAATAATTTGAATTTGTATAGTTTTGAATTTGAATAGTTTGAGTGATTTTTAAATTGGAAACTCAAGTTTACATAGCAACTCTGTAGACTATGCCTTCCATATTTTCATATTTGCATTCAAAAGAATTATTTTTCAATTTAATGTGATTCTTATTTGCTTCAATATAGGTTTGCAAAAAACATTTCATTTTTCACCCTAACAAACCCATATCTAAAAGAAAAAAGCTATATATTAGCTTATAAATAAAAATATATAAAAGCAAGTATACTATAAAAAGATATATCTCTTCCGTACCATTTCATAAAGGTTTCATCCATTTCTTTGATACCATGAATTTATGAGGTTCCATTGAATAACATTACTGCAGGGACTCACCGGTGAGCCCAATAATACGATTGAATTGTGCTGTGGGACTCACCGGTGAGTCCCATGGTAGCCAACGTGTTAATTCCCAATTAATTTCTCTCACTTTCAATCCCCGCCATCCACCTAGTGAAGTATGTCTTATAAGATTGTCTATTCAAGAGAATTTTTATTCTCCCCTTAGCCGAGGTTTCTAAGGTGTAGTTTAATTGTGATTTAAGTGGGTGCTTACTGCCTTACTGTGCTTGGTTTGATCCTTACTTAGGCGTGGATTTTTTAGGAATTAGAAATATTGATTTGTCCGAAGAAAAAATTATCCGTTTATCTTCTCTTTCCTTGCATCTTGATATATATACGGTTGTTTCAGGGAAATCGTTAGAATAATTACACGGGAAAATAAAATAAATTGTGTATCAGATGAAGCAATATAGTCACATGAGAACTTACTCACAATTATATATAGTTGCGAGATCATTTGAAATGGACAATCCTAAAGCCATCAAAGAGAAGGGAAAATTGCTGTGCAGAACCGAAGGCACTTCGTGATTATATTTAGCTTCGTCATATTGGCGTTTCACTTTGAAAACGAAGTTTCTCGGGTTGCTAAACAAATTCACAATCTCCTTCACACATTTGCCAAGGGGGAGATCAGCGAGTATGGCGAACTATTTTTCGATTCAGCTGCATTCTGAGAAGAAATCAGATATTCTGTTAACTTCATGAAAGCTAAACTCTTACTGGGCATGTCCTACCAGGAGGAACATAAATTAGTGCAGTTATTCGCTCTTAGACAGATTTGCAACATTGTATCAATCTACCTGAAACACACCCACACATTCATACAAAAAGGATCCAACCCAAAGAGATCCTGTCAGAACTTTAGAAAATTTAATTTGCTCTATGAGCAAAATAAGAAGAGTAGTCGCTTGCAGGCCCGTGATCAGTTGAAGCGAATTGCGGGGAACTTTGCCAAACAGTTGGAAGATAATTATACTTTAATTATTTATAAAGGAGATAGATAATTTCATTTTAAACTCTGAGAGAAGCAAATATACAAATTCATACCAATGGGAATGAATCGACCCAAATAAAATTACCTAGAAACCCGAGGGGGCCTACTTGATTAATTAACTCATGCGATTAGCTACTTCAACAGGGAAAATTTGGAATAAGTAACTCAGAAATATAATTTAGATTGAAGAAATTTTCGTGAATGTCATTAATTTAAAACAGATTGCAAGGAAAAGTCAAAAAGGCAGTAATGGATGTTTCTAAGCACACGGCGGGATTTAACGCACTGGTGTTATGCCTTGTTTTTGAACACCTGCTTTTCAAACAATGAGTTACCTGCTAAAACTGCTGTTCATACACTTTCAGTTACAGCCGGAATCTCAATTGTCTAAATACCTGTATTTAGTCAGAATCAGTATTTACAATCAGTAAACTCTGTGGATAGGCCGAGTTAAGAAATATTGATAGGATGACCAGAAACAAAGATGAAAAGTGCACAGTAAAGTATGTGTATGAATATTAGTGGGTCATCAAGGCAAAGACCAGCTAATCTCAAGATAGACTTCTGGTTCAATTCGGAACTATCGCTCTCGCGGCACAAGAAATGACAATGAAATAATTAGAAACTTATGCCTATTAACAACGCCATTCGATCCCACAACCATAAATATTGGATCTTTCCCTTACGAGATCAATCGACTTCATGAATGAACACTGAAATGTACGATCAGCACTTGATCATAGGAGACCCGTTGAAGAAAAACCCTTGAAAGAGGAGAAAATATGTCCAGAAAACATTCTTCTAGCAAAGGGTAACTAAAGGACTTCTAAATAGTTTGTCTTGGCTTGACTTACTAGAGAGAAATATTTAGGGACAAAAGAATCACTTTGTAAAGAAGATCAGATTCCTTATTCGAATTTTTAAGGGATATTTTGACTCTGCATGGACTTGTTACCACGGGTTTATAGATTCTCTCAGAACCCTTCTTACTATTATCATATTCAGCCTTTATATTTTTCTTCCAAGTTTTGTCAACTATATGTTATATTTCCTTATTTTCTTGATTTGTCATTATCATTCCTTTTTCCCTTGACACTTATTTTTCAGGTTGATTATCCTTTCATTCATTTCTTTTTATACCTTATATTTGTGTAATTGTCTTTCTTCTTATTCCCGGGCTATTTTACGCATGATAGATACTCTTAGACGATTATTCATTCCCGTATATGAGAGGAGGGGCCCTTCAATGTCTTCGTCCTTTTTCATTCTCATTGATTAATACTTAAAATTTCTGTTCCATTTGTAAGCTTCAATATGCTGTATCGCAGATCAATTCATTAATTCATCTGTTCCAGTGGAATTTAAGTAGGCCAATGAATTCAGTCCCGTTTTTTCCCATGGAAATAATCGAAATATGATTAAAAAATGTTCATTAGTGTCTGTGCTCGGACAGAGAGTGCCATACAATTAGATGTCACATGAAGCCACTCGCAAACTCGTCAGGCTTCCGGTTTCAAGTTAATCACGCCGTTCTGCCCGGCCTTACCGTTTTAATCCCGACAAACAGCTCTAATTTAAACTTTTAAATTAAAAAAAATTGTAAATACTTTAAATTTTTTACTATTGTTTAATTTTAGAAACTTGTATCTGCGTAAATTTATAATGTATGGACAATTAATCCATTTAAATCAACATCAAAGATATGCTAAATTTCTATTCATGTATTTTGTTGAGGGCAACAAAATAAATGATGAAGTACACGATTAAGATTTGCAATTCTCCTGTCCGTATAAGTTTGCAATATTTTCCAATATCGTCTTGTAAATTAATGATGTTCGTTTTACGAAGTCTACTGATGATCCCAGATTTTATGTTGTTGATGGTTTCTCATTTAGATGGTCATATTTACAGATACTTAAGATGAAACGCTGTCCTAAAAATTGGCAATAGACCTGAGGGAAAATTTTCCTCACTAAGGTAATTGAGCTTTTACCCTTCTTCAGCTAGGTGTGGTTTGGTCGGTTTGAGAAATATCCCTTATCTATGCAACCTACATGAACGCAAATCCCCTTCATACAAATTTTCTGTAAAAATGTTTGTTCTTAATTCCCTAAATAACGTTAGTGGGGACCCGCAAATTTTTCGCTAGTTCGCAGTTTGCTATTTCGCTAATAGCTAAACCAGCATATTTCTTGGCTTTGCCAGTCCGCTATCGCAAATCCGCTAATACTCGTGCTAATAAAAAAAATCAATCCACTAATGAAGTCCGCAAGAGTCTGCTAACCATTTTTTAGTCCGTTAACCTTTTATTGGTAGTTAAAAACGTAATTTCAAATAAAATTACCTTACAATTTAATTCTATTTATTAATATATTTTTATATCTAACCGAACTTTTAAAACATCAAAATACAGAATTCTCATTACAATCACGAGTCATTGTTGTCCTCCTCCTCCTTCCTCTGGCAAAGCCACTTTCCCTTCAAGAGGGGCATTTTTCCATTGAAAATACTGGCTTGCTTCTCAAAGTTATCATCAGTCATGGATCACCTCTTGAGGCTGAGCGCGCTCGAGCCCAAGCTGGGCTGGAGACCTCTCCCTCCTCACTCTGGATGATATCGCGGCCATGCCGGCTTGAGCAAGGCAACGACGTCAAAAATCGTTGCATTTTAAAATGTAAATCACTATGAAAATATGAAAAAGAATCAAAAAGAAATTCTAGAAGAAATATTTCTTTTTAAACTCAGTGAGTTAGGGTAAACTTCCTCCTTCACAGGTTGCCAGGACAGGCCGGCTGCGCTAGAGACAGTTCTAGAATATTAACGCCCACGCAGCCTGGGCAGCTTGCCGCCTTCATGCAGCACATCACGCAGATCTAGAATAGGTTGGCCAGATTTTTCAAAGTGAAATTCTGGACGTCTGTAAACCCTAATCTAGAGGTTCTCCACTTTTTCAAGTATATTTTTGAATTTTCCACAAGTTTCATTGCTGGATGATTGTGAAAGTTAGCGTTAGCGGACTATAATTTTGGAAATCCACTAACGGCAAATCCGCGAAATCTTCACATTTTCCGAAGGGGTATTCTGCATTTTATGTTAGTCTGCTTTTAGCGGAGGTAAATTGCAGAATATTAACCTTTGTTAAATTTAGGGGCATATAAAACGGTGAGTTATAAGAAAAAATACTTGTTTCAGGCATTATAGTTAACTCCCATTGTAATATAAATTTCGAATACTTCTTTTCCTATTTAATTTGACATGGCGCATACATTTACATGAAATAATATTTAGCTGTTTTTAACACATTTAAAATTAAAATATGTTCCTCTTACTGAATATTAGTGAATATAAAAATTCGGTTTACTTTTATAAAGATATATTCAATACATATTTAAAATTCTTCGACAAATATCATATTTGAATAACTCTTCTTCAAGCAAAAAATCTCCTTTGCTATAATGCAGATGAAGCACCTCTTAAGGCCATAAACAAAGAATTGAGCAGATTTTTCGGAATTTTCGTAAGTGTGTGTTTCATAAAACGGGGACAAGAATCTGTTCACTTTAGCTAACTGCTTGTCTAAACACATTTTACTCTCGTAATCGCAAAAGACCAGCGATGGGAAATGATTGTTTTAGATTTCAATGCACGAAGAGTACTTGTTTGCTGCTGGATCGAGGAAAAGAGGCGAGGAGATTTAGATTATATTGAAAGAGGAAGGGAGAGAGAGAGAGGACAAAGTATTAACATCTTGGTTTAACATCTGTTAGTAACGCATTTCTGTAGGTCGAAGAAAAAACAATTCCTGGAATTGGTGCCGTTAATGAACGTTGTGCATATATTTAATTATAAGACGAGTTGTTTTTTTTTCCAAAACTACGGAATCTATATTATTTGGAAGTCACGAACAAGTTGGAAGGTTTAAGAGAGAGATTGTTTTAGGGACAAAAACTAAGGGTATCGATATAAAATTCCAATTATGCCTCTAAATATTCAAAGATATAAGTGGTAGAGAACTCATTACGAATAAGGCATAGATTCAAACCGAACAATGTCCCTACGCCTGACAGGGATTTCTGCCTATTGTACTACCCAAGATCGAGAGATTAAGGGGGGGGGATTATTTACTCGAGTTTTGAGTCGAAGATATTTATGTTGGTACCAGCCCGTTTTTACGGAAGCAAAGACAGTAGAAACGCGAATGACTGTAGAAATGTGAATCTTCGCGAGTTTCAAGTTTCTCGTTTTTAGGTATGGTGCGAGTTCATCGACAAATGCAACGAGGCTAAAAATTTGCGAAATATTTTTAGTCGCTCGTCAGGAGAAGAGTTGCGGAAACTCTGAGAAGAGTGGTTTGGGCAGCTGGCAGTGAGATCGGAACTTGTCCGGAAAGAGGTAGTGTGACTTCCACAGCAGAGTGCTTCCTTGTAGATTTTTTTGGGTGCGAGTGGTGAAATTGAGGTCGAAAAAAGATGAACAAGAACCAGACCGATGGGCGCCGAGTAAAATTAAAACGGCTGTTTAGAAAATGTATGCATGGGTGACGTTCCTCTTGAGAATCGAGATGGATGGTCTCCGGTTCGAAGGATTGTCGGGCCAAGGAACAGCCGTGGAAACGGAAAGCTTAGGGCAAAATGTGGTTGCACCTGAATTTATGGTTGAAACCATCTCTTGACGTTTTTCAATGAGGCGATGAAGAATTTAGGTTGATTGGAGATTTGCCTCCCATGGTACTTTCTGGTGTTTGAGTGAGCATTTTTTTATTTAATTTTAGGAGCCCATTTGATGACTGCCTAATAGGGCAGAAGTCTCCGTACTCATATCATAGCCTAATATTAGGAGATATTAAAAACAAATAACTATGTATGTAGAAGTCTAAATACCGAGTACATAAGTGTACGCATAAACACTCCGACACAAAGCTGCGCGCCTTCTCGTATGCCTAAACGCACCTCTCGCCTCGAATTTTCTGTCGCCCTTTTACACACCGCGGTAAAATCCGAAATGGCTCGAATCCGTGTATGACATATCGTCAACCCAAAGATGAAAAAATATCTTTCACGGGACGATACGGATTTTACGAGAATTCGATTCTCTCTCTCGATTCTGCTTGTGAGAGAAATAAAAGGAAGACTTCTCCCTGGAATCAGGCAGAAGCCCTTGGACCTACATCGACTATCGAGTTTGTGTGAAACTCGAGCCACATAAGTAACCGTTCGCACGCTGCAAGGAAGGAACTTCTCGGAAAATTGGTTGTTGCCTTCACGGTACTTGTATGTAGGTGCCAAACTTCTCGCAGGTGTCCTCTTCAGAGTCTGAGGTTACACAGGACCACCCTCTGCGAATTACACTAGACGTAGCTAGGTAATCGGTTTTGGCTACCAACTCCAGGAGCCGAATAATCGGACAGGTATTTCGAGGAAGAAGACCGATAGAGTCACCACTTGGCTCACCTTTGTGATCCAGCATAGGATCAGTATATCACCGGTCTAGGATTACCTTCTCATTCGGTAACTTCGGACGGCCGGACTAGGTGCGATCTTCGTCACCAGAATAAGATCTTCAATGCCCGCCTTCAAAAAAACTTACGAACTCAAAAGTATCGTTAATTGAATTATCCCCTCCCCTAACTTCACTAGTTTATTTGTTAACTAGAATTCTCATCCCGAGCCCATACCCTCGAATATTAGAAGTGCTTACTTAATTCAGTGTTTAACTCAATAATAATATTCCCTTCGTTCTGTCTGGTGTAATTAAGACGCAAAAATCCCAGTGAGTAATCTGCAAGTAATCCCCTTATTTTGTAGACTTATTTATTCAGTGCAAGATTAATCCTATTTTTATTTATATACGCTTTTGCTTATTTCAAATTCATTTACATTAAAGATTATTTTTGTATCTGTGTGTTTAACTAATTTGGACGATCCTTTGGCAATAATTAAGCAATCTACTCGGCTTAAATCTCAATATTCCACCGACCCACCCATGGTTGGCTTTTACTGAGTGGAGAACACACTCAGGGGAGCATCATCTTAGCCTTGATCAAAAGGGAACGCACTGGGGTTATTCTTATTCACCGGAAGTGGATAATGTGAGGGTATTGGATACGCTTCACCTCCGCTTCACCTCAGTGCGGTAATAAAATATATGTCCAGGAAGTGGGAATGGGATTACCCACTCACTCAAACCTCGACATATATAAATGGTGTTAAGTGTGTGAAGTTATCATCAAACCTCTTGACCTATATAAGAGTCCCTAAGGCTGTGAATATGAGCCCCCTAGGTGAGACGTCGGTGAAATAAAAGACCAAGCGAGGAAACGTTTCAAGACCAACACTTCCAGGCGAACCCCATTTAGAAACAAGTCTGGCTGAGAGTGGAGCATTGGAGGGTGGCAGAAATACACCACCCTAGTCTTTGCTAAGGAAAACTGATGCATGGCATAGCAAAAGATGTGGTTTAATTCCTGTTGGTGTCAACATACCAGAGTTGGCATTTTGGCCACGCCAAAAGAGATCGAAAGGTCGTCTAAATAAAGCCTAGCGATAACATCTTCCGGCAGCACCGAGGTGATGCCGTTGCTGCTCATGGCAAAGAGTGTGACACGGAGGACACTTCCATGCGTTCACCCTCTTTATGCTCCATGGGGCCAGAGAGGGCTCCTCTCAACCCTACGCGAAATCGATCTAGGTGTGGGGAGCCTTAGGCGATATCATGACGGGCATTAAACACTGACGGAGCAGCATCCCGGCTAGGGAATGCGGTCCTAAATGATTCAGCCACGGTAGCGGTAACCGAGATTGCGGTTCCGATCTTCTGGAGAACGGGAGGGGAAGGGGGTTGTAAGAACTTGCCCCGAATCCTTTTGACCCGGTTCCATACCTCTGCTAGAAAGTTCTTCCTATTAAGTAAAGACACGTATTTGTGCCAAAAAGAGCTGCGGGCGTGCTCCAAAACATACCGAACCTAGCCCAAGCTCGACGAAATTGAGCGACAGTAAAATCGTTCGGGCGGCGCTTATAGCGCATGTAAGAATGACGCTTTTATTTAAGGGCCGCCTTACAATTAGCTGATCCCCATGGGAGCGGTCGGCGTGTAAAACGGCCAGACGATCTTGCAAAAACCACTGTGTTGTGTGCGATATCATCTCAGAAGATCATAAGGTCGTATTTTTATGAGAATGAAAATAGAAATTCAGTCACTGTGAATGGCGAAAGATACCGATATTTGCTTGAAGAATATTTTTACCGAACTTTCGAAGGCTTCGTAATAGATGACAACTGTTTTTCTAGCAAGATGTTGCAACGTTACATACATCGAACGAAACAATGCAGTTGTTAAGACGAAACTTCCGAGGAAAAAATCATTTCTCGAAACAGTGGCCTCCAAGATCCGCTGATCTAACACCTTTGTATTTTTTTATGGGGATATTTAAAAGATCGTGTTTACGGTAATAATCCTAGAATTATCCAACAACTTAAAAATTATATCTCTGAAGAAATTAATGAAATCGATGACGAACCATTGAAAAAGATGATGAGAGCAACTTCGTCACGAGTAAATGAACGCTAAGAGAAAAATAGTCAGCATTTGAAAAGAAGAATCTTCAAATAAATTAGGTTATTCTTTTAATTATGCAAACTGTTTTTGAACGTCGTAGTTTTTGTTAATTTAAAAAAAATAAAATTGGTTAAAATAAAATTAGTTTTAATAGCTGATAAATATCGGAAAATTCAGCGGGAATTTGTTAAAAATCAATGTTTAACTAAAACTAATACCGACTACACCTGAAAGTTTCATTATGATCACAAAATTATTCTGGATTTTATTAAACTTCGAATGTAGGATATGTATAAAAAGGAAGACCCTGTATATATATATATATATATATATATATATATATATGAAAAGAATCTCACGACTTGCACGTAAGTCAAAATCATGATAAATAACACCCACAAGGAAAATGGAAAACGATTCCTAGCGCTTTCGTCTTTACTCTAAAAGACCTCTTCATGGAATAACGTAGGTAAGGACAGATAATGTCTTAAATAACCCCCCACTCCTTACTATTTAAGACATTGTCTGTCCTGACCTACGTTATTCCATCAAAAAGTCTTTTACAATAAAGGCGAAAGCGCTAAGAATCATTTCCTATTTCCTTGTGGGTGTTATTCATCATATATATATATATATATATATATATATATATATATAGAGAGAGAGAAAGAGAGAGAGAGAGAGAGAGCGAGAGAGAGAGAGAGAGAAAGAGAGAGAAAGAAAAAAAAAGAGAGCTACAAGGAAAAAAAGTACCCTAGTATACCTTACGGTCCATTCAGAGGGTACCTACTGCGTAAGAGTTGTAGTCTTTGAAAGTGTTAATTAACGACCTCGAAGAACACTCGCAGAATGGTTGTGTGCCAAAACGGCTACTTTTCATGACTTTGTCTAGACGCGACTTGAACTGCTCAACAGAATTGCTATTGACAACTTCTACTGGAAGTGCCTTCCATGTACCACAGATGCTGTATGTGTAAAATTCCCCACACAGATCTCGGTGGTAACACTTCATCTCAAGTTTGTAGCCGTGGTATCTGGTTCTGTTCGGAATAAACTGGAAGATATCCCTGTAGTCTACATTGTTGAAGCCTCGAAGCATTTTAAAAACTGTAATAAGCTAACTACGCAGCCTCCGGGTCTCCAACAAGAACAAATCTAATTTCCGTAACCTATCTTGATAACTCTTGTGTCTGATAGAAGAAATCAGTTTGGTTGCCCTGGCTTGCACACGTTTCAATCTCCTAATGTCTTTTAGAAACGAAGGACTCTAAAATTATACAGCATACTCCTATTGCGCCTGGAAAAAGAAGTTGTACAAACAGAGTACAATCTCTTTGTTCCAATATCCAAACTGTCGCTTTATGTAGCTTAACATCCTCCTGGCTTTCTTATCCGCCTCAATACACTACTTCGAGAACTTGAGGTCACTAGTGATAGTTAGGTTGAAGTAGTTAATATGCCTGACATTGTACACATGTAGATAAGTGTGTACAGTAGATTATATATTTAAAAAAAATAAAAAAATAAAAAAATAGCATGTTAGAGATACACTCGTAGATAAGTGTGTATCGTAGTTTCGGATGTAGTGTAGCGGACTAGCCTCGAGCGGACCTTAGGGTCTTTGTTGGTCCTAGATTCTGTAGTTCTGTAGTTCTGTAGTTCTTCTCATTATCAATGCATTCAAGAGCAGTGCCCATAAGGATATACTACGATTTGGGGTTTCGGTGGCCGATATGCATTACTTTACATTTGTTCACGTTAAAAGGCATTTGATACGTGTCCGCCACCCCCTAATCTTCCGAAGATCATCTTGAAGGCACGCAGTGTTTCCTTCCTTTGCAACATTCATACCAAGCTTGATATCATCGGCAAATTTAGAGAGAGAGAGAAAGAGAGAGGGAGATAGAAAGAGAGATAGAAATGAATCAATGAAAGAGAAATTGTTGAGAGAGAAAGAATGAGTCAATGAGTTAGAGAGGTAATCGTATGTTAGAGAGAGAGAGAGAGTGTTTGCAAGAAAGAGATAAGCAGAGATACAGCATTAGAAATAGTGTGTGAGGGAGTGAGAAAGAAGGAAAGAGAGAAAGGGAGAGAGTAAGAGAGAATGATAAAGAGGTGAAATAACTTAATGAGTAAGTGAGAAGATAAGACAGAGATGGAGTCAATGTGTGATAGAGATAATAAATCAATAATTAAATCAGGAAGAATGATCTAATTAGTGTGAGGAGAGTGAAAGAATGAATGGGCCAAGTAGAGAGAGAATGCGAGCTAGATAGGATGAGTGACAGGCTGAGAGTGGAAGAGAAAGAGCGAGAAAAAAGCTACCAGGAGCTACGAGGTAAAAAAGTACCCCAGTATAACTTACGGTCCATTCAAAGAGGGTAACTTTGCCATAACAGTTGAGCAGTTGCAGTCCTCGAAAGTGTCAATTAACGCCCCTAAAGAACACTCGCAAAACGGTTATATGCCCAACAGCTGCTTTTCAAGACTTTGTATAGACGCGACCTGAACTGCTCAACAGAATTTAAGGTGAAAACTTCAACTAGAAGTGCGTTTCATGTACCACAGATGCTGTACGTGAAATACTTCCCACTCAGATCACGGTGGTAACGCTTCAGCTCAAGTTTGTAGCCATGGTTTTTGGTTCTGTTCTCGCTAAGCGGAAAATATCCCTGTAGTCTACATTGTCGAAGCCTCGAAGCATTTTAAACAATTTAATAAGCTGACCACGCAGCCTCCGGGTCTCCAACGAGAACAAATCTAATTCCCGTAGCTTATTACCCATTGACTCCTTCTCTGTCTCATCTTCTCACTCACTCATTAACTTATTTGATCTCTTTATCATTTTCTCTTAATCTCACTCTCTCTCTTTCCTCCTTTCTCACTCCCTCACACACACACTTTCGAATACTGTATCACTGCTTATCTCTTTCTTGCACTCTTTCTCTCTCTCTCTAACATACCTCTTGTGTCTGATAGAGTTAATTAGTTTGGTTGCCATGGCTTCCAATCTCGTAATATCCTTTCGAAAGGAAGGACTCTAAAATTGTACGCATACTCCAAGTGCGGCTGGACAAGGGAGTTGTACAAACCTAGTACAATCTCCTTGTTCCGATATCCAAACTGTCGCTTTATGTATCATAACATCCTTTGGGCTTTCTTCTCCGTCTAAATACACTGCTTCGAGAACTTGAGGTCACTAGTGTTAATTACATCCAAGTCCTTCTCAGTATCAGTGCATTTAAGAGCGGTGCCCTTAAAGATTTACTGCGATTGGGGGTTGCATCACTTTGAAATTGTTCACGTTAAAAGGCATTTCCCACGTCTCCGACCGCTCCCTAAACTTCCGAAGATAGTTTTGTAGGTAAGTAGTATTTCCTTCCTTTGCAACATTTATACCAAGCTTGATATCATTGGAAAATTAAGAAATCTTCCAAACCATGTCAACACCCATGTCGTTATCATAGATAATGAACAGTAGTGGTCCCAGGACAGAACATTAAAGAGCACGGCTAATAACGGGCACCCACTCAGAAGCCTGTCCATTCAACACCACCCGTGGCCGTCTGCCGCTTAGCCAGTTCTCTATCCAACCTGCTACCTTTCCATCTATGCCCAGTGTACGCACATTCAGGAGAAGGCGGCGGTGTGGTACCTTATCAAAGGCTTTCTGAAAGTCTAAGTAGATAACATCCACCACCTTATCCCAATCGTGCTCACTGAAAACGAAGTGGAAGAATTCCACAAAATTCGTCAGGCATGACCATTTCCTTCGGAACCCGAGCTGGGAACTTCTCATTAGCAACCTTTACATTACATATGACGTTATTTTGTCCGCCATGATGCTTTCCATGAGTTTACCAACTATCGAAGTTAAACTAATAGGTCGGTAGTTCAACGGTTTGCTAGTACCCTTTATTAAATATAGGAGTCACCTCCGCCTCATGCCAATCTTTACGAAAGCATCCATCTCGGATTGACATGTTGAAGATTGTGCCTAAATCTCGTGACACATCATCATGCACTTCTTTTAAAACTTTAGGTAGAAACACGTCCGAGCCATATGACTTTTTCATCTTTAGGATATTGATTCTTTTTTTTTACTTGACTTTGGGTGAAATCCATTTACTCCAGCTTCTCACCTAAGTAATATTCAATGGGATGGAAGATGAGACCACACTCTTCAGTGAACATTGAAGAGAAGTAGTCGTTCAGGAGGTTTACATTTTCTAAATCTGAGTGCTTTAATGGCCCCTCCTCATTCACTAAAGGGCAATTTTTCGGCGGGTGGTTTATGTCTGTTTACATAACCAAAGAACTCCTTGGGACTTTCTTTGCAAAGTCTCGCCACTCGGAGCTCCTCACACGCTTGGCATTTGCAGCCCTTGTGCTGGACTTCACTCTCCTAGCTAACCTAGGATACTCATCGAAGTTACCAGAAATTTCTTACTGCGAAACACAGTTCTCTTTACCCTCAGCAGTTGACCAATTTCTCGTTTAAACCACCTTGGTTGAACAGAAGACTAACGCAAGCTTTTTACCCGGATAAATCGGGATTGAATACCCATTAACGTAGTTCTGAAACTATTTATTAAATCTTCAACATTTTCACACTCTTCTAGCCTCACATCAGCAAATCCAGCACGAAGACCTGCAAAGTCTTTGTCGTAGAATGGACTCTCGACGATATACCATATATAACTATTCGTTGAGGGAACTTATATAATTATCTTTAGAGTGCGTGGATGTCTGGGTTGACCAATATTATGTATCTTCCATATGCTTAAGAAGTGGAACTGAGCTCAAGGGTAATAATATTGCTATCATTAATAAAATAGAGTTTTATTAATAAAAACTATCAACAACACACAAAACGGAAAATATTGACATAAACAGAGAATGGAAAGGGTCGTGGGGAATCTAGCTAATCCGAGGATTAAGAGCGATTTCAAAAAGGTAAAAAAAATATAAAGTTAAAGGGATGGGATGGTTCGCTAAACCATTTAAATCACAGGATAGGGTTGACAAAAGGGTTAAATACTCAAAGGTAACGTTCAGCTTACGTAAATACACTTGTTGTGCAGAGGAAGGCTACGTGAAGGAATTTTCGGTCCGCTGGCGAGTTCCAGCCGAAGGGGGGGGATAAAAAGATCCTGACGTGGCGTCTTGGAAAGGAGAACCGTTACTCGACGAACGGCTTGACGAACAATGGCTGTTCTAGGTTGTTCTCTTCTGAACAACAGGGGGATGAGAACCGTCTCTTGTCTACGGGCTTGAAAACAATGGCTGTTCTAATGTTGTTCTCTTCTTAACAACTAGGGAGAAGGGTGAGAACAGTTTCTAGGCGAACGGACTGGAAGAACAATGGTTGTTCTACGTTGTTCTCCCCTGAACAACAGGGAGGGGGGTGAGAACCGTTTCTTGTCAACGGGCTCAAAAGAACAATGGCTGTTCTAACGTTGTTCTCTTTCTGAACAACAGGGGAAGCATAGTGGACTTGGCGTTACGAAGGCTCGAACCTTGGCACTCAAGGGATATTGTCCTTCTTCTGGACAAGTGATGGTGGATCTCGAGGTTGAGGGCCTTTGGTGCACAAGGTGAGACTGCACCGTAGTGATGTCTCGCGAAGAAAATCTGGATCTCTAATCTGAATCTTAGTGGTTAAGTTTCCATATAAATAGTCGGGACATCCCCTTGGCGTGGGGGACAATGGAGTGGGGCTTCGAGGGAATGCACAGCCGAGCCTGATAACAATACCTTATCTGCCCATAAGCCTAACTCAATCTGGCGAGGTCAGCGCATGGAGAGAACGGGGGAAGATAAACCTCCTTGTTTATACATTGACTCAGGTGGCTGTGATAAGGCATCCGACTTCAAAGCGAAGATGCACGTGGGTAGCCTCGTGTTTTTAAATAACATGTGATAGTGGTTAAAATTAAGCAGCCTCAACCCGTTCTATCACACTCTTCTCTTCTCAAATCATGGTTCCTCGATTCACCAGTCGCAGAATCGTGGTCACTGCCACTGAGCTCTTTGCCTACAGAGAGCCCCTCAACGATGTCATCCTCAGATGTGAAAACCAAGTCGAAAATATCATTGCCTCTCGTCGGCTCTCTCACCCATTGAGTCCAATAGCAGTGCGTTCTTGCCACAAGGTTCCCTGGTTTCCTAGTCAACTTGGGTGTTGGTCTCCCATGATGATACACACTCTGAATTTAACAAGTTTATCCAGCAGCCCATTTTGATCCGTGTCCTTTTCAATCAGTTGGGCAGGGGGTCTATATAGCAGCAAGATCATGTATCTAGCAAAACCTATCTCTAGGTCTACACCTAGTAGCTCGTGGTCGGATAAAATGTTGCAGTTCGTCGTGTTGAATGTATCCCTAACATACAATATTACACCGCCACACTCTCTGTCTAGCCTGTCTTTTAGGAAGAGGTGGTAACCGGAAATCATGAATTCATCCTCAAAAACTCGGTTCGAAGTTTTTACCCACGACTCTGTTATGGCCACCATCTCAGGTTCTTTCGTTGCTACGAGCCCACAAAGTTCAAGAAACTTGTTCCTGATTGCCCTTGCATTAAACAAAACAACTTTCAGAAAGTCTCCAAATGTAGGAATCCCTACGCTCTTTCGTTTCCCGTCATATTTGCCTCTTTACCCCCAGGCTGTGGCGTGGTCACACCCTTTCTAACGACTTCGAGAATGTCGTTCCAGGAGTGACACAGGAGTATTAGTGCACGTCCGCCTTCACTCGGGGCCGGACACTCCTTTGGGTTGGCTTCATGACATCCTGTATCATGTTAGAGAGTACAGTCTTTCCTTTAAATGAAATGTAAACGCCAGCCCTTTGGTATGGATCGTTCCTATCCTAAAAGCTGCGGTGAGGCGTCCACAAAATAGACCCCCTCCGCCATATACAAATCTGACAGGCATCGGTCCAAAGAGACGTTCCTCGAATGAGCGGTCCGGGTTAGACCTCTTCTCGTGAGCATCCCGACCACGACACGTCTGCCAGTTTTCAACCCACACTCGTCAACAGCTCCCATGATCGTCTCAATAATCTTAGGTGTAGGGCCTACCCTACCTCCTTTAAGCTATAGGTCGTTGCCACTTACCATTAGGGCAACAACCGAGCTCTCAGAAATCTCAGATTTCTCCGCCTCTACTGTAATTTGGGCGTTTCCCCGTCCAGGCAGGCAGCTTACCTTCACACTGGTACAAAGGGTTGCCGCTAGCAGGAGTTGTAGCCCCCGTACTTGAGAATACCAATAAGTATGACCCTCGCACATTTAACTATAAGGGACAGAGTTTTTCCTTTCGGGAGTGACTTGTCAGGTTCCTCTTTCTTCTCTAAATTTCTCTTCTTTTTCTTCGTCTTGTTTTCATTTTATTATCTTTCTTTGGCTTCTCTTTTTCTGTTTCTACTTTCTCCACTTCTGTTTTTATTTTCTCTTCTTTTCTTTCTACTTTAGCTTCTTTCTTCTTTCCCTTCTTCCTCTTTCTTTTCTTCTTTTTGGCTCGTTAAGCCATCAGTCCTGCAACAGAAAATCCTGCTCTGAGACGTTGGGTGTCTTCTTCTCTTCAGGGTCTCCTAAGCACTTACGCTCTCTCTCTCATAAAGAAAGTAGAGGGAGAGGTGACGCTTCCTTGTCGCGGTAAGAGAAATTGTGTGTACCTTTGACTTTTCGAGCTATGTTGGCGGGGGTACCTCTTCTGGGTACCCCTGGTAGGGTTTCCTTTGTCGATTTGGTCGAAAACGAGATTCCAGACTAAGTGCGTCATTTCTTCCTTTTTCTACTCTATCCTTCTCCTTTTTTACTTTTATCCTATCTCTCCCACTTATACAAAAAAAATAAATAAAAAAAATAAGCCTACTCCTATCATGTCACTCTTTCCATTTTTTCTCTCTATCGACATATAAAGACCTGGCAGCTACCTCATGCGTCAGAAGAGAGGCTTTGGAACCTCTATAAACAACGCCAATCGACGCTCACTGGCTGCGAGAAACTAGGACTAGAGATGTCCTAGGCGTTGGGGCACGATGAATGGGATCAGGGTAGTGCTTCGTTATTCCCTTCCCTGGCGCGTAATTATTGACCATTCCCATTGACCGTTGATAGGTGCCTCTGGTAGCATCGGTCTGAGGTGACGGCCCTTTGTTCCCAGGTTGGTTGCCAGGCCAATAAAAAGCCTTGGGTTGAGTCTCTTGGTGTGGCTGGATATCCATTAAACGCTGCTCCGAGATCTTAGCCGTCATGAAGGGAACTAGTATGAGTTTAGTACGGGGTGTGCCCTGTTGTTCACCTGGTGATAAATCGATGGCCCCTTCGGGGATCGTCAGTGCTGCTTGGTTGGGAGCCACGGCACGCCGAAGTTTGACGACTCTGTCGGACGAACACCAGCACAAGGAGCGTGCCTTCCTTAAGATCCGAAACCTCTCCGATCGATAGGCGGGAGCGACTCACGTGGGGCGAACTCACCACCCCCTTTCTTTTTTATTGAGTTTTCACAAAGTATTTAGAGATATAAAGTTGTCAGCATGACTGGAAAGAAAGGACCTGGTGCGTTAAAATATACCTGCTCGACATGCCAAAAGGACAAGTGGTGCGTAGATTTTCCGGAGGGGTGTTTCTCAAAATGCCACCCTGGAAGTATATGCACGGACTGCGTCCTAAGGGCAGAACTTCAGGAGCTTAAGGAACTTTTTAAATCTTCTGAGAAAAAACACGACGGCTGGAAGAAAAGGTAAAAATCCTCGAATCTGAGCATGTGACTCAAATCCGTCGTCTTGAAGCCATCATTGCAGAGATTAAAGTGTGGAAGAAAGAGGAATCGAAAGAGCCCATACTGCAAGGGAAGCCTCTGTCCTCTGAACCCAAATGCGTGAGGGTCTTCGTGATCAGTGACTCCCAAGCGCGGGATCTACAACCCTTGCTAGCGGCCTGCCTTCGCACCAGTGTGAAGGTAAGCTGCCTTCCAGGAAAGGGGAACGGAGAAATAAGGGGGGAGGCTGAGAAATCTCAGATCTCTGAGAACTCAGTAGTTGCCCTCATGGCAAGTGGCAACGATCTCTACCTACTAGGAGGTAAAGTATGCGCCAGCGGGAAGATCCTGACCACAGTTATTGGAGGAGTTGACGAATGTGGGCTAAAAACCCGCAGACGTGACGTGGTCGGGATATTCCCAAGACGAGGTCCATCCCGCAATGCTCACGCGAGGAACGTCTCCATAAACCAACGCCTGGGAGATCTTTGTAAGGAGGAAGGAGTCTTTTTTGTAGACCCCTACCGCACCTTTTACGGGAGAAATGACCTGTACAAAAGGGACGGAGTGAATCTTTCCTTTAAAGGGAAAGCTGCACTCGCGAACATGATCCAGGATGAGGTGGAGTGGACCCAAAGAAGTGTCAGACCCCGAGTAAAAGAGAAAGTACGCCAGTACACCAGTCTTACTCCAGGAACGCTTTTTTCTGAAGTCACAAAGAGTGGAGAGACCCCACCACAGAGAAAGAAATCGGGAAACGGAAGAGCGTAGAGAGTCCTATAGTCGGGTACTCACTCAAAGTTCTTCTGTTTAATGCAAAGTCTATCAGAAACAAGTTTCTAGAACTTCGTGGCTTTGTAGAAACAGAAGAACCGGAGAAGGTGGCCACAACGAGCTCGTAGATAAAAACCTCAAGCCGAGATTTTGAAGGTTTATTCACGATTCCCGGTTACCAGCTCTTCCTGAAAGATAGGCCAGACAGAGAGGGTGGCGGTGTGATGTTGTATGTCAAGGATACTCTCAACTCGACGGATTGCAACATCGTATCTGACTATGAACTACTAGGTGTTGACCTAGAGATAGGTCCTGCCAAATACATGACCCTGGTGCTTTATAGACCTCCTGTCAACTCATTGGAAAGGACATAGATCTGTACCAGCTACTAGGAGAACTTGTCGAAGACAGAGTGTGTATCTTCATGGGGGATTTCAACACACAATTTGACTGGGAAACCAGAGAACCCTGTTGCGAGAACGCACTACTCCTGGAGTTCAAGAACAACGAATTCCTGACTCAATGAGTGAGAGAACCAACGAGAGAAGACAATATCCTTGACTTGGTTTTCATCTCTGAGGATGACATCGTTGAGGACCTCTCTGTTGGCGAAGAGCTCGGTGGCAGTGACCACTGACTAATTAGATTTGTAGTCAAAGTCCCGGAGGCAGCGCCTGCAACTAGTAAATCGAGGAAACTTGATTTGAAGAGAGCAGACTTTGCAGGTCTTCGTGCTGGACTGACTGACGCGAGGCTAGAAGTCTGTGATTTTGTTGAAGACTCGTGGAACAGTTTCAAAACCACATTCATGAGTCTTCAATCACGTTTAATCCCTCTGAAATGTCCCCGTCGGTCTTCTGTTCAACCAAAGTGGTTTAATTGAGAAATAGGCCAACTGCTTAGAGAGAAGAGAACCGTGTACCGGAATCGAAGATGTCGGTTGACTTTGACGAATACCGGAGGCTAGCCAGGAGAGTGAAGTCCAGCATAAGGGCGGCTAAGCGGTCTGAGCAACTTCGAGTGGCGAGACTCTGTAAAGAGAATCCCAAGGAGTTTTTTGGATATGTGAACAGCCGTAAACCAATCCGTCGAACAATTGGCCCTTTGAGGAATGAGTAGGGGACATTAGAGCATTCAGATGCAAAAAATACTAACCTCCTCAATGACTACTTCTCTTCAATGTTTACTGAAGAGTGTGTTCCCATCCCCCAGCCTAATGGATTCCTACTCGGGGGAAAAGCTGGAGGATATGGACTTCACCGAAGGGGAAATAAAAAAGAAGATTAGTGAACTAAAGATGAATAATTCACCTGGCCTGGATGGGTTTCTACCTAAAGTGTAAAAAGAAGTGCGCGATCAAGTGTTACGACACCTGAGCGTAATCTCCAACATGTCAATCCGGACCGAATGCGTTCCTAGAGAATAGCGTGAAGCGGAGGTGAATCCTATCTTAAAGAAAGGAGAACGTAGCCAACCATCAAACTACCGACCTATCAGTCTGACTTCCATAGTCGGTATGATGGTGGACAAAATAACGTCGTATTTAGAGTCAAACCTGCTACTGAGGAGTTCGTTAGCACGGCTTCCGAAGGCAACGGTCATGCCTGACGAACCTTGTGGAATTCTTCCACTTCGTTTTCAGTGAGCACGATCGGGACAAGGCGGTGGATGTGGTGTACTTAGGCGTTAAGAAAGCCTTTGATAAGGTACCACACCGCCGCCTTCTCTGGAAAGTGCGAACGCTGGGCATAGACGGAAAAGTAGCCGGCTGGATCGAGAACTGGCTAAGTGGCAGACGGCAACGGGTGGAGGTGAATGGACAGGCTTCTGAGTGGGAATTTTTTCACTTACAGTATCTGTGGTAAGTGGAACGCACTTCCAGTGGAAGTGTTCAACAGTTAATCTGTTGACCAGATTGCGGTTGTAGCGCTTCAGTTCAAGTTTGAAGCCACGATTACGCGTTCTGTTCTCACTCAGTGTGAAAATATCCCGGTAGTCAACATTGTCGAACCCTCGAAGTATTTTTAAAAGTTTGATGAGCTGACCACGCAGTCTTTGGGTTCCCAGCGAGAACAGATCTAATTCCCTAGGTTAATCCTCATAACTTTTATGTCGGATAGAGGGAATCAGCTTGGTTGCCCTGGCCTGTACGCGTTCCAATCTCGCGATGTCCTTTCGCAAGGAAGGACTCCAAAATTGTACGGCATGCTCCAGTTGAGGTCGGACAAGTGAATTGTACATGCACAGTACAATCTCCTGGTTCCTATATCTAAACTGGCGCTTAATATAGCCTAGAATCCTTTGGGCCTTTTTCTCCGCCTCAATGCACTGTTTCGAGAACTTGAGGTCACTAGTGATTGTTACACCCAAGTCCTTCTCAGTGTCGGTGGATTTAATAGCAGTGCCCTTAAGGATATACTGAGATTGGAGGTTTCTGTGGCCGATATGCATCACTTTGCATTTGTTCACGTTAAAAGGCATTTTTCACGTTTCCGACCACTCTTCAATCTTCCCAAGATCTTCCTGCCGGGAGGGCAGTATTTTCATCCCATTCAACGTTCATACCAAGCTTGGTATCGTCGGCAAATTTGGAAATCTTGGCAACCATTTCACCGTCCATGTCGTTGACGTAGATGATGAATAGTAGTGGTCCCAGGACAGAACCTTGAGGCACCCCGCTAGTAACGGGCACCCACTCAGAAACCTCTCCATTCACCACCACCCGTTGCCGTCTGCCACTTAGCCAGTTCTCGATCCAGCCGGCTACTTTTCCGTCTATGCCCAGCGCTCGCAATTTCCGGAGAAAGGGGGAGAGAGAGAGAGAAGGTAGGTGGTAAGAGAGAGAGAGAGAGGCTAGGGATGGGAAAGGGAAGAGTAGGAGGATGTGCTGAGATAAAGAAAGAGACAGCTAAATACTGATTGATAGTGAAAGTGATAGAGATGATGAGATTGAGAGAGAGAGTATGACATAGGAAAAGAGAAAATAAGAGAAAAAGATTCAGAGACAAAGAGAGAGAGAAAGATAAGACATTGAGATGTGTAAAGAAAATTGCGAAGATAAAGGAAGTAAAAATGTGAGGAAGATATATGGTGTCAGATTCTTCTGTAGTACTGACACTGGTAGAGAAAGCAGCTGCAAGTAAGCTGCAAAATGACTTTTCATACTAACACACCAATTTGGCGGCCGCTCTTAGTAGAATGATGGCCAGTTTGTCCTAGTGTAGATTTTGCCACACACTCGCACCGAGTAATGCTTATCTCAGTTGAAACCAACAGTTTAGTGCGGGGTCCGAACCATGGGCAAATACAACCACTTCAAAAGAGACTCCAATCATAAGACGATGAAGTGACCAACCTTGCAGAATGTGGCTTAAATTCCGTCAGCCTCTAAAATAGTGTCGTCTCTTAGATAAGCCTCACCCCATATGTATGGTGGATTAGGGTGAAACCGTTTATGCACATCGGACCTAGGATGATAAATATTTGGCCAGATACCGGCTGATTTAAACGTTTCTTCTCAGGGGACAGGACCGCGATAACTCAATTATACCCATGAGTGAGGGCAGGCAAATTGATTTCACCGGCCTAATTGCAGAATTGAGGCTCAAAATGGGTTTAGATTTTGATTGGATTCTTGGTTGGGGGCCCTTCTGGTAAAATAATAATTTCTCTGTATCCTAATAGTAGCAGCTTTCGGGTCCCAATCCTGGATATAGATGACCTCCCGGTGTCACTTAATAAGCGAAAAGGAAATCCTGTAGGATTCGTTTCAGACTCTCCTTCGGAGTAGGGAATCAGCGGCCCCTCATCTCAGATTTAAGGGTTCGCAATAACTCTGAAAAAAAAGAATGAAAAGGTTTTATATTCCTTCACTGCAATTGATTAATGGGTCCTGAGGGCTTTATAAGGTCAACCAGGGTCAAAAATGATCTATTGGGGTAAGTCAGGGTTCATTTTAAGTAACATCATCTCCATGGAGGTCTCCATGGAGGACAAATTTGATTCATCACCCATAAGCTCCCAATTCTCATGATATTCTTTGGTAATAGAATTTTTCCCCATTTGGAGAAGAGGCGGGTGGCAGGAGGACGACTGGGGGATACTCAGATGCATGTCAAGAGCTGACAAACGAGCACATATTCACATTCTCGTGAAAAGATAGTGGCAGATAAATATCAACATGTACATGCAGACACGTCCACATAATTCATCAGAAAAGGAACATACACAGACGTGAACATTTACACTCCCATTAACGGAAAAGCAGGAGAGCCAGTCATCATGCAATGCCTCCAGAAAAGGGCATAAAATGCCATACATACAAAAAGGACATCACATGGCATACATATAAAAGAGGATATCACATGCCATGCATACAAAAAGGACACCAATTTTCTTGCAGAAAAAATAAGCACATGTCTATACATACATAAAGGACATCCATTGGTATGCATAAAATAAGGACATCACATGTCATGCAAGAAAAACACATTACATGTCTATGCATACATAAAGGACAGGACATGCCATGTTTACGATAAAGGAAATCATATGCCATGCATACAAAAAAATGACATCACTTGTCATACATATAAAAAGGACATCACATCTCATGCATAAAAATGGCATCACACGTCTATGCATACATAATGAACGTTACATACCATGCCTTCGAAAAAGGATATCACATACTACGCACACATAAAATGACATCCATGTCATGTATAAAAAGAGGACATAACATGCCATGCATAAAAAGGATCGCATTCCCTGCGTAAAAAAGGACATCATATGTCATGCAACCAAAAACGCATCACATATCATGCATACAAAAGGACATCACATGCTTAAGCACGCATGCACACATATTTATCTGTATAAACCAACGTAATCTCTAAATTATATAAAAAAACGGCTTAAAGGGTGCTATCAAACAAAGCAGGCATTGGGTCCATTATCCACTTATCCCCTCCTGATAGAAATGAGTTCAACGACCTGGATTTGACTCTTAAAATTGCTCTATGTTAAGCTTCGATTGTCTTTTGTGAAATCAGCCGCATCTGAGGGACGGTGTTTTGAATCACAGCGAGGAGCCCCGAAATAGCCCATTGAGGTGTGCGGGTAGAATTTAAGATTGCTGTTGCTGCTATTACCCTCACCCCCTGTTGTTATATGAGTGCTTGTCAATTGTCGAGATCATTAACAATTTATGACCATATATATATATATATATATATATATATATATATATATATATATATATATATATATATATATATATATATATATATATATATTAGATCAAAAACAAAGTTCACGCACAACCTTTTTTAAAAGTTTATTTATTTCTCGATTTATACAGGGATAGACTAGGTCACTATGCACTTTATAGCGAGGTCTAGGAAAGCCTAGGCCACTACACAGTAATAAGTCAGAACCCTATCTGATATCTAATTTTAAAAATTCCTATCAAATGACTATTTCTCGTGAGCAGCAACGAACTCTTTTACTGTGTGATTACAAATCCGGGCTAAACGCTGCCCAATGGCAAGTTCGTTTCAACCAAGCATTTGGAGGTCTCATTAAGTGATTGCAAAGCCTACGATTGGCTTAAGAAGTTTCAGCGAGGCCAATTCAATTTCCAAAATCAGACAAGAAGTAATCGATCCTCAGTTATTGACAATAACCATTTGTGCGCCTTTGTCAAATCTGATCTATATCTGACATCGCAGGAACTAGCTGAACAGTTTAACGTCAACCTTACAGCCATTTTGCATCATTTAGAGGAAATGGCTAAAGACAGCAAACTGACCGTATGGATTCCACGTAAACTGACCGACTTTCACCCTCAGCGCCAAATAGAATCTTGCATAATAGTACTGTCCAAGAAACCTTGTTTTGATTGGCTAAACAAAGTGTTTATTGCAAAGCAGAAATGGTGTCTATACTCAAACATGTCAAAAGAAGGAAGTTAGATATAAAAAACGGCTGTTGTACAAAGTTCGATGTCGATGGGGAAAGGCCGACCGACATCAAAAGTAACATATGGTTTATATCTGCTGGAATGTGAAAGGAGTGATTTACTGGGAAATGTTGTAACGTAATCAGTCTATCAACGCTAAATTATATATTCAACAAATGTAGCAGGTGGCAGATGCAAATGAGCAGAAATAACTAGTATGGACTGATGTTATGTTTTTTCATGATAACGCCCGACTAAAAGTTGCAAATCATATCAGTAAAAAACTCTGAGAGTTGCTGTGCGAAGTTCTCCCTTAACCACCTTACTCGCCAGATGGGCGCTAACAAACCACCATCTATTTCAGGCACAGCAGAACTTCTAGAATGGCAAAACGGTCTCAAATGATGACGAACTGGAACTCACAGTTGAATACTTCTTTGATGAAAAACCAGTTGAATTTTACGACAAAGGCCTCCATGATCTATTCTGTCGATGATAACAGGTGCTCAAAAGTAACGGTGATTACATTGCTCATTAATATGTTGCTTTTGCTTGATTATTTCGTCGAAAATCATAGTGAAGTGAATTTGTTCCAACCTATTATATATATATATATATATATATATATATATATATATATATAAAGACACACAGGAGGCTGAGGTACATGTGATTTATTTACTATTAAGGAACAACGTTTCTTGCGTATCACCCATCTTCAGGTTCTAAAATCATAAAACAATAAAGTACAGTTAGATATGATTGAATTGTTATTGTCAGAAAACTTATTACGAAGACAGAATTTCTAGTAAACTAGGAGTTGAAATATTTTCATAGGGGAGGGGCGTTAAAAAAAGATTTTTTTAAAGGCTAAACTAATGGAATTTCATTAAACTCGAAAAACTAAGACGAGTAAAAATATAAAACTCGAAAATTATGAAGAGAAATAACATTATAAAAAGACAATTAAGATCCTATTAATAATATAATATGCTAAAGTAAAAGATCCATATAGTAACAAATGTTATAAAATACAAAAAGGTAAGAAAACTAAAAAGGACTAGAACAAATTAAAACTTGCGCATTTAGAACACTTACCCTCAGCTCATCGATCAGGTTGGCAAGGACCTGCCCCCTGTAATTTATCGTGTAGTCTCCCCAGAAGGGATAACTACCGTTCAAATTAACGACCGGGAGAGAGGACCCCTACAACCATAGCACGGCGAGGTGGATGCTCCCGTCCCCTTATCGAATTCTGCTGACGCTGGAATGCACGCAGAAATAACAGTATATCTCCTGGAAGGAGGCATTCATAAGGAATAGAAAAACGGAGACATCATGCCTGGTGTAAATTGTGAATATTGGTCCCCGAACCTCAACCTGAAGTGCTGGTGTCGCAAAACCTGTATAGCACTTGTAGTAGGGCAGGAGGTCACGCTTCTATCATAGTATCCCATAGACAAATAATAATGTAGAGTGGAACAGGAGGAGACGAGCCTCTCCAGTTCCCTGCATTTGGCCTGAAGTACACGGCAATTCAATTGAAGGAATATGCATACATGCCTGGCTCTGAGGTCATATGGGTCCCCATTCGATGTGAAGCCCATCACATGAATGGTCGTATGCTTATCTGAGGCTGAAACCGTTAAAGGTGCTTCCACCTCTGAGGATTAATCCGGTAAGGTTGTGCTCACCATGTGAGTGTTTTGCTACGTTAGCCTCGAAACATTTGGGCCACCTGGCGGCTTTGGAAGAAGGGAGGGTGGATCTTTTGGACATTTTATGCGTCTCCAATTTACAAAATCCAACCTTAAGTAGTGTCTTGGGAGCGGTAGGTCTTTCAGTATTGTCCTCCTAACAGATTACAAGCTTAAGAGTCTCTGAAGGTAGTCAGTCCTGTCAGTCTAACGAATTGCTAGTGATGTATGGCCGCTGCTTCTTACGGAAAACGGTCACCCGGGAGAAAAGGGGAGAGGAGCTTAGTTATGAACCCTTTTTTTTGCCAGTTTTAACAGAGAAAACGAGTAGAATCTGCAGGATGTTTTCTAATTAACGAAAGCTAACATGCTCGTCGATCTTGAGGAGCCAAGAGCAGAGAGAGCCATTTTAGAAAATGAGGCATAAGCGACCGGGCCAAATCTTTAGCCTTTCAGAATAAGAGTAGGTGCGCAACCAGAACGGCTATTGCCTCCTCGAAAAGATACGAGCTACATTGCTTCAAGAAAGCAGGCTGCGGCTCGCCACAACTCACCCACTTAGCACTACACAATCAGAATATATCCCGCAATGCCTCTGAGCAATTGGCGAAAATTTCGTGTTGACACAAATTGGAAAGTCTGCAGCTTGAATGCATTGCCAAAATGGTCGTAATGGTAAAACCTCCGGGGCAGTAGGACGGTATGGATACCAACTAAGGTGTTCCGGCTTAGTGAGCCAGACAAGATGGACAGTGACGAATAGTGTAGGGATAGGTCTCGAGTTTCTATCCCAATCTTGTTTTTTTATCACACGTTGGACCTTTTTTGTTTCCTGGTCGGCCAGCTCTTCTATAATTGATTCCGACGAATAGTACACGAGTGTGATGGGGTGTCACCTGCAGAGGCGAATGTATACTAAGCAGACACCATGATTTCTCAGCATCGTCTGCCGTATTAACCAGAAAGGTCCCTCCCACCCCGAGAAACCAGTAACATTCGTTTCTTTGTTAGAACCTTAAATAATGCCTGCATTGATGGAACATGTGTCTTTGGACAACATGCTTCCACACGTAAAGCGAACAATGAGAATATGCTTATAGCCAGCGGGCTCGCAAAGGGTAAACAGCCACTCGATGATTGGCCTCGTCGTCATCAAGTGTCCAATCACCTGAAGAGACAACTTTAGTTTTCTCGGCGTATCGATCTTGCTATCCAAGTTCGCCTCTGTTTGCCCGTGCTAATCGTGTCCTGATCACGTTAGAAAAAGAAAGTGCCCCTTCTCTCTCTGGAAGCCCCTAGAAAGGAGGGTAATCCTTAGACCTCGTTACCTTCTTGCCTTTGTTTTTCTTTTTAGGAAAGGAGAGCAGAGAGCGAAGAGTCTTTTCTTATCTCAGGAAGCAGCTAAAAGGCGGGAGTGGCTAACCTCAGCTCCCTTGGAGAACGAGAATGGTTTGAACAGTACAGGAAGCCAATCAGGGTAGGAGGTCCCTCCTTTCTCCATGAGCTTTCTGAAGCAAACTTTGACTTGGGGTAACAGGCCTCACAGAATACACCCTGCGAGAGAGAGAGAAAGAGAATAAGTGTAAAGAGAAAATCTTGTGTAAGTGGCCTCAAACGTTATAGAGAAAGACGTAAAATTATCTACTTTAAGCAGTTTTGGTTTAAAAACATGGAGAAAAGCCTTTTCTCTTTCCTTCTAAGTATGAAAATTAATTTAGACATGTTCCTGTGATGCTTTTGAGAGACTTTTAAATCTGTTTAAAATTATTTGATTGAATTTATGATGAAGTATTGATTTCACCGTTCCAAACATGGATTCTCTTTATATTTTGTTTATGCCTTGTCTTGGATCTTTGTTTTGATGAAAGATCCTCCCAGGCTTTACCTTTGGCCATCGGCAATAGGTACTACTTTTTTTTTCCAGCATTCCGGATATCTTACTCATCCATGTTTCACTGAACATTATAAATGTCAACACTTTCTACCAAAAAATCGCAGCCCCTGGGCAATAATGATGCTTTGTACTAGAACCTAAGGATGCCGTATTTGTGGCCAAGACAGAGACAATGCTTTTTCTTTAGCGACTCACTTTATCTCCTGAAGTCTTCGTCTTAAAATAAGCAAATGGAGATATTTTCGTTGGAGTAGTCTTTATAATTTCTTTAGTCTACATGATCCTTGCTTAATTGTCTTATTTAAAAATCATGTTTTGATTCTTTTCTCCGTTTCCAGCTGACCCGTTAATCTTTTAAAGGAATTGTAGACTGAAGATTCTAATTAAATAGAGCACTTGCAAGTACACAATTGCCAGTTTCTTAATATCATAGCTTTACTGAATTTGTCTATCATAAGATCCTATTTGGATGTAAAATCCTTTACTTAAAACTTTGCACCATTGTTGAGTCTCCTTTCAACTTGATTGTCCTGTTGCTGCCATACCAGTAGCAACCAGTGGTTCAGATCCCGTCTTAGTTCCTAGTCTCCACTGTAAAAACTCGTAATAGGGTGTATGTCTGGGTTAAAACCTGTACCACAAACATATTGTTTGCACTGTAAGTATGAAGTCTAGATTTCCCAACTCCCACTTCTCACTGATTGAGAACTTCAATAAGCGATATGTTTAATATTTTTCTTGCTAGATAAATATATAGACATAATCTTTCGCAAATTAAACTACATAGATTTTCATAGCATACAAAACTTTTAAAATTATTAATGAAATATTGATCCCAAATCGTCATTATCATTAGTAAAAAGATCTTATATGATAATAACTCTTAAATTCATCAATTAAATAGCCTTAAATTTTAATTATACTTGGGCTTTGACAATTATATGTCAGGCTAAATCTAAGGAAACAAACATAGGTAAGTCAGTGCTATACATATTAGCCTGATAAAATATACACTTTAGAGTATTAAGATAATGTATAGGAAAAGTTAAATCATTCCTAAAAAAGTCTCATAAAAGGAGAGGCAATAAGTTTGCAAAGGTGAACCAAGCATTGCAGTCAACCTTTGCGTGGATTGATTTGCATTGTAATTGAGAGGAAAATACCTTTTTGTTGGATAAATTATCCAAATTGTTACAAAACACAATATCGTCAGCATAAGAGAGTGTATTATGGTGAAAATGTCTGAACATCAGCTCTCTGTAGGAAGTGTCGGTTTGCACCTCTTTATTGAGATAGAAGCTAAAGGTCAAGGGAGATATCACCTCTCCCTGCCTCATTCGACCTTCCAATTATCCGACAGAAGAGTTGAAACTACTGAATGTCATACCAATTTGTTTCTACAGAGAATATAAAGTACACTACTTAAGTAAGCTGACACTCTACTCTTCATTTAAATATTGATCAATTAAATATAAGTAATGTATAGGTCTATTTTGTTGTTTTAAATTTTACGAAAGAAACTTCCAGGGGAAAGTGTATTTCATTTTCACGATTTAGCTTCTGAAATAAAATGAATACAAAGATGTTATTATTACAAATTCAAACTAATATTTCCATCTTTGATGATATGGGTACACTAAAAGTGATAATGCACAGGACCAAAGCCTTACTTAGATGTGTAGAATTTCTTTCATGGTCATTATGGCTAATGCTCTTCGTGTGTCATAAATAAGTCGAAATCGGTGTTTATTTATCTGAATGTAATTGTGTAATAATGATAAAATACATTAATTGAAATCATTTTTGTAGATAACAAATATCATTTAATGAGGGTGAGTAGTCGATGATATTAAGTTCTCGTTATAATTAGGCTGATTTCAGGTTTGGTTATTGTTCCCTACAAGATATCTAGAAAATAACATTCACAAAAAGAAATTGACAAATAAAGGAAAATAAAAACATATTCTAGATCATAAAGATGTACATTATCATTATGTACAAATAGGTACGGATTTTGTATTAGCAAATTAAGTATGGTTGATATTTGTCTCTAAAAGTGATACGAATATTCGAAATACAATTCATTAAATCATTCAAGGTTTTAAGAAAATTGTAGCCACCAAAATTATATTTTAATTAAGGGCTGAAAACCTCGGCTATTTAATTAAATTCTACCTCGATATAAATTTTTAACGGTGAGAATTTATTTTCCTTTTAAGGTTTCTTACAGTTAACCAAAAATGTTTGCATGTTTGCTTGTTTAACCCACTAAAATGCTTTTAATTTTGAATTTCTTTTTGATTATCTATCTAGATATCACTTTTCCCTATATATTTAGCCCTGATCTAATTGTATTCTTTTCATATCTCTGGCTGTCGGATGGTTTTCGAAGTAGGATACTCTCCATGACCACTCTATGTAGATCTCTCAATGATCATTCCATCCTGGTTCTATCTTGGAAGATCTCTTATTCGAAACTGAAACTACACGGAAAGTATAGGCAAAGTAGATCTCTTACGGGCAAAAATGAAAACCCCTCCCATGCATTGGATGCCTATAATTTTAGCAAAATGAATTAAATATACACCTGTCTGCATTGGAATACCTTTTGAAGATCGACCTCCTTCGCCTTCATTTATAACTGCTTCTGCCTTTTTCTGATAAAACTTCAAACATCAAGATCTCGTAGGCCTTCACAGAACGCCTGCCTACCAAATAAGAAAAGGCAAGTAAGGAAGCATTGGTTATTCAAACCTCGATTGGATGCACTAATGGAGTGGGAGGAACTTATAACACGAAAAAGATCATTCCACATTTTAGTAGGCCAAATCCGAAAGCAAGATCATCAAGTCAGCAGAAGCGATTAAAAAGTGAGAGGTCGAGTTATGTTCAGTAAGTAGGACTGGTAAACAGGGAATATAGCATTAAGATCATTCCGGTAAAAAAGAAGACCTTAAAGGCGATTCGGGATCGTATGGGTAGCACTAATATGAAGCATTTATGAACAATGATCCAGAAAGGTGTTTAAGGATATCCCTTATTCATAGGGATTCTGTATCTAGCCATTCTTCACAAGCCACACATCGGGTCTCTATAATCATTAACAAAAAATATACAAATACAACTATACGGAGTGCAAAGAGATAACAAGAAAGGAAACATGGCGAAACCGTTCGCATTATAGTTGAAGTCACCACCAGAAACAGCAGGGTTCCATCTATTTTGCTGTGTTCTCCTTGTAACACCATTGATACAGTCAGGCCCCTTCTCTACTCCCCCAACTAGGAATAGCACAACTTGCCTCGCTTAGCCATAACATTGCTCTGTTGCTAGATGGACATTAACGCAAAAGTCTTCCAACCGTTTATCGTCTGCCGTTCCTCATCCACCATCGACTTTAACTTTTGCAACCAACGACCACCGTTTCACGTCATTGCCTCGCTGCCTGACGACCATCTTACGGCAGAATTCTAAAGCGTTATTTTTCTTTCTTATCTCCGCAGACGTCATTGTCGCTTTGACGTGAAGCTGCGATCTTCCCTGAGGATCATTTGACAGCACTGCCGAGTCATTAATATTCTGCCATCCTCTGCAAGCTGGAGACTAGTACAAACTTCATTACAATTAACAAAAGTGTTCATGCGCGACGTTTTATCTATTTTCTTTGTGAAGCAATTCTATTTATGCCTGTGTGATATTTTTCCCAATGCAATTAACTTTATTTAATTAATGTTTTCCAAGGTTCACTCATTTCCTTCGTCTATAATGCAATCCCACCCTTTATGCTTATTCTCCAACGTGTTTTATTCGCGTTAGAGAGAGAGAGAGAGAGAGAGAGAGAGTAATCCAAGTTCTCTCTTTGGTAAGTCTAACTCCAATTAATCTCACTAACATGTCTGGAAAATCTAGAACGGAAAAAAAGTGATTGAAATCATTCTCTGAGATTTGATGTCGAACTCAAATGATATATTCACCTATTTTTAGCTTAGATTAGTCAATGCAATTGTTAAATATAATAATGACTAATTCGACTGTTTCTTTGTTAACTTTTGCAAAATTGACCTCCAGCTGAAAACGAATTTTATTTTAATGAATGACTGAAATTGGATTAAGCCATAGTCTTAGTTTTATCAAGCCAATAATATTAATTATTATTAATATGATTCTTAATTATTATTTCCACATAAACGCGAATTTCATTTTGAGGAGCAAGTTCTTAAGTGCAATTATTAAATAATGATGATAACAACTATTATTATTATTGTCATTAATCAATAATAATTATAATACCAATTATTATTATTGTTTAAATATTTCCTTCATTTTGCATCACATGGTTACTCCAAATATTTGAATTAACTTCTCTTTTCCTTTTTGTCGAAAGAATATAATAATGCTTGAAAGAGTTGAAAGCCAATACCCATTTTGAGAACAAAATATGACTATACAAACCCAATGGATTTGAAATAACACGATTGATAGCATTAGGGGCTCTCAATCGGAGGCAAATTTTAGGATTCAACGAGGAATCTTGATTACTCGTAATAGCAGAATCAAAATGTTAGAATATTGATCTTTTCTCAATTTGAAATCCTCTGGTGAATTTCGCAGGTAAATGTAGAAGTAAAAATATATATTTCACGATTCAGACTCAGTGGAGGAGAGAGTCAATGCAAGATTTACAAAAGCACGGTTTAGAAAATCTTCCAATATTAGGCAAATACACCACGAGGCAACAAATCCAAGGAGCACTAAGATTTGAAGCATCAAGAACATGGTATATGTTTTACATAGAAGCTGTAAATAAATAAATTTGTTTGAAGCAAAGTAGCATTGAATGCTGTGTGATCCAAGAATAGTTCTTTAATGAATATTTTTAAAGCAAAATATAATGTCTATGTGTGTTAACGGCATTATATCTGTATTGTGGTTTGATCTTTAGTACTAAAATTGTTATATATGTATATACAATGCTAAAATGGCGTTAAAAAATTAGACACAAATATCGCAAAGGACAAGTATTTCTGTTTTTATCTTAAATCCATAGTTTTTTAAGGTAAATCTATACAAATTGTACACGAAAACAGAAGACAAGTTGTGTGTTAGGCAATTCTTGTACTTGTATGACTTTAAGTTAACATTGGTGGTCCTCAAAGATCGTAAATTGGTGTGAGCAGCCTTGTTGACATATTTCGCCAAAACACTCCTCACGAAATAATTTAGAAGGGTTGCACTCAGGGGAGCTCAGGAGCCACATTTTGGGAAATAGCAGCGCGAGGCGTTGTTGAACAACCACGAATCTGACCTCGTTGCCTTATATGCAAGAGCAGAGTCCTACTGGAAAACTTAAGGCATCCCGGAGCTACTTGGGCCATCCAAGGCTTGATTAGTCTTCCTCACTTCAATATAAATATCAGCATTGGTATTGAGCCCCTGGGAAACATTTAGAGATACATAACGTGGCCCTCGTTGCTGACCACACCCTAAAACATCAAGCAGACGGGAAATTTGCTGTGCATGACTGATAATACTACATTATTACGTTCAGCTTCGTCGCATTGCCGTTTCAGGTTGCAAACTAGGTTATTCTGCTAGTTAAACAAATTGACAATCTCTTTCACTCTACTTTTGACGTGGAGGTCTACGAGTATGGCGTACCCTTTTTCGATTTCGGGTCGCATTTTCAGAAGAAACTGCATAACCTGTTGCCCGCATAGAAATAAACTCTTACTTAGCGTATCCAAGGTCAAATAACCTATTTTTATGCGGAAATTACACCGAGTCCCAGGAAAAGGAGGCAAGATCATTGGAGATCCGTCAAATTGATCCTACTTCGTACGCAACCAGTAACCGGTTCTAGTAAGTAAGTTGAAGCTCCGAATGTTAAATATTTGTATTTTTCATATTCACAATGAAACATTTAAAAGCTGCTAAGTTCAACCTATTCAAAATTGTTGAAAGTGCTCTAGTCTTATTCTAATATAGGTAATTAATTGTAGCGGCTTAGCAAAGGATGGAGTTCGCCGCGCTTTTCGTTCAATTTAAATGAAAATTTCCGCTCAGAAAAATGCTAAATTGAAGTTGAAGTGGTTTAAAGATGGAATACACGTTGCTGCGATATGTGGTAGAAATTAAAATATATTTAAAACTAATTATTATTCTTTGTTTTGAAAGGGAAGATGAGAGGAAGGAAAAACGTGGCATGTATAGTTGCCACATTTAGTTATGTCACATTTTGTGCTGAATTTTGTTCAGCGTTACAATTTAATATACATAAGTTACTATTTGGCCCGAGACGCAGTGTTTGGGGTATATTTAATTATAAAATAGAACGGACATTTTACAAATGAATTCAATTCAATTTATTGACTTTTCTTCGTTATTCCAATATTTCAATCAGTACTGTCGAAACATTTTGAAACAGATTTGTTTCAAAACAGGGTTGCAAAATTTCTCTTACTTTTTCCTTTTCTAGCTAAATTAACATTTGACTATTATTTTATACCTATAATTAATTTTATAACATATCGTGTTTAAACAGATATCATAGCACAGATAATTATATTATAGTTAACTCAACTTTGTCCTAAAGATTTTAAAAAAAGGGATATAACTAATTTTGCCACTCTACATATGCTGAGTAGTCTGAAGAACAGACTGCTATGGAATGTGGTAGCAATATTAAATGGGCTGGCCACTGCTATGGTGCACATGGGGGCGTTTGTCATCCAGACCATCCTTGAGATATTAGGAAGATTGATATTTGGTCAAGATCAACAACCCCAGACACAGCTTGTAAATACCAGGAAATGACCACCACCTCGAGAAAGTGTTATTTGTATGAGACAAATAAAGTTGAATTATTGAATATAGCATATATGAAATATAAACAAAAACTCAAAATAACATGATAATAGTAAAGCACAATTAAGAGACAAAAGTTAGATGAATTAAAACATCTACCAATCAAAGTTCCCAATTTTGGAAACAGGCAAAATTATCTTAATAATTCAGTTATTTATAAATAATATGAATCTATTAATGTGTTTCTAATAATATAAATATACTTTCTATAAATCCATAATAAGTAATCTGTACACCATATAACATTAATCTTTGAAAAATTTCTTACAATTCAATTTACAATTATTGAAAAATTTGAAATTCGAGGAGTTACCTTAAGTTCATCTTTCTTGATTCGTGGTCACTGGAACTTCTCATTGAAATAAGTTTGGGGCCAAAATGCAGGTTATTTTTTTTTAATTTGCACAGCTTTGATCTGTATCATTTTATTTATGGACTGATGATTAGTGTTTGAAAGCCTTCTTTCGGAGTTTTGAAAGACCAGACTCGTCTGGTTTTGTTGCCCGGCATCTTCGATCCCCCGAATAAGTTCAGGTATAGATTGAAGCACCCTCGCTGCCATATGTGGCGGGCATATGTGACTTTATTAAACTGAAAGATCCTTTAAAAGAAATAAGGAAGTGTATCAAAAGGATTGGGGACAAATTCTCACAAAGTTCCCTCCCTTCTTTTAGGAGGAGGAGACAGCAGTCGTGAACCATGCCCCTTGATAGATTTTTTTGCAACTGATTCCACCGTATATTTTTAGCAGAAATTGACTCTGCCAGCATTTAAAGCAAGTTGCGGGCTCGCTGAAGGCCACCGACTAGACATCAGCTCAAGGATGGGTAAAACTTTCAACGTCAATTTTAAACTATAAGATCTGCGTTTCGCCCTGGCTTCTTGCGTGGATAACGCTCCTGATTTGGAGGATATCCCTCACCCCATATTCCGACTCCTGGTTGAGGAAAGCATAAACATTTTGCTAACCATGATCAAAAGGATATGAAAGAAGAGTCTCGAATTAAAGTTTTGAGGAATAGATAGCACGCGTGATTACATTAGAAAACCGTAAAAAGATTAGATTCTCTCAGCCAGTGTCAACGCAATTACTACTTTTGCCTTGGATGTATCCCTCCTTATTGCATCGACGTCTTCACACCTTTTTTTACGCCAGAGAACCGTGTGCCTTCAGCAACCCAGCGCAAATTGATAGAGCATCCCACTATCTCTTAAAGTGAGGATTGCTTCGTTCCCCTAGATTAACAGGCACATCACTTTTGAAACTATAATTTAAGGAGCTTTGCGCGTATGAGATGGTCTTTGAGTAGTTTGAGTATTGCGGCTTAACTCGACAAGGGAGAAGGTTGAAATCAGAGGCAACCGTTCAGACACCGCGGTACTACCGCAAAGTTGAAGGTACTGGTGTCACCTATACCGCAGTAAAATTAGTGAGGCGAAACGACGGAGTTAATTGACAGTAATAGTCATTTAATTGTAGACCTTCGTGACTCCTTGTGGCTAAAGATCCTAAGAAATAGCTGTGACCTAAATATCCCGAAACCCCTTATCAAAAATAGTGCCTTGGGAATATATGATGCATGGGTGATGGGTCACACTAACCCACACCACATTATTTGCCATCAAACCTCTCTAATGAGGTTATATGATCTCATGATTTGAGGGTAAGAACGCTAATGAGAAGGATGGAGTCAGACCAGAAATTGATTAATGGAGCAAAGCAACATACATAGATGCTTTAATTTAGAATAAACGATGAACGTTAAGAGGGTATTTAGAGGCTCGCTTTTTTTCCAGATAGTTTATGGAGATTGTGAATTTCGAGGGAGGGGTTCGGAGATAGTTAGTCGGAGTTGAGATAGTTGGGGGATACTGGGTATATTGAAGGAGAACAAGGGAAAGGCGTATGAGAGACGTAGGAGTAAAAAGAGGTAAAGTTGGTTGTTTCATAGAGGGCGGGACGCTAGCATGGAATTTATGGACACTTGACAGGATAATGGGAATTGTTAAGGTGTATATATTCATTTGCACTTCGTTTGCCGCGTAAGAGCCATTATTATTATTATTATTTTTACCGAGACACTATTAGAATATGCAAACTGTAACACATTGGCCATATTTCCACTTTTACAGCAGCAAATGCTCCGGAAGGATCAAGCATTTTGTATCCAGAGGTATTGAAAAGACCCAAACACGAGTGGCACTACTGCTCAGCGTAAATGCATCCAGCGTGGTGCTAGTTGTGTAGAGTTTTACCCTCCCAGTCAGTTACCAAAATATTCACAAGCCATAATATCAACCAGTGTAGGGAATAAAGATAAACATAGAAGCAATAGGGAGAAAAGAGGCAAAGTAACATGGATAAAATGTGGGAAGAGCATATTTAAAGTTTTATTGAGCAAATGCAAGCCTGCAACACCCTTTCTAACCTCAAAAAAATGGCAGTCGTCTGGAGCAAGCCCGGAAAGACCGCGAACAAATTAAATGCTATTCCGACCGAACGGCGTGGAAACTGCAAAGCGCTCCACTAATAAGACAACTTTGGATTTAATTTTTTGAGGCTTAAGAATGGTGGAAGGGCTTAAGCCTCCCTCATCTCATCGCAATGTCGAGCATTCTCAAGGTTATCTACCCACAGCTCCGCTTTTTATATATCTTCTCCTTTCTTTTTTACATTTTTCCATCTCTTACCTTTAATTTCGTATGTCTTTCCTCGGAACTTTTTAATATACTGGAGGCGTTTCTCCTTGACAAACGTGAGTCAATGACAACGATGTCGCTACTACAGCTGGGAGTCGCTGGTTCGAATCCTATTGGATGCAGATAATTGTTCAGCTTTCCCAAGGCGCTATTATGCCTCAAGGAACAAGCAGAAGCTGATATGGGAAAGTTCTTGTATGAAATAGGTATCTACGTTAGTTTTCGATCCCTTCTAAATCCTTTACACCAATTCAATTAACTTTTATTCTTCTCCAAATTTTAAGAGCTCTAGATTAGATAGAACGAGAGTGGTTGGAGATAAAAGTGAAATTTAAATGATGAGTAAACTAAGGAAGGCATGTTTGCTTATGTTGCAAACGAAATTCGTAAATAAAGTGAAAAATATAAGGAAGTTAACGAAAAATGAAAATAAGTGTGATAATTGTTGGGTACAGAGCCATACTAGTGTATCAGAGGTAATATATACAGGAAGAGTCACCCTATACTTTTTAGCCAGCTTGCTCTGACACCCACGCACAAACAGACATTGTCAAAAAGTGAAGATCGAGCATATATGGCTGATCTTAAGGATCAAATTGGCAAGGCTCAAATTTTTTTAAACCAATCCTAGGCTATGCGACGTCTTACAATGTCTTCTCCAAGTACTCGCTTGATATGACTTGCGATCTGGCAGCGTTTAGACCGTACTTGTAATAGTACAATAAATTAATAGGTTTCTGTTCACGAGAAAGAGTCATTTGATGGATAAGCTTTCAAACTTTAGATAACATATAAGGTGTCCGTTTAAATACTGTGTAGTGGCCTATTCATTCCTTGCCTTAGAAAAGACTACCTCACTACACATTAACTATTAGTACACTCTGTATAGAACTATAAATACTAAACTTCTAAATAAACCAATAAATGGAAATCGATATTAAATAAACTCAAAAAAAGGTTGAGCGGGAACTTCGTGTTCAAGTTAATATTTTAGGTCGAGAGGTTAAAATGAAAACAACCTATCAGGGAGGAATCTAGATTGGGTTCGAAAGGTAAGGAAGAAGAAAATTAACCTTAATCTAAGCTTTTAAGTCTTCACACACATACCTATTCATACATATATGAATATGTGAGCTTTGATGTAAACTCTTTGTTTACCAAAGTTCCGGTTGACCAAACCATGGGCCTTCTGCGGGAAATCATGCCTAGACTTAATTTGGATCTTCCCATTTCTACGAGCAAATTTATCGATCTAGTTGAATTATGTCTCTCTGACAATGTGTTTTGAGTAAATAATGAGTTTTATAGACAAATATTTGGCCTTAGCATGGGAAATAGTTTATCTCCGATATTGGCATGTCTCTTCATGGAATATTTTGAGACTGAACTCCTTCCCACAATTTCTCCCCCTAACTTTATATGGTTAAGGTACATTGACGATGTATTTTCTGTATGGCCTAATGGCCATGATTTTGATTACTTTTTTAATAATTTGAATAATTTTCATGTCTCCATCAAATTTAATTATGAATGGAAATATGATAATAGATTACCCTTTTTAGATGTCCTCATTAATAAAGATCACCATGAATTAAAACTTGACGTTTATAGAAGACCAACCCACTCGAATGCCTATATACATTATTTTTCGTTTCACGATAATACTGTTAAAAAATCGGTAATTTCTAACCTTTTCCTTAGAGCATATAAAATATGTCATCTTTCCTATCTAGATGAAGAAATTCTCATTATCAGGCCCATTTTTTCTAATTTGTATTACCGCGATTGGTTCATATCGTCTACCCATTTTGTAGCTAGGAAAACATTCTATGGTAATAAGCCTTCCCGCACTAATGACTTCAACAAATGTATAACATTGCCATTTAATAATAAATTAAATAGTTTAAAGGACATATTTGGAAAAGCGGGCATTAATCTAGCCTTTAAATATAATAATTCCTTACACCAATTGATGATTGCCAGGAAACCCAAAGAACATCATAACATAGGAGTATATGCAATACCATACAACGATTGCCATAAAGTTTATATAGGGGAAACGGGGAGAAATCTAGACAAGAGATTTTATGAACACAAAAGAGATATTAGAGTGGGCAGCCAAAGCAGTCAAACATTTTGCCATGTTAGAGACTTGAATCATTCGATCGATTTCAATAGAAGTAAAATAGTATTTAAATCGGCTAACTATGTTAAGAGAAGAATCGTAGAATCGAGCTTGATATCGTCAGTTCCTAATTTAAATCTATCTGAAGGTCAATTTTATTTTAATCCTATAATACGAAAGCAAATAAACAAAATAGTAAAATGTCAGCCCTTTAATATGTTTAGGCCTACCCCCCCCCCCCCTGATTAGCCACGTGTAGGGGATTGGGGGAAAAAAGAGGGGATCTTTCACGACCTGATACCGTGTTAGGTTTGTAAGCACTTTTCTTATATTTTCTATCCAGTGTCAGTTGAAAAAGGGTGTGAGATACACCAATACTGTTCTGAATTAAATTTTCTTCGGAGAATGTGGTTTAATTCCTCATCTTTTCTTGCGATATTGCATTAATTTTCATTATATATATATATATATATAAATACATATATATATATATATATATATATATATATATATATATATATATATATATATGACGCTAATTCGTCATTGATGACGTCGTTTTAGGCTCGTTGCCTAACTTCAGGTCTGACAAAATGAGATAATTATCAATAAAAAATCAAATATTACGTATTAACATCAAGTAAAATCAAATTAGATAGGCTGATCATTTTTTAAATGGGAGATAAGGAATTGGGATGAAAGGTGTCAGTAAACTTATGTACCGGGTTGAACTGCGAGAGACTCAACTGAATAAGTTAGGAAAGGCAAGAAGGAAGAAAACGCGTTGTGAGGTGGGGTAGTTAAATCAGGAAAAGTGGAACAGCAGTTTTGTTCCACTCTAAGATACGAATGAAAATCTCATTGTTACATTATTTAAGGATTTTATATAATCGGTTTTGTATAATCTGAGCTCTTCTAGCTGATCTTTTCTTATGGTTTAAAGGTTTGCCAGTCCTATTACTGATGCTGGATCAAGTAAAGATAGTCCATCTCATTTTACCAAGTAAAGATCATCCCTCCCAAAGTTACACTAGTAAAGCTTTTCCCTACCAATGACAAAATAAATTAAAAATACATGTTAAAAAAATTATTTAGAAAGATATTTGTTACAATTAAAAATTGTAAACTTTGTTTAACTTTAGAAATTAAATTTTAATAATTTAATTAAAATGGTATTGGCTGGTAATTGTATCGAAAAATTAATTGAAAACATTGTATTTATGTCTTTCAAGACACATAAATTCATCTAGGAATTTATGATCTTTAGTTGAAATTTCTTTAGAAATTTAGGATCATTACTTGATGGATCAAGTAAAGATGTCATAACATCGTATCCTCTCATTTTACCAAGTAAAGGCCATCCCTCCCCATTTAGTCAGGTAAAGTTAACCCTTCCTTGTTTTCTTGAGATATACCAGGCAACAATACAAGTTCCCTGAGGGTATTGAGCCAATTGATAAATTCTTGGTTAAAATGATTTTAAATTGAATATCGGTGATTTATTGCTTGTAAAGCTTTAGTAATTGTTTGCGGTAGGAACGGTTATGCGATCCTTTATAAAGTAAAGATATATAGAGTGAGTCTTTGCTGACGGTTCTAATTGTTAACTTGGGCTTATATTGTTGGTGTAAGAATTTGTCGTATAAATTACTGAAATTGATTATTTTTGAAAAAATATAATAAAATTTAAATTCTCTATGGAGCGAAGAGTAGATTGAAGATAAATGATAATCAAGGTGAAGTAGTGTTCTTATAATATTGATTTTGAAGTGTTGGTTACAGAAGCTGAAATAATAATGTCCTCTGCCAGTAAAAGTTGGGTTTCGTTATACATAGGTCTTCATTTTGTTGCCAGACTTATCTCTCAGTAAGTCCAAAAATAATAGGAGATTAGTTTCTTCGAATTCAACTATGTATTTGATGTTTGTGTGCAGTGCGTTGATATATTCTAAAAAGCTGGTTCCTTGTTCTTTATTAAGAAATATGCGACACAGTCATCTACAAAACGGCAATGATAAAATTGAACAAAACATATAACTTAATATGTTATATTTGAATTTTTATTGATAATGATCTCACTTTATCACACATGAAGATAGGCATGAAGCTTGAAACGACGTAATTAAATAATTAGTATAATGAATACTACCTTTTTTCTGGTCCTTGGATTCATCCTTAAAATAAAATTATCTTTCGCTAGAAGAAACTACTTCCAATATACCGAAGTTTTCGCCAAATGCGGGTCTCACGCAGCGAGGGGGGGGAGGTTGTCTGTACTCCACCCTCTACTCGACTTTAGCTAAATAATCAATTGTCCTTGGAGGAATGCACCAATGCAAGCTCGTAAGACAGCGGCAGAAATCGAAAGATTGAACGCTATGAGGCACAATGGAAGATTCGAACAAATCAAGAGAAATTCAAAGTAGTACAAATTGGCAGGAGACTACTCTAAGATGGAAGGGTGAGAAATAGACGATATCGCAAACCACAGAGTGCATTGTACTCGGAACGAAGATTACTTCATCTGGGTACAGGAAGCAAGTCGTAGATATAATTTCTAAAGCTTCGACCGCAGTCAGCACTCTTTATATGTTTAGAAATCTAGGTGAAATCAACAAGAAAAAGATCTACAACGCAATTGCAAATCTACATTGCTGCCCTCCGCTTCTGCCCTCTCTTATGTCTCGAAGAAACAAAAGAGGAAACTACAGACTATGCAGAATAAATACATGTACCTAATTACGGGTACACGCAGATGAGAAAGAAGACGCCAAGAAGAGATGCATAGGCAGGCGGGGATAACTGCCATTAGCATTATCATCGAAGAAAGGACAATGGAAATGCAAGAACTGGTTAATCAAGAATTGAATGACGAAATCACCAAAAATGATAACCGAACAATAGAGCTAGATGTCGTGCCAGATTTTCAAGCCCCGCTAGCCAACAGTCGGAGGGGAAGAAGTGCAGTTCTTTGCGTCAAAAAGTGTTATTTACCAACTAATAAGACAACAAAACGAAAATAGACAATAACTGTAACCTAATCATCGATTACAGCTAATAACTACCAATCATGACTTATTTCAACCAAAAGAGACAAGAAGAAATAAGACTGGAAAAAAGAATACACAAAAGACTCAAACCTCACAGACTATAAAATAAACAGAAATAAAGAAAAGTTAAGCACTAAATTATAAATTTTGAATAAAAACAACAACAAATGCACATTTTAACCTAAAAGGTATTTTAAGGTTTTGAAGACAAATGGCTTGAATACCAGTATAATAAAAGTATAATTACAACAATCACATAACTCAAAATACAATAAAAAAAATGAAAGCAATAAGCCTGACCACCAGGCATCTAGCATCTTATTGCAACTCTCCCACACTAATTTCTCTCTTCACCAATATTACTTCTTTTATCTACCCACACACCCTGTTGTCCCCTAAAACACATATACACACTTAAACCTTAATTTTAAGTGTAACTTCCAATATATGCAGGTATACCTATATATATGTTTTTGTATGTTTATGCTTCTAGCAGGAAAATGAGAGGAAGCAGTGAATAGAACATATATTAGCCCAAATTTCGGGCCTTTTCTCATCTTCTGGGTTTGAACAATAAAAATATGTATATATATATAAAATAAAATAATTCCACAATAAAGAGAACGATGATACGATTTAAGGGCTAAAGGTAATAATGCCAGGAATAATGTAGATAAGGTAAAAATACAAAGAATGCCCCCAAAAAATACCCAGGGAAAATTCAAAACGAAGGACAAATTTCAATAGTTTCTGTACAAATTAAAAATACCAAATAAATTCAAATCACATTAATAGGGAAGAAGTGGAAGAAAAGTTAGACGCAATAAATACAATATTAAATATTAACTGCTTTTGAGATATCAGGGAGCAGACTGAATAAAATTTCCTAGAAAAGCTTTTATTTGTGTTAGTTGTTTTTTTATTTTATGTAATTGGGGAGTAGAGAAAAAAGATATCGTGTTAGTTATTTGGATTTTTAGAGGTACTCAGTTAATGTAAAGTCGTCGTTGTAGAGCATCGGTTGCGTCTTCAATTACCCCGTCTCCTATGCTTATGTTTGTGCCGGATATGATTAACGAGACCCAGTCTTTTAGGGAGAAGGTTCAGTCCTGGAAAAAAAGGGCCCGAAAGAAAACAGAGACGAATGCCAGTCGCTGAGGAATTTGTTTTGGGTGATCCTTGCTGCGCGACGACCATGCGTGCGCACTTGGCCAGTAACGTTTCCACTGCGGATCAAAACATTGAGACATGTGGTTTCGGCGAAGCTGGTTGTATCTGGCTGCCGGGTTCCTGGTCTATCAAGGCCTGCCTTTGTCGGGCCTAACCGCTGGGCGCTGCTCTCTTAAACCCGGAGCCAGACATAGGAATCTTATATGTCGCATGTCTGCTTGGTCGGACGTTGGGGTCTTGCTGTTGGTTAGGTTTAGTATGGAACCTCATCCACCACCTTACCGGCTTGGGGGACCCTGTCAGGAGTTTGAAACTCCCCACAGCATCGCTCTTGGAATCATTGGAACACTCATGATCTTCCCTGGTATATGATAATGATATTGTCCTGTTTGCCCTTTCTTCACAAGCCCTGCAAAGAATAATAATTATAGTGATGCTGTCTTTGGAGAAATGTGGCATGGTGTTCGGGTATAACCACAATGAAATATAATAGTGTAAATCTCTCGTCTGATACCAGAGACAACACTGCTATCGTGAAAAATAAGAAGCTGTTCCTCTTTCAATTTCACGGGCATTTTACAAGTTCGGGAAGCTTATACTATAACAAACATGATCAGCGCCTTCGCCAATCCTCCTTACTAATATTTATAGGACTACAATGTGGAAGTAGAGTCCTTATTTAACGGAGGCTGATTGTGCATAAATTAATGGAGACTCAATTATGAGTAGGTTAGATATAGGTTTTGAGGAAAATAATATTTTAAATTGATTATAATGTATAGGAATTTTACACGAATAAAAATGAGATCGGATAACAGATTTTTCCTTTTCAGATAAATCCATTCCTATTCTCTAGGTAACCCCATGGGAAACATCACTGCAAACCTTGAGAATGTGTTACGAACATCCAATGTACGTTCTCAAAGAACATTCAACACAAGTTAATTTGTGTACTACTCCGGAAAACATCATGTCAAAGCTGGGGTCTTTTACAGTGTTAGATTCAAATTTGGCTAGAACCTTTTCAAAATTTCCAACAATCCCCTTTTCAAAGCACTAGTCTGGTATCCCCAAAAGGGAAAGGAGATATATAATTTATTGCAGGGAACATCTAAATATTTTATTGTGTTAAAAATATTATTTAAAAAATCCATAATGCAACGTAGGAAAGTATTCAACAGGTAGTTAATTAACTTTAAATACAATGAAAGTGTTTCCATTTCCAAATGGACCAGGGTCCAGTTAAAACAGATATTAAAGGCTCGGTGGATCAAGGATTTACAAACATGGCAAAAGAAATGATAGGTTGATAAGAGTTTAGGAAGTTTTTTTAAAGTTCAGATTGAGCAGAGTTATGGATAATGTGAAAGTGTCATCGATGTATCGTTTATATAATTTAGGCTTAAATTTTGGGGGACAATCAATTAAATGTTGTTTCCAAATGGCACATGGAAATGTTGGTAAAGGTCGGCCAAAGGGACTAACAAGCCCATAGCCATACCATCAACTCTTTTGTATACTTTTTATTAAATTTGAAAATAATCATAACAGCTAATTCTATAAGTGCTTTTTTTAGACACTACACCTCCTTCTGCAGCTCTAATCCCTCTTTTATTAGTTCTTCCCCCTCTATTATTAGTCTCCCCCCCCTCTTTCTATAGTCCCTACCCCTTCTCCCGAAAGTCCTACCCCTCCTTCCGTCCTCCACCTTTAACCCACCACCCGTACTCCGGCTTTCGCGGCACTATCCTTTGCTCTCACTCCTAGGATTGCCCACACGACTTCTCCTATTGCCTGCAACTCTCATTTGACATTGCTCCTCTTCCTTTACCACCTAAGGGGTTACCCGCCAAATAATTGACAACTTGATTTACACTAATAAAACACCTGAAAAAGATAACAACACACACCACTCTCGACTCTCCCACCCACACAGACGGTAGAGAACGCCTCATCTGAAAAGCGTAAGACCACGAAGCCCAAACCCGCTGAATGTGAACTCTGTTCTGGTTCTAAGAGGCGCAGTGCACCACAGTTTACATCTAACACACATACTAGACTAGAAAACCTAACCAAGATGACATAAACGTAACAGTAGGGGATACAACTAAAAACACTACGCGTCATATACACCTACGTGCCAGGTACAGCTGTAGCCACACATTCACATACAAAAAATAACAGCAACATGAACGACGTATCCAAAGAACGAGCGTCTCTCTGCCTCCCATTCCAACCAATAACAATAACAAACACCTCCCACCGGTATCGAACCACCTACACATTAACTCTCCCTATCTCCTCTTAAGTTTTTTCCCATCCCTTTTTATCTATGATTACTTGTTCTTCTGTGGCACTCATAGGAGGCTCGACAATAAGCCCTCTCTGATTTTTCTCTACGCATTTTGAATGATTGATTAATTGATTGACTGATCGAAAAGGAGGGAAGGTAAATAGAAGGCAGGTTATGATATAATGCGGTTGATAATAAACCTACGTGTGGTGGGCAAGCTGGTTTCTTGCTTGAGCTGGATGTTTACTTTGGGACTTTGCTTCCATTTTGTGATGGCTTCAGTCATGCACAGTCGTCATCGATCGCTCTCCTGGAGAATGATGGTTGTTTTGCTATTTAACTTTTCTCGGGTATGGGTCGTCCGATGCTTCGCAGTGCGGCGTTTTATAGCTCTGTTTTGTAGCTCGATCAGAACATTCGGAAAATCCGCTCATGCATAAGCTAGATCTGTTGATTTGACGTAAAAGTCAGTTTAAAAACATGTCTGCTGAGAATAGAGAGGGCATCCTTGGCTGACTTTGATTTTGATTGTAGTTCAGAACTTTCTCAATGGATAAAGCGACAAGAGCCCAGAAAATTTCAAAGAAAACGCCTATTATCCGACAAGATTCATTGGGTTATTATTTCCCATGGACCGTCCGTTGTTATACATAACCAAACAGATCCTTGGTGATGGAGACAATATACGGCGTCCCAATTGTTGCTCTATCCGCCTAACCGACACCCCCTCAGGATTCGCCACAATTTCCCACACGCCGGAAGCTGTAGCGTTTTTTTCGGAAGAAAGCAAAGAAACTGTCAAAAAATCGACTATAAGTCTCCATACCCCACGAAATTATTGTCCCAAAACCATCCTACTACAACTGCTTGGCCATTCTTTCCCGACAATTCTTGCGAGGAAATCAAGGTTGAGCTAACTAAAAAACTTAAACCAGTAAAAAGTTTTGTAAAGATGTAAAACGTAGTCAACGTGATATTTTCAAGGATCAAGATGGCTCAAAAGGCAAAAAACTTGAAGGTCTACTTCATTTACATGAGGATAGCAGCAGGTTAATAGAAGCAGAAGAGTTTATTCGGTCTAAAATGCTGCTACATGTGCTAAACCGTTGAGTCCCCCGCAAAAGAGTGCCAGGCCAATGAAATGGTCTGCTCTATCTGCGCGAATTTTGGGCTTGGCTAGAAAGACTGCAAGAACGAGAAGCAAAAGTGCGTCAACTGCGGAGGGGACTATACGACCTTTGCACTGAGGTGTCCTATACGCAGAGAAGCACTCAAGAAAAAAAAATCCAACAAGAAAAAGAAAAAAAAACATACGTTGAAACCACAGCTATAAAAACCACTCTGATACAACGGACAACACCCCCAATCTAATAATGCTAAAATAGAAGAAAGAGCTGATAATCATGATTATTATCACCAAGAGGCAATCCGGCCACCACAGGAACCTTCAATGAGGTACTTAATAAATTCTTGCAGAAAAATGGCCTGAATAAGAAATAATGATTTTCCCCAAACACAACATCATAAGAAATACTGAGAATCAGCTTAATTGACGACGAACCCGAAGAAATGGTAAATATGAAGGGATAGGAAGAAATAAAGAGCAAAATCCGGCCCAAAACTATAAAAAAAGTCTGACTTCTCCTCACGCTCTCCGCAAGAAAGAAACGACACAGGCGAAAAAATAGCACCAAAATGCACCAACAGAAAATATCCCGAGAGCAACCAGATTCTTGATAAAGGCTACCTCGTAGACGGCAAAAACATTGGCATTAAATTCTTTTCCTTCCCATTATGCAAACCACCAAAAGATAACGAACAAAAATTACTCCAATAACTACACAACATAAAATATTAGTGGACGTAGGAAGGACCAGACACCTAAGAGGAAGTGGAGGGAATGCTGCTGGAAATATGATCTTCATCTCGCCATCCAGTATTCACATAGTCATCCTACGAGCTTTGTAAGTTTTATAGCGAACAAAAGACATCGTAGATTGACAAATGAAATCTTATGGGCAATGAGTGATAACAACTAAGAAACGGGTAAAAAATATAATAATCAAATGAGTGGAATAGTGAAAAATAGTTAAAATGGTTGTAAAAGGTTAATAACCCACATAAACACAATACAATATTAATTGAAAGTTAGAAAAATAACGCCACCTTTGTTAACCCATTAAACATTGGTTTCTTGTTCATTGTAAAATTCCCCACTCCTGACCTCATGCCCTTCGGTGTAGTATTTTAAATTTACTTGTTCAAATGATATTTGGGAACGTACATTGGATGTACGGAACGCCTTCTCACCGGGAGTCAGTTACAGGACAGAAATTGAAAGGGAATTTTGGAAACTTTAGATATCAAATAGGATTCTGACTTTTTAATGTTTAGTGGCCTAGGTTTTCCTAGCCCTCGCTTGAAATTTCCTAGTGACCTAAAACTACCCAAGTTCTAGGTCACTGTGCACATTAAGCAAGGCCTAGGAAAGACCTGACCAATGCACATTAATTAGTTTACACCTTATATAAATCTAGAAAATAAATATACTTTTAAGGAAATTTAACCTTACACAGGTTAAATTTCTCACGTCAAACCTAACAAATTTATCTCATTACATGAAAATCGTCAATGAGCACCTTCCTTCTTCAGAGACCAGTTTTTTGCATGGCCCATATTTCATGATAATATCATTCCAAATAACGGCCATTGTTATTACAATGCCACTTCCGCGACTCTACACCTAACTACCTGTTGTATAATATCCTATGCCGAGACCAATAAGAAAACAGAAATTCGTTAAAAATACATAATTGCACTAGACAACAAACTTCAGTGTCAAGAAAAAAACAGATCTCATGTGTATTTTTTATTATGAAGTTGAATGTACTGAATTCTAATTTGCTAAAAAAAAAAATTCCATCACGTAACATTTCCTTGTAAATTGGTGATTTAATAATTATGCAATTGAATTCGATTTCGACGATACCATAAATGTATTTCGCTCCAAAAGTCAGATTAAATCTTTGCATTGTAATAAATTCATGAATATATAATGAATCAGTATGTTTGTTAGCATTATATAGTGTATTAACCTACATTTGAGTATTTACTTCTTCGTTTGTAAGATGTCTTAGGTGTGTCACGCTTCAGGTTCCAGCAGAAGTAAGCCAGCATAGCGGGCTCCGTGTTTTCTTATACCTGTTTTCCATTTACGCTATATTTTGAGAAAACCTCTCTCCAAGTTCATCACTCTCATCTGCTGCATACTCTGGAGGGAAGGACAGATGAGAATGAAGAAAGTGTATCTTCAGTGACATATTGCAACCGAGATCTTGGTAGCAGTTGATTATGCTTTCAAGTATACGCTCTTGATGGGTCTCTTGGTGCTTTTCCAGAAAGCCTTTGCATAAATCTTTGAATGAATGACAGGCCGCTAACTCAGTTTCATTAATTTCCGCCGCGGATTACTGATCAGCTATAAGTTGATGAATCTGAGGGCCAACGAATATGCCTTCTTTAATCCTGGCAAAACTTATTTTAGGGAAAATCACTTTGAGGTGCTGGAATCATGGCTTGTTATGTTGTAGTGTTTCGGTCATTTGTTACATTATATCTGGATTTGTATGCAGTGGTGGAAAAATGATTTTCTCCTTCTTAATTAGTGGCTCATGAATTACTGTATGGCCTTCAGGCGTCATAGATTCCTGAGGTAACCATTCTCAGTGCGCATAAATTTCTGATCTGGCCCTACTGTCCAAATGAAGCACATAAACTTGATGAATCGAGTTTGTAGCCCATTAAGTAGGGCTACTACTTTCAAGTCCGCACAAATTAGCTACCCATGCTGCCTGTAACTTATGCAGTCTAGAATAAAAGCAAGGTTCTCATATGTCTCTCTTAAAATGACTGAAAGAGGAACTGGATCTGAAGGCCAATATGTTGTTCCCAATGTACCCAGAACCACTTTCGTGCTGTAAAGGGATGCATATATAAAGAGCGTTCATTCATTTATTTCATAGGTCAGACCAAGGCAATGAATATGCCTCTAATATAGTTACAATAAGTCAAGTTGTTTTCAAAATTTAAGAATTGCTGTAGAGCTGCAGAACGCTTCCTATATACCTTAATTTGAGCATGTTCATTCAACAGGTTTCATTTTTGCAAACGTGAGGTTAGAAGTTCACATTGTTGCTTAGTAAGTGTTAGATCACGAACTAGATCATTGAATTCATGTTGGTTGATGAGGTGTGGTTTCTTGTCATATTCAAGCTGTGCCAAATATGGTATATCTTCAGATTCTAAATCGTCTGATTTGCTCATGTCATCACTTGGTAGTTCTGAAGGCGGCTGTGGTACAGGCATAGCACTTGACTGTCAAACTGGGCGAATAACAGACTGAAAATCTGGATACATGATAGATTTCTTTACTTTTCTGTTGCGACTTGCAATGCAATATAAAATCAGACTAAAAATGGATATTACTCGCTGTGATCATTTGCAGAAATAGTGTAAGTACAATATAGTATGTATTTTGCTCTTTTTAATTGATACAACTCTTGAAAATATATTAAAGACCAAGAAAGAAAACACATTGAATACCCACCTTTAATATGTGTTAGGTATACGTGGTAATCTGTTGAATGGTGCTTTGGATCCCTCCAGACTATTGGTACGCCGAAAATGAGGCCAGGCCCTTTGCCTTTCACCCAGGCAGAAAGGGAACTTTCACACCTGACAAAACATATGTGAGGTGCCCAGTGTTTGTCCTGGTCGCCCAATTTACATCCAAATTGCAGCATATAAAGTTTCTTCACATGCTTCTCCAACTGTTTTTTGTATTGCCTCAATGTAACTGATCCACATTGTCGTAGAATTGCTCATAGTCCGGTCCAATAATTATTCTAGTCCTTGATCTGGACACACCGCTTTGTTCAAGTCGATGGTATTGAGACCCTATGACTCAATCTACGATCATTATATATATATATATATATATATATATATATAGGCTTAAATTCCTACTGAACGTGCGAAGGCTGGTTAGATGCGGGTTGTGCCACGCCAGGATTCTCACTATAAAAGTTCCACTTGTTACTGGGGGGAGGTTTGTGATTGTTGAATTCTAAGAGTGCATAATACAGGTTGAATAAATTAGCCAAAGGGATTCTTAATTAAAGTCTTGCCAAGGGTACGTCAAAAAGGAGGAGCCACCAAATAAACACACGTACAAAAATAAACTTTACTTTACAAAAAAATAATAATTAGTAGCAATAGTTAAACGGGAATTTAGGTAAATAAGGATTAAATATTAAACACGGATTAGTCTGAGGTGACAGCAATTATAAATAATAATATCAGGGAATGACTCACTTGAATCTCCTTAAAAAAAAGGAGGATAACACTGATGTTAAACACCTAGATTTATAATGACTCAATGGGACTATCAATCACTGTTAATTAAATAGATAATTTCAGAATAGAGAGACACTGGGTTAACAGATTACCATTAATTGTGATGGATTGTAGAGACGACTACTCAGGTCCAGACGGAGTGGTTCGGGTGGCGTTAACACGAGTTCTCAGGGAGAGGGGGAATAAGACGACGGGTTTGAGGCTACTGACTGAGTTACTTCCAGTAACTATTTGGATGTTCCTTTTTCTTTCTCAAGTTACGTTGAGCAACAGAGCGTATTATTTTAGTCACAGACTTTGCGGAGCGAGATTTGCCTCAGGAACTCTTTGAGACAGTGACTAGGTTGACTCAGCAGGCACGCGTTGGCAGTTGATACGTTACGGCAACAGAACCTGCTCAACGTGAGGATTACGCGAGTAGGCCTGGAACACTTCTGCTGAGTAATGAACGGCGTTGCGATTTATACCGCAGACTGTGTGAAATCGAGAGAGAGATTCCCTATACGACAATTCGTTTATCGCGGTGCCTTCTGGACAATCTCCTTGGTATCATAGAGAAGGCAAATATAATTTAGGCTTCTCTGTGAGATAGGCCTTCGGTCAGACTTCCTGTCGCTTGTTGGGGGAGGGTTGGTGCTGATAACGTTTAGGTCAGGGAGAAGGTGGAGGAGAGCGGTAGAATGTCAGGGGAGGGGGGAGGGGGGAGGAGACGAAGCTCAACTCAGACGACAAATCTCTTTCGTTCCCACGATCGCCTGGTGGCATGTGAGTGTGTAAGTTCCATACCCTCACACACATATATAACAGGTCCTGTTTGGTAAATTTTTGCATTCGCTCTCCTGTAAAGAAAGAAGAAACTGTAGTATGTTTAAAATGAGAGAAATTTTAACAGCAACAAATATTAAATACAAAAGTATAAATATTAAGCATTTATATTCAGTTACAAAATTATCAAGCTTTACGTAAGAATTACCACGGATTTAGACCCATAAAATTAAAAATATATTGCGTATATTTTCCTAAATTTCATAGATCAGGTTGAAAAATACTTTAGAAATACCCCAGTAAAATCAGTTTATAACTTTTAGACTTGTCAGTTTTGTCCCAATCCTGTTTGCATTCAATACCTACAGAAACATCAGTGTATTTAAGTAACGTAAGAAATATGTCAATTTACAAGAAACTGAAGGGTCGCAAGAAGAGATGGGTGTTATATTCGAGATTTACGCAAAATATACCCATAGAAAAGTTATTCTCATTTTCGTTTTTGTTATTGTTGTAGTGCTATTAATGATTCTCCTCAAGATGACAACACCGGATGTTTATAGGGCTCAAAATTCTTTCTCTACTTCAGACGAAGATTTCATTTAACCAAATCTCATCAGTATGACTCAGACGTTATGTTCGACAATAATAAATTAAAAATGAACCAGAATTTTAATTTCAATATTACTTTTCTCCCAAGATGACCAAATTCAGTCGTAAAATTTGGCTCGTAAAAATTACTCTCCGATAATTTTTTTCCGGGAGAAAGAAAGCAGACGAATCTTTCTCTCACCCTCATAACATCCAAAGGGCCATCGGGTACATAAAACTGAAAATCTAATTTCAACTTGAGCCTAAAGTGCATTCGAGGATCTCAAAATTTGCTGCAAAGAATGAGAAAATATTCAACGTAAATCGAACGTAATCATAATGAAAATGGGAGCAAATATATACATACGAATAAAATCTTGAATTTAAATATAAAAATAATTTATTTAGTAAGCAGAATATATAAGAAGATAAAGTAACCAATGAATAAATTTCATTCACTAAAGAAAGAATATACTCGAGGTGACCCACCGTGAAGGAAGAAGTAAGACAAATTGAAATAATGTGAAGACTGAAAAGTGTAATGGGTACATACACTAAGCAGCCAAGTTAGCCCTGAACTCAGTAACAAGTGTGCACAAAACACACATTTACACAAAAGTTATGCAAATATAAACATGCTTTCATCGGTAGTGGTAAAAGTGCTACTTGGTCTCATGAGAAAGGGGTTGAGGGCAGGCAGAAGAAAAATATTACGAATCAACCCGTGAAGATTGTTCAGTGAGTAAAGATAAACTAAGCCGATGGCAGCAAAATGTAGACAAACATATTAAGGATTAAGGATAAATAATGGAACAAAAGTATTCTTAATACTTGACAAGAACACCCTTCAAATCAACATAATTATTATGTGGTCAAATGATATAAATAATATAAATGGCGCCAACGATATACATAAGAATAAACCTTGAATTTAAATATGGAATTAATTATTTATTTACACTATTATGTAAGCTCGTTACCAAGACAACCATTAACTACATACGAGCCTCAAATATTTTATATTTTAATACTTCGAACCTTTTGTCTTGCGTCAACAAAATGTACTGTATAGATGTACATATATAAGGAGAGCGCAGCAACATATATACATCCTCGGCCTAATTCTACAATCACAATTTTACATCAAAACAAACACATTCACATCTTTATGCACTTTTAAAGGAGAAATGTTTATTTCTTACTATTTTGTAAAGAAAAACATTCAACTCAAAATGATCAGGTTAAAGACAAAATCGTCGCTCCAGGCTATCATACATACTTGCACATACAAGCTTGCATTCATTCACCTGATTGCAGAATCCTTTCGCCAGTGAACTTCCAATCATGTAGCTATAATGTTTGCAAGCAACATGTAATCGCACGCATATTAGTAACGCACAGACACTACAATATTTTCCACCTAATTCGCGTGTGCGTCCGGGCGATAAATATGAGGCGGAAACATTGAGCCGTTCTCATTCTCCACGCAGGATGAAGGGAGCACTTGCGAAACATAAAGATGGAACCCTTGCCAAAAATATAGATGGAGCACTTGCCAAACATAAAGAGATAGACACTCAAACCATTGGTCAAATGATCCCACTCCGTTATCTTCAATTTGATAGAATTGGAATAACTTTGAAAATTCTAAATTAACAACTTCAAATTCTTCAGAAAATTTACTTTCAATCAATTATATACGCCTGTCTGAATTCTCTGTTGATATTTTTCCTGCGCGAAACACATAAGGTTTCGAGTTATTAGCAGTTGAATGTAGTTTTTTTCCGGGCCACTAATCTATTATTAGCACGCTGCTAGCCCTGTCTGTATGACGTCACAAGCCACGAAGAAAGTGAGAAAGTGTGTGCAAAGATTCAATAAATACCCATTCCCCACGATGATGACTAGCCTTACCTTTAGGTAAGAAGCTAAATTTAACTATGTAGAATGCGACGTGTAGTAGTTATTTAAACAGATCTATTTCTGGTAATTCTACAGATTAACGGCTAATATTCACTTAAAAACCCAATTACTATTTAATCACAAAGATAAGCTATTTTGAACTGAAACCTAAGAATTTAATTTATGCTTAATCAGGTTCGCTATAATACACTTCTAATTTGGTTCCTTTCTGGCGAGAAAAACGGCACGCAAAACATAGCTGAACTTACTAAAAATAAACTAAACGAAACCGCAATAGCCTATACATAAATGAAAGAAAAAAAATCAACCGACGCTTCATTATTTTTAGGTTCACAACAATCATTGACAAGATAAATAAATAAAAATTTCCGCGTCATAATAGAAATATTTATAACAAAGCGCCTTTAATTGTGATAGAATTGTTTATATATAGAATTACCCAATCCTTCTTTCTTATGCTCATATATTCTATCACTTGCCGGACGGTTATGTGCAACGTAAAACACCAGCGTAATTAATTTTCTAGGTTATATTTATTTGTTTAGGATCGTGCTTACACCAAAATATCTCAAACTTTTATGCTATATATCAAAAGGGTTGACTGTGGTGCAATCAGAGATCCACCATACTTCCATACAATTATCATAGAGGCGTCTAGTTTGATAGCAATTTTCCCCCAGAGTTCATCGCAGAATTATACAATACCACCCCTGTACTGCAAAGGAAAATGTGCTCAAAATTTCCGACTGAAACAGCTATTTTTGATGTTGTTTTATTTAAGCATTGGATACAGTCAATTGCTTAGCGATGATAGAAGCCTCCCACAGGCAGGTGCAATCCAGAGTTAAGGTGACTTACCGTTGCTATAATAAACATGTAAATCGATAAAAAAGACAATAAAACAAGAATATCAATAGGATAAAGTGCAAAATAAGCCACCTTGATGAGGCTTTTTAGTTTATTTAATTTGCTATTTTTACAATATTATGGAACAGTTTGTTCATATGCAGCTGTCTCTTATTTAAAATCTATGTTTCATTAAAATTTCTGATTCAAATTTCTACTTTAAATACCCGGCACGGAGGTTTAATTAGCTGATTGAGCTTGCTTGGTAAAATCATTTGAAAGTCTGAGATTCCTGTGCTTGCTGAGTTTCCAGATTACACCATCCAGCAGGTAGTACTTGAAACACAATCAATTCTAACATTTTTGCTCTTTTATTTGGGAAGTTCAATAACTCACACTATCCTAGAAGTTTCATTCTAGCTGTGACTAAGTTGTGTAATGATCTTACAAGTCAAGTTGTTAAATTGGTTGAACTTCAAGTGTTCACATCGGGGACTAATAAAAATGGTGCCAACGATATACATAAGAATAAACCTTGAATTTAAATATAAAATTAATTATTTCTTTACACTGTTATTTAAGCTCGTTACTAAGACAACCATTAACTACATAAGAGCCTTCAAGTGTTAACATCAGGGACTAATTCTTGCTTATGAAAAACCAACAAGCGATTCCAAAGAAGGGGTTTTTAACTTGTGTGTTCATTGGTTTTCATTCTTTTGCTTGAAGAATTTCATTTTTAGTTTGGAATTGTCTTCTTTACTTGTCCCCTAATGGTTTTATTCTTCTGATTTCTCGAATTAAGCTGCAGCTTAAATACTAATAAAAATAGTAATAATATATGGCCTAGCCCAGTGCAAACAGCGCTTCAGATAACAACGAAGTTAAGCCGAAGTTAATTTGCCAGATTCAGGTCCACTTCACTGTGGTTGATATAAGCTGGTGATATCCTTGGTTAAGGTTCCATGTTAAACTTTAAGTTTGTCTGAAAAATAAAATTTACCTTATATCGTTGCAGATCGGTAGTAAAACGCCTACCTAATTGTGCCACCTTCCTCTGTCTCAGGCCGTCTTTCTCTGCTCCAATCGCCATCTCTCCATCCAGTAAAGCACTACTCCACTCACCGCCTCTAGTACAGTTCGAAGGTTTAGCATATATGCGATTTAAAGTATCTTTTTTCTCTGTAAGAACTAGTTCGTGGATTCTTCGAATTCGCTGTTCTGGCCCTCGAAGTGGAGAGACCTGTATTGATCCTTTACATCCACGATTTTGCTCATTTCTCCTATTTTAATTGAACATATTTTTCCTGCTCTAGCTGTTCCTTTCTCTCTCATTTTATGTCCTACATAATGCCAACATGAGTAAAAAAAAAGAAGTTAACTCCTTTGAAAACGACCTAATACTACCGCTCCACTAACACCAATTCAAAACATTTCAAGATTTCGCTTTGAATCGAAACCCAAATAACCACTCTTTTATATGTTTCGCATGACGACCAAAAGCTGTCTTTTCCAAACTATCTTTAGCAATACTCTCTCTTTAGAGAAAGTTTCCTAAAAGTCTCAGGCAGCTACTTTCATAGAGAATTTCCCAATTATGCAATAAATAAGAAATTAAAAATGACTTGAGGAATTGATTTCCTATAAAAAGAAATTGTTCGAACGCACAAATGTAAATTCAGTTTAGGTCTCTTGGCAACGACGAATTTGCTTATAGGGTTTTCATTGTAAAATATAATGGCAAGAGACTAGTTTAATATGATAAGCAAAAACAAAGTTCATCCTCAAAAGAAATTCACGTTAGGATTAGTATATTGCTGATCCATGAGAGAAAATTATCAATTAAAGTAAGTGTGTAAATTAAACGAAATTCTATGTTTTTCGTAGTTCTATTCTTTCCCAGGAAAAAAGAAAGAAATTAAGTTAAATGACATGTATCATTGTCTTTCATTCCTTTTTATCATTATAACAATTAAACTGTAAAACAATAAAAAGAAACGGAAGTGAGAATAACCTTTTCCGAGGTTTTTTGTCTAAATCACGAATATAACACCTCTCTCTTTTTGCGACTCTCCAGTTTGTCGTAAATTACCATTTACTTACGTTAAATAGACTAATGGTCCCGTAGGGATTGAAAGCAAACAGGATTGGGACGAAACCTATAACTCTAAAAGTTATAAACAGATATTGATATAATTTGAATGGGGTGTTCCTAAAATATTTTCAACCAAACTTATGAATTTATAAAAGGATACTCAGTCTTCTTTTAGTTATATGGGTCCAAATCCATGGTTTCTCACGTAATGGTTGGTAATTTTGTAACTTACTATAAATCCTCCCTATTTTTACTTTTGCATTTAATATTTGTTGCTGTTATAATATATATTATTTTTTACATACCGCAAGGTTGTTCTTTGCAGGAGACAGAGCTAAAATTCCTAGAAAATGCAAATATTCTCCTGACAGTTTCTGTTATACAGGGTGTTTCAAAGAATTTGATATCATTTGAGATATAAATATCACAAAAACTACATATTCAAGGCAAATGAAACTAAACAGGCTTAATGTTAAGCAACATAGGATTTACTCCTCAAAGTTTGAATGAGAAAATCACAGGTATGTGGATTCCATGAACGATTTCACAAATGTTTAATATACGCACCATCTGAGACACGGCACACGTCAAGTAGGTAGTCCAGCTTCTCCCAAACACGCTGCAGTATATCTTTGGTAACAATCTCCAGTGTGATAGTGATTTAGTTCTTGAGTTCCTCTGGGTTTCCAGGAAGAGGGGGGACATAGACTAGTCCCTTCACATAACCCTAGAGAAAAGAAATCGGAAGGTGTCAGGTCAGATGAACGTTGCGGCCACTTCAACAGCACATTTTCTTCATCACTAGCACGCTCGATCCATCTCCCTTGCAGATTGCCATTATGAAAAGCCCGCACAGCGAGCTTCCAGTGAGATGGAGCCCCGTCCTGTTAAAAAATTAAGTCTTCTTGATCATTTGCACTGAGCTCATCCATTAGCCAGCTCTGAAGCATTTGCAGATAAACATGGCCGGTCACATTTCCCTCAAAGAAAAATGGGCCATAAAGATGGTTCTTGTAGATGGCGCAAAAACACATTCACTTTTGGTGAGTCCCTCACGTGTTTAACTGTGGCATGGGGATTTTCCTCGCTCCAAATTCGAACATTATGCTTATTCACCTTGCCATTTGTATGAAATTTGGCCTCATCACTGAAACAAGACGTTCCTTGAACTCGTCTTCTTCAAGTTTCTCTTGCATATTAATAATAAAGAATTGTTTGTTTGCGCTTTCGCTTGTCATCTGCCGTTATGGCCTGAACTGGCTGCAGCTTGTAGGGTTTCATTAGCAAGCGTTTCCTCAGGATGTACCAAACTGTCGCTGGAGGAATCTGGGTTCCCAGACTTGTTCTTCTTATGGACTTCTTGGGGCTCTGTAAAAGTTTTAGGCGAACCCGCTCCACCGTCTTTATTGATGTTATTTGTCGTCCAGATCCTTTTTTCTCTGCACAAACAGCCTTTCTCTTTGAATTTTTGTGCCATGTCTAAATCTGCATTGCCGTTGGTGACTGTTTAGAGAACTCTCTCACAAATGCACGCTGCACAGTCTTTTTCGATTGTGTTCGAGAATACTGCAACACACAAAACGCCTTTTCACTTCCAGCGAATGGCATTTCTGTACCTGTAAAGTTAAAAACCCAAAATTCTTAAATATTTCTACACATGCTGTTAAAATTTCAAGTCATTTGAATGGGAACTGGAAAAGTTATTAGATTGCAAAATGATATAAACTTTTTTCAAACACACGGTATATGCAGATCACTTATATTAAGACAATACAATAGACAGTTGACTAAACTTGTGAAGAAACTTCATGAGGTGTACTTTGGATGTAAAGTGGTGACCAGGAAAACTATGTTGTGTCAGATGTACAGGTTCTCTTTCCTCATGGGTGAAAGGTAAAGAACCTGGCCTCATGTTTGGCGTACAGATGGTCTGGGAAGCCAAACGACCATTCAAATAAGAGCGACTTCTGCTTAACAGATAAGAGAGGTAGGTATTCAATGTGTTTACTTTCCTGGTATTTAATATACTTCCAAGAGATATATAAATTACAAAGAGCAAAATACATACTATATTGTACTTCCACTATTTGTGCAAGTGATGAAAGCCAGTAATATCCATTTTTAGTCTAATTATTTTTTAGTTCACTGCAATTCAAAACAGAAAAGGGAAAAAATCTATCATTTATCCAGATCTTTAGTCTGTTATTCAACCAGTCCGGCATTTAAGTGCTATTTTTGTACCACAGCCGCCCTTTGAACTACCAAGCGATGTCACGAGCAGCTCAGATGAGTCAGAATCTCAAAATACATCCTATTTGACACAGCTTCAATCTGACAAGAAAACCACACCTTATCACAAAACCGGAACTCAGTGATCTAGTTCGTGATCTAACACTTACTAAACAACAGAGTGAACTTCTAGCCTCACGTCTGCAACAATGAAATCTGTTGGATAAACATGCTTGGACTACAGTAGTTAGGAAGCGTTCTATAGATCTACAGATATTCTTCACTTTTAAAAAGAGCAAGATTTATTCTACTGATATCAGATGACTATTTAATGCCATTGAGCTGACCTAGTAGCCAAATGAGTGGAGGTTATTCATATATGCCTCCCTTTATAGCATAAAAGCGTTTTTTTTTTTCCTATTGGAAAAACCATGTCTTCAGTTCCAATTGTTCACGCAGTCATTATGAGAGTGATATATTAGGACCCTACTTTGATTCTACACCGCATAAGTTTCAAGGAGCATGAATTTCTCATATGTGCGGACTAGAAAGTAGCAGCCCTAATTAATGAGCTACAAAGTGGATACACCAAGTTTATGTGCTGCCTTTGCAAGTGGGGCAGTAGGGCTAGGTCATAACATTATGTACGCTCAGAATGGTCAGCTCGGGAAACTATTACGCCTGGATTGCCTTTTATAATTAATGAGCCACTAGTTAAGAAAGAGAAAATCATTTTGCCAACAACCCATATAAAACTAGGCCTAATGAAGCAATTTTCCTGAACACTGCAACATAACAACTATGTTTCCAGTACCTTAATGCGATTCTCCCTAAAATAAATGATGCCAAGATTAAAGAAGGCATATTCGTAGGTTCGTTAACCTATAGCTGATAAGGACTTCAAGGCAACAATGGATGAAACTGAGCTAGCGGCCCCTTATGCATTCAAAAATATATACAAAGGACTTCTGAGCAAGTACTAAGGAGCCTAGCGAGAGGGTATACTGGAGAGCATAATCAAGTGCTACCAATATCTCGGGAGATACACTTTCTTCACTCTCATCTGTCCTTCTTCCCATAGAAAGCAGTTTCTCTGGGTGATGCACATGGAAAGAGGTTCCATCAAAATATAGCGTACATGGAAAACAGGCATAGGGGAAAATGGATCCCTGATATGCTGGCTGACTTCTGCTGGATCCTAAAGCGTGGGACACATGAGACGTCTGAATACGAAGAGGCAAATAATAAAATGTAGGTTAATGCATTATATAATGCTAACAAAGATGCTGATTCATTATATATTCATGAATTAATTACAATGGATAGATTTAATCTGACTTTAGGAGCGAAATACATTTATGGGATTGTAGAAATCTATAGCAATCGCATAATTATTAATTCTGCAATTTACAAGAAAATATCAGGTGATGGAATTGTTTTAGAAAATTCGAATTCAGCACACTCAACCTCATAATAAAATACACATGAAATCTATTTTTTTTTTACAATTAAATTTGTTTTACAATGTTTTTTTATACTTCATTTTTTTTATTTTACCTTGAATAATTAATACGCCTATCCATACCCTTTTAACATTTTAAGGCACTTCCTTGTCTTAATTCTGTTGTGAGTCTCAGATCTGTTTTCAAATCTAGAACTGAGATTGTATTTTCATCCTCTATTAATGAGATATTAGCTAATTAATCTCATTCCTCCATCCCCCCCTATATTTATAAAGTGGTTTTCCCCACCACCCACGAACCTCCACTCTAAGACCCTTCACCAAGCACCAAGAAAAACTAAAGAAAAATGACTGTGGATAGGAAAGCCGTGAATTGATGACCGCGTCTCCACTTTCTCTACGGGGTGGTATGATAAAACCCCTTTGCGGTAACACTTTTCAATAAAGAAGGGGGGAGGGAGGATTCTTAAGAGAGGTCGCCCAGAAAAATGACAAAGCGCTTGATGCTGTGAAGAAAACTGCAATGGTTGAGACTATTTATTGATGAAAGATAATAACATTAATAATTGCAATACAATTTAGATAAATGTGATTTAGCCCACCATATAAAAAACTATTTTGAGTGTCAAAAAGAATGGGGGCAACGTTATAAAAAAATAGCTGTATATTTTTTAGCTGTCATTGTAATAATACAATTTTATAAAGTGAATTAATACACGATTAATACGCCATATTTTAGGAAATGCGATTTTATTCTGTTTCTAAACATATATACATGTCGGACATATAAGAGGCAAGTGTCGAAAAGGGAAATATGGTCACGAGTTTGACAGGATGTGCCATCACGATATATACAGTGAGTTGCAAGAGAATGGGAGGTAATAAATAATTAGGTGCGACACATACTGAAATTGGCCAAATCTTTGAAAGAGATGAAGAAAGATATGAAGATATAAAACCGGTAACGGGGCCAGTTGTGAGGCAAGCTCCTGTCATTTGCTTCTTCTTCTGACAAGGTTGATCTTCTCCTCTTATGTCATATTTTTCAAAAGCATGGTTGGTGTTGCTGCAATTTTATGAATGTCTTGTTAATAAATATATGAGAAAGGAAATGCGACAGAAATATATATGTAGTAGAAATCGCTCAGAAGGCGTATACCACTGGCAAGTTCAGTAAATTACCCATCTCGCAATGTTATAGAATTTCAATAAGTGATCTAAAATCCTCATCTGGATCTAGATCCAATCTAAATTTAAGTTACTCTTCTTTGGTCTGAGCTCAACTCTTCCTCAGAATTTTATCTAAATCTGTCAATAAACTTTAGGAACAAACAAATAGTCAATGATATATGGGTGATTACATACACCTACGCTTGCTCTTTAGGCGGAAGTAAAAGATCGGAACATGTCCTTTGAATCAATATGCAAAAAGATAGAATTGCAACATAAAGGCCTAAGAACATGACAGCATAAGAAAATCTCATGAGAGTACTAGATCATTAACGTAAATTAACGTAGTAAATTGAGCACAAGAGTCAGCTGAAGTCTTAACATCCTGCAGGCTTCAAATATGATCCTCATGATAAAGTTATTCGTTTATAACATTTACTTTTTTACTGCATGATGAGCAAAGAATTAGGAGAAGTTTATGAAAAGGCGCTAGAGTATAAACAAGCAAAAGTGGAATGAGGAAAGGTAATTAAAGGATGATATGGTGGGATTTAGTGTGTTAATTTAATCAAAGCGAGCCATTCCGCTGCTCTTGACAAAATATAGGCACCCAAAATACGGATAAATTCCAGAAGCTAATCTTACGGAAGGCTTTTTTTGATGATTCCTTTGTGTTTTCATTGCAGAGTTTGTGCTAAAGAATTGCATCACTTCGTCTCCCTAGACAATTCGTTACTTCGTGCCGTCGATCTCATGTCAAGGGATTGTGTTTCTGGAGACGGAGGACAAATTAAAAGGAAGGGAGAGATCAACTGAGAACAGTGATATAAATATTTAGAAAAAGAGTTAAGAAAATTATAATGTGAGCATAAAAACGGATCAATTGAGATGAAGACTAAGTTTCGAATTTACATTGATACATGTCATACATACGTTTATAATTAGACAATAAAGAAATAAGATGACTCAGTTAAGAAGAAAAGATGCGGAAAGAAGGGATTATCTTTTTGTATTTATTATTATGTATAGGTAGTAAAAGTCGATAATCGCGGTTAGTTACAAAATTGCTTTCAAAGTGCCAATTTCTTTTGTGATGATCGCAATAAGCACAAAATTTCATAATTCATAGCTCCAGCGATAATCATCTGCGCATGTGTAAACGCACACTCCCTTGCCTGGGTAGGTACATGTTTGTTCAGCGTGTGTCATTTTTACGAATATTACATGCGTACAGTGTTCGAGGTAACTGGATGTGGCCTAAATAAGATATATGCTTTTAGGATAGAGGGTAATTTATATAATTTTTTAATCATATATATTTATAAAGTGAAAATATCAAGAATTGTTTCTGGTGTCGTAATTCAAAGCTTTAATTAAAAAACTGTTTACAATAGCAGCGCTGAATCTTAGCAGAAGCCTCCTCAATCTATTGCGTCATGCTTTTGAATTTGGTGTTAGCTTGAAACGAGTTTTCATATTGGTGTCCAATTCAAATGGGTTTTGAAGTTGGGGTGCAAATGAAAAGAGTTTTGCTGTCTGTGTGCAATTAAAATAAAGGTTTATTTTCATAGGAAAATGAAATGAGCCATGATATTGGTACGCAATTCAAATGTGTTTTGATGTTGGCGTTCAATTTTAAAAGTTTTGATGTTGGTCTTTCAAATGAAATGAGTTTTAATGTTGTTTGCATTTGGGTTGTTTTTATTCTGGTGTGCAAATGAAATAAATTTAAATGTTAGCATTCATTTGAATTCTGTTTTTACGTACGTCTGCATTGGAAATGGGTTTTGAAGTTGATGTGCAAATGGATTGTGTGCAGTTTAAATAAAGCGTGATGTTGGTACGCAAATGAAATAAGCTATGATATTGGTACGCAATTAATTCAATTTGTTTATAGTGTTTTCAATTGAAAAGAGTTTTGATATCGGTCTGGAATTTAAATAGTTTTAGATGTTAATGTGAGGTGAAATGAGTTTTGATGTTATTATGCAATTAAAATGGGTTTGATGGTTGTTTGTAATTCAAATAGGTTTTAATGTGTTTTGATCTTGGTATGCAATTTAAATGAGGTTTGATGGTAATACCGAATTGAAATGGATTTTGATTTTGGTTTGCAATTGAAATGAGTTTCGTTGTTGGTATTTAATTTAAATGAGTTTTGATGCTGGTGTTAGGGTGCAATGAGTTTTGTTGTTTTGTGCAATTGAAATAAGTCTTGAGTTTTGAATTTAGTTTTGATGTTGGTTTGAAATACAAATGAGTTTAATGGTGGTGTTCTATTGAAATAAGTTTTGAAGTTGGTTTACATTTGAAATGAGTTTTGATGTGGTGTGAAGTTGAGATATGTTTTCACTTGTAACACAAAATTCAATTAGTTCTGCTACTGTCATTCTGGCTGTGTTTTTAGGTTGGCGAAGTTGGATCTTCCCGGCTCTTTTACTCCAAATTAGCTTCCTCTTGACAGAAATAGCTATATGTTGCTTCCACATTTCTATTTCCCCTGTAGTCACTACCATCTTTTACAACCACTTAGAAGAATTTTAAGTTTAGGCTCCTCACGGAACCTTTCTTTGTTATTAATAACTATTGTAAATAATAAAATAAGGATAATAATTATTATAACGTTATAAACAAAGATCTAGCAAAAACCATCGAAAACCCAACAAATCCTAGTTAATTTAGCGAGGAAGGCTACCAATATTAGAGAAGTTATAAATGATAGACTCTGTTTACAAGCACATCACTCCAAACAATCTAAACTTGCTTTCATTTTTGATAAAGTAGATTACATATTAACTGCTATACTGTTTAATATTTGAAAAAGTAGATTACAAAATAACTTCCGTACTTTTTCTCAATTTAAGAAAGAATATTCCAAGTTTGTGTGAATTTATAACTAAAGTAGATTTCAATCTATAGCCCTGTTAAAGCGCTTGTTTACCAATATAATTTCATTTAGGAGTGTTTATTTTATTTATAAAAAGAGTAGTTTATAACTAATATTATTTAAACAGTTTAGTTTTTTATAGTTTGATCAGTTGTGCACGTAATCGCTTACTTGAGAGAGATAAAAGCTTTTAAGATTGATTTGTTAAATCCTACAGTTGCATCCGGTCTAAAAGAGTGAAAGTTTTATTTAGGCATGAACTCAAAAGTGAACTACTTACCTAAGATGAGGACAGAAAATACACTTGCATATTGAAGGGTCCAATAATATCTTTCAGTTAAACGTGAAATTAGCCCCGTAACTTGATAGCTTTCGTAGAAGCTCCGACGAATTATTTCAACACTTTGGCTTCTTGAGAAATTAAGAAAGCTATGTAGGTTACTTTCTACATAATATAGTTAACTGCGTTGATTTGCTAGTTCGCTTATAAAGTTTAGAATACCAAATGTATGACTTTGATTCAACTTAAGTTAAAAGTTTGGTGACCACTAGGTTGATTTAATTAGGATAGGGTGTACGTTTGCCAAATCCCCTTTAAAAACGGTTCTGTTTTCTAACTTTTTCTCCTAAAGTAATTAGCTGTTTTTACTTAGTAACAATCACTATTATTATCAATACCTACTTTGAACAAAATGACATGGTAGGATCCATTAGGCATACGGCGCTAGTAACTGAAAACATTTCGAATTTGCCCTGTTTACGACAACCGGGTCTGTTCGAATAGAGCCAATTTTCTATTTGATTAAAATTTGTCCTCTTATTTCATGTAATTTAGGTTTGAGTAAGTCTCTCTCTTATATGAAACAGTAGCAGAATGTGTTTTAATGTAGAATTAAACAATTTCCAAAGCTTTATGTTCATTGTAGTTAGAATTATGTTTACAAAAACATTCAAATAATTAGATAAACACGAATATCCTTGCAAAATTAAAATTCTGTTTGTTTTGAATTAAATTATATAACTCGGGATAATCTTCAACTCTAACTACGAGTATTATCATTGATTCTAAGAGTTAATTAATAGTTAAAGTTTAATTCATAGTACGATAGTATCTAGGATCTGTTGTTTCTTATCTTTTGAAGATTAGAGTAACGTTAACTCATTTTTTTTACTCCGCTGTCGCTACCCGTCCCAAATTGGTAAGTTAAAGATCGTAGGCAAAATGATGAGAAAGCATGAGAGAAAGCCGAGGTATCAAATTTGGCGCTATGCTGAACTTCAATTAGGTTTAAATCATTTTCAAGAATAGACAACCGACTTTCTCGATGATACTTTTTTGAGAAAAGTGGCAAAAATAAAAAGTGAGCTCATAATGTTACTCAATGACACTGTTTTCATGATTAGTCGAGTATTACCATAGAGTTACTGAAATGAGATGCCTCTTCGATTTCTTTAGCACTCATGACAATACTTTTAATATCAAGACCGAAAGAGACAGTCAAAGAGAGAGGGAGAGAGAAAGATAGGCAGATACACTCATATAAAAGAGATTAAGAAAGAAAAAATCAAGATACGCTATATATATAAAATTGTAAAACTTACGATCTATGCTATCTTTTGCAAATTCATTCAAATTGACATAAATGCTTAGACTTTATCTATAAACCACAGACCTAAGGAAGAATCAAGAGGGCAGGAAAAGATTTAATGGTTCAGAAAGTAATCTTTATTCTTGGTGAAGGGCAATAGAAGAGACTGTTAATCAAATTTTGAAACTATAAAATCAACAGGAATGTAGAAATATTGCCATAAAACACTGTATACTAACATATATACCATAAAATTACAAATTGTCCCTTCGACTCAAACTTGAAAAAACATTAATAAAAGAAATATCTCCTAATATTTTTAAGCTCGTTTTATATCTTTGCTCGGAAAACTGCTTCCTCATATAGCTTCCCCAGATCAGTATGCAGCGATCATGTCTGCTATTTTACTTTGCTATGAATTTAACTTCATCTCCCAATTTCCAAAATTTGTCCATAATTTTTACGTGTTTTTTATGTTCTGCTTCCAAGTTTCAGTTTATGCTTTGATAACATATTTATCATATTAGGCTTAGAAGTATTTGACTTCTGATGATAAAGTGAAGTTTCCTAGTGCACGCCCCCCGATTATTTATACTGATTTGCTTTTCCATGCTGTCATCAGGAGTAACAAAATGTCACAAGGATACATAGTCCTGTACCTGCTCCATAATTCAATTGATTGTTATAATTGCATAAACCTTTGCAAACTAATGATCGTTATTTTCGTCATTATAAAGCTCATTTTCTTTCAACCAATAAGACTAATTTTCAATATTTATTTCAACACTGGTTGAAATTCTTTTGTATTTAATGCAAATATTACTATATCCTCAGTACAGTGAGGGTGACTTAAATATGTAAATGTAGGTAGGGTTTATTAATTCAATGTTTCCATAATGTTCTTATGACTGACTCGGTGTTTCAGTTAAACGCCTTTTAAGAACCTGAAAAATGCCTTTAAAGCGGCATTTCTTATTCATTCGTTTTGTGCACGCTGTGCAAACACTCTGTTAACCTTCATTATTATTATACGTAGGTGAGTCAAAAAGTTCTCAGACAAATGCCAGATTATTGAAATGTTCGATTTTGTACAAGTAAATACAGGGTCAAACACGACTTTCATGTTTTCTGAACAATTCCTACAAAATTCGTCATTCAATTTGTCGAGACTCTTTGTATTAGATGTGCTTCAAAAAGGTTACTTTTTTGAACCCATAAAATGGCAAATTTTGAGATAAGAGCGAACATTAAATTCCTGACTAAACTTGATTGGAAGCCTGTTAAGATTATTGACGCTCTACAACAGGTTTATGGTGACTCTTCGCCATGTAGAGCGGTAGTTTACGACTGGATTAAGCGCTTCAAGGGGGGCAGAGAAGAAGTTGAAGATGATCCACGTGAAGGGAGACCCTCCACCTCCATTAACCCAGAAAATGTCGAGCTTGTGAGGAATCTAGTGGATAAAGATCGCCGTATTACTATTGATGAAGTTGCCAATGCATGTGAAATCTCTCATGGCTCAGCATTTGGAATTCTAACTGAAAATCTTGGCCTGAGCAAGCTTTCAGCACGTTGGGTCCCAAAAGCGTTGCGAGAAGACCAGCTGAATCATAGGGCCAACCTTTCTTTGGCTATTTTGACCAAGATTGAAGCAAACGAGGATAGTTTTTTTGAGCGCCTCGTAACGGGAGATGAAACTTGGGTGTATCAGTTTGATCCTGAAAGTAAAAATCAATCAAAAGAGTGGCACCCAAGGGGGGCAGCAGGGCCTATCAAGTTCAAGACAGAGAGGTCCGTTAAGAAGATAATGGCTACAGTTTTTTGGGATTCGGAGGGAATTATTTTAATAGACTTCTTAGAAGGACAAAAAACTGTTACATCCAGCTATTACGAAGGAGTTTTAAGGAAGCTGAAAACTTCAATAGCCAAAAAACGACGAGGAAAGCTCCACAAGCAAATCTTGTTCCACCATGACAATGCCCCTGCACATTCGTCCAAAGCTGTGAGATCTCAGCTACGGGAATTTCGATGGGAAACTCTTGCTCATCCCCCTTATAGCCCTGATTTAGCACCCTCTGACTTTTTTCTGTTTCCAAATTTAAAGGGACACCTAAAAGGAACCCGGTTTCAATCATTAGATGAAGCAAAAAAGTAGGTCATTACTTGGTGCCAGAGACAACCCCGTGAATTCTACAAAGATGGTCTTTACCGTTGGATTCATAGATTAAGAAAGTGTATAGATGTTAATGGAGCTTATGTAGAAAAATGATTACAGTATTATTACAAATAAAAATTTTATGCCATTTATCTGAGAACTTTTTGACTCCCCGTACTTACTTCAGATATCTGCTTGTTCCTTAGCTACTTGCGGTAAATTATTTGATTTTTATTTTGTAATAACTATTTTAATTAATCATGATAATCGATTGATAGTCATAGTTCACTAGGTCACTATATGGCTTTTATAAAAACAATATCTACAATGGAAGTGTTGGTCCATGACTTCAGATCTAATTTCCCTTTAAATATTATCTGGCCGACTCGTTTTATATCAGAAAGACTTTGCCACTGTCTTTGAATAGGTTAATAGCGATCCCAGTTTACCCAACTGCTTTAGTATTATTTTAGATTTTACATTATTAAAATTTCTGTACTTCTTTTCTGGTCGGAATTTCTCCCTTTTATGTTGAAATGTTGCAATTTGCTATATGTTGCATCTACAACTCTTTCAATAATTGTTTTTTCTCTTTGTAATTATGATAGCGCGTTTTGTTTCAATAGATATAATAATTATTTTTAAAAGTCTTTTTCACTAGATTTGTGTTATATGTTTTTCTTCTAACTCTGAAGTATTTGGTAGGAGATGCTCTACTTGTTTTCTTTTGAAACTTGTATCATTATTTATATATTTTATTACTTCGGAGGTTTAAAGTAAATTCTGCCAATTTATCTACTAATTTTAAAAAACTTCTTTGATCATCTAAATGGGCAAACTTTAATATGGGTATCATTTCCCCGTATATTTGGTGGGAGAGAGGAGGGAGGGTCATGCATTATCTTTCTCTTAATTTAGATATATCATGATCTTGCTCCTGATCAAGTTTGAAAAAGTTACCTAACATAATTCTACTATATAATTGATTAAATCTCCTTAAAATTGTTGTTTTAAAGATATTCCTACCTAGCAATTCCCTCTCATAAAAACTGCAATTATAGCTCAAAAGTTGCGATTTTTAGTTAAATATCAAAAACACCTGTCTTAGTTTACTACTAAAATCACAGAGAAAACTATTAAAAATAAAATGCAAACAAGTGAGTATCAATCCAAAGAAAGTGATTAGGCATCTTTAGCTCTTTCTATGAATTATTTTTGCCATAAACCAAACTGAATAAATGCATAAAGAAAAGAATTACATTATTTATTTTAGATGGTCTTCAGAATAAACTCCGAAAGAATGCTGGAAAGCCATTTTGCTAAATAATTTAATTTTATTTATATATTAACCTTGAACCTCTAAGAAAGATCCAAGAGCAGATCAAGCAAAGTGAGCCTCTTGGATTTAATCTGACACGAATTATCGCTGTGCCCAAAAATTCTAGTCCACAAAAGGCGAGTTCTGAAACAGCTAATGTAAATGAGCTGGTACGACAAAAGCAATAGTCCCAAAATAGCTAGTCCAATACGTGCGAATGCGACAAAATATCTAGTGTGACAAAAAAGCTAGTCAAAAAGAGCTAGCACCAAACATAGTTCTTATAAATTTTTAATGGACCGACGAAAACGTAAGAAGTTTATTTATAAAGATGATATTAAACGTTTTTGTCACACTAGCTTTATTGGGACTAGCGGTCTTGTCACACTAGCAATTTTAGCACTAAACTAGCCCTTTTGTCACACTAGTTACTTTGGGACCTGCCCTTTTTTCGTACTAGTTAATTTGGCCTAGCTATTTTAGGACCAGATCTTTTATCGCATACTGCCACTTAAAGCTTGGCCCTGGAAGAGGGAAATTAATCTCGTTAGGCTGAAGATTACAGAACAATATTAGTCATCAATTAAGAAGAAAAAATATATTAATGCGTTGTTCCATATAGAATTGACGGAATAGTGCGTCGATGTAACTATCTACGACGGTGCTACTCTTCTTTGTGCCATAAATGAAACCTAAGTCGGAAAGATTTTAGGGAATTTTATTGGGGACGAGAGACGGCAACAATTATACAAGGCGTAAGTGTGCTGTGAAAGAAATCACTTACAAGAGGAAAAAGCATAACATTTAACCAAAGCCAGAGTAGAAGTTGAAAACGTCTAAAATTTTCAGATATGAAAAGGTCAATTAGAAGAATTGACTAGAGTTAGCGACATAAAGGAGTAAAACATCAGCAACAATCGGTTGCTGTAAAGAGAAGTGCGGTAGTTTTTAAAGTGTAGTTATAGGATTAATTATTTTAACATTTCAATTATTTCAGGTTTGTTAAAAATTTCAGTATTTCAAAAATAATAAGAAAAATATGTATTTCTTCCATGAATCCCAAATCGCACTCTGATCCTGTTCAAGTAGCAAAACGTGCTTTTTCCGCATCTGTTCCCAAGAAGAAGCAATAGAAAATTTCTTGGCTGAAATTAACATCGAACTGTTAAGACCTTTTCCCGAGAATTCGCCAGATTTGAACAGAATGAAGAATTTGTGTGCCAAAATCGAACTGGCGGTTGATACACAGAAGCCATCCAGTTGTTAGCAGTTGCAGGTGCTTATTCCACAAAAAAAAGAGAAATATCATTTAAGATTTCATCACACATTTGGTCAGTAAAACAATTGAAGTCGTCATTGAAAAATAGGGATATCATTTTAAATAGTGACTGCGCATATCACTTGACTCTATAAAATTAATAAAATGGGTGTGGATAATAAATTTTTGTATATTTCTCCTTCAAACTTTTATCCAAACATATTAAAGCAAAATGCAAAGTTTGATTATTTCTATTAATTTTCTTATATTAAAAGAATATAGTAGTCTCAAAACCTTTGGACATGACAATACAGAGTATATATGTAGAAACGTCAGTCAGCCAGATTAAGGCCTTATTCCGGGATGTTATTAGATCTTCCATTTGGTCTAGTATAATTAAGAGTAAATATAGTAGCGATGGTTAATATAGAATAAACATTATTACCATTGCTCTATTTTCATTTAATAACACCTCCATCACGACTTTGGCTGAAATAGTCGTTTTTATGCAGCTGTTAGGAAAATATTTTTCTATTAGTCTGATAAAGTTCACACTTACACATGATTATAATCAATACTGAATGTTTTAGTATTGATTATAATCATGTGTAAATGTGTTTTAGTCTAAAAAGTTTAAACCATTAACTTCATTAATCTATGAAAGTTAGGATTTCCAAAAGGACTTGTATGTCCAAAATCTAAGAGCTTTTAGAGTAAAAGTTATATAATATTTTTTTTTTAAAGGTAAAAAGGCCGCATTTTTGTAAAAATATTTAACCTTAAGCCACCAGGAAATTGCATAAAGAGGCCTATGAGACCAATAAAGTGTCCTAAATTTTATATTTAGTCGAGATTTTATCTATTGCTCTTTCTTTCGCTGTTTTATGCCCTTATCTTTGTTTGCATTTGGTATATGAGTTCTTTTTATGAAATTGAGTGATATTTGTTATGGTGTCTCATTGCTTACATCACATACGTAGCGACAAGAATGGTTCTGACACTTAGGTTTCAAAAAGTGTAGCTCAAAAATCGTCCTTACTATAGCTTCAAACAAAATATTGACAACTAATGCTTTATGAATTACATATAAAATAATATGGCTATAAGTTGTACATTGTACTAGTAGCATCATACTTAATGCTAAATATCTGCTTGAAAAATTAAGAAAGTTATCGTACAATCGATCCAGATAAAGTATATTTCTCTGGAAGTTTCAAAATGAAAGAATCTTTGTGTAGTGCCAGAACACATGGTTTACAGCGGGAATTGGGAGTAGCAATATGTTGGCTGACTACTGCTCGAGTATAAAGCGAAATTGTCCACATATTGACCACTTCAAGAAAAGCTATAATTTCAGTTACAGTTATGATATCCTTTGTATAAGCAAAATAAATTTGTACAAACATGACAGTCAAGCAATGTTTTATCATTCTCTAATGGATGCAAATAAGCACAAATTTGATATGTGCCCTTTTATCGTGGGTTTTAACACAAAGCAAGGATATGCTGTAGCTCAAAAACTTGATTTGATACAGAAAATCTAGTGCATTTTCAGATTCCGAGTTTATAGGCTAGTCAAAAATGTATTGGATCAAGCTCAATGAAAATTGTTTACTCAAGTGTAATTAAAAACCTTTATTTCTATGTATTGTCCAGAGCATCCTTAAGCATTTTTCTTGTTTATGTTAAGAATGTTCATCAAATGCTTTCGTACATCCTTTTATCTCTCTCTCTCTCTAATTTTGACTTAATTTAATAATTTTATTCTCTTTAGACTAGGTCATTTTAATAATAATCTATATTTTACCATTAAAATCACAGAAGGTCACGCTCTGAAACTCGAACGCCAGCATCGCGCGAAATTACCGTGGTAAATCTATTTGCCGCAAGCCAATTAATCGCGCCTCTGCGCTCAGCCTTGAATGAAACATTCTATGAATACAATTACCGCGCAAAGCCTAGCGAGTTGCCTTGATTTCAAATCATCGCGGAGTGTGCAGTAGTAATGAACGGAGCAGGTGAATATGAATGGCTTACTTTGCTGTTTCCCTTAGTAGAAAATCTTAATTGGTTTAGACGTTTCGCAAAAGGGTGTCAGCCTGCAGGGTATCGCTCTCATATCGCGGTTTCATTCGGTCAAATGACGCAACCTGCAATTCATAAACGCACCTCTACGGAGGTGAGGAAAATATACCTGGATTTCAAGGCAAAACACCCTCGTTTGTGTGAGGAAGATGGAGGGAGAGAACTTAAAGGGTGCTTTGCAGACTTTGATCTACAGCCTATCTGGTTCAAGCAACGGGGTTTGGGTCTATAAAATGCAAGGGTTTCCAGTACATATTCTCTAAAATTATATTTTAAGAATGGGATTTTGGGGATGGGCAGAATAATAATAATGAATTGTTCTCTTAGTTTTTATTTCCAAATTGACCAAGAGGCAAAAGATGTTAAGAAAAAATAAATAGGATTATCTATTTTTTTTAAATTTTCTAAAACAAGCGAATTACAAATGGTGACGTTCAGAATTTTTTTTAAATTAAGATATGCCGTTTATTCATTATTTTTTTCTTATATTCGAATCTTTTCTCGAACTTTTTTCTAAAATAGATTTTCTATTTTACCCCTTATCAGAAGAAAATAGTTACCATCTAAAAAAAAAGGTAAACCAAAAGAAAATTAATACATAAATATTTAGATGGGAAAATATGGGATTTCAGGATTCTTTTGTCCGTATTTCAAAAGAATTCCGATGTTAGTATTTTGCCTTTAGGCCTTGAAAATAGAGATGGATCGGATAAAATTGACCAAGAATAAATAATTAGGAGACAAGGGATGTTTTTTCGTATGTTAATTTTTTTATCTAAGTTCTTTCTAATTCTATTTATAAATCCAAAATTGAGGGCACAATGGTGAGTTTTTATAAATTCAAAGCTTTAATTCGTTATTTCTAAGGGAGGATTTAGAGTTAAAACAGTCAGCGCGTTGCGCTAGTTTACGCTTATTTGAAGCTTTTATCCAAGTAGTTTCTACGAGACCATTTTATCTCACTTTATGCTTTTTACTCACTGAATCTAAGAAGAAAAAACAAGTTATGAATTTTAACTGATAAAATGAGTTAAAATTAACGCATGGCGTTTTTTAATTTGATATTTTTTAGATAAAAAAAAGAGATGAGGTCTGCCGGAGAATCGTAAGTTTCTCCTGCAAGAAGTGGCGAAGCCGCTCCCCTTATCTCCTAATAATTTACTCATGTGTTAGTTCCTTTCAGATCCATCCGTTTTTCAAAGTCTAAAGAGAAGAAAACCTTTTATGTTTTCTTTTGATTTACGGAGAAAAAAACCCAGAGCTCTCTTTTACCCCATCTAAGTTTGCCCTTATATACGAAAAAATACAGAAAACAATCATGCCTTAACAACCATGCCTGTAAATAATTATAGAAATGTAATTGATTTTTGCATATTGGAATAGGCCGAATTACCTTGTCAATATTATAAGGAAGCAAATTGGCTTGTGAATAATTTAGGAAGAAAATTAGCCAGTGAATAATGAATGGAAGGAAATTAGCCTATGAATAATGCTTGAAAGAAATTAGCCCGTGAAGAATGTAAGGATGGTAATTATAGAGTGATTAATTGAAAGAAGGAAATTAGTAAGTTAATAATGGAAGAAAGATAATTTGCCTGTTTATAATGGAAGAAAGTAATGGATTATGGGAAGAATAAAAAGAAGTAAGTTAGCGTGTAAATAGTAAAAGAAAGAGTGTTAGTTTATAAACAATAGAAGGAAGGAAATTAACCTGGTAATAATTGAAGGATGGAAATATCCTGTGATTAATGGAAGGAATAAAATTACGCTGTTTAATCCTGGAGGTAAGTATGTTAGACTTGAATAATAGAATGAAAGAAATTATCCTGTGAATAATGTAAGGAAGAAAATTATCTGGTGAATAAGGAAAGGGAGGGAATTAGCCTATGAATAATTTAAAGAAGAAAATTAGCGTGTTAACAAGGGAAGGAAGAAAATTAGCTAGTGAATAATGGAATGAATGATTTTGTCCAGTGAATATTAGAAGGATGAAAATGATCCTGTGAATAGTAGAAGAATGGAAACTAGCCTAAGAATAATATAAGGAAGAAAGTCTGCCTGCGAATAAAGGAAGAAAAGAAATTAGCCTCTGAATAATGAAAGGATTGCATTCCTAGTTCCGTTCTTTGCTCAATTGACTCTTTTGTCCCTTTCTCTTGCTTTAAAAAGAACAAACACATAAACAGTTTCTTGACTAATTTTTATTTACGTCAAATTCCTCTTCTCTTTTAATATATATATATATATATATATATATATATATATATATATATATATATATATATATATATATATATATATACAATATATATAATTCAAGAGTAAAAATACTTGTGTCACCTGAATATATATATATATATATATATATATATATTTATATTTATGAAATCTTTTTGCTTTTTCCGGTTATTATACTAAAATTAAACTTAGTAAACATATATTTAACAGAAAAAAATAGATAAGACAGATTTTCATTATATATTACAACAATTGCCCAAAAGAAATTAGCAGGTGATAGATATATTTAATAACACTCTAATATCATATTAGAATATTGTTATTATTCAAAAGATTCTTATATATTCGATAAAATAATTAACTTTATTCAGATGAACTAATTCTCAACTAGTTGAAGTGCCTTATGCAAGTGTATGTTCCATTATTCGAGGGCATCGCCAATATATGGAACCATCTCTAACTTGCCACGAGCCTCTGTGCTCTTCGCAAGATATACAAAGCGAGTAAAAGATCTATTAGTAAAGAGCTCCATTGTAATGATCTACATGCTTTCCCTTCCCTCCAAACTCCACTTCATAATAAAAAGCGTGTAACCAACTGTTTAAAGTTTGCCAGAGACCATTGTGTAAACTGAAGTGAATTATGGACCAATACCCTATGGATAGATGAGATTAAAATTGAATTTTGGGGCCAAAATGATGCTCTATCCGTGTGGACGGGCAGACGGAGGTGAGTATGATCCTAAGCCCACGATCTCTAAAGTGAAACAGAAGATGTAGTATCGTGTTTTGGTTGAGGTTCCTTTACTGCAACTGGCACATAAACACTACACATACTGTATGAGTAGCTGCTCCCAACTTTAAAAATAATAATCGATTGCTGAGTTCATTGACTGAAATTATTTTGGGATTAAAAATTTTCTCAATTAGCCATTGTTGTTATATTTAAAACGAATATGACTTATGTGCATTTCCTCTGTTAAATATGTGTTTACTGAATTTCATGTTAGTTATTTAACCAGGCGAATGCAAGAAATTGAACATTTAAGTGTTAAACCAAAAAATTGTCACCTCGATTTCTATGTATATATATATATGGAAAATTAACAAAATATCGCGGATAAAGTAATTAATGCAGCAATGTCCACTAGTATTATCAAGCTCTTTTCTAAGTTTATTATTAGGGAATAGAGTTAAAAATTATGTAATTGAAATCCTCGTTACATTTACCCGTTGGTTTTGTTTCATATATATATATATATCCTTCTATCCATCTATCATCCTCACTAACACACACACATTCACTGCCTCTCTTTCTTTCACTCTCTTTAATAAAATCGAAAGAGACACGAAAAGTAAATTTCCTGGCACAAAATTATTTCACCACATTTCCCGCGTACATGATACACGGAGTCGATTGAAATGGAGTGTAATTGGGATTTTAGCGCAGAAAATTCATTCATCGCACGCTATTTCGCATAGTGCTAAATTCGTTTGAAATTCTTGTTCATTTTTATGGACGGATTAGCATCTTTAAATACCATTACTACGGATCGCTTCCGTTATAATGGAAAGTCTGACTCTAAAGGCACAAACTGATATGTACAAAACGACGGAGAAGAAACGTAATAATCAAATAAAAATTATCTACAAAAAAAATGACAGTGAAAATATACAAGAAAAAACTTAACAACTTATAGATTGGAGAAAATGAGGCGCATACATTATCTATCTATTCAACAACGATAAAGCAGGATTCATATTAAAATTCTGACGAGAGCTATCTATACAATGAGCCTCAAGGATGAGTGGGGACAAAATTATTTGAATGCAAAGGTACTCGTTAGAGAGAAATAAATAAATTACTTTTGTCACTATCAAGATTGATATATTTTTTCCGATAAACCTTATATTTGGTACCTCGGAATCATTCATTCTCGATTAATCTATCCACCATTAAATTAAAAAAATCTTTCTTCTTTCTTCATACACTGCTCATTGTCTCCATGGATAATTTGACAAGGAATTGAAATTTTTATATTAGTATTAAATTGTGGCACCTGTTTTTACAATTTTATTAAGCTTTTTAGATTACTTCCGCTACCCATTCACTAAAGCTTATTTAAAAAATGAATGTAGAGATTACATTGAATGTCATATCGGCCTAAAACGCAAAGAATTTAGTGTAGATATGAAAAAGCATCAATCAATGTCTGTTGCTCTAACGAGTAAAGTGCTCTTGCATATGTTCTCTACTATTTAATTGATTCAATCGAACAGTGCCCAATTAATCTTGCATAAGGAAGTTCTATCTTGGTAATCCTTGAAACTGTGTGTTAAGCATCCATCACCAAATTAATATAAATACTTATTTATTTTCTCTTGACCCTTTTATTAGTGACTGTTTTAAATACCCAAATAACAAAAACTTCCGATAATGACTTCTGTCTTCGTCCATGTTTTATCACTATGTATTGTTGTTTCTATATTTTATTTATTCCTTCATTGAAGCCTGTCTAATAAAGGCGCGAGCGCTTGGAATAATATTTTCATATTGCTTCGGCAATTTGCATACAAAAATAAAACCAGAAAATTTATCCACGAAGTAATTAAACTAAATAGATTAATAAAATAAGTGTTAAAATTAGCATAAAAACTAGGTTAGCTTAGTTAGGCTATTGACTAGGACTAGGCTAGCCTATTACGGGAAATAAATACGCAAGGCACGCTGTTTCACCTTACTGAACTCATATATATATATATATATATATATATATATATATATATATATATATATATATATATATATATATATATGACCTACTTCCACGCATTTGTTCTTTCTATCATAGAAGACTCAGTTGTGCACATTTTATGTGAACGAAGCAATCTCATGATTTGATCCTCCAAAATTTGCCAAGTTCATACCGTACTACTTGATATTCACACCGGGAGCTCTAAAGCGAAGATATGAGAGTGCCAGTGTCTCAATATTTGGAGGCTACAGATAATCAGGAATGGTTTGGATGAGCAAAGCTGCGGCTACGAGTCTACGGATGCCTGAAAAACCTCAATCTAAGCTTTCTGATGTGGATGGAACCGCCGAATTTTCATGGAAATCAAAGCCATCATTTATAACGATCCCGGCAAGACAATGAGTTTCATAACCAATGAAAGAGAGTGTCAGAGTGTTTCATCAGGAAGATATTGCATTAGGACATAGGCTACAAATCATACAAGATGAAAAAATGACCAGCTTCTGTTGGAGAAATTGAACGAGAAGAGGAAGGGATAAGAAGTGAATCGACATCTCAAGCATGGCTTGTTTTGGTTCCTTTCAGATTAGAGGTATTTTTGCTAGGACCAGGGATGAAACCGCCAAAAAAACCCCACCAGGTTGCCTTGTCCCCCAAAGAAATAACGACATGAAAAGCAAGTTTCCCGTTTACATCATGGTGTTTAGTGAGGTCAGTAGTGAGAGCCACATTTTTCTTCCCGCAGCGCCTTAGGATCAATACGGAGTGCTACATCAAATGCCTGGTGCAGTTTAAGTGTCTTTGGATCAATGATGTGAACGCTGTAAGGCCGTGTTTCAGTCATATAAGCAAAAATACCCAGTCCTGCCTGTCAGATAATATTTTATACCAAATCAATGCGAAAGTCTGGCCTCACAACTCCTCAAACTGCAATCCACTGGACTATTTTGTGGCGGCCTTATTCCAAAAGAGACCCACAAGTCCTCCACGGTTTTTATCCAGTTAAAGAGAGAAATATAGGGATCGTCGCGCATACCTGCATCGGGTTTCGACGCCGCTTGGAAGCCGTGGGTGTGGCCGACGGCAACTTTATCGAACAAAATATATAGCACAATCCTTTGACACATATTTTGATATATATTGAAGTTAAGCGAAAAATTAGATATCGCACCCTATATATATATATATATATATATATATATATATATATATATATATATATATATAAATATATATATACAGTATATGTATAAATATATATTAGGTTGGCCAGGAAGCCCTGACTCACTTAGAAAGCGGAAAGAAATGAAGCAATGCCAACATTTATTCTTCAAAATAAAGTCCATCATTCTTCCAGCAATCAGCAAGCATCCGAATCTGTCCCGCATACGAGGTTGATGATCAGCCGGAAAGTGGTTGATCTTCAAGGGGAAGATCTCTTGAGTTGAAACGTCTGTACCACCTTTGCCTAATTGACGGTGTCTTCTCATTCAATATCGCAAATTACCTTTACAGTAACTCTTGTAGAAAGTTTTTGCTTGTAACAGTAGCGAATTAAAATTCTTTCAGGCAAATTTGTAGTGGGAACAGAAATTTATCAGGAATCTGTTAACCGCTGAGAGAATATTTACGTTATTTGAACAGGTAGATGTTATTTAAAGATATCAGTTCTTTCCACTTTAAAATACAGTGGAGAATTTGTAGGTGAATATAACTTCTAAAAGAACACGTCTAAGACGGTACAACTATTGAGGTCTCTCTAAACGATCTTGCTAAAGGAAATATTAAATATCATAAGATCCTCTCACGATGGAGTAAAATTGTCAGCCTAATGTTTTAATATTTCTAATCTGAGATCATCATCGCGAGAACAATCTACCGCCCTTCCCATCTACCACTCTTCCCATCATCCGCCATTCTTCCTTACGTCGAACAGGTTTCTGACGGAATCAACTGTTGCGGGAATAGACAGTACAATAGATGAGTGACATAACGAAAAGGGGCGGGGGAGGTACCAAATTTAATTGGAGTAAGATTGAGAAGGAAGAGTGGGAAATGCACCATAACAGTTTCCAAAATGTAAGAGAAAATGGAACGAGGTTATGTTGAGTCGGTGTTTACTAATGATCAAATTTTAATGAAGTGGAAAGACAATATGGTGGTGACAGTTGCTTCAAATAATTTTGGTGTTGATCCTAAATCAAAGTGCTCCCGATGCTCGCAAGAATCATTTATTTACTTAAATGTCAGTTCCGTTATCCAAGACTTTAATATAAACATCGTTATCATTTACAAAGCAATTGACCACGCTTTCAAACTTCGGCTTAAATTTACCCTCCACCAACTCCCGGGCAATTAGATTTTATTACTCTGTTCATCAACGATTTATAATGGTCAAACCAACTGATATCATATCAGCTGACACTCCCTGCTCTATTCACAGAAAACGAAGGACAGTTCTCTCATCGACAGATTCCTAAACATACGTTAACCACACGATTTAGATTGATTCTAATGAAAGCCAGATTGATGAAATCTATTCTCCCTTAACACAAGCCCAAATACAATTCGAGACTCACCTTTTGGTCGCTATAATTTCATATCTCTCTAATCATTATCACTATCACTTCATCACTAACTCTATTATAATTTAAGAAGGGGAATTTTTGAGTATTTGAATAATAATTTCATTTTAGTTTGGTTATGATTTATGTCTTTTTATCAAAGTTATTTGATAAAAAGTGAACGATCTTTTTAAAATTTCTTGCTCGTTCAAGATCTAATCAGAAAATGCGTAGATCGTATATATGATACAAGTGCTTTTCCAGAGGAAACTTCAACCTTCACAATTTACTAGTACATTATTAGGTATCAGCAATAATTTCTCTCATCACAAAACATTATATAGTTCTTTATAAACAATACAAATAAATGTTCCTAATAGTAAATACTCTCAACAAACACGTATACACAAACATACAAAGCCTTCCCTCCAGTTACCAGTTAGATGTACGTCTCAAGGATTATTAGTTGAAGCACGGGTTCCTAGGCCAATTGAATGACCTTAACTATCATGTATCTATTGTAGATTGATTTGCAATTTTTTTAAAGTCGATTTCTGTCCAAAATCTTCCGCTCTTGAGCGCCAAAGTAGATTATTTCTGATAATGGAAGCAATTTTGGTTTCAATCTCAATGCATTTACTAGAATGTTAGGGATTCATTAGGCAGATCAGCGCTCCTTTATATTAAAAATAGTGATCCATTGCATTTTTATCTCATACTATAACACAAAGAAAAACGGGACTGTTTTTACCTGATTAAAGTTAATCAAATTGGCTCTAACAGAGCAGTACATGCTACTCTTACCTGTGTCAGGTCATTTTGCAAAGAATATTAGGACTTATTTCCACTGTTCGGAATTTGCTTAAACATAAATAGTGTATATATTCAGAAATTCGAATAGAAATTTTTCATCTAAGAAAAAGCAGAAAAGGAATGTACCGACCACATTCTAACCGGAGATTTATGATCCGATTGAAATGACTCAATAATCTCTATGTTGGGAATAATGATGGTCCTGCTGCATTTTTTTTCATGCAGCAATGTATCTACCAATATTTATTTTAAAATAAATATAAGAACTCAATATGTTTAATAAATCCGACAATAAGTAACAGAAAGTGCCCGGCAAAGTCAAGATCTCCTCACGTCGAAGAGACCATTGTCTTGTTTTTTGGAAAGCCGTCAAGAATTTTGGTTTCCCTCCCAGAAAACTTTACTTCAGATGAAACTTCCTTGGATTCGGCACTGCCGTCCTCTGCCCTACGTGGATTAAGATATATTCTCGGTTCTGTCTGTCAGAGGATAAATTAGTTAGAGGTGAATTAATCGAGAAACAAAAGATGTTATTATGCACAAAAAGACAGAATATCGCAAGACAACTGGCAGCTTTTAGAAATAAAACCAGCTAAGAAGAATAAGAAAAAATCAAGATCACAATAGCAAAACCGAAAAGGAGATAGGATATCTCGTCTTTTGACGAGAACTCCATAGAGTTCGTAAGTTTCCAATATAGTCTAAAACCGATAATTGAAAATATTGGAAATTTGGTCTGCGAGAATGGAATTCTACATCACTGAGAGGAGGAGATTTCAAATCTATTAAATGAATATTTCTCCTTAGTTTTCACAATGAAAACGATCAGCATATCCTCAAGCCATTTATAGTGTGCGAAAGAGATATGGTAGACTCGATTAGATGTTCATTTGATGATTTTTCTAAAATGATAGACATGCTTAACCGTTTCAGGTAGCCAGGAGGTGATAGCTTTCTCCTATGAGTCTTGGAGGAGGTCAAGAGAGAGTTGATGGAACCTGTTGCTATGATATTTAACATACTTTACAAACTGCGATTATCCAGGGAATTGGGAGAGGGGAGGGTGTCACATGTTTTCCAAGTCCTTAAGAAATGGGAAAATGAACAACTGGATAATTACTCACTGTGAGTCTCACGTCCGTTCCTGGTAAAGCGGGTTGAGGGAATAGTAGTAGAAGTAATATGCCTTGGATAAGCTATCCCACCTACGACTGAGGTCTAAGTTTCGTGATTTGGGAATCTTAGGGTCTGTCACTCGTTTGATTGAGAACTGGCCTGGAGATTAGAGAGAATTGTGTTTAATAGACTGGCTTCTGAGTGGGTCCCTTTTAAAAACGGGTTTCCTCATGGGTTTGTAATAAGTCCACTGCTCTTCATTGTCCATATTAATGACAAAGATGATGTTATGATTTCTAAGCTCTTTAAGTTCACAGACGACACAAATTTGGCAATGAAACTCTCGAGGAGTGAAGGAGCAAATAATATTAGACAAAGCTTTCTTCAGATCAACGAGTGGTACTAAATATTGCAAAACACATATAAAATCGGCAAGTGAGGGTTATGCATATGGGACACAATCCCTCCCGATCGGGGTGGACTCTTAAAGGTGCTGCCACTGTGAGCACAGCTTCGGAAAAGAACACGGGATTTGTCATAAAGGATGATTTAATTCTCGAACCAATGCATGACGCTAAAAAGAAAGCTCAAATGATGCTGAAATGCATTAACCCATTAATGCCGCTTGGCGACTAGAGTTGCCACTATTGTTTTTTTGTTATATGTCGGCCAAATTTATTTAATTTCCAGGAAATTTTATTTCATGTTGTCGTGCAAACATACATTTTTGTAAAACACTACGTTTGGTAGTGTATAGTGTATTTATTGTATTTATATTTAACCGCGTTATACGGGAGCCTAAACATGGCTTCGATACTTCTCTCCAAAACGTAAGTACTTTATTTCTATTTTTGTTTAAGTTTAATTAAAATGTAAAGATTAAATCCACGAATGATCATATTTTATATATATATATATAAAATAATTCCGTGGCATGATTTATTATAACTTGGAAAAAGATTTTACTTTTTGGCAACCAAAGTTGCCAGGCGGCAAAAACGATATACAAATATTCGCTGCGAGCGTCAACATGACAAATGAGTCCCTAATATTGTTGTTTACTATTTAAGAAGTAATACTTATCTATATATATATTAATTTCTCTATACTCCTATCCTTTGATATATATATATATATATATATTCATGTAGTATGTATATGTATATACAGTGTGTATTTTTATATCTGTAGGCTGGACGTCAATGACATTTTCGACATCCTTGAAAATGAAGAAAATGCAAATGAGGATCTTTGAAAATTTAAATAAATCATCCAAAATTGCTGATCTGCCTAAAGATGTTTGTGTTGATGAAGCAATTGTGCCATATTATAGGAATCAGAGTACGAAACAATCTATCAGGGGAAAGCCAATACGGTTAAGATATAAACTGTGGGCTCTATCCGGTTTGGATGGATACATGTTTAATGCAAACCTTATTGTGGTAACTCAACAAAAATCCTGTAACTGAGTTAGGTCAAGGTGTTGATGTTGTGTTGGGTGTAGTTATAAGCGCAAAGATAAGGGCTAGACAGTGTTTATATTTTTATAACTTGTTTACTTCCTTTCCTCTTTTGAATGAACTTTCAAGCAGTGGTAGTGCTGGAACTGGGACTATAAGAGAAGGAAGACTGGGAAATGCATCATTACCAGCTTCTAAAATGCTAGAAAAAAGGGAAAAAAGTAAAATCGAGTCGGTGTGTACTAATCATCAAATTTTAATGAAGTGGAAAGACAATAAGGTGGTTGACAGTTGCTTCAAATAAATTTGGTGTTGATCCTAAATCAAAGTTCTTCCGATGGTCACGAGTTGATTAAAAAAAAAGATTTTAGTTCCTATTCTAAATGACATTAAAGCCTATAATAAGCATATGGGTGGAGTTGATCTAACTATTCAATTTGTTGCGAATTACCGCATCCGAATTTGATCTCCAAAATGGTGGTAACCATCATTTTCTTGGAGTATCTGCTGTTCTTCTGTCAACGCTTGGCTTTTGTATAGAAAATTTAGAAATCCCATTTTACTACGGGAATTTTTAAGACAAATTGTGCTTCAATCATTAAAGCAACATGGAACAAACGAAAAGAATCCTGGAACAACAACTAACTGGATACAGGGAGTTGCAGGAGACGAAGTAAGGAAGGATCATTTTAATCACTGGCCAGTACCTCTACCCTCTAAATACTCAAGATGTAAGCATTGCGCAGGGAGAACAAGGTATAAGTGCAAAAACTGTCATGTTCTACTACATATGCTATGCATGGAGCTATATCATTTAACATAATACTCGTATGTGTCAGCGTGTTTTCATAATAAAAAATTAAGAATTAAACTATTTTCATTTTCCCATCGCAAAGTGTTATGCTTCGAATGCCGAGTGACAACTCTGGTTTCCCCCCCTGTATTTGTCATTGTAAATACAAAAAATAATTCTAAATGATTATATGCTTTATTTATTACACTAAAATGAAGTTTCCAAAATATAATATTAATAACTTAAAAAATAAATTGTCGTCAATAATGGGTTAAAGAGCAGTTTGCATATTGGAAAAGGAGTTTGTAATTAGACTGTATAAATAACTCCCTAGTCCGTACGAAATCCAGAACTGTTATCTATCCTGCAGAAAGAATTTAGACTCCCAAAACAGGCTACATACCTGAACGATCAAATTGATCTCATCCATTAGTCATAGGTCTAATGACCAGCGCTTGGAAGAATTATGACGCTTTAAGATCGAAACTAGAAGACTGCGTGGTCAGCTCATATTGCTATAAGATATTTTATGGGTTTGAAAACATGGACTACCGAAGAATTTTCGATCTTAAAATGGGTATGTACCGAAACCATGGGTACAAATTTGAACTGAACGATTCAATCGGGATTTTTGTTCTTCACGCAGAAGTTAAAAATCAGCAGTATGGAGCAGTTCAAGGACCCCCTTGAAAAAGTCGCATAAAGGATTTTTTAAGTCCCAGTATGCCTATTCATATTAGGTAACCAATAGAAAGGAATGGGAAAAAATGCCTTTGGGGTACTATAAAATTCTTGTGCCTCCTTGTAACAGAATTAAATTTCTCTTCACATTTGAGATGCTATTACAACGAATTAAATCCTACCCATACGAGACCTATTTAAAACAGCACAACTGAGGAATACTAACATTGCCTACGATTTTTTTTCCAAGCTGAAACGTTTTCGTACAATCCCTTTATATTTCCATAAAAAAGATATGACCCTGTTAAAAGAACTCTCTTCAAAGGTTAACCTTTTCATTACCCGCCAGACAAAGGAAGACTCGTAGTTATAATGAACAAAGAAAAATATACACAAAAATGCACACGAGTTTAGATGACCGATGCAAATTTGCTTCTGTCTAAGAAGACCCGCTGAAGCTCTCCCTCCGACTTGATCAAGTTAATAGGCTTCTTATTTCACTCAAAACATTGCACGGTCTTGACGAAGAGACCTACAAATAGCTCCACTCTACAGGCTCTACCTACAGGCAACTCTACGGTCTCGATAAAATCTACAAATGTAATGTCCCCCTTTGACCTATTCTAGCAACCTATAACCTCTCTAATTATTATTAGAGAGTTTTTCATTGTCAAAAATTCAATACATGTAAAAGAAGAACTTACAAAACAAAATTTAAATTTACATATAGCTAGTTTTAACGTATCCTCCATATATACCAGTGTCATATTTTTTTAAACAATTAATATTTTTCTTTCTCGCGCATTTCCTTTCCCAATTCCCTCTTTCACGGTTTTAATGAGAAACAAATAAAGAAAATACTACATACCGTCTCTCACAAAAACTATTTCTCATTTAACGGAAACTTTCTTCACCAAATAGTGCTATAGCGACCCCTCTCGAAAATCTCTTCTTGTGTAACTTAGAGGAGTAAGGACTTGACAAATAACCATTACAATTGGGTCCCAGCTTCTAGAGGAGATACGTAGACGATATAATCGCCAATTTCCGCTCCAAAAGTTTATCTGATAAATTCTTAAAGTACATAAGCCAGTTACATCCGAATATAAATTCACTCACGAAAAGGAACACAATAACATCGTTCATTTCCTAGACCTACTAATAACACGCACAATCGATGGTTTCTCCATTTCTATTCACCAAAACCCTTTACATACGGGCTCTTAACTACATTTTCTTTGTCATTGTGCCACGAAAATCAAACTAAACTCTATCAAAACCTTACTTTCTCGCACAAACTACCTCGCCTCATCATACCTCACATTTACTCACTAACTGTTTCCAAAAAACGGATATCCTTCAAACTTATACGACCAAACTCTTAGAAATTTTATCAATAAAATATTTAACACGAAAGACACCTCATTCAATGTCCCTAAAGAGGAGGTTTTTATAGCTCTTCCATATATACTGTAGAACCCCTCAATTCACTACTATGAGCAAAACTCTCACTTATTCTAAAAAATTCCTTTCCTGCCACACACTTTATACCAATTTTTCAAAACACACGCAAAATATGAAATCTTTTCAACACTAAAGAAAATATACCAACGCTGCTTTGATCCCCCATCATATTTTTATTCACCTGCTTGAGATGTAATTCCAAAGTATATTTCGGATCGACATAGTGCACACTACATAAACATATTTGCGCACATCTAGGTATCTAGGACAGAACTGGAGCTTCACTCACTACTCCCGAATTCTCCCATATCCGATTACATTACGAACACAGACCTCCACACCATTAGCAATTAAAGTTACAACAAACACCGAAAGCCAGCTTTCCGCACTTGAATCCCTTTATATTAGATTTAAAACCACACATTAAACTCGGACACAAGCTCATTTCCACATTTACTACACCTATAAACACCCACGAATCACAAACGCCAAAACCACTCCCACAAAAACCAAACCATATTGTTACAATATTTTCATTATGCACTTTTTTACAACGTAGCCTCCCGAAACTGATTAATCTCAGTTTTTAATTGAAAAACAAAAACATATTCCATATTCTCTAATAGTTAAAATCCCCGAATTTTTATAATTTGAATATTGCCACTCTGCTGCTTCGCATTTCCCATATAATTTATTTATAAATATCTGCTAACTATTCTAAAAATTTCGTAGGCTTGTATATATTCTTGATGTCATATCCTTGAAGATGGGTTCGGACCCAAAAGGTCGGTACTTCTTAAATGCAGCCTTCTTATTCTTCATCATAAAATAAACATACGCCTGGTAACGCGCAAACTCTTTGCTCTCTTAATATATATATATATATATATATATATATATATATATATATATATATATATATATATTAAGAATAGAAAATTTGTTATTAACCATTTTCACCACGCCTTATAAATTAATAAAAACCATTCTCCTCGATAAGCAGGGGTGACATTTGAAAAGGCCAATCAAAAGATAGTTTTGGGGGGCTATCTGAGAGACTGCTCATTTTAACTGTTACCTTCTCGTGTAATGTGAGAAGAGCTCCTGCCGATGGCTTTGACGAAGACTGCATTTGCCAAAAATAGCCTTTAACTGCATATATATATATATATATATATATATATATATGTATATATATATATATATATATATATATATATATATATATATTCACCATAATTTCTTATACAAAGCTTCAGTTTAATATATACTAAAAAGTAAAAGAGGCAGAAGGCTGCTCCCATCTTTAATTACAACATTGCGGGTTACTTCAAAACGCATCTTCAGTAACAAGAAAAGAATTTGAATTCAGTAATCTAAAACTAAAATTATATTACCGCGCAAGTTTTAAAGTGTAATGCTATAAATGTGAGAAAACCAAACATGAACGGCGGTAATAAATAATGTTGTGGAATGGCCAGACTCTAGATATATAATGGGTCTTTCAATAAAGCCGCTCAATATTTAAATGTAAATAAAACAAGTTCTGTGCCTTATATGAACTCAATTAATTTTAAATTTAAAAGTATATTTTATGGCATTAAGTGGGGAATATGAAGTCGTTCAAGTATCTGCCGCGGCTTTGCTTGGTGGAACGTATCGGGAGGCCCAATTTTCGATGACTTTGTCGCATAAATATGGTTGAATTTTCTGGATGGTGTTCGTTATGTTGACTTTGAGGACATCAACTGTTTGCGGATTATTCGCATAGATCTGTGATTTAAGGTAGCCCCAAAGAAAGTAGTCTAATGGGGTTAAATCGCATGATCTTGGTGGTGGCCAGTTGACATCGACGCCGCGCGAGATGACTCTGCCCTGAAATCGCTGGTGCAAAATGTCTATCGTGGCGTGGGCAGTGTGGCACGTAGCACCGTCCTGTTGGAACTACATGTCGTCAGTATCCATTTCAGGCATATAATCCAGTTGAGGCAACAAGAAGTTGCTTATCATCAATTTGTAGGTCTCGCTGTTGACGGTAATGGCAATCCCATCTTCGTTCACCAAAAAAATACGGACCGATGATTCCGTTAGACGAAAGTCTGCACCAAACACTGACTTTGTTGGGATGCAATTGGTGCTGGTGTATCTCATGTGGATTGTTTTCGTCCCAAATCCCACAATTTTGCTTGTTAACAAATCCATTCATCCAAAAATGGGCCTCTTTGCTGAAGATGATTCCTTAAGTTCCTGGGTAAGTTAGATTTTTTACGGGTGCAAACCTAAGTCACTACGCATAATTCGCCAAACTGAAGTTGCAGAAAGGCCAAGTTCTTGTGAACGACGAGAAATTGACATGTCTAGCTCGGATTTTCCCGTACACTCTCATTCACAGCAGCGATGTTTTCAGCAGACCTTTCATTTCGGCGACGTACGAGTGTTGGCTGATTGTTGATCGACCATTTTTCCTCGAATTTGGCCACCAAGCGTCGAACAGGGGACTCGGCAGGACAATTGTGGCAAGGATAGAAATCATGTAATGCGCGGAACGTTTGTCGAACGGAGCACTGATTTTGATAATAACATTTGATGATTTGTTGCACACACTGTTCAACGCTATAACCTTCCATCATGACTTACCAAGTACTACTGAACACTTCACAGTGAGGTTGCCAGATGTCGCTTTAATAACATGGCCACTATCGCCTGACAAAGCTCGAGCGTCCTTGTTGAAAGACCCTTTAAATATATATATATATATATATACGTAGGTACTTTGGGGCTTGGGGCCGAAGTTGGTTGAAGACCGTAAGTAAAGGGGGAAATTGTTGTGAGTCCAGTGGGGATGGTATATTTTTAACTTTGCGTGGTTATTTAAACAAATATTTCAGAGTGCATGTTGGTCAAAGATTAACAGGTAGCTGGTCCGTACTGGGGTTGCAAAAGAAAGACAATGACGAAAATATATCTTTACTAACAACAAAATGTTATTTATATTTCCACAAAAATTGGGTTTAAAGGGCCACAAGAGATAAATGTAGGTTAATTAAGGGAGTAAAGAGGTCAGTTTCAGTTTGGTGATTTAAAGCAGGATTTTAAACAGGCGCGCACACACAAATAATGTTGCAATGGGGTAAGCCAGATTTAATACCAATCTGCAGGCGGCAATGGTTACGATTATTTTACGTGCTCCTTACCGAAAAGGGGCCCGCTGGGGTACGATTAATGCAAAGGAAGAAGTCAGGTTGCTTCTTGCTTCAGACGAGGGCGCATTTGTCAGGCCTTCGGAGTCGGGAATCCTTGTTAGGTACTTGCCGATTGACTATGGCAGAGTTCAATGGAGATACTTGCCGATTGACTATAGCAGAATTCACGGATTGATTTATCCTTCAACTTGAATCGAAATTGCCGCAGGGGGGGGGGGAGGCCTTCAGCTCGTTCGTCGGAGTAGATCGAAGTCTAACAGTGATGCTCTCTAAACTCAGTCAAAGCTTTATATAGGCGCCTTGTGAGGTGGCTCTAGACGCGCGCGCAAATTTGGAGAAAAGTCGGCGACTCCTTCGGGGGAAGGGAAAATCGTGCTAAGGTTGGTTGCAATGTCCAACGGATTTTAATCTTCGAGCGGAAAGCCAGAATGCTAGCGGTGAGGTGGCCGTGGGGGACGATGACATCGGTCCCTAGGCAAATACAGCTGGGGTATGTGATAACGGCGTCGTCCTCCTCCTTGCCCAGGTTCAGCTATGCTTTCACAGCTCCATGCGGTGATCTTAAGATCCACATGGGTACAGAAGGGTACATGGTCTCCATTTGACCTCATTCTGCTACAAATAGTATAATGAACGTTATATTAATGAAAAATATATACTGAAAATATTTGGAAATAAATTATATCATTTAAACGCAAACAAAATAATCGTAACAGTACTAAACATAAGTGAAATAGAAGAAAATAGATAATTGCATACATATACAATATAGTAAAACTGAATAAAGAAACTGAACATTACGTTACTTGGTTGGATTACAATGACAAGTGAAAACGAGAAGGAATTTCAATATTGAATACCGCTTGGTTGATTGTTTGTTTATAAACAATGGAATAGTTTTCGTATCAGTATTTAAATTTGGGTGGTTGTATTTAATACAGTGATTCTTTAATCCGCTTTAAAAACTCATTCCGTATAAAATTCAACTAATCCATTAAAGGAGAAGTTTATTAAACTAATTTGTATTCATTCAAATTGGACCTATTTTCTTGAAATCAATACTATATTTAACAACATCCAAACTGTTTGTTTTACTTGTCTAAATCAATTATTTTATAAGAAATTAACTCATCTTTGAAGCTCTATTAACCAATCATCGCAAAAAGATTATCACGTTCTTAACAAATATTTTCAAAAGTTCTATGCGAGATCACGCGTTTGTTTTAGCATCCAGTTTTAAAATAATAATATAATTTGTATATGTCCTCTTCCTTTTTCACTTCTAAAACATTCTATATTTATAATTCCCTTATATTTTCTGTTTTAATTAATTATCTTTTTATGAAAAAAATGATATTTTATTGCTGATGAATACAATTAAATCGTGATTCTTCAGCTTTCTCAGGCTCAATAAATCAATATACCTAATGAATCTAATTAAAGCCTATTCCGCAATTTAAATTTCTGTTATTAAAAATCTATATTGAAAAAACTATTCCACTGTGAATAAAATTAAGTTAATTCTTAACGTCATCAAATTTCTCCTTTACACAAATTGGATCAGATATTAATTTTATATTCCAGAGAAATTTTCAGAACAGAAACGTCTCAATAAAATCTATAAAATATCATTTGCCAACTTTATCACTTTTTAACAATTTGTAAAATTACTTTTGCCGCCTTTTGGCACAATTCTTAGTCAAAGGTCAATTGTTCCTAATATAATTACTAAACCTTAAAAAATCGCGATATACCAACCATTTCAAAATGGTATATTATTACTATGGCCCACAAACAAAAATGAAAAATTTAGTACTGGAAAAATAATATGTCTAAATAAAGTAACTAATATTCATCAAGAGTATGAAAAGGAAGATAACACTACGTCTACTTCTTGATAAATCATATACTTCACTTCACTCTTGCTACCATTCAACAGAGAGTAGAACACTGGTCCCTAAACATTAACTATGGCAGCGAATACAAGAATAAAACTTTCATAATGCAGAAATGCAGTCTAACATTCACGCCTTTTTCTTTATAGAGGGAAGTTCCTTTCAACTGTCCAAAATGGATAAAATTTCATATCTTCCTCACCCAATTTGCTTGAGCTTTACAACACTTAGTCCATAATTGAATACTCCTATTTTAATACATGTGTAAGTAAAATGCCACTCAACTATACATGAGCTCTGGGATGTGAGAGTAGATGAAATAGAAACGAGTCAGCCAAGGAGAAGCGAGGAGAAAAGAGTCGATGAGGAGGTCTGCTAGCTGTTACCAGTTCAGTCAAATCACATAGGAGGAGGGTGTGTACCTATCGCTAGCCCCGTCATATTACGAAAGGGGAGAGCATATTAGCTGTCGCTAGCTCAGTCAAGTCAGGTAGGAGGAACGCATGATACCTGTTGCTAGCTCAGTAAAATCACATATGGAAGTGTGTGCGACATGTTTTTTAAGGCAGGGTTGTAGCGCACAAATAAACAGAACATTTTCAATAACTTCTGATTTATTCCAAACGAGAACTTTAACGCGATGGTTATTTTCAGTTTATGCCCGCCCTCGAATTTCGTGGGCGCTTTGTCATAAATATCTCTTTTTTTAGAAAATACCCAAATGCTATATTCTGTAAAACATATATAAACAGTATGTAGCTTTTATATTATTAAACCATTCTAAATTAAGTTAAAAATTATAAATAATACAATAAGATGCGAATGAGATAGCCTAACAACCCCCTACCCAAAAAGCACTTTTTTATATTTTGCCCAAGAAAAAACATAGTCTACATGTATATCATAGATATACACTATATCAATGATAGTGTGTATATCATACATATACACTATATAGAAGTTTCAGTTCAAAATGAGGGCAAATCTCTAATTATCATGTTATGACGAAAAATAGATTGGCCGTCATCATCGAAATGAAAGAATCTAGTTAGTTTATTTTTTTTGTAAGGTCTTCGCCTCAAAACAATCGATTACGTAGGGGTTTATATAGTTTAGTTTTTTTATTTTGGTAAAACACTTTATATATTTCTTTTTTTAATTAAGAGGCTATGATATGAAGATATGGGTGCGAACGGGTTACGTAACACGTTATAAATAAATAGGGCCTAACGAGATTTGGCGATCGCGCCTTTGAATTCGAAACTAAGGATAGACAATATCGAATTAGGAATATTTACGCGGTTTTTTTTTGTTACGGATGGGTGGGGGTGCAACGCCCTCCTCTTCCAAATTAAGTTAAAAATGATATATAGTAGTCTATGATGCGATTTAATTTGTCAAGAAAAAACATTGTCTGCATTAAAAAACAATTATTTTATACATATTTATATATATATATATATATATATATATATATATATATATATGTATATATATATATATATATATAATTCATGAACCGAAAAATAACCTAGCCCGATTTATTCTGTGTATTTTAGAGTGCTGAGATTTTTCCTTTTTAGGTATTTCTCCCCACTCCACCATTATTACGGTACTTATTTTAATTCTAATAATATGTCGCATTTTCTTGTCTTGTTTCTCATATTACTATTTCACTTGATTTCTCATTTCGTTAATAATTTTCTCACACAATCTTGTATACATTTGTTTTGCTATATACTAATACACTCCTGTCCTAATCTATCTTTTTAAGCTAAAACAACTTCGCTCTATTCCCACACACTCTCATTTAATTTTTAATCCCCAACGTATACATTCTTACTCATATAATCACACCGTTCCAAACAGATTTTTCATCCAAAGGAGAAAATACGAAGCTATAATTTACTCTCAATGAACCACCGCAAATTTAAACTTATGTACTTGTGATACGCCATTTTGGGCAAAACTTCCGACGCTATTGCTTACTCCCTCAGGAGTAGCGTGGGTAAGAGAACCCGTGACGATATAGTATGAATTTTCCATTCATACTGCATATTTATTCCCTATCCTGAGCTCTTTTTGGGTAAATTAGAAATGAATCCTGCGTGAAATGGCCCCAAATCGCCGAAATTCCAATATGGGTAAACGAAGTATTTTGATCAAACATTTGAATTGTTCTGAAAAATATTTAGGATTGGCTGCCGCTTTTAGACTTCTTCGAAGTTAAAAAATGTCATTTGAGCAAATTAAACAGTTTATGAGGCTGGGTCTTAAGAGACGAAACACGTAAGCTATATAGTAGAATAGCTTTACGAAAGAGAACAAATCTAAAGGTGAGGTAGGAAGTTTTAAAATACCTAGAATTAAAAAGGTTCATATCAAATCTCCAAAAAAGGGAAGAAAGGTAAATTGCCAAATCTCACTTTAAAAATGGCAAAGAAATCAATACTTTTTATTTCCCTCCAATTCTCCATTCGATGCACTGGAAAGTATGGTTATATAAATAAAAGCACTATGAAAATTATTGACCTTTTTATATTAAGCTGCTTATGGGCTTCTCTCATGTCGAACCAAGGTTATTTTCTAATTTCATACAGTGCTAGACTGTAAATATTGGTACGGAAATATATTTAAAATGATTTGTAAAAAGGAGTCGACATCCTGTGTATCCATCCTGTACCTACAAAAATATTAATTTCGTGTAATGCATAATTAATTCCCTTTATATTCAGATTCACGACTAGTACCTTTTATATACCGACAAATAAACCACAGAGATGTAAATTCTTTCATCCTCATTGTGTAACAACACAGCTTTGAGGATACGTTTGCCAAATTCTTTAAACAACCAGGAATCTTGAGCCACATGCTCATTTATTATTTCATGCATGAGTACAACTCGTGAGTACAAAAGCAAATATTAAATATTATTGACAAATTTCTTACTAAATCTTTCAAATTTTCTTTATTCTGCAAATGCAATGCTTTTTCAGTTGAATTAAGCTACATACATTTGCCATCAATAAAAAAATCAGGAAGCTTATCATCAAATGGTGCCTGTTCTTGAATGGATTCTGATGATGGAAAAACAGGAATATGTATAATACGCTGAACCATGCAGAACGAGTTTGATGCTTTCTTACCATCTCTAAATCGATTTTTTTGTTTTTCATTGATGAACTACCAATGTTAACCATTCGAAAAAAACATTCAGAAACATGATTGTTTTATTCACATCTTACCATCCACACCGCACAGAGGCATTTACTTTGGGTTTCCTTTCAACCACTTTGAAATTTAAGCCGTAGCCTGAGAGTACACTGAGCACACAGTCAAGTGAGCGGCATCTCCTTAACATCGACAAGGTAACTCTCTACAAGGGATGTGCAAAAGCCACCGGTCGCGAAACGGAGACAAGTGTGATGGATCGAGTCCACATTTTGCATTCACACTCGGCTAAAGATGCTAATAATGTCCATAGCACGGGTACATGAGACCTATTTAGAAACAAATCCTGGCAAAGGAATACAGAGAAAGCAGTCGTGAAGGACCATGGTCACGGTGTCCGAGATTGCTGTTACATTCTCCTGGATGACATGTTTTCCCGCAAAGAAGAGCGGCTAGCGTACTTCGAAACATAGCAGAAACTGACCTTATTTCGGCGAAGTATAGACATAGTAAAATCGTTCTGGTGGCACTTATAGCGCTTATAAGCGGGTCACTTTCCTCAGAGGGCGGTCTAACACGCGGCCAACAACCAAGGAATGAGACAGTGTCGAAAACGACCAAATGTAATGGAATGATATTCATACCCATGGCGATGAGGATGAAGGAGAAAAACTCAACGGCTTAATCCAGCAACCGATTCTACTTAACTGAGATAGAAAATTTAATAAGTTTCTTATATGCATGTAACCGCTATTGGCTCGATTACCCCTTAGATGTATTTTTCAGGTGGTAGTAGCCAGGTAAATGATATTGTGGATAGGAAATTTGTCATTATCATGGAGATTATCCACCACCTCCCAAGAAAAATTACGCTGTGTCTGGAGAGCAGAGGGAAACCTCGAGATAAGAAATTAAATCTGTTTTGGGAAAGTGAGTGAATTCATTCATATTTAAAATACCAACCTCTAGCTTTTCGTTCAGGTCTGCCAAGAGCAAAGACCTAACACTGCAAAAAGAGAAAACTAGAAAGACACACTCAGAACCGGAGTGGATCCAATTCCTCCAGAGGCCCGAGCATAGATCCAACATCTGAAATCTAAATACTATAGAGGAAGACTGACTCCTCCCCTAAATCAAACGATCCCGAATCGTTAGTACATTAACCGTTCATGATTTTAATGGGTAGTGACCCCACTCACCCTGTTACCGAACCATACTCGGGCAAACTAAAGAATGTGCCGGACTGTGAAATAATCCTAACAACAGCTTAATATTAATACAAACTCGACACAATCAGAGTACAAAATAAACTGACAGTTACCGATAGCAAACTAATATTATTTGAGTTAGCAAGGCATACATACGCTAGAACTAATTTAATTTTACCATTGGAATCAGCAGGGTCGATTTAGTCTAAATTTGAAAATCTTTGTTGTCCAGTGTAATCTTTCGATTTTCAACCAAACGTACAAAGGGAACCAAATAGTATGATATACCAACTCTGTCAATCTTGCTGATTTACCAGTCAAAGGGTGTATTTAGATGTGGAGATAGAGAAGTCGATGATATAAGAGAGGTGAAACCTATTTTTTAAAGTTGTAGTATACTGTGGGGTAGCGCAGAATTATTAAAATGGATGTCCCTCCAAGAGACGCAATAATCGATATCTCCGCTGCTGTATCCAAACCGTGGGGCTACCATGAATACAACCACAGACAGGTTAACAAATCTCGTCACGTACAAAGATTTGGCATTAATTAAATTAATTACTTAGAACTTTTAGCCATTTTTAGCTTCAGAGTGAAGACAAAGAAAACAAGATCTTTAGATCAATATGAAGACAAAAACGACAAAGAAAGCTTTCTCAATCGATAATTGGCATAATTCGAAAATAGAAATTTAGCGTGTTATAAAATAACCATTAAATATAACGGAGCATAATATTAATTAAATGGAGTGTTCAAAATTTGATAATAAAATACATCGGACACCCTGGTAAAGGAAACAAATGAAAATGATAAAAATGAACAACAGATTTATAGGCCATGAGGTTTGATTTATATTTAAATTAGGTTCAAGTTTAAGGATGTAAAGTGATTCTAATATTCTTTGTTCATTCGGATTGGGGCTATGATTAAGTATTTTAAAATTATCCATATTAATTTCAGACTTGCATACTTTGATGTGATCTCGTATGGGCGAGGGGTCTGGTTTGTTTAGAATCAGCCCCGTGCGGGTGGACCTTCCCTGATGCTGCTGAATGCGACAATAGATTGACCTAATGGGCGAACCAATATAAGATCAATCGCAAAATTCACAACTATATTTATAAATTACAGATGAGCGGTAAGGGAATGCAATTCGGTGCTTATAGCTGAAATAGTTCCAATATTGTGCCTATTTTTTAATTTGAATTTTGGGTCGAGATAGGGAGTCTTCTTAATTTCATTTACAAACTCGTTTGGTTTTTACTAAAGGATGGGACACTAAAGAAACTAGATAATTTCTCTACAGTATTTTCTGTTGGATTTTTTTATTGAGAGCTATAAGAAACTTTTGATATGTTTTTCCAGTACTATCTTTGTTTCTTAGTACTGATGATGAGGCTAGTACCTCGAATCGTTCAAACTCAGACAAATAAATATACTTTTTTCAATAGCATGCTTGGTTTTCACCTTACTATATATATGCCTATTGTCACGGATTGAGAATTTTGAAAAATAGCATGTCGAAGGATGAGCGTGAAGAGGGCTCACCAGAAGATCAGGATACAGATCCCAGTGCGAGGGTTAGATAAAGAAAGTCGAGTGCGGTTGTCCTTAAAGATCAATTCTTAGAAGTTCTGGGATTGGAGAAAATAATGGTAGAAAAATATATATCTTTACTATATACAAGGAAAATATTAATAGCTCAAGTAAATAACTGATAATAAATAAAATTAGAGTCGGGGTTCCAAACGGGACGGGGGGGAATACAAATGACTCGAGGCGTTAGAGAGTCTGAGAAAGGATGCACAGTGATTGCTTCCAGAGCAAATGAGAGAGTGCAATTATCGGGGAGACTCACGTAAAGTTCTCTTGACTGGAGGCTTGAATACGACGGTCTAACAGCTTTGCGCAAAGGTCCTTAGCGCCGTAGGTCTAGCGTCTGTCAGACGATGAGACGAGAAGTTAAAGAGAACCCAACCCGGGTGAGCCGACCGTGCGAAGTCTCGATGAACCCTTGGGGCTGTCTGGCCGTGCAAGTGCATCTTTCAGGCACCACAAGTAGACGTTGGGTTCTGAAAAGGGGGGATAAACCTCTCTCTGACATCTCCTTCCCTCCCAAGATGGAGCTTTAGAAGGAAGTGACATCAGAGTAATAGAAGGTAATTACACGGCTAAAATTCTGATAGGGACATAATTACAAAAAAGGTAGTACCAGTGACTCTGCACAAAGATAAGTCAAATAAAGGGAACTAGGAGAAATGCTCGCTATTCCCATTACCGAACACATCAAGACAAAAAACTGAATAACATTAATAATACAATAAGACAGAAAGAATAATTATCCATAGTAGGGATCAACATAGTTTTGTTAACCAAGGGCTTATAAACAAGGATATTAAAACAAAGAAAGGTCCCACAATACAAAAAAAAGTACATACGAACAGGTTAACTCATCAAAATCTATACACAATAATAAAAACAAATAATAGCACATATTCCTATGAGACATTAACAAAACTACCATAATTCTTGTGGAATATATACAAAAGTAATCCAATTATTCTTCCACAGCACGGCATCAGGAAACCGGGGGACAAAATCTACTAAAGTTAGCACATGATTGTGTCCTTTACTCGACCAGGGATATATTGGATCGATGAGATCAATTGCGACACGGCAAAAAGGCTCTGAGATTACGGGTCAACTCTGCAACGGTGCGGGCTTAACTCGTCCTTTGACGGCAGTCTTTTGGCAGATGTCGCAAGACCTGCAGTAGCGAAGGATTTCTTCATGGGCGCCTGACCAATAAAAATATTTGAAGATCTTCTGGTTGGTATTCGTGTGGCTAAAATGGCCTGAGAATAGGCCTTCATGGGCTGTGGTTAAATTGTAACAAACGTGGTAACGCGGAACACACAATACTCGCGTAGGGAGTTTACTGTTCTTTGAGCACGCACGATATATTAAGCCTGGGGTATTCTTATCAAACAAGTAGTTTACCTTGTGGTCTCCCGGACTTGAGGTGCTCGGGGAAGGAGAAGATTACGATGGTTTTGACGGAGGCGCAGATGTTGCACAGATCTGGTGTACCATGTGAGAAGAGTTATTACGGAACTGAGAGTTCTGAGGGCAGTTTGTTTCCACGTCACCCTCCACACTACAGGGGAAACAAATGATGGGTCTTCTAGGGAAAGATGAGGTAGGGGGGGGGGGCTAAAGAGAACGCTTTTACATCCCGGTCCAGTCACCTTAGCAAAGTTGTTTCCGTTTTGCCGGAACAATTTACCTTTGTTTGGATTAAATTTGGGGGATAGGGTAGCCGTTTTCTTCCCTTCTTTCGGATAAAAGTTGTGGCTTGCTGAATAAATGTCGGCCTCTTCTGTACACTCCTTAAACGTGAGGCACCGCCGGTCTTTCACGAAAGATCTGAATTCAGCCAGAAGTGCAGCCAACAGCTGGTCTATTAGGAAGAAGTCAACGAGGGCATCGTAGTCTTGCGAGATTTTAGAAGCATCGAGCCAAAAGTTGAGGTGACGCTGGAGGGTGTACCCAAACTCACGGTACGTTTGGCCTAGCTGAAGGCGGGCATGTCTGAATTTGGATCGGTAAAAGTCTGGGGTCATGTTAAATGTCGCCAGTAACTCCGATTTTAAGGTCGAATAATCGAGTGTTGCCCCCGAGGAGAGTGATATGAATATATCTCGGAGTTGAGAATTTAGCAAGGGCAGCAATTGAATCACTCCATATGCTTAGATGGCCCAGTGGTTGATTTCGATGATTTCTCGAAGTGGATTAATAAGGCTCCGAAATCCTCGCTTTCCTTAAAAACCGAAGCCTTAACAGACATGGTAGGGATACCTTCGGGACTCGAGCTAATGGATAGTATTCTCGTGGTCCTACTCATTTCAAGTTCATGAAGGTGGATTCTTCCCCTCTTTTCTCGTTCCTTTTCTTCTCTTTCTCTGTTTTCTTCTCGTTCTTATCTTTTTCTTCTTTATTCTGGTTCCTTCTCTTCTCTTTCTTTTTGCCTTCTCTTTTCTCCTTCTGTCCTGTCCCCCTGTCGGATATAAATTGAAAAGTCCTTGCCGCTGACCCCGAGAGATTCTTCTTGCAACTTAAACGTGTTAAATACTGAGGACGTTTTCTCGTGTTCGACCAGCTTTCAAGAAAAGCACTACAAAAAATGGGAAATTATTTAACGCACAGGGGAAGTGCTGGTTGGCTTTGGTGGAACTACGATTCTTCACTTAATAAAAAAAAACAGCGATAATTATTTTGCACGGTGCGAATTCTTTATTTATACTCGAAATATTTACTCCGGAATTTTAGCGACAGCCTATGTTGTCCAATACGCACGAAGCAAACGACAACACAATACAAAAAAGAAAGAAATAAACTTGTCGAGATATACCTGTGTAGACTAGCTCGGTGCTCAATGTCTTACACAAGTACGAGCAGTCAGCTGGCAACAGGCCGCTTGAGTTATATCTTGGCAATAAAAAAAAAGTGCGAATTACGGTTGACCGTGTTTAGATTAATGGGTTTACTAAGTTGCAGTTCAAAGGATATATAAAGACAATACACAAAAATATAATTTTAATATATATGAAAAATGGGCAATTTATATATATATATATATATATATATATATATATATATATATATATATAATAAAAGAGGTAACAAATTACTTATGGTAGTTAAATGAATCAAGTGAAGATTAACGAGGGTAATCTGTGGATGACTATACACGATCGCTTTACTTTCAAGCGCGGGTGGATTGGATGGGGTCGGGAAGGGAATACAACGGCTTAGGTCTTCAAGAAGATACATCAGGGAGCCCTGACTAGGAGGACGTGAAGATGAGGATGGATTACTTCGTGATGAAGAATGAGATTTTATCTTCTCTATTGAGACGTAATCTCAACTTGAGACGATTCTGCTTATTGGCAGGGAGTCTCAGTCTCGAAAGACGTGGATCTTGAAGGGGTGGTGAAGATGAAAGGGCTGCACAACTCACCGGGAAGAAGGGACCTTGATAGCTTTCCTCTAAACAGGAGCCAAAGCTTAACGATGGCAATTCTGCTGACGAGACATTCGACAACGTACGAGGACGAGTTACGGGTGAGGGGGGGAACGGAAAACAGACGGCAGTCAGGACGGGGTGGATAGCGGGCTTTCAATCTCGTTGAGAGAGGGTGAGCTTCGCGTTAAATACCAAGGTGGCTGCACTGTTAAACGCCTTAGGTCCTTGCGGTCCCCAAGGAATCCTTAACACCAGTCTAAGTAAACACAATTCATGATACCGCGTCGTTCCAGACGATCAAACTCCCCTCGCGATATGAGGGTAGGGTTAGTATAGCCGTTCACGGCGTTATCGCAGGGGAGGCGGGGACGATCAATGTCTAAAAACAAACACAGCTGGGAGGGGTAATTAAGTGAGTGACAGATTCTTCCACGGCTTTCTAAAATTCTCACGCTAGCTCACGTGGTCTTTAAAGAATAGAGGGGTATCGCCAAAGGGCTTCCTCTCACGGTTGTCCTTCGAGGGCATTTCCTCATAAAGCTTAACTCCTTTACAATACGGCAGACGATTTATGAGGCCTGGAAAGGGTTTAAGTTTCACACGGTAATTCAATACAAAATATGGGCACAAATAGGGAAAATGGGAAATAGGTAAAGTCTTTTCTACAGTTTCTAAAAGCAGAACCTTTAATATACAAGAATAACACCCAATAGAATCGGTCACAGGTCTAAAAAAAATAAGATCAGATATTGCGGATGACGCTAAGAATTGAACACCACATAGCACAAACCTAATTGTAGGCCCTATGGTAGCTTCTTAGAACCAAAGTTTGGGACATATTTAGATTAACCAAGAACTTCAGCCTCCTCTTTTACAAATTCTCAAAACTACACAATATGATATACTCCGAAGAATGTACGGGGCGGACTCAAATTTCTACTCAATGACTCGTGAGCAACAAATCTCTCTACCGCAAACAGTTGCTATAGCCTTTTATCCTCAACAGACCGAAAAAAAGTGTTTCGTTCAATATATATATAGGCCGTTTGGGCGATATTTGACGATTTTTGATGTCTTCTCTTTTCACGAAGAATTTGATCTATAGGTGAACAGTCAACAAATTTAATCTTTAGTTGAGAAAAGGCTAGCTGATATGGAGGATTGGAGGACATCTGAATATTCGCAGAGTTACTTGCATCATGATGATTCGCCCCGTTTATCAAAATGCTGACATCATAACTGCTGTTGAATGCTTTGTTGATACTGTAAAGGCTCTAAACGTAAGATGGGCAACTGCATAAGAGACTAGAGAGCAGTAAATATGACAGGAGGCGTTATGACTGCTTCCGCACGCCGGAATTTATCCTACAGCTACACATCAAGGTGATGGAAATCCTGACCAATGTAATTCGGTATATGGAGAGAGAGATGAGTGGTAGAGTCATTACCATGAAGCTGGCCATGAATGAGGACTTTTGTTACTCGTACAAGAGGCGCAACAGACAAATTCTAAGAGCTATGGTAAGGGAGAACCTCTTGATTAAGGAGAATAAGTTCCTAAACAAGCTGAAGAACCCTGTTGATCCGGGAACAATCTGGTTCTTCTCAGAACAACAGATGGCTTGCGACTAAGCTCTACGTATCATCTAAACCATGTTCCTCCAAAAGATAATGGTCTGTTGGTGAGTCTCCAGTAAGTATGACACCATCTTTGAGCAGGATCTTAGGTAGGAGATTGAGGTCAAACCCTAGTTGGAGAGGATCGCTCTTGGCCATCTGCCAAACTCTCTGTCCTACTAGATCCCCGAGTTTAATCCTGTGTGGAGCGTGGTTAAGAAAAACAACAACACTCTATCTCCATCCCCAATGCCGAGATGCTGGCCAAGATCAAGGAGGTTTCAAAGAATTTCCAAGTGACACAATGAGAAACTCATGCGAAACGTTTTGGAGCAATCTTAGGGTCTTAGTTGAAGCTGCGGGCAACTACTTTGACCAAACTATTATCTCACAGCATAGTCTAATCGACATTCCTTAAATTTTTAAAATTCATTTATATTTTCCTGAGATATTCCGTTATGGTATGCAGACCGTAACCTCTAGCGAGATCGTCCTGTAATAGTACAAGACTGTGGAACGAAAGAAGGTGTAATTAAAGATAATAATAGAAGACTAGTATTTCTTTGCACGAAACCTAGAATTGAAACATCTCTTTATGGTAGGGTTACTTTTAATTTGTAAGATTAATTTATGGTAAACTATATGTAGGAAGATTGTCCATTTATAGATAATTTTTCGTATATGTAGATTTCGTGCCTTTATTTCTAATTTGGGGGATACTGATTACCGTAGGATCCGAAGGTAGTTGTGTGGCCAAGCACATATTCGAAAAAGATCACCCGGTTGATTTTACTCGGTTCAAAATTATTGAAAAGTTCAAAACACAGACATTCGTAAACTTTTAAAAGCATTTTATATTAGTTTGACAATTTAAGTGAGGGCAAAAGTAAATTTAAGTTTGATAAGTTTATTTTTATGACACTTGAAACTTTTTTTATATAATATAAATATCTCTGTCCGTTTTGCTTACATTTGTTCCTGGTTTATTGCTGATCTATGGCATTGTCGAGTGTTTGTTTTATTGGGGATATTATTAGTGAAATGCGTGTGTCCGTTATTATTTGTGGTATTGGTTATATCTCTTTCCCCTATCCTTCAGTTGCTTCCAGATTTCCTTGAAGAGGAGACGTTTTTTAAAGTCTTCGACGTTTGTTTTATTTCATTTAGGGGAGGGGCGGAATTTAAATTAGTATTGTGGTTATTCCAGGATTTTATTATTATGATACAAACCCGACTCTTAATTTTTCTTAAATACCCCTTTTACTAGTAAAAACCCCCAGGTAATTCGTGCACACGGTAAAGATTGTCAATTGGAGTTTCTTTATTACTGTTTGGCTAACAAAATATGGATAATATGAAGATCCTCGCTCCAAATTATGTCTGGGGGGAAGATATACATACATATCATCTAGCCTGGAGGGGAAGATCTTCATATGAAGCAAAACATTGAAATTCAACTTCAACACATATTCTAAGGTGGTAATATTCTAAAAGGGGGATTCGCCACCTACCATACCGCCCTGATGGGGGGTTCTAACTCCACCCAACCCGATTTTTTTCATTCAACTCCTAGTATAAGAAAATCAAAAGTCCACGATTAGGTTCTCAATTGTATACCAGGGCTAATTGGGGGTTTTCGATGTGCTTATATTAAGAGTGTATTAAGAGATTGGTGGAATAGGGTTAAAACGCCGCCATTAGAGGGAGTTATAGCTCCCTCCTCCCTTTTAGAATATAAACACCTTTGATTTGTTTCCTGTATATGCTTTCAATTCAAAAAATAATTTAAATGTTTTATTATTTGATTCTTTTGTAATTTATATGAAAATTCTTGGATCAGGGAGAGAAGGATCTTCAGTTTGGTACCTTGGGAAAGATCTTCATATGATCCAAATTATTCCCAAATTGTTAGTTTTGAACTGTTTCAAGAACTTTGATGGTATTCCTTTTTTTTACTTTTCCACAGGAATTGTTTCGTGAGAGGATCGCAATGTGAAGTTTGAGAGCTTCATTTCACGGTAAGGAAAGATTTTACCTATTTTTACACCAAAGCGCATTTTATTTTGGTACAAACCTCGATTTAAATACCTTATTGGACTATATACACGCTTGTAAAGACATTAATTAAGCCCAGCTCTCTCGTAATTTCAGAAGCGAAATTCTTAATTTCCAATATGTGTTAGGTTAAATTTAATAATTATTATTTGTTAACTTATAATCATAGGAAATTCTTTAGTACGACAGTATAGCCCTAAGTTGCGGGCTAGGATTTAGCTTTATCCAGAATTCTAGATGTATAACGAAATTTTCTCAGTAATTTCGAAAAATTACATAAATTCCTTCTTATTTCAAACCTTTGTGGTCTAAAAGATTTTTGTTTCGCTAAAATATTTACATGGTTTCTAAAGGACCCAATTTTACTTCCATTATAGTTTTTGCCTTAAAAATCATAAGTAAAAATAACGATGTTGTCATCATGAAATTTCGTAAAGTGAGTTGCCAAGTTATTTATTATTATTATCATTATTATTATTATTATATAGACCATGCAAAGAGCTACACTAAAAGTTTGGGAAATTATACCGCCAAGAGGTGTGAGTGCAGGTCAAAGCACAGCAAGAAAGAAATAAAAAAGAATTAAACAGCCACACGGTTATGCAACAAAAAGACATTAGCCAAGATTTTAAACTTACCAAGGGTAGGAGCAGTCACAATATTTGTGGACAAGGTATTCCACAATCTACATATGCTCGGTAAAAAGCAGTTATATAACTGAGATGTAGAATCACGACCAATTTCGAATGTTTCATGGGACTTACAGTCTCAGAATACCTAGTAACTCTGGCTGGTTGATAGAATCTCGGCAAAAATTTATGCAGAGGATGATTCACGTCATTCAATACTTGCAATAAAATACAAAGAGCTTCAACATCTCAACGATGCCCAATGTCTTAATCCAAATCTGATAGTAAATATTTTACAGAATTAAATGTACGATCAAGCAATCTCAGATGAGAGTCTGCAGCAGAGCTTCATACGGCACAGCAATGCTGAAAAAGTGGTCTAATAAAAGAAGAGAAACACGAATACACGAACCTTTTAAAAGAAAGATTACAGAAAAAAAATAAAATCCATTCTAAATCAATTCCCTGACCCTGTTTAAAAAATTACAGATTATTATTCACCCAAGCTTTCTTATATTTATGGTTTGCCGAAAGTTCCTAATGAAGGTGCTCCTATGAGTCCGACCATCTCTGATACTGGTTGATATACAGAACAACTCTCAAAATAGATTTCGGATAAATTAGGGCAATTTGTTGGTACCGTATCCAATGAACATAAAAAAGTGTATTTTTTGGAAAAGATTAATGGCCTTAATTTATCTAATATAAGATTGGTGAGTTTTGATCACTTAATTATTTAATAATGTACCCTTAGGTATTAGTTTCCTTACGACGTTTTTGAGTGATCAAGGAGATAGTTTACCTGTTGATATTAAAAAATTTATTTAATTGATTAAACTTTGCATCCCAAAAATATATTTCAGGTTCAACAGTTAGTATTTTAAACAGAAATTTCATGAAAATGTTTTGAACCTGTTATTTTTTAACAAATAATTTAATTGTCATCAAATATTGGGGGAGATACGTAGACGATGTCTTTGCAGTTGTTGATAATGACGTTGATTTAGAACATCCAATGTAAAATTTAAATTATAAATTTGAATCAATTAATTTTACTGTAGAAACATAAAAAAAGGCATCACTTCTGTTTATCTATATACTTCTAATTAGCTTGAATCCTACGGTAATAAAGAGTTTGGGTTTATGCGGGATATCATTAGTGAAGTGAGTGCGTTTCTTTTTTGTAGTTATTAGGTATATCTCTTTCTACTTTCCTTTATTTGTGCTTGTATTTACTTGAAGATGAGGCGTTTGTTACAGTCTCGAAAGCTAACCTTTGGCTTTCTTTCCTTTGTGCGTTGTTTAATTTTTTTTTGTGTTGTGGTTATTGTAATCTTTGGTAAACACAAAGAGACAAGGGACTAATGCTCATTGGAGTGAATTCGCAGAAGGAAGTAACATTTATTGAACACAAAAGCAAGGAAAAACTGAAGAAAGCTCAAACAAACATTAACCGATGCATTTTAGTAATACCTCGAAGGTAACATACATATAAGAGGTATTTTAATAAAAAGAAAGTAATAGATATATTTGAAGGAGAAAAATCCTAAAGCGGATATATGAATAGCATATTGCATAAAGATGCGAAGAGAAGGTGGACGAAAGAATTTCTTTTCCCTTTTTGGCAGCTAAAATACCATAATACTATCTCGCAGAAAGTAGTAGGAAGATATTCACGTCGTTGGAGTGACATCGCAAATTTAACTGATAATCTAATTCACTGAAAACTCACGAATGTTCTTGAATTAACTATTTCTTTTACAATAAACAAAGCATATCTTGTAATTAGTATATATTCTCGAAATAAGACAAGAACTCCATATTCTATCGTAAGTTTCAACATGAAACATATCAATAATCTGAACATTAACAATATGAAATAAAACAATCAGTGACGAGATCAGATTTCTCAGTTTATATTCACTCTGGGAGGTATTTAGATCCGCACTTTGGCTACATTTTTTTCTCAGAGGAAAGCAGATTGTAAAGAGTAAAACACAGTAGGTTATCAAAAATATCAAAGATTTGTAACAAATGAAATTGCAAAAAAGACCCTCAACTCCACCAAGATACGGAAAGTCAAAGCAAACTGACTAGACAACACAAAGGAAACCGTGTTCACACTTTCATTACTTCCACATCTTTAGGCGCGATTTTGAAAGGGAAGATAAGTATCCATAGAATTATTTTCTGTACAGGAACCAAAGCAAACCTTGAGGCTAACCACGAGCAGCTAATAGCGTGAGAGCGAAAGAGAAGACCTGTATGAGTAGCGGTTTCATAAATGTGGGAGCTCAAATAGGTATATCTAAGTGGACACAAATACTATCACGTCAAGCTTTGTTGCATAAGTCAGCGTCTGTTTGATAAGCTAGATACAGATACCTAATTACTGATTCTAGCACATGATTTTTGCTCACTTACTAACATGTATATATTACGTTAAGCTGGTGTCAGTGTTTATAGTTGTAAATATTAAATTAAGGCTAGGAATACCTACCGTGTAGAACTTTCGGTACAACCCAGCCAACTAAATTCAGGACTCATCTAAACGGCCTCACCGAAACTCCACTAGTTTTATTGCAAATTGTGAATCAGAGAAAGACATTGACGCTTTACCCTGAAAAAAAGCCACAAAAGCCTTTCCGACAACGGACTAGATACCGGGAACGACCCCAGTAGTGAGCCGCGAAGATCCATCTACCGTAAACAGACATAGCATCCTTTGGGCCTATAAAGTACGGGTTTTAAAAGGGGCGAACCTTGGGAAAGGATCAGTTTCTAGAATCAAAACACAAATAGTGACCATATACACATGATCAAAGTAATATTTGAGGAGAATCACTTCATGAAAAGGTGGAAAGTAAACTGATTTCTTATTTTTAACCTGAAAAATACATATTGAAAAAAATTGCCCACAATAGCCTTTTACGAATACTTTAAGGATATGTTAATAACTCACACACCTGGTGAGAGCAGAAAAACAGAAAGAAAGGTGTGTTAGCTGTTGTAGAACCAATAGTACGCTAGCAATGATGTGCCTCCAATACAGGGGGGAAACTAGATATTGAAAAATAGATAAGAAAAAAAGTCAAATTCTACATAGGCTAAAATAGCCTAAATGGACTCCATAGAACTGCTATACAGCCTAGAAATTCATTCAACTAAAACCTACTTAATCCATTAATATCCTTGCGTGTATTTTTCATGTTAATATTATGAGTAAAGCTCACTCGAGATCATCTGCTGCGAGCATAATTAAATCCACACCAATAAATGAATTGTGGTTTCCTGATAGACGCCATCGACTGATGTCCTAATCATATAGTCCAAACCTTAAATGAAACCACAAGGAATGCAAACTAAGGAAATATTGCTGCACTACAAAACATAAAAACAGACCTTAAAGATATAAGGACGAAGTGTACCGACACAGGTAAAACAGGAATTAGTGAGCAATAGGTGAAGGTAAAACAAAAAGGGAGAAAAGACCAACCTAGTAAGAAACCAACAGACTTATTACAACAAAAAGAAATAATGACACTAAATTTACATAGAAAACAAAAAAAATTAATAAGTCATAACTTAGCAGGTTGGCAGAACAATAAATTTACCTTATGAAATATTTGCAGGTTTGAAGATTCAGATATGATGATATTAAGGAAAAAGATTCAACCTATTTAAATATGATGTAATAGCTTCAATTAGCCGAGGCATCAGCTATGATAGACCTGAAATTCCCCTTATAACAAGCATAAAGTACTGTAAAATTTCCGGTTTCGAACAGGCATACATGATAGTCGGTTTAGGAACAGACATAGGTGAAGTTAAGATAATCATAGGCCCCCTCCCCCTGAATATATCTAGAAAGAGGTGAAGAGTATTAGGTGAATTTAGTGAAGAAGATGGGAACCTCGTAGAAGAAGCAATAAAATATATAGAGACAGACTGAAAGAAAGAACAAGATGAAATCGAAAGTAAAGGTCCATCTTCACAACTATAAGACTCTTTCAAGCAAGCATAATAGAACTAAGCGCTGTCATCAATATTAGGATATATATTAGGTGAAATTACCTAATCCAAATAATTAACTCTGAACAACACCCCCAAATTTTGTCTATACAAGTCATTATAACACAAAAAATAACAAAGTGGCAGAACAAAATAAAATTAAAACATTAAAACACTACGAAGCAAAGTTAAAGGTTGAACCGACTGAAAAAGAAAGTTCAGAAATTTCTGTAGGGTGTGTTGAAAATATCGCAAGAAGAGATTCAGTATTTTGACCAGGAACATTAACAAGAGATAGTCCATTTCCTCAATGGCCACCTAGCAGATATAACTGATCACCCGACGGCAGAAGCAGGAATTAGTACAAATAGCGAACAGGATGACAATAATACAACACAAACTAATATTTAATTACTCAGCAAGATAAAAGAGCCTGTAAAGTTGGTATTACGCGTGAAAACTTAATAAAGAGCCCGACCATATTGTTAGAAGCTCTCGTAAACATCTTTAATGCATTCTTTAGTATCAATTACTCTTAATATGGCCGTAAAGAGAGCAAAATGATATTTCTACAGAAACTGCGTAAACCACATACTTCACTACATAAATCAAGAACCATTTCATTTCTGGGAGTGATAAATTGATGAAGAGGCAATAATCACTAGATTAATAAAACAATTAAAAAGAAACAATTTGATACCTGGAAAGAGCATTGTTTTATAAAAGAAAAAGAGACAGAAACCTCTGTTGCATTATTGATTGAATTGATAGCAAAAGCAAAGTATGAAAAAAATGGATGTTGACGTTTACTTCGGGACGTTCAAATTGCGTGCGACAAGCTATGAGAAACTAGGCGGGATTTTAAATTAATTAGAATAAACCAAGTACTCTTTAAACGATACTATCACTACAGCCTACATGCGAATAATGTCATGCAATTAATACGATCGATGTGCAGAAACGCACCAACAATGGCCAGAATGACCGCAGAAGAATTAAAAAAATAAAAGGAATTACGAACGAATATGGAAACTCAAAGTGATCAGAGAGACATTTAAGGTGATCCTATAAGAGACGAAGGAAACTGTGGAGAAAATAGTGCAAAAATAAAGATATAGGTATCAAAACAAAGAGAACATACTGGGTTTAAAACTAATTAAGAGCAGTGATAAACACATATTGTGGTTATCATTCTCCTTTTATTTTCTAGTTTAGACAATCGACATTATTCTCGACTGATTTCATATTATTAGCATATATGTTTAATGAGTAATCATATTACATGACTCTTATTAACGTAGTGCTATAACGATAATGATATTTTTTCTGAGTTCTTTCCTAAGTAAATGAGATTACGAGTTAAATATTTAAGTTAAAACTAACACCCTTACAAGATTTTAAATTTAATACGAGCACTAATCTTAATATTGTGCTCATTCACAACATTACCGCCTATTTTAAAACGTTCTGTCTAACTGAACCTTGTGTTTGATTCCCTGAGTCGAGAGAACATGAAAAATTCGGTGATCAAGAAACTCTACACAATCACGGCAGAGTACCGAGACTCGTACATGGAAAATGGTAGATTCGTTCATATACGCTATCTGGCAAATAGCTAACTACAAACTATTATTTTTTATTACTTTCTTTCATACAACATCGCATCACACTCCATCTATCGGGATCTGTCTAATAAGTTCTCGCTCCACGATCCTATAACGTTAAATTTGTGGCTTTCTTTCAATTCCAAGCGAGAGAAGGTTACCAAACGACCGTGGAGTGATGGCAATTGCATAGTACTACCGTTCTACCTGACTTTCACTTCGACAATCCCTCATAAGTCGGTGTCAGGCGGAGCATGGTTAGCAATGAAAAGCTCATACTGAAGAATTTCATACCTTCCTGTCCACAACACTCGTAGATCTCTCCTTACAAACTTTTTGACGGTGATCTCCTCTATAATCTTTGTTTATATGTAACAACAAATAACTGCTCACCAAAGTACGGCCCCTGCTGCACTCGTGTTTGCCTGTAAGCGGAATTTTGAGATTTGATTTTTATCCCTTTAACTTGTCAGCTACTCAGATTATAGCCTTATATTCCTCTCTCACCCTAATTTTAACACATTCATTTCAAACTTATATTTAAACATCTAACCATTAGCTCTTGTTATACAAAAACAAATAGAGAAAATATATAGTATTAACCCCATGAATGTGAACTAGTTTGAAGCTCAACCCTATCACTTTCCAGCTCACCTACGGGAATTAATAAAGATTAGATATTGCAATTTCAGTAACAAAGACAATGAAACACCCAACGCAAAAGTATTGGATACATGTTAATTAATATTTAGTTACAAACCCATTGTTGCCATTACAGCTTGTTCAGGCCTCTTATAAATTGCTGTAAGTTTGTAGTAGCATTCAGGAGTAATGGCAGCTTATTCTTTCTTACAGAATTTCCTCAGGTCTTCCATACTCTTCAGTTTCTCGCGTGTATTTCTATCTTACGATCATTCTACGGATACTCCCTAGAATTCAGATCAGGAGATTACCCTGCTATTTCAAACCGTTGATCTTTCATATACGAAAGAATTTGTTATTTTTATTTTCGTGCTATGCTTGGGGTCGTTGTCTGGGTGAAACGACCAACTACGTGATAGCTTTAGTGATTGTACAGAGGATACAATATATTTACCTAGAGTTTAGAGATACATTTGACTATTCATAGTTTCATCGCTACTTTCAGCCGCTAGTGCTTGCAGATGAAAAACTTGACACGTCATTATTTTGTAGCCACCAAATTTTACTGTTGGATTGGCATTGCCACGATTAAATTCGTTGTCACTCTCCCTCCAAACTTCGCTCGATGTGTTCCAGATAAAAAGTTCAATTTTAACTTCATTTCACTAATGGCTACTATTCCAAAACATAGCAGACTTCACTAGAATCGGTTAACATAAGCTAAGCGAGCCTCGGTGTATTTTTGCCTTAGTAAATGTGTTTCTGAGGCAGCTAGAATGAGGAAACACCCGCCTAAGTGTCCTGCTAATGGTATCCATGTTTACCATCGTTCATCCTTCCTTCGAATATTTTGGTAGCAAAGGTCGAGGGGTAAATTAGTTTATCCTCACTTTCCGGGCTACAATATTTGCACCACTTTCTGACCTTTTTAGAGAAGGCCTAACTTGCGGAGGTTTAATGACTATGGAAACTGGTATATTCAGTTTAGTAGATATTGTACTGTAATCCAGACCACCTTAATGATTGTTAATAATACCCTTACGAAGATCTTCTAAGATCTCATATGGTACAGAATTTCTATGATGTGATTCCAAACATTTACCGTACTACTATAAGGTAGTAATAGCAACAGCAGCGCTAATTGATGCAAAAACCAGGTTAAGAGCTGGACCTATAGAGAACTACTTGGATGCGTGGAGAATCTCATGCATCCTCATTGATGGGCGTACTGACCTGAACAATATGATGATGGAAGCTAAGGTCATTTACCAATCTTTTCATGGAAAGATACTCGAAGGACACTAAAATGTTTTTAGTGATTTTGGAAGCTATTCTCTGTTCGACGTTAGACGTAGAATGGACAAGCTTTCCGACAGGGCTATTTAATATTTTTCAACTGATCAACCCCTTGGCTAAAAATTTGTCTGTATAGTGAGAGATGTTGCACTTAATGCAGAGTTGACTCTTTTGAAGATAGGCCCAGTACACCACAGCTGATATTTCAAAAAGCAGGAAACAGGTTTCTGCTAAGTATTTATCAAATAGAGAAGAAAGATTTATGGATCATCTCATAAGATCAGCAGGAAGAGGATTTCTAAGAATGGACATCCTCCTAGTTATGCAAACTAGTGAAGTTAAAAGATTAGATGATCATTGTAATTGTATCAAGTGATATAAACGCAGTTGGCCTATTAATAAATATGTAAATTTGATTTGGCCTTATCAATATACAAAATTTGCCTTATATCTTCTGATATATTACTAAATAGGGGACACCAAAGAGTAAAGTTGTTAATTTAAAAATAGAAAATTATGTAGCTTAGAGATATCCCACCCACAAATTAAGTTCATATTTGAATTCAATAAGTAAAAACATAATTTAGGCACTCAGTATGGCATGATTTCTTTTAGTTTCACATTTGGACTTCATTATGACCCACCCTAACCTCTTTTAAGTGCTCGTCTGAGTGCTTGTCAGATGAACGTGGCAGTCACAGCATTGATTGGAACTCTCCCAATGCTCCACAAATAAATTCTGGTTAACTTCCTCCCTAGGATGCGGTGCATTTCTTGCTACCATATTTACTCGAGGTTGAGGGTACATGAAGTCCAAGAATGAATGCAAATACTAAACAAACAGTGCAACCTATCACTCATCGGTAAATGGTGTGATAATGCGAATCAGTTTACCCAACCCCTACAACGTGAGAACCACACACCGCGATAGAGCGATCTCCATCCTGAAACATGCCTTATAGCCAACTGGTGCCCATAGACTCATATGCATCTAGTACCTCCTGGATTGAATAATGATGCAATTCGAATCAGAGTCGCGTGTTTCTTACCGTCGACAATTCTAGCCTAGGCACCGCTGGTCATGGTGAATAAACAACACTTGTGAGAAATTTCACCCTCAATGTTAGGTGGTAATGTTTTACATGAGGTATTCTCGGTAGACACGTCCAAACGTAAATTGAGGGATGGTAGATTTCGGCAGAATTTCAGAATGGCAATTCCTAAACGTCCGGCCTTGCTATAAGTAGACAAGAAGATGTTCACACTGAAACACGTATCTGACACAACTGATATAGGTAAGGGAATTTAAAACTCAAGTCACGTCACTGTAGTGCTACCCACATTACCTTTACCAACTTCTATCCTATCCATTTTGGTACTTCAGTGATCAAACATTTTGAGTCCAACAATCTAAACAAGCTATATGTGAATACCAACATCTCATCGACTTATGAAGAGCGTTTGTCTTATAAATAATGAATTTCCTTTTAATTATTTTAATGAAAACTAATTCCATTAACAACTTCTCTTAAAATTATAGTGGCTGGAATTTAATTAACTTAATCTGTAAATGTTTCTAATATTTTTCTAAAATATTAATTGGTTGAACCCGCACGAAACGTCAAAGAGAGCTACTATATTGACTTATTATTATGCAATAACTAAATGCTTTGCGATTGTCTTACATATATGCCAAATATCACGTTGTATATTATTTGAAATCATAAAGAAATAACTTTAATAACACACCTAAATTTTTTATAACAAGGGATTCCTTAAAAGTCACACTCTAAGGATTGGTTTTAGTTTCTCCTTTGTTCTACGGAACTTCTTTCCCAAGGAAAAACCATCTCTCTTTAATTTGTTCCTCTCTTGTGCCTGTTTGTGCCACCTCAATCAAATTTTGAATGAAGTGAGAACAACCTCAAAACAATTCCCCCTCGTTCTTTTTCTCGAAATGAGGCTGAAAGCCATAATTTTGAACTCATGACCTCGCATTGCAAATTTAATTTTATTACCTAAATATGCGATTCCCCGGCCCTGTTTTCCAGTTGTAATGAGCTTGTTAGTGGCAGTCCCTGATGGTCTGAAGTTATACATACGCTAAATTTTTAGTTTATTTTTTAATTCACATATATACGAAGCCGTTTGATTATTCACATTATATTTTGTCCTTACAGTGTAATAACTCGCTAAATAACAATAATAAGTACAAAATGCACATTAATCCATTGATTAGGAAATAGAACGGACAAGAGATGACCACATTTAACAAATTCTATTTTCATCTTCCCTCCTACTGTGATTGACATGAAGTAAAGGCTTGACTCCCACCCACTCATCAGGCCGCCCACACACCAACATGGGTAAACGATGAGTAAATAGGCAGCAGGCAGGCAGGGATGAACGAATTCTTAGCTGAGTCCCTTCAAAGAAATAATTAAAAGATCGTTTTTATTCAGATCAGAAAAGATCAGATCAGCAAGCAACAGAATGGATGCATTCCACATAGGTATTTAAATGTTCCCTTGTCCGAATCTATAGAGAAGTATTAGGCCTTAAAAAACAAAAACAAGCAAGATAATACAAAACAGGAAAATCAATGCATATTAAGACTTAGAAGGATGAATACTATATATCTCATCAAAACAAAAGTACTGGTTGTAGAAAGTGCAATTGCAGCTTCTAAATTCATAAAGAAACAAAGGTAGTCAATCGTAAAAATTCAATATTTTTTAGTGGAATAGATACCTCGCTCTGGGTAGATAGGTCAAAACCCATTCCCCCAGCAACAGAGAAAAGAAAGAAAGAAATAATAGGCGACCACTACGTTGCTTGTTACTGAGCGGCATCACGGTAATTAAGTTTTTAGGTCAATTTTTTTCAGTAATTTTTCTCTTATTTGATGGAAAAGGGGAATATGAGATAAAATAAAAGAAACGCGGTAATGAGAGATCATAAGATGAGACGAGGGTGAGAGGAGGCCGCAAGTGGGAGAGTAATATCAAAATGCGTTGTTTAAAGAAATAAGTTTGGATCTCTCTTTTTATGAATTCTATTATTTTAAACAGTCACGAAAATTACACAGATATACACAATCATGAGTATTAGATGCCCATACACCGAAGTTCAGTGATTATAACTACTCGTATTATGAAAGCTTAAATAGTGATAAAGTTATTTTGGGTTAGAGAAGGGAGGCAAGTTTCACAAGGAGACATAGGAAATAAGAAAAAAATATACCAAACTTTAAAGAGTAAAATGATCGTGGATGAGGAGTGAAATAGTAAAGAAAGATCTTTAACTCTAAATTCTGGGGGCAAAAAGGAACATTTACAATCGCAAGGACTAAATTCGTAGAATGAACAGAGAAACTTAGAGGTACGGTTTTGTGTCTCGTCGCAGGATTGCGTGAAACATAATTTTGTATAGGTATGGGTACGAGTATAATCTATTACGTAAAAATCATAATCACACGCATATATATATATATATATATATATATATATATATATATATATATATATATATATATATATACATTTCCTTCCGAAAGTAATCATACTACTAACTGAGAACAAAGTTTATCGGCATAGTTGGTGCAGATTTTATTCCAGGAAATCGACATTTAAAGTAATTAAAAACACAACCACAAATTTCCAAGTTTGACAGGCAAATAAAAGATAAACAACTGTTTACGAAAATATGATATAAAATGTATTAATACCCTACACAATATGATAACTATTAGTCAATAGTATAATCTCTTTGCTTAATGACACTACTCAAACAGGTTAATATATTTTGTGACAAAGTTCAAACAAACTTCGATGGAATTTAGTCACACTCGTACTTCAAAAATTTCTTCGATCGATCAATGTTATATTGGCGTCTTGCATGGGCAACCACTCTCAATTCCTGCCAAAGATTTTTTATTAAGTTTTGAATGGCGACTTTGGTGATCCTTCGCGTTTGCGTTAGCTTTTTTCAACCAGGAAGAAACCAATGTTTATGTATGATTGGGGTCGTGGATGTCTTGAAAAAAACTTCCTAAGCTAAGTTTATTAACTTGGCCTAGGAAGAAATCTAAAGAATCTCTCTCTAGTATACTTTATTTTTCGTTCTGTTGATTGGATGAAGTGTATTGCCACCTGATGTACAAAAAATGCACCATATCCTAATATATCTACTTTCATGTTTCAATGTGGGGACAGTACAATATACCTGACATCATAATTGTTTCATCTTACCATATCATAATGGTTTCGTAATTGGATGAACTCCATGTATTTTCGCTTTATGCAACCCTTTGGACACTATTCATCAAAAAAAGAGGATTTTCCTTTTGTCAATATTTATTCATCTTTCTTCTCATCAATGGGTATATTTAACAGATATAAGGATCCTCCAAACCGCGTTTAGTGGAATTTTTCGGGAAAGATCAAAACAAGGAAGATTTGCAGCTATCTTTAATGCCTTAAACCTTGTTATTAATGACTGGATTGTAGATTTTGGGATGAATATTTAGTCAGTAGTTTCCTGTAGCTCATGGTTGATTTCTCTTTCGTAATTATTTCACTGCAATTTTCCATTATGATGGCTTTGAAAAGCGTTGTTAAAACGTTCTAGGCTATTCGTGACTGGTTCAAATTCTTGAAAGGTTACAAAAATTAATCATGTTACTGAAACTCTCATATTTTATTACATATAAGTAAAACAAATGGATGTTTAAATGATAACATATGATGAAACTTTATTGTTTTTCTTTTAATATATTTCTCTTAATACCTAGAAATTTTGTTCGCTGCAATACACGGTTTATGAAATTGGCGAAAGAATTTAGTATTAGTTGTGGTATATCACAGTTGGAGTAAGTATATGTAACGCAAACCCATGGAACAATAGAGGCAATTATTCTTTCACACACTAGTGTTTAGATAACAGACAACCGTAAGATGTGCGGCAATTTGCCTTCCTGGTTAGCGTACTGATGGGACTTAGTGCCCCCATCCGGCCCCAGCCTAGCTTCTCATCCATTTTTCTGACAGCCTGCGTTTTTACCCTAATTCCTCATTTTCTCTACAACTTCTCCCATAACTTTCACTGGTCGGCTTCTAATTTCACAAGGTAGACACCGACCAGCTTCCTATCACTCATCCATCTCAGATCGTGGCTGAGGGGGAAGAGGACAACGCCTATCAATTTTACTCCGAGCCTAAGGTGGAGCCGCCATGCTGATGGGCTGCCAGGCCACTAGGCGGGAGGAGTGACCTCAAAATGCAGCAGCTGGCTTTGCAGGCGCAGTATTAACTCCTCGCAGTGCGGGCTACTGCGTGGGGGTGATTAGCGTATGAGTCCAATGCTACAAAACGGGTTACCATGCCCACTGGTGAAAGATTAAAAAGTACTCTCACTCTCTCTTCCCCTCTACCACCATAGGAGACACCCTCGGGCAGCTCTACTGCAGAATAGGAGCTTCCCCCCTATATACATTCTCAGGGGACTAGCCAAACTTCTTTTAGCGGAGAGAAGACTTGCTCTTCTCTTATGCATCGAGTGCAGGAGAATACCCCTCACCCCGGCGACTCCCTCTTACTAGCGGTAGTGGCCCCTTTACTTTCCAAAGGGACTGCCAAGAAAGCACGCAGGCAGCCCAAAATGGGCCACTCTTTTGATAGGGCCAACTCTCTATAGGGGCAAAGGATGGCAGTGCCCGTTGGTCAGTGCCCCATAACGTCCTGCATTCGTGCGTACATAGTATAAAAGGGGTCATTGTACGTGCCCCTCTCACCTCGGTTGCTGGTGCCAGTTCGCCGGCCGAAGAGGATACGAATGGTTCCTCGAATTGGATCTGTGATGTCTTTCGGTATGATGGCCATATGGACACCCCCAAAGATGGACCTGGTCCCTAAGGTGACCCAGCCCCAGACGGCAGAATCTTCCATGAGGTCGAACCCGGGCTCGCTGCCAAGCACAGAACGCGAGTCCGCCCCTGTGCAAGCTTCTCCTCAGATGGATCTGGCCTCTGAGACTCCAGAAGGAGAGGAGGGAACTCTTCCCCTGGCTGGTGCCCCTGTGTTGACCAAGACTTTCTCTAGCCAGATGGCTGAGGCCGTTCCATATAGCCTAGGGCCAAATACTGGTGGAGGATAGAAGCCGGTTTCTTCCCCACCCTCCTCTTCCAAAAGGAAAAGGAACAAGAAGACGCGTGAGCCGCGGGGACAGACAGGTCTCTTGCCGCTTGGGTAAGCGATCAGGCTAAAATTGGCACTTTTAGCCCCGTTGCTCAACCGGGCGGTAAGTCCCAGAATAAGTCTAAATGTGCGCAGAGCGGAGAATTGATTACGTCGGGGCCCCTCATTCAGAGGTTACCTGGGGTTTTCGAATTCGCTGGCTTTAAAGGCTACCTCGTTATTTGCTCCACTGATCACAACATCTTGGATAAAGGCAATATGAGCCATTAGATGAGAGTTTTAGCTAGTGTGATTGGTAGAGAGCCGAAGGTGACCCGTTTCTGGGTTTGTAGCCTTCTAGCAAATGTGTCGAATCCCTCCGAGGCTGCAATAATTAGTGCCCTTTGGAAACTTGATGGTACGCCGGAGAGATTGACGCTGCACTCTAACATAAACTTTGTGAAAGGAAAGGAGCAGTTTATGTGAGAGAACTCGTGGGATACTCTATAGATGACATGACCTTAGATGTGTCCGCCCATAAGTCGGTCAATTTCGAGCATTTGCTGAGAAAAGAGGGAGGGCCCTCGAGACCAACCCTACATTTTTCTTCCCGTTCGACTGTGACAACCTTCCTGAGTCGGTGCGTGCCGGTTGGTACAGCTACCGCGTGAAGGCATTAGTACCACTGCCACGGAGGTGCTACTACTATCACCGCTTCGGCCATACTAATCACTCCGGTAGATGCGCAAATTCGCGTTTACACGAAGTTTGTATAAGATTTCCCAAGGCCGCACACGATAATTTCATATCTTTTGTAGCCAAGTGTTTCAATTGCGGAGAGCAGCAATCCGCTTCATCGAAGCAACGTGGTGCGTATCTCCTTGAGAAGGAAATACTAGCCGTTCAGGCCAAGGATCGTCTCTTATTTCGCGAGACTAAGGACTTGGTCCTGGTGCGCCTGGCTCTGCCTGGGAAGTTATATGTCTCAATGTTAAGAAAGACACCCTCTGCTCCTGGCTCCTCCAGGCCTACGAGGATGGTCGTTTCCACGCCCATTCGGAACCCTTCCGCAGTTTCTACCCTTCCCGGGCGCCCTCCCTGGTAGAGCTAGCAGCATAAGGGTTAACACCCATCCCCCGCTGAAACCAAGTTTCCCCCTCCTTCCCCCAGCGTGAACGTTTTACGTAAGACAAAATGGCCGCGCGCCTCCACCGAGACGTTAGATGCACAGGAGGTAATACCTCTGAAGTTGGTCGTGAGGCTATCTTCCGGGTTCTCTAAGTCTGACCCACGAAATGAGGAAATCACTAAAGTAGTTTTGGCTTCTACCCCCAAACCCAGTGGTAGGTTAGGTGGCTCGGAAACGGTGAATCCTCCAAAAAGAGGCGGAGGGAGGAAAAGACTCGCCCAGCGAGCCAAACGTCCCCTGATGTGTCCTCGAATGCGACAGTCTCTTCAGTGTATTGTTCCGCCAACAGTGCCAGGAGTTCTGCCTCCGGGAAGTGTACGGCCATTCCCGTGAGAGTCGTCTCTTCAAAGAAGGCCCCAACATCTCCGAGCTAGGCGTGAATGGCAAATTCCTTCAATGGAATTTCCGCAGACTCTGGGCCAACTGGGAGGAGCTGCAGGGGCTCGCCTCCTCCCGTTCCGCGTTAGCTATCTTTTTACAGGAGACCATGCTAGGCGCGTGACGCCTGCCCACCCTCCCGGGGCATAAGGGTTTTGTAAACCCACCACCAGGGGATTGGGGGCAGGCAGAGGGATGCCCGATTTACAACTGGCATGTTGTCTCCGTTCTTCTCTTCGCTTTAGATACCACTTTCAGGCAGTAGATGTGCAGCTGAACCAGGATAGGAGGTATACTGTTACTTCCGCGTACATTCCACCGTCGCCGACTTTAACGCGTGCACTTCCGCCGTGTCGTGGCACGGTTGCTGAGGCCCTTTCTCTTGCTAGAAGACACCCTCTCTTGGGAGACTATTCGATAAATACCAGGGGCCAAGTCCTTGCCGCCCTGATTGGCAAGCTGGAGATAGGCTTCCTAAATGTGGATGAGTTTACGTATCACTGCCCTAAAACCACCTGATTTTTCTGCCTTGATCTATCTCTGCGCTCTTCGGATGCAGAGCCTGAGTTTGGGTGGGGAGTGGTCGATGAACTCCATTGTAGTGTTCACCCCCCATTGAGAATCATTTTCTGGACCTTTGCCGCTCGAGAACCCTACCGTTGGTGCTTGGCGCAGGCGTGGTAGTACGCATTTCAGGAAACGACTGATTTCTTTGTCTCAGTCGAGAAGTTTTGGTCGGTAAATGAGGCCGTTGTTTCTTCTCCGGAAACGTCATCGCCACGAGCCTAACTACTCTTTCTAGAAGGTCTGGCCGTTTTGCACGGCGACCGTTTCCGTGATGGTCAGCCGAGTACGAGAAGTCCCTAAAACAAAAGTGTTATGCCTACATGATATATGAGCGCCGCCCGAATGACTTCACTGTCAGGGAATTTCGTCGAGCTAGGGCTAGGTTCCAGTATATTTCAAGGCCCGCCCGCCGCTCTTCTTGGCGGGCATATGTGTCTTCACTTAACAGGAAATCCCTCTAGCAGAGATGTGGAAGCGAGTCAAATAGATTTGAGACAGGTCCTCGAAGGACTCCCCTCTCCTTCTATAGGAGAATGGGAGTGCAATCTTGGTACCCTCATCCGTGGCGGAATCTTTCGCGACCGCTTCCTCCGCATTATATAGCCAGGATGCTGCTCCACCAGCATTCAATGCGCGTCGTGATTTCCCGAAAGGTCAAGGAGGACCTTGCGCTTCGCATGCAGACCTTTGTTAGGTGTCCTGCTTTTAGGTTGAAAAAGGTTAAAGAGGTTTCTATTACGTATCATCATCATTATCATAACTTCATAATCACTGTAGGGGAATCGTCAATCCCCCCCCCCGTTTACTCGTGGTGGAGTCACAAAGCGGTTACCACAAAGAAGTCCAGCCCAGGCCTCGGCGGGTCAAATGCGTAACCGCAGCGTCGCAGCTTTCGGGTCCATGAAAGACCTAAAGGTCAAAATGCAAGATCTCCCCCAGGAAGGGAGATTCAGTTTCACGTCAAATAAGAAATTGGAGACGTGTTTCTCCCAACTCGAAGGCTAACGAGGAGCCGATGTAAGACTCGGTGGGAAAAAACGTTGGGCAAAAGAACTCTCCTGGGGCCGTCCTCAAGCCCCTTCCCCCTTACGACTTCCTCAGTGGGGTGACAAGGTATAAATGAGGGACACTGAGGAAAATTGTGGTAGTATAAATCAGACTCCAGGTGACGAAGTCCTCGATTAAAACCGAGCTACTTAGACTGGATTGGTAGTGTACTTGGCTCGCCAGAACAAGAAGTACCCTGCAAGAGAGGCAGGGCTACCTACCTTAAGGGGCTAAGAAGAAGCTCATCCTCGAGCTAGTCCCTGGTTATCAAACCAAACGATAAATTAACTTTGTTAAGTTCAACTTACTCTCGCCAGAGAGACTCCTCATATCCTGGTGCACCTTAAACACCAGGGGTATTCCTCGTCCTTGAGGAATTAAGAAAAGAAGAAGGAAAAGGCTCCCCCCTTGAGCCCGTTACTCGGTGGCCACACCGAACTCCTAAGTTAACTTGGTAAGGAACCAAGTTCAAATTATTCTCGTCAGAGAAACCCCCCTCCGTTATACTCGCCCTTAAAGAAGACTGGAACTAAGAAGAAGCTCATCCTCGAGCTAGTTCCTGGTTACCAAACCGAACTTTAGGTAACTTATTCTTGCCAGGGAAATCCCCTTCCGTTATCCTCTCCCTTGAAGAAGACCCTCCCCGAGTTCAGTCCTCGTCCATGAGGAATTAAGTAACGAAGGAGAAAAGCTCTCATTCGAGCTCGTTACTCGGTGGTCACACCGCACTCCAAGTTAACTTGGTTTAAAAACCAAGTTCGACTGCCCTCTCGCCAGAGATATTACGACTACCTTGGTGTTGCATAAAACACCGTTATTGTTCTCTTCCGTGAAGACCCCTCCTCCCTACCCCGGAATACCGTGTGGACCCTCAGCTGCTACCCTCGCCAAAACGACCGTGTGATCTCGCCCATCTACATCTGGCCAGACGGCACGCGTCGTGAGTCAATAACATTTCTGAGGCCTTTAAATTCCAGTAGAGTCCGTAAGCCTAAATCTTATATTATTGTTGTATGTAGAGAAATTAACCAATTTTTGAGGGTCAAACTAATTTAATTAATTCTTGTTTATAATAATATTAAGAATATTGCTGTAGTTAGTGTTTAACTGTTATGTATTCAATTGATAAAGGTAAAATATAAGTTTATTTTGGGAATTATTGTGCGTTTCTCTTATATCCTTACGTGTTTCGGAACGGCTCTGTTCGTTAAGATATTCAGATATCAATATATTAGAACTCTTAGCACTCGTAGAACAAAAGGTGGGGGGGGGGCATTCTATGACAATCACCATCACTAACTATAATTTAAGAAGGGGATTTTTTGAGTATTTGAGTAATAAATTCATCTTAGTTTGGTTATGACTCATGTTTTAGTCAAAGTTTTTTGTAATAATTCTTTTTTTATATAGAAAAACAAAATGGTGAAGTTCAGAAATAAATATAAGTATCGAAATTTTGTGAATTTTTTAAAAACCAAAGAATTACAAATGGTGAAGTTCATAAAATTTATTTTTATATATCTTCTATTCTATAACTCTATATTTTAGCAACGTGATATTGTGAAAGGGATTGAATTTACTTTAGAGTTCCTTTTTAAAATTATTATAATTGGCGAAATTCAGAAAATTGATAAAAATTTAACCATGGCTGCTTTTTTTTAGATTTTAAACTTTAATTTTAGTAGCGAAGCGCATGCTCCCCCCGTAGGAGAAAGTGGCGAAGCCATTGCCTGGTCTCCTAATAATTTACTCTTATATATATTTATTACATCGATGCGTCTTTTTTAGGCCACAATTTAAGAGAAGAACTTCAAAAACGCAAAAAAACATTCCTCGCGATTTTTTTTCTCCATCTAAATTCTATCTATAAATTTCATTTTGTTTAACTCTTTTAGTTGCTAGTCACTATTTCATCTTGCTAATGATTAAAATTGAAATTCTATTTTAGAAATAATTTCGATAAAACCTACGAATATATAAAAAATACAACTAAAATAACAGCCAGACCTAAATTTTAATAAATTTGTTGAAATTCAGCATTTGCCATTCTTTATATTTTTTTTAAAATTCAAAGTTAAAATAATCTCATTGATAAACTAATGTCCCAAATTTTGGTCATGACTATATTTATATCCCAAAATTTCCCTACAAAAGGATATATCAGAGGAAGCAGGGGCAATGCTCCTGCAATTAGGAATCTAGGTGGTTTAGAACTGAAATACAGTATTGGCGGAATTATTATGGATTTTTGAAATACTTTACTTTTTTTCACAAAAAAATCCAGTGAAACCAAATTCATTCAAAGCAAATGTTTTTTTATGCAAAAATACCGAGTAAGTATTTGACTTTATTTTCAAGGACCTTAGGTTACTTTGTAAGCATAATAGGTAGCACAGAAGGACCAACACTGCATTAGACCATTTCAATAAAGTCAGAGCCAGTTTTGTGAGTCAGTTAGTATCTTGGCTTTAGAGTGTTTTTGTGTAATTCAGATAGTTTGTTAATTATTTTAATGGTAAGATTTTGTGTGTTTAAGGTAGTTTTTTCTCTATAAATAAATTAAAACAGAATATGTAAACAGTGATTTAAGTCCTCGAAAAATTGGACAAATAAACGTTTTCCTGAAGGAAACTAAATTAAAACAAAGAAATGCCCAAAAGTTAGGTCTTTCAATGCAACAATGAATGATAACAGTCAAGATATAAACTCGAAATGTGTTGAAAAATGTTGTCGAAAACAAAAACAACTACAAGAACAGATAGAAAATTAATACAATAGGCTCTTAAGAACATCTTGCAGGAAGATTTCTATCGAGCTGGCAGCAGAGGGTGATAGCCTTGCCCGAAGAACAGTGAATGATAGGCTTTGGAAGTTGTGTTGAAATCATATCGCCAAAGAATGAAGTCTCGACTCACGGAAACAATAATGAAGGCAGGATATTTCTGGGTAAAGAATCACCTTGAGTGGACTTCAGAACAATGGGGAAAGGTAAGAATGATACATCTAGTTAATAGTTACCTGTAATTCATACAAAAATCGTAAATACCTACTACATTTAATAGTGCCGCATTTTTGTAATGGCTCCATTTTTTTCAACCATTAAGTTTATTTGATAATTCATTACTTCAATGGCTTTTCCAATACTTATATGGCTGTTTCATATTTATGTAGAATTTTCTACTAGTGCAGGTAGTTTTCTCTGACGAATCAACCATTGCAGTGCTAGATGACCGCATGCAAAGTGTAAGAAGGCGGCTTAGAGAAGAATTTATGGCTGAATGTCTGATGAAAACAATAGAATTTCCAACGAAAATCATGGTGCGGGGAGCCTTATCGGTGTATAGAACCAGTCATTTACACATTCTTGAGAAACTTATGAAACAAGAAAAGTATTTAAGAGTTTTTAAAGGTCTTTTACTGACTCAAATGGGGGAATGGTATGGTGACAGACATTGGATATTCCAACAAGAATCGGCGCCATGTCATAGAAAGGAAAATCAGTGAGGGCATGGTGTGGACAAATTTGAGCTTAGCTGCTTCCATGGCCAAGGAATTTCACAGACATGAATTTAAATGAGATGTTATGATGTGTTTTGAAACTTTAAATATACACTTAGCTAATTACGACCAAAGCGGAACTCATATGTCGTCTTATTGAAGTTTGGTTCAGATCTAAGCAAATCCAGGGAATGTGCAAAACTTTGATCAATGCCATGCCAACACGTGTTATAGAATTCATTTATAGTAAAGGTGGCCAAATTGCTAACTAATGGATGTAGCAGACTTAACACTGTGCCAATGTGTCAAAATAAATCTATTTGCAATCCAAAAAACTAGTTTTATTAGCATTTTTTGTAGAAAAAATTAATTTCTTTGAAAAATCCATAATAATTACGCAAGTACTGACGCTTTTGATTTCTTGTAGCTACCTCTTGTATGTAGACCTATGAAATTAACTTTTGCGAGTGACATCACTAGAGTTCTTCTTCTAACTCAATAGCCGCTGCCTTTGTTGTTTAGATTTGGAATATGGTGGGTGAACCTTTAGTATGTTCGTTCATATTTATCAGCCTTCTCGAATTTGTTTTTGGTGCAGATCTTGGTGGCTGGCCTTCCTGCTTAAAATGCTTCATTCCTGCATTAATTGTCAACTAATTGACTGACGTTGTTAGTGAATTGCATAATTAGGCATTCATTCATCTTAGGTAGTTGCGTGACAGCTGTATTGATCGAACTCAGTTTGCGGCTAAGGCAGCCTCTCTAGAGGAGTCCAGTTTAAATTCAAAATACGGTTCTTCAAATTCATTGACAACCACACATGTTCTTCTATCTATATTATAATCACAGATAATTCTCTTCAGGTTATTGTTGATCCGGAGATTTATGAAATTGTATTGCATACCTCTCTTCCGGGCTTTTTCTGAAACTCTCATGACCAGATTGATCATTTTTCTTTACTTTGGCATTGGTAATCAATGCAGTGATGATACCAAGGGTCATTATGGTGTCACTAATTTTACGGAATCCGAAATGTTATTTCGTTCACATATTTAATAAGTCTTTTGATAACGATATTTTCGAAGGCTTTTCCAGTGAAGTTCATAAGAGATATAGGTCGGTATTTGGTCCAAAGAACTCGTGTTTCTCCTGGTTTGGGAATGAAGAAAACTTTCGCAAATTTGTATTATTTTTACTAGCATCCGGTGCTTAGGCACATGTTGAATATATTTGAGATTGTTTCTAATATATTTTCCTTCTAATTCCTGGTTGGTCTGTCGCTTTCTATTGTAAAGCATAAATCGTGCTTTTTAATTCTTTAGTTGTTATTGTTGCTTTGGTCCTAGATCCCTTTTCCAACGTCGCTCGATCACATGAACTGGGGTTATTTCTCTGGGTTATTTCAAAGTTTAACATAAACTATGCCTTCAATTACTTTGTTGAAGTTTTCGTTCTTTTCAGTAATTAGTGAAAATACTAACTAATAGTGTCGTCTGAATTTTTCCTCGATCTGTCTATGCTCTTGTATTTTTCATCTTGCTAGTTTGTTAACGTCAGTTTACTCATTGGATGACTTGCTTTCTATCTATCAATTAGCCTATAATTTTCTTTCAAACTCTGTTCTTCATTTTTGCTTCGATAAAGCTATCCCTTATGTTACTATGTAGTTCTTCTATGAGATATCTCATCTTTTTCATTCTATTTAGTGACAGGTTTGTTCATCTTCTATTGTCCTTTCTCGTCGGTAACGGCACTCATATATGTTTTTGATTTAAAATAATTAGAATTCTAAACAAGATCACTACATGCAATGTGACGAGCTGGATGTAGATCTTATTGAGAATCCACCTGCTGACAAATGCGACGTCTGGTTTTGGAATCAAACTCGATTGCATAAAGAGATAAAAAAGAAGCGATGAAGAAAATTGAAGGTGAATAGACAAGATTAAAGGAAAACCTTCAGGAAGCAAAATTTATTGACTAAAGAACATGAGAGGAAAATCAAGCTAGTGAAACAATAGAATAATGTTAAGAAGGAATTGGACCACGATTTTCTCCATCAATTTTGAATAGAACGCTGACTTTAGCGCTCAGAAATTTCGACATGATTTACGAAAATATCAGCAACAATTTAGACAAAAAAGACTAGGGGCTAAATTAAGACAAGATAATTAAAGATTACCTTTATCTCTTTTCAGAGATTGTGCCAGACACAACTGGTATCAAAAGGGTGTCCCTAACCAAGGTACCTGTCCACATCATAGAAGCGATCAAGAGCATATCCAATACGTACCTAAACAGCGGATACTTCCTAGACGACTGTAAACTTGCCAAGATGATCTCTGTCCCACAGCTAGGTAAACCTTCTAATCTCCTCACTATCTATAGACATATAGCTCAGAACACTGAAAAAATATAGTGGAGAAACAGATTTAAATAAAGAATACCAATTGTGACTACGTAAAGGAAGAGACACCACAATGGCACTATACTTCATCACTAAGAATAATTGAACGGCCAGATTAGATCACCATTCTTCTATTTACCCTTGAAAGTTGTATAAAAGGCTTTTGATAAAGTTTGGATCAGGATAGATAATATAAGATTTTAAATCTCCAAATTAAACAGCCTGGAGAAAATTCTCTGCAACAATCTTACAGATATTAGAGCTTTTGTGGTCATCAACGATTACAAAGAAAGCGAATTCGAATTGTAAGCAGGACTCTCCGAGGGGGCTCCCTAAACCCTACTATAGGCTCTATCTACACAGGCAATTTCCTTCCAACAAGAATAACTGAATAATTTCACATCAATTTGCTGATGGCAATTCAATTAGACGTAGCCAGTACAAAAATGAAAACTTTCAAGCAGGGATGGCAGCCATTGAAATCGTAAACAAATGGATGTGAAATGCACTAGAAAATCAAAACTATCAGACAACAATTTTAAACATTACTAATTTCCAGACAAAGCCAGCTGATATCGAGATAGAAGGCCAACTCTAGCAATATCATCCAGAAGTCAAATTACTAGAAATGAAGATAATCTTGGCTAACTATACCAACATATAGTGCTAAGTCACATATAGTACTTAAGAAGCTAAAGCATAAAAAAGAAAGATCCATTCCGTACTAGGAAGGGAGGCACTTATTTACTATCTCGATTCCGCTACAAAGTGCGTCTAAAACGAAGAAAATGAAACTTCAGAGAAGAGAAAATAAATATCTCTACCTTTTAGCAAAAAAGAAGGATAAAGCGAAGAAGCCAACAAACCATACACCAACAAGCAAATATGGATCCGCTCAATATACCTATCAGAAAAAGACGGAAAATATCTAGAGAAAGATAAACTGTGTTCCTTTAAGTATTCATCGAAAACATCCGCAGGGCTGACACAACCTTCAACTCCCGATTCCACAGTGGAAGAATTCAAATGTAAATGGAGGAAGAAGCATTATAAAGTTGTTTAAATAAATCAAGTTCGAGGTATTCTGCTCCAAAGAAGCTCAATCCGATAAATCCCTAAAACATAAACGTGAATTAGCCAACCACGTATAGAATACTTACCCCCTCTCCCCCTAATTACTGACTGTTATTAAGAATACACTATCACGACGACAAGTACGAAGTTCGTTCCATTGTGAAATTCTAAGGTACCAGACACCAGTCCAACAAAATATAAAAATTTGAAAATATCAAAGCAGTGTATAGTTGTGTAAAAAGTATAATAATGCATTAGAGTGTAGAAAAGTTTGAGCAAAGAAATAAGTGAAAATTGAATTGTTAAAAGAAATATAGAAAATAGGGTAAAGTTCACTAAGGGAGACTAGAAATTGACAACTAAATATAACCAAAACAGATATGATACAAATAAATAATTCACTAATCACAAACGCACCAAAACTTAACAATACAGAGTTAAGGAATATTTCACATCACATATTTACACAACAACATGAATGCTACAATAAAAATATAAATGAAAGAAGGATTGTATGTGAACAAAGATTAGACGGCTAAATAACCAAATAGAGCAATAAAGAGACTAAAAATAAAAGGAACAGTAGGTCCAAATAATGGAGATGTTTGGTTCTATTAATATATACCCCCTAACACATGAAGAACTTCAACCTAAATCAAATCCTTATTTTTTTACTATCATTTCTTATTCCATACTCGTTTCACTCTTCTCCCCCTCTTTTATCTACTAGGCTCGCTCCGACCTTCTTCCTCTGAGTATGGGCCTGTACGAGGTAGGTGAGGGGACCCCGGGGGAAGGCTAAGTAGTAGGTTGCCTATCTGCCTCGAAGGTGGGGGAGAGGTCATGCATTAGATGCCACTATCCTCCTTACTAACACTCGCCCCTCCCCCCCAAAGAGCTTCCTTAGTTGCTGACGATAAAGGGTGCAATTTTAATAGAAATAGAACATCATCGTCGCTTTATAAAAAATAAAGACTTTCGTATGAAAAAATCTAAAAGACGGCAAAAGCTCAAGGCCAAATTATTTATTTGGCTTTAACGCAGTCTAAATAAAATGGATCTCTTTACATTGATTTTCTTATCTCCATTCAGATATTAGGAAATAAATTCGAAAGTTAGAAGGTAGCGACTAATAGCCTGTGAAAGGAAATAGAGAGAAAAAATATCGTCCGAATCCTCCCATCGCACTCTTCCTCTGCTCGAAGATGCCAGGGTGGGCAGGGGCTGGTAGGCTACGGCTCCATACTATCCTCTATCCCTCCGAACTTTTTCCATTCAAAGCCTCGTTATTCTCAGGGAGGAAGGCTTTCTGAATTTGAATAGGCGGAAGAAGATGAAAAAATGGTAGAGTAGATACAACTGGAACTAAATTAAGACGTAAAAGTTAAGCTAGGCAGTCAGAGGACCAAACAGATTTATTAGTGTGAGATACAAATCACAGGTGTATCCTTGTATCTACTTTCCAGGCATCTTTCCCTTAAAATCCACCGTCTGTTGTGTAGGATGTCCAATTTGTGCCTAGCTGCTAGATTGAAATTTTCAGGGTGAAAGTTGACGAAAGTGGAAGATTTGCAAAAGGTTTCAAGATTGCCGGAAGGGCAAACTAATCTAAAGCATTTTGATAGCATTAGTAGAAATCTATAAGTAGGAGTATCTAATTCGAGCGTCTGGGTCATATATTTGTTTATGTATGTTAGTCTCGAAATTTTGTGAATATTTTTACTACCGTTAAAACTGTTTTTAACTTTGTAATTTACTATTGCTTCCTATGTTTTCTCTTGTACTTTCATACCTTCGTTCATCTTTGTATTACTATGGCTTAAAATCTTTTCATTCAGTTATGAATAAATAAAAATTTTATTTTGAAGATCTCTCTCTGGCGATAGATAGATAGAGAGAGAGAGAGATCTCATTTGATTATTTTCGTTTATTTATTTAATTTTGTTGTCTATTTCTGTGTCTAACTCTGGTTTCTTTTTAATTTATTTTTATCGGATACTGTGTAGTTCGATTTTATCGCTTTCATATTTTTAAGTTTGTTAGGTTTAGGTGATTTTGAGGTTTAAATCAGCAAATACCGATTTTAATTCTAGTTTCTTTTTTAATATTCGTATTATTTCGATTTATATATATATTTCTACCGCTTCTCGTCCATTACGGTTGCATTACTTGGGAATATTCGAATGGATCTCCAGCATTCTATGTGTGATATATGGTTAGAAAAATATTCCATTTCCTCCTGTGTCATTTATTTGCCTCTTTATTTCATAATTTTGTTTATAGGTTGTAAATATTATTCCCTATGCAGCTCTCTTTGGTTTTCCATTTATCTTTGTCTCGTGTCTGATATTATATTGCCTAATTTTGGATTCTCTAAATCTTTAGTAGGTTGTTTATGGACATAGTCGACATTTGCATGGAATAGCATCCTAATGCCTATTGAATTATTTCCTGCTCAATTTTTCTTTTGCTTCTTATACTTATCACTCTCCTTCTATAGAGTATCTGCAGGCACCATTTATCCTGACTCTTTCCGTTAAATATTTTCAGTATCCTTTAATTGTAATTGTCAATCATAATATTTTGGTCTCGGAATTATACCTGTACCTTTAACCGTCTAAATTAATATCTGCTCATTTTTCTTGTATAATGATATAATTCAAAATTTAACTTTATTTGTAGTTATTTTTCACTTTTTTCGTAATTATTTATGGATATTATTGCTTCTGCTCTCATTCTTGCTTGCATTGAGCCATTTATAAATGGAATGACCATTAATTAAATCTCATCATCTTGGGGGTAGCTTAACTCTTTATAAGTCTTTCTTTCTCCATTACATAGTCTTAGATTATCCGTTGTACGTATTTGCCATTTCCATCCTGATTATGTTATACTAGATTCTTCTGGTATTTCTGAAGAATCTATGGTCGCCTTTTATTTTGGGGGGTTTTGGCTCTTTCCCCCATAATTACACTGAGCGCCATCTCTGTACTTTTATTTTACGAAATCCGAATTAGCTGCTGATTAAAAAGTGGTTCCTAGGTCGTCCATCTTCTGTTCATTATTTTCTCGTACATATTTCCAATGGAATCAATCAGAGATGGACCTTTCTAGATGCGTGGGTGATTTTTCTAGTATAAGGAGAAAAATCATTTGTTCATAGTTTAGTTCATCGGAGAAGTATCCTCTATGAAGCCATGCATTAAAAAGGTTCTTTAGTATAATGATAATGTAATTTGACATTTCTACATACATTTATTCTACTGAGCCTAGATCTTTAGGGGCATTTTTATCTTTAAGCTTAAGTTGGTGTCTTTTAACTCCTCCCTTGTAATCGTAGCCCCCATTTCCTCGTTGGTATCCCTCTCTTCTTTAAAAAGTTTGTGGGTGAGTATTTGTTTCTATTTCTTTAAGTAAAGCCTTAATTATTTATTTTCAATTATATGTCATAGTCTTCGTTTTCCTGTTCGCCTAACTTAAATCCTATTTTCTAAGCGTTTTCCAAATATTTCAACATAGTTACTTACCTCTTGAGTCTTCGATTTTTAATATATTTTTTGCTCGTTTTTCTTTTATCTGATTTATTATATTCCAGAATTCTGATCTTTTGGGTTTGTGCATGTTCAATGATTTTTATGGAGATTTCACCACTAATGCAGTTTTTTACACTAATTCGAAATATGTATGTATTTTGGGGGGAGAAATGCTTAGTTTTAAAGTTAAGTTAGGTTAAGTAAGGTCTTCTACTTAGGTTTTGTGTACTTTCTCCATTTTTGGGGAGTAATTTGTAAATTTCAGTACTATTGTTCTCTCCTGCACTAATTCTGAATATTTATTTATTTTTATGCAGGAAATATTAATGTTAAATTTAGGTTACGTTAGGCTTGGAGAACTTTCTCTGACTTTTTGTTGTTGTTGCTGTATGTTGAATCTAAATGTGTATTTCTTTATGGGGGCGGCATTATTAGTTAAACTGTTAAGTTGGGTTTGATAAGATTGGGTTAAGTTTGGGGTACGTTTCAAACCTTTTAGTAAATTTCACTAATAATGCATTTTATTACGGTTATTTCATATATATATATATATATATATATATATATATATATATATATATATATATATATATATATATATATATATATATAAAATTTTGTTATATATCTTATTTTGGATAAATTATGAGTTTACAAAAAGATCGAGGAATGTACACAAAAGATCCCTAAATCCCTTCAGGAATAAAGTTTCTTGTTGAATGCAAACTTTGCTTTAAGGAAGCTGTAGACATTGAATCCGTGTAGTCCATTTCTTGATTGTGCGATTTTGTTTGGCTTTGAAAATCCGAAAATACCGAACTATTAAAAACATGTTGCTTTCAATTAGAATTTTTTGCATTAACCTAATAGATTAATTTAAAATCTTTTACGTTATTTTTAACTAAACATTATAAATTTTATTTGTAGCATAAGATATGCTAAAGTAACTTTTACTCACCTAGTATGTAACGGGGTAGTCTTTAGTAGTTAATAAATATATTTAGGGTAGGTAACAAACTTGATTTGATAGTTTTAAAACTTAAATTTCTACCCATAGATGCTTTGAGGCAAGTTGAATTCAAGATTCTATCGATAGTTGTTAGAAATAGATGAAAGATGACTTTAAGGGGGAAATGTTTGATAAGATCAATGGATTGGAAAGAATGCTACGATTATGTAGGTTAAGTAGAATATGATGATTCGACAGTACAAAAGTTTATTGCAACGCAAATTATTTCCCAGTCATACAAGGTTACACTACAGCAAAATAATGAAGCTAAACACTTACATACTTCCCGTAAAGAGCCATAATTAACTTGTTAATTCCAAAACACTTCCAAATATTTCTATTTCAAAAGAACTGATGAATGTAAAACTTGTTCCTGTTTTCATAATTTTTCGTTTTAAAAAGTCAAAAAGAACAAGTTGGGAAAGTTGAACGCAGTCGATTGATTTGGGATAATCTGTGTCTCCAGTGATTCACTCAGCTGTTACTTCACTTTCGCTCACCCGAGACCCTCATCAGAAAACTTGTTACTTCTTCCAAATATTTCCCTTTCAAAAGTCGACAGTTTCTTAATATCGACCTGTGCTGATATAAAGGGTGGGGGCTAGTCTTTTTCGGTTTTATAAAAGTTTTATGTTAGACAACAAATGTGGAATATACTTTTGAAAAAGTTAATTGCCTTCCCGGAAAAGCTTCTAGACCAATTTATTCTCAAATTCTTTCGTTTGTTGGTAGTTAGTTGTAGAAAGATGAAAATTGACTTGCATACTTGAAAATAATATGTTTAAGTTTGCTAAGAATCCTGAATTTGAAAATAAATCTGCGGATTGTACTCTGAACGTTATTTGATTGATTTGACAGTACGAGCAAAGGAACCAAAGTATCCTGTAACACAAATTATTTCACAGAAAAGTTTACACCAATACATGATAAAGGAGCTAAGCACTTAACTAATTCCGTAAATAAAATATATTAACATAGCATTAATTTACAAATACATATACTTAAAAGAAGTTAGGTAAATTAGTAAGATAAGATTGCGTAAGAAAACGGACGTTGCTTTCTTCTCTGCGTATAAATGTGTGTCCAATAAAACACGACAAGGTATGAGCGCCTGCTTCTAATAAATCCCTTTGCTTCTCTCATTTTGAAAGGCTGTAAGTGAATAAGAGGACTGCACTCAACCCAAAAAGATAGGGCACAAGGAAACACCCCTCATGATTTTCGCTTATAAAATATGCTTTCATCATGCTCCCAATCGCAAGTAGGGGAGGGATGATTAACTCCGTTAAGAATCTCCCAGGGTCAGCGAAATCGTGGGTGCGTTGACCGTTCCCGCCGCCTATTACCCTCAATTTTCAACAAATGAATTCCGAAAGACTCAGCGTGGTCCCTACGTAGAAAAGGGATGCACAGAAACGTAAAAAATAGAGAGGCAAAGAATGGAAGATATGTAGATGAAAGAAGGACAGATAGATAAAGGCGAGGAGGGGAAAACTCATTGGTAGAAAATATGTTTCTTCAAGCCTAACGTTGTAATTCGAGATTTTTATCTTCATTTCATTTCAATTTTCCATGATTGACTTTTCAATTCATATCAGAGATAATTATTCTAAAAATATTTACGTAAAGCGTCTCTTTATATTTCCTTTGTAGTACTTTCAATTTCTTTCCTTCCAGTTTTCAGATGTTTATTGCTAGATAAGTTAAGTTTCATGGGGATTGTCTTTTACGGTGCTTGCGTTTCTCGGTTATCGTTTTTCATCTTTTTTTCTTCCTATACTCTTCCTTTTAAGAGACTGAGAGGGGTTTGCCTCTCATCGGGAATTATCTCTGCATTTTTGCTATTCTGCTTTACTAGACATTGTTACGGAAATTTTGAGTAGTTTCCTTGTTTCATTCCTCTTTGCTGCCCTATGTATCTTTTTTGACGCAGCAGTTTCCTTCTGATGTTGTAAATTTTGTGTTTGTTTACAGTGTTTTTGTTGTGTCTTTTGTGATAAAGCATGCGTAGGTGTTTTCCTTTACATTTACATATGTTGAAAATGGATGAAATTGAGCTACTGTATGCAACCTCATTGGTACTAGTCCATTTTCTTTCAGCATCTCGTTTAGGTTTGTGGGATATGTTGTTGGATTTGGAATATAATTACCAACAATTGTAAGATTCACGTCATAATCTTAGCATTTAGTGTACCATCTAGATTGGTTTGAGTAGTACGTCTATGTAGTGGGATATTTGAGGGAGATGCATGCATCAAGTTATTCCTATCCTTTGTTTTTTCATATATCGCTCTTTCTTTTCATTTAATTATCTCTCATCATTTGGGGCATGTTATGGCCATTGTTCTAAGATATCTTTGGCTGTGAATACAATTTTTTGTTTGCCTCTGGCAACCACTCCCTATGTCCTAATTTGAAGTCTGAGCAGTTTCAAGTCTTTGTGGAGGGCAGTTGGCGGTCACATGCTTTTTAACATAATTTGATGAAATTAATTATTTATTATCGGAATATTAATAACAATTATAATTTTTATTATCAAAATGTTTTGGGTAGCTCGACTTCTCAATATAATTAGGTAGTAATTTTAACGTAATGAGGTCAAAGAGCGACCCCGTGCCCGTCTGTACCCACGTGGTCCTGAGATAACCGCATGGAGCTGTGAAAGCATGGCTGAACCTGGGTAAAGATGCAGCCTCGCAGTTATCACACAGCCCAGCTGTATTTGCCTAGGGACCGTTTTCATCGTCTCCCACGGCCACCTTTCAACAAACATTTTTGACTCACGGCCGATGATCGAAATTCGTTGAACATTCCAAGCCAACGTTATTACAATTCCCCCTTTCCCCGAAGGAGAAGCCGACATTTCCCCCAAATCGCACGTGTTTGTGGAGGGCCATCACAGCTTCCTCACCCGGCGTTTATATAATCCATCGACTCAGTTTAGTAAGCAGCACATATAAACTTCCCACCTACACCGGTGAACGAGCTGAAAGGCGCTCGCCTATCCCCCACCGCGGCGATTTCTATTCGAGTCGAAGGTTAAATCGATCCGTGAACTCTGCCATAGGCAATCGGCAAATATCCGACGAGGATTTCCAATTCCGAAGGCTATCTACGAGTGCTCCCTCATCTGAAGTAAGAGGTAACCCGCCCTGCCCCGTCATATTCATCGTATCCCAACTGGCGCCTTTTCTGCAACGAGCACGTAAGCTAGTGTGACCGTTGCCACCTGCAGATTGGTTTTGATTCTGGCTTACTCCATTGATCCATTAATTGTGTGAACGCCCCGGTTTTAAATCTCCCTTTAAATCACCATCCTAAATCTGTCCTACGTATTGCCCTAATTATCTCGCGTAGACGTTTAACTCCGTTTGTGCGGCCATTTCCTTTAAACTCAATATTTGTGTGAATAAAACATCATTTTGTTGTTAGTAAAGATATATTTTGGTCATTGTCTTTCTTTTACAACCTCAACGCGTACCAGCTACCTATTAATCTTTGACAAACTTGCACTCTGAAATACTTGTTCTAAAAAAGGCTCCCACAAAGTTAATAATAAACCATCCCCACTGGACTCATAACAATTTCCCCATTCACTAAGGGTCTTCAACCAACTTCGGCCCAAAGCCCCAAAGTACCTACGTATATATATATATATATATATATATATATATATATATATATATTAATAGAGAGAGAGAGAGAGAGCCTGGCCATTCCATGACAGTAATGTATGTAATAAATCTTCGTTTCAATGTAAAGTAACCTGGCGCAAAATACTGTCTCCGTTCTATCATGTTAATGATGAAACACCGAATTACAATGAAAGCTTCATTCGAATATTATTTCGGGAGTAATAAATACTTCCATTTTCAGATCGATGAATTTTTTTATCATCACCAAAATAAAGAACCGAATAAAGCTTCCAATATACGAGAATTACACCGTTTTATCTTATTGGAACCTTCATTTAATAGGAGTTTTCAAGTGATCATAATGTTTCATTCAACATGTTATAGATCTCCAAGTGATTGTAATGGTAGTACTGTGGGAAACAATAGAACAAGATTTTTTTATCAAATGAGAATCCGCACAAAAATTAGAAGAATTTCTAAAACCAAAGAAAGCCAATGTCTCCTTTGGAAAACTTCCAGATTCTCATCCATAAATCCTCCTCCCTTTACATGATAAGAGCCTTTGGTATTAAATATCTTTTCGACTTTTCAAATCCAGATTCTTTGTCTCATCCATTTCATCCTTCCTCTTGAGAATTCGTTCATTGTTTGATTGGATCTCGTCCCACAATAATAAATATTTCGCGGTAAAGTATTTTGTAGAATTCCTAAATCAAATAAGGTTTTAATATATCATTAACGGTAATTCCAAATTCTCCTATTCTTTATACTTAGGGGAAGGGTAGTTAGGGAATGTGTACTAAAATACTGATTTGAGTGGTGTATGGGGGTTTGTGTTGGTTGAAATTAACATTTCAAATTTTTGTTAATTTATTAATCTTTTAAACTCTCCTTATTTCCACATAACTACCTATTCTTAATTATGATATGCTTTTGTAGTCTCTTTTCCCTAAGAAATTTGGAGAGCTTTAATTGTCTTAATTTTTTAATTTTTAGGTCCATTTATATGACCACTTATAGGCCTCAATAAGTTAATATATATATATATATATGTATATATATATATATATATATATATATACTTGTAATTGATTTGTTCCTTAGGAATCTGATATGTAGTAAACATTTTTTTAGTAGATCTCCCAGTCAGTTTAAATTATCCAGTATTAAAAGCTGAATTTTAGAGCCTACCATATATGCTCTAACTGGATATCCTTTCATGAAGATATGACTTATATAAGGGATTCCTCCAAATTTAATTATTACCCCGATTTCCTTTTCGACCAGTTAGTATTTCTCTTCAAAATATATTATCTTCGACCCTTTCTTACTAATGTTTCTTAAGAGAAGGTTTTCATTAGACTACCCTATCTCGAGCATTTGACAAGGTACCACACAGCCGCTTTCTCCGGAAAGTGCGAGCGCTGGGCAAAGACGGAAAACTAGTAGGCTGGATAGAGAACTAGCTAAGTGGCAGACGGCAACAGTTGGTGCTAATTGGACAGGCTTCTGAGTGGGTGCTTGTTATTAGCAGGGTACCTCAAGCTTCTGTCCTGGAAATACTACTATTTATCATCTACTTCAACGACATGGACGGTGACATGGTCTGAGTGGTCGGATACGTGGCAAATGCCTTTCGACGTGAACAAATGCAAAGTGATGCATATCAGCCACCGAAATTCCCAATTACTCTATATCCCTAAGGGCACTGCTCTTGACTTTACTGACACTAATAAGGACTTGGGTGTAACTATCATCAGTGACCTCAAGTTCTCGAAACAGTGTATTGAGGTGGGAAAATAGGCCCAAAGGATGTTAGGGTATATAAAGCGACAGTTTGGATATCAAAACAAAGAGATAGTACTCTGTCTGTACAACTCCCTCGTCCGACCGCACCTGGAGTATGCCGTACAATTTTGGAGTCCGTTTTGAAAGGAAATCACGAGATTGGAACGCGTTCGAGACAGGGCAACCAAACTGATTCCCTCAATCAGGCATATGAGTTATAATCATAGACTAAAGGAATTAGATATGTTCTCGCTGGAGACCCGGTGACTACGTGGTCAACTTATCGAAGTGTTTAAACTACTTCGAGGCTTCGACAGGCTGGACTAAGGGGATATTTTCCAGCTCAGCAAGGTAAGAACAAGAAATCACGGCTACAAACTTGAACTGAAGCGATACCACCGTGATTTGTGAAAAAAATTCTTCACATACGGTATCTGTGGTAGTTGAAACGCACTTCCGACGGAAGTTGTCAACAGTAAATTTATTTGTTGACCAGTTCAAGTCGAGACTAGATAAAGTATTGCTAAATCACCGTTAAGATCCTCGCGAGTGATCTTCGAGGATTGCGCCAAAAGTACCCTCCTTATATGAACCGCAAGGTCTTCCAGGGTACTCTTCTTACCTGTAGCTCCTTGTAACTGTTATCATTAATATTTTTTCTCCTTCTCATTAGTCTACACAGTTGCTGAAGATGGTCCTAGTGAAGGTCCGAAACGTCCGACCAATAATTGATTAGTGTAATCACCTGGGTCTTGATAATCCTACTATATATATATATATATATAATTAGGTAAAAGGCAATGCTGTATGCATGTACTATTGAGGTCCACAGCTGTGGCAGGTTTATTAATTTTAACTTGTATTTTCTTAATATTTCTTACAAGTTTTTAAACGGGGTCTTCGAGGCAAGAAAAAACCTCCGCGAATTGCATTCTTTATTCCTAGACATCTTTCAACTGTGTTAGGTCATCTTCAGGGAATGAAAAGAAATGGAATTAATTTTGATGATGTTCAAAGGCTTTGAGAAATGGATAGTGGTAGAAATAATTTAGTGAAAACACACCGTTGTTATTTTGTCCTGGTGATTGGGGTATCTCTTGCATTATTTGTTTTTTTTTCTTAGTCTCCTTTTGTATGTCTTTATCCTTCAAAAATTCTTGCTTTTTTATATACTTTGTTTATTTTTATTAATATTTTTATTTTATTTTTCTATTATTAATTTATTTATTTTTATTATTATTATTTTTTCATTATTTTTTTTTTAACCTCCTCAGTCACGGCCAATAAATACATTTCTTTTTATAAAATTCCTTTTATTTACGACAAAATACAAGCATAATCACATTTTTCGGATTTATTAAAAAAAAATATTACAAACTTGACCAAAAATACATGTCCCCTGTAAAAGACACTGTGCTCAAAGATACACAAATTTTCATTTGATGATATTTTATAAAACAATTACTTTCACGCTTCAAACACAGTGCTATTTTGCATTTCTCGCAACTTATTATACTTTTTTGCTTACACCCCTCTCTGGCACACCTGGATGCATTTTTTTAATTAAAAAAACTGGTCATTTTCCAGTGTTGGCTTTTCTTCTAGTACGGAGGGATTTGGTTGTGGAACAACAGCTGAATTTATCGGTGGAGAATTGAAATTCCATTGGACCTTTTCCAGAGATTTATATCTTAGCAACCAACTATCCGTGATATCTTCTCTAAATACCAAAAGGTCTACTATATTTTTTGATGGTATACCCTTTTTTAGTGCTTTTATTTTGTATTCAATCCATGAATTTGACATTGCTAAATCTACCATGTGGAAAATGGCTCTGAGGGTCCATTTTCAAGACCTGATATTTATCCTGTAATAGGAAATATATCTTCCATTCAGATCTACTCCCTCCATTTTCATGTTATATGTATCTATAAATTTTAGCATTAGGACATTAACATATGTTTGGGAAAATTTGTACACTTTTCTCTTTATCTTGTCCATTTAAGAATGAACTAGCTATTGTCACTACCTTATTGTCGACCCACCGAACGACCATAACGTCTTCACTGCCATCTATTGTATAGTCGCTTGTTTCCTTTCCTTCCTTTTTCATTTCTTTTTCACTAGGTAATGGAAATTGCTCTTTTCTATTGTTTTTGATGGTCCCAACACATAAAATACCCATAGTTTTTAAATGGTGCATTATCGACAAAGATACAAAGTAATTATCAAACATCAATTTGAAATTGAAAATTTCAGGTAAAATTTTAGCAAATTGCAAAACAATACTTGCTCCTAATCCATAAATTTTGAATTCCTCATCTATTGTCGTAGTACTTACTCGGTAAAACAAAATATCAGTGACTAAACCATCAGCATTGCACAGAGGAAAAATTAGAATGACCCAAGGGTTTGGTTTACCTCTAATATATTTGATTATATTTAGTTTACAAGTAAATGGAATTATCATCTCATCTATGATGTAGTACTCTTCCCTTGCTAACTTCCTGCACCTCTTTTGAATGCAATCAATTAGTGGTATGATTTTCCACAACGTATCATTTGCGTTGAGGTTTGAAACATCCACTAAATATAGATTTGTACAAAAATTAAAAAATCTGTTTATCGGCATTGCATCAGCAATTGCTGATATTCTGGTTTCTGATATTGGAGACCAGTGCATTCTAGCCTAGGAAATCCTAAGCTTACCATTTTCATATGCATGCTAATTAATTAGCACTTTAATTTCATTTTTATTAGTTCCTAAACTCTCCCCATTTTAAAAAACCCCGTATTGATTTGTTTTTTCTGCTATTAGTTCCATTATAAAATTTGGCATGTATTCTTTGAATAAATCATATGGCCAAGGAAGACGGGAAGTTACGCCTTGTTCAGTCTCTTCATTCTGAAACCTCCATTCAGGATAACCAGATCTCAGTGCTTCCTTTTTCCACGTTGTTTTTTTCTTTTCCTACCTTTCTTTTCCTTCTTTTTGAGGGCTGCTCAACCTTGTATTTTTCCTCTTGATCATCTTCTTGATTTACGTCGTTACCATCGTCTTCAGATTCATTTTCATGATATTACTCTGTTATGTAGTCAGGATCTTCATCATCAGATAGGCCAATATCATCACATCCTGCTAATGCCTTTGTCATTTCTTCATAATTCAATCCTTTGGAGGCTGTAAAAGATAAACAATAAAAATTAGGCTAATTATAAAACAAGGTAATATAGTCTAGAAGGGCTAATTAACTGGTAAAACCAATGAAAATGTGGTATATTATAGATTTTATGATTCTAAAGCACTTTAATTATATAATATTTTACATCACAGCAAACAACTTAGGAGATATTGGACCCATAATACTAAATTGGGCTTAAAAAACTACAATAGAAGTCTTGAGTCATGCTTTCAAATATACTGGACCATATCAAAAACATCTATTTTACTAATGAATATAAAAGTTTTTCTATTATTAATGGATCCTAAATTGTGCAGTATTCAATATACTTTCATTAGTGCATACACAAAATGCAATATTGCTTACACTAGTTGTAAAAAATAATATTTACTTACTTTGGCGAGCAGAATGAGGTGAGGCATCCATCCTCTATGAGTTCGAAGCCTAGACTGAGAATAAATCGCGGCTGGCAACATTCCTATCGCCTAGAAACGTGATAGGGATTTCCAATAAATTGACCACCGTGACTTAACTTGAACATTGGATTATATTGACTTCATAATTCAAGTTTAAAAAAATTGTCCAATATATTGGACAAAGTGTCTGAGGAAGTCCTTACTCGCTAGCTTTTTTTGATCCATTCACTTATACATTGGTTTCTACTTGCACATATATATACATTTTGCGCGTATCTATTTGGTCTTTATATGCCTTAATACATACTCTTACGTGTATAAATCTATAAATCAATATATACTTCCACACAAACTCATACATAAACAATCTATTTTTATAATTCCATACATACATTTAAGCATATTTTATACAACTGGTAACATTCTTAGGCGTTCAAGCCTATATATTATAGTTGTTGCTGAATTAACTTCATTCTCTAGTTCCTCTTGAAAAGTGGCAGCATAAGTAATTTAAGACAAATTAATATCTTTATGATTTTAAATTGACATTATTAGGATAACTACATATCTCAGGGATTTAAGTCATACGTTAAATGGGATTCGATTGAATAAATTAATTTTATTTTAAGTGTACAAGTTGGTGCGTTTGACATAAGTACGATGTTTTTTTAAACTTTAGAGTCAAACAATAACTCAGTTAATTCCTCAGCAGCAGTTCGCCTGCCGCTTGGGAAGTTAGTCCATCGTGATACGTATTTTCCGCTTTAGTCTTGTCATGTGAATGTCTAAGTCCAGTTCGAGACTCGGCAGTATTTCGGTTGCTATTTTGTCCCATGTCTTCTTCGCCTGCGATTGTAATAAGGTGTTAATTGGTTCTAGTTCAGCTCTTCGTTGTAGTTTTCTCTGTGATATGATTTATTATCAAGGAGGCTTTATTTTGTATCCTCTGCATTGATCTCAGCATCTTGATCCCCGAGGTCTGGATGACTATTGCTTGGTTTATCAGCTTGGGTCTTACATAGCAAAGGTAGAGTTTCCTTAAGGTACTCTTGCTCAGTTTGCGGAAGCAGTACAGTTTCGCCAATTCCACCTTCGCTAAGTTGATCCAGGTTACAACGTGATGTTTATACCCTCGGTTGGTAAGCTTGAGCCCGAGTACTGTGACCTCCAGTGAGTAGTGGTGGTCTCGATCGCCAACATAAATGTCGTCGTGTATAATGCGGTTTATGGGAATAATGACGAACTTTTGGGCGTTCCTCTTTAACTTCCATTTTCGCTCGTACGAGTCTATGTTTTGGATCTCCACCGCCATCTCTGCAGTTTGCAGTTGAAAGTTTTTGTAAGTTCTTGGCACAATCTGCGTGATGTCATCTGCGAATTGCAGATATATTGCTTCATCACATAGCCGAGTTCTCTTTTTTTCTGGGCTTCGATACGTGGGTCCTGTCTTTACGATGGTTGTGTCGCGTCTTTTTTCCTCCATTGTATTTTTGGCGCCTTTCTCTTCTGGTGCTTTCTCCTGGGTGTTAAGGGGTACCATCAAGTCTTACTTCATTCGGAGAATGTCCTCAGATAATGTTTTTTGGGGGAAGACCTACGGATTATCCCATTCTTCGCAGGCATGACGTCTCTGGTTTCATTAAATTCCGCGCGTGCGCAACATTATACATGTAAGTATACTGACTGGCATTTCGCGGTTTAAATTTAGATAGACGTTCTTTGCCTCATACTCGTTGATTGTTGCTTTCGCTACTTGGGCGTATGTAGTGCTTTTCCTTGCCGCTTCTGACTCTCTCTTCTCGTTGGACTTTTTTCTGATTATTTCCTTTTTTATTGGGCATACCATGGCCATGGCCCTGTGTCCCATCTTACAGTTGGCACATTTTTCCTCAGGGCTCTTGCATGCCCTCTAGATGTGTCCAAACTCGCCGCATCGTGAACTTGTACCTTAGTCCTCTTTACATTCTCTGGTAGTGTGGCTTTCCATTTTAAAGCAGCGGAAGCATATTTGGACCGGAATAAATTCCTCTTGCTCAATTTGGTCGCTGTTTATCCGTGCATTAAATAGCTGGAACCCTACTTCCTTCGCCTTATTTGTCATATCTGTTTCGGCGAATATGACTTTAACTACATGAATGTATTCATTATTGTCTCTTCGGGATTAAATTTAACTACCTCAGAGACTTTGGCCCAACTGTGATTTTTCACTCTTTCCACTGCAATTTCCTCCTTCCCGTGGTTTCCGATCCACGGGTCCAGTCTTCTACATATTATGCTTCAGTGGGTCAGGATTTGTGCTGAAATAATCCATTGGAAGTTGATCGTCTTTAGAGCTTCGTTTGAGACTTCTCTTGTTAGCGCTTCGACGTCACTTTCCTTCTCACAAATTTAGATATATCCAATTGTGACATCTATCAGTCTTATCAGGGAGAAGTTTAAGGTCCCAAAGACAAATTCGAACACCTTTCCTCTTTCTGGTCTCTCTTAGCCTGGTAGCGTCCGAAAAGGAATCCTTGGTGTGTTAGACAGCTCCATGGATGTGGCCATGAAGCTCTAGGCATTCCTCTCATTAGCCCTCTTTGTTGTGTTCTTGAGCTTGCTTACTGCGCTGGCTTCATTATTACTTCTTAACCTTTGAGTTGAGCTTACAGTTGTGTCCTATATCCAGTGCCCCGCACCCCAGGGGGGGCTATGCCTTCGCGATTATAAGTTGTCTTGGTGGGATGATGATGATGAGAGATAAGCCTCAGGGGACCCTGACGAGGTCTGATTGTATGGCGAACTTTTTGTTGGTTATTGTGGAATCAAACAGCGCTAACCAGGGGTGCCACTCCTTGCGGGTTTGAGTATAAGAACTTCAGCCAATATACAAAGAGACGGGTGCAACTTCCCTCTAAGTTCTAGGCTGTGCCCTCGGGGTTTTCCGCGAAGGTATAGTTTTGCCCCTTGTCTAGATGCCTCTGACAGTGGGTTCCACAATGGGCTAATTCTCAAACCAATTTGTCTAAGTACCCCCATTATGCCTTTCAAACAAAAGTTCATAGTTAGAACGAGGCGATGAAAGACAATCACCATCGCTTGTGCGGTTTCACAACGAAGAGGGGGAAGGGGTTAGCTGCGCGTACTGTTGCTTGAGTACCCGATGAACATTATCTATATTTTAGAGTTTCTCGAAAAGAGAATGTAAAGTCAAGATCCGGAGGCTTCTACGAAGTGTCCCCTTTTTTTGCCTCCTCTACCGGTTCACTTGAGTCTAATTATTCAGCGTTTTTTATGTTTGCTTTCTGAACCGTCTAAATGGAATTATTCACAAATTGCTACATATATATAGTCTTACTACGTGAACATAAGTACTACAAAAATTGTCCAATTATGGCGCCGGAAATTTTTAAGGGCAAACTAAGCGCTACAAAAGATATATAAAATTGGAAGGCTCAAATTGTCTGAGCTTCAGACTGACGGATGGTAATTGAAATTTTATTACTTTTAACCCTAGAAAGCCTTCACCTATTGTTCAGGAAGAAGAGCAAGATCATTTATCTGAAGAAAGAATCTACAGGACTTAACTAGCCCTAGACCTGACTACAGACGAATACCTATGCTTCTCTATCTACCTCTTTAGGGCGTGTCGGTTATGGAAGCTAGGATACTCATACAGTAGGGGAGCCATATCTGAACCAGGGGACTTACTCGGTGCAGGCCGAAGCTTAGCCCAGGACGCATTAGTACCCGTGTGAGCGGCAGAGCCTCTTGAGTGGAACAAACTATGATAAGGTTAAGCGACAGGCAGGAAGGCGGGGATTTACCGACAGGTCAGTGGAATAAGCCAGAGCAATAACTAGATCAGAGCCGCACTTCATATCTATCTATTCTCCCCCCCCCCCTTTTTCTCTTCTCTCAATTCTCAGCTAAGAGCACTCAATGAAGAAAAGAAAGAAGCAACAAAACTAAATGGAATCAACGAAAAAAGCCCCTTGCAGGTGCTCAAAAACGAGAGGGAACATCGGTATACAAAGTAATATATGCAGAACTTGGAATAATTCCAAATAGATTACTGGACTATACATAAAACTACGTTGTGATTTGTCAAAGATAAAAGGATGTCAACAAACTCCTCAGAGAAAGAGCAACAACATTATTAAAGACCATAGGGTAGAGGCCCACGTCCTGCCTCAAATAGAATCTCAAAAAGCTATCTACTGCAGGCAAATAGACATCCGGATAGGGAAGCAGAAAGGCTTAAAAATTCTAGCTGAAATTGAACAACGCCAGGAATGGCCGCAAAGAAAAGATGTCATTAAATTCCAAAACAGATCTACAAATAATGAATATACCCATGTCTTCAAGGTGATCTTCAGTTAAACAGGTATTCCTCGTAAAGCTAAGGAGAACAGGCTACTAGCGTTTAGTTTAAAGATAACACCAGGAGCCGATAAAGAGCGATGAATTTATCAATGTCTTGACGTGCTTCTGCTGCTTTGCACTAGACCAACCCATAAAAAGGATTGTCAAAAAAATGATGAAAATAAATGCTCTGAATGCAGCTCTAACACACATATCTGGAGAGATTGCAAGAGCTCAGAGAAAAAATGTGTGAAATATGGAGGGAACTATCGCACCGTGGCGATGGCTTGCCCAATAAAGAAAGAAATCATTGAAAGAAAAAGGAATGAGAAGACGAAGGCGGAGGAAGAGAGGAGGAACCAAACTTATGCAAAGAAAGCCAAAGACATGGTAGATTAACTTCAACCAGCGAAAAACATTATAGTTCTAAAACAGGGAAACTCATTAAATATAATAGCATGTATTATACACGCACATGTAATGAATGTTGCCGACCCATGCACATATTCAAACGAACTTAATGAAATGCTAAGTAATAATGGCCTGGAACCGATGTGGTTTCCAGAGAACTCACCTTTGGCTGACATACTAACCATATAATATAAACCACCGAAAACAGGAACTAACACTAGAACTGACGAAACTGACTCTCCTAGCTAGATTAAAAGTATAAACCAGGGGGTACAGAGAGGCCCAAGGATCAGAGAGATGACCAATCAAATACCAGAAGAAAGAATGGATGTAGAACAACGAACGAATATTGCTAGCTGCTCAGAAATCCAACAAAGAGGAGAAACGACGTAAGAAGAAATAACATATAACAAGATTTCCCAATGTCAGACACAAAAAGACAACAAAGAAGAAAAAGGATTAAACATAAGATTCTACGTTCCAGAAGATAGACCCTGTAGAAAATACACAATAAATCATACTAGGAATAAAAAAGGGATTGTATAACTATGAATTTGAATGCCCTTACTCGGACAACGAAATATATAGATTCATCATTAGCGGAGGTATCACGATTACTAAAGAATTCTTCTACAAAATCAAAGAGGAGGAATTCAAAAAGAAACTTGTGGAAGAACAAAATCCCCCTGCCAAAGATAGCTTAAGAAGACGGAGAGAAGACACTCACTGGAACAATAGTGTATAGATATACGAGTCAACCGAGGTAGTTAAGAAGTTGCGAATATATATATATATATATATATATATATACGTAGGTGAGTCAAAAAGTTCTCAGACAAATGCCAGATTATTGAAATGTTCGATTTTGTACAAGTAAATACAGGGTCAAACACGACTTTCATGTTTTCTGAACAATTCCTACAAAATTCGTCATTCAATTTGTCGAGACTCTTTGTATTAGATGTGCTTCAAAAAGGTTACTTTTTTGAACCCATAAAATGGCAAATTTTGAGATAAGAGCGAACATTAAATTCCTGACTAAACTTGATTGGAAGCCTGTTAAGATTATTGACGCTCTACAACAGGTTTATGGTGACTCTTAGCCATGTAGAGCGGTAGTTTACGACTGGATTAAGCGCTTCAAGGGGGGCAGAGAAGAAGTTGAAGATGATCCACGTGAAGAGAGACCCTCCACCTCCATTAACCCAGAAAATGTCGAGCTTGTGAGGAATCTAGTGGATAAAGATCGCCGTATTACTATTGATGAAGTTGCCAATGCATGTGAAATCTCTCATGGCTCAGCATTTGGAATTCTAACTGAAAATCTTGGCCTGAGCAAGCTTTCAGCACGTTGGGTCCCAAAAGCGTTGCGAGAAGACCAGCTGAATCATAGGGCCAACCTTTCTTTGGCTATTTTGACCAAGATTGAAGCAAACGAGGATAGTTTTTTTGAGCGCCTCGTAACGGGAGATGAAACTTGGGTGTATCAGTTTGATCCTGAAAGTAAAAATCAATCAAAAGAGTGGCACCCAAGGGGGGCAGCAGGGCCTATCAAGTTCAAGACAGAGAGGTCCGTTAAGAAGATAATGGCTACAGTTTTGGGGGATTCGGAGGGAATTATTTTAATAGACTTCTTAGAAGGACAAAAAACTGTTACATCCAGCTATTACGAAGGAGTTTTAAGGAAGCTGAAAACTTCAATAGCCAAAAAACGACGAGGAAAGCTCCACAAGCAAATCTTGTTCCACCATGACAATGCCCCTGCACATTCGTCCAAAGCTGTGAGATCTCAGCTACGGGAATTTCGATGGGAAACTCTTGCTCATCCCCCTTATAGCCCTGATTTAGCACCCTCTGACTTTTTTCTGTTTCCAAATTTAAAGGGACACCTAAAAGGAACCCGGTTTCAATCATTAGATGAAGCAAAAAAGCAGGTCATTACTTGGTGCCAGAGACAACCCCGTGAATTCTACAAAGATGGTCTTTACCGTTGGATTCATAGATTAAGAAAGTGTATAGATGTTAATGGAGCTTATGTAGAAAAATGATTACAGTATTATTACAAATAAAAATTTTATGCCATTTATCTGAGAACTTTTTGACTCCCCCTCGTATATATATATATATATATATATATATATATATATATATATATATATATATATATATATATATATATATATATATATCGAGGTCTTTCACATGGCGAAGAAAAACAATGAAAGAAAAACAAAACCCACCTGGGTTTCTCTAAGCCACTCTACCCAGTCTCCGGTAACATACCAGTACGATAAAATTGGTAAATTTAGGAGACAGTTATTCCTGACCTCTGCTCAAAAGGTCTAAGTCAAAAATTCTAACTGTCGATCTCGTATTACGCTCTCCCAGAGCGACACGACCCCAAGCACGGCTGAATTGATACCCACTTTTGTCGATTTAACATAAGATCCAGTTTCCTTAATTTCAAAATGTCTAGGAAGAGAAATAACAGACGACCAAAACCCAGGGCACCATCGGGTCTCCCATTGATATTCGCCTTTCCCTCAGATTACCCCGCGGGAGTAATTCTAGTATAAAAGTGTTCGTCAGGAGAAAAAGAGTACTTTGTTCGTTTCGTCACAACACCGATAAGAACTTGCCGGGATAGAATTCCTTCAGCAAGTTAAGATGGACTTTCATTTTCTGGAGAATTCCAGATTGCACCAAGTATAATCGGCACAGTTCGATTACCAAAGATCGTCTAGTGAACTTCCCTCCAAGTACCGTCGGCACAGTTCGATTACTAAAGATCGTCAAATGATCCAGCTAAATTACTTGAACTGGTAAACTATCTTCCATGGAATTCATAGCCTAATCTCGGTGATAAACGAGTAACGAGTAAGTCATTTCATCCGCAGTGAGTCAAACATTGCAAACTCGAAATTACCTTCTAGGTTTGAAAATTTCACATGAGTTTCAACGCAGAGATCTGTGCAGCCTGAAATCAGACCCACAATATATCTTGAATATGTTAAAAAAACGTAGCCGGAGCTGCTTTATGATGTTTCATTGGCTGGTTGCATATTAGAACGATTTCAATAGTACAAGGTACTAGTACACTTCGACTAATGTAGCCGTTAGGGGGTTACACACAGTCTTGATAAAAAGATAGCTTGATTAAATATGCAAATATGCCTAGATTTCATCTTCTGGAAATATAATAAGAGCTTGATGTACTAGATACCAGTGATTTAGAAGAAGATTTATTAACAAGAAATACTGTCACTGATCCACTGTTCTGTAAATGCAGATAATATTTTAAGAAGAAATTTAATCAATCCTTAGACGCTGTCGATTATGCTTTTGTTGGCCAAGTTGCCCCTATTTTTAAATAAACAGGGTATTTACACTTGATTACATTTATTATGTAACACTCCACCAAATTATTACTGATATAGAGCCCCAAAAGGCGAGATTATTTAGGAATAAAATTACTCCAATTACGAGTTTCCTGATAGATACGAAGGGCGGTCAATAAGTTTTGTGAATCGGTAGGGTAAAACAGAGAAAGGGGGATGGCTGTTTGTGGGGGTGTTAGGACAAGTTATGAAAAGTCATGACCTGCAGCCGCATGCTCCTGCCTCGTCTATTTAAGAAGAGGTAGCTGATCTCAGATCGTCAGTCACAAATTTTTCAACAATGGAGAAGGTTGAGCACCGCGCAGTTATCAAATTTTTGACCAAGGAAGGCAAGAATGCAAAAGAGATCCATGAACGCATGGTTGCAGTGTACCCTGACACCGCCCTTTCATATGCAACCATTGCTTGCTGGAATAGGGAGTTTGGCCATGGTCGTGAGTCCCATGAAGATAACCTCCGTCCAGGACGCCCGTCAGACGTGACCAACGAGGACAATGTGTCCCATATGTAGAGGATGATCCTCGAAAATCGACAGGTGAAGGTTGAAGAAATCCAACGAGAACTTGGAATATCACATGGAAGTGTTATCAACATCATCCACGACAATTTGGCCATGACTAAGGTCTGTGCCCTTTGGGTCCCTAGAAACCTCACGAAACCTCAAGCCCCATGATCGAATTTAGCGTCGTCAAAGTCCGGAGGAGCTGCTGCTCCTGTACAACCAAGACCCGGTGAGATTCGAGTCACGCATAGTGACAGATGGTGAAATGTGGGTCCTTTACTGGGTTCCCGAGACCAAGCTTAAAAGCATGGCCTAGAAGCACAGGGGCTCTTCGACCCCCATCAAGTCCCAGACCCAACCCTCTGCCGGGAAGATCATGGCCACCATCTTCTGGGATTCTGAGGGAGAGTTGATGGTTGACTATGCGCCTCGTTGAAGGCCTATCACAGGATAATTTTACCCCGAGGAACTGGCTGGGCTGAAGAAGTGCATCCGTCAGAAGCGGCGCAGCAAGTTGACATGCGGTGTTCTGCTCCTCCACGACAATGACCCTGTCCACAAGGCCAGAGTTGCATAAGCTGCCTTGAGCAAGTGCGGATTCGAGGAGATCAACCATCCCCCCCACAGTCCAGATCTGGCCCCTAGCGACTACTTTTTATTCTACCAGCTCAAGGCTGCACTGCGTGGATGCCGGTTTGGGGACGATGAAGATGTCCAGCTCGCCGTCCAGGAGTGGATTGAACAGCAGTCGGGAGATTTCTGGTTGTCGGTAATTCGAAGCCTCAGGGACAAGTGGCGCAAGTGCATTGAAGTTGAGGGTAGTTATATTAAAAAATATTAAAACACTATCCTCATATCTCATTTCCTTACATCCGAATTGCAAAACTTATTGACCGCTTCTCGTACTTTAATGTGAGATAGAAATTTCAGACTACCTCTACTTAATTAAAAATGTTTAAATTGTCTCTTTGAGGTGCTAGTCCTAACATTATGAATAGCTCCAATTGATTCATTAATCCAAGATGAGAAATATCATAGTTACTGTATTCTACATATTTTTAAATTTCAATATCATATACAATTAATGAGTTCAAAATTTATTCTAATTATAGATACACTATGGATTAATAACAATGATCAACACATTACCGATGGCTACTTAGATCAAATGTGACAATTACGCCTAGATCTTTCTTCTTTTCCTTTGGTGCACGAATAATTAATAATTTTACACTTTGGGACCTTTATATCTTTGTTATATATATATATATATATATATATATATATATATATATATATATATATATATATATATATATATATACAGTAGTGTGTAAATGAGTTTGGACAGTGGTGCAATAATGCAATTTTTTCATCATTGTTATTAAATATTTGAAAAGAATAATTCAATGGTAAGATAAATGGTACATTTAATATGAAATATGACCGCCCTTTGTTTCTAAAACTTGCTTCACTCGCTCTGAAATATTTTCAGCCAAATTTGAAGACATTTCTGTCAGTTCTTCGTTATGGCACCAGGCATTGATAACAGCACAAATCATCTGCATAGATTCTCGATGTAGTTATGGTCAGGAGAATTCCCAAGCCAATCTATAACGGTAAGGCCCCTTCTTTCGACGAACGTGCTCATTATTTGGGGAGTATGGCACGGAGCCAGACCCTGCTGGAAAATACCGTCTCCATCAGGAAAGTCTTTCAGCATCACGGGAAGCAAGTGAGTCTACAGGATTGCCTTGTATTTAATGCTGTTTATCATTCCCTCAATAGTAATAAGCCGCCCTAGGCCTTTAGCGCTTAAACAGCCCAAATAATTCTTCTTAAGTGGGTATTTTGGTGCCTGTTGAATGTGTCCTGGCTGAAGTGATTCATATTTGCCTCGTCTTACTACTACTGACCTATGTCCATGTACTTCAAAATGCGATTCGTCTGAAGACATAATTTTCTTCCAGTCAGCTGCCTTCCATCCAGCATACGTGCGTGCCAGCTTTGACGTTTTGTCTTCATTGCAGAGGTCAATAAAATTTTACGTACCGGTTTTCTAGCAAATCTGCCAACTTCACTGAGCCTTCGCCGGATGGTTGAAGAAGAAACATTTACATCAGCTAAAGACAAATCTCTCAGGAGGTCTTTATTGGTTTTCCTGGGATCCTTCACACTATTTCTGATGAGATCTATATCATTGTGAAGTGTTGTATTTCGTTTTCTTCCACACTCTCCTTGTTGCAGTCTTAAATGTTCACCAGTGTCTTCAGTTATTTTCACAATTTCGCCAACAGTTGACTTTGCTACCATCATTTCCACAGAAATCCGTCTAAGAGCTATAATACTTGCACGCTTCTTGGGTCTGATATTCATAGTAGATTTATAGTCTAATAATGATTGTAAGGCGAATATTCCGACAGAACCAAGTACACTACGGAGCACGCTGTCAGCAATAATCATCCACGAAAAGCTATGGTGTAGCACTGTCGGGCTTAGTGTAGCTCGGGCACAATAAAACAGTTGCCAGATGTTGCCAGTACACTATTCTGCACGGAAAACAAAAAGACTTCATTACTGTTGCCAAAATTCACATATAATGAAAGAGTCAAAAAGTTAACCCATAAAAAATAAGGAATGAAGATACACAAGTGATTTTTGTATTGTTTATGACTACACAAGGATCATACATTTATTAAGAAAGAAGGAAGATAGGCATAGCAAACAGAATAAAACAATATAAACTTTTTAACCGTTAAAGAAATTGAAATAATAGCTGAATGGTAGCCATAGTGACTAGCGAAAGGCGAAGACCGCTCGATGGTATAGCCTCTAACCGCAGCATTATTTCACTTTCTTTAACGAGTAAAAGAGTTTGTTATTTTATTCCTTTTGCCATCTCGCTCTTTCTTCTTTATATAAAGATTATACACTTTTTTGAAATATATAAAATAAAAAGCTAATAATAGATTTGATCATCATTCTATTGACAAACTAATCGGAGCCTCTTCTTCCACTTCTTCCATGCAGAGATGCTTTGTTTTACCTCTAAATGTCAATTTCTTGCCATGATTTTAGTAGTTGGCTTTTTAATTAAGGTTCTGTAAATTTTTACGCTGCTTACCATAAACCTTCACTTTCAGCAAGGCTCAAATCAAATAATCCATCGGGTTAGAGCCAGTGCTTGGCGGCGCTCACTCATGTTTCGTAATAAATTAGCGTGTAAAATCATTCAGTAGCCTTGTGTGCCCTTACTTCAATGTGAAGCTGAATAGTATTGTAGGGTAAAGTCCTAGTCTATACACACACATACTCAGGAGCACATTCAACCATATAAACATGCACACATTTATGAGCACACACATGACCATGCACCCCAAGTCTGCCCCCTACCTACCCTATTGGTTTGTCACAAAAATGTATGACTTCGCCCTCCCCCCCTTTCCTCCCACGCCTAGATCAGTGATGTTTTTTCGAGGGAATCAGAGTCTGTACAAACGCCCACACTTATAAGCACATAGCAACACGTACACACGCACACAAATTGGCTTGTCACTAGTTCACAACCCTTTCATCCCCAGATGTTGTTTCCAGGTAATTTCACGTTTCATTTCATATTTATTAAATACTTGAGCACATTCAAACAAGTACACACATACACTATCATACAAAAACACTCATACGACCTTGGACCCCGAGTCTATCTCTCGCCCCTAGGTCAGTGACCTTATTTTGGAGCAAATGGATAGGGTTTCTTTGAAGCGGGTTGAACTTTCATGTATTTTACCGTATTAGCATAACAGTGGAGTTGCCACTTAACTCTTTACATTCCTTTAATTGGTCTGTCTAGTTGCCATCTTTTAAATCATTTGTTGATAAACCACTCCGTGTGTCACAAGTTCTAAGATGATTCTCCATCCACACCGTGTCACACCCAGCCTTAGTAAATATTTTCCAACCGAATATGTGTTTGGATTGGGTTATAAATTTAGCCCAGACTATTCATCTACGGTTGATATTTTTGATATGACTGGTTAACACACTTTTTAATGACCTATGCTTTATGGTTGTTTTCAACCAATTTGACATGCTGATTTCAAATATGGCATTCATTCTTTTGTAACTTATCTGGTTTCCATTCTACAACATATTCCCTTTTTTCTACGTACTGTATGTATTTACTCGGTAAGGATAATTTCCTAAGTGTTATAGCTTCAAACCATAATTTAAAATTTCAACAGAATTTGAAAGGATAAATGCATTGTAAGATAACATCATTTATTACTAAATTCATACAGGTTATTTTTATAATATAATGGATAAAACACAAACAATCGTACACATACCTATACATTCATGGAAGAAAGTTTCGCTTACGAGAGCGTCTGGAGTGTTTGATGTCTACACACTCGTTGATAGTCCAAAACTAGTCTTCCATCATGTTTGTATTCCATTGGCTTGGATATCTCTCCTTCATAATCTTGATATCTTGATGAAAATGCTCTCCGTGTTCCTCACTCACGTTGCCAAGATTAGCAGGAAATTCATCAAGATGGCTCTAAAGGAAATGAACCTTTATTCTCATGCTGCAGCCTAAACGATGAAAGCTATCAAGTAATGTCTCTACCAAATCCTTGTAGTTAGCAGCCTTTTTTTTCCAAGAAATCCTTTCACAATAGCCACAAATGAATCTTATGCTACTTTTTCTATGTCAGTCATCAAACTCGAGAAGGTTTGGTTTTCTATTAACTCTCTGATTTGTGTCCCATCAAAAACTCCAGCCTTTATTTTATCATCACTTAAGCCAGGAAATATTGTACATATGAATTTTAAATAGTCACAATCCACATTAAGAGCTTTCACAAATTGTTTCATCAGCCCTAGTTTAGTATGAAGGGGTGGGAAGATTAATTTCTCTCGGTCAACAAGTGGTTGGTGTATAATATTCTTCTCCCCCACAATCAAACTATCTCTTACTCGCCAGAGTGTCTGTTCCCAATGTTTGTCCTTGGTTCGACTGTCCCATAAATAAAGGAAACACGGATATTTTGTATAGCCTCCTTGTTGGCCAAGTAAAATATTTACGATTTTCAGATCCACGCATATGATCCATTTGTGTTTATCATATTTGAGTAAATCTAATACAGATCTTATGTGTTCATGCTTCTCTTTTAAACACAGAGTGTGACCAATAAGAATCGCACCGAACAAGTTTCCATTATGGAGTAACACACATTTTAGACTCTTCTTTGAACTATCTATAAAAAGTCTCCATTTACTTGGATCATATTCCGAAAAACATAATCAGGTTTAACAGTCTCGCCACGTCACAACAGTAAACAAAATCTCCTTCAGTTTTAAAAATGCCAAGAGATCTCTTTTGTTTTTTACTGCAACAAATTATTCTCTTCAAGTCTAGAAGCTAACACTTCTGCTAACTCTTTGGACAGGCCAAGGTCTCTAACTTAATCATTCAGTTTTAATTGGCTGAAGTTTCCACGTTCTTGGGTCGATGTATGTACAAAGTCTGGATCAATGTCAAGTTCAATGCTCACATCAGATTCACGTATATTACTTACATCGTGCAGTGAAAGAAGTTCCTTGAATACAGGTACTGAAATTTCATCTGAAAGAAGCATTGGACGAATTGCTGAATCAAGATTTGGGTAACTTATTTTATGTCGCGTTTACTTGCTATAACCATAAGTCTTTGTGAGACAAAGGTAGCAATCGTTTACATGTTTTTTTGACTCCAGCCACACCATAGGAATCGAAATCCTAGTTGTTTCCTTGTGCCCTTTGTCCATTAGCGTAAATTTTCGACACATGTTTACAAACATTGTGCGGGGCCCACAGTTTATCCTGGTTACCTAATTTAATCTTAAAGTAAGCCAAGTATGCTCTTTTAACAGAGATACTAATGTTCATTCTTTGAGTTGGCTCAGCAAAACAACTACATACATAGCAAAACGACTCAGGGAAATTCAAACATTTTCTTTTTAATGAGGCCATACTACTGAATCTTATTTAATAAATAAATCTGAAAAAACACAATTGCTTTATATATTTAGATGTGCATAAAGAGAACTCTAAATACATAGATAAAATAAAATAAAAAGAATACCAAATGCCTCCACTTCCGTTCAATTGGTCTTAAGATAGCCTGCTACTATGAGATGAACCAATATGGACCAATCCATAAATAAAAAAATTAAAGTGATAGAAGAAAACTATTGCCATTTTTAAACTCAGTGACTCTGAATTCCCCAAAACAGGTCTCAAACTTAAGTCAGCAGAAAAAAAGTTAAAATTTGTATTTTATCGCCTTGAAGTTTTAGAATTTATTGACTTCGTCGATTTATTCATGAACATCCAATTGATCGGATTGAATTTCTGTATTGTGGGTCAGTCCAACCACCTTTTAACTACAATAAGAGAAGAGAAGTACTTGAAAATCTCCAGTTTATGGATTAAAAAGATTTACTCATCGGTGAAAAATTCAAAGACGAGCTTATGAATAGTTTTTCTTTGTAGGAGGTCTATCCGATCGTCACAGTTCATGGATGGATAAGATTTTCTGCATATTACATTCTAACATGGTGAAGGATAGTGAGAAAGTAGTAAACATCGCTATATTTGACACGAAACCCGTGTTTTTCCGCTTTTTCTCATGGTATTCTTATCAGCTTACTGGTATGATAAAAACCAAGATTGAAGAGACAAGAGTGAAAGAATTCTCGTTCTCACAAGATCAAGAAAATGTGATGAGTTATTTTGTAGACGAATTAAAACATTGTTAGTATAACGGGTATTATTTCTTTTTTATTTTATTCATATTAATCTTAGAATATTATAAATGCTAAAAAAAATATATATATATATAGTAACTTTTATATATATAGTATATATATATAGTAATTTTTCAAAAAGTGTCATGTAAGATCCCTTTAAATCCGAAAGGTAAGGTTCGAGAACTCCCTGGGAGTTCAACGCGTTTACGACAAGATCAAGAGAATATGATGAGTTATTTTGTAGACAAATTAAAACATTGGTAGTATAAGGCGTATTATTTCATCTTTAGTCTATTCATATTAATCAAAGAATATTATTAATGATTAAAAATAATATATATATATATATATATATATATATATATATATATTTATATATATATATATATATATATATATATATACATAAAGAGCTTGTAATAGCAGATAGGGATTCAATGCATATTGCCTTTTTAAAATGTAATGTAAGATTATTATTTCTTCTTATATTTCTTATTATAACTCCCCGGAAATTCAACACGTTACGAAATATCTCTCAATACCTTTTACCCTACCGTGTTCTTCGAATCTGAAGCCTATAAATGCTAAAGGGATATGACTATCAGCAAACTCTCTATCATCAGCGGCTCCAACTAGGCGTTTCTTAGCATCGTAGGTTATTATATCCTTTGTCTGAGTGCAATGTTTAATCCTTTAGCACGAAGTATATACTTCACCCCACTCGTCGTTTGGATTCCCCACCGAATAGAATTTTAGATCCGTAGAGCAGAATGAATCTCCATACGCATCGGCACCGTACACATCTTTGATCTTATCGGTGAGATCACCTAGCAATTCTCCAGGTTGAGGTTGTGGGTCATCTTTATTATCCATGAAGATGGCACTGTCTGTGACACAGTTCAACAACCGTTCACTCAACGAGCCCAAGAGACAATAGAGATTGATTCGAGCATAGGCGGTTTTAAATAATTCAATTGGAAGATTCGAACCACAGATGACCGTTTTCATACAACGAATCCTCTGAGCGAACTTTCCTCAGGGTCTGTAAAAGAAAAAAATATGATCAGGATTAATGGGTGTTTTCACATGATTATTATTATCGTCTTCAAGTTTTAGAATTCATTGACTTCATATTCATTGTATAATGTGTTAATATATATAAAAAAGTTAGTAGTATTCTAGAGTGGAGTCCGAGTCAGCACACACGCACACACTCATGAGCACATTCAAATACATACACACGCAAAATCTCATGAGCACACAAATGACCATGCGCCCAGAGTCTACCAGCCCCCGTCCCTTATTGGTTTGTCACCAAATGTTCAAAACCTCGCCCCAACCAACTGTAGATATATAAAACCCTATTCGAAACTTTCCTCTTTTATCATTATAATTCAGGCCTTAGCTGGGAATAAGACTTTTTTCTTTTTGTTCAGGTGATCGAACTCAAGGTTTTTAAGTAAGCATAAGAATATGGAGACATAAAAAGAAGATAAATGGAGATAATGTGGCTATATCTGTAATTTTCTTCAACATTTCACTGATACTAACTAGGTTACATAATTTAATACAGGGTGACCCCCCCAAAACGCTCCTGCACACACTTTTGTGATATATCCTTCATTCATTCATTCACTAATTACCCTTACTTTGCAGAACATGACAGAAGCAAAGCCTGTGAACACAAGTAGATCTCAATTGGAGCTACAGCAAAGAATATACTGGGTAAAACATTACCTAAAGACAGTCTCGTTCAAGAAATTGCACGACACTTTCGTGCATCAGTTGGAATGTGAAAAAGCCCCCCCAGATTTCTTTCTCTGGGGCTACCTCAAAGACAGAGTGTATGCAGGGAGATCCCGGACCATCATAAAACTAAAGGAAGCCATCAGAGAGATCAGATCCATTAGTCGGTCGGTTTATAAGGAAGGCATGGACAACTTTGTGCTACGCCTCAAGAAATGCACAGAGCTAAATGGAGGTCATCACGAACACGTGCTCTAGAATAAGAAAGAAAAGTCTAAAGACTCTCATGTTTTGATATGATGTTTTCAAACACAATAAACTAGTTATAACCAAAGTTTAATTCAATCCTTGCAGAAATTTAAGTAATGAGGCCTATCGAAAGTTAGGGCCCGTTTTGGGGCGGTCACCCTGTATAATATATAGAATTTTGTAGATATCATATACAATTATATATTTTCGAAATAACAATTAATATTTATTGAGGTATCAAAATCAATTTTCTTTACATTCTACCCTAAAAATCCTTCAACCTTTCTTCGTTTCTTTGATCATTATACGAATCAAATTGTTCAATAAAAGCTCGATATGATTTACCGAATATCATCTACTGAATCAAATGGACACACAACAACCCACAAGAGTCTGCAAACTAATTCTGAACTCTGAAAGGATTGACAATAATAATTTTATTCATTTTTACTAAGTTCATACGAATATAAACATCGTTCTGGAACCCTAGACATACCCAATCAAAATAATAGACAAAATCTGTTCAACAAATAAAGCTATTCAATGCGATACAGGTCGATGGCTGCTGTCAAGATTAATGATATAAGCTGATGGCAGTATTAAAGGTAGACATTGCTGAATGTCTCTCGCAAAGCAGACACGAAAAACTCGTTTTGTATTTTTATTTCGATACAATAGTTTGGCATTCATTTTATTAAGAATAAACTAATATGTTTCTAGACTTATCTATCTCAATAACAGACTGAAACTCTGTATATATAACAAGGAAAACAGGCTTTATTAATGGAGATCTAAACTGTATCTCTATTGATAATGTGCCCATTTGCATAGAATTGGATAATTATTCAAGACAAGTAGTACTCTTGTCCTGATTATGTTTAATACAATAAATATTTTTCTTCCTGTAAAATGTTCATACATAAGTACAATACTCTACCCACCTCCAATCCCCTGCATTCCGTTATATAACGAGTAAAAATCCCTTGAAGTAACTGGATCTGCATCTTCCAAATAGTCTAATTCAATTGGTCTCACAACCTCATTGCCGTTTATATAGATAGTGGTGTGATTCACATTATATGTTTAAATTCATAAGGTGATGCATTATAGCTACCAGAAAATGCCAAATGGTCAACCATACCAATTACCATTCTCGTAGGTATTCTCCTCCTGAAGATATTATCCATAGTCTTTATTGATATTCCATTTACAAATGTAAAATTTTGCATACGAACTTGTGTTATAGGATACTTAGCTTTTGATGCAAGCAACCTATTTTCCATCTTCAGATAACTTGATGCTGAAAGGCGAACTTTTCTTAGGCAAAGGAAACACTCTAATAATTCTATTTTAGCTTCTAAACCAATCTGGCTCCTAAATAATGTAAATGAAAGTGTTGCTATAGATAACTTTATCTTTAGTGAGACTCCATTCATCAATAGCTTATGTTGCGAGAAGAAATCGGCGTGTAGTTTTCCATATACATCAATTTATTTTTTTGCCATCTGTTAGATTTCTTTTCTATAAGTTCTTTACTAGAGTAATATCCTGCAGTAAAGAGAAATTTAGATTTTACTTCTTCAGTATAGTTCAACAGGGTCACTGAATATGCAAGATAGGGGTCATTATTTCCAATGAAATTTAAATAAATAACAACATTGCTGAACAAAGTGTGAATAATAACATTTTCTGGAAAAATATTCCTCCTATCTTTAAGTTCGCTTCCGTTCGCCTTCACAATTCTGGCTTTAATATAAAGATAAACCTCACTTGGGTCTATATAATACTCTCGCTACCAGATATATAATATTCAACCTGGGTGATATCTGATGAGATATTGCTAAGTGGAGAATAAGACTGATACTATTGCTGTCAACGATCGAAGTTTATGTCGGTGTAGCGGTAAACAAATCGAGTTCTGTCTTTAAACATAATTATATAACTTGCTGGATAAAGAGCATTCATTTTTACATGTCTATGATTTACAGTCGATGATAACTTTATAAAAACATCTATGAAATCTGGGCTTGTTTATATTATGAGAACAAAACATCCTCATCCTCATCATCATCTATTTTCAACTTTTCTCTTCAACTTCTTATTAATCTATTTTCGCTTATTTATTACACCCTTTTTTTTCGGATTTCCTCTTATTATGGCTCTCAGATTTTAACTTTCTTCTAATATATCGTCTAGTATCTTTAGTAATAGTATTTTTTCTCCTTCCCAGCTGATTTTTAAAACTTGCTTTGCGGTTTTTCCATCCATAGTATCTTGAATGGTTTCGAAACCGGCGGAAATAACCTTTTTTACTAGATATAGAGCCCCACTCTTTAGATAGGGTACCGCATTTCGGAATAGGAAGGAGAATAGACATCCAAGACCAAGTTCTCTCTTAGTTCTCAACTCTTTAAACACGCGTGGTCCATTCAACATTTTTAATTATTTTTTCAATGTATTCTCTTAATGTGTAGTTTTATCATCAAATGACCAGGAAAGAATAAAAATTTTTCACCTTCAACCGTTCTTATATAGATATAAATTGATCTCAAGTTCTCAGAACTTAAATTCAGATAGTGTGGATTATCAAAAGTTATACTGAATGAACCACCATTGAAAAGAAGGTGAATAATTCTCAGCAGCCTCTACTGTGTCCCACCTCCTAAACTGATAGTCTACAAGGTTAGAGTAAATGTAACATGATATCGGATTAGATATAAGAGAAGGAAAATCTATTTTCAACGCTATACAATTATTTACTTTTGTGGATATCATATCGGAGAGAACCTTTCACTGGAAAATTCTTCTGACAGAAGAAATAATAGATTTTCTTTCCTTTTCACATATAGCAATGAACTTGAAGTGAGCATTAACACATAGTCAGTCGACATTTTCACATGCGTTTTGTCAGATTGAAACGGTAAATCTTGAGAGGATAATTTCTGTCTCATTTTCAGATTAATTTTTTCTCTATCCATATCTCATCATAAGCATAGTGAATGCCTTTTATTTTTGTTTCCTTTCCTCTTGCCAATATAGTATTTGATGCATTATTATTTACTTCCGTTATTTTCTGGAATTGGAATGCATGTGTTGTCTTAGTAATATTAGAGATATTCCCTTTAAATTGAATCTCACAGAGCACTACTTGATACTTACCGTGGTCTGTTATAATGGATTTGTGGAATTGAATTCTATAGTCAGACATGGTATTTTAAGGGTAAACATTCAGGGAAGATGAGGAAAGAAGGGTGACATAAAAACTCTCTGACTCCATCTTCACAACTAATAAAAGACATTCCTCATCTTCTACCTTTATATAATTTCACAAATGCGTGTGCTCAATGTTGGTGGGTGATATCACATGCCTTGACGTATGAGTTAAACGACTTTGGGTACCCTCGCCATTCTACTAAATATCGCTTGTTTTTTCCATGCCATTTCGCTTTAACTATCTTTCGTCGTATAGCAATTATACACACACACACACACACATATATATATATATATATATATATATAAATATATATATATATATATATAAGGGAACAATGACACGCTAATGGCTTGGTCGAACCAGTTAGGGAGGGGATAATGAGAATGGGGGACAAATTCGTTTCCTGACTGTGTCGGTAATAGTTATCAAAAATAAGTAGGTGCTGATTGGCTTAAAGGTCAGTTATAGCCGATAGTTGTTCAGGGTTATTTAAAGGATGCTGCAAATTAAAGTTTAATAAAAAAATATTAAATATATACATACAAAGAGAATTAAGTGAGATACGTGATCAAATAAATAACGGACACATTCGGTGTCAGCAAAGGGCAAATCCAAGCGATTAAAGAGGTTAATTACCTGACTCGGATCAGAGTCATAAAAGGGGCTACAGTAAGCGACAATGTAAATAATACAATTGGTTCGTGGGATACCCACTTATAACGATGTCCACAGTATCGATGACTTGTACGGGATAAGCGTCGAAGGGGAGGTAACTCAGGGAGGCGAGGACGCAACAAGGGAATATGTTTTACCTCAAGCTTCTCGAAGGGGGGGGGTTACTGGTTCTACCTCAGGATGTTAAGGAATGAGGACGGGTTGTACCTCAAGGTTGTCGATGAGGGAGTACTGGTGCAAATTTACGTAAGAACGGCCATTGTAAGGAGTTGCCAATTGACTCGGGCGATGTCCACGACGGAGAGATTGTAACCGTCGGTACCCGAATAATCTATGGAGGATCCAACTCGAGAACGCAATACGTCTTCGTGTGCGGGCATGCTGTACTGCCAATACAGCAGGAAACCTCCAGGTATATAGGTCGTCCGCAAGCAGCGAAATAGCCTAAGGCCACGGCGTGCTATTCTAGGATCTGAAGTTGCAGGCTTCGGCTGGTGGGAGGGGGAATCCGAGATAAAGAGCCGGTCCAATAGCACTTCGGGCACACTCCTATCACGAGTAGTGGTAGCGAGCTTAAATCACCTTAAAGGGGCAGGAAATAGGCCTCGCAAGATAAACACAGCTGGTTTGATAATGACAGGTTAACCAGATTCCTTACTTGCTTCTCACGCTTTTTGTTCCAGGGTTAAGGCCCCGTGGCTCTTCTAGGGTTCAAGGTTGATCATATTAGACTGTATTCCTTCACATCTCCCCCCTTCAAAAAGATGGCACTTTTCTCTGACGAAGGGGAAGAAAAAGAGCATCAAAAAAGAAGGAAAGGCGTTTTCCCACTCGGACAGTCAAGAGAGGGGAACCGGGTTGAACAGGTGAACACAACTAAAACCTGACTAATCCGAGTTCAGGTATGAATCAGAGAGAAAACAAAAACAAAACAGGTAATTTACCAAGGCGCAATGAAAATATCGTGCATACCAAAAAAGTAATTAACAATGTCACATACAATTAAATGGAAATAACGAAAAAAAAGGAAAATAAATATACACAGGGGAACGTTTGCGTCAGAAGATTACAGGATAAAATATACAGGCAGTGTTTATATTACAAAGACAGGTTGTTTCTTTTTTCTTTCTTTCCTTAGCTTACAAATCAAATGACAAATATATATATATATATATATATATATATATATATATATATATATATATATATATATATATATATATATATATACAATAAGCATTAGGGCTGTTTCTTAATGGCCTGTTTAGCTGGGGTTAGTGGCCAAGGAATTAAGGCTGAGGCTATCTGCTATGCAATTATCAGACTCTTGAATATACCACATTTTAAACTGATATTCCTGAACGAGTAGACTCCATCGCATAAGGCTCCCGGTATTATTTCTGAAATTTAGAAGGTATGAAATAGGACGTTAGTCCTTCTCGATTATGAACTTCTTTTTTATCAGATACATTCTAAAATTCTGGACAATCCATACGATGGCCAAAGCTTCTCTTTATATGACGGCCTAATTTCTTTCACGCGGTAATAATTTGCGACTCGCGTAAGCCACAGGGTAGCTTTCGAGGTAGACACCATACTGCAGGATCAAACAACTAATGTCCTCGTTACTCGCATCCATCCTGAATCCGAACAGTTTATTAATGTTCGGCAGTCTCAGGATGGGGGCCGAACAGTAAATTGCTATTTAGCTGTTGGAAGTGGGAAGTAGCCTTCTAATTACACACGATGTGATCCGGACACTACTTCTGGGAAGCGCTCATAAATCTGCTGCAAGTGTCGCGAAATTAGGGACGAATCGCCTGTAAAACGAGGCGGATTCCATGAAGGATCTGAGTTGTTTTTTAGTACACGTGAGGTGCTTCTCGACTATGGCCAGGACCTTATCCTCTTTGGGCTTAATCTGGTTCTTTGCCATATTAAAACCTAGATACTTAATCGTGTAATAGGGAAAGAAGCACTTGTTGGGGCCAATCGTCAGGCCATGCTCGTGTAGCCCACTTAACAGTGCTTTGAGTGACACTAAATGCTGGTCCCAATTGATGCTGGCAACCTATATGCTATCGAAATAAAAGGAGACGTTTTGTAACCCGTATAGGATTCTATATATCATCGTATTATAGTTACTGCAGGCTATTAATAATCCAAAGGGGAGACGACGGAACAGCATAAGGCCTTAATCAGTTGGGAATGCTGTATATTTTTGTACGCTCTTCAGATAGGGAATTTGGTAATAGGCCTTGGAAAGGTCTAGCTCGGAGATAAATTTTGCTTCTTCAAAGAGATGGAGGTTTTGGTCGATTAGGTGATTGGGTTCATCATCGAAGACAGTCAAGGAATTTAGCTTGCGAAAATCGACGCACATACGGTACGTGTGATCCGGCTTGCGTCAAGTAAATAGGGAGAGGATACGGCTTCAAACGGATGGCCCCTTAAGTGGTAAGAGTGATGTCATACTCAAATTGGGTAGCACAACCGGAGACTTCAGAGATTACGTCTTCAAAGCTATTTAGAAGGTGCTGCAGCTGACTATTTTGCTCGGGAGTCAACCGTTTGTCAATATTTAATCCAGTAGATGGTAATTCTGAGGCGCGGGTAAGGTAAGGAGAGGATAATCCTTATCCTGCTCCACGCAGACGACTTGTATTACATTAAGCACGTCCGACGGGGGAATCACTCTCCATATCTGATGCTTCTTCGAGGGTTACGAAGTTATTTATACCCACACTACGGTGGTACCGTTTTAACATATTCATGTGGTATAGTTTCTCTCCTGTGGCCATTCAGATGAGGTAGTTCACAGGTCCTCGAGCCTCGAGAACGGGGAAGGGGACATTCCACTGGCTAAGAAGCTTGTTGCTCTCGATGGGCAACAGCAATAAAACTTCGTCGCCGGGCTTAAACCTCCTCTCCTTCTATTTGATATAGAAGTAGGTCCTATATTTTTTCAAATTAAGGTCCGCGTTTCGGTAAGCGATTTTTGCACACTTGTCAAGTCCTCGTCGGAGATCCAGCAAATAGGAATAAGAGGATTGAATTTCTCTGTCAAGCCGGGGGTTAGCAAATAATTCCTTGAGAATACTAAGGGCAGCACGTATATTGTGCCCATATAGTAGCTCGAAGGGGCAAATTCCAGTGTAAGATGGGAAATTTCCCTATATGCAAATAATGCTACCCGCAAATAGCGATGCCACTCTCAGAGTTGATCAAAGCATAATTTCTTGAGTATAGACTTCAGGGTCCCATTTAGTTTCTCGCAAATTCCATTTGCGGCTGGGCGAAAAGGGGTGGGGAATAGTGGCTTCACCATTAACAGCTTCCCTACATATTCTATTAACTCGTAAGTAAATGGACTACCTCTGTCGGACAATACCTCTCCGGTATGCCTACCCGTGATAAAATGTCGATGAGGGCTTCGGTACAGATAACACTGTCAATACGCTTCAAAAGCTCTGGTTTGGAGAAGCGTGTTTCAAAGTCCACAAGGGTGACGACATAACTATGCCACTCGCTAGAAGGAGGTAAATGGGGCCACTGAGGTCAATAGACACGCGAGAGAACGGCTCTGAGATGATTGGTCCCTTCTGAAGGGTGGACAGCTTAATGCGCCTTTTTGCCATGATTTTCTGGCATATGTCGCAACACTGGCAGTATTCCGAGGTGTCAACGGCAGCACCCAGCCAAAATAAATCACTGTATAACCTCCGCGCAGTCTTGTTATGGCTGAAGTGACCAGAAAACACACTATCGTGTGCGATCTTAAGAACGAGCGGGACGTGTGAACGTAGGACGCACAGCGAATGAGCCTCGGTGTTATTAGCATCCGAGCAGGCTCGTAACAAAAGGCCTTCGTTTATGAGGTAAGAGACCGTTTGTGGCCACGGGCAGAATTTTCCTCGTGGCTCTGAGACTTCTCCCACAGGGGAAGGGGTGTTTCGCACTCCTGTGCTCGAGCGATTTCTTCGCTTCTGACGTTGCCAAACTCAGCATCGCAGGGGGCTTCAAGCGGAGCTTGTGTCTGTGATTCTCTCTTTACCTGGGCCCGCGTAACAACAGGCTAAACCACAGGGTTGTGGGAAACTTGTGGACACTGTCCAAACAAGACTGAGCAAAACTTAATACGGGTTGAAACGACTTAAGCCCAGCCGGTGAAATATTGGCACTAGAGGTGGCATTTCACAATGGGGAAGCGATTCGCGCGTCCCAGGTAGTCGTGGACTACTGCAAATCTTACGTGGTAAGAAAATAATTGTTGGGGAAAATAATTCATTTGAAACCTACGATACACCTGCACCCTGTATCGCAAATGAGAGTGGATACTCGGCATCCGTTTACGACTCCTTTTTCAAATTTTAAGCCTCCGGGTGAGATTTATCAAACAGAAAATTGACCTGATGTCCGGAAAAGGCTGGAAGGCGATAGAGGAATGGGCGTTTCAGAGCAAGATGATGAGGGAGCAAGAGCGGCACTCACTTGGTAAAGTTGGGGAGCGGAGTTATTCCTTGGTGGGAATTCTGGTGTCAGTTTGGATGCAATCCACTCCGTACGTAAAATAAACTATCGATCTTCTGGGAATTGACGACGCGATGGAATTGTGAATAAGAGGTTTCATAGCTCTGGGTTCGATTAGTTTAGAAGGGCCCAATAACTTAACAAACTTATGTGCGTTACGGGGAGGGAATCGTGAGTAATTAATCTTGTACTTGTAAGATGAAGAGGCAGTTTTCCTAATGTCCTTTGGATAAAGGATATGACTTGCCTCGTAGACATCCGCCTCTTCAATGCATTCCTTGAAGCTGTAGCATCTACAGTCCTTCACAAATGCGTGGATTTCTGTGAGCAACGCAGCCGATAACTTATCCTTAAAGACAAAGTCAACTAAAGACTCATAATCGTGGGTAATTTTAAAGGCGTCTCACCTTTAAATTAAAATCTCCATGGAGGCTATACCAAGATTGACGGCAGGTCTAACCTGGTTGGATTTGGGCATGTAAAAATTTTGAATGGTAAAAGTTAGGGTCAAAAGCCGCCAATAGTTCAGATTTGAGGGTGGAACCACCAATGGTGGCTTCCGAGTGAAGGGAAATGAAAATTGCCTGAACTGGGAGCTGAGAATGGGGAGTAATTTAGTGACAACGTCTGCCTCAATGTCCCAATGTTTGACTTCGAATATTTTGTCAAAGTGGGTGAGTAAGATAAAAAGTCATCACCTTTAAACGTGGGAAGCTTGACTGACGCAGGCTGGGGGACTCCGTACGCGAGTTAATGTAGAGGGTCTCAGTCTGGCCGCAATCTAGCTCCAGTTCATGTTGTCGGACTTTCTCTCTCATCACTCTCTCGAATTCACCTTCTTTCCGCTCTTTCTTGCTCTTCTCTTACTCTTTTTTCTACTATTTCTTGTCTCTCTTCTTCCTGGATGTATGAAATAAGGGCTTTACCGGTTAATCCGAGGACTTCGCCTTGCAATTTAAATTTGTAGAAAGAGGCCATGTTTATGCGGAAGTTCAATTGACCGCAGGCAAGCGACAGGTTTAACGACCTGGATGAGCGCACATAATGCACACGAAAAGAATATACCCAAATATACGCGGCAGCCATTCTTCGCGAAATAAAATTTACACTACTCAAAAATACACACAAGAGCTAAGGGAGCTACTAACTTTCTTGGGAATTAACCGTCCAAGGTGCAGATGCACATACAGCAATTTTCCACAGGAGGATCGTTTCACGAATCTAAAAATAACTTGAACGATCCCCAGGCTTAAGAAAATACAAGGAAATAGAAGGAATTTTTTTAAAAGACCTCTTTAATGATACTTTTAAAGCCTACTGAACCTGACATCAGATTTGATGATATAGATATATATATTTACTATATAGGTCGTGGCATAGCCATTATATATATATATATATATATATATATATATATATATATATATATATGGGGACAATGACAAGCTATTGACTTTGTCCGACCAGTTGGGGAGAGGATAATGAGAATGGGGAAAAATTTGTCTCCCGAGTCTGTGGATGATATTTATCAAAAATAAGTGAGTGCAGATTGGCTTAAAGGTTAGTTATAGCCGATAGTCGTTCAAGGTTATTTAAAGGATGCTACAAAAGGAAATTTTAATAAAAAATAAATATTAAACAAATACAAAAGAGGGTTAAGTGAGATACGTGATCAAAAAAGTAACGGACACATTCGGTGTCAGCAAAGTGCCAAATCTAGGGGATTAAACAGGTTAATTACCTGACACGAATCAGATTCATAAAAGGGGCTACAGTAAGCCACAATGTAAATAATACAATTGGTTTGGGCAATACCAGATTATAACGAGGTCCGCAGCATCGATGTCTTGTACAGGGTAAGCGTCGAAGGAGAGGTTATCTCAGGGAAGTGAGGATGCAACAAGGAAATATGATTTGCCTCAAGGTTCTCGATGAGGGGAGAGTTACTGGTTATACTAAAGCGGCGTATATGTATATATAGAGAGATGGATGGATGATTATATATATATATATATATATATATATATATATATATATATATATATATATATATATATACTCTGTTTGATAAGAATGTGAATAGAGGACTCACGTGTTAGATTCTAATAGAGTAAAAATGAGAATAGGCCACCGGTAATTTCAAAGGAAACTAAGAGTGGTATATTTCTATATTTATTTATAAATTAACGAAAAATATATAGAAGTCAAACAAGAGCAAGGAGAAAATGGGAAATATACATAATGAGAATAATGAATTTATCGAATAAAAATGTAGGTTTAGAGTAATTATATATTCGAATAAATATTCCTATAAATTTTAATTAGTAATTATGGAATGATATATTGGGTATCTTTAATATAAGATTTGGTCCATATAATTTACAGGATATGATATATTAATGTATAGAGAGATTGAATTGCGAATAGGTTGGACACAGATTAATTGCTCGAAGTATAATCTCAAAGGGGACTGGAAATGGAGAGAAAAGAGGGAATTACATTTTAATAATAAAGATATTCGATTGAGATGAATAATTTTAGCGTTAATTTACTTCCCTTTGTCTGACTATAACGAGAACACGAGTGGACTATAGTTGTCAGCGAACATTAGGACGAGGTAGGTTTATGCTAATTGGTCGGTTTAAAATATGTCAGAGAAGGATTTTGATTGGTTGAAATATATATTGTACAACGTATAGGATTATTATTATCGGAAGATACTCGTACGTAGGGTAAATTTTGATTGAAATCATACACTTATATATGATTGGAATTTTAGTACATGAATATGAATCAATGGAAGCGTGATTAGTAATCTCTCAGACTGGGAATTATACTTTTGTAGGAGCTAACAAAGATGCTAGCTGCTACTATACTCCCCCATTCCTTAAGAGAGTTATCCCACTCGTCACAAATAAGGTTAAGTGTATATTTCCGAGATCTCCTTACAACGCGACCGGACGGACCGTGATATGGCACCGTTGAGATGGCTACGATTATGAGAAATGCCCCCAAATGCGGCGAGGCACTTTCACAAGCGAAAGGGAACTGATCGATGGCAATTCGCTTGGTTTTCCTCTCTGAGATGGTGTCGGGTGATCTTATGACGTTTTGAGTCTGGCTATCTGCTTGCAGGGTGACTAGAGGTGGAGAGACGGCCTCTTGACTTTGTAGCTCTGTTGACGAGATTCCTGGGACAAAAGAGGAAGCGGCAGCAATAAGGAAGGAGATATGGGCGGAGAGAGTTGATTGTGGTTGAGGGTAAATGCTGGCGAGTTAGGGAAATCACTGGACCATTTGTAGAGATAATTGTAGAAAAAAACGATAGCTGTTTGGAGTGAACAGCATCAATAAAGTCCGATTTCAAGTGATCCAAAGAAACGAAACATTATCCTGCTTTGTGCCAAACTGTACGACAAAGGACAAAGAATTTTGGCTCCCTAGGGATGACGAGAAAGAGTTTAACTTTAACGGGTTGCCTGGAAGAGTGAGTTGAAATGCGGCAGACAAAGACGTGGAACAGGTTGACACTTCTTTCGGCTATCACACGTACCAAATTGTGTACGTATGAAGCAGGATAAAAATAGAAAGGTAGATTGTGTTCAGTAGAAGAAAAGAATTGACCAGGAAGACGGAGTTGGATACCGTAAATTAGTTCCGCTGCAGAGAGCCAAATTCTCTTCCAAGACGAACGAATGCCAAAAAGAATCAAAGGTAGCTTGTCCACCCAAGTGATATTTGGATTGGTGGAGCGTAAGCTTGCTTTGAGCATCCGATGAAAACGTTCGACGGCCGAGTTTCTTTGGGAGTGGTAGCTTGTAGTACGAAGGCGAAAGAAGCCAATAACTGCCATAAGTACATGCCATTGGTGGGATTCAAATTGACTACCACGGTCAGTCATTTATGATTGTGCAAGGGACACCAAAACGAGCAACCCAGCCTGAGATAAAGGCTTGGGAGATTGTGTATGCTCGGATGTCTTGAAGGGGGACAACCTCTGACCAACGAGTGAAACGATAGATCATGGTGAGAAGATAGGTGCAACCACGAGAGTAAGGCAGAGGGCCTACAAGATCGACGTGAATGAAGCTAAAACAGGACGATGGCAGTGAAAAAAAACTAGAGGATTCTTTATGTGTGGCTGAACCTTAGCATGCTGACAAGGCACCCAAGATCGGGTCCATTTGGCTACGTCGGCGTTCATACCTAGCAACACAAAACGTTGAATAATGAGCTTGCGAGTAGCTCACATGTCAGTATGAGAATGCCCTTTAGTTTAGTCAAATATGTGCCGACGGTAAGCAAGAGGAATAAGAGGACAAGGACAGTCAGGCAATGAATAATCGATCAGGATGCGTGTGGAAAGACATGCTGTTAAATCGACCTGGCAAACGACGAGTTAAGAAGAGTAACACAGTGTTTGCCTGTCTTCATCCTGTTCCTTATTTAACGCTATTGTCGCATAATCAATGGGTGCATGAGAGAATTGCGTTCCTGAAATTGAGAAAATGCGAGAAAGCGTGTCCGGTACGACGATTGAGGAGCCAGGAACGTATTGAGTGTCATTGTAAGATGCAATATGAAGCCTAGATGACGAGCATCGACTGCAGTGCACGGAAGAAATGCCATGAGAGGAAGTTACACCAACCAATGGTTCTTAATCCGCGAATAAAGTAAATTCACGTCCTTCCAAGTATTGTAGGAAGTGATGGAGGGAGAGATATATCCCGAACAGCTCTCGTGGAAAAGTGCTCGATCTCTTTTGAGAAGGAGTTGAAGATTTTGAGAAGAACGAGAGAGGTTGCCATGAGTCAGCAACCTTTTGTTGCAAGGAAGCACCTACATGGGTGGCTGACGCATCCCAGGCAACGCTTATATGGGCCCCTGGGCAAGGGTGGCCCAGTGAATAAGCGGAGGCCATAGCATCTTTGGTGCGAGAAAAAGATTCGCCGCCTTGGAAAACCATGACAGTGGAGAGTTCGTCTTGGTAAATGAATGTAGAGTGGTTGCAATATTTTTGAAACGTCGGGAATAAATCTATGGTAAAATTTAACCATCCCACAGAACCGACGAAGTTGCTTAAGTGAAGAAGGTCGACGGAAATACTGAATAACAGCTACTATATCCTTGAGATGACGAATTCCGTGATGAGAAAAATGATGTCCAAGAAAGGAGAGTTGTGTGACACTAAATAGGCACTTAGAAGTGTTGAGTACGATGGCATATTCTTCAAGTCAAGCGAAAACCTGACAAAGGTGAAATAGATGCTTCTCTAAAGACGAAGATGTTATCAAGAGGTCGTATATGTAGCAAAATACGAAAGGAAGACCTCTCAAAACCTGATCCATAAAACGTTGGATGGTCTGACCACTGTCACGAAGACCATAAGACATTCGGTGCATGACGAAGACCAAAGGGCGTGATGATAGCTGTCTTTGGGATGTCATCTGGGTAAATAGTGATCTGGTTGAAACAACCAACCGGATCGAATCGAGAAATGATCGAACAACTGAAAAGAGTAGAATTGAAATCAGACAAATAGGGCTGAGGATATCTATTGGGGATAGTACAGGCATTGAGCCGCCTTTAATCACCTACAGCTCTGTACTCACAGTTGGTAGATTTGGGTACAATATGAAGCGGTGAGGCCTAAGTAAAAGAAGAGGGGCCAAATCTGCCAGCTTCCACCATGAAGGTGAACTCCTGCTTCATTAAAGCGAGTTTATCTGGGGTTAATCGACGGAAGCGGGAAAATGCAGAGCCTCCATTCGTCTCTATCCGGTGAACAACGCTGCGTTAAATACGTTTTTTTTTTGAGAAAGGAATACTAAGGCCAGGAAACTCCTGTAGAAGGTGCTCAATTAGGGGATCGGTTGATAGAAAAAGGACAAAGAGGAGAGAACTCTGCGACGGGAAAAATGAACCCGAAACTATTAGTATTGTAGCGCGATCAATAAACTTGCGGTTACGAGAATCAACCAAAAGGTCATGGGCATATAGAAAATCGAGTCCGAAAATAGGAACATTAAAATCAGCAATAATAAACGTCCATCGAAAAACTCTACGGAGGCTGAGAGACAATTGAATGATACGCCTTGAATAGGTCCTTATATCCGAGGAATTAGCGGCTTTAACAACAAGATCAGAGAAGAAACAAGCTTTATCATACAGTGACGCTGGAATATCACTACATTGAGCACCAGTGTCTACTAAATATGTATTAAAAGCTAGAAAGTAAGTCGTAAATGCGTAACGGTGGATCAATCTGAGTAAATGAAGGAAGGGCAGACGGGATAGACCCATTGATCAATTGCGTTTTCAGTTTAAAGTAGAATTGGAATTATCAGGATGAAAAGATTGAGGTTGGAATGGAGCATTAGATTGAGAAGAGTGAATTGGTTGTTGAGGAGATAAAAGGAGTGGATGAGCATTAAAAGAAAGAGGTACTGGTAGTAAATATATGCAGGGATATAGGCACTTTAAGGTTGTTCACCCTTTTTGTTGTGGTACTACCACCAATTAGTTGATTGGATGAAAGTAACACTAAGAGTAGTACCACAGTGATAAGGACGAAATTGTAAAGAACAAGCATATCATTGAGAATAGGATGAGTGGTAATATTGGCAAGGCTGTATACAGTATACGACGTTACCACCAAACTTCTCATGGTACCAGCATAGACTCTTTGGTTGAGAGTGGGAAAGATTAGGTGGAGAGGGATAGGCGGAAGGATGATGAGTAAATGAATGTCGCGCCTTCCCTCACCTCTTGTGCTGGATTATTTTCTCGTTGGTTTCGTGTTCAAGAGGATGAACGGCGCCTGTCGTTCCGTTCACCCTTGTGACTCTGCTCTCGCGTGGTCCCACATTGGAGTTTTAGATGTTTTAGCTCTCCTCGATCCTCTCCAACGTGGCAGGTAAGTCTTACGCCGGAAAGAAATAGGCATTACACGAGTCCTACCGGTTGTCTGCAGACTCCGTAGATAATCTGACCTGTGAAATGTTTAGATTAGGTGGGGGGGGATTGGGTTTTGTGGACAGTCCCTCAGTTAACGTAGGGATTTAGATATATAATTTCGGCAGATGCGGCCAATTGGCTACGTGGCTCTTCTAAGGGTTCAAGGTGGACCTCCAGATTATATTAGACTATTCCTCCACACATTCCTCTCCACTGCATATTTCCTATGGAATTCAAACTTTACTTCCTTTAGTTCTTTTTCATAAACTCAATATGTTGTCTATTTAAATCTATAATATAATATGGGTCTAATACATTTAAAATCTTATATATCTTGTAGATTTCCTCACTCCACCATACTTCGTATTCTTTTTTGAAATTACTGGAAACGCGTGAAATTCGAATAGAATCAACGAGCTTATATAGAAACCTCTTCTCTATAACTTCTGCTCTCTGATTCGGTATAGCAACATCGTGTATAACTTTGAACGGTGTGTTTCTATTTATTTCATGTCTAGAATGATTATAAGCCATTGCGAACTTATCTAACACGTCGGTGTTCATATTTCCATGTATTATTTAGGGGAAAATATGTAAAAATGTCTTTCCTATATTGTTATTTGTACACGCTCTACAAAACAAGCTTTGTTTAGTGAGTTCACATGATATTCGCTCAATAAGCCTTTCATCTTCTTTCCTTTAAACTCTCATCCATCATCAGAAAATATATAACCTGGAATCCATCCGGTTTATTCAATGAGATTTCGTATAGCATTTGACACTACCTGATCCACCGTATATCTAAAATATACGGCATTTACAAATAATATATAACGGCCAACATAATTAAAACTTTCAAACTTGCACATATCAGTTAGATCTAGCTGCCAAATCTTGTTTCAACCTTGTGCTTTTATATCTTTTGTCTTGAATCTTTTGAGCACGGGTTTGTGTAGTGTATAGCCGATTTACACAACCAAAAGATGTTGGTAGGCTCGGGGATGTATATATGCGTAACAATCGACTGTTCATTTTAGACTGAATATCTGATTCGTTTACACTCTTATATAACTATTTAATAAAGGGCAGCTCATCTTAGAAATCCAATTTCATTTTACATCTTAGTTGAAATACATAATTTCAATTAGAATTTCATGAATGTCCGCAACCTTATTAATTTGTACACATTTACTGATTCTCTGAATCAAAAGTGCTGGGTTAATCCGGTCAGGTAAACGGTATTCGATATGCAACAGATAAAATTTTTCAATGTGTATTTTTAATCCAACTTTATATCTTTCGAAAATTAATAACCGGATGTTTTTTTATATAATCTAGAATTTGAATAAACATATTTGTTAAGGAATCGTGCTCTAATAAATAATATTTTTATCTGGGGTGAACTTAAACTTTCTTCTTACAAACCTTAATGACGCAGGCTGGTGACACTCCATCCTCTGGACTTACATGGTGAAAATGATTGATAGATAGATATTCTATTCAATTATCTTTACACATAATAGTGATGTAGCCTTAAAGATCCACGAGGACAAATTCTTTCACAAGTTCGATAGAGCCCCCTCTCTTGTTAAGGAAACAAACGAACTCATCACTCGATACATTTTTTATATACTCATCTTCTATGATGGTAGGTTGAAGTTTTCGACATTCATAGAGTCCATCGTTGAATGCAAGATAACAAGTATCAATCGCATTCTGTAAACATTTCTTCCGAAGAAAACTTTGCTGAAACTCGTTTTCAAGTTTTAGAAAAGTGTGCTTATGAGTGTGTGCGTGTGTACATCTTTGAATGTTTTTACGATTGTGTGATTGTGTACATGTTTGGATGTGTTATTGAGTCTGTGCGTGTGTGTAGACTCGGACTTCACCTTACAATGATACTTAAGTGCCCCCGCTTGTTTAAAACAAAAATCATTTTGTGGATAGAGAGGTCGACACTTTGGCAACAACATTTTCTTTAAAATTGGAAGGAATTTGTTGAATTCCCTTTGCTTTTTTCAAATTAAATAAAATGAACCACAGTTTTAAAGTTCCAAGAAACTCTTGCAGAATTATTACTTTCTTTGAAAATCTATTCACTGTAATATCACATTTGTTACTACACTGTGACAACGTCATTTTGACTGGTGCGTGGAATTTCCAATGTAATATCCATCTCATGTGTGAACAATATCTTCTTTACATCAACTGAAAAATTACCAAAAAAGGATCTACAACTTGCTCTACTTTTATTCTTCACATTATTGTGTTTTTGTTGCTGGGAATTTATTTGAATACTTTTTGATTCAGCGATTTCACCTCACTTTACAATCGTCTTTTTCGATAAATGAGACCCAGATTCGACTTCTAACAAGAAAATTTTATCAATTATTTAATTCAAATTTTAGAGAACTGTAGCTGTTTTAAGTGTACCACATATTGGTTTCCTCTCGGTGTTTCCTGTATCCCTAATCTTCTTCCGAACTTTTTCAATGTTATGGCTCTGCGAACCTCTGCCTGGCAACTCGTGTAATAATCTTCGAGTCTTCTATTAATTTTTAAAAGAACACAGTTTTCTTCTGTCAACGTCCTTTAACCTACTGAGGAATTGAAAAATTATTACATATGTGGACTTACCTTTAAAATTAAGACTAAGGAGGGCCAGACTAGGCTAGTAGACTAGACAATCGAAATCGCACCGCATGATGACATATTTAAACCACAATAGTTTTTATTTTTCATATTGAGAGAAAAGTATATATAGTAGAGTACCATTGTAAGGCAAGGTGGTGTTGTACATTGAGTTAAAATATCGTTTAAATAAGACAAGGTATTACTAAGATATGATTAGGTTAAATATGCAAATTTCTTTTGAGGTTACCTGACAAAAATGGTTAGATGGCAAAAAATGAGACCATATGAAGGATGTAGCTCCATGACATACAACCAAATAGACCCCCATTGCACTGTTTCATCTGTGAAACTCCTTTAATCTGAACAAACAATAAGATATTATTATTATTTTACTTCATATTACAGTAAATTAATTGTTCATAGCAACCAGCCATGCTATGAACACAATAAGCAAATAGAGCTGTCTGATTTATAAAGAGAGCTTATTGTGGTTCAACCTGAGGGTGGACTAATCCAGCGTCAAATTGCACAAAACTTTAGGATTCTTCTTATTATAGTTAACAGAGTGGTTGTACAACTCACAGCAAAGGTAAGGAATCAAGAGAATTTCAAAGAGTTTGCCCTTCTAACAGGCATCTTTGGGCTTACCAATTGGACTGTTGAACCTAATCCGCCATTATATGGGAGCTGATGTTGCAGAGCAAGTCTAAATTGGCGTACTACCTTGAAGTATTTCCGTCAACTTTGCTACTATGGAAATAAAGCTAAAAGATAACCTCTTCTTCGACCAGCAAATAGCCAAAGAAGAAATATAGTGGAAAAATTAGATGGTTCAGAGACCCCTTTGTATAGTTCTGGCAGATTATAATATTGTTCGACGAACCAAGATAAATGTTTTTTTTAGCAGTGGACGTGTGGTGGTCTAGAGATTGCATAATCAAGGGTAAGATTCAAATCTGCTGCAACCATCTATGAAACAAGGCTATTTTTCAGTAATTCTGCTGGGAACAATCATAAGAGGGGGTCATTCTACACGGGGGCAATGTATTGGCAAATAATTCCAGGGAAAATAAATCTCCATCCTTCAAAAAGACTTCTAGAAGTTTTCTTCACAAGTCAGAAGGTAAAAAATGACACTTTATTTATGGGAGATGTTGATCCCTGACACACAGCCGAAAGTAATAAGGACTAGTAGTAAAAAAACCTAATCAGAAGAATTCTTGGTCCAAACCAGTCGCTTGATATGGACCCAATTGAATAACTTTGGGACCTACTGGGCAAGATAGCACGAAAAAAAGCCAGGAAAACCAAAATCAATGGCGGATTTATTAAAAGTATCATATGCAGCCGAGGCAAAAGTGCACTGTAGACTATTTCTCAATCATTAGTAAAATGCTAAAAAAGGTTTATTGCGGTAAAACCTATGCACAAGACATGTCTAAAAACACTAGATTAAGTATAATATTTTCCTCGAAATATATCTTAAATTTTATATATATATGTATGCGGTTAAAAGGCTATTTTTGGCAGACACAGTATTCATCAAAGCACTCGGAAGGAGCTCTTCTCACATACACAAGAAGGTAACACTTAAAATAGGCATTTTCTCAGATACCCAAAACACTATCTTTCGATTTTTTTTTGCTTTTATGTTTATAATTAAATATAATGTTATTTTTTTGGTTTACTCCAGTTACCTATAATTTTTTCATATTCTAGTCAGTTTATGCTATAACTTCACTTCTTAATATTATTTTTTAAAATTACACTGGATAGTATCTATTAATTCTAAATAATGTTATTTGTGTTTTTACTTTAATCTCAATAATTGTCAATTTTATTATTTTAACTTGTCTTCATCCGCTTTTTTAGCAATTATATAATGCATGATTCTAACTGTTTAACTGTTATCGTTAATATTTTTTCCCCTTCTCATTAGTCGATACAGTAGCTGAAGATGGTCCTAGTGGAAGGTCCGAAACGTCCGGCCAATAAATGATTAGTGAGATCACCTTGGTCTTCATATTCTGATTATATATATATATATATATATATATATATATATATATATAAGGGGCGGTCAATAAGTTATGCGAATCGGTAAGGCAAAACAGAGGAAGGGGGATGGCTGTTTGTGAGGGTGTTAGGACAAGTTAGGACAAGTCAGGACCTGCAGCCGCACGCTCCTGCATCGTCTATTTAAGAAGCAGTAGCTGATCGCCGATCGTCAGTCACAAATTTTTCAACAATAGAGAAGGTTGAGCACCGCGCAGTTATAAAATTTTGTACCAAGGAAGGCAAGAATGAAAAAGAGATCCATTGACGCATGCAATCATTACTCGCTTGAATAGGGAGTTCCACCATGGTCGTGAGTCCCTTGAAGATAACCTCCGTTCAGGAGGCCCGTCAGATGTGATCAACGAGGACAATGTTGCCCGTGTGGAAAGGATAACCTCGAAAATCAACGGGTGAAGGTCGAAGAAATCGAGCGAGAACTTGGAATATAACATGAAAGTGTTATCGGCATCATTCATGACAATTTTTTCATCACCAAGGTCTCTGCCCGTTGGCTCCCTAGAAACCTCACGCCCATGATCGACTCCAACGTCGTCAAAGTTCGGAAGACTGCTGCTCCTGTACAACCAAGACCCGGCGGGATTCGAGTCACGCATAGTGACAGGTGATGAAACGTGGGTCCATCACTGGGATCCCGAGACTAAGTTCGAAAGCATGGCCTGGAAGCACAGGGGCTCTCCCACCCCCATCAAGTTCCGGACCCAACCCTCAGCCGGGAAGATCATGGTCACCATCTTCTGGGATTCTGAGGAAGTGTTAATGGTTGACTATGCGCCTCGTGGAAGGACCATCACAGGCCAATATTAGGCCGAGGACTGGCTGGGTTGAAGAAGTGCATCCGTCAGAAGCGGCGGGCAAGTTGACACGTGGTGTTCTGCTCTTACACGACAATGCCCCTCTCCACAAGGCCAGAGTTGCACAAGCTGCCCTGCGCAAGTGCGAATTCAAGTAGCTCAACCATCTCCCCTACAGTCCATAGCTGGCCTCTAGCGACTACTTTTTATTCCGCCAGTTCAAGGCTGCACTGCGTGTACGCCGGTTTAGGGACGATGAAGATGTCCAGCTCGCTGTCCAGGAGTGGATTGAACAGCAATCGGGAGATTTCTGGTTGTCGGGAATTCGAAGCCTCAGGGACAAGTGGTGCAAGTGCATTGAAGTCGAGGGTAGTTATATTGAAAAACAATAAAACACTTTTCCTAATATCTCGTTTCCTTATATCCAAATTGCAAAACTTATTGACCGCCCATCATATATATATATATATATATATATATATATATATATATATATATATATATATATAGAGAGAGAGAGAGAGAGAGAGAGAGAGAGAGAGAGAGAGAGAGAGAGAGAGAGAGAGAGAGAGAGAGAGAGAGAGAGAGAGAGAGAGAGAGAGAGAGAGAGAGAGAGAGAGAGAGAGAGAGAGAGAGAGAGAGAGAGATAAAACGACAGTAATAAGACTAATTTTATATGCGAAACTAAGAATATATGTATATATATATATATAGTGAGAGCGAAAGTTGCTTGTAGCGAAGTAGCCAGAGAAGAGGTGAAGATGATGTTTTTTTGTGGCCGGGGTTACCAGTTCTTTATTCGAACATTTATCTCTCTTATGCTTATGAAGCTTGATCGTGATTCGAGTTTGCTTATGAGGGTTTTCACCAATTAACTTCGTATTTTGGGCCCTTTAGACACTTGATAAATGTAACTTTATTTTGAACTTGAAGTTTATTGGCATGAATGAGTGGATTCGGTAAGTTTTTGTCCCCTTTTCTTTTAAAGGATTAAATGTGAATGCGGATAGAAACAGTTATGAATCCTATCCTCCGAGAACTGTTTGATAAATTGAATGTGAGGACTTTAGGCGAGTTAAAAGTCTTTCATCGCTCTATGGAGCACAAACTGCAGATGAATGGAGTGTGTCTGACTATAGCTATGTCCTATATTGTCCGAATATTTATGTAAGAATAAAATGGACGTTTCTGGGTGAGTAGCTTTGTTTGAAGTGAATGTATTTTGATATATTTTCGAGAGAGAGAGTGCGCATAGCAGAAATTCTCAATCAAAAGAATTGATAGAAATAGAGATAAATGTTGAAAAAGGATTGATAATAATGTTGGGATAGAATTTGGGAAAAATGTTTGTGAGGTTCATGTTCAACTTTCTTGGGGCTAACCTAACAAGATAAATAGCGGTATCCTGTGAGCAAGAATCATTTGAAAGAATGATATTTGATCAAGATCGAAGGGGATTTAGGAAAATTCCATGGTCGGTTGTAATATTTGAGCCTCGGAAAAGACCATATACGAAAGTATGTTTATGTTTGTGTAAATGGAATTCTCTCTCTCTCTCTCTCTTTATATATATATATATATATACACTTCAGAGCTTATTGTTCATCAATAAAACGTCAATTTATTTGCTACTTCCTTGGTTAATTTGCTTTAATTCATGTTCTATTTTAAAAGAGATCCATCGATTCATGATTTAGTTTGTAAACAACACAGGCAAATGAGAGAGAAGTTAGACACGTTAACATTCTGACAGTTGCATGAATCTTATAATTGCATTTGAATTGAGAATTCACAATTTTCTCCCTAGAATATGTTTTTCTTCTAATTTTAAAACGTAAATCAAAATAAACTCATTGAATTCTTACCTTTTTTTATACCGTAGGATTAATTTTTAAAAAGATATTGTATCTAAAGTCAAATAGCCCTTTAGTTAGTAGTCATCTTTACATCAAATTTATATTCTTACCTGAAAGGCAAATCTTCTGATGGTCAATCTATGTGAATATTCAATATCCTTCTAAATAAGTTATATGAATAAACTAACAAAACTACAGAAGAAAAGAAAGCACGAGTCCAACTTCTCCATAACCAAGGGTTACACAAGTAGAAATTCCTTACAAATTAAAACTTTTAAGATATACTGACCAAACCTTGATAAAACGATATCAATTTAGCAAATAGTTTATATTAAGGAAAAAAAGGGCCGAAAAGGACTCACAATATCTAGAGAAGTTGTGATTCATTAGCACCTCACTAAAGAATCGCGAAAAAACTTCTTCTGAACTTTCTGATGAGTTCATTCAAGATTTACGTTCAAAAATATAAGCCAGAAATTCCAAAATGAAGCTCAAAGATCAAAGGCTAAAATGATGCGGGGCAAGAAAGAATACAAAGATATCTGAAGCCTACACAATTGAAACGTCATCCTTGAGTGAAAGATAAAAAAAATTGGTTACATGAACAATGATTTAAATTTTATGATCAAATGAATGTAAGTATTATGGATGTAAGAAAGACTATTTCATTGTTGTTTTATGTAATCCAATTTAAATGTATCTTGGAAAAAATAAAAAATAAAGTAGAAAAGACATTTCACCCGCCTTGTACCGTAGACACTGTCAAGCAGAATAGTGGTTCTATCAGATTATGAGGCTGTTTGTCATCATCAGGGCCAGCGGAGATGTTTTTATGTCAGGGAAGAATGAACTCTAAAACTTATAACACAATGTCACAAGTTTTAGAGGCATTTATCTAGAAATTGCATCCCATAACACCAAATATGAAATTATATTTTAATATGACAATTTCCCCATGCAATACATCCAACTACACCAGGAATCGTTTTGGAGAAATGGAGCTCACCCTTATGGAATGGCCACCACAGAGTCTAGAATTAAATCTAATAGAATGTTTGTGAGGAGTGTTTGCAGAGGCAATGAAAAGTACCATAAGTACAATTAAAACAGAACTGTAGGGAAAAATAACAAGCTGAGTGTGGAAAGATAGCGTCAGAAATTTTGGAAAATTTTGTGAAATCCATGTTATATAAATTTGGACATTTTAAATGTCTTGTTGAAGAAATATATTTACCTAAAATTGGGTAAATTCAAAATTCATGTATATCATTTATATCTTTTTTGAAAATTTTACTTTGACTAATTGCATTAAAAGTACCTTAAACGGTTTCTTGCATCCATAAAAGCCTAAATTGTCGTTCGTATTATTCATAATTCACAGGAGCCGTCTGATCATGATACTGCGACATTCATTTTCACTTCGTGCATAATTTATGAAATTCAAATTTTTGCTTGTTTTTGGTGTGGAATTTGGTCCTGCTGGATTTAAGTTCATTTTAAAAGGAGCTATTTGAGGTAATTTTAGAAACTACTAACTTGCTATACTTTATAGTATTCCAAATATTGCTAGATATGTCCAGTTCCTTTGCCCCTATTTGGCTGAATACACCACCTCATTATCTACACGTCCAAAATATTTGCCTTCGGTTCCATATTTGCTTTCCAGATAAAACCGATGATTAGGTGGTTGATGTCAATCATAATGTTAGGAACTTTTCTAAAGAATATTTGGCTCGAAGAAATCAACGGAATCGACTGATCTTTAATTAAAACGTGTGGAAATTAATATTATTTATCTTTCCGTGCACCTTTTGTCTCAAATTTTGTGTTTGAAACTGTCTCAAAAAACTCCACGTATGAAAGTTATACTTTAATGAATTTAAATTAAATCTTAATTTTCGAGGATACCTTCACCCTAAATATCTTAAAAAAAATTAAACATGGATTTCGAAAAGATTTGTTATTAGCCTATTTGGTGATTTTGTCGCATTAGTAAACGATAGTTAGAGTTTCTTTGCATTATACTTGTTTCTGCACATTTACTTCATTCAAATTTAACTGCCGGGTTAGAAATTTTAATTTTTCGTTTAATAATCTCCAATAATCAAGTTTTTCATTGTTAATCTGAAATGATAACGATCATTTTTACATCTAAGGGATATACTATAGCCTTATTAAAATATGATATTTAAATCTATTGGACACCTTCCTTGGTCTTTCAAAAATTTTTGTCACCTCCTGTAAACATTGTTTTAATTTTGTATCTCAAATATTGTTTTAATTTTATATTTTAGATCAACGAAAATCTTGTAAACCCCTCCCGAAGGGTACGATACTCCGATGGAAACACAAACTGTTTCTGACAGGATCAATTACTCGTAAGGACAAAACAAGGTCAGGAAAAAACTCAAAGCAAAGAGACACATGTATAAAGGTAAAGGCAGCTATCCTACAATCACCCTCAAAGTCACTGCCTAACCGGTCTTCCAACTACGAATTCCAAAAACCACAATGTTAATACACATGACAAAGGATATTCATTTCAAATCGTTTAGCCCAAAATTCGTCACGAACTAAGCGATAACGATATGGACAAAAGACATGTGGCATGGAAACGGTTTCTCGATGGGCTTCTGACAATCTCACAATGCAAAAAGGTGTTTTACTCCGACTTATGTGCAATTTACCGAAGTAGTCTGGCTAGGAATATTAATTCTGGAGCAAAGAAAATCTGCACCATACGAAGAAATAGAGCCCCAAATCCCACGCATGTGATGATTTGTGCCACTATATCGAGTAAGCCCTTGATGGCATCAGATTTCTTCGAGTGCTCTGTTAACGAGGACTCTTACCTTGCTAGGTTAAAGAAATAGTTTGTTCCATAGCTCCAGAGGTTGAATGTGGAATACCTGATGAAGTATTTCAGAATGGATGGATGGAGCAGAGATTACAACAACTTCCAAGACTTCTCGATTGGCCTCACATAAGTCCAGACGTCATCTTGCGATAATGCTCTGTGAGGTTTTATCAACAAGAAAGTTCCACAAGAACGATACCAAAATACCTGACAGGTGACCGACGCTTTTTAAACAGTCTTAGCTCAATCACCAAAACATAGTTTCGTAAAATATCACGCAGGAGATGTGCCACGAAAATTATGGTGTTCTTACAAACCTACTCGTTGTGTGATATTGTCATTGAAAGGAAATACACTAAACCAGTATTTTAGCTTTATATTATTATATTGTTCCTCTATGGAAAATGAATACACCAAAACAAGTACATGTGATGATACTATTATATTGTTCCTCTATTAGTCCTATTTTTCGGTATGGGGCGACAATTCTTTCGGACCATCCTGTACAAGATTGTACATAGTGTGGGAAAACTCGCAAGGAGATAATTCAAGATCTTAAAACCAAGAAAAGAATATTACACGTTAGACGGTTAGTAATTCATTTCGCCTGCAGCGGTTCCGATCTTGTAGAGCATTAACAAGGTCTGCTGACCAAAAGATCGGGTGCTCTCACTTATTCTGATTTATGAGCTTAAGACCTTCAAAACTTTCATTAATTACCGGACTTGCCTAGAGAGAACCATGGCAATTCTTTCACTGGAAAGAAAACGTAAAACAACATAAGAGCTTCAAATTTCGTTAAAATCGGCCGAATAGTTATGATGTTATCGCCAAAACAAAATAATTCATCTGCTAATCTTGAGAGGACTTTGGCAATTATATCATTCGGAAGAGAATGTGAAACTAGACTAACACGCGACTAAAAATGGCATTGTTGAAAAAATAACTCACTAAGGCAAGTCTCTCATTAGATGAGGGGCAGTTCTATTAAACTAATGGTGTTTGCCTAATGAGACCATGCACGAGTTAATTTGCCTCAATTCCCATCGTCAAGTTTGAATGAAGCAAACAATGTTTGCACACAAAAGAAAACCCTCCTCACTTTGATATCTTTTGCTCGCAATATAAAAGTATCGAAATGTTTCTTTCTCCGTGGTAAAGGACGAATTGTTGCAAACAAAGGGAGGATGATGAGAGTCTTTTATCGTTATATACTAACCAAATAAACTCATCTTGCATTCTGTATTACAGCAAGAGAAAGATCGTACCATTTATATATATATATATATATATATATATATATATATATATATATATATATATATATATATATATATATATACATATGGACGTGAATCAGCAATGAGACAAGAAACAGGAGTTTTTGAGAAGTAAGAGAAAGGGACATTAGAAGAAGACTATAATCAAAGAGAGCAGAAAGTGGCACAATGAAGGCAATCTTTTACCGAGAAGAGAGAAATAACGCCAGGGAGAAAAGGTTTGAAATTCCTGGCCCGAAGTCGAAATCGGGTCTGCTGATTATCACCCGCCGAACTTGTTTTGCTCTTTCTTTATATCTATCTATATATATATATATATATATATATATATATATAAATATATATAGTCGACACAGTCGCTGAAGATCGTTCTAGGAAAGGTCCGAAACGTCAGGCCAATAAATGATTAGTGTAATCACCTGGGTCTTTATATTCCTGCTATATATATAAAACTATATATATATATATATATATATATATATATATATATATATATATATATAGAGAGAGAGAGAGAGAGAGAGAGAGAGAGAAACACACACACACACGCACACACACAGTTCCATGGATAAAAATAGTAAAATCAACACATTTAAATGAGACAACCGGTATCTTGATTTCAATCTGATCATTAATTTGAGGCGGGAAATGAAAATTAGCTTCCAGGCTTTTCTGGCCACTAATGTGAACGACCTGAATAAAATCTGTCAGAAAATGTGGTCTACAATACTGGCGGCTGTCATTACAAACAAATGTTATTCGACAAAGTAATGGATATAATTTTATATACGGTATTGAATACTTTTTCGAATTGTCATTTAGAAATATATATTAATTGGATTTATGCCAGGTAAGATGCTATTTGGGATATAAATTGAAAATAAATGTATGTAATAAATCCACTAAAAATATGTTCATGCTTCTATAGATAGTTTATTTACCCTATTATATATGTCCATCTGCAGGCAGCTGCTCGTTGGCAATTGATTTTCTCCCTCTCCCCCCAAATTCTCCAAATTTCTTTACACCAATAATTATGAATGAATTTTTATATGGTACTCTTAGAGTTCATGGACCTGCACAAATAACTTGTCTATAAACTAATAAAAACGTGAAAAAGAGATGGATGTTCAAGGCACGATAGAAGACAAAGCAGAAGTCAGATGAGTGTATCACAGCTAGCAGATCATCCCAAACTTTGGGAGAAAATATAGAGAAAGCTCGATCACTCATACAACATAGAAAAAACAAGGAGAAGAGAATCAGAACCAGGACACATCAATCTAAGGTACTTCGAAATGTTCAGTGAACAAGGGCGTTGAAGGCAATATACTCTATAGAATGAGTTGCAGTTCAGCGGAAGATTTGCAAGAAGAAAACCTCCTCGCCAGGGAGGAATACGAGCTTCAAAGTTGAACCAGTTGGGTAGTCAAAGAGAGAGGTGAGTAAGACATAAATGTTAATTTTGAAGATGGTTTGGTTAAATTGTGAATGAAGGCAGAAAGAGGATTTGGATAGTAAGCAAGGTGACATTTGATAGATAATTGAGCATCAAAGGTGGTGCCCTGTTTTCTCGCTTCTATTGGTAAAGGTGGCAAGGTTGGCGCCAAGTTAATATGGGAAAATAATTTTCAGCGAGCTCCATCCACAAGAGTAAAACTATTATCAACTTTGGTTTGTCATGATTGAGCTGGTTTCGCGATGAGCTGGAATCGAACATTAAAGTTGTTCTAAAAATTCCACTCACCGGATTGGCTCGTTTCCTTTGACGTTACGCTCAAGCGAGGCGTAAATATTATATATATATATAAATATATATATATATATATATATATATATATATATATATATACTCTAGTATTATATATACTAAAACGAAGATTTAAAAATATTTATGGAGTTCCAAAAATATGTAAACTCAAAATAATATAGAAAAGTTCATGCACTTATCCATTCCTGGTATTCCAATATGGAGCAACCAAAGATTCATTCGATTTTTACCATAAAATGTTCGAGGTAAAATTACAAAACAGCTTTATTTATTAACCTATTGCCAAAGTATTATGATATTAGAAATAAAATTAATCCTAAAACAAAAAAATACAATCTTTACTTTTCTTAGATATGATGAAGTATTCAAGCTAAAAAAAACACATCCTCTTCTAAGCCGTGTCAACTCCACACCAATCATTGAATCATCTAATTTTTTTGTTTATATGCTTGATTAGACATTCCTCTCACTTGACAAAATGGCGTTATAAGAATATACGCGCGACTTTTAGAATAATAAACGGTTTCTTTTAATGAGTAATTTGTTCCAATATTGGAACACTGGGTAAAAATGAGAATAGTTAACGAGTTCTCTCAAAGAGACCACTCCATCCGCCAAGGTTTTCGAAGAGTGCGCGGTTCCCTGTACATTCGAACAATCGAGGTTAGAAACGACGTCACTATGGCCGCTTTGGTATGATAAGTCGCATTTATCAGAAGGTTTCCGTTCGAAAAACGTGCATACTTCCGTTGCCAAACGAGATACTTTGCTAATCTCTGAGGGTGATCTAACAATTGTCCTTTAGAGTGCAAGATCTAAACAGATAAGCGAAGACGCAAGGAAGGCTCTTGATGAATTACCCCGATGGCATCGAGACACCGATCGCCTCGTGATCGTGCATTCGATAGATTTTTGCCACTTGGCCAGAGGCATCCAGGGGCTGAATAAGACATCATTAGCCTAGTAATATGCTGAGTCGTCAGACGTCCCATACCTTATTAATCTTAAGGTTCTTTTTTCTTTTGGGTCGGATTCTGGCATGGGAGGTGGTAGCTGCCAAGTCACCATTGTAATCTTGGAAAGAACCTGCTGTCTAGAACAAGTGCACAATGGGCTCGATGCTCATCTTGGATGGACGTGCCCCCTCTTGGCTATTTTCTCCACGTGGCTTCGAGGACGCTAAAAGGTTTGCGGGTCTGCGGTGACGTCGCCCATCCTCCAACAGGAAAGATTGGGGATCCAGTATGGTGATCCTCAAGAACGTCAGGATATATAGTTCGAAATTAGGGAGCAGAGCCGAAAGGGCCCCGCCTTCCATAGTTCTCGTCAAAAATAATCGAGGGGGGGGGAAGCCACGTGTTTTTTTCGCGAGTACTTAATACTGTCGCATTTTTTGTCGCGTGCGAGTCTAGTCTCGGTCAACTCTATATCTGACTATATCGGTCGGGCGACGGTCGGGTGCTCAGCCCCGTTCTGCTTTTTATTGCTTTGGTAATAACATTGTGACTACTTGGCACATTTTAACGAAATTTTAAATCCTTATGATATTTTACATTCCCTTTCGAACGATATAATTTCCAAAGTCTTCCCATGGATAGCTGGAAAATTGTTTGGCAATAAAATTATAACTATTCGGCCAATTTTAACGAAATCTGAAACCTTTATGGTGTTTTACATTCATCCTCGAATAGTAGAATTGGCAAGGTCCTCCCAAGGTTATTCTTGGAATCATTGAAAGTTTGAAGGTCGTAAGGCCATAAATCAGAATAAGGGACTGTACGCGACTTTTATTCAGCAGACCTTGTTTGTTGCTTCGGCGAGTTATGCGAAACAGAGTAGTTCACCGAAATCAGAAAGTGAGAGTCGCTTACAGGTAATTATAATGTAGAGGGTATGGGAGAAGTTTCATTGGCCTCGGATAAAACATTAAGAGGCCGCCGCTTCATCAGAGATAGGCATCATTTCCAGAGCTTCGCCCACCCCACCACCAAGGTAGGGCGAAGTTAATTTTTCTTTCTTTACTCCATTTTTAACTTTAGAGTACAGACAAAAAACAAAAACATAAAATTGTGGAACATACAAAAATGAAAAGGTGGATTGCGGTGGTTATATCTAGCGTTAAGCCTATCCTCTCTCAGATTTTCGGACCTATAAATGTCTCAAACTTTGAAAACGATAATGAATTAGGTAGGTGACTCTACCACAGCGCACACCGAGATATAGCTACCAAGCGGACGGTCTGTATCCAAAGGCCGAAAGAAACTTTGGTTCAGACAAACTTAGCGGATATGACGACTAAATGCTAAAACGACCTTACCTACCAAATATGACATGCCTTCTGAAAAAAGGGACAGCAAATAAGGACCAAAAAGAAAGTACCCAAAAGGAAATAATATGCTGAGAGAAAGAAACAGATAAACAAAACATATCACTGACACACTAAACAACTACGAGCACACAAAAAGTAAACCACTATATAAAACAAACGCGCACAAACGCACACAAATCAAACAAACACATATCAAATACAACAATAAAAACGACAAGCAACATACTCATAATATCAGAACAAAAGTGAAAGCGTTGAATGCTTAAAAGATAAAGCAAGAAAATAAAGAAAAACATTCAACAAATAAATGAAGATAGCAATTAGCCGGACCTCCTGGCCTCTTAAACCATTTAAAAATCTTCTACTTTATTATCTTTTCGCCACTATACCTTTCTTTCATTAATAATTTTCCACTCTTCCTTTCCACACGAATCTCTCACAAACAATACTAAGTGGTTAGCAGATCCAGGTAGGGTTCTAAAATGGTTCCCTTGAAGCCAATCACATTTAAACTTGCTTCCTCTCCCATATCCACACTTTATGGCTTGTGAGATACACTAGCGATCTATTTTAACCTTCTTATTGTTCGTAAGTACCTTCGGATTCTTAGCTTTGATACTAAAACAGCGATTCTTCTGTTTGCTTGTTCATTGCCTTATTCAATTCTCTTCGAGATAAATTCCTGCACCTATCATGATCCTCGTTTATCTTTTTCCTTCATTTATTAGGACTTCAATTTACCTATATTTGTAAACCTATCAAGATCTTCATTTATCTTTCTTTCTATACCTATCAGGATTTACTTTAATCTTTTATCCTGCACCTATGAGGATCTTGATTTATTTTTCCTCCAGCACCTACCAGGTTCTTAATTTATCTTTATTCCTAAACCTTTTATGCTCTTTATTTATCTATCTTCCTTATCTAACAGGATCTTATTTTTATTTATTTCGATAACTATCAGAATATTTATTCATCATTCATCCTCACCTATTAGGATCTGCATTTATCTTTTTCTCTTCACGTATCAGGATCTTTATTAATCTTTCGTCCTGCAACTATCAAGATCTTCATTTATTTTTCATCCTGCACCAATCAACCTGCATCTATCAGGATCTTCATTTACTTTATTCGTACACCTATCAGTACCTTCATTTATCCTTCTTCCTGCACTTATAGGATCTTTATTTATCTTTCTTCCAAACACTTCATTGTTGCTTAGGATCAATTAGGATCAATTACTAATTTAACTACTCTTTTCACCTCATTGTAAGCATTCATCTATATCATACCTGACGGACTTAGCTGTATTAATAAGAATTTGAATTACTCCACCTGGTTTATATCTACATCACGCTTCACCTCATCATTTGACCATTTAGTATTCCACTTTCTTTTTCCAGTTCTAGCCCATCTTCTTACAAGTAGTGCAGTACTCACTATCAAATTCTCAAAATTGTTCATATTTTCTCTCTTCATGTTCAGGGCTCCTCTCTCCCGTTCTCAAATATCCTTTCTTATTCTTCCATCTCTTGCATATAAAACATCCTACAACATTTGATTCTTCATAACTTTCCTTCTTGCAATTTCTCATCCAGACGCCAACCAATTTTATATTACACCAAACAAAATACGTAGCTATTAAGTATATTCACCACGAGCAGATAAATCATACACTTATATTTATTTAGGGTTGTGAAAAATTACACTTTTGCTGACCATAGATAAATATTCACATTTTTGGACTGAAGTAAATTGTTTGCAACACAGGTTTCTAAGATCACAGAGAGGTAAGAATTTCTATACATCTGTAGGGGTGCGAAAATGTATGAGAGAAAATTCCTTCCAACGTGATAATATAAATGGCCGATAAATTTACCAACCAAGAACGGACTAAAGCCGGTCGAGAGGCTAGAGTATTGGCGTTCAAATCCAAAGGTTTCGCGTTCGAAACTCAATAGTCCAAAAAAATTTATGAAGAAATCTCAAGTAAGAAAATGGAAGAAAACAGCTTGAAGGACTACTCAAAAGAATCAAGAAGAAATCAGCCCTCAAGTTAAATGGAAGAAATTGAAGATGCATCAAGAAATGAAAACGAAGATTAAGGACCAACCCAGCTAAGAAGTATACGGAAGTCAAGATAAAGGATAAACCATGTTTGAAGGGCCAACTAAAGAAAAAGGAAATTTAGAGAAGAAAAAGAAAATTCGAGGAAACTGCATCAAGAAAAGAGCATAATAAGGATATTCCCCCCACCCACCTGCGAAACTGTATGAGAGAAAATTCCTTCCAACTCGATGATATAAATAGCCGATAAAATTACCAACCTAAAACGGACTAAAGCCGGTCGTGAGGCTAGAGATTAATCGGCCATTTATATTATCAAGTTGGAAGGAATTTTCTCTCATACATTTTCGCACCCCTACAAATCTACCGTTATTCAAAGTATAACGAATGCTTATAAATTCCAATGACTCATTCAAATATTTATCTTTATCTCCTTCAACTACAGAAGAATTCCCATTCTCAATTCTATCCGTCATCGTACTAAGTTATCCCATAAATTATCTTTCTCAGCTTCGATACATTAAAACTAAATGCAGTTTCTCCCTTTATAATTTCAAATTCACCTAAGGAATTGTCCAGCTCATAAAATTCTACCCACTCATTGTATCATATCATTCATTATCATAACCATCTTTTATTTAATCTTACTGCACTCCATTTACCAACATCCCATGCAAATCATCCATTCCACTTCGTGTTGGTTTCCCATTAGGGTGAGAGCTTCAATCGCTTTCTTGTAAACCTATACATACAATTTTCCTTCTTACCCAACCACACATACTTCCTCAAATTACACACATAGGATTAAATGACCAGGAATGGACATGGTCCGCGAGACCGCTGTTTATCACTGCCATTTCAAAATTCCCTCTCGGGAAAAGGGATCGTGGGCTTAAAGTCTATTTCTCGAGCCAATAACGCCAATCAGATCTTAGTCACCTTTAACGAGACGAAGGCCATAATGGTATGAAAACTTTACTTGCCTTACCTACATGTATTTATGTGATCAATCTGAAAAATATAATTTAAACTATTTGCGGGCGTTTTTTTGTGATTATATTAAAGTGTGCAATATAAAATGTTTTTTTCAATATCGATCATCTTTGATAAATGAAGACTATTAATGGTTACTTGAGAAAAGAACTCGAAGAACAGTTCTACAAAAGGTAATAGTTTTGAGACATGGGAAAATTGGAAAAGATATACAATTGGGCTCCACACAATTGAATGAACACCAGAAAAAGCGGTGACATGATGAGTTTTCAGCACTGGCGATCAAAAGTAAAACTTAGTCTTTTTGCTCAATATCGTTACTTTGCTCAAAACAGGAACAGTTGCTTGTTAATGTTAAAAAAAATTCACTAAGAAAAATCGATCATGATAAACAGTTAAGAAATTGACCATGGGAATGAAGATCTTTAATTAAATCAACCTTAATTGGTTAACAGAGAGGATCAATTCAGTTTCAGAAAAACTCTTAATAAAACAGTTTTTGAAAATATAAAGAACTGGGCTAAGAAATTTTGCTACACCGTATGGAAGAAATTCATGCAATTAGTTATGAAATAATAAATAACTTTTTGAAGCTACACAATTTTTTTGGACTGCCAGGATATCTAGTTCAAGTAAAAAAAAAAAGGTTTGCTGGTTTTAAAGTCGCGTGCTCTCACGTATTCTGATTTATGAACTTGCCTCCTTCAAGACCTTAGCAATTAGACCATTCGAAAGCGAACGTAAAACAACATAAGTCTTTCAAATGCCGTTAATATCGGCTGAATAGTTATGATGTTATTTTCAAAAGAAAATTATTCCAGGGATAGCCCTGGAAGGAATTTGGCAATTATATTATTTAAAAGATAATGTAAAACATCATAAGGTTCCCAAATTTATTTAGAATCGGACAGCCAATTATGATGTTATTGCCAGATTTTTCTCCGGCTAACTTTGGAAGAACTTTGGCAATTATGTCATTCGAAAGCGAATGTTAAAAATATAAGGGTTTCAAATTTCGTTAGAATCAGCCAAATAGTTATGATCTTATTTCCCAAACAATATAATTCCCGGGCTTCCTAGTGAGGAACTTGGCAATTATATCATTGGAAGAGAATGTTAAGAAAAATAAGTGTTTAAAATTTCGTTAGAATCGGCCGAATAGTTACAATGTTATAAAAAAACAATAAAAAGCAAAACGGGTACCGACCGACCCACCAACATGGTGAGATGTATAGTCGACCGCTATTATTTAACAAAGGTGTCTCTCTTACTCACCCCCTCTTGCCACTCTGACTCCATCTGTCTTTCTCTCTCCGTCTCTTTTCTTTTTGTCTCTCACTCTCTCTCTCTATCTCTGTCTATTTATGTATCTCTCTCCACCTCCTTCCCCCTTCTTTCTTTCTCTCTCTCCCCACTCTCTCTCCCCCTCCCCCTCTCTCTCTCTTTCTTTCTCTCTCTCTCTCTTCACCAAGGAAATTGGAGATGAAAGATCACTTCCCTTCCTGGAAATCCGCATAAGTGCCCAAGGCTCTAAATTTGTGACAAAGGTATACGTCAAAGCTACGAATTTGGGGCTCTGCTTAAACGGCTCTTCGGAGTGTCCGAAAAGGTATAAGAGATCAGTTATTAACGCCTTAGTCAACAGAGCTATCTCCCATTCATCCTCGTGGGTGGCCGTTGACCTCGAACTAAAGTATCCCAAGTCCTCATCAACAATGGCTATCCACAACGATCCATCGACGAATTAATAAAAACCAAAATGGATTTGGCCACCAGTACCAACGTCCAGTCTACCCCAAAGAAAAGCCATATCGACCTTTATTACAAGAAACACATGAGTACCAGCTACCGTGAAGACGAAAAGGCTGTAAAAACTATCCTACATCTGAACCTGATGCCAATCGAAACGAATACAACTATTAACCTAATTATATTCTACAAAACCAAAAAAACGAGCTGCTGCATAATGAAGAATAACTGCTTTCCGCCTATAGGTGAGCTCCAGGAGACAAACGTCGTGTATGAATTTTCGTGCAAAGTCGGTGACTGCGAAAACTGCAACTCCAAGTATATCGGCGTAACATCCACAACCATGTCAAGGCGGTTGACAGCTCACTTTCAAGACGGAGCGATAAAAAAGCACGTTCGCTCCCATGGAATTGTCTTGAAACGCAAGGAGCTAACTAAGAACACCTCGATCATCATTAGGTTGAAAGATCAACGAAGGTTAAGAATGGCCGAAGCCGTAATTATACAACCAAGGAAACCGGCAATCAACGTGCAGCCAGAGACAGTACTTCCAACATCTTGACGTCCCCAACTTGAGCGCAATTAGAAGAAGCACGCACCGACAATTAATTCCGTTTGTAGCGCATAGTTTTCCCGTCTTCCATTTATCCTTGCCCCCCTTTACCTAAAATTTATATATAAAATCTCACCCTCCCGGTTATATACGGTATTGTAACGCATAGTTTTCCCTTCTAAAAATTTTTCATGTGCCATTCTCGACTACTTTTGCCATTACCTCCTTCACCTAAAATCTAGATATAATGATTGATCATAAAAGAGAGTAAAATGGATGTGATAGTAGAAGAGGTAAAAGATAGAAAAAGTGTTATTTTAGTAGGAGAATGTTGTTCCAGTACATCTGGCTATGACTTTCCATGCGCTTCTGTGATGCTTCCGTGCATGTTGTTTGAAGCATTCAAGCCTTTTTTTTCGTATTTTTGCCTTTTTCTTGTAGATAGAACTATCTCGGTTTCTTGTTTATCTATTGTTTATTTGAAGTATTTTTGTCTACTACGGATCTTTTCTATTGTGTCTTGATTATTTTGTCCACTACGGATCATTTTATTTATTTATTTTTTATTTTTATGTTATTTTATTTATTTATTTTTTGTATGATTTAGTTTAACATCCTAATTACTCGGATATTAATATTTATCGTTTTTACGTTGAGAGGAAGTTATTTATAAATTGGTTCTATGTGTTCTTGCAACCACTATTGGCTGCAGGCAAATCATTGTCGGTAACGTCTATTCGGGTTGTCGATTTCGGGTATTATTATGTTTTGCATGACTCTTTCTGTTAAGTATTCATGTATGTTCCTCCATACTTATGTTGCTCTTCTGTGCAGCGTCACATTCACGGGGTCGATCCCAGCGAGATCGTGTAGTCTAATCGATGGTATTCAGTCCAGTAAGCTGAGATCAAGGATGAAGATTAGTGCTTGATTTTACACTACTTGTGCCGTGCGAGTTTGTGTCTTGCTTACCAGATGTAATGGGACGGCGCGGTATAGCAAGATGGGTCTGAATAAGGCTAAATATAACTTTTTCTTGTTGTGTAAGGAGAGTCTTCTAAGCCTATAGAGTTACCTAAGTCTGATCTTGGCTTGCGAGACTTTCTCCTTGATATGTTCATTATAACCATTTGCTGTGATCTTCAATCCCAGAACTCGGGCTTCTAGGGTATATGGATAGTATTTGCCATTTTCTCTAATATCGGCCGTTTTAGTACGTCGGATAGGGAGAATCTTAAACTTATCCATATTGGTGCGAATCTTATTTCTTTTCTCATAGAGGTTGGGATTCTTAATTTCCCCAGCTGTCCTATTTGCGACGTCTACAGGAGCTCGGTAGTCGCTTGTGATAATTTGAGTTATGTCGTCGTCTAGCTGGACATATATAGCGTAATCTTGAGTAGGGAAAGGGAGGTCACTCGTATAGATAGTATACAACGTTAGACTCAGACATCCCTCTTGATGCACCCCTGCGTTCATCAAAAAGGGTTGTGTTTTGTGATCCTTGATCTATATGGTTGCCTCTCTATCCTCTAAATAATCACAAAGTATTCTGGTGATATTAGTTTCCATCTCAAGATCGCATAATTTGTTTTTTAATCCGAGCACCCAAACCTTGTCGAATGCAGAGGCCACGTCTCTGAGTACGACGTCAACCCTCTTATTTTCGGCCTTTGTATTTGCAATGAACTCTGTCATAAGGGCAAGGGCAGTTTCCATACCGAGGTGTATACGGAAACCATGTTGTTGAATGTTGTATCCATCCCTTTTTTATAGGAGGGTTTTTAGTCAGTCATTCCTAGGTTTTTCTAAAAGATTCCAATAAATTCTAGAAGGGATATGGGTCTGTAACTTTTTACTTCCTATTGTGGCTTCCGTGGTTTTAAAATAAAGATCATTCTGGCTCTTTTAAGTAGCTCTGGGAAGTAGCCAACGTTTAAACAGTCATTAAGGTGACTTAGTATGGCTTCATTGATGTTTGGTGGGGCATTCACTAAGTGCGCCTTGGTGATACTTAATATGCCAGGAGCCCCCTGCTTGAAGTTCTTTAAAGCTGTCTCAAACTCTTTATGAGTGAAGGGTTTTTCTTCGTGCCTGCTCGTCGAGTGTTATCGACAAAGTGGTATGGTGTTATAGTTGGCCCTCGCTCTTCCAGGTATGAAAAGACTCTCTACTCATATTCCTAGTCAAAATCGTCGTTTTCCTCCTCCGTGATGTCGAATTTTCTCTTCCAGTGTTCTCTGAAGTGGTTTTCTATCTCTTGGTCCTCGGTGATCCTTCTTCACTCAACCGGTGATGGTAATATTGGTTTTATTTTGCTGAGTCCCACTTAATTTTATAATCTGAGACCAAAATGTTTTGGGGGCGGTTTACAGGTCTATTTTATCAATTATGCTGTCCTAGATTGTCTTAAATTCCTCGCTGATAAGATATTTAATTTCCATGCGCAGGGTTCTAAGTTCAAGGTATCGTTCCGCCGTGTTCCCGTTCTCGTTTATTTCAGTAATAAGTTTCTCCAGCCTATCCTTCCTTGACGTAATCTCCTCATTCCATCGTGCAGCAGGGGGAGTTTTGTATTCAACCCTCGGGATAGCTATTCTATCTGCTTCCTTAATCTTGGTGATAAGTTCTTCGAAGTGCCGATCTATGACTTCGAGTGTGGACCCGTCTATCGGTTCGACCCGATATTCTTGGAGGACTCTCTAGTATTCGATCCACTCTGCCTTGGGCAAGCATTTGCGGGAGGGGATTTTGACCTGGATCGGTGATACTGAGATTGTAGTAATCATACTAAGGTGATCAGATGAAGAATAAGGGCCAGGGACGGTATTTTGGTGAGAGCGAAATTGTTATTTGTTACTATGTCTTCGGAAGTAGTAGAGGATCTCCTCGTGGGGAATGTAGCGAAAGCTAGGCATGCTATATTTACCACACCGCGGTCCATAAGAAGCCTCAGGGAGGTACCTACTATGTTGAACGCCGTAATGTAGCCTGTTTCCCTGCAACGAGCGTTTAGGTCGCCGATAAGAATTACTGAACAGTTTCTTCTGAATAGGCGGAGGAAATTAGGTATGGGCAAATATGATCTTCTTGGTGGCTGTTACCCTACTGCTATAACTAGATCATCGATAAGCGTACTAATTTTTGTCGCAAGGTACGATTCCTCTAAGTTACTTATCTCCTTGAATTTGATGCCCTTTCGCACTGAAGAGCGATGCTGTCATATCTTTCATTCGAGTGGCTAGTCGGGATGGTGATGTAGTTATATAGTTTTATACGGTCGGTTTCTGCCTTAAGTTTGTGTTCAAAAATGAGGACGATTCTGGGTCTACCTCAGGGACTATAATGTAGTAAATGAATTTTTTTCCCATCCAGCCATTAACGTTTAGAGCAAAGATCTTCAGTTTATTGATGTATCTCGTCCCGTAGCTCATATTATTCCTCGTGAAGGTTTGATACTTTTGCTGATTCAGCTCGTGCAGGCGGCCTCACTCTGGAGGATCTCTTCTTTTTAAATTGATCATGGGATAGGTTGAGACATGATTCACCACAGATCTCGATCCTGCCTTGCCTGAGTGCCGAAAGCATTTCTCCCTCACTGATGTCAAAATCGCCATCCCATTTGTATTTTTCCTTGGTTATTCCTTCAATGATATCTTTGACTTTTACTGTTCTTAACAGTGGGGCTGATGGGGAGGCATATACTCATAGGTTTAGGTCGGTAGACTTGTGAGTTAACGAGGATGGTTTGGTCTTCTTGGGGATCTGAGTTTTTTTGCTCGCCTTTTACAAATTTACCATATATTTCTTTTAACTTTTAAACTTTTATTCCCCCCCCAATTTTTTTTAAATATATTTGAACTAGCTTTAAACTTTTATACAAATTATTACATAATATTTCGAATTTTTACACTTTCATACTGAATTTTACCTCGTTTTAACTTTAAACTTTCATATTACATTTAACATATAATTGGTTTAACATTAAACTTTCATTCAAGTTTTTACATAATTTTTCTAACTTTTATACTTGCATAGAAATTTTGACATATATTTATTCTAACTTTATTCTTTCATACAAATTTTAACATTTATATTTAATCTAACTTTAAGCTTTTATACGTATTTGTTCATATTCTTTCAACTTTTTCACATTCATACCAATTCGTATATAAATAAAAAAAATGTTTATTTTAAGTTCAAGGATAATACATTTCGGTATATGTTTATCCTTTTACTTTATATAAACATTTTTTAAATAAATATACATATTTTGGAAGCGTTTAAGCCATATTCTAATTGTGGCTAAATTAGTACATTTTAAGTGCTTATTAAAAACTTTTGTCAACATAAGTGATATAAATAATATTAGACAGATTAAAGATTTAGGTGATAAGTTAAAGTTAGTGTTAAGTCCTTTTGTCGTAATTACGGGGTTTCTTTATGAACTTTGGGTCATACAATATATGAAAAGGATATTCTCTGTAAACCGTTCAGTCAGTTTCTCAGCAGCACTTTGCTTGTCACTTAGGAAGTTAGTCCGTCGTGTGATTTTAAGTTTTAGTTTTGTCATGTCAATGTCAAGTCCAGCTCCAGATTTGGCAGTATTTCGGTTTTTTTTTTGTCCCCTGCCTTTATGCTTGTGATTTTACTAAAGTGTTGATTGGTTGTAGTCTTGCTCTTCTTTGTAGTATTCTTTGTGATATGCATTCACGTCTTCTTGTGTTGTTAATAATCAAGGAGGCTTTATTCTGTATCCCTTGCATAGATAATTACCGCTGGGTATATAAGCTTTGGTCTTACGTAGCAAAGGTAGAGTTTCCTTAAGTTACTCCTGCGAAGTCTGCCGAAACGGTACAGTTTCACCAGTTCCCCACTTGCTAAGTTGATCCGGTCTATAACGTGAGGTTTATACGCCCTAACAGTAAGTTTGACCCCGGGCACTGAGAGTAGTGGTGGTTTCTATCGCCAACATAGATGTCGTCCTATATCATGTGGTTCATGGGGATAATGACGAATTTTGGACGTTCGTCTTTATCTTCCATTTACGCTCGTACGAGTCTATGTTTTCGATCTCCACCGCCGTCTCTGCAGCTTGCCCTAGGTCGTTGTTGTAAGTGCTCGGTACAATCTGCATGATGTCTTCTGCAAATCGCAGATACATCGCGTCACCCTTGATTAGCGATGGAAGGTCGATCGTGTAGATACTATATAGCAGAGGGCTGATGCAGCTACCTTGCGGCACACCAGCCTCAAGACTACGGTCCCTTGTGGCTCTTAATCTGTATCTGAACTCTTCTTTCCATCACCTAATCGCAGAGGATCTTTTCAATGACTGGGTTCAGCCGAACGTTTACAATCTTGAATTGCAGACCCCTCAGCGAAACCTTGCCAAAGCCCTTCAGTACGTCTCTGAGGACTACTTATACATACTTTCCCTCCGCACTGGATTTTGCTAGTTTTTTTGAGGGAAGTGCGATCATGGTGTCGGTTCTTCTTCCTCTGCGGAAGCCGTGCTGTTGATAGTTGAGTGCATCATTCTCTTCTACCTGATCCTGTAGCCCGTCGGCTATGATCATTTCAAAGATCTTGCGAATAAAATCCAGGAGGGAGATTGGCCTATATTATATGAGCTGGTCATGAGGTCTGATTCCCTTTCAGATAAATATAACATTTGCAAATTTAAACGCATCAGGGAAATAGCCAGTGTTCATAGCTGCGTTCATTACGTTCAGCATTCCCTGGTGCACTTGCTGTGGAGCGTTGGTTATATTCGCTTTTGTTATCCCCGACCAACCTGGAGATATTCGTTTTGAGGATTTTGGGGCATCAGCGAGTTCCTGCATTGTTGTTGCCCCTCCGTGTCCCATCATCTCCCTTTCTTCAGAGACGTGCGGTTACGGGTAGGTTCGCTCAATAACATCATTCAGCTCGTCGATGATCTCACCCTCAAACTCTAAGTCGAAGTCTTCGTTGTCCTCTGATATAATTGAGAAGACTTCTCTCCAGTGCTCCCTGAACCGTATCTCGAGATCTGTTGGTTCCTCGATGTATGATTCGTCCTCCTTTTTTCGCGTTTTATTACCTTATGTTTGTACCCCTGAGTCTCTTTTTCTGTCTCCAGAATTTGTCGGGATTGTCTTCGTCATTATTGTTGTCGATTAATTGTTCCCATATTTCTGTCTTTTTTTCCCTGATTATTCGTGTTAGGTTAGCTTCAAGTCGGCGAACCAAGCCACTAATTCTCTGCTGGTTCCCGTGCGTTTCAACCGGTCATAGAGTTCCCTATGTTTCCTTGCTATACTTCTCATTTCGTCTGTCCATCTTGGCTGGGAAACGTTCTATATGAAGACATTAGGACGCTCTCCCTATTTGCCCTGATGATCGAGGTTGTTAATAACTCCAGCCTTTCGGCTATTTCTTCGAGTATTACTCTATTTAGATCAAGCTGCTGGCTGGTATTCGCTCAGCATTTTTCGGTACCTCTCCCAGTTGGCTCAAGCGAAGAACTTTCTTGTCTGCCCCGGGATCTGAATAGGTATGTGTAGGTATGTGATCACTCGGGACGGGCGGTCCCGGAGTACTATGATGGTTAAATGGGAAGTTGCAGCTGGTCAAGATAACCCCCTGCCTCGACGCCGAGGGAGAATTTACAAATGTCGGGGAGTCAGGAGCAATTATGTCTTGTCTGTCTCGGTCCAGTAAGAGTTTCAGATTCTTGCCTCTTTCGTTGGTCTTTGTGTATCCAGTTGCTCTCAAGTTTACGTTAAGGTCACCTCTGAAGAATACTTTCTTTGGTGCCCACATAATGTGTTGAAGTTGTGTATCATCAGGTACTTTCTCTTAGGGGGTTGGTAAGCTGCCACTCCACAAGATCACCGACGAGAGTCGGATCGCTATGGCCATAAAGGATTCATCAAGCTTAGATAAGTGTTTGAACATGAGGTCCCTCTTTATCGCGATCGCCACCCTATCATACCTTTACTGGGAGCAGTTTTTTGCTAATCTCGTGTAATTTGGGATTTTCATTTTTTTTGTGTTCTTGTGTCAAGTCCGTGTTCACTAATACGAATGATGTCTGTGTCTGTCTCCCTAAAGATGTTACTTTATACTGTGTTTTTTCCTGTCCATTCGTTTACATTCAGTGTCATTATACTTAGTCTGTTGTTTGTCCTTTCCATGTTTGTGTCTGTCGGTTGTCCTGTCTGTTAGTGGTTATTTCTTGCCCTTTCTTGTCCTTTCACACTGTATTCTTTTGTATTCTTACGGGGTCCTAGTTTCGCAATAGTACTCGTTGAGTTCTATGTCGCCAAGTATTACTACCTCTTCCAACTTTTTTGAGTCAACGTCGGCATCAAACTCCCATTTGTATCTGCCGGATCTTATTCTCTCAGGAGACTCTTTGATGTTATTTTTATCGCAAACGGGGAATTTTCACTGGCCTATATCTTGAGTTTGATATCGCTTGCGTCTATTTTTTCTTTATGTTCTTCTTTGGTTTTCTTTGTTTTCTAGTTGTTTCTCTTTTGCCCTCCGAGCTCTGGGATTCAACTTCCGTGGTCGTCTCCTTCTGGTCCCTCTTTGGTTGCTTCATTTCTCTTTTTTCTGGGCTAAAATGCGTGGGTCCTGTCTTCTAGGTGGTTGTTGTGCGTCTGTCTTCTCTTCCGTCGTCTTTCGTGTTCCTTTCTCTTGAGTTTTTATGGGTACTGTCGGGGCATACTTCATTTGAAGGATGTCTTCAGATGCTGTTTTTTGGGGGAAGAACATGGGGCTTATCCCATTGGTCGCTAACATGGCATTTAGCTCATCTTCGAACGTCTCTAGGCCTCATAAGGTTCCGCGCATGTGCGTACATTATGCAAGTCGATATTTTGATTGGCCTCTCGTTGCCGATGTTAAGGTACACCTTCGCGTCATACTCATTTAGGCCTGCCTTCGCGACTTAGGCGTATGTGCTGTTTTTCCTCGTAATTTCGAATTCTCTATTTTTGTTGGCCTTTTGCCGTATTATTTTGTGATAGAACGGTCTGAGGCCGCTTAAATTCAACCGCTATCACATGTTGTTTAAAAACACGTTGCTACCCACGTGCATCTTCGCGTCGAAGCCAGGCGCCTTATCGCCACCTGAGTCAATATTTAACCAAGGAGGTTTATCCCCCTCCCCCTTGTTTTGCTCCATGCGTCGATCTTGCCAGATTGAGTTAGGCTCATGGGCAGATAAGGTATGTTCCAAGGCGCGTCTGGGGCAGTCCCTCAAATTCCCCACTCCATTGTCCCCTACGCCAAGGGGATGGCTCCGACTATGTATATAGAAACTTTACCGATTAGATCAGATCAGATCCAGATTATCTTCGCAAGACATCACGCCGATCCGGTCTCACCTTGTGCACCAGGGGCCCTCTACCTCGAGATCTACTATTTTTGTCCAAAAGAGGACAATATCCCTCGAGTGCCAAGGTTCGAGCCTTCAAGACGCCAAGTCCACAAGGCCCCCCCTGTTGTTCAGAAAGAGAACAACGTTAGAACAGCCATTGTTCTTTAAGCCCGTTCACAAGAAACGGTTCTCCCCCTCCCCCCTGTTGTTCAGAAAGAGAAAAACGTTCGAACAGCCATTGTTCCTTGAGCCCGTAGACAAGAGATGGTTCTCACCCTCCCTGTTGGTCAGAAGAGAACAACATTAGAACAGTCATTGTTCTTCAAGCCCGTTCGTCAAAAAACAGTCTTCATTCCCAAGACGTCACGTCAGGATAATTTAATCCCCCTCGCCTTCGGCTGGAACTCGCCAGCGGACCGAAGGTTCCTTCGCATCGCCTTCCTCTGCACAACAACCTTAATTACGTAAGCTGAGTATAACCTTTGAGTATCTAACCTTTTGTCAACCCTACCCTGTGCTTTAAATGGTTTAACGATCCACCCCATCCCTTTAATTTTTATTTGCTCACCTTTTTAAATCTCTCCTAAATCTTAATCCTCGGATTAGCCAGATATTTCAACGACCCTTTCCATTCTCCATTTATGTAAACATTTTCCGTTCAGTGTGTTGTTGATAGTTTAATTAATAAAACTCTATTTTATTAATGATAGCCATATTATTATCCTTGAGCTCAGTTCCACTTCTTAAGCATATTTGAAGATAAATAACATCGGTCAACCAAATAACCACGCACTCGAAATATAAGAATAGTTCCCTCAACGAATTGTTATATATGGTATATCGCCGAGCCCATCCCGTTGGTAGACCGAAACCTCCATCTTTTTGAAAACGCTAAGTTCATCTCAGAACTCGATTTGTCCAAGGCGTATTATCAAATTTTCCTCCGGCCCGATGTGAAAGCATATACCGCCTTTGCAACGGAGAAAGGCTTGATGCAATTTAAGCGCCTTCCTTTTGGCCTCGTGACCGCTTGTAGCAACTATAACCGTCTCATGAGAAGGTTGTTAGATGGACTTCCGAATGTATCCTTTTACTTCGATAACGTCTACATCGCTACTCGTGAATGGAGTCACCATTTAACCATCCTATTAGCTCTCTTCGAGCGATGCGCGAAAATGGCTTCACCATTGGCCCCAGCAATGCCATTTTGCCCACAAAACCATAAAATACTTGGGTTTCAAAATAGGACAAAGCCAGTTAGGTCCCCAAGAGGACAAGATTAAAGCAATCGCCGAAACGCCCCTCCCGAATACTAAGAAGCAATTAAGATCATTCCTAGGATCACCTTTTTACTATCGGCGATTTGTCCCGAATTTCGCTGCAATTTCGGCGCCCCTCAGCTCCCTTTTAAAACAGTATTCCCCCGATCGTCTATGTTGGAATGATGTCGCTGTTTCCCATTTTAATCAGCTCAAGAGTAAGCTCATTTCTGCCGCCATTTTAAAGTTGCCCAACCCGGAAAAATCCTTTGGGATTAAGACCAACGCGAGCAACGAGGGCATTGGAGGTGTACTACTTTAATATGAGGATGACGGAACGAGTCATCCAGTTGCATATGCTAGTCACCAATGATTACCACGCGAAAAGAGATATTCTACTATAGTGAAGGAAGCTCTAGCAATTATCTGGGTTATTGACAAATTTAAAATGTACTTGATAGGAAAAGAATTTCAGATAGGAACTGACCACCGCCCGTTGCCCTATATTCGGAATGTATGACACTCCAACGGCCGAATTATGCGCTGGAGTTTCCTATTGCAAGAGTACCAATTTAAGATAAATTATATAAAAGGTTCCGATAACCAGGTCACTGAAGCACTCAGTAGGAATGCGTTGCCAAATAGTGTAGATTAATTGTAATTCGTAGGATTAGGATCTCCATCTATGTATATACCGTCTTGTACGACTTAAATTAGATTCTCTTGTAATATAATTAGTTAATGTATATGTCTGAATTTTGTGGCTTAATGTCTATTTTTTTCGTATGTGTATATATTTGTACCCATTAAATTACGTATAAATTATTTGGCCCATATGTACTAATTTTATATCATTTTATTGCTCCATGTCTCTTTTATGGTTAAGTTTGTATTAAAGCTTAGTTTTCCTTATAATCAAAAGATCAAAATAATCATATGTATTGAGGAAATACTAGCTAGGTGCATGAAGGTACGGTCGTTGCAAGAAAGCGAGTCTTCCACAACGGAGCTCTATCGTTGTCCCTTCTCTCCTTTTTTTTGAAGTGACAACTTCCCCCCGAATGGAGGGGTGTGATAGAACGGTCTGAGGCCGCTTAAATTCAACCGCTATCACTTGTGTTTAGAAACACGTTGCTACCCACGTGCATCTTCACGTCGAAGCAAAGCGCCTCATCGCCACCTGAGTCAATATTTAACCAAGGAGGTTCATATCCCCCCCCCTTTCGCCCCATACGTTGATCTCGCCAGATTGAGTTAGGCTTATGGGCAGATAAGGCATGTTCCAAGGCGAGTCTAGGGCAGTCCCTGAAAGCCCCCTTCCATTGTCCCCTACGCAAAGGGGATGGCTCCGACTATTTATATGGAAACTTTACCGATTAGATCAGATCAGATCCAGATTATCTTTGCGAGACATCACACCGATCCGGTCTCACCTTGTGCACCAGGGGCCCTCTACCTCAAGATCCATTATTTTTATCCAGAAGAGGACAATATCCCTCGAGTGCCAAGGTTCGAGCTTTCAAGACGCCAAGTCTACAAGGCCCCCCTGTTGTTCGGAAAGAGAACAACGTTAGAACAGCCATTGTTCTTTGAGCCCGTTGACAAGGGACGGTTCTCACCCTCCACCCATGTTGTTCAGAAAGAGAACAACGTTAGAACAGCTATTGTTATTTAATCTTTTTGACAAGAGACGGTTCTCACCCTTCCCCTTGTTGTTCGGGAAAGAGAACAACGTTAGAACAGTTATTGTTCCTTGAGCCCGTAGACAAGAGACGGTTCTCACCCATCCTGTTGTTCAGAAGACAACAACTTTAGGACAGCCATTGTTCATTAAGCCCGTTTGTCAAGAAACGGTTCATATTCCAAAGACGTCACGTCAGGATAATTTAATCCCCCTCGCCTTCGGCTGGAACTCGCCAGTGGACCGAAGATTCCTTTGTGTCGCCTTCCTTTGCACAACAACTTGTAATTACGTAAGCTGAGCATCACCTTTGAGTATCTAACCTTTCGACAACCCTACCCTGTGCTTTAAATGGTTCAGCGATCCCTCCCATCCCTTTAATTTTTATTTGTTTACCTTTTTAAATCTCTCACAAATCTTAATCCTCGGATTAGCCAGATATTCACACGACCCTTTTCCGTTTTGTATGTTGTTAATAGTTTAATTAACAAAACTCTATTTTATTAATGATAGCCATATTATTATCCTTGAGCTCAGTTCCACTTATTAAGCATATTTGAAGATAAATAACATCGGTCAACCAAATAACCACGCACTTGAAATATAAGAATAGTTCCCTCAACGAATAGTTATATATGGTATATCGTTGAGAGTCTATTCTACGACATATTTCTTTTTTTAATGGGCATACCATAGCCATGGCCCAGTCTCCCATCTTGCAGTTAACACATCTTTCCTGGGGTCTCTTGCATGTCCTCCAGTTATGGCCCAGCTCGCCGCATCTAGAGCATGCCTCCTGTTCTGCTTTGCACTCCTTGGTGGTGTGACTTTCCATCTTAAAGCACCAGAAGCACATCTGTACTGGGATGTAATCTTCCCTCTCAATTTGATCGCTACTTCTCCTTGCGTTGAAAAGCTGGAGCCCTGCTTTCTTTGCCTCCTTTGCCATTTCTGTTTCAGCGAATATAACTTTGAAAACATGGTTATATTCGTTGTTTTCTCTTCAGTTTCTGAGAATTTGGCCCAGCTGTGATTCCTTTCGATTTTTCTTTCGATTTCCTTCTTCCCGTGGTGTCCGATCCATGGATCTAACCTTCTGGAAGTAATGTTTCGGTAGGTCAGGATTTGAGCTAAAATGTTTGATTGGGCATCGATTGAGGCTTCTTTCGTCAGCACCTCGACGTCGCTTTCTTTTTCGCAAATTGCGAGACGTTTAGCGTCCCAAAGACCAATGCGAAGACTGTCCCTCTGTCTGGTCTCTCTTGGCCTGGCAGGGTCAGAAGAGGAATCCTTATTGTATTAGTGAGTTCCATGGTTGAGGCCATGGAGCTCTGACTTTTTATCCGTATTCCTCTTTGTTGAGTTTCCAAAATAACTGCTTCTTTCTTTCTTTTTACTATTGAGTTGGGTTTACAGTAGTGTCCCTTTTTGGTTGATGTTCCCCCCCCTCTCCAGGGTGTCACGGCCTTCGTGATTGTGAGTTGCCTTAGTGGGATGATGATGATGAGGGGATGAACCTGTGGGGGGGGGGGGCTCACGAGATGTGATTGTATGGCAGACTTTTTGTTGGTTAGTGTGGGATCAACCAGTACTAACCGGGGGGGTTGCCTCTCGCCGTTTTAGGTATCAGAAAAGCATCCGGCTTACATAGAGACGGATGTACTTCCCTCTATGATTCTGGCTGGGCCCCCGAGGTTTCCCCTGGAGGTTGCAGTTCTGCCCCTTTTCTTGGCTTTCTGATCCGTCCTTCTAGATATAATTAATTGATTAATGAAAGTGATGAATTGTGTGGTAGGTTTATAAAGGTGTGAAAATGTTTTCTAGTTCGCCCTGGGGTAAGGGAATCACTAGTATGCTGCTTATTATTTTTATTTCATAACGTATTCTTCCTCCGTCAGTAATGGTGCTGACTGTCGTTGACAGCCAGGATCCTCCATTTATATATATATATATATATATATATATATATATATATATTTTATTTGTTTAGTTTAATATATTCCATCGTCGTAGCATTCAAGCCTTTCAATGTTTTTTATTATGCTAAATATCTCTAGTTAAATTTTATTAAGTTTTTCATTTATTATTTTCAATTTGAGTAATAGTTTGGGTTCTTCGCCTCTTTTTGTTTATTTTATTCTGTCGCCACTTCTTTGTTTCACTTGGTTAATTTTGATGATCTGTTCTTGTTAAATTTAAATTTGAATTGGGCACTTCACCTCTTTTTATTTAATATGAATTATATTTATTTAATTTTGATTCGAGTTAAATTTGGGCACTTCGCCTATTTTTATTTTTTTATTTTTAATATTTAATATGGGCACTTTCTCTCTTTTAAAATTACTTAATTTGGATTTTATGAGTGTGGGCACTTCGCCTCTTTTTTATTTTATTTTTTTAATTTTTAATTTGGGCACTTCGCCTTTTTTGTTAAGGTTAATTTTTCTTTTATTTGGTGTTTTAATCTGAATCGAGTTTATTAAGCTCTTTTTCTTAGAATACTACTAAGTATATATCAGTAGTACGTTTTCTCTCGCCCAGGTTCTACTGCTTGGGAACAGAGCTGTTCTACTAATTGCACGTCTTCTGTTTCCATGTACGTTCAAATCGATGTTTGTTATCGGAAGTATTTCCTGATCGATTCTGGCCTAAGCCTTTCTCCCTAGCCTTTGGATCTCCATATTGATCGGTTTTAGTCCGATTCTTTGATGTAGAACAGATTGCCGAATACGGTCGATCCTTTGCGTGCCAGTTATGAGCATTGCGGCTTTATTCTGCACCCTCTGCATCATTCTGAGAGAATTACAGCTTGCAATATGCATGATCACAGCCGGGTATACTAGGACTGAGCATACTAAGGCCATGTACAGCTTTTTTCTCTGTTTGGCACGCTGAGGCTTCGGAAACGGTAAAGTTTCTTCAGCTCTCTTTTGGCTAGAAGGAGACTAGTATTTACGTGAGCCTTATAACTAGATTTTTAGAGTCGTAAGCCCAGGACTTTTCCTTTGTTTGAGTACTGATAGAGTTCATTGTCGACAATGACGTCGTTAACTTTCCGGCGGTTCATTTGAATTATGTTGAACTTCTGGCGGTTGGTCTTAATCTTCCACTTTTTTCATAGCAATTGATGTTGTCAATCTCGGCAGCTTTCACCCTTGCCTGACTTCCAGTGTTCCTGAATGGACTCAAGACGATTTGATTGATGTCAGCTGCGTATTGCAGATACATCGAATTGTGCCGCACTGGAGAAGGTAGGTCAATGGTGTACACGAGGTACAGCAAAGGACTGAGACGGCTGCCTTGTGGAACTCCCGCCTCGAGTTCAAATTCGGGTCCCTTGCAGCCTTCGATCGCGATTTGGGCTCTCCTATCCGTAACATAGTTACAAAGGACCCTTTCTAGGATTGGGTTTAGCTGGAGGTTGAGGATCTTGAATTGTAGCCCTCTCAGCCATACCTTATCGAAGGCCTTCTTTATATCCCGCACCACGAAGTCTACGTACCTTCTCTCAGCTTTATTGCAAGCGAGTTTTTCCGTTAGGAGGGCGAGTGCTGTTTCCGTTCCTCTTCCCTTGCGGAACCCGTGATGCTGAGGGTTGTGAGCTCCTAGTTCAGCTAATTGTTCTTGAAACCTGTCAGCTAAGAGCTTCTCTTAAACGTTCGCAACGATTTCCAGCAGGGCAATTGTCCTGTAATTTACCTAGTTGATCAGGGAATTTACCTCTCTTGGGTATAAAGATTACTTTAGCAAACTTAAAACCTTTAGGGAAGTAATCCGTATTTACGTAAGCGTTGGAAATCTTTGCAATTCCCTGAATAATCTGCTGTGGGGCATTTACCAAGTTGTTTTTGGTGTTTCCCGTCCAACCTGGTGCCTTTTGTTGGAAGGCTCTTACAGTGGCCATGACCTCCTCTGGTGTTATGGGATGGCCATGGTCTGCCATCTTCCTGCCTTATTTGACTCGATGTTGTGGGTGCGTGCGGTGCATAACCTGATTCAGTTCTTCGATTATTTGGCCTTCGAAATCCTGGTCGAACTCGTCGTTTTCTTCAGGGGTGATCCTGAAGAGGTTTTTCCCCAAATTTCTGACTTCTCTTCCAGGACCGCGAGGTCCTCTATATAGTCAAAACTTGGACGGGTTGAGTTCGTTATCGACTTTGGCTATCAGGTTTTTCCAAATTTCCTCCTGTTGGAGGTTGATAGCCTCTCTAAGCTCTGTGCTTAGGCTTCTTTCCTGATTCGGACCTTTGTGTCTTATCTCTCCATACACTTCTCTGTGAACGTGAGCGATCTCTCTCATCTCCTCTGTCCATTTGGGCTGAGGAGGTGTTTTACACCCAGTTTTGGGTATGCTCTTGCGGTCCGCTTCTAGTATGGACGTAGTTATCCTCTCCAGCTCCCCATCTATCTCCTCCAATGACGCCAGCTGGCGCATATTGACTGAATCGTCTCTTCTAACGATCCCAGTTGGCCAAGGCGTAGTTTTTCCGGAGAGGGACTGGAAGCTGGATCCGAGCGAGAGATACTGTGGTGAGTATCTCTATGTGATCACTTGGGACTGTTGGGCCTGGCTCACTATGGCAGGTGAAGGGTTTGGTTGCTGATCTGGAAGTCTAGATATAAAAATCTCACCCTCCCCGTTATATACGTTTTTGTAATATATAGTTTTCCCTTTAAAAGTTTTCTGTACCATGATTGCCCAATTTTTGTACGCTTATTGATAGAGAAAAAATCCGTCTAAAGGGTTTAAAATTTTTCTGTGCCATGATTGGCCAATTTTTGTACGCTTATCGATAGAGAAAAATGAATATATACTGTACCATATTGTCAAAATTATAAGACTTCGAAGACCGACTGCTCGACGACCTCGGAACGATGTTACATAGGACCCACCCACAACCTTAAGTTTCTAGAGAAAGAGAGATGGTTGACCACGGGCGCCAGATCACAGTTGAAGAGACTTTGAACACCATTAAGTCTTCAAGCAAAGGGCCCCCGGCTGGAATGGGCTAACTAAAAACAACTTGGTAAATGCCCCACGGCAAATTATTCAGGGCATGGTGAACACCATGAATGCATCCCTGAATACAGCCTACTTGCCCGACGGGTATAAGGTAGCAAAAATCGTCTTTATCCCGAAGGGGAACAAGCCCCCGGACCAAGTGGCTAACTATCGCCCAATCTCTCTCCTAGAATTCTCCGTCAATATCTTTGAGAAGATTATAGCCAACAGGCTACAAAATCAACTCGACGAGTTAGGAGTGCATAACCCCCAACAACATGGGTTTAGACCTAAAAGGGGCACGGAAATGGCCCTGGCGCTCGTAACCGAAAAGATCGCTCACTGCCGAGCAAAGGGTCAATATGTTGACATCGTGATAAGAACGTGCAGAAGGCCTTCGAAAAGGTTTGGTTGAGTGAACTACAGTGCAAAATACTGGGTCTCCAGCTAAACCCGGTCCTGGAAAGGATCCTTTGTGACTTCATCATGGACATAAGGGCACGTTTCATGATATAAGAGCACAAAGGACCTGAATTCAAACTCGAAGCGGGCCTTCCCCAGGGGAGCTGCCTGAGTCCCTTGCTTTACCTGGTCTTCACCATCGACCTTCCTAATCCTATACACCTGGACACGATGTATCTGCAATATGCAGGTGACGTCACACATATCGTCCTAAGTAGGGTCAGGAAAGCAAGGGATCAGGCAATCAACACAATTGCAAAGATCTGTAACATCAACCAATATGAGAGAAAAATGGAAGATACGGATAAACAGGGAGAAATTCAAAATTCTCCCGTTAAGCCGAGAGTCAACGTGGCCCATAATAATAGATGGGAGGAGATACGGCTACTCCGCCGAAGGCACCATACTCGAGTTACTACAAGGAGAGGCAGATTATGGCGAGGAGAGAGATCCCCAAGCTATATAGGTTCCGTGATCTTAGCTCGGCGACCATCAGGAAGTTATACCTGATGTTCATCCGAGCTAAGCTCATCTACCCTGCAGTAGTGACTCAAGCGGCCAACAAGACCACCATGAAGAGGCTTCAGCGAGTGCAGAACTCCGCATCCCTCTGCATCAACAAGACCAGAAGAAGGGATCAAATTCGGCAGAGGGTACTGCACCGTAGACAACGTCTGGAGCCCATTAATATCGCTTTCCAAAAACTGGCCAAAAAGGCCTAGTCTACAATGGCCAATGACATCATCCAAGAAGTAAGAAGAACTGGCGGCAGGATTAACATCCCTGCCAGATTGCGCGGGAAGGTCGCCCGAAATCGACGCTTCCCAAGCACAAAACACTGCTCCGAGGAAAACATAGAACACATATACACAAAACCACAGCATACAAAACTATAAGACAGACACTAATCCTACGAGAAAACAAGTTAAACAACGACAACAGAACACAAACGCGAAGTGCGATTCTAACATCAAGCACTAACAAAGGCTCGAATGCTCGAAATCGCGACTACATTTAGAATACAACACAATAAAGACAAACAATAAGAAGAACACTAAAGAGATACGATTACAAAAACACACAACCATCAACAACAAACCAAAAGGAAACACAAGTTACACCAAAAAACAAAAACGCCTGCGATGCCCCTAAAACAAGGGCAAACCTACCCCCATTTTCATCATCTTTTTATCGACTACTATCCAATTTCAAAGAGGGATTATACCATCAATTATAAGAGTAGAGTAGATTAGAGTAAAGTAGAGTACGAGTAGCTAAACACTCGCTTGAAGTTCCGAGTCTTCATGTCTGGTCGTGGCAAAGGAGGAAAAGTTCAGTGAGGAAATTTCCTTTCAACGTCATTCAGACAACCCAAAACCCAAAGCCACAAGTGAAGGCATCTACCTTCCCAAGAAGAAAGAGAGTACCAGCAAGGGAAAGAGCAGCACTGCCCGCAGGGGGCCATGGATCCTCCAGCCTCCCAGTACACCAAACGGATCCTCCTCCGGTTTATAGCGGGGCACCAAAATCCTGGAAGAGAAACCATTTTTGAGACAATATTCAGAAAAATAAACATCAAACTCACCCGTCTCCTTGAGACACCAAACGGGTGGGCAGCGATTTGCTGGAAAAATAAGGATGTGGAGGTCCTTGTTTCGGAAAAGGCGAAAGAACCCCTACGAAGATATTGCTAGAAGCGATTTCCCCCCACGAATTTCTCGTGAGACGTACTGTCATCTTAAGAAAAGTTGATCTCTTTTTCCTGGACAACTCCACCAAGGATATCAAGGCTGAGCTGATCTCCAAACAGTCATGGGCCAAGATAGACAAGGTATGAAAAATCGAGAAGTTGTTTATCAAAATCATCATCAGCAGCAAAGAAATTGCAAAGAGAGCGAAGAAGGATGGTCTTCTGGGGTTCTACCTACGGGTATCTCCAGAGCAGATTAAGGGAGAAGAATATATTTATTTGGAAAACTGCCAAAACTGCCTCTCACTCGAAAGCCACGCAACTAAAGATTGCCCGAAGAAAGAGCAAACTTGTGCGGCATGCTCTAGAACCGGCCACGGTTGGAGAGACTGCAGAGAAGAGCGAGATAAATGCACGAATTGCAGAGGAGAACATCGGGCTTAACGATGTTATGCCCCCTGCGCAAAGAAATGATACGGGCGAAAAGAGAAAAACTAAAAAAGGAAAAGGAGTCAAAAACCAACGCAGGATCCTACGCCACAGCGGCATCGGCACCAACAACCACGTTAACAGCAGAAAGGGCTACTTCGTAACTCGTCATGCCGGTTGAGTGTAAGGAAATAATGACTATGGTCATCGTCGCCTACCTGGCGAACTTTGTGCGCCCTGGCAGCTTCTCGAAGGAGCTAAACAATATGCTCCAACACAATGGAGTTAAAAAGAAGCTGTGCCTCCATCGAACCCAGAGGTATTATAACAAAATAAAGGTAACAGTGATAAATATAAGATATTGAAAGATACTAGTAAAATAACAAGTGAAATCTAATCGTGTCAAGTATAACATAGTAATAATAAAAACAAGTGAACAATAGCTAAATATATAAGAATAAAGAAATAAGTGAAAACTAAAGGTGTAATTAGATCGAAATAATTCAAGGCAACATGTGAAACTTCATCTAAAGTGCGAAATGGTGAACAAACAACCAAACAAAAATTTTCATAATAAACACGAATATTAATTTAAATACAAAACCCAATTAGTGGGTAAAAATAAAATGTAAAAACATTGTAAATTAACAAAAAGATGAGCTCCTGTGTATTCTTGCTCCAGGCTGACCCACTCTATGTACATTTGCCTCCGACTAAACTCTTCCCCTTCTCAGCTATAATTTTTCTTTTTTCAAAATTTTAACTATAACATTGAAGGAATTATTTTATATTAATGTAAACTTTCTTGTACTCTTTCCTACAAATGTATCATGATTATAAGAGTTACTACCATATTTCCCTAAAGATGACCCTCATCTTTTCTTGAGATATTGCATTAATTTTCATCATATATATATATATATATATATATATATATATATATATATATATATATATATATATAATACTGGGAATTGATTTGTTCCTTGAGAATCTGATATGTAGCAGGCATATGAAGACTCAGGTGATTACACTAATCATTTATTGGCCGGACTTTTCGGACCTTTACTAAGACCATCTTCAGCGACTATGTCGACTAATGAGAAGGGAAAGGAACATTAATTGATAACAGTTAGAAGAATGCATTAAATAATGGCTAAAAAAGAGGAAGAAGGCAAGTTAAATTATAAAATTAACAATTATTAAAATTAAAGTAAAAACACTAATAACAATATATAGAATTAAATAATAATACCCAGTGTGATTTAAAAAAAAAATTAATAAACAAAGTGAAATTATAACATAAACTGACTTGAATATCACATTAAAAGTTAATGGAGTAAACAAAAAATAACCTATTATATTAAATTGTAAAAAACAACAAAAAACCGGAAAACAAATCAGAATGAACAAAGTGACTAACCTTTATTGTGGGAGTTGAGAAATCAACTAACTAAACATATAAAACTAATAACGAAATTTGTTCGGTTAATCGGTTGGCTAGTTAATCTATTTAAGTGTTGGTTTGTTATATTGTGAATAGTTTAATTGAGAAGGAGTAATTATTTAAGTTTGGATTTATTTTATTGACGTCCAGTAACTCTAAGATTTTCAAATCGAGAGAAGTTAAGGCTGAAGAGAAGATGGGAAATGAATCAGAATTAAGAGGATGATGGTGATACTCAAAGTGTTGCCTGATGGAAGAGGCTTCAGGTTTAGAAATGGGAATACCAGTCCTATGAGACAAACCCAAGTGCTTCGCGATCCTGCATTTGAGTTGTAAGCCAGTTTGGCCTACATAACGACTGTGGCAGGTTGTACATGTATAATTGTAAATTATACAGGATCGCAAACCCAAAGGGATTGACTCCTTATGGAGAAAAAGGAATTTAACGATACAGGGTTATAATTTATACAAATGAATTGGCATTGAGGGAAATTGTTGAGGTTAGAGAGGAGTTTGTTAAACTCTGATGTTAAATACTCTAGATAGGGTAGTTTAATGAAAACCTTCTGTTTAGAAACAGTAGTAAGTAATGGTTGAGGATAATATATTTTAGAGAGAAATTTGGATACTAACTGGTGGAAGATGAAATCCGGGTAATAATTAAATTTGAAGAAATCCTTTAAAATAGTCAGTTCTTCATGAAGGGATATCAAGTTAGAGCATATATAGTAGGCTCTAAAAATTTGGCCTTCAATACTGGATAATTGAAAATTGACTGGAAGAGCTACTAAAAAAATGTGTACCTAATCAAGTGGTGGTAGGCTTTCTGCAAATGGATGTATTGTAAGAGGAACCTGTTCGGAAAACGTTCACATCCAAGAACAAGATTCTGTTGTCCTTTTCTGTTGCCATAAAAAACCTTATGTTAGGATGTTGTTGGTTAATATAATTGAGAAATAAGGGTGCATGATCAGTGTGCTTAAAAATACAAAATAGTCATCTATAAATCTTTTGAAGACAATGTGCCTTTCCCTTCTTATTAGTCAACATAGTCGCTGAAGATGGTCCTAGTAAAACTCCGAAACGGCCAGCCAATAAATGATTAGTGTAATCACCTGGGTCTTCATATTCCTGCTATATATATATATATATATATATATATATATATATATATATATATATATATATATATATAAGAGAACCAGGGGAGTGGAAAAGAAATGCATTTTTCTTTCTTCATTTAATTTCAACCAACGTTTCGAGGACCAGCCTCATCGTCTGGGTACTGTAAATTGCAAGAATTGGCATGGATTCGGATGATAGAATAGTCAGGTTTGGCTAGGGGCAAACCCGTACGGCAGGACCTCCCGGCATGCTGTTCAACTCTTGAGATTTGAACGGCAGGACCTCCCGGCGTGCTGTTCAACTCTCAAGAGTTGAACAGCATGCCGGGAGTTCCTGCCGTACGGGTTTGCCCCTAGCCAAACCTGACTATTCTATCATCCGAATCCATGCCAATTTATGCAATTTACAGTACCCAGACGATGAGGCTGGTCCTCGAAACGTTGGGTGAAATTAAATGAAGAAAGAAAAATGCATTTCTTTTCTGCTGCCCTCGTTCTCTTATATATATTGAAACTCCGGACTATAAAGAACGGATCACTTGAATATATATATATATATATATATATATATATATATATATATATATATATATATATATATATATATATATATATATATTTATATATATATTTATATATATATTTATATATATATATGTATATATATATATTTATATATATATATTTATATATATAGATATATATATATATATATATATATATATATATATATATATATATAGTACAAGAAAGAGAAATTGGACGCGAATGAGCAATGAGACAAGAAACAGCAGTTTTTTTAGAGGGAAGAGAAAGGAACATTAGAAGACGACTAGAATCATATTAAGCAGAGGGCGGCACAATGAAGGCAATCCTTTACCGAGAAGACAGAGAAAACGCCAGAGGAAAAAAGTTTGAAATTCCAGGTCCGGACTCGACCCCGGGTCTGCTGATTGCCAGTCAGATCCTCTACTGCTAAGCTACCAGGCACAGTGACTCTACTTCCCCCACAGCCTTGCCCCATCAAACTCAGTATCTCCCCAAGCTAGGAACCTCCAAGGAACTTTTACACCACATTTTCTTACTCGCTTACAATTTACAGGCTCATTTTCCCTGTCACAAACAAAGAAGGAGCAAATGCAAGTTCTACGGGTGATGATAACCACCACAGAGCCTTCGCCCTCTGCTCTCTTTGATTCTAGTCTTCTTCTAATGTCCCTTTCTCTTACCTCTAAAAAACTCCTGTTTCTTGTCTCATTGATCATTTGCGACCAATTTCTCTTTCTTGTTATATAGTCTGCAATGCAAGATTTCTGCACCCTTCTTTCTGTCTTCAAAATTTTTTAAAGGCAGAAAATAAATATGGCGAAAGCCCTGTGGTGGTTGTTATCACCCGCAGAACTTGCATTTGCTCCTTCTTTATATATATATATATATATATATATATATATATATATATATATATATATATATATATATATATATATATATATATATATATATATACTTATATTCTTATTTGACTTTTATTTTCATCCTGATATACAAACCTTGGTATATTACGCCTTTGCGGGCAAGGGTATATCATTAAGATCAATTATGCATTTATGTCTACTTCAAGAAGCTATCATTAGGTCTGAAATAATTCATGAAATCATCCACTTCAAATACATGGAAACTAGGGCATACAGAGTAATTTCATGCAACAGAAAATGAGAAAAAGATGATTTGTAGTGTAATCAAGTAATAGTTGAAAATATTTAAATAATAATATTCTTTCGTATTAATATATCTTATATGCAGGTTTAGGTAAACAAAACTTTTTCACCCTTTGGACGGACCTAAAACAAGTGTGGCTCAATTTATTAACGATGAGAAAAGGAAACTAAGACCAATGTTTTTTTTTAAATTCGAAAAGCGTCAATAGAAGTTTGAACAAAGGCAGTGATTGAATGTTAGGATTGCGGGGCCTATTGCACAGTCTTACACATGTGTTTGTGTAAGGGTGCATGAACGCATGTAAGTCAAAAGAGAATAGTTTGGATTTCCTCCCGTATTGGGTTCTCCTCCCACTCCCCTCCCTCTGGCCCATTCTAGAGTATTAAAGACAGAGCGAGTGGTTTATGGTTTATGAGTATTTATTGCTGGTGAGGGTGTTGTGCGCTTAGGCCTAACTCCAACACTGTATACGATTTATTCAAGCGACCTACGCTTTCCTACCCATGATTAAGCAACCTATATCCAGCTGGTTGATCATATTTCGCAGCTGATCACCAGCAACTATCCCAATCCAATCGACATTGCGAATAGAACAGCGGGGGAAATAGATAACCTCAATGCCTACGAGGCTCGTAACAAGATCCGCACCAACGTGGAAAAGTTTAAAGTCCTTCCCATCGGACGAAACAAATCTGCCGACGTTCTAGTGCGAGGCGAATTCTACCCGGAAACCAGCGAAGCTCGAGCCCTCGGCCTAAACATACGAGTAAAATCAACAGGATATGCCCACATCTCAATGCAAAGGTCGCGCAATCCAAGAGACACAAACGTAAACTCTACAGATTCAAGGGGCTCTCCCCTCAGAACAAAAGGAAACTGTACACAGCCCTGGTGATGCCAATTCTGCTATACCCCTCTATTTCGATGCACCTAGCGAGCAAGACTCAGCTGAGGAAAGCACAAGCAGTACAGAACCAGACACTCCAATTTATATTTAATGCATCTAGACTGGACCACATCCCCTCGATCAGACTTCACGCTCTCGCAGAGATGGACGACTTAAACGTAACTCTACACAATAGGGCAAATCAATATGGAGGAAGATCCACGAACACCTAACAGAGAGAATGATCCAAGAATTACGACAACACGATCTTGACAACCGATTTAGACACTGCCGACGTGGATTCAGCAGCAGCCGCCTGCGTACCCAAGAGGATGTAATACCCCTATTTCAAAAACAAACCCCCCAAAAAACAAAACTTAATGAATACGACGATGATATAAATTTTTTTATACATGTTTTATGTAAAAAAAAGTTCTGTAGTGGACAATTAATCAAAATAAAATAAAATAGCAGATCCCAAATGGACAAAAGCAAAAAAAATGTTTTCAATAAAAATAAAGCTTAAAGAAAACTTACCTAACATAATGTAAGACATCTTCAAACTATAAGTAAGCTCTACATTCCAAACATCAAGCAAACTAAAATACAAAGGATTGAATGCTTAATTTTTTTCCATCTGGTACGCTAGAGAATAAAAAAGACCACATGAAGACAGTGCTAGTCAAGCTGACGCACATTCTCTTTTACTTTAACACTTTTGCTCTCCTACTATCTTACACCCATTTTTTCCCATCTTTTATGATCAATCAATCAATCAATGCGCTTAGGACCGTCCTGGACATATGGACGAATATTGTCCTTTTCCACCTCCTCGGCAATCGGTATATTGGACACTCTAGTTTATGGCTCTACTATGGGTAGAGGGTGTTTGGGCTCGGACAACTTCCCCCGACTCCTTTCCCCTAATCATCCCCCAACTCCCTATTTCCAAATCCTTGAAAAAATCCTTGCAGGAGGGACAAACGGCCAAGTGACGGTCAGGAGAGTGAGAACACTCGTCGTCGGAGAACCTTTAACCGTGTAGAGGAGAAAAAGTTTTGCGGAAGTTTTTCCCAACCCCGAGTGTTTTCCAAAACTGGCTATCGAACCAATCTAATCAGCCTAACACATCAGTATACCTAGAAGTGGCAGAACTCAACCTCAAGCGTCTATCTCGAGGGACCCCTGTTGACTGTCACACTATTCTCCAGCTGAGAGGCCTTGGATTGATAGGAGATTTCTCCTGTTTCTGCTGCTCTCGGCGGTGGGATAAGACCCTAGTGGACTGATTGGAGATAACTCCTGTTTCTACCGGGGCCGTAGTGTGGGCAACCTCGGGACCCCCGAGCCTGTATTACCCTGCCTGAGACATCTAATAAGGGGAGCCGGACTGATTGGAGATTTCTCCTATTTCTGGCACTCCTCGGTCGGGGCCGATTGATTGGAAATTTCTCCTGTTTCTGTCTCTACTAGATCAACGAAGGTGTTCAGGAGGTGAGATTGAATAAGTATCTTGACTAGATCAGAGAAGGTCTTTAGGAGAAGAGAGTGAAAAAGCATCATCGTCGGAGAATCTTCAAACCTGGTAAAGGAGGAAAAGTTTTGGGGAAAATTTCCCCTACCCCGAGAGTTTTCCAAACCTGGCTATTGAACAGACTTGATCAGCATAACATACCAATATACCTATAACTGGCAGAACACAGCTTCAAGTGTCTACCTCGAGCACCGCCTGTTGACTGTCACACTATTCTCCAGCTGAGAGGCGGTGGACTGATTGGAGATTCTTCCTGTCTCTGCTGCCTCTCGAGAGCGGGACAAGACCCTGGTGGACTGATTGGAGATACCTCTTGTTTCTACCGGGGTCGTAGTAGTGGTGGTCTCGGGACCCCTGAGCCCGTACTTCTCTGCCTTACAGATCTAATAAGGAAAGCCGGACTGATTGTAGATTCTCCTGTTTCTGGTACTCCTCGGTCGGGGCGAACTGATTGGAGATTTCTCCTGTTTCTGTCACGACTAGATCAGTGAAGGCCTTTAAATTAATGAGTAGACACCATCGCATGAATGGGAGGGGAGAGCCACTGGAATTTTGAGTCCAATTGAGACTCATTGGTAACGAAAAATTTGAAAAGGCGGAGGTATTTGTAGCCATCTTCGACAAGCTTGGAATTGTCCTTAAACGGCTAATCGAAACAAACAGAGTATATACAGTCATATGCCACACGCATGATGACCTAGAGAAACTAACCACAGTGGAAGGCACGAAAGAGCTGGTCAAGATTGGACTAGGACCACGGCCATCTCCAGCACTGGCAGCAAGGAAGACGATCATATGCAGAAGAGTAGACCCCTTTGGTGGGAGAAAAATCAGCTGAAGACATTAAGGAAGAGATCGAGAGGAACCATCAATGGGCTGAAGTGACAAAAGTAGTCAAGTTCCGAAACCTCTCATGAATTCAAAGTTATATTCACAAACATAGAAATGGCAGCCAAAGCTAAGGAAACAGGCCTAAAACTGTTTTCTATGATAATATCCACAAAACAAGTTGAGTGGGAAAGATTTTTCGAACTTCTAGCCTGCTTTAATTGCTACAAGGTCGAAAATCAATCAACTAGCTTCTGCTCCGACTCTAGGAAAGCAAAGATTTGCTCCGAGTGCGTGCAGACAAGACACGACTGGATGCACTGCGTTAGCAAAACAAAAATCTTCATTAACTGTGTGGGGAATCACCGCACCCTGAGCATGCAGTGCTCAGTCAGGAAAGAAGAGCTAAGAAAGAAGAAAGAGGCAGCGGACAGACCAAAACAGTCTTACGCCGCAACCGCTAAAATCGAAACACATCAGAACGTCATGCTGACACAACCTCAGATTGTATTACAACTGAGCGACGCTACCCCTACCAAAATGCTAGCATGCATTCTGCATACACATGTGATAAACTTAGCATGTCCTGGTTCATTCAACACTGAAATTAACAAGATGCTGTCGGCAAACAATATGGAAACGATCAAATTCCTAGACAATCCACAATCCTAAAAAGTCCTGTCGGCAACGTACCCAAAGACAAAACCAGCACTATCAGCCGAAAGCCTGATTGCAGGAAAAGCTCAAGAAATTAAATTAACAACGGCTCAACATCAAAAAGTCGGCGCCCTGGCTCCTCTACCTAGCTCGTCAAAGCAGAAGAAAACCCCCAAAACGAAGAAGAACCAAAGATTCAGGAAGCTGACATGGAAGAAAAAAGAGGAAGAGCTCGAGTTAGACGGCAGAGAAATTCGACTCACCTTAGCTCTCAACTCACAAAATATTCATAAAAGGATATCTCCACAAAGGTTGTGGCTGCAAGAGTCAGGAAAGGACAAATCAAGTGGTGCTATGACTCTCCAGTTACCGAGGAGACAATCAAAGCATTTCTACTTGCCTGTAAAACCATTCTCTACAACGAAAACTTCAGGCTCTATGACCTAGATTTATATAAAAAACTAAAATATGGCCGTCAAACGAACAAAGAATAATACAGACCAACGGGATAGCATATAGAAACTGACTAACCATCTTGGAACACAACGTGCAAGGATGGTAATCCAATAAAAAAAAATTGTTTAATGTCTACAGAGAACTGGATCCAGATGTTTTTCTGCTGTCAGAAACTAGGATTAAAGAAGAAGACAAACAGAAGATCTTTGAATATAATGTTCTAAAAAACAATTTTACAAGAGACAGATTTGACGGTGCGCTAATAGTACTAAAAAAGGAGTTACAATTCAGACAAGGAATCCCTATGGATGAATCGACACTGTCGATCATAATAAGGGGCTCTATGGGTGACATAGAACTAACCGCTGGGTACCAGCCCCCACGCCGGTCATATCTACCCAATCATGACCTATACACCCTTTTCAAAAAAGAGCACCTAGTACTATTGGATGGGGACCATAACGCCAGGAATAGAGCAGTGGGATACTCGTCTACAAACACAAGAGGTAGAATACTAGATCTCTTAACTATAAGGGACGTTGCAGAGCGTATTAGACCGGACTTTCCCACGTTTTTTTAACCTAGGGTCAGCCACCAAATCAGATTTTGTGCTCAAGAACCCTAACTACCATTTTTACCAACTTTTCACTCCAGGGCCACTAACATCAAGTGATCCTTTGCCCATGCTGATCACTATAACAACTGCGCCTATCCCGTTCCCAGTTATCTCAGGAAAAGACTTCTGGAATGCCCATTGGAAAGAATACAGGAGGGCATTTCCAGAGGGTATCCCTGATCTGAATGATGTGTCTGAAGAAGATCTTGATGAAGAGCTAACTGCTATTAGCGACTGCATCTCTAACGCCGACGCTATAGTTATTCCTATAACATCACATAAAATTACCATGCCCACAAAACACACGCAAGTGAGAGTGGTGCTACAGCAACGATTCCTCAGAGTCTACGAGACCAACCATCCTCAACTTGGGTTATACCAGACCCATGGACTTTCGCTTCGTTCAGTTCCTCAGAAGTCAGCTGAACTCCACGCTTGGAATAGAAATCAGAAACAAAGGGAATAGTCTTATAGAAAAATTATACACTAAGAGGAACCCGAAGGCCTTTTGGACGACCATCAACAAATTAAAAGGGAACGCTCGCACCCTAGGCCAATCTGAAATCAAGCATGAAGGAAATATGGCGAGAAAGAGAAGCTGTTCTGTGGAGTCTAGGAAAATGTCTTCAAAATACCAGATGAAGAAGAAGAAGACTTTGACCTAGGCTTTGAGGACCGGGTTTACGAGTATATGAAAAGGAGAGCAGGCATGTTTGACCCTTATAGAACCACATGCTCCCATCGGTTTCAAGGTAAATCTCAGGAAGGAACGAGTATGAAAATAGAGGAACTATCAAATGCAATTTCTTCATTCAAGTCTAAAGCCCCGGGGATCAGCCAAATTACCATCAGGCATTTAAAAGAAACTCAGGAGAAACTTAGGACCAGGTTGCTGAAGCTATTCAACGCGTCTCTAGCAATGGCCTACTTCCTGGATGGCCTGAAGACCTCCAAAATGATATTCATACCCAAACCGGGAAAGCCATCAAACAAGGTCATGAATTCTAGTCCCATCTCACTGATGGAGACCGTTGTGAAGGTTTTTGAAAAAATTCTTAACAGCAGACTGGCAAAACACGTAGCAGAAAAGAACCTAGTGAACGAAGAACGCCACGGATTTAGAGAACACCTAGGCGCGGAGATAGCAATAGCCCATATGCTGCAACACGCCGCAGCATGGCGAGCTAGAGGTTGCTGGGTTGATGTCGTCTGCATGGACGTCAAGAAGGCCTTCGATAAAGTTTGGATCGAAGGCCTGAAATACAAAATCTCAAGACTGAAACTAAAGTAAAATTCTAATGCTTCTTTCATTTCCGCACTATTTTCCCTTCCCCCCTTCTTTTATTAGTTAATCACCCCCTCTTTTCACAACTTTCTTTAGAAAAAGAAAAGGAAAGGACAAACGTCCACTATTCATCACAAGCTGGAGGAAAAAACAAATAGATGAAACCCTTAGCTACCCAAGCTCCTGGACTCTGGGCAGAACCATTGGAAAGCTTGAACAATAAGGAACCGTCTACATTCAAAGCTCTCTTCAAACGGTGGGACTCGGCCGGACGGAAAACTTCTGAAGTGTAAGCACCGCGAATGACTCCTCCTCACAAGTAAGGTCCTTGTCCGGTTTCCCGGCCAAGGTAAGTTTTTATACCCTCTTTTTCGTATTGGTTCTGCGAGTTCCCTCGAATTCCTATCACATTCCCTCTCGCCTAAATCATTTAACCCTTGAAAATTCAAACTCTTTAACCTTCTATCCATTTCGGAACCATCAAACCTCTCTCAAACTCTCCTCAAACTATCAAACTAACCTTAAACTAGACTCTAACTAACAAAGGCATTCAGAACTAAATATCGTTTCGAATAAGTTCTCCGGAGAGGTCACTATACTTTCCAAATAATTTGGACTCTAACGTCTCCCACTTAAGCGCCACCATCTTGCTTAGATTTGCCAGGCTTTCGGGGTAATAATTCTAACATGAATCAATTAATTATAGATCTGGAACCTTAGATTAAATATAAGGTAGACGCACTTTCAGATTTAGAGAAATTGACTCAATTTGTTAGGAGGAAATTGAACACTTTGATAGGTTTGGGGCTATAACTGGACACGAATAAGAATGCTCAAAGCTAACATGACAATGCAGTAAATAGAGGAAGAAAAAAAAGGGAAAACGAATGATAAATTAGGTATTGGTGAATTACCCGTAAAGTTATACACTTTAATCAAAAGTAGACCTTAACTATAGAACCTTGTTATATTTCGACAAATTCATAAAAGTCTCCAATGATGGAAAAGCCCTAAACGATGAAACAATGTAAAATGACCCAAATCACTCTGCTTTCTGCACCTTGTACCAAATTAACCTGCATCATTCCATCGCTCTATGAATCATATTAGACGGAAACATATCCAGGGTCGAGCAACGTAAGGTCTTCTATGTACCACTTTACCGGGGAAGAAACATAAGCACATGATTATGTGTGTCTGTGTTTTTTTTTACTTAATGATCTTATCAAATCTCAACATTTCGGAAAGGTCAGTTGTGAAAGGAAGCCTTTGACTGGCAAAGCGGGAAAAATTGGCGCTTCTCGACTCAAAAGGAGACAAGGGGCGTAAATAGGCCTTTTCTTACTTCTCCCAAACCGCGTTTGTGGGAGAGAAGGTCCTGCCCGACTTCTCTCACAACTGGAGTTTGTGGGATAGCTAGTCTTTTCTCACTTCTCCCTCGACCGGGTTTTTTGGACAAGAATTCTTTTGCCACTTCTCCCATGGAAGGGGTTTGTAGAGGAAAAAGTATTTGCCCACTTTTCTCCAGACCAGTGTTTATGGGAGAATAAAACCAAAACCAAAGCACAGTTGACAAGCGGCAGCACACCCCATTCGTCCCGCTACTGGGACAGGTAACGTGCGCGAAAATGAGACATTCAAAAGGGATATGTGGAACCGTTCGGAGGATAACGCTGTCTTCGCAGTAAGGTGCAGTAAAGCGCCCACCAGGTGGCGATGCGTCCCGCGAGTGTGCTCAATTCGAAATCACAGAAGGTGACCTTAAGCCACCGAGTTATTGGGAGGGGGTACGGTCTGCCTGAACAGTCTCGCGCGTTCGCACGCAAAGAATTAAGTCCCATCGGCCATCTCCCATCTTCTTTGCTAGGCAGCTCAGAGGGCTGACATAATTCTTACCATGTAGTCACTGTGAAGAAGAGCGAAACATATCTCGCTGACTCGTTGGCCGCCTTCCTCGTCGCGCTCATACCCCATAATCCATACATGTCCTGGAACCCAGGAGAAAATAATTTTAACATCGGCAGGGCAGGCATCAACCATAGCATCACGAAAACCTCTAACGAGCAGGTACAGTCATCCAATGCATGGGAAAAACCAGGGTGTTTCGTGGGGCGCTACATATAAGATCCGCCATCAACACCGGGTACAATGCGTTTTCTCCCGTACCGAACAGTATTGTAACCATCTCGGCCGTTGAATTTGTCGCAGTGCCCAGTAGAGACCCGCTGACTTCAATCAAAGGGGCAATGACCTGAAAGCCGAGGCACTCTTTGAACTCGGAGCCATGCGTCAACACTATCACAGATCCTTTGTGGTATGAATTCAAAGATGGTACCTAACAAGGTTGTGTTTTGGACAGAATCAGAGGTCCCACCGGCCCAAGAGGAACTACACTGTACTGAACTCACGAAAGAGTTTCTTAGCATTATACCCGAAAGGCTTAGGGTAAGACTGGCGTCCATTCGAGGCAAAGTGACCATCAAGATCTTCCGTGTTTCAAAGATAGTCTTTGACGAGGCTCTCAATGGTGGATGTCGGCAAGCACTGGAAACCGGGCGAAAACAGGTTTGGTGGATTTCCACCATCTTCTAAAATTCATGGTCGGCTGCGGGTGATTAAAACCACATCCTTAGTCAATATTTGATCGAATAAAGGAAAGATTAAAAAGCAAATGAGTACCCCTGCAGCATCCAGTGTAATAAACGTTACAAAAGGAAGAATGTCTATGGTACAGGTGCAAGAGACCATGAAGCTTGATTATGGGCGTCAAGAAGAGGCGTAAGTCTAAAACAAGACCAGGAAAACTGTTCGAATCCACCCATACAGGCAAATCCTGTTTAGAAACAAGTTAGGGACGACAGAAAGCCATATATTGCGACATAAATGTGCGTTTCGTGATAGCAAGAGATACTGCCCACTGGCTGTTGGAGTGAACGCTCCAGATATGGCAGTTGATATTTATGGCAGAGATGGTCACACTGAGGACAAATTGAGATAGATTGAGACAAATTTGGCTGAAAGGGGCCTGGTAAGAGTGATCTCTCCCGAGTTTGCGAAAAGCGATCACAGTAGCCATTCGCAAGTAATCGAGGAGGACACCTTCTGTTCAGACCCTATTGAACAAGTCTAGCAAAAACATCATGGCTCTCTCACCTCGATGTCGAAGCGATAGCAGAAGACAACTCATCGTAAACCTGTCGTTTAATGGTTTGCAGCCACTACTGGTGGTTCAAAATGTAACTGAGCAGGCTGAGAGGCAAGGCGACAAAGTATATTTTTTCACTAGGTCGTACTAATAGTCGACAGGGTGGCAAAAATCACAAGAACTATTGTGGGAGACCAAGAGACTTTTGGTTGGCCTGGCACACAGCAGGGCAGTAAATCTCTCGAGCAGTATTGCTTTATGGTCTTGAGAACGATGGTACGGAGGTGCTCAGCTGATTTCCCGCAGGAAATGGGTTATTGGAGCAAAACCGATCTTTCCCCTAATTGCCCCCCTAATCTCAGATCCTAAAATTAGCAAAGGGTTGGGGAAAGTTGTAGTTAAAAAGGAATGGTAAGAGGAAGCGGGAAGCAAGCGCATCAACATCATCCCCAGGCTCCGTTAAAGTTCAAGTAAACCCTGTAACCGGGCTCCCCTAATTTATACTTAGGATGAGAGGGTGTACAACTCCTCCAGGTACCAAGTGTACTAGGTAACAAAGGCTCTCATATGCGTGGTCAAATGTTTGAAAATGTGAGCGAAAGAGCAAATAGAAGTTATATGAAATGCACCTTAATCTGCGTGGTTGCTTTACAAATGTATTTCATTATCCTGAGGTGTGGCCCTATTTGCATGTGTGGTGGAATGCCTTCTTGTCACGTAATGGGTAGAATTTTAAACACCCACTTTTCTCAAGTGAATTAGGTTGGAATCTTTTAGGATTGTAAATAATTAATAATACAATGACGCAACGATTATTTACTTCGTAGTTTTGTTTTTTTATTCAAGTTCTTATTGCCTTTCAATAAATATATCTCTTCTACACCCTCTTTTTTTCTTTCCAGCATATACCAGGCAGTCTTGCTCCATTTCCCGCAAGCAATTCGCATCGGAAATATTGCACTCCTTGCAAGCGCAACGCCCGCATCGGCCTCTGTGCATTAAGTGTGGTGTTTGGCCAAGTTATGGAGAGTTGCGCCCCCAAATGGTCGCAAATCTACGAAGTAATCTCCTCCTTAGTATGCACGAGCTATATATTTTTCACGCATTTTCATTAAGCTTTACTGGGATAAGTATCGGCGCGAAATACTCGCAAACAAAAGTCCGCTACTAATCAAATTGATTATAATGGGACATTGGACATTGACGAATGCAAGGATCCGCTTTTAACCCTTGAGGCCTAATAATAAATAATAATAAGTCTTTTGCAATGCGCTCTTCAAGGCCTGAGGCCTTCCCAGAGTGCACGTTGTGCTGAGTTGAGAATGGAGATTCAATGGAAATTCAAGAGGGGGGAGAAGGCAATACTGAAAAGATGCGTTTTCAGGAGACGCTTAAATGTGGTAAGAGAGGGAGAAGACCTGATTTCAGCAGGAAGAGAATTTCACAACTCAGGGGCGCAGATTAAGAAAGAGCAGTCCCCCATTGAGGACCGAAGGGCCCGAGGGACATGGCGTGGCTCAAGGGCAGAAGAGAGGTAAGACGGTGCCTTGTTGTTTAGGGCCTTAAATGTGAAGAGAAGTACCTTAAGTGAGTACGAGATCTGACAGGGAGCTAGTGCAGTTCATGCAGCAAGGGTTTCGAAAAAGAGAAGTGAGGGAGACGGAGGAGAAGCCGGGCGGCATAGTTCTGTACAAGTTGAAGGGGGCAAAGAGAGGAGGATGGCAGATTCACAAGCAGTGAGTTACAGTAGTCAAGGCGTGAGTTGATGAAGGCATGAACAGCAGTCTCAAGACTTTGGCGATCAAAGTGAAAGCGAATGCGAGAGAAGTTACGAAGGAAACATAGAAAGGATTTGCTGCCATTGCGGATATGAGGCTTAAAGGAGAGATGCTCATCAAAAACAACACCCAGGATTCCAAACGCAGTCAGAGAAAATGATAGTATTACCACCCAGAGTAAGCGAGGTAAAGAGAGATTTAGATTTTTTGACAAGAGCAGGGGTGCCAAAGAGGATGACCTAAGTTTGGGAGCGATTAAGCCTGAGGAAGTTGGTAGAGAGCCAGTCAGAAATGGAGGAGTAGGCAGCCAGGAGGTCAGTGATAGAGTAGACGAGAGACGTAGGGGATGAGGAAACGAAAATTCAAGTTTCATCAGCATATAGGTGGAAGGATAGACCGAGATTACGGAGAAGGGAACTAAGAGCGAGAAGGTAGAAACGGAATAGTAGAGAACCAAGGACAGAGCCTTGTGGCACTCTAAAGCGAATGGGGGTAGATTCAGATGAAACGTCGTCAATCACAACGGATTGGGTACGGGACGAGAGGTAAGGGCAAAACCAGTCAAGCACGGTGCCTGATATGCCGAGGAAAGAGTGAAGACGAACAAGTAGGACGATATGGTCAATAGTATCGAAGGCAGAGGAGAGGTTGAGTAGAACGAGGATGAAGACACAACCCCTGTCCGCGGCTCTTCGTAAGCGATCGGACACATTGAGAAGGGCAGGTTCTGTGGAGTGACCTGACTTGAAACCAGATTGATAAGTTTTATCAATGTTACAGGCCACCATGTGAATGTTGATGCGTGAAGCAACCAATTTCTCCAGAACCTTATAGAGGAAAGGAAGTTGCAAAATCGGGCGATAATTAGAAGGGTCAGTGGGGTTCAGTTGAGGCTTTTTAAGAATCGGACGGATGTGGGCACGTTTCAAGGAAAAGGTAACAAGACCAGTTGCAAGTAAGGTGTTGAACAGGTGAAGAAGCGTTGGGAGGATAGCGGGCAGAATTTTACATAACAGTTTAGGCGGAAAAATGTCCTTTGGGGAGCCCGATTCGTTAGAACACGAGAGCAGGGCTGTAAGCTCCAACGCGGTCACAGCGGGGAAAACGATAAACGGCTGAGGCGGGAAGTCAGGGAGAATGGCAGGAGCCGGGACAGAAGGCTGAGGGAGGGAGGCACGGAGGTTAGTGACCTTATCTGCGAATAAATTCGAAAGAGTAGCAGGGCTGATGGGTGGGAAGACCTGGGCTGGGGAAGTAAGACGGGAGAGCAGACGGAAGACGGTACGGGGATCATTCCTATTATCAGTAAGCAGATTACGCGAGCAGGCTTCACGAGCAGATTTTAATTTCGCCACGTAGGAAGCTGTCGCAAGTCGGAACACCAGCGAGAGAGGGGTCGTGTCTTTCCTACGAGTGCGAGCCTTTCTAAGGACTCTTTCATGGCCACGCATGGACTGCCTAGCACGCGGGAGTTCCATAGAGTACCAAGGGGCACGGTGAAAACGGGAGTTCGAAGGGGTGACAAGGAGAGAGTGGGAAAACAAGACAAGTAAGAAGGGGTTGCTCCAAAGAAAAGAGAATCTGGTCAGGAGAGGCAGAAGCATCAATGAGAGGAAGTTTGAAGGCCACATCATTAGATAGGGAGGGAATATCAATGGAAGCAAGTCGACGGAAAGGCTTAGGATTATGAGACAGCTAGGGAGGTATATGGAATGGGGTAGAGAAGTTGAAGTTGATAAGGAAGTGATCAGATATAGCATTGGACAAATTTGTAGTCGTCAGGTTGGAAATAAGACATTCAGAGATTACAAGGTCTAAAATGTTACCGTGAGAGTGGGTAGGGGAAGAAACGTGTTGGGTGAGGAAGAAGAGATTAAGGATTTCAGAAAAGGCTTTGAAATTAGGAGTGTGGCCAGGAAGGTTGAAATCACCGAGGATTAGCAGCGAACCAGTGGGGGAGAGGCCAGCGAGAACTACAGAACTACAGAACTACAGAATCTAGGACCAGCAAAGAACCTAAGGTCCGCTCGAGGCTAGTCCGCTACACTAAATCAAAAACTACGATACACCCTTATCTACGAGTGTATCTCTAACATGCTATTTTTGTTTTTTTTAATACTATCTACTGTACACACTTATCTACATGTCTACATTGTCGTGCAATTTTAACTAATCAAACTAGGGGTCGGGGGAGATAGAAAGTTTTTCTTCTCATCTTCCGCAGCCACTCGACTGCTAGTGGTGAAAAGCTAATTTAGTGATAGAAACTACTTATTGGATAGGCGGAAAAGAAATGGGACATCTAAGCTACACATGCAGAGAATCGCCGGCATCATTTTTAGTCATCATAATTTCATATCCTTAAACCTCCGCTCCAAACTCTCTCTCTGCAAGGACGTTTAAATTCACAGTGCTCAACTACGTTATATTTAAACTATTCAAATGCACGTCGAGACGATTTTTGAACATATTAACCGAAGTGCTATCTACTACGTGGGTGGGCAGCCGATTCCAATTTTGAGTAACTTTAAATGTAAAATAGTTTTGGGCTATACTAGTGTTAAAACGCTTGTTCACTAATTTTAACCCGTGCTGACGAGTATTTCCCCTATGATCCAGTTCGAACAGATTGCGAAAGTCAACGTTTGAGAAACCCTTTAGTATTTTAAATACTTCTATTAGCTGGCCACGTAATCTTCTGCGTTCTAGCGATGGCAAATCTAAAGCCCTGAGCCTTTCCTCGTATGATCTATTCCTCAGCTCTGGAATTAACTTCGTAGCCCTACGCTGCACTCTTTCTAATTGCGCGATATCTTTCATTAAATATGGAGCCCAAAATTGAACAGCGTATTCGAGAAGTGGACGCACAAGGGATTTATATAAAGGTAAAATTACATCCTTAGATTTGAAGGTGAAATTACGCGCGATATAACCCAAAACGCGATTTGCTTTTTTACACGCATCCGCGCATTGCTTCGAGAATTTAAAATCGTCTGAGACTAATACTCCCAAGTCTTTTTCTAATTTAACCGCGTCGAGCTAAATTCATCAAGAAAAAGCTCGAGGGAGGAGCTGGAGGTGGCGGTAGAGGACTAAGATAGTTAGAAAGGGGTGGAATCAGAGACATTGATGAGCGCTTCAAAAGAAAGAAGAGGGGGAGAGGGCAGATTATTCAGAGGGAAGGAGGCACTGTGAATGAGAGTAACTCCACCACCGCGAGAGTTACGGGAGGTATGGGAGTGGACGTAACGATCAGGGGTAGCGAGATTTAAACAGCAAGCAGAAATAACATGCCAAGTTTCTGTGAGTCCAAGGAGAGTGACTTGAGTGTTAACAAGCAGGTCAGGAATGAAGTCAGCCTTCTTCGAGAGGCTTCTGACCTTGAGGAGAGACACTGAGAGAACGGGTGAAGGGGCAGGTGAAGAAGAATCAGGGCTAAGTGGCGGGGGCTTGATTTAAGTAATAAACTTTTCTAAGAGCAGGAGCTAAACGGAAACCACGTTTAGTCTGGCGGCGGAAACGAGAGATTCCCAATGTAGTAATGTCATTAAAAGTGTTTTGAGAAACACTGGTAGCAGTTCCATTGAGGGCAAGAATCGTTAATGAGGTACATCCCGCAACACATATTGGAAACATTTTCTGCATTCTACCTATCCTAGGTGACACCAAGGTATGGTTACTAGCAAAAAAGGTCACAAGCCAAGTTTCGGATTAAAGTATGACTGCTTTATCTCTTCATTGATAGTTTTAAACAAAACAAAGGTGGTGTGCGCCTCCACAGATTCGCTAGACTTAGAAGATGCAAAACCCTGGATGATAATGGATACCCCACCTCCAAGGTTTCTAAATTCTACTTTCCTAATGTAGGGTAGCAAAAATGGCTTATAAGGGGCACTTCGGAAGGTTGTGTTCCCCCAAAGGACGAGGAAACACACCTAATTGATCCATAAGTAGAAGGATTCAAGACTAGATGCAGAAAATGCTCATAAGCCGAGGCAAATTTGATCGGCCATAGAAGGCAGCACGACTTTCGAACTTCCTTGTCCTGCAAATATCAGAGCTCTAACTCCAAGGAAGGTTCGGCTGTTTCGGCAATCTACACCACAAGTTTCCTCAAAATAAATGCGGATGACATTTTCCTTCGATAGAAATGCCGTATACTCCGAGCTAATTAGAGGAACTGCAGAGGGTTTTCTCTTCCTGTTTCCCCCTTAGGCAGCTGCCATTACGAAATAGTCTCGAATCAGCATAGTGGATATGTTTTTCGTGCCCACCAACATAGGATGGAGCCTTAGCTGATGGATGAGCAATTTAAATCCGATATGGCTTCACTGTTATGCCATTAAATACCAACTTGCACGCAATGGTAGTGCAGGTAGACTGTCAAACAACTTCGATAAAGTCGGTTTCCGTCGCATCGTGGCTCCTTCTCTTGAGCGCAAACTTGAATGCTACGCATCTTCAGTCAGGAGACTACACGTTCGATCCAAGGTTACCGGAAAAGAATTAAATAGCTTTTCACCCGAGCTACTGAAGATGCGCACCATTTCAGCTCTCGTTAATGAGAAAGAGCCTCAGCAATCCTGCTACGACGCTACCAAAATCACTGAGAACCGCTTCACTCTCTTTCCTTAGCGGTTCATACGCTCTTCAGATGCCCCCTCAGAATTTGGGCGGAAGGTGGTTGACTATCTACCTGGTAGCTATCACTTTCCTATTCATTCCATATAAATATCTTTTGTATGGCGAGTAGTCGGGGAAGCCATCTCCGTGGTGCTCCAATCAGGCACTGTGGCCTGCATTAGAGGAAATAACAGACTTCACTATCTCACTCAGGGAATATAGATAGGGTGATAAGGCCAAAAATTAATGTAGATGGAAAACTGAATGGACATGTGGGAAGAAATGAAGAAGTTATTTAAAGTGTGTATGGTGGCTGGAGTATGAGAGAGAGGAAAGCAGAAGGCGAGAGGATGAGCATATTTTATTGGCTTTTGATCGTAAAATAGTTAACACTTTTTGAAAAGAAGAAATCCCAGCTAGTTACCTATTTGAGCTGAAGAAGAAAAAGTCAAATAGATTTCCTGATGTGTAGATGATGTCATCTCAAAGATCTTAAGAACTGTAAGGTCATACATAAATGGAGAAAGCGTAGCGGGACGTAAAATTGTTATGGTGGTTGAGTGGGAGGTAAAGAGCAATCGGAAAAGAAGGCAAAAACAGCTTACACCCAAGATAGAATGGTAGAAGTTGAAGGAGCCACATTTGTAATATCAATTCAAGGAAAAGGGTTTAAAGGCAGTAAAATCAATTGGGGGTAGTGCAGGAGTGCTGGATGGAAAACAGGAGAGGTGGTTTTGGAATAAGGATTTGCAGGAAGCAATCAGGGAAAAGAAAGCGGCAAAGAGAAATCGGGGAGTGGGATAGAAGACCGAAAGACTAGCTTAAGAAAAAGGAACGAAAGAAAGCCGTGGCAAATGCAAAAGCATGTGCATTTGCCGACGTCTACCATACCTTAGAAACACTTGAGGGAGAGAGTAAGATCTATATTATAGCAAAGGCCAGATAGAAGTCAACCAAGAATTATACTCGGATAAAGCACGAACAACTCGTGACCTTGAACGACCAAGATAAGAGCAAGGATAGGTGGAAGGAGTATTTCAAAAATCTATTGAAAGATGAGACTCTAAGGGTAGTCTTTGGATATGGCGCCCCAAATTAAGGCTTAACTCCGAAAATAAGTAGGGAGGAAGTAGGGCTTGCGCTGAAAAAGATGAAAAATGATAAATCATTGAACCCAGATGGGATACTAGTGGAGGTGTGGAAGTGCTTTGGGAAGGAAGGGATAAACCTTTGGTAGGATGTAAAGAAAAAAAACATGACCATAGAGAAATCCTAGAGAAATGGAAGGATAGTGTTATTGTGCCTATCTTTAAAGAGATAAGGTACGTCCAGGACTGTAATAACTATTGAAGGATGAAGTGGAGAGAAAACTAGAACAATGAAGAATAGCTGTGGGAGATAGAGGCATCAAGGTCAGGAAGAAGAACACAGAGTACCTCAGGTTTAATGAAGATCCAAACTCAGAGATTAGGATGCAAAGAGATAAACTGAAGAGCGTGAGAAAGTTTAAATAACGAGAAATATGGTGTTATAGGATAGGGAGTAGGATACAAAAATTACTGATAGGTTGCAATTTGGCTGAAAAGGGAAAAAGGTATCAAGGGTGTTAAGTAAATGCCGAAGGAGCAAGAGGGTTAAGCATATGGTTTTTAAGTAGGTGGTAAGACGAGCGATGATCTCTAGACTGAGGCATGGACAATGAAGAGAGCTCAGGAGAAGGAACTGAATGTAACAGAGATTAAAATGCTTGGATGAATATGCAGAGTGATAAAGTTTGTTAAGATCATGAATGAAGAGACAATGAATAAAAAAAGGAAAGAGTACTGCAATGGTTTGGATATTTGATGAGAATAGATGGAGAATATTTGAACAGGTGGGGCATGGGAATAGAGGTGCAGAGGAGAAGGAAGAGAGGAAAGCCCATGCAAAGGTGGAGGAAACTAATCACTCTCGAGCTCAGAGAAAAGGAACTTTTAACGGAGACACATCAGGACAAGATGAAGAGGAAGAAGAAGCTGCTTGACTAGCATTTAAAACACTTTAGTCTGACATTGATTTCCACCATTGGACTTCACATATAAGGGAGAAGAACAGCTCAATAACATGTTTTAGTTAATCGAGCTCCGTTCCGCTGTAGATTCGTTGACAGATACTGCCATTATTTTGGAAGTTATCACTTTCTCCCTGCTGCTATACCTGAGTGAATGGCAAATGGCAAATGGCTTTTTTGTTAGCGTGTTCAAAAGAATCTTAACGGAAGGTATATTCCAGATTCCTCGAATAGCTGAAGTGATTTTTTTTTCAATCGAATGAAATCACTATACAGCACCAGTTTCAGATCAAAATAACTAAGGTCTTGCGTTTGTAAATATTAGTAAATGGTTAATGGTAGGTTAGCTTATTATATGGACAGCGGAAGACATTCGTTTTCTGCGCATTGAGAGTTTGCTAGTGTCAATTAATGTCGGACGTTCTTCTCTGGCTAAGAAGACCATCCAAGATGTCTTTAGTAGAAGGAAATTCCACACTGTATTTTTGATCTGTAGAAGAAATATGGTACCGCAGGACCATACGCGGTTTTTCTGAGAGCGAACGGAAGCCTACCATTTATCTCCTCTAAGTTCCTGCAAGATCATTGATTCCAGGAAGTATGTGACTAACCTTTTCTCACCAAAGAGGGCTGGAAGAGAGCGTCCTGGAAAAAGTGCCCTCATTGTCAACCACTTTGCTGTAACCATCAAACTTATCACCACTGTGATGATGGAAGATATTCGGTAACTCCTCCCAATGATAGCCTTTGTAATCACGCCAGGAGGATGCAGATGCTTTACGCTTTGCACAGTACATTATTCGCCTTTACGCGTCGATTCAACCCGCCAGCGGGCACCATCGTCTGTCATTTCGACTAACACCATGCCAACGTAAGAAACCAATCATCCCTAAGTCTTTCGGGTATATGGCTAGGAAATTCCTGTGAGACTTTGATATAAATCTGGTCCGATGTCACCGTGGTTTTGATCAAGATGCTATCTTGGATAATACCATCCTTGAATGTTTGTCACCGGGCCACTTCACCCAAATCTTCTGCAACACCGAGATAACTAATTCTGTATTTCTTGAATTATATATCATATCATACTAAGACGGTGCCTCTATACATGGATGACTATTAATTGGAAAGGGAAGTTGCATTCCATGCTATCTACCCCTGTTTGAGGTCAGTGCGATAATTGGGTCACTAAGTCTATCATCATATATCCTCTAACTAATTAAAAAATATATTGACTGGATTTTAGAAGCATAACGCCTCTCCTTCTCGTGTGAATTTAAATCACCTTAACACTTTCTTCTCAATCTTAAAAGGAACGGTTTTTTTAACTAATGTCTAAGTCTGTATCGAAGATAAAATTCCAGCTTGAATTCTCATTCAGGCAATTTGGTTTCTACTTATCCCTTCAGCAAAGAAATGAATGTTATATCTGCCTATGTCTGTGCAATTACAATACTTGTCATTTATTGCTACATCTGTCTATGTTTATGCAAAATAGCGACAAGGACAAACCATATTAAAATGCATATATACTTTAAAATATGTTATTGTCAATCTTGAGGGGTAGCTTTGTAGTTTTATGGGGAAAGGAGAAGATACATGGCTAAACCTCTTTACTCGGCACAGCAGTGAGTATTTTAAGTAGAAAAATAAAGAATCCAACAATTACGAGTTATTTCCTCTAATCGTTACATCTAAAAATCGCGTTCGAAGAAAATGGGAAAACAACATTTTGCATACATTCCTTATCTTTTCTCTTTTTTCCGCTGCGTGCGTTATCATTTATCACAAGATGTACGCCTACCTGCGTACACACATGATTTACAACTCGATTAAACGTTTTTCGCAGCCAATAATGAAACATTTCTTATGTCGAATAAGCGGATGCTTCTATTTTGCGGGAAATCTCTTCCCTCCAAGCGCTTACCTTTATTTTTCTCCAGAAACAATATATTTTGGGCTCGAGTGAAAAAGCTTTCGGGTAAAAATGTTGTACGAAAAGATGGGGTTTAAAAATATTACCGAAAATAGTTGCCAATAGATATTTTTTATCATGACAAGTGATTTTATGGATTGAAGGAACAAAATGAACTAAGTTAATGCGGATGAATCGGGAATTAATACTCCATTTCCTCTTGTATATTGGAAAAAAAAATGAAAAATAAGTAGTACGGTAACTCACACACGGGTATAATCATACATTCACACATAAACAAAATTTGCAGAATTAAAAAAGAAATCTGAAACATAAAATCATGCATTAAAATTCATTTTTACCCTATTGTATACATATTAGCAAAGATATTTAAATATAAGGATTGTTATTCCATAGACATAGGCAGACAACATTTATTTATTCGGCAAAAAGATAGGCTGAAACATATGCTCCTAAAAGGCTCCTAACTCTGGATAGAAGATTTAAGCCGGAATTTTATCTTCGATGTACAGATGCTGAAGTTGAAAGAAACGATCTTGGCTAATAGTTATTTGATTGATGATATACAGCCTTGTTAAGATTAAGGAGAGATATTAAAGCGATTTTAATCCACTACAAAGATTAGTTAGACGATATACGAAAAAGAACAAGTTATGGAAAATAACAGAAAGAAAACGGAGCTGAGTAGATAGCAAAAATTGTGATAAATGGGGCGCTCCAGTGAAAGAGAGAATGCATACTGCTATGGTGACGTAACTATTGCGGAAATTCGATTAGCAGGCTTCTCCATTGTTGTCAACCGTGACATAAAGGATATCGATCTTTTTGGGTCTCCGATGAGTGATTGCTGAAGAGTTGGCGACAAGAGGAGGTATGTAGGTACGAGAGGTAGTTCAATAAGATCGGACATTCTACGTCACCTACTATTGAATCCCAACTTTAGAGATTTTTTCTAGTATCTTTTGATTTACTTCTTATTCGGTAAATGTTAGATATTTTAGGAATAGGTATCGCATTGATTCCAGAGTCACGTATTTGAATTTCAGTCGCAGTGCAGCTCCTTTATCTAGTTTGATGTGGTCCAGAACCCTCCTTCTTTCATTTTTCCAGTTGGTCGCCTTTGAGACTTCATTAGGTGGCGAAGCTAGGAAAAGTCAAAATGACGCTACAGTTTCATTATTTTTAAAACTAACAAACGAAAACTAGCGAGGAAATGAGTTTGTGAAGATGAGTATAGAACTATTGGCCGAAGGCTAAATCTAAGGTAAGTGAAGTTTCTGCAATTCACCTCAAGTAACGCGCAAGAGCTGACGCATTTTTGTGGTTCTCTAGCCTACGAAATTAAATTCGTCATTTAGTTTGGTTTCTGAAGGTACTCACCAAATAAACTCCTACCTGGATTTAAAGGCAAATTATTAAAAATATATTTTTGTATTAACTTGATTTAAGTGTGATTGATAAATTTGAGACAATCGAAGATGAGGAACCAGATTTTAAGTGAGTCGAGAATCTGTCCAAGAAGTAAATTGAAGTTAAGCAAACTGAAAACGTGAAACTAGTCGAATGTAGTATAGCTGAATGATTGAATGATGAATAATTAAGAAAGGATGACTGAATAATAAATGTAGTGACTGACCTGATAATAATTATTGTCTCTCAATGAAACTAACTTTTTATCAGTAGAAGAACCAGCTTACACCATTCGAGTTTCTTGGGGGAGGGAAATTTGGCTGAAGGTAGATGAGTAATTATTTGTGTGATTCAGATTGGTAGAGAGAAAGAGAGATGAGCAAAAGCGAGAGAGAGAAAAAAAAAGAGAGACCGAAAGTGAGAGAGAGAAAGCACGCAGAAATAAAGTGGAATTATTCTCAAATAATGTATATGGGAGGACAGATATGTGCTGGAACATGGATTGCTAATAGGTCCATAGGTAGTTTGCAAAAACGCTCTTATGAGAATTTTGTATATTGGTTTGGCGTTAATAAATAATTATAAGAAAATGGTTAAATGGTAGTCCCGTTGACCCAGGCCTTTGTGATTTGAGATTAAGAAGTTTGACTGAAGGATGACTAGGGAAACAATTTGGTCAATCAATGATCGTGCAAATGAATTATGTAGGTATGATATATATATATAAATATATATATATATATATATATATATATATATATATATATATATATTTTTCACGCACGAAACATAAGGTCAAGGATCTCTTACCCTCGTTAATATACTCATGAGTCTTACGTCTTACGTCTTGAAAAAGGTAGAATTTGAAGTGTATAGTCGTAGTATAGTGGATAGGATAGTTAGGATATAGTGGTAAAGAGGAATGAGTAAGAGTTAGAGGTAGTTGCTGGGTTACCAACCATCTCTTTGGTTCTTTTTTTTTTATTTTTCCTTGTTTTTCTTCTGTGTTCTTGATGGGACTCTCGCGCCTCTGTAGCTCATCGCTGTTTTGCATTCCTTGGTTTGCTTTTTCTTGCGGATTTCCTTGGTGTGTTTCCTGCTTTAGCTCTGTAATCTTTCCTTACAGTGTATCTTGGGGGTGGTCCTTTCCTCGAATCGGGTCTACCGCTTCTAAAGTGGCCTCGGTTGTTGACTTTGGTTATGTGGTATATTGATCGCTCTTTTCTTGTCATCAGTGATTATGCGATCTAGTTTGTCCCACACCTTTACTGCTCTTCTATGTAAGGACACGTTTGTACTTGGGAGCTTTATTTCGTTATTAAGATCTCTTATTCTTTTGTACTCACGCCTTCTTGTGTTGGTGATTATGTACACCGCTGAATTTCGTACTTTTTGAAGTTTCATCGCGCTTGTTTTCGAGAGGCGGTTCCATTGGTATAGCTGGGTAGAGCAATGCTGCTTTTCAGTTGGCGTTGTATATTTTCTTTAGGTTTTTCTGTTTAGGTTTTTGAGTTGGAATAGTTTTGCTATGTGTGTTTTTGCCTGGTTTATTCTACTCTCACTGAGTTCGCAATAGCTACTCCGGGTGATCTTTAGCCCGAGTACAATTCTTTCTTTTACATATTGGTATCTCCTCTCTTCAACCTCTACTCTTGAGGCCAGGCGCCTCCCCAGTGGAATGATTGAGAACTTCTCTGGATTTGTGCGAGTTTTCCATTTCCGCTCGAACTCGTTGATATTGGCAATTTCTGCCTTTGTGATACTGGCCATGGTTGGGGGATGTCTATATGTGCTGTTCGCCACTATCGTGATGTCGTTAGCAAATTAGATGTATGTTCTTGTTCCGTCAACTGGCCTTGGTAAATCCATCGTGTATATACTGTAAAGTGTTGGGTTATGCAGCCCCTTGGAGGACACCTTGTAGTACTTCGAATTCCGGGCCATCAATGCCTGCTATTAAAAGGAACGCTGACCTATCAGTTATATAATCGCAGAGGCATTTTGTTAGGGCGGAGGGTAGCTCTAGTCTTTTGATTTTATATTTTAGGCCAATTCTCCATACTTTATCAAACGCCTTTTCGACGTCTCTGAGTACGATGTCTGTGTAATTTTTATTGTATTTGGTCTTTGCAAGTAATTCAAATAGAATGGCTACGGCAGTCTCAGTATTTCTATTCTTTCTAACTCCGTGTTGACGGTTTAGAATCAATGCTCTCTCTTCCAAGTGCTTCACGAGTCTATCATTTATAGTTCTCTCCATTAATTTTGCCACTATCTCTAGTAGTGTTATTGGCCTGAAGTTTCCGGGGTTGTTCGGTGGCTTGCCGGGTTTTGGTAGTAAGATAATTTTTTCCTTTTTTAGTGAATCTGAGAAGTATCCTGCGCTTATAGAGGCGTTAAATATGGCTGCTATCCGTGACAAAAAGGTGGCTGGTGCGCGTATTAAGTTTTCTTTTGTTATACCCGATGCTCCAGGTGCCTTCTGTTTGGTGACCTTTAGCGTTTTTTGTAATTACTCTAGCGTTATCGGCTCGATCCCTTGCTCTACTAGTAGTGTTGGCGAAGCAGCTTTTTTGGGACTATTTCTTGGCGATTTTGTTCCAATTCTTCTACCTTTCTTGCTTTGTGGTCGCCGTCGAAATGCTCATTTTCGTTGGGGGAAATATTAAATACCTTCCTCCGGTGTTTCCGGAACGCCTCTTAAATTGCTTAGGGCTCCTTTTCCCTTCCATCCTCGTTCTGGAGTTTGATTTTGGCCTCGGCTTTCTCTTTCCCCTGGTTATGTTAATTTTCTGCCATATTTTGCTAGGATTCAATTCCTCATTCAAGGCTTCAACGAAAAGGTCCCACTTTATGTTCCTTTCTATTTTTATTTCCTCTATAAGGTGGTCTTTTACTTGCTGCAGCTTTGCATGGTCGCCTCTCCGAAGGCCATTTTGTTCGATTGAATTTATCGTGTCTCTATATTCTTTTTCGAGATTTTCTATTTGGGCTGATCTGATTGGATGCGGTAAAATTCTGTACGTTTCTGTAGGAACATATCTTTGATCAGCCCAGACAAGCGCCTCCATGATGTCGTCGATCTCTTTGTCAATTTCTTCTAGTGAGCCCTCAGTTAGGTCTCTCTGACTATAATTGGCGAGTTTTTCTCGTAGTTGGTCCAATCGGCGTGTCTATAAGATTTTCTCGCTGGGCACTTGACTAGAATGGGGTCCATAGACAAAGTCATGACCACCATTTCGTGGTCGCTAGTTGATGAAGGGCCTTTCTCTATGATGTAGTTAAACTGAAGATTCGGGGTTGCCAAAACTATATCCAGTTTTTTTGCACAATTCTGGCCCAGATACGTTGGAAATTCCGGTCCCAAACGCTCCAATATCCCTCTTTCCAGTAGTTGATCAAGGTTTCTTCCGGCTCTATTGTGGTTCCGAGTATAGCCGGAGGCTCTACTCCGGGCATTTATGTCGCCCATGAATATCGTTTGGTCTCTGTAACCAAATATATCTGTGAAGTTATGCAGGGGTAAAAGGTCTCTTCTTAGGGGTTGGTAGCCCGTTGCAACTATAAGATTGCCTGCTTCTGTTTTTATACTTATCGCTAGGTATGATTCGTCAAGGTCTTTGAGCTTTTGGTAGTTTATATCCTTGCGGATTGCCATAGCGACGCCCTCGTAGTTGATGTTGTTTGTGGTCTTGGTGATTACAGTGTAGTTGAAGATATTGATTTTGTTTCTTGCTGGGTCTATATTGATCTCATTTAGCAGTATGATGTCCGGATCTTATTTTAAGTATGCGTTGCTCAGGGAGAATCTCTTGTCATTCCATCCAACTACGTTGTGGCATATTATTTTAAATTTTCCTTGCGTGGGCCATTATTTGTGTTTCCTTTCCTCTTTGCTTCCTCTTCTCTCTGCTTTATGTGCTTCGCGCTCGATGAGCAATTTTGTCCTTCAACTTCTTTTTTTCTTGAATTCTTCCTTCTTCAGCGTACAGCGTATTCCCTGTGGGATTTCTAGGTTGCCTGTTGTTAACATTGCGAATACCTCACGTTCTTGAAATCGATGGGCCTTCGTAATCGTATTTATATACTCCCTTTTTTATACCTTGTGTCAGGTCTTCATTGTCATTGGGGAAGGGCTTTTCCTCAGAGGCGTAGATCTTTAAGTTGAATTTTTGTCGATCTTCATCCCTTTCTTTCGCAGGCTTTGGGGAGGGAGCTGGGCTCGGTCCTTCTTGGGTCTGGTTTGCTGCTTTTTCTTCCTTGTTATTTTTGTTGCCTGTGACGACTTCTATCTCCATCTCTTCCTCTTGTCCTTTTTGTGTATTCTTCCTTAGCCTCGGATCTCTATTCCTTGCCTTGTTGGTTTCCGTGGTTTTTTCTTGGCTAGTGGCTTTTTTGCTGTTCTTGTGTTTGGTTTGTTTTTTGTTGGCTTGTATTGGAGGCTTAATATGTCCGCCGATGGTGGATTCTCGGGGAACCACATCTCGTCTAATCCGTTATTCTTCAGCATTAGATTTAATTCCCTTGAATAAGAATCGGGGTTTGATATGGTCAACACATGTGCGTGTAGAATGCAAGCTAATATATTCAGGGACTCCCCTTGCTTGACTTTAAGGACATTTTTACCTGGTTGGATCTTTTCGGCTGTGGCTTTAGCTACTTTAGCGAATGTAAGGTTCTGCTTTAATTCTTCTGCACTAGCTCTCTCTGTTCTCTTATTCTCGATATGCTCTCTCCTCATCGGGCATGCTATTGCCAGGATACGGTGGTTTCTATTAAAGTTTAGACATTTTTTAGACTGCGAACTGCATTCCCGTCTCATACCGGGACGTCCCTTGTATTGTGCTTCTCGAGCGCGTAGTAGTTAAAGCATGTTAATATACTAATGAACTCGTCAGTTTTTATTTGATCAGGCGTGATTTTTAAATTAAATGCTAGAATACATGACCTCTTTGCCTTCGCAGCTATATTAGTTTCACTGAATATAACCTTGAAAACATGGGAGTATTCTGTATTGTTTGCTTGGTTGGTAAATTTTACTATTTAATTTTCTTTTGCGTATGGTTGTGCTCTCTCAATCTCTTCCTTAATTTCGTCCGCGTTGTGATCTCCAATCCAGGGGTCAATTTAGAGGTAGTAAACGGTTTTCTGGGCTTCTATTTAGGGGTGAACCTAAGCTTCCAATCCAATCCTTGTAAGTTCTTCAGTGGCTTTTTCCGAAAGGATTTTGTCCACATCTCTATCATTTTGACAAATCACAATATATGACTTCGTGTAGTCTAGTAACCTAACTAGCACTCCACCGAGTTTCATGTAAATTATCTGGAAAACATTGGTCCTGTGAGGTTTTGCGCGCCCTTCAAAACGCGCAAAGGGACCCGTTTAGTAATGTCAATCTTCTTACTATCCGGGTCTTTTTCTTCTTTTTCATTAGCTAAAAGGATGAAAAGAGTAGGTAGATATAGTTTGCTGTTCTATCCGTTTATATTGACCAGCTTATTCAGTTGGCAGGGCGGGATTCCCTACCTACCTACCTAAACCCTAGCCCTAGCAGTTTTTGCTTCACCTGACTTGTGTCCGCCACTCGCACTGGATCTAACCTGTCCCGGGCTAAGCTTCAGCCGTCGCCGAGTTAGCCACCCGGTTTAGATATGGCTCCTGCACAAGTAGGTATCTATGGAGACTTCAAGCTTTCCTACCCGACTCACCCTAATGAGGGTGGATAGGAAAGTGAGAGTTCCTCTTTGTAAAGAGTCCAGTAATCGTCTCGTCTGACAGTTATGGTATCTTCTGTATCTTCTTTCTTGAGTTATCAACGATGCAAAAACGATCGATTTCGTCTCTCAAAGTTGAAGGTGTCGATTGCGTAAAGTTTTTCTTAAATAAGAAAATTTTTTCCGCTATCCGGCTCATGAGTCTATGCTTACGACTCAAGTATACGTCAACGCCACAAACTTAGGTTTATGCTTAGTTAACAGTGAATTTCCATTCCTCCTCGTAGATGGTTGTTGATCTTGAACTAACGAGGGTTTTCTGCATTCTGGTTAACAACAGATGAGCATAGGAATCCATCGAAGCCGATATAAAGGGAAGATAAACTAGGCCGCTGGATTTGGGGCTCGGTTTACACCGAAGAAAAATACTGTTGACCTTTATTACAAGGCTAAAAGGAACACAGGTTATCATGAAGACGAAAGTCTCTTAAAGCCATTTTACATCAAAATATCACCCCAACCGTCCTTAATACAGATATAAATATGATAATATATTACAAGACTAAGAAACCAAGTAATTGCATTATGAAGAACAAATGTCTACCTACAACCAGCGAACTCCAGGAGAGTAACGTCGTGTACGAATATTCGTGTAGAGTCAGTTACTGCTAACCTTATAATTTCACGTACATTTGCATGACCTCCACGACTCTTTTAAGGGGATTGACTGCTCATATACAAGATGGAGCAATTAAAATAACATGCCCACTCACAAGGCACTACCTTAACCCGTAAAACGCTAAATAAAAACTCCTCCATCATCCCGAGACTCTGAAACCGCAGAAGATTACAAATGGCCGAAGCCGTCATTATTCAAATAAGGAAACCGGCGATTAATGTGCAACTTCAGCCAGAAACCATACTTCCCATAACACAGTGTCTCCGTGTACAGCCGCTAATACCAGCTAACCATGATTGATCAATTTTGTAGTGACTATGTTTGAAAACCCAGGTAACATTAGTATACCCTTAAAAATGTTCACAACTGTAATTAGTCAATTTTGTATCGCTTATATTCGAGCAGAAAAATTATATATAGTGTAGCACCCTAAAAGCCCGTAATAGACTGCTCAGTCTTGACAGAGATACTCATCGCTCATCAAGAATTTTTCGCAAGTCCTACATTTTTCGCCGATTAGCTTCGAGGTTCGAAGTAGGTGAAGAGACTCTTCGCACCGGTACGCGTCAAGACCGCTAACCAGACCGCTACCCTTCTGTGGTATCGCAAGCGTACACGCGCGCGCACGCGCCCCCGAGGAAGAAGCAAACGAAGAATTTGTTGGAAAACGCCGTTTTTCGCGTCTAACCATATATCAGCAGCACACCCCGTTCCTGATAACTTTTATGCCAGTTAAGGCCTGTAGAGACCACTGATTTCTGTCGTGTTCGAACCCCGGAAGGAAGCCCTATAGGGGGCGCGAAGAAGGAGGCCCCAATAGGGGCGAAGTAGACAGAACCGGCAGGTTGGCCCTGTTAGACAGTTTAAAGTAGGTAGGGCAGAACAAGGTGGAACGGGAAGACAGTAATAGAAACACTTCTTCAGCAAGAACTTGGAAGACTTGCCGAGAAGAAACTCCCCCAGAGGGCTGTCATGGAAGACACCAGTGGTGAGTACAGAATCCCGCTCTGGGTAAAGGAGCAATGTCCCAAACCGACGAGGGAGACGGTCTTTGAGACCATTTTTGCTACCATAGTGGTTGCACTTTGTCGTTTAGTGGACCAATCCTATGGCTATATGGCTATCTGCGATGGACCCCAGCACGTCGATAAACTTTTCAGCGTGGCATCCCGCACCAAACTAGACGAGATTCATCTGGCCCCCAAAGACCCGCCCCATGTGTCTGCCCGCAGATCAATCATCTGTCGTCGCATGGACCCCTGGGTTGGAACACATACCGCTGATGAGATTATGACAGAAATCGAGGCGAAACAGAGCTGGGCAAAGTTGGACGAGGTATATAAATTTAAGAACCGCGACGGAGGAGAATATACCCACCTAATCAAGGCCACTTTTCAGACGTCCGAGATGGCTTCCAAGGCAGCCGAGGCAGGCCTGATAATGTTTTGCACAAAGGTCTCTGCATCGTGCATAGAACGGGAGACTTTTGTCTTTGTACAAGTCTGCTTTTCATGTTATGCTTTGGAGAAACACGCAACGAAGGACTTCAAATTTCAGGGAAAGGTATGCTCGGAGTGCGCAGTTTCTGGTCACCCCTGAAAGAAATGCCCGAATGGGAACAACAAGAAGTGCGTCAATTGCGACGGCCCCCACCCCACCCTCTCAATGTCCTGCCCCATGAAGAAGAGCCTAGTGATTGACAAGAAGAAAAACATGTAGGAAGAGAAGACCCGCAAGGCGAATACCAGCTACGCACAGGCGGCTAAGAGCCAAGAGAGAGAGAAAACGGTACTCCAGCTTGATCCGTCGATGAACCTAGACTTGGTCCTGTGCGTTATACATGCTCACTTCCTCAATATTGCCAAGCCCGGTAGCTACGCCAACGAACTGAACAAAATGCTTACCCAAAACGGGATGAAACCAATGTGGTTTCCCGATAACCCCTCGTTCAGCGAATTGTACCAGACCCAAACAGGAAACAAAGCTGATCTAACGCCAAAGAAGAGATCCACATCGAGGGACCCCCGATTGAACAAAAGAGATGCCTCCGTGTCGTCCGGAAGGATGGAGGTTGATCAACAGACCCAAAATGAGACCCCGACCAAGAACAAAAGCCAACAGAATAAGAGTGCTAAGGAGGGCATGCAGTCAACATCCAAGCCCAAGACCACTGACTTCAATCTGAAGGTCTATGCCTCACCGTCAGCTCCGCTACCACAATTGACGAAGGTAAAGGAAATAGTTGAAGGAGTAGTCAGACGCAAATACAAGTGGGATTACGATTGTGACTCTAATGAGGACGAACTACTCTTAGCGTTGAGAGATGGAAGCATCAAGCTAAGTCCCGAATCTTGCTTCAATCTCTCTCAGGAACAATTAAAAAAAAAGGGCGGCCAGAGTGAGATCACCCGCAAGAGCAGAGCCGGCCAAAGTTCAAAACCTCCAAGGTAAATAAAGATGGAATTTAACGTAAGGATAGTCAACAAACTTAAGATCTTCTCACTCAATGTGAATGGTTGGGAAGGTACAAAATTCTTGTATAACAATATCATCAGAGAGGTAGACCGGGACATTGTCCTAATCTCGGAACACGGTCTCGACGGAAACTCCAATCCCGTCAAAATCTACAAATATGATACCATCAAAACCAGTCACACCAACGAAAGATACGATGGTGTCGCATTGTCCGTGCGCAAGGGCATCAAGTACAAAGAAATCCCTAACCTGGAGGAGTCGTACCTTGCGGTAAAGATCAGCACGACAATCGATGACCTCAGTGGAGCAGTGGGGTACCAACCCCCAAGATGCTCGTACCTCCCTATCTCCAACTTCCTGCGTTTATTTAGAAAAAATCACTCCACCATTCTGATTGGTGACCTCAATGCCCGATGTAAAGAGGCTGGTTATACATCGGCATTTAATGGATCAGGAGCCTCCCTGAGCCTCCTTATGAAACAAAACGAAGGGCAAAGAGTCGGTCCTCCACGACACCTGACATCGTCCTTACTAATGCCAACTTCATCCTGAATCATATGACGGTCCCAGGCCCTTATACTCCATCAGACCATATCAGCATGGTCACCACGGTCTCGACGTCCGCCATACAGATCAGTGTGCCAACTCACAGGTGTATACCCAAGGCGAACTGGGAAGAGTACAGAAGGGTCCTATGTGAGCACCAGGAGGAGCGATTTGACGAGCCTACGCTCGAAGATATCGATAGGCGCCTAGAAATTTTTATGAACAAAATAACAGAGGCGGACAGAGCGGCTATCCTAAGGGTCGAGTTCAAAACCCTTCCAGCGCCTCGTTGGGACGCGGCTATCCTAAGGGTCGAGTTCAAAACCCTCCCAGCGCCTCGTTGGGACGCGGCCATCATCTGGCGGAAGGATAGACTAAAAGAACTAGTCGAGGAGATCCGTGTTTATGGCAACTCAGCCGATCGTCATAGGGAGTTCCGGAATCTTCGCCTGGAAATTAAGCACCTGATCAGCGAGAAATCAAGGGCTCTCTGGGACGACATTATCGCTGGTATGGACACCGAAAATGATCCAAGAAATTTTGGGCCCAGCTCAAGAGGCTAAGTGGCACTCTGCCCACCAAGTCGAAAATTGTCATCAAAATTGACGGAGTCCGGGTCACCGATGACTAGACCATCAAGCACCATTTTAGGGAGCTTTGAAGAAGGGAGTTTAACATCACAGAAGAGGAGAACGAGGACTTCAACATGGAGTATGAGGAGGAGGTTATGGCATACTTGGAGGAACGTGGACCGGCCCTAACACCCTACCATTATGTGGACGTCACTCGACGGGCGACGGAGGAAGGCCGTCCCTTTACCCCAGAGGAGTATGAGGCGGCAATGAAAAGCTTCAAGCAAAAGGCTCCGGGGATTTCTGGCATTACCAAGGCCTCACCTCATGAATGCACCCGCAGACTTTAACCTTTCAATACTCAACCTCTTTAATGCGTGCTTAAACGCTGGGTACTAGCCTGACTCGCTTAAGAGGGCCAGGATGATTTTCTCCCCAAAACCGGGTAAACCTAATGAAGAAATTAGAAGCTACAGGCCAATATCCCTGCTCGAATTCATAGGAAAACTATTCACAAAGCTAATCAATGACCGGCTGATGGGTTACTTGGATGCAAAAGGGCTCTACAACACACAGCAGCACGGCTTCTGTAAAAAACTCGGGACGGAGACAGCACTTGCCCTGATGACTGAGTACATCGCTATAGCGAAAGCAGAGAACAGAAATGTCGATGTAGTGCTTAGAGATGTCTCATCAGCATTTAATAAAGTGTGGTGCCTAGCCTCAAAAGGAAGATAAGTGACCTAGGCATGGAAACGAACATAACAAAGCTCCTGTGCGACTACCTTGATGATCGAGAGGCTGTCATTAGTATAAATGATTACGAAGGGCAGCCCTTTACCATGTACACCGGGGTACCTCAAGGAGGGTGCCTGAGTCCGACGTTGTACACGTTGTACACGAGTGACCTTCCCCCCCCCCCACCCAAGACTACGCCCTATATGTCCAGCTGGCAGATGATATATCGCAGATAATAACGAGTGATTATCGAAACCCAGCCGACATAGCGAATAGGACAGCGGGCGAGATCCAAAAACCTCAATTAATACGAGAGCAGAGTCAAGATACGCACCAATGTCGAAAAGTTGAAGGTCCTCCCCATTGGGCGTAGAAAGACAGCGAACGTATTGGTCAGGGACGAGGTATACCCATACGCAGGTGAGGCTCGGGTCCTTGGGCTCGAGATAACATCAAGAGGATATGGCAAACACCTGTAAAAAAAGGTCTCACAGGCCAAAAGAAGTCTGCAATGCCTCTATCGGTTCCGGAAACTCTCCTCCAAGAATAAAAGAAAACTCTTCATTAGCCTAGTGAGGCCAATTCTTCTATACCTCGTCATTCCCATGCACCTAGCCAGTAAATTCCAGCTCAGAAAGGCGCAAGCAGTGCAGAACAAGGCGCTAAGGTACATTCTGGAAGTCAGCCTATTGGACTTCGTCCCCTCGAGTGCTCTACACGACCTTGCTGAGATCGAACCCCTCAACGTGACACTACATAACAGAGCAAAGGATGTATGGTCCAAGATCAATGCCTACATGCCTAAAGAAGTTCATCGAAAAATAAGACTTCCCGATCTCAAAAACCGAATGAACACTACCGACGCGATTTCGGCAGCAGCCAACTGCGTACGCAGGAGGACGCTGTCCCACTATATAGATAGAAAATTACCTCCCGAAAATATCAAAATCCTAATAGGACAGCCGATCATGAGCTGATTAGATGTGATCATGTATGTCAAAAAATAGAAAAAAAATAAAAATAAAAATAAATAAATAAATAAATAAAAAAGATCCGAAGTGGACACATTTATCAATTAAGTAAAGAGCAAAAGATCCAAAAGGGACACTGTACATACACACTGCACATGTACGACGATATCAATTGAGTAATCTCTGCTGCCATAACAAAAGTATTCAAGAATACAAAGGCTTGAATGCTTACATGACATACAATCGAAGAATAATTAAACCTAAGAAGCAGAAATACAGATACTGGCAGACGTACTGGCACACCAATTCTTCTACTAAATCACCCCTTTTTCTAACTTTACTCTCTTACTATCTCACACCTATTTCCCATATTTTATTGAAACTAAACTAAACTAAGCCCGTAATAGCCGGATAGCGGAAAAAGTTTTCTTACCCAAGAAGAAACTCACGCAATCTATACCTTCAACTTTGGAATACGACTTGATCGTTTTTTGCATCGCCAATTCAAGATTAAAGAATCAGAAGAGACCACAACTGTCAGACGAGACGATTAGTGGACTCTTACAAAAAAACGAACTCTCTCTTTCCTATCCACCCTCTTTAGGGCGAGTCGGGTAGGGAGAAGCCATATCTGAATCGGGTGGCTAACTCGGCGCAGGCCGAAGCTTAGCCCGGGACGGGTTAGAAACCGTATGAGCGGCGGACACAAGTTGTTGGAGCAAAACTGTTAGGGCTAGGGTTTAGGTAGGTATGTAGGAAATACCGCCTCGTCAGCTAAATAAGCCGGTGTCATAAACGGATATAGCAGCAACTATATCTACCTATTCTTTTTCATCCTCTTAGCCGATGGAAAAGGAAAAAGAACTTTGAGAATTAGAAGATGGATACCACTAAACGGGTCCCTTTGCGCGTCTTGAAGCGCACGCAAAAACCCGATAAAACCAGCGTCTTCGGAATAATCTACGGGGAACTCGATGTACTGCTAGTTAGGTTACTAAAAAAAAGCGAGTGAGGAGTTTACAAGGATTGGGATGGAAGCAAATGTGCCCCCCCCTTCCCAAATAGAAGCCCAGAAGACAGTCTACTGCCGTCAAATTGACCCCTGGATAGGAGAACACAACCCAGATGAGATAAAGAAAGAAATTGAAAGAGCACAACAGTGGGCGAGGGTAAAACAAATAATTAAGTTTACCAATCAAGCAACCAGTACAGAATACTCTCACGTATTCAAGGTTATTTTCCGGGAAACCAGCATGGCGGCAAAGGCAAGAGAGTCGGGTATTCTCGCATTCAATTTAAAAATTACACCTGAACAAGTTAAAACTGACGAGTTTATTAGCGTACTAGCTTGCTTCAATTGTTAAGCGATCGAGAAGCACAATACGAGGGACTCCCCGGTCAAAGATATTAAATGGTGTTCCGAATGCAGCGAGAAAAACCATACGTGGCGAGAATGCAGGTAACAGCAAAAGAGATGTCTGGACTGCAGTTGGAATCACCGCACCCTGGCAATGGCATTCCCGCTAAAAAGTTAACAAATTAAGAACAAGAGAAGAGAGAAGGCTAGAGCAGAGGAGAAAAAACAGAACCTCACATTCGCCAAGGTAGCTAATGCTACAGCTGAAAAAATCCAGCCGGTGAAGAATGTAATTGAGTTCAAACAGGGTGAGTCACTAAACATACTAGCTTACATACTTCATGCACACGTATTAAACGTGGCTAATTCAGGCTCCTACTCCAAAGAACTGAATCTGATACTAAAAAATAACGGCTTAGAAGAGATGTGGTTCCCGGAGAACCCACCATCAGCGGATATCCTAAGCATTCAGTACAAGCCTACGAAACCCAACCAAACCCAAGCACAGCAAAAGGCCACTAGCCAGGAGAAAACCACGGAAGCCAACAGGGCAGCGATTAGAGACCCGAGGATAAGGAGGAATACGCAGAAAGAGCAAGAGGACGCAATGGAAATAGAGGTAGCCACAGGCAACCATAATAACAAAGAGGGAAAAGCACTGAGCCAGACCCGAGAAGGACCAAGCCAAGCCCCCCCCCCTTCCCAAGCCTGCAAGAGAAGAGGATAAAGAACAACAAAGATTTAACTTGAAGATCTACGCCTTCAAGGAGAGACACTTTCCCGACGACAACGAGGGACTTACACGAGGCATTAAGAAGGGAGCATACAAATACGAATACGAAGGCCCATACTCAGAACGAGAAGTATTCACAATGTTGACAACAGGCAAACTAGAAATCCCGCAGGAAATGCGCAGGACATTGAAGAAGGAGGAATTTAAGAAGAAGAGAAGTGGAAGGACAAAATCGCCTACCGTGCGCGAAGCGTATAAGGCAGAGAGAAGAGGAAGCAGGGAGGAAAGGAAACATAAGTAATGGCCCACGGAAGAAAATTTAAGATAATATATCACAACGTGGCTGGTTGGAACGACAAAAGATTCTCTCTGAGCAATACATACCTAAAAGAAGATCCAGACATCATATTGCTAAACGAGATAAATATCGACCGTGCAAGAAGCAAAATTAACATCTTAAATTACACCATAATTAGTAAGACCACTAACGATATCAATTAAGACGGCGTCGCTATGGCAATCCGCAACAATATAGTCTACAAAAATGCTAAAGGACCTAGACGAATCATATGTGGCAGTAAGCGTAAAAACAGCGACAGGCAACCTTATAGTAGCGACAGGTTACCAACCTCCAAGGAGAGATTTTTTACCCATGCACAATTTTACTGATATATTTGGCCACAAAGACCAAACGGTATTCATGGGCGATTTAAATGCCAGGAGTAGAGCCTCAGGCTACACTCGTCACCACAATAAAGCCGGGAGAAACCTCGACCAACTACTGGAAAGAGGGATAGCAGAGCGCCTGGGACCCGACTTTTCAACATTTCTGGGCCAGAACACCGCTACAAAACCGGGTATAGTTTTGGCTACCCCGAACCTCCAGTTTAACTATATTATCGAGAGAGGTCCTCCTTAAACTAGCGCCCACGAGATGGTGGTCATGACTTTGTCCATGGATCCCATCTAAGTCAAGTGGCCACCGAGTAAATCGTATAGAAAAGCCGATTGGACCAACTACGAAGAAGAGCTCGTTAATTACGAACAGAGAGACCTGACCGAGTCCACGCTGGAGGAAATTCACGAAGAGATCGGAGACATCATGGAAGCGCTTGTCAAGGCTGATAAGAAATACGTTTCTACAACAAAATACAGAACATTGCCACATCCAATAAGATCAACCCAGATAATAAATCTCGAAAATGAGTATAAAATCACGAGGAACTCAATCGAGCAAAACGGCCTACAAAGAGGTGACCATGCAAAGCTGCGACGAGTGGAGAACGAGCTGTTAAATGAAATAAAAGTAGAAAGGAACAAAAGATGGGACCTTTTCGTGGAAGCCATGGACGAGGATTTGAACCCTACAAAAATATGGAAAAAAATCAACATAGCCAGAGGAAAGAGAAAACAGAGGCCAAAAATCAAACTCCAGAACGAGGATGGAGGAAAGAAATATCCCCAGGAGTTTTAAGAGGCGTTCCGGAAACATTCGAGGAGGATATTTGATACCTCTTCCAATGAGAACGAGGATTTTGAGTGGCGACCACTAAACAAGAGTGGTAGAAGAACTGGAGCTAAACCGCCTAGAAATAGTACCCAACGTAGCTGCTTCACCAACGCTATTGGTAGAGCAAGGAATAGAGCCAATAACACTACAAGAGATCCAAAGAACGCTCAAGAACACCAAGCAAAAGGCACCTGGGGCATCAGGTATAACTAAAGAGAATTTGATACGCGCACCAGTCCACTTTTTGTCGCGGATAGCGGCAGTGTTTAACGCCTCCCTAAGCGCAGGATACTTTCCGGATGCGCTACAGAAGGGAAAAAATATTTTTCTACCAAAACCCGGCAAGCCACCAAACAACCCCGGAAACTTCAGGACAATGACGCTCCTCGAAGCAGTGGCAAAACTAATAGAGAGGGTGATTAATGACAGGCTCGTCAAACACTTGGAAGAGAGGGCGCTGATTCCAAACCATCGACACGGGTTCAGGAAAAATAGAAACACCGAGACTGCCCTAGCCATTCTGATGGAAGCACTTGCGAAGGCAAAGTACGAGAAAAACTATAATGACATTGTACTTAGAGACGTCCAAAAGGCGTTTGATAAGGTATGGAGAGCTAGTCTAAAGTACAAGATCAAAGGACTAGAGCTACCCTCCGCCCTAACAAAATGCCTTTGCGATTACGTCACCGATAGAACAGCGTTCATCTCCTAAGCAGGCTTCGAGGGCCTGAAATTCGAAGTGCTACAAGGTGTTCCCCAAGGGGGCTGTATAAGCCCAACTTTTTATAGTGTATATACTATGGAACTGTCAAGACCAGTCCACGAAACCACAACCTATATACAATTCGCCGACGACATCACAATAGTAGCAAACAGCACTTACAGACACCCCCCAACCATGGCCAGAATTACAGCTGCAGAAATTGCCAACATCAATGAATTCGAGCGCAAATGGAAAATCCAAACAAACCCGGGAAAGTTTTCTATCATTCCAGTAGGGAGACGCCTGACTTCAAGGGTAGAGATAGAAGAAAAATGATATCAATATGTGAAAAAAGGAACAGTGCTCAGGCTAAAAATCACCCGGAGTGGCTACTGCAAACATATTGCGAATAGGATAAACCTGGCTAAGATACAAGTAGCCAAGCTATTTCAACTTAGGAATCTAAGCACTAACAACCTGAAGAAAATATATAACGCCATCTGCAAAGCGACATTACTCTAACCAGCTATACCACTGAACCGCCTCTCAAAATCAAGTGCAATCAAACTACAACAGGTACAAAACTCAGCGGCGTATATTATTACCAATACGAGAAGGCGTGAAATTAGAAGAATGAGAGATCTTCATAATGAAATAGAGCTCCTAAGTACAAATGTGTTGCTACACAGAAGAGCAGTAAAGGTGTAGGACAAACTAGATCCCATAATGTCCGACGATGAAAAAAGAGCCATAGAAATTCCACAAAACCACAGAGAGAACAACTGAGACAGATTCAGAAGTGGTGGACCCAACTCGAGGGAAAAGAACCGCCACCAAGGTACCCTGCAAGGTAAGATTGCAGAATCAAGAAAAAATAGCAGCAAAGGAAATTCGCATTAAAAAATGAAACAAAAAAGCAAGAACGACGACGAAAAACAGAGGCGCGAGAGCCCCCCAAAGAACTGAAAAATAACAGGAAAAAATAAAGATTAAGAATCAAAGAGATGGCTGGTCACCCAGCAACTAACTCTAACTCTTACTCATTTCTCTTCACTACTATATCCTAACTATCCTATCCACTATACTACGAATATTCACTTCAAAATTTTCTATCTTTTTTAAGAAGTAAGACGCAAGACGTAATAGGACACCTTGATTAAAAACTTCATACATGTGATCATGTATCCGTTAGAAAAGAAAATATGAAAGCAAAATAAAAATAAACAAAAGATCCGTAGTGGACAAATTAAGTACCCAAGTAAAGAATAAAATATCAAACAAACAAGTAAAAGATCCTTAGTAGACAAATTAAGCGTAAAAATAGCAAATAAACGAATAAAAGATCCAAAAATGACACTAATAATCTAATGAAGGAACGTACGCAGCACACATGTGTGTTAATACAAAACTAAGTAATCTCTGCTGTCACAATCGAAGCAATCACAGAAACAAAAAGTCATGAATGCTTCCATGATGTTCAATTGAAACGAGAAAAAACAAAAAAGCCCAAATGAAGATAGTGCCAGACGTACTGGCAAATTAATTCTATAACTAAAATACAACCTTTTCTAAATTTACTCGCTTACTATCCCACATTTTTTCCCTATCTTTTATTGAAAAGCAAAAGCAAAGCCCGAAACGACGGACGGATGGCAGTTGAATTATTCTTACTTAATTTCGAAGAGAAGTGTTCAACCACAGAAAGCCTTAACATATTGTTCACGAAGAAGACAAAGATCATTCAACTAGAACTAAACTCTACAGAACTTAACTGAGCAGGGTCTCACTACAGACGAATACCTCGGCTTCTCTATCCACCTCTTTAGGGCGTGTCGGTTAGGGAAGCTAAGCCTCCATAGATACTCATACAGGATGGGAGCTATATCTGAACTGGGTGGCTTACTCGGCGCAGACCGAAGCTTAGCCCGAGACGTGTTATTACCCGTGTGAGCCGTGGTTTCTTTTGAGTGGAGCAAACTCTGATAGGGTTAGGCGACAAGCAGGAGGGCAGAGATTTACTGACATCTCAGCAGAATAAGCCAGAGCAATAACTGGATCACCCGCACTTATACTAATCTATTCCTTCGACCTTTTTTTCTCTTTTCTCCTTTTCTCAGCTTAGGAGCTCTCAATGAAGAAAAGAAGGAAAGAGCAGAACTAAATGGAATCAACAAAAAGGGTCCCTTTGCACACCCTTAAAGGTGCGCAAAATCCAGAGAAAAAATCGGTGTTTAAAGTAATATATGAATAACTGGGAATAGTTCTAATTAGATTACTTGACCATAACTCGAACTACGTTTCGACTTGTGAAACAGAAAAAGACGTCGACAAACTCCTCAGCAAAAGAACAACAACACTATTGAAGACCAGAGGGCTATAGGCCAAAGTTCCGCCCCAAATAGAATCTCAAAAAGCTATTTACTGCAGGCAAATAGACCCCTGAATAGAATAGCATACGGCCTTAGAAATTCAAGAAGAAATTGAACAACGCCAAGAATGGGCGCGAATAAAAGAAGTGGTGAAATTCAAAAACTGACTTACAAATAATAAATATACCGATGTCTTCAAGGTGCTATTCAGAGAGATAGGTATGACTCGTAAAGCTAAGGAGAACGGGCTACTAGCGTTTAATATAAAGATAACAGCGGTGCAGATATTGAGCGATAAATCATCAATGTCTTGACGTTCTTCAGCTGCTTTGCACTAGACCAACCCATAACTAAGGATTGTCAAAAAAAGAGTAAAAGAAATGCTCTGAATGCAGCTCTAACACACATATCTGGAGAGATTGCAAGAGCTCAGAGAAAAAAATGTTCAAACTCTGGAGTAAACCATCGCACAATAGCGATGGCTTGCCCACTATAAAAAGAAATAATTGAAAGAAAAAGGAATGAGAAGACGAAAGCGAAGATGAAGAGGAGGAACCAAACATATGTAAAGGTAGCGAAAGCAACAACAGAGCAACTTCAACCAGCTAAATAGATCATAGAGCTAAAACAGGAAAATTCATTAAATATAATAGCGTGTATTATACACGCTAATGTAATGAATGTTGCAAACCCAGGCCCATACCCAATTGAAGTTACCAAAATGGTGAGCAATAATGGCCTGGAACTGATGTGGTTTTCAGAGAATGTACCTTCGGTCGGCTGGCGTCCTAAAGGTACAATATAAACCACCGAATCCAGGAACTAAAACGAGAAGTTACGAAATCGATTCTCGTAGCCAGATCAAAATATAAATCAGGGATTACAGGGAGAACCAAGGATTAGACCGATGACAAACCAAACACCAGAAGAAAGAATGGATGTTAAACAACTAACGAATATTGCTAGCTGCTCATAAATACAACAAAAAGGAAAAGCGGCGGAAGAGGAAGAAACAAGAAACAAGATTTCCCAATGTCAGACACAAAAAGACAACAAAGAAGAAAAAGGATTAAACATAACATTCTGCGCTCCAGAAGATAGACGTAACCCTTTATGAAATAAAAAAAAATCCTACTTGGAATAAAAAACGAAATACCAAAGAAATGTGCTACTAAATCAAAAAGGAGGAATTCAAAAAGAAGCGTTGTGGGAGAACAAAATCCCCCTGCGAAAGAAAGCTTAAAAAGAGGGAGAGAAGAAACTCACTGGAACAATATAATATCACGAATTCAAACGAAAAATAAAATTAATATGTCATAACTTAGCGGGATGCGATGTAAAGAAACATTCCCTTTGTAATTGGCATCTAAAGATAGACCAGACATTATTATATTGAACGAAATAAATATCAATCACGAAACCACTCCCATCTTTATACACAACTATACAATATTATATAAATCCACCCCAGATGTAAACCATGACACGGTAGCTATGTCCGTAAAGAGAAGATTAAAATTTACTAGGTTAAAAGAACTCGATCAAGCATAACTAGCTATTCAAATCAAAACGGAAACAGGCAACATACATACACATTATGACGGGATATCAACCCCCAAGAAGAGGATATTTACTCATGTACAACTTTATGGAGATATATGGGCAAAATGACCGAGTCCTCTTCATAACAGATCTGAATACACGCACGAGAACCTCAGGGTACACTGGGAACTTCAGTAATGTAGGCAAAGATTGGGATTTACTAGTGGAAAGAGGAATAATAGAAAGAATAGGTCCGGAGTTTTGAACATATATTGGAAGAACAAGATGGGACCAGCTAATGGAGACGATAGACGAGAAATCAAGCCTAACGAAGTTTGGCAAAAAATTAACATGTTAAGAGGAAATAGAAATGTGTAAACAAAGATATCTATCAACCACAAAAAGACATAAAAGAACCGCAAGAAATAGAGATGGAATTCAGAGAACATCGGAGGGAGATTTTTAATATATCCCCTGAAGAAAATATGAATTACGACTACGAACATGAGAACACTATAGTGGAAGACTTAGAAAGTAATAGATAAGTAATAACGCCCAACCACACTGCCTCTCCTACAATATTAGAAGAGCAAGGAGTGGAACCATTAACCCTAGAAGAACTTAAAGCTACTATAATCGCTACAAAACAAAAATCCACGGGCGATTCCGGGATTTCACGTGAAAATCTAATAAGAACATCGAATAGCTTTCTAGAAAAAATCAAAGACATTTTCAACGCGTCAGTCAGCGCAGGATACTTCCCCGATGCCTTAAAGGAGGAAAAATAATATTCCTACCTAAACCAGGCAAGCCCTCGAATCAACGGGGAAACTTCTGACCCATAACTTTACTCGAATCCATAGCTAAACTCTTAAAGAAAATGATTGGCAAGAGAATCAGCCAACATCTTGAGGCTAACAATTTAATTCCACAGGAACAACACAGGTTTAGAAAATATGAGGAATACTTGTCGAAGCGATCGCAAAGGCTAAATAAGAAAAGAGATCCATAAACCTTGTCCTAAGAGAGGTACAGAAAGCATTTGGCAAGCTATGGCGGATTGGAATTAAATATAAGATTAAATGGCTAGGACTTCCCAGAATTATAACCAAATGTTTGTGCGATTACATAACGGATTGCAAAGCACATATCGAAATAGAAGACTACCGGGTATCCGAATTCGAGATACATCAGGGAGTCCCTCAAAGGAGATGCCTTAGTCCATTACTATATAGCATATACACAAGGGACTTACCTGAGCCTATTTTTGAAAGTTCTACATACATAAAATTCGCGGATGATATCTCGATAATCACCAAAAGTCCTACGCATCCACCCACGATGGTTAGAATAACTGTGGCAAAAGTCGAAATTATCAAGAATTATGAAAAGAAATGGAAAATCAGAACTAATCCCGACAAATTTATAATCGTACCAGTGGGAAGACGCAAAGTACTTATCGCAGAGTACTTATGAAAGAAAAGAGATATAGATACAAACAAGAGGGCGAGGTTCTCTGGCTAAAAATAGCTTCCAACGGTTACATAAAACATATCAATGAAAGAATAAACCTAGCAAAATACAATCTCACAAAATAATTGCAACAGAGAAATTTGAACGCAAAAATAAAATTAAAATTTATAATGCATTACGCAGATCGGTATTATTCTATCCAACAATAGCTCTCAATGCCCTACCTAAGACCAACACGGTCAATATTCAAAGGGTACAAAACAAAGGATTATTGTTATTTACAAATACGAGACGAAAAGAACAACGTAGACAACAAGATCTACACCAACAAATTAACTTAGAACCAATTAACACAATTCTTCACAGAATGGCTATGAAAATATAGGAAAAACTAGAAGAACTTCTAAACGAAGAAGAAAAAAGAAAATTGAAGATGCCCATTAATTATCGGGGGAACAATAGGGGAAATCTTAAAAGCGGAAAACCGATAGTCGGAGTCAATCCCGCACCAATGTTTACGTAGAATATTGAACAAACAAATGCACATTTAAAAACAAACAATAAACCATAAAAAACAACAAAAAAAAAAAGGCGTGAGAGCCTTGAAAATAAATTAAAAAATAATAAAATATAAAAAACAAAAATAAAATAAATAAATAAATATAAATATAATAAATGTATTATAAAACAATATAACTATATACTTTTAAGTTTTAACTTTTTCAAGACGCAAGATCCGAAACGACGACTGTGCTTTACCTGAATAGAGCTATTCTACGCTTATCAAGAGATTTCACGAAGTCATACCGATTTAAACTCCGTATTTTGGGATTAGAAGGAGTCGCGGAAAATCTCCGACTCATCAAGTCCGCTGACGGCTGATGTCACTAGCCTCATTCAAAGAGTCGGGCGCGCGCACCAGCACGTGGATCCTTCGCCGAGGGCAGGAGCTCCTCCTCGAAGTCTACTCTTTCTCAAACACAGCAGCACATCTCGTGTTCAAATAACTTCTCTGCCAGTGAAGCCCTTTAGAGACCACCGGTTTCTGACATGTCCGAACCCCGGAAAGAAGCCCTATAGGGGACGCGAAGAAGGGGGTCCGAGTAGGTGACGGAGCGGTGATGACCGGCAGGTGGGCCCTGTTAGACACTTATCCCATGTAGGGTAGGGGAGGAGAACCGAGAAAAGAGAATTAGGGACTTTTTTAGGATAGGAGCCTTGTAGGCTCTGAGGAGAGAGAACTCTCCTAGTGGACCATCATGGACGACTCCAGGGGTCAGAAGCGAATCCCGGCCTGGCAAAAGTCTTATGGCTACTTAGCAATCTGCGCAGCAACCAAAACGTCGATAAGCTAGTATGCGAGAATTCGCGTGCAAAACTCGAAGAAATTAACCTACTACCCAAAGTACACCTGCATATCTCCGCCCAAAGATCAATAATATGAGGATGCTTATCTCCCTGTGTCGGTTCACATAGTGCGGCTGAAATAAAAAAAGGAAAATAAAGCAAAACAAAGCTGGACTAAGGTAGACGCAATATATAAATAAAAAAAAGAGTTGGAGGAGAGTATACACACCTATTTAAAACCACTTTCCAAACGACCGAGAGGGCTACCAAGGAATCAAAAGCAGGCTTCATAATGTTCTGCACAAAAGTCACGGCTGCATGCATCGAAAGGGAAACTTTAGTCTCTGTGCAAGTTTGCTTCTCTTGTTAAGCCAAAGAAAAATACATACTCGTAACTAAGGAATGTAAGTTGCAAGGCAAAGTATGTTCTGAATGCGTTGATTCAAGGCACACCTTGAAAGAGTGCACCAACGAGGTACATAAAAAATGTCTTAACTGCGATGGGCCTCACCGAACACTTTCAAATTAATGTAATATTAAGAAAGAAATAATAAACGAAAAGAAGAGATGTATCCAAGAAGAAAAAAACAGAAAGGCAAACACCAGCTATGCACAAGATGCAAAAACACGAAAAGTCGAAAACAGTAGTCCAGCTAGACCCATCAAAAAAACTAGACTCAGTCATGTGCGTGATACACGTTAACTTAGTCAATGTGGCCAAACTTGGGAACTACGCAACCGAACTAAATAAAATACTAACGCAAAATGGAATGAAACCTATGTGGTTTCAAGACAATCCCCCATCAGGAGACCTATACCTGGTACAGACAGAGAACAAGCCAACTTCAGCGTCAAGGAACAGATCCAGGTCAGCGGATCCCCGTCTAAACAAGCCCAGTACGTCCGAGACACCTGTAAGAATGGAAACTAACCAACCAGCTCAGATACAAAATCCATCTAAAAAAGCCATCCAGCAAAGCGGAAACCCACGAGAAGGCAAGACGACTACACCCGCAAAAAAATCAACCAACCTCAATATGAGAATATACACCTCACCATATGCTCCACTACCAACACCAGCTGGGGGGAAGGAAATAGTTAAAGGAATGATCAGAGGCAAGTAAAAATGCGAATACGATTGCAATGCATAAGAAGATGAAATACTCACAGCACTAAGGAATAGCATCATAGAAATATGCCCCAAATCGTGCTTCAATCTTTCCCAAGACCAGTTTAAGTAAAAAAGAATTGGGAGAGTGAGGGCGCTCGCACGGGAAGAACAATAGAAAGTAAAAATCGCACTAGAGGATTAATATGGTAGACAAAGTTAGATTATGAAACTAAAGATCATCTCGCTTAATGTCAATGTCTGGGAGCGCTAAAAGTACATATATTTAGAATAACAACATTCGTGAAATAGATCCAGACGGTCTTGATATCTGAACACGGCCTGAATGTAACTTAAAATAGTATCAAGATATATAATTACAACACAATAGTGACCAGCCATACTAACGAGTGATAGGATGGTGTAGCACTTGCCATAAGAAAAGAGATCAGATGCCAAGAGATCCAGAACCAAGAGGATTCTTACTTTGCCGTAAAGATAAGTACGATTATAGACGTTCTAGTAATAGCAATAGGGTACCAAACCCTAGACGCTCCTATCTCCCTATCCTGAATTTTCTACGCCTATTCAGAAGAAACAACTCCCGCGTCTTGATCGACGACCTTAATAACCGATGCAGACAATCAGGATATACAACTGATCCAACAGGCCCGGAGCCTTCGTGAGCCTTCTTATGGATCGCGATATAGTACAGAAAGCTACCCCAGTGTCCGCCACGTATCTAACGAGGAGATCTTCAACAAACCTAGACATAATCCTCACTAATTCAAACTTTATCCTGAACCATTCAACAGTTTCAGGCCCCTACACACGGCCAGATTACATTAGCATGGTCACAACCATCTAAACCTCCCCCATTCAGGTTAAAGTTCCCGCCCGCAAGTGCCTCCTCAAGGCCAACTGGGATACCTATAGAGAAATCCTCTAAGATTGGCGAATAGGAAAACTAGGCGGATCCACAATTAAAGACTTTTATAGACACTTTAAAAGCATAATGACCTGGATAAAGGAGGCGGACAAAGTGGCCATTTCTACGGTGGAATATAAGACTCTTCCGACACCACGATGGGATGAGAATATCATAAGAATGAAGAATATATTGGATGCACTAATATTGGAGATAAATTAATTTGAAAACACGGCTCATAGATATCGGGAACTTCGAAACATTCGTTTGGTGTTGAAACATCTGATTAGCAAAAAAACAAAAATGCTCTAGCATGATATCATAGACAGAATGGATACCGAAGGTGACCCTCCTAAATTTCTGGAGCTAGATGAAGAGGCCAGGTGGAACTTTCCCCACCAAGACCGGCATTACGATTTCAGTTGACGGGAGAAAGATTACGGATGACCTGGACATTAGAAGGACAATTTAAAGAGCATTGGAAATTTAACATCACGGAAGAAGAGAACGACGATTTCGACACTGATTATGAAGAAGTCTTGACAGGTCTAGAGGATTGGGGACTAACATTAGAGCCCCATCACTACGTAGACGGCACCCGACAGGAAAGGGAAGAAGGAAGACCGTATACTAATGAGGAGTTTGAGGTAGCACTAAATACCTTTAAACAAAAAGCCCTTGGTATCTCATGCATTACCTAAGCGCACCTGATAAAAGCCCCTGTAAATATCAATACGGTGCTAATAATTCTCATTAATGCCTGTTTGAACGTCGAGTATTTTCCCGACAAGCTTAAAATGGAGCGAATGATCTTTCCTCTAAAACCACCAAAGCTCAAAGCGGCCGTGATGAGTTACAGGCAGTTATCCCTATTAAAATTATAGGTGACCTATTTGAGAAATTACTCAATGACAGGCTAAGGGACTTCCTGGACGCGAAAGACTAGTAAAATGCTCAACAACATGGTTTCTGAAGAAACCTTGGCAAGGAAATAGCCATAGCATTGATCACAGAATATATCGCCATCGCAAAACCGATAACAAAATAGTTGACGTCGTACTCAGAGATGCTACATTGGCGTTTGACATGGTATTGACTCCTGTCCTGAAGAACAAACTATGCTACTTGGGAATGAAGACTAAAATTACCACACTCCTTTTTGTATACTTTGCAGACTCAGAGGCCATTATTAAAATCAACGACCTTGAGGGGCAAACCCTTTACCATGAGGGCTAGCGTACCTCAATGGGGTTTCTTGAGCCTAACGTTATACGCTATATATATACAGGTAACCTGCCTCCCTCGATCCACAACTAAGCCTAATACATCCATCTAGCAGACAACATAACGCAGGTAATTACCATCGATTACCACAACCAGGTAAATTTTGCAAAGAGGACTGCCGGGAATATACGTAACCTGAACAGGTTTGAAAAGATGAATAAAATTGGCACAAAGGCGGAAAAGTTTGAAGTAATTCCCATCGGGCGAAGAAAGACAGCCGACATAGTGGTAAATGGTGAACAACTACCCGTTCTCTCGTGAAGGTCGGGAACTCGGACTCAAGATCATAAAAAGAGGGTACGGTGAACACATTAATGAAAAGGTCACCCAGGCTAAAGAGAAGTTACGGTTACTGTATCGTTTCAAGAACTTAACTCTCAAGAACAAGAGAAAATAGTACACGGCAATGATTAGACCAATTTTGCTTTACCCTACCATTCCCTTACATCTAGCAAGCAAGAGCCAATTAAAAAAGGCACAAACCATCCAGAAACAGACATTACGACTCATCACTAATGTGACCATCTGGGACTGTATCTCCTCTAGATTGATACACAATCTTACTGAGATTGAACCACTGAACGTGAGGCTACACAACAGTGTGAAATCTATATGGAGAATTATCTACTCGTACTTTCCGGAAAGGATACTTCAAGACATAAGACTACCAGATCACGAACCCCAACAAAGACATTACGGGCAAGGATTCCATAGTACCCAACTGCGTACGCAGAAAGTTGTCGTACCTATGTACAGATGAACATACACCGGAAAAACGCAAATCCCCCAAAACAGAAAACCAGGAAAAGGAAAATATGCATATATAATCTATATACATATGCCCATATACATATGAATGTGTGTATATATATTTATTTATGTGCTCATATGAATTAATGATAATTTAAACAACCCCTAAACGATCCGTAGTGGACAAACGAATAAAGGTAAAATAAGAAAATAACTCCAAAAATATCCCCCCAAAGTAAAAGGATCCGTAATGGCCCCCCAAAAATAAATATATGAATAAAAAATAAAACCAAAAAGATCCGAAGTGGACACACAAAAGGAAAAGATCCAAAGTGGACAAAGAATACAAACCTACTGTTGAAACCAAGACAAAAATGGCAAAATAAATCTATATATAAAATTACTAAAAAAATAGATAAACTCTACAAAGAAAAATAGATAAAGTACGAAAACAAAGGCTTGAATGCTTTTTAAATATATTAATAAGAAAAGTCAAAAGATTAAAAGATGTGAAGAAGAACATGCTACCAGAAAAACGGGGACATTAACTTCTTCTACTATAATACACCTTTTTCCTATCTTCGAATATCGTTGATCGTTGGCCCGAATCCTTTTGTAGCTACGTCGAAGGAAGGAAGACAAAATTATCAATAAACAACTTCACTGGCAATGCCTTGCCCTTTAATGCAAGGGTTACGAAAGGGGGGTGTCTTACTCTTATACTATACAACGTGTATACCAGAAACCTCGGCCAACCCTTGAAAGAAAGTGCATTATATATCCAACTGGCAGACGATGTCTCACAAATAATCGCTAGTGAACGAAAAAATCCAAGAGACATTGCATAACGTACAGCCAAAGAAATCACAAATATAAACAACTTCGAAAGAACCTACAAAATAAAACCTAACAACTACAACAAGTTTCAACATTCCCAAAAACAGGAGGAAGACGCATCGTGTTACTGCTAATAATATCAATTACCCAAATACCAACAGAGGCACAGCCTTTGGTCTAAAAATCACAAGTAATGGTCACAGTACACACGTTATTGAAAAAATAGCGCAGACAAAGATCACCTTATCCTCCCTGCACAGAATGACGAACCTCTCCGAAAACAATAAGACGAAACTGTATTTATCACTTGTACACCATATTCTGAAATACTCCATTATACCCACACACACTCTACCTAAGGGGAGAATGCTAAAGATCCAAAGGGTCCAAAACAAAGCGACCCGATTCATAACAAATACGAGTAACTCCAGATTAGAAAGAACTCATCCATTAAAATAAACTACAGAACCAAACTAAAACCAGTCAACCAATACTTACATGAACGTGCCCCCAAAATATGGCACCAAATAGAAGGAAAACTCCGGCCGATTTACTAAACAAAATTAGACATTTCCGATCGGGAAAACAGAAGACTACATTTTAAACAAAAGTTTAAAAGCAGTACAAAGATAATACAGGAACAGATAGTATTACTAGACAATTAAGCAACCTAGAAAGGATCCTAGAAGATGAGATAGAAGTTAAGAAAATAGTTTAGTAATAATTTAAATAATAAATTAAAGAATGAAAAGAACAAGTAAAAACATATATAAGCTAAAAATATCGAAAACAAAGCACCGGAGTGCAACCGTAAAATAATCAAAAACCTGAACTTCAAAAAAGAATACTTTAAAGAATAAATTAAGAAAACGAAGGCTTGAAGGCTTTCACGTAAAAAAAGAAACTACAATGTAAGTAACTACGTACAAAAATCTATGAAAACAAAGGAACCTCTGCTCAAACCAAACAAACCAATAAGTAAAGTAAAACAGAGCTAAATATAGCGATTGCCAGGAAACCTGGTACATATCACTATCACTATAAGCCATATCATTGTTCATTATCACCCCTTCTCTTCATTCATATCATTAACATCACTCATTCTCCTTTATAAACTATAATTTTTAACTATTCTGTCTTATACTATCACATATTCACCACTTTATCTTATTCGTATCCCTCATTCTATTTCTGTACATTCCCTGTACATGATGACCTACCACGGTCGAAAGACGTCTCGGAATAAAATATATATTTTGCGAATATGATTTCTCACCTCAAAGATCCAGTCTCAAAAACTTATAAGAAAAATAAAGAGAATACAAGTTAAAATTAATAACGCTGTCATTGCATGTACTCGTATGAATCCAGCATACATCAAGAAACAGAAAAACAGGATAATTTTTCTTGGGAAAAAAGTTATTTTGGAATTTAAAAATTCATTACAGGGGTGAGATAAAACCAAGCACACTGAGGAAGTGAGCAACCGATTTGACCTCAATTAAACCACCCCTTAGACCACTTGGCTACACGAAAGACTCGGCCTTTGAATTTAAAAGTGGGCTGTAAGTTGTTGAGTTTTTTGAAGAAGTTCTCCAAGTTTTAAAGGTTATTTTAGAGCTAGCAAGAAAATACATCATCAACGTATCTCAGAAAAACAAAAGGGAAGGGAGTAATTTGAGGTAGTAGTCATTTTTCGAATTTTCCATAAATAAATTGCCCCAAATCGTTGAAAGGGGATTGCCCATACTAAGGCCGTACAAGTCTCAAATAAACTATCTCCACAGGTGAAAACAATATCAGTTACACATAATCGTACAAGGTTAATAATTTTCGCACACCTGAGGGGCAAATCATTATCTATTTTATAGAGGAAGGTCAAAAAACTTTGAGAGCTTCCTCGATTGGGAAACTCACCAATTTGCTGTTTGATACATCTAACTTCCTTACCTTTTCAACGAAATCTCCCGAATGGATTAAGTCAGATTTGTATATCTTGTCAACTAAATTTGATAATAACTTCGAAAGTTACTTTGAAAGATTTTTTTTTTTTTTAAGTCTCAAATAAACTATCTCCACAGGTGAAAACAATATCAGTTACACATAATCGTACAAGGTTAATAATTTTCGCACACCTGAGGGGCAAATCATTATCTATTTTATAGAGGAGGGTCAAAAAACTTTGAGAGCTTCCTCGATTGGGAAACTCACCAATTTGCTGTTTGATACATCTAACTTCCTTACCTTTTCAACGAAATCTCCCGAATGGATTAAGTCAGATTTGTATATCTTGTCAACTAAATTTGATAATAACTTCGAAAGTTACTTTGAAAGATTTTTTTTTTTTTTAAGAGCTCATCTGGCGACTGCCTACTTGGGCATTAGTCGCCGTATTAAAACTGGCCTAGTTCTAGGCTACTTTAAAATAAAATTAGAGATAAAAAACACCCCAAAAAGGTGGAAAGAAAGCAAGCTGGTGCGTCGGGGAGAGGTCCCCCTGGCGCAGAAGCGTGAAACCAAAGGAAAAAAAACAAAAAACAAAAAAAACAAATGCAAAAAACAAACAAACAAAAAAAACCTTGCTTAAATAATAGAGAGAAAGCCAGCCTCCCCCAGAAGTCAACAAGTCCACAAGTCAATGTGCACGAATCTGACCCGAGTACAAGGGACAGGCGGTAGCGACCCCGCCCATCCCGGAACAGGGACAGGTATCGTGCGCGAAGATCACCCAGACTGGGGCATTAGACAAGAATGTGCCGAACAGTCTGGGGGACGACGCAGTCGTTGCAATAGGGCGCAGGCGAGCGCTCCATCAAATAGCAATGCGTCACACGAGTGTGTCCGATTCGGTGACGACTGAAAGCAAACTGAAGCCGCCGCAGCATTCGGGGATAGGTCTATGGGAACAGTCGTGGCGCAATGGCACGCAACTTTAAGTTCCCTTCGACCGTCTCCCATTTTCTTTGCCAAGCAGTCCGAAGAGCTGCCCGTATTCCTGCCATATAGTCGGTGTGAGGAAGAGCGAAACGCTGGTCCGGTCGCAGAGTCCTCGCGGACTCTTTGGCGCCCTCATCGGCGCACTCATTCCCCGCAATTCCTACATGTCCAGGAACCCAGCAGATGATAATCTCGACATCTGCCTGGCTCGTCAAAACCGTGGCGTCACGGATATCGCAAACCAGGGGATGTGGAGATTCCAATGCCCTAAGAGCACTCAGGGCGATCCGTGAGTCGCTATAGATCACAATCCGGTCCCTGAACCGGGCCCGTCGCGTAATCTCCCGTACCGAGGGGTGGATTGCCACCAGCTCGGCCGTGAAGACAGACGCAGCGTCTGGTAGAGCCCCGCTGACTTAAAACAGAGGGGATACGGCATGGAAGCCGAACCCCTCTTGGGACTTGGAGCCATCCGTATACACTAGGACGGTTCCAGCGTGACACAATGTGTGCTCCAAAAAGGTTGAACGCAATACTCCCGGTGCAGTACAAGCTTTGGGAGCAGAGGCGTGGCGACTAATAGCCAAATGTGGTACCGTCCAGGGTGGCGTCCTGGGCAGAACCAGGGCGCCACCAGCCCAAGAGCTATATCTACCTCTCGAAGGAGTCTTCTAGCACTAAACCCAAAGGGGTAGGGTATGACTGACGTCTCTCGGAGGCATAGGCACCATCGAGATCAGCTGTGGATGCAGTGAGAGCTGTTGGCAAATGAGGGAGACGCAGGGCTCGCGTGTACAGGCAAGCGATGCACTGCACGCGGCGCAGAGCGAGTGGCATCTCCCCAGCATCGAACAACAGGCTCTTAATGAGAGAAGTGCGGAAGACACCGGTCGCAAGGTGAAGGCCGGTGTGGTGGATCGAATCCACCTTCCGCAATAAACGCTTGGCTGCGGATGCATAAAACTCGCATCCGTAGTCGAGATTCGAGCAAACAAAGGATCTATAAAAAAGTAAGGCGGTAGCCCTATCAGCGCCCCAAGCGCTGAACGTCACGGAGCGGAGAATGTCCATGGCGCGGGTAAAGGAGAACCTAAGGCTGCGAATATGAGCCTCCCAGGTGAGGCGTCGGTCGAATACAAGACCAAGGAGACGGTGCGCCTTAACGACATCCAGGCGCACCCCATTAAGAAACAAATCTGGGTCGGGGTGAAGCCGTGGATGGCGGCAGAAGTTCACCACCTTAGTCTTGGCCAAAGAAAACCGAAAACTGTGCACTTCGGCATAGCGAGAGACGCGGTTCAATGCCTGTTGAAGTCGACGCTCCAGAGTTTGCATCTGGGCCGCGCCAAAAGAGATCGAAAGGTCGTCCACGTAGAGTGTAGCGAGAACATCTTCCGGCAGCACCGAGGTGATGCCATTGATGCTCAGGGCAAAGAGTGTGACACTGAGGACACTTCCCTTAGGGACACCCTCTTCCTGCTCCTTTGAGACGCAGAGGGATCCCCCCACCCTTTCACAGAATCGACAATCTTGCAAAAATTCAGATATTAACATTTGGAGGCGTCCCCTCGCCCCCATTGTGTGGAGATTCTCCATGATACCGTATCGCCATTCGCCATGCGGTATCATGGGCCTTCTCCAGAGCGAAAAAGACCGTGGCGTAGTGCTGTCTACGAAGGAAAGCCTTGCAGACGGCATTTTACAGTCGGAGCAGAGCATCCGACGTGGGTTGGAACTTGCGGAAGCTGCACTGTGCGAAAGACAGATGGCCTCCGCTGTCCAGGAAAAAGGCTAATCTAACAGTAACCAATTTCTCCATCAACTTACACACGCAAGCCGTTAGAGAGATTGGGCGGAAACAGGTCAGAGTCGAGTGATCTCTTCCCAGTTTGCGAAAGGCGAGCACAGTAGCGATTCACCAGGAGTCTGGGAGAAGACCTTCCACACAGATCCTGTTGAACAAATCTAACAGAAAGGCCATGCCTCGCTCACCCAGGTGTCGAAGCATGGCGTACGGGACATCCTCCGGACCATAGGTGGTGTCCGCGCACGAAGCGAGAGCGGAACGCAACTCATTCACAGTAAACTTGTCGTTGAAGGGTTCTCCGCATCTAGAGGTAAAGTCCAGCTGGCAGCCTTCCACGACATCACGACGTACATTGAAAGCTGGCGGAGTAGCATCTCGGCTAGAAAATGCGGAAAAAGCGGTCGCTAAGGATTTCGCCACGGAAGCGGGGTCCGAGATTGCGGTCCCATTCTCCTGGAGAACGGGAGGGGGGTCCTGTGATAACTTGCCCCAAATCCTTTTGACTCGTTTCTACACCTCAGCTAAAGGGGTCTTCCCGTTAAGTGAAGACACGTATGCCCGCCAAGAAGAGCGGCGGGCGTGCTTCGAAAAAAACCGGAACCTAGCCCTAGCCCGAAGAAATTCAGCGACAGTACAAATCTTTCGGGCAGTGCTTATAGCACATGTAGGCATAACGCTTCTGTTTGAGGGCCGTCTGAAACTCGGCCGACCACCATGGGAGTGGTCGGTGTGCAAAACGGCCAGACGTCCTAGGAATAGTAGTCAGGCCCACGGCGATGAGGTTGCCGGAGAAGAACTCAACGGCCTCATCTACCGACCTAAACTCCTCGACTGAGATAGAGAATTCAGTGATTACCTGAAATGCAGGCCACCGTGCCCGCGCCAAGCACCACCGAGGTGGTCTCTCAGTCGGTAGTTGCCCTGAAAATGATATTTGAATGGGAAAGTGATCACTACCATGGAGGTCATCGACCACCCCCGAATCAAAATCTGGCTGTGCATCCGAAGAGCACAAAGATAGGCCAAGGCAAGAAAATGAAGCGGTTCTCGGACAGTAATGCGTAAGCTCATCCACGTTTAGGACACCCATCTTAAGCTCTTCGATCAGATCGGCAAGGACTCGTCCCCTGGGATTTATGGAGTAATCTCCCCAGAGAGGATGCTTGCCGTTCAGATCTCCAAGCAAGAGATAGGGCCTCGGCAACCGTGCTACGACGCGGCGGAAGTCCCCCGCGTTGAAGTAAGCTGACGGTGCAATGTACGCAGAAATCAGAGTATACCTCCTATCCAGGTGCAGCTGCACAGCCACTGCCTGAAAGGAGGTATCTAAAGAGAAAGGAAGAACGAACACATCATGCCGGGTGTGAACAACGCATCCCCCAGCCCCGCCATCCCGCGGTGGTGGGGTCGCCTGACCCTTATACCCCAGAAGGGCGGGCAGGGGGCACGCGCCTAGCTTGGTCTCCTGCAAAACGATAGCTAACGGGGAACGGGATGAGACGAGCCTCCGCAGCTCGTCATAGTTGGCCCGGAGTCCACGGCAATTCCATTGAAGGAATATGCCCTCCAGGCTCTAGCTCGGAGGAGAAGCGGGGGCCCTCCTCGAACTGAAGACTCTCACGGAAATGGCCGTACGCTTCCTGGGGGCAGAACCCCGGGCGCTGTTGGCCGGACAAAGCGCTGAAGGCGCTTTTGCCTTGGAGGACTTATAAGGGGTGGTTGGGCTCGCCATGCAAGTCTTTTCCTCCCTCCGCCTTGAAACCTTAGGCGGGCGTTGCGGCTTCGGAGGCGGGGGGCCCTCTTTTCGAGGAACCACCGTCTCCGAGCCACTTGCTCCACCTTGGGGCGTGGGCGAAGCGGCCGAAGCTCCTTTGTTGCTGTCCTCCTTTCGGGCAACAGCTTTAGGAACCCCGGGAGATGACCTAGCGACCATCTTCAGGGGTGTTGCCTCCTGTGAGTCTAACGACTCGGTGGAGGCGCGTGGCCGTTTCGCCTTACGGGAAATGGTCACGCTGGGGGAAGAGAAGGGAGCCCTGGTTTTAGCCGGGGCAGGGTTTGAACCCTTTTGCTCGCCAGTTTTACCAGGGGAGCGCCCGGGTTGGGTATAGCCCGCCGAAGGGCTCCGAATGGGCGCGGAAACAACCGTGCTCGTTGGCCTAAATGAGCTAGGAGCAGAATGCGCCTTTCTAACTATTGAGGCATATGACGTGCCAGGCAGAGCCGCGCGCGCTAGGACCAAGTCCTTTGCCTCGTGGAATGAGAGTCGATCCTGGGCCTGAACGGCCAGGATTTCTTTCTCAAGGAGATATGCACCACATTGCTTCGAAGAAGCAGGGCGTGGCTCTCCGAAATTGACGCACTTGGCCACACACGATTTGAACTTATCGTGTGCGACCTTGGAGCAATTTACACAGACTTTGGGTGACCCCGACTTTGCACGTCTACATGAGCGATTCGTATGGCCGAAGCGGTGACAGTAATAGCACCGCCGCGGCAGTGGCACGAATGCCTTCACGCGGTAGCGGTACCAACCGGCACGCACCGACCCAGGGAGCTTGTCACAGTCAAACGTGACGAAGAGTGTAGGGGTGGGTCTCGAGGCCCCTCTCTGTTTTCTCATCACACGTTCGACCTTGACCGCCCCATGGTCGGCCAGCTCTAGGGTGATGTCCTCAATGGAGTAGTCAACGAGTTCTCCTTGCATAAACTACTCCTTTCACAAAGTTCATGGTAGAATGCGGCGTCGCACTCACCTGGATGCCATGAAGTGTCAGAAGAGCACTTATCTTGGCCGCTTCCGCGGGATTCGCCACATTTACCAGAAGGCTCCCGTCCAAGAAACGGGTTACCTTTGGCTCCCTACCAATTGCACTAGCTAATCATCTACTCTGATGGATCATGTTGCCCTTGGACAACATGCTGCCATCACGGGAGTGAATAACGAGGAAGCGTTTGAAGCCAGCGGGCTAGAAACCGCCAGGTAACCTCTGAATGATGGGCCCTGATGTCATCGAGACTCCGCCCTGTGCACTTTTGGTCTTTTTCATGGTCAGGAGCTCCGTACCCGGGGGGGCAGAGGGGCCGGATGTGGTGATCTTGGCTTGGTCGCTTGCCAAAGTGGCAGCAGACCCATCCGTCCCCGTAGCCCCCGCGGATGGAGAGGAGCCCCGAGTCTTTTTTTTCTTTTTCGTCTTTTTCGTCCTTTTCTTTTTTGGAGAGGAGGGCGGGGAATGAACCCGCTTCTCACCCCCGACGGTAAAAGCCCCAAGTCCAGATGGACCGGCCTCAGCCAGGTCCTTCTCCGAAATGCAGAAGGTCCTAGTGGTCGCAGGGGCATCATCCGGAGGAGATCCCTCCCCTCCTTGCACTGCCTGAGAATCCCCAGCCGTTTGAGGAGGACCTTGCATAGGGGAGGATTCGGGTTCGGTGCTTGGCGCCGAGCCTTGATTCCCCCAATGGAAGGCCCTACCGTCTGAGGCTGGTTTTCCTCAAGGAACATGTCTATCACAGGAGGGGCCTCCATATGGCGATTCCCTCCCAAGGGATCGCAGGTCCCCTTGGCAGCGTCATAAGTCTTTAGTGGGGAGGCATAGGCCTTGACCTCGGCAAGGTTTAGTATTCTTGCCAGCAGGTCTTTTGAGGGAAGCGACTGAAGGGGCCTGGATTCTCTCTCCCCCTTAAGGGGATTTGCCCTACCAAGCCGCTTGCACGAGGGGCGGTCGGCAATGGGCTGCCTGCTGGCTTTCTTGGCAGTCCCCTTAGAAAGCAAAGGAGGGACTGCCGCTGGAGATAGGGAGGTGCCCGAAAGCACCTCCAGAGAAGGGAGTGAGAAGGAGTCCCCTACACCCGTAGACGTAGGAGAGAAGTAAGCCTCCTCTCTGGTTAAAGAAGTATGGAGGGTCCCCTGCGCAAGCACAAGGGGGAGGACCTCCATTTTCTTGGTGGAGCTGCCCGAGGGCGGCTCCATTGATGTTTTCGGGAAGTTGGGGGTTGGGTTTTTTTTTAATTTACATCATTGGGCATGGTGACCCTCTTTTTTTACGGGACGCATCGCTCACCCCCTCTTGCAGTAGCCCGCACTGCAAGAGGTGCTTACAGGCCCGGCAGAGCCAGGCGTTGCCATTTGGGACCACCCCTCCCGCCTGGTGGCCTGGCAGTCCTTCGGCATGGCGGTTCCACCTTGAACATGGCGTAAAAAAGATAGATTTTGAAGACGAGAGGAAAAGGGATGTGAGGAAGGTATGGGTGGAGATGAAGCAGGTTGTTAAAAGCCACCACCCCAGACCGGAGCTCAGGGGTTAGGTAACATTGTCCCCTCCCCCCTCAGCCCCGATCCGGGACGATTGGCTGAGAAGAAGGTCAGCTTCTACCCTGTGAAATTAGAGGATGACCAGAGAAAGTTGTGGGAGAGGTTGTATGAAAAGCGACGAGGTAGGATAGGAATACAGGCTATCTGAAGGAAGGAAGAGAGGCTAAGCTGGGGCCGGACGAGCGCTGGATCCCGTCAGCACCACGGCCATGATGGCAAATCGCCGCGCCCCTTACGGGGTACTTTGAAAGATGTTAAGAATGTGACCCAACAGCTGATATTATATGTTTAAAAAGATCAGGCTTTGTGCGTCGTAGGAAAACCATATATATAGGGCACAAAGGGATAAACCGTCTCAAATTTAAGTTTTCTCTTTTAGAGATTTCCGTAGTGAATCTTTGGAGAATTTGCTTTTATTTTTGGGAGGTCAGATCTAAGTATTTCATATGTCTCGAAAATGACTTTGGTTGGTTTTGTTCGATTTAGTTATAATAATCTCTTATCTTGGCGGAGGGTCTTAATTACATTTTATAATTTTTCACTATCTAGTTGATTGTCATAGGAACTATTATTTAATATACCAATGAGTACTCACCTTAGAAATTCGCTATCCATTTATCCCACCTTTATCATGAATCTTCAATCCTCAGCAAAAAAAAACCGATTGCTTCTGCTGGAGTGTCATGGAATAGTAAAACGATAATCCATTTTATCGATGCAAAAATATCCAAAGTTAAATAGGAAGATTACATCGAACTACTACTACCTATTGGCCTGCTTTCTGATTCCTTATTGCTATTAGTTCTATCTTTAAAGAGACTTCCTTTTCCAGCAAGATGGTGCGCCATCTAATACTAGCAAATTCGCAAAAATATTTAAAAGAAAATTGTCCTCATTTTATAAAAAATAATGAATGAATGGACTCCTTCATCGCCCAATGTAATCCTATGGATTACAGCAATAGAAAAATAAATTTATTGAATCTAAACTTAAGGAAATATTTCTTCTTGCATGGAGTAACATAATGCTATCAGATATCAGAAAATGTAGTTCTTCCTTTAAAACGCGATTAAGGATTATATGTTACTGAGAAAGTGGACATATTGATATTTATTTCAATGAACCTTTATTGAGAGCAATTGGCAAGCAAATATTTTAGTGTTTATATATTTTTTTAATGTAGCAATACTATTATTCTTATAGTGTTTAAATTTTCTGAGCTTATCATCATCATCATCATCACTAACTCTATAACTTAAGAACAGGATTTTTGGAAGTATTTGAATAATAATTTCATCTTAGTTTGGTTATGACTTAAATATATTTTGAATTTTTATCAAGGTAATTTCTAAGAATTTCTTTAGAGTTTGAAAAAAGCAAATAGTTTAGTTCAGAAAAAATAAATATTATTATCCAATGCTTTATAATGTTTGAAAAGAAAATGAATTACAATTAGTGAAGTTTAGAAAATTTATTTAAATTTAAGTAAGGCTGCTTATTTATTTTATCTATAACTATATTTTAGCAACGTGATTATTTGAAAGGAGGGAAATAGTTTAGAGTTCCTTTTTAAAATTATTATAATTGGCGAAGTTCAGAAATTTTATTAAAATTCAACCATGGCTGCTTTTTTTTTAGATTTTAGATTTTAATCTTATTAGCGAAGCGCAAGCTACGGGGAGAGCTGCGAAGCCATTGCCTGCTAAACAATATAAATATGTTGTTTTCCACGAAATTTCATTTATATCCAATTATGTTTCACTGAGTAATCCAAGTTTGAATTTAGTAAACTTTCTGTTGGGCTCCCTGTTATATATATATATATATATATATATATATATATATATATATATATATATATATATCTCTATATATATATCTCTCTCTCTCTCTCTCTCTCTCTCTATATATATATATATATATATATATATATATATATATATATATATATATATATGTAGAGAGAGAGAGAGAGAGGTACAAATCAACAAAGACGCATTATGTGCCTTTCTTGCCTTGTGTATGGGAGCAAATTCCTGTTGAAAAATTAAGGTCTTCCCACGGACACCTTCTTAAAACAAAGCTTGACTAGAGTCTCTATAACCTCAATCTAAAAGTGCACATTGAACTTGAGGCAGTGGAGGGAGATTTGATGTGGCCTAACGTAGCCCTAATTGCTGAATACGCCAGATCAATCAAAGAGGCGGGAACTTTAGTGTGCATGACTTTATACACCTTATCCTTATTATCAGCATCGAATCACTGCCGTTTCATTTGTTAACTAGATCCATCAGATAGTGAAACAAATTTGCAATCTCCTTGATGTTTCTTCCAGCGAGGAGTTTTAGGAGTATAGCGTACCGTTTTTCGACTTCAACTGACATTCTCAGGAATAAAGCGAGTATCCTTTTAGCTGATTGAAAGCTTACTCTTACTGAGCGTGTCCAATCTCGAGTAAGATCCATGTGTGCGGTCATTAACCCGTACGCATAATTGCAACTTTTTCTCGATTTCCCTCTAATGCAGTTTCTCTTTCTCCGTTTCTCTCTCTCATTTAATAACGTTTCTGATATTCCACCCATCTTCTGGTTATATAAATTACAATTGCCTAGTATTAAATTTAAATGTAATGATCATGAATACTTTCGAAAATGCTTAATTGTGCTAGAAGTCAAAGAGGTATGAGAAATTGGTGGTAAAATATTACGGCTTGGCATACCTTGCAAAAATATCATAAGTTTGCTTAGTGAATTTGTTTCAAAATAATTATTAGTACTAACACACTAATGACGCAGATCGACTTATGCGAAGGACAAGACACGAAAACTAGAGTTAATGTTACAAATTGCGTCATTATTTCGGTTTGTTGCTGACATTTAAAAATTATTTGACAAGGAGACGTAAGGCAGAATATTCTGATATATAGATCAGCTCCTCCTAGGTAGAGCACCACAGTTCTAAATGGCATCTCATTTTCTCCACATCCTACCGCTGATGAAGATGGTCTAAAAGAGAATTTAGTACCAATAACAAAATTTTTAAAAAACCCACAAAACAATCAGAGCATTATTAGCCTTCATCAAACATCAAGGTAATAAACGCGCATCGAGATATAATGTATTTTAAAACCTTACGAAGATAAAAAATTTAGAAAAATAATTTAATGCAAACTAAATGTAAGAATACATATAATTGTCCCTTCGGTACATATATAGTTCACCCTTGAAAATAACAATACTAAAATCAATTAATTTTGAAGATTATTAATTTCATTTATTTAAAATCATTCATTTCATAAATACCTAATGTCAGTCAATTTAAAGGAGTAACGGTTCTTGTGTATGTATGTCTGCTTGTTCATCTACGCGGATTATAAAAATGCGCCTATGTGTAATATGTGATTGACTAGACATAGCAGGTAAAAGGTCTAAAGTTAAAATATGAGAATGATTTTTCAGACCACATGAAATATTCCGCATCTTTTCCGTTCCAAATATCCGAGAAACCAACTACAAATTTGGCTCTGTCGTTATTATTTAGTCATGGGATATTTAGAAACTGGTTTGTTTTTATATTTGAAAGTTGAGTGATAATTAATGGGTAGTTAGTTCTGAAATTTCAGCGATAATTATTAATGGGAGGTTATTTTTTAAGATTAGGGGAAAGTAAAGATTGGATAGTTTAGAAAATTAGGGGTAATTCAAAGTTAGATTTGATGCTTAGGGGTAATTAATGGCTGGTTATTATTTAAGGTTAGGGGAAAATTAATGGATGGGTAATTTTAGATGGTTGAGGGTGATTAAAAGGGTGGGGGTAATTAAGTCGATTTTTTTATTTTAGGGGATAATTAAAGGGTGGTTAGTTTCGAAAGGTATGGATATTTAATGGGTGTTTATTTTTTAAGGTTAGCTTATATACAAAGGGTGGTTAATTTTGAAACTTAATGGAATAATAAAAGTGTAGTATGTTTTAAAAGTTTAAAGTTGAGAAATAATCAACGAATGGTTATTTAAGGTTAGGAGATAATTAAAGTGTGGTAGGTTTACCTTTCACTAAAATTTAAATTGCCAACGGGGCTGCACGGAGCACTTACCTCAAATATATATAAAAATAACTACCTTAGATTTCCCCTTAAACTCCATATATAACCACCCTTGAATAAACCCTTAACCATCAAAACTATGTACCCTTTTTAATCCTCCAAAACATGAAAAGTTCGGACCATTTACTACCACGGTATCTTTTCCAACGTGTTGATTATATCCAATTAAGCACTGCAGTTTAGAGTCCTCGTACTTCTATCCCCATTTATCTCTGCTTTTAAGTAATATGTATTGTGAGAAATACAGTGAGATGGATTGTGCTAGGGACTCTTGGAGAAGCAAGTGTAATTAAGTGTGTGAGGGGCAAAATCTGATGAACAGACTCAATTGAGTATTATAGTGAGCAGAGTTAGAATGAGCATGAGACTGAACTAAAAAGAATTAAGCAAAAAGAAATTCAGTGACACTAATTTTGAGAACTCAGTTGTTTACTTATTTCGATATTTCTGTGATGTGTGAACGAAGCGGGAATTTCAATGCAAATAAATTCAGATGGCAGGGAGTTTAAATACTCTAACGCCCCTTCCTTCATTAGAGGGGGTTCAAGGACAAGCAGGGGCTTAGACAACTTTGTCTTTACGGGGCACTCTCTCCCTCTCTCCTTTCAAATATCCTAATGAGCCTGAAATTCCGCTTGGCCTCCAAAACGGAATTAAAAGTTAAAATCGTTCCTTAAATATCTCAATTGTGAACAAATCTCTTCCTCAATTAAAATTCACATATACAAAGAGCCTCAGAAAACTCCATATGCAGGTACACACCTTAATATCAATAACAAGAAAATTCTGAAGTTCTAAATTGACAATTTATTTTCAAAGAACTTAAAAAATTCTTCATCTTCATCGTTATATACACACGCAAACATATATATATATATATATATATATATATATATATATATATATATATATATATATATATATATATATATATATATATATATATATATATATATATATATATATATATATATATATATATATATATATATATATATATATAATAAACATGAATCAAGCATCAAGCGGAATACAAAAAAATTACTATAAACCACTGCATGTTTATTATGCATATTTTAAACTCATGGGATTATTATTTATTTAGTTATTTTTATCGATATTAATCAATTTCTTATTAATACATTTTAACTTTTTGCTTTCGGTTATCATTTTTGACTCATGTCATGTTTTTTATTGCTGTGTTTAGTTATTCTTATAAAAATAATTCTTTGTATTTAGAATTCTCTGATGATGGTCATCGTCAATGACCGAAACGTCCGGAAAATTAAATGTTCGTAACCATCGCATATGTCTTCATATTCTTGCTATATATATATATATATAAACACTAGCAGAGATATCCGTCGTTGGATTTTATTTATACAGAAGAATACACTTTTAGCTTTATGTATATTGTCTAACCTTTCTTCTTATAGATGGACCAACACACGCACAACACACAGACAGACTTCATTTTTCTTATATTTATTATGTAGTATAAAGTAAACATGTCTCACGTGGGTTTAAACCCGGTCCACTCTGCCTCGTTTGAATAAAGGGTGCAAGTTTGGAAAAGTGCCCGTAGCTCCATTTGGGGAGCACTTAGAGACTCGGGACTACTTCCATTATTTTTCTCGAAATATTCTACATAAGAATCAACCTATAGTTTTTATGTATATTGTTTAACCTTTCTTCCTATAGATGGATCGTCACACACCGATGAACATACTTCATTTTTATTATATAGATATATATTGATATGTGAAATCCACAAAGTAGCGTGTGAGTGGATCAAGAATGATTAATCCCACAGGAAAAATGAAAAGTCGAATCCAAGTATTTTCGAACTTTATTCAGTTCTTTTTCAAGCAATACATAAATATAGAAAAAAAGTAGGCGACGCTCCGCTTACGTAAAAGGAAAGAATAGAGAATAAAGTGGGTGTGAAAAAGATATAAATTATCAGAAAAGGGAGATTAAAAGCAGGTACTAAATGGAAAAGACATATAGATAAAATCTCTAACAAAATATCAACCTGTGAGAGTATGTGTAAAATGTAGAAATATAAGTCACATAACTATGAATACATACATATGTAATTTTAAATACATTATTCAATAAACAAAAGAAATATAAAAAATATAATAAATTAAAGGGCTATGATTTAAAATGGACAATTTCGTTTAAAATATGCTTTTTAATGACAGATCCAGTTCAAAGACAACCGGGGGATATATTGAAACTCGGAGAGGAATTAATGAAGCAGCATTCAACAATATTTCTTTTAACATAGTCATCTGAGATGTAAGTAAACTTAGCCAAGTCCCAATTAATAATGTAAACATTTTCAGAGGAGTAATATTTCATCTAATATTGTACATGTGTTGGGGCAAACGAACGTTTAATGATTTTCCAGTTTGCCCAAAGTAGCGCTTAGGGCAAACTACACAATCGACAGAATAAACTACTCCTATATTCTTGCTACAATTTTGAACCAACATATTTTACAAATTAGACTCATACTTAAATAGGACTGAAATATTTGACATTTCAAGAGAAGGGGAAAAAAAGGACATGGCATCAGAAAACGGTAAATATAGGGAATTCTAAAAATTGAGAACAGGAAGAATTTCAAATCTGTAAAAGGTCTTTTTTGGCTGAATCTAATCACCTGGCGCAAGAAAGTTGTGAAGGTAACCGAGGTTATTACATATATATATATATATATATATATATATATATATATATATCTCGTGGAATACCTGTAGTTGGGTAGTAAGCAGTCTTTCTTGAATGCAAATTTTTTTGAAGACCATTGTGTATTTCCCTTAAATTAATTTTCTTTGTCGATTTTCTCTTTTTCCCACTATCTTTTTACTTCCATCTTGTAGATGGTGGATAACTTGTCCAGTATTAATCTCTTTTAAATGACTATGTTTGGTAAAAAACAAACTAAATTGCTGAGCTTTCGATTTTATTCGATCATCTTCGGACCGTTTTGATATGTTCTTGCCTCCTTTGCCGATGGAATGAGTGGAGTGAGGATCTGACAGAATGAAATATATTTCTTAGGCAAGAAAATGTACAGCTGGCAGTTACTCCTGTCCTCTATACCCCCTCACACGATCGAGGGGCGGCACAGAAGAGGAGGAGGCCCGTGGCCGAGTTGTTTCTGGGAAAATTCCTCACACTTCTGACTCTCAGTTCAACTGAACCGATAGTGAAGTGCTTAATGGGAAGTCCGGAACAAGCTTTAGAAGAGGGTTTATAGTGGGAGACGAAAAATTTTGAGTTAAAAGAGGACAGATTGGTGAGGAGGCAGATTAAGCAACATCGGTAATCAAAGGTGAAAAGGGTGTAATACCCTTGCCCGAGGGACAAGGAAGACCTGCTGATTAACGTGCATTCCAAACCACCGTCATGCATTTACTTATCATCCATCATTCTTACTTCATTTTTCACACTTTCAGCAGCTATCTTCCTCATACAGAAGTGGGAGGACCTCCTAATCTCTGTTCTCTTATTTTCTTCATCTTTCATTCATGTATTTATTGTAGCATTCATGCCGTTTGAGTTATCTTAGCTCTGAGCTTTGTTTATGTATTGTTATGTTACTTTTTTTTACTTTCCTTACTTTGTTTCACTTTCACTTTAGTTTCGCTTTCTTAACTTGTTTTACTATTAACTTTCACTTCACTATCATTTCTGTTAAACTTTTTAATACTATAGTTCACTTATTACACCTTTAGTTTACTATGTTCGTTTTATTTCTGCCTTACTGTTAACTTTCACTTCACTATCATTTTTGTTACATTTTTTTAATATAGTTCACTTATTACATTTTTAGTTCATTTTGTTCGCATTATTTCCGTTTACGCTTTTGATCTGTGTTGTCTTCTGAGTCGGTTGTTTCTTCCTATTTAGGTTGGTTATTTCGTTGGTTGGGTTTGTATATCGTCTGGTAAATGTCTTTATCGTTATGCTTGTTCCTTCTCTCTTTTTGAATTTCTACTTAAGGAAACATGGTTACCTTTTCGATTTACAGCTGTTGTCTGCCGCTGGGAAATAGAGTTTTAAAGAAGACTCCAGCTCCGGCGTTCGTGTGCTCTGAAAATATCGGAGGTAGATGGTCTATCTTCCTCCATATTTTCTTCGCTCTGTTCTTGATGTTGATTTTAACGTTTCTAATCCTGTTTTTTGGTGTAGATCCTCTTGTCTTCTCCTCTCTTTCCTACGTGTGTTAACGATTAGGTAGAGAGCTTTATTTTGTATTCTCTGTTTATCTCAAAATAACCACCCAATTGACTGGTATTCTGCAAAATTCCTTTATCCTTCCGCTGATTTCACAAAAATAAATATTGTAGTGTTCCTCAATTGCCATCTTACCCAATATGAACATTTCCCTTGGCTTATTTAAAGTCGATTCTGTTTCAAAAAAAACTTGTACTAAATACAATAACTCCATAATGCAGCCTGTCGTCACTCTTTATTAGCGTAATATCATTCGCATTGCCTTCTTCACCCCGTGTCTTTGTTGTGCCCGTGGATTATGAGAGGACATTATAGTACTGGAAGTAGAATGGACCTGGCAAATAACAGAAATAGGTTCCAAGGTGATGGGGGTGAGGTCATTCAGGTTGGAAGAGGTGCTTCAGGGATAGGGGGGTTAAATTGTTTCTATACAAATGCTCGTAGTCTTAGAAACAAGAAGGATGAGCTATTTAGTTATATTAGCGATGAGGATATAGATATATTATTTGTTACTGAATCATGGGTTAATTAAATAGAATTTAGCGACACTATAAGTGAATTAGATTTACAGGGTTATAATACGTACATTAGTCAAAGGACAGGTAGGATTAGTAGAGGAATAATTATCTATATAAAAAAAACAACATTGTTTCAAGTTTAAATACTTCAATAAAGCAGGCTGGAGTTGAGTCACTTTGGATAGATATTAGGTCCAGTAAAAATAGAATGGTGCATTTGGGAGCTTTTTACAGACTAATGATAAGGAAACTAAGTAAGGGATGTGAAACAGATGCAGTTATAATTGAGGACTTCAACTTAAACTCTGTGGACTGGGAAAATATGATAGGTAGGGATAGAACAAGTGGCAAGTTCATAGAATGATTTGAGGATAATTTTTTGAATCAATTTGTTAATGAGCCAACGAGGGGAGACAATATATTAGATTTAGTACTTTCTAACAGTGATCATTTAGTTCAAGAATTGAGTGTTGAGGAAGCCTTGGAAAATAGTGACCATCAGATAGTTCGTTTTAACTTGGGAATTAAGAAGGGTAAAATAACCGAGAATGCTGTAAAAGTTCCAAATTTTCATAAGGGAGATTATGTAAAACTTCTAAGCTTGCTAAATTTGGTAGACTGGGATGTAGAATTCAGAGGTAAAAATGCTTATGGGATGTGGGATACTTTCAAGCATATAATAAATGTAGTCAAAGAACAATGTATCTCAATGAAGGACATTAGGAACAAAAGTAGGTAACCATTATGGTGGAATTAGGAGATAGCTAGAAAAATTTCAGAGAAGAAAAGGGCATATACAAAATTACAGGTAGAAAATACTATCCAAAATTTAAATGATTATAGAATGGCTAGGAATGAGTTAAATAAGATTATATAGAAGAAAAAGAGGGTGTCAGAAATTAAATTAGCTCAGGATAGCAACAAAGATCCTAGAAAGTTCTTTAATTACTATAAAATTTCTACAAATATGAAGGGGTTGTGAGAGAAACTGATGAGGAAATAGTTAAGGGACTAAATGGTCATTTTGCATCAGTATTTACAAAGGAGAAACTAAATAGTCTTATGTATAGTACTCATGGGTCAGGGAAAGAGGTGTTTACTACCATTAGTGTAGATTGAAGGACGATAAAAGTTCTAATAGGTGATTTAGATGCTACCAAGGCCTCCGGCCCTAATAATATTCGTTCTAGGATACTTAAATAAGGAGGAGAAAGTATCTCAATAGCTCTGGAGAAGTTGTATGCTAGTTCACTGGAATATGGAGAAATACCCGATGATTGGAAGAGAGCGAATGTAGTCCACATTTTAAAGAAGGGAAGTAAAGAGGATCCAAATAACTTTAGACCGGTTAGCATAGCTCCTGTAGTGTGTAAAACTTTTGAGAAAAAAGTTAAAAAAGGGATTTGCCAACATCTAGAAAGGGAGGGGTTAATCAGCGATGCGTAGCATGGGTTTAGATCAGGTAGATCATGTTTGACTAATTTACTAGACTTTCTGGAGTTCGTAACAAATCAAGTAGATAAGGGAAAGAATGAAGATGTAATTTACTTGGATTTTAGTAAAGCATTTGATATGGTACCACATAGGAGACTAGTTCATAAATTAAAAATGATTGGGATATGTGAGGGTGTTTCAGATTGGATAGCTGAGTGGCTGAAAGATAGGAAGCAAAGGGTTTTGCTAAATGGAGTAAAGTTAGAGTAGAGCGATGTTATCAGTGGGGTTCCTCAGGGATCAGTTCTCGGTCCATTATTATTTGTCATCTATATAAACGATATTGGGGGAGGCAGTTAATAATAAAGTGTCAATTTTTTTGCGGATGATGCCAAATTAGCAGCTGTAGTTAGATATTGATGATAATATTAAAATGCAGGGGGATTTAAATAAATTGTTATCCTGGGCACATAGGTAGAAAATGACTTTTAATCTTGATAAGTGCAAAGTTATTAACATGGGAACAAATAATAGAGAATTTAATTATGAAATGGATGGGCATTGGCTGAGCTCAGTAGAGGATGAGAAAGATCTAGGAGTGGTAATAGATAAGTCATTAAGGTTTTCTGAGCAGTGCATTGAGGCAAGGAATATCGCAAATAGAGCGCTGGGTTTAATTAAGAGAAATGTCAGTTACAAAAGTAAGGACGGTATTCTTAAACTCTATAACTCTTATGTTAGTTAGGCAACATCTAGAGTACTGTATACAGGCATGGTCCCCACATTTTAGAAACGATTTCAACCTTCTCGAGTCAGTGCAACGGAGGGCAACAAAGATTATTCCTTCCCTGAGGGACCTTGAATATATAGATAGACTGAGGGTATTAAATATGTTCTCGTTTGAAAACAGGGGTGTGAGAGGAGATATAATTGAGCTGTTTAAAATTTTTTCTGAGATAGATAAATTGGAAGTTAGCAATTTTTGGGAGTTAGATGATGGAAATCAAACTAAAGGTCACCACTTGAAAATTAAAAAGCAACGGTGTAGGGTGGATTTAAGAAAATATTTTTTATCTAATAGAGTGGTGGACTTTTGGAACTTATTTCCGCCGAGGGTTGTAGGTAGTCCAAAATTAAATGTATTTAAAAGTAGGTTGGATGAGTTTATGGGGAGGGAAGATTGTGATGGTTCCTAAGTTTTGTATATATTAATATTGTTTGTATATATCTATAGCTGCATGATTTAGTTCTTGACAAGCCTTGATTTGTGATACCCTTGTTTCTGGATGCAATCCTCTGGATGTAGTTTTCTTGGGGGTTTGGGTGCCTTAAAAAAGAGGCCATTTGACTCGGATGACCTATGATGGGCCCTTGTGGCTTCTGTCATCTGTTATCTTATATTGTGGGGGACTTTGATTTTGTCTTTCCCTGGCTATGGTGCTTTTTGTTTGTGATCCGCTCGTGTGGCTGGTTTAAATTGTATATTGTGAGTGTATGATCTGACACAATCCTATGGATTGTTTATAAAGTAGTTGCATGATCTGATATAGTCCTATGTGGGTGGGTTTTGACGGATGCGGATTAACTTTGATAGGCCCTTGTGGCTTTTGGCATCCGTGAAATTATGTTATGTTATGTTAGCCCTAACTGTTTTCGCTCTAATGATAATCCTTTAAAATGTTGTATTTTTGTGTTTTCTTAATCCAGCCATATTCCATTCATATACATGGCGTTGTTGTGTGTATATAGTTTTAGGGATGTACATGTCTGTTATTACTCGCTTATTGTTCTTTTTCCTGGTATTTTCCTGTCTTGTTTTTGTGTTTTTTCCATTGGTCTGTACTATGTGATGGGCTGTCCCTACGTATCCTTTTGCCCTATATAAGGTTGTTTTCTCTATTTTCATGCTATTCCTTGAAAATGAACTTGCAAATATACTTCTAAAGTGCTTGGATTCATCTTTTCATTTTCCTATGGGTTAATTTTCATATTATTGCTATCCTCACATGCCACTTTAGGAGTTTTTTTATTATCTATATATATATATATATATATATATATATATATATATATATATATATATTGTAGTATAAAGGATAAGAACAACAGTAATATTCCTATTTATTTTAGACAACTTTTAGAAATATAGAGTTATGAATATATTTGGAAGAGTATAAACAGCAGAAGGTATTCGCAGAGAACAGCAATATAGAGCTTGGCCTGAGGAGATCGGGCGAGGAATGATTGTGATGGAAGGCCGGAAGGGCCAGGGGCACGTTTATGTGTGGCTTTGATGTAATATTTTGTTTCCTCGATAGTGACTGGGGTGGTTAATGTGGTTGAGTTATCGAACACCTCTATTTCGATCAGGCGAACCGGCTCAAGCTCATTGGCATGAAGCCTCCACCATTTCTGAGCTTCCTGAAAGTGATTTCGTGCGTGTGATTTGGGCTGGCTATGTGGATGTACTTGATCCCAGTGGGACCTGAATTATTCGATGATATCATTCGTGTTTGTAAGTGTCTGATTGTTTACTTGTAGTTTTATGGCCTTGGGAGGGTCAGTGCCCGTCATACTCCTGATGCACCGCTAGAAAAAAGAGGAAAAGACACATATATTTATAGCCAGGCTGCGGCAGGAAAAGTAGCGTCAAGCTAGCCAAGGTGGTGAATACAATAGGTAAAGGTGGCAAGGGTTTGGTAAAGGGGCTATCACATCAAGTAAAGTAAATTTGATTAAGGCTTAGCATGCACTAAGAAATGAAGACTAATAAAAATTATAAGTTAAGATAAATTAAAACACGATTAGAATAAAAGCGATGTTATAGCTCTGCTATCTAAAACTCTTTTAGCATCCTGGAATATCGATGTGTCTGTTCATGCAAGACTCGTTGGAGAACGATGATTCAAGAAACGCTCTGCTTTTCTTGTTCGTTGATAGGCCTAATATTCTTGTTTCTTCCCACTTCACTCAGTGTTGTTGGTTTCCTTGGTGTGACACAATTGTTGAGAGTGGATCGTCACTCTGAACGGCGCTCTGGTGTTCCATTATTCTTGCCCGTAGTCGCTTTTCCGTTTGTCCTATGTACATAGCCGGGCATTTGGGACATTTGATTCCCTACACGACCTTAGCTTACTCTTTCCAGCTCTGTTTATCTGTTTCTTTGGTAAGATGTCCACGTATGGTGTTCCTGGGTTTGTGCGCTACCTCTATGTTATATGGATGCAGGAGTCTTGCCGCTATTTCTGACGTCATATGTATGCATGGAAGTGTACCTCTCTTGCTTTGTATTGTTTCGCCGTCTCGATTTGGTGATCCTCGTGCTGACTTTATAAATTGTTAAGGATAATTGTTGGTGGAGAGGACTTTCCTGAGATGTCTCTCCTCTTGTGTCAGTAATTGAGAGTTGCTGCAGTGTGTCCTGGCTCTTTTGCACATAGTGGTGACACTGCTTTTCTTGTGTGCTTTAGATTTCGACCGTGTTCATCCAATCACACACAACAAAAGGATTTCAGGGGATTTCGTTTTTTTTTATTCTTGGCCTGAAAAAGGTAATTGATTTTTTCATCCTCTTTAATTTTTATAATCCTTTATTTTTTCCGAAAAGAATGATATTGGGAGAATGAATGTGGTAAAAATCGAATTATTATTGGTTTTTCGAGTATCTATGACAATTTTAAAGAGACACTGGCATTCATACATACGTACGTGCCTCTTTGTATTTAGTTTTGTAAGACTTGCGTAGGACCATGGTTATATGTTTTGGTTACGGGCATATTGTCGTGTCTCAAAATCAGCTTCTACATTGTTGTGTTTCCGTTGATTTTAGTACGCCTAGTCTCGTTTAGTTACTAAGCTGGAAATAGATATAATTGTAATCCAATGTGGGCAACTTCCCTTAACTTGTTAGGAGGATGTTGAGAATAGAAGGCAGAAAAATTAGGAAAAATAAAGTAAAGACATAAAGGTTTAAATTAATCAATTCGCTCTTGAACCCTCAAAGCTGTAGCTCGAGGGGGTATTTAACCTTACCTGATCAATTTACTATAAAGTACTACAAAATCGCAGTTAGGACACACGCGTGGCAATCAGGCCCTCTAAAGACGTGAAAATGGCAAGCAATGGTGTTTGTGTATGCGTGAATACTTCTAGTGTCATTGTACAATTATGTGTGTTAAGGGATATATTTTCTAATGGAATATTGACAAAAAGTAAACAGAAGTCGAATCACTTTCTTCTTTAACGTCAAATAGCTCCTTAGGGCTTTTATTGTGTCTGTTTGTGATACTTTGGGTGGCAAAAATCATGATAGCAACTGCTGTTGCCCACACATTGATGTAAGTCGCGTCGAGCTGTAGTAACAAGCAGAGCACTAGTCACAAAATAGGCAATGGAGAGCTACGGTTGCATCCATCAACGGAGTCCGCAAAACTCGATTACGATCGTGCAATGGCGTATTGTATTGTATATGAGCGGAATAAAAGTAAAACTTGCCGATTCTAATAGATTTAATTCGGAGAAATCCGCTAAAGCACACTCAAACAATAATTAAAGTTAAATAAACATACGTATGTAGGTAGTAACTGCACTAACAAATTAACGAAAAGTTTAGTTGTTATATAAAATTTGGTTAAATATTGGAAAATCCCTGACCTCGATTTTTTTGATAATTCATATATATTTGTGCTTCCAAAAAAGTGGGTTTGGGGGTTATTTTTTTCAGGTTATTGCAATCGTATCATATTGTATTATATATAATTTTTAAGGTAATTTCAAAATGGGGGCTTTGCACCACAATGCAAAAGTACATTAGATTCGAACTCAAAAGACCATTGCTAAATGTCGTTAGGCCTCTAGTTTTTCTACCGCATTGTTACTTCAGACATACATATAAGCCTCGCTTCCAAAGCCTATTTAAATAAATCATATAAAATAAAGGTATTTAAAACAAAGCACCCATAAAACTCGAGGGCGAGCATTTACAGAAATTTAACCAAAGTTTAAATCTGTGCATTGCAGGTGTTGAGTCGATCTCTTAAATGGTTTATACTCTTATCTGACAACTATTAAAAAGGACAAAGTTATTACATCTTTTTCTATCATACCCAAATATATGTTCGTCTCTAAGTTCGAGCATCTATAATCGATCAAAACGAAGGTCGTAGAGGCCTCCTCCTCTTCCCTTTATACCCTCCTCCATAAACTAGTAGAGATGGTTTTAGCTAATCTCCTTGTCCAAGGCAAAGCAAAAGAGTCCCCTTACCAGTAATTGTGAATTGGAACAGATCCGAAATTCCGAATGAAATTTAAGTACCTGGAAGAAGAAAAACTTCAAGTCCCTCTAAGCTGAAAAATATCAACTATTTAGATTAAATTGTAAAGAAAATAAAGCTAAAAATATTATTAACCTTATATTTTACGGCTAGTCCAAAAATGATTGGAAATAGTCTAGGAGAGAAATGGAAAGGAAAAGTCAGATTAATTATGCTTAATGTCTGACTTATCTTCAGGAAATCTAATACATTTCAAATCAAAACACAGGAAAGGGGTTAAATTTGCTAGTGATTCCTCAGGTTTTCAACTCTATATTAAATTTCATGGCAAATCCTAAAACGAAATCCTAGGTAAGAGGGTATTCACGTCAGAGAATTCCACTTCGGAATAAATAGACATGAAAGAAATAATATATGGTTGCAAGAACTAATGGGCTTATTAGAATTTAAGCTAAGTGTCTTAAATGTAAGAGTTTATTTATACTAATCTTAGGACATAACAATTTTGGCCAAACGTTTCTTTAATGATGTAATGTATCATAGATTTCGACGTGGATTTCTAAATCGCTGAAAAAGTGTATATATTATGATGCAAATCGATAAAGTACCTACATATTATAAATGCACATATTTACTGCTATGCCAGCTACAAATCTGTTTAGTTGGATTGACTAAACCAAAATCGACTTGCGGGTGAAACATAGCCTAATATATTTAATTACGCAATATTAAATCCTAATATCATCATCATCACCATCAATAACTCTATAATTTAATAAGTGGATTTTTGAGAATTTGAATAATAACTTCATCTTAGTTTGGTTATGACTTATGTTTTTTTTTATCAATGTTCAGAAATAAATATAAGTATCGAAATTTTGTGAATATTTTAAAACCCAAAGAATTACAAATGGTGAAGTTGTATAACTCCATATTTTAGCAACGTGATATTTTGAAAGGGGGGGAAATTTAGTTTAGAGTTCCTTTTTAAAATTATTATAATTTGACGAAGTTCAGAAAATTTATAAAAATTTAACCATGGCTGCTTTTTTTTAGATTTTAAATTTTAATCTTAGTAGCGAAGCCATTGCCTCTTATGGCTACAACGCCTGCAATTTAAAGAAGATGGGGTAAGTTAAGTTTTGAAAATAAACCTACCACATATAGGTAGCCTGATTACCGCTATAATATTATTATAGTAAAATGTTGAAATTGCAGTTGGAAAACAATTGTTGAGAGAATAAAAAATTAAATCATACATGGTAACACTCAAATAATTGAACAAAAAATATTTCCACCATCCCAACTGTAATCAATCCAGACTTTATATATGGGCAAAGATGCTGCCAATATATGGTTGACAATATAAACATGGAAGATAGATTTGCCTCCTAGCTTTTGTCGTGAAAGCATATAAGGCAAACCTAGAATTTTGGCAAAGTTCTGTTCTGTTGATATTTGTTCCAAAATGAAAAGCGTCCCTGAATTTAAATGTCAAAATATCTTACTTGGGGAGAAACTACAAAAGGTTATAAATTATTTCAAATGAATAACTGCACAAACAAAAATAAGATTTTTTGAGATAAAGTTATGTCGCTACAGCACAAATCGAGTATATAAGAATTTGGACAAATGCAAAAATAAGACGTACATGACGGAAACATCGCGTTAATATATACGTACATATAATTTTAATATACTTTTTAGGTTTGAATTGTTGGGACTTTCCTAATAAAGTTCCAACATTTGTCTTAGACACATTTTCTCCCAGCTTTTCGCTTTTTGGTTGATTCCGAGACTATCAATGGTGTTTTACTATATTTTTATCAATTTTGTTATCCTTTCTTTACTACTTTTTTCTTTATCTGTCACTGTTATTTACTAGGGCCATGCTTTTCCTTTCTTATTTTGTTACTATTGATCCTCACCCTTCCTATTCATTTGTATCTTCTTCTAGCATTGGAGCTGCTTTTATAATGTAAGCTTTAATCCTATCTGATCTTGTTCCATTTCTTTCGTCCTTCTATCGTATCCGTTGTTATCCTGATCATGAATAGCCAAGAACTTTTCCCAGTGTTTTCTAAATTTTGTTTCTAGTTTCTCAATATTTTGATCGAGGTTTCCTTAGTTCTAACTGATTTTTATTTTTAGTGGAATACCAATTACTTAAGTCTAGTATATCATTCTACCACAATACAAATCGCTCGTGCGTCCACACCTCGAATACTTGAATAAGCGGGACAATTCTGGTCTCAAGGCCTTAATAAAGATATAGTACATTTAGAAAGTGTGCAATGTAGGGCTACTAAACTAATTTCTGAGGTTAGAAATATACCGTACGAACAGAGACTCCGTTCCTTAAACCAATTATCCCATAGAACTGGATGAATACGCGGAAAATTGATCTATATATAAAAAACCTTAAAAGGATATACAAATATTAATTTTAAACTACTGTTCAATATGGATGAAAGTGTAAACACACGCCAAAACGGTTTCAAATTAGTAAATATGCGTTTAACTCTGCTGTAGCTGAAAATTACTTGTGTACGAATGAGCTTTCACACTGGATGATTGAGTACTTGTCTTTGAGGCTAAAGAGAACCTTGATGTCTCAAAGGTACACAAGGTGAAAAGTTTTTACCGAGTTACAAAAGAGTAGGAAAAGAAAGAATATAAAAATAAGAAAATACTTGAATGTTTTACTAAAAGGAGAGTTGCCATTATCTCCGCCTATGCAATGATAGTTTAGTTGACATCATCTGTGGTAACCAGGATGGACATGAGCCTATCCTGGGTCAATGCTGGTTGTGGGGGAATTCCACGTGAAATTTATTTTCCAGCACAGAAGTGACGCCCATGCGCTGGAAAAGGTTCTAGAATTTGGTCAGGCTTAAATTGGTAAGCCTCCCCCCCCCCACCCATTCACAAGCGGTAGCCTTGAATCGCGTCCACCTCGGACCACCTTTTCGCGGGTTAGAATAGCCTCAGCGTGAAGGTTCGAGGCCATTCGAGAGTAGCGCTGTTTCTCCCAGCCCTGCGGGGGGAGCCTCGGATATATAGGGCTCGTCTTTCAGGTTGGAGACACATAGTTGAGAAGTCCCACCAGTACCAAGAAGCATTCCTCTAGTTCCAAGTCAGGTGCTAACAACAAAGCAAAGTGACGGCTAAACTTTTCGTGTGTTGGAATTAACCCAGCCAGTGAAGTAATTCCATTTGACAATCGCCACCGAGCAATTTTTCCGACTCCTCTCATCAACTCCTGTCGAAGCCCTCCTCGTTCCTTCCTCGTTTTCGGGTGGCCGAAATACTCTCCCCTGGACCAGACGTTACCGCCCCCCCCATTGGACAATCGTCATCACGGCAACTGAAGCTCACAGCGCCTTCGCGTTTATTGCCTGCAGAAGACACCCGTGAAACCTTACCCTGACGTCTCACCCGGAATCCTCCGTAAGCCAACCCATATCCCCCTTCAGCAACCCATTTGAGTTAATCCACCCCATTGCAATAGTCTCCTTCTGTAACGCATTATTTTCTAACTACAGAGCCTGATGCATAACTCTGCAATTCCCCTCTCATTTACCAATTTAATTTTGCCCATTAATTCTCTTATTTTATGTAAATAAAATTATATTTCGGCACATTCCTCTTTAAATAACCTTGAGCTTTGCCATTGTCCAAATTTTACCTGACCTCGTTGCACTCTTTTCTCGCTGTTCCTCGCGTCGAAACTCGTGGCGTTCCGTCCCTGGTCGGTTCCCCTTTAAGTATGGTATTGATATAATGTAATGTCATACCCCTACACTGGTCTTTGTCTGCAATCAGATTAGTTGTTTTTTACGCTTTCCGGTGTTTCCGCCATTATATCATTGTTACCAACTCCATATACTGGTTACCATGTTATTTTACTGGTATAATTACCATTTCTCATTTTATCTACGCTATTCTTGTTTTACTGAGGACTGAGGGTTTGTTATTCAATTTCTTTGTAATGTTATTTGATCTGTTATGCCTTCCTCATTATTTCTAATATACATTTAGGATGAGATAAAGCTTTGTATATTATCTTTGCTGCATTATGCTCGTCTGTTTTAATTTCCTCTTCTACATAGAATTTGATCCTTGTTGTTAGGCTAGCCTGAAGTTAGGCGAGAATCTCGGTTCTGAACCCTTCTGAATTTGATATCGTATATGAATTATTTTTTTCTTTGAACTTGTCTCGGATTCTTCCGCCTTATGATTACCATAATTCCGATGTGGTGCTAGTATGTTAAGTTGAATGGTTCAATAATAATTATGTTAAATAGAGACCGAAATCTGCCGTTTAAGTTTCCTTGGAGCAGCGTGTTTTTGAAGATCCTCATTATTGAGCAAAATTTGAGATCATTTAACGCGCTGTTGGTACTTCGCTGCTACTATAAGTGCAAATAGCTCCATTTCAACAGTTAAAGCTGCCTATGCTCCGTCAATTTCATTTTATTCTAGGAATTTTATTCTTATCTCGATAAGTATATATACGCCATCATATTTTTCCCAGATTTGATTTTTAGGTATTGTTATAATTAAACATTTTATTTACGCGTTTTCTGCCCTTCTGTGTTCTGAAATAGTGATGATTTCGCGTTTATTTCTCAAACATTTCCTAAAAATCAGTTTCTTGTTTTTTCCACCTTCCGCATTCATTTTTAAAATCATTATTTTAGTCTTGTTTCTATTTTACATTTTATTTTATTTAAATGTGGCTATTTTTCTCTTTATTTTCCATTTTATATTTCTTGGAATGTATCCATCCCTTTTGACGGTTTTGATATGACTGGGTTGAATTCTGATTCAATTCTCCTTGATTAGCCTCTTAATTAATTCTTCGTCATGGTCAGAGTTGTCAGTCTATTTATCTCGTCCTTCTCGGGGGACATTTTTTACGTCGGCATTTTTCTTGGTGTTTTTGAAAGAGAGGCTTCGTGCTCTTTAGACCCTAACATTATATTCCCAGTTTTGTTTCGTCGTTCCTTGGAGAATCATTTCTCTTATACTTTTACTCTCTGTCTGATTTGGTTTGTATGTGGTCTCATTATTTTTGTAATTCTTCTATTTCTTGTTTTCTTTTGTTAATTGGCATTTTCAATCTTTTATTCCTGTTTCCAATTTTGATTTTTCTGTCGTAGAGCCTGTTTCCACTTTGGTTATTTGTTCTTCCTCTTCTGAGTTTTTGTCATCTTCTTACTCTGAGGAGGTTTTATCTTCATTGCCGCTCTTTTCTTACGAATTTCTTTCATTTGGAGCGTTTTTCCTCTGGTCATTCCGTATATTTAGGAGAAGGTGGGGTTCGAAGCCAACTATATTTTCTTATTGTTCCTTTCTAGTGAAAGTTTAGGCGTATTTGCGAGTTTTCAATGAGCGCAATGTTTTTTTTTTATATGAGCAGACGTGATGCATGAAAGAATATCAAGGATTTTACCTTTCTTTACATTAATAATAATTTGGGAATCTTGTCTACTTTGTCTCTTTAAGCGTGGCTTTTGCCATGTTTTTTCTCTTTTATTAATTAGGTCATTTCTCTCAGGGAAGTTTACACCCAAGACAAGATGAGAACATTTTCTGTTAATGCACTACTTTTGATTGAGTGGTGAATTCCAAACAGACATGAAAGTACGAAGAATATTCAGAGCTAATTAATCGTATTGTTTTTTATTCCTTGGAATTTGAAACATGACTGTATATTAATATTATTTTTTTTCTCTGATACACAGATGTTTTCTCTTTCCGGATGAAAGTAATCAGTGGTTCAGGGCCTTGATAAGCATGCCAGTCATGGCATATATTAGGAACATTTAGGCACTTGATTTACTCTTCAAGTTCCTGTATAAGTTCTACATATATTTCTAACTTTCTTAGGAAGATTTTTCATGTTCACGATGACTTGAGGCAGTGAGGCCAATTTAGCTTAAAATCTTTTAGGCGTTTTGAAATAAGAGTTTTTCTATACCCTCCTTTTTATATGAAATCAATTACTTTAATGATAGCGAATCTTAGTGCATATTACAGGGTTTAATTCAATATTCAAAGTTGTTGTTTCCTTTTTCCATGTTCAGTCCTCAGTGATATGTTCGATATTCACTTTAAGTTTCCTTTTTTCCTTTATATTTGTGAAGAGTTCTGATGTTTAAAGGATGTTTCCCCTTCTCGCCGTCCCTGCCACGAGACTGAATGTTGTCGTAAGATTAATCGATGGTCTATTGGATGAATCAAAACAGTTGGACATCTCTCGAGGGGTGGCCATGAAGGGAACACAAATAGAAGTAGTGGAGAGCATCCAACGCTCAGTGCTTCTGTCAATTTCCTCACCCACTTGAATTCCAAGGTTGGGCGAAGTTTCATTGATATGCACGTAGTCACAAATTTTAAACAGTCTACCAACACTAGAGAGACTCTGTAAACTTTTAATTACTAGAATAGAAAATGGGAAATTGGTAGCCTACAGTATATTCCGCGTTCAACTGTTCTAATCTATCACAACTCTATGTTTCGGACTTTGCAGGGATTTACTTTGGATGAAGTTCAGGAAATGTATTAGATTTAATGCCTAGCTATTTTTTGTACTAAAAAAGAAAATTAAGATGAAGAATAAGAGCTCCGAGAATTGCTTTTTTCCGTATATCAAAATAATTCCGCCACAAGTTGTTTTTTTTGCCTTTAGGCCTACATATAAAAAAGCATTCATCTGAAAAAATTAGACCAAGAATAAATAATTAGGAAATATGTACTGGAAACCTCTTAAGACTTTTAGGCCCAAACCCCTTTGCGATTTGCTGATCGGCTCTAGGCCAAAGAAAAAAAGGTCCGCCTGCTAAGCGCAAGCTCATCCTCCAAGTAGAAGTGACGAAGCCGTTCCTCCTTTTTCTTATTACACGAGTATTATCTTAATTATGACTTTTTGTTAATTTATATTACGATATTTATTCAGTTTTTATCATACAATAATTCTCACTACATGTTTGTCTTATCTAATGTTACCTGCATGTTGGCCGCTTGTAATTGATTAGAACGTGGCCATATTTCCTTATCATATTTGTCTTCGGGACCTAAGTTTACTTGCAGGGATTCTTTATCAACTTCTTCCTGCTTTTATTGTGTCGAAGATCTATTTGATCTTGTTGTTTAATGGATCTGTAGCTACTTTAAGAACGTTTTAATGGGAGGGAAACTTGTACATAAGAGAGGCGAATGAACATTCCAATTTCGGAGAAATCCTATGAGAAAACTATTTCTAGTAGTGCTGTAGTCTTAATGATGTGAGGATAATCTTTTTGGCAGATGTAGAGCACTTCCTGGTGCATGACTCTTGTATTACCGAACAGTTTGCTGCTCGCTTTTATCTTGTGTGCCAGTTATGGGTTCTGGGGTTATTTTCATTTCCTTAGTCACTTTTTCCGCTCTGTTGGGGAGTCGGATATTTGTCTTTTGTGAATAGAGTTTAGTGTCTGTTCGAGTTTCTTTTCTTCGACCTCTTCTTTGGTTTCTCGTTGTTCTTCTTTTTAGGAACATAGGTGTAGAATATCTTTAGGCAACCGTTACCAATTCCTCGCAGATACATTTTAGTGTGCTCAGATGATGATTTTATGTCTTTCAATTGCAAAGAACTTGTAGTAAAAATAAACGGGCATTTACTTTTATTTTTCTATTTGGTTTATGTATAATCTTAGGTAGAAACCCAAATGAGTTAGAACGACAGGAGCTTGCACAAAGTAAACTAAGCTGTGCAGACATATGTAAGAAGTAGTTGGGATGTTTTCACAACTGTCTAATTTTTCTTATATAAAATGAACTTACTATCCTTTATTTTTAGAGTAAAATAATTAAAGTTTATCTTAATTATGTAGGATTATTTCACGGTAGTTCAGAGTATTTTTATATTATCATCACAATCTATACATTAATGACAGCATTAATAAAAAATTTTAAAACTTTATCTTAGAGGATAATTTTGTGCGATTTCATGTACACGAAGTTGCATAAATATCTCAACAAACAAAACCTTTAAGATATAGGAAAACTATAGCAAGCCAAACAATAACTTACACAGTTAAGTTAAACTGATCTGGAGGTCAGAATATAAAAAACACTCGAGCAAAAAATATTAATAAAGATTCATGTGGTTGAATTTGATTAGAAAAGCAGCAACAGAATTCAATGGTCTTCATCGCCTAGGATGAGTTTAGTTGTTTCTATGCTAGCAACAGCTGCCAATCAAGGAAGTAGATTGTCTTTCCGAGGTTAGGCCGCAAGAGAAACCTATCAAACATATCATCATTTGAATCGGTAGTATAAAGCTGTTCACATGACCGATTAGTTGATAGAGGAATAAAGGTAGATGAATGTTGGTTAACAAGTACTCTGGTTCTATCCTTTAATACAACAGTTTATGTTAGCTTATCCTTCATTTGTAACGTTCTTTATCACTATTAAGGAATATTAATTAAGCTTTATATGAGCCTTGACAAAAAAACACTTTCCTGTAGTATTCTCTGGTCAATGGGGTGATAACGGTCTCTCCGATCGACAGCTTGGCCGATATGAGTTCCAAAAATTCTTCTTTCTCTTTTTCTAAAAGATAACCACGTTCATTTGTAAGATTTTAATATTGGTCGCAAATTGTTAAAATGAATTTGGATGCAATTGCCAATCAAGAACTCTAGACGAAATAGCTTGCAATTTGGTATTAAATTTAGAGTTCTAAATTCTTAGCCGTGAAAAAGATGTTTTAGAGTAAATGGCTCAGGAATAGAATTAATATTGAATTCACTATGAGTTCTTTAAACTGCTATAGGCATTTGATTGACAAGATGAACGATACAGCTGATACTAAATTCAAAATCGTAATATCAAAAATGATATTTTTTATCGACTCAATAAACAAACAATTTACTTCATCATTTGGAATACTGTTTAAATGTATTAGGTTTTTCCATTATTAATTTCAAAATAATCTTGTGTTTTTCGATCATTGTCGAAATTTATTAAGAACAATTACGCAAGGGTGAAGAACGCCATATTCAAGTAATCTATTTAAAAAAGGCGCAAGAATTCCTTAGGACTTATGTAGATCATAGCCAATTTTTAAAATAACAGCACGTGTCCATGTGAATGTGACGCAAAGAATCCATACTTTTATTTTTATCGGATTTATTAACCGTAAAATGTCCCAAATAGTCTCTAAAAATATTAACAAAATGTGCTAAAATCCGAACATTGACTTTGATTCAACTTTACAGAATAACATAACTTAATATCGAGCTTTCAAATGAGTGGGAAGATGCAGTTTATGGATTTTTCTTATAAAACTATAAAATGTATATAATTGCATACTTAAGAGTCAGGTTTTGCAATTGAGTGGCTTCCATCATGAGTCAAAGATTAATGACAAAAAGGTGCTATTGGATTCGAACTTAGATAACTGCTGTTATTGTTATATATGAAATAAAAATGGTATAAACAGAAAGCAAAATTAAGAGTAAAAGTAAACATTAAAAGTATCCATTTGGGCCGCCGAAATGTAATTTTGTGGTTATCTGCTGAAATAAAGGTTTCGGAAGAAGGGAATAGGGCGAAAATAAACACATTAATACAATCACACGAATTGAGAATTGAAAAAAATTGGAAGAGGAAATACTAGCATGGCACGACCAAAAGCTAGAAATAACAAGACTTGACTAAACTTAAACATCAGATAAGGGGAAGACCGAAATTTCTGACCGGCAGGATAAGTGCGTGGAAGATAGTGTAGCAAATCTACACATATAATACCCTAAAAATAACATATGATTTATAAAAATAGTTCAGCAATGAACTAAAATAAAGGCTTGAAGGCTTAAAAATTCTTAAAAACACATAAATAAATTTAAATATATATAAAAAGATAATTTATTCATGAATAAAAATCAAGAATTGAACTAATATAAAAATATATTAATTTGTTGAGAAACAAAAATACAAGATTGAATTAATAGGATGTTATATTTTTTGATTATTCAGTTATTGAGGAAAATTCTGGTTTTAAAAAGAATTATTTGACTTATGAGAGACTTCCAAATGCTTTGCGATCCTCTATCTCATTTGAAGGCCTCTCTTTATCGAAGTCCTAAAGTTATAGATAAAAAATTGCTGCAAGCAAATCTGAAACAACTGTGACAGAAAAATAGAGTATAGGTAGCGAGATTTCGAGTTTATCCAAACTAATTAAAATTGTGGAATGTAAATTTTAGGTGTATTATGTAGGTTACTATTTGATTTAGTTGTCAGATATTACAGGTAAGGTAGTTTTAAATAGAATTTTTGTTTTGGAACTGTTGTTTATGGGGCACTTTGAGAAAATGTTTTAGATAAAAAAATTGATATGTTTGTATCAAGCAAGTATTTAGTGGACTAATTAAAATTAAATAAATTTCTTAAGTATTACACTTCATTGAGATTTGAAGGCCAATTTGATCATATGTGATAAACTCTGAAGATAGGAGAGTTACCACTCGATTACTTAAATTAGTGAGGGGAGCAACTAAACAAATTTTTTTCTAAGGGGCATGACTCCTCTATTTGAAGATGAAGAATCAATCATCTACATATCGTCTGAAGACAACGGGTTTAAATTCTAAGATACAATATATCAACCATATTTTTTCGTGATCTTTTAGAAAATTTTACATAAGAAGCACGTAAAGGAAAGCCCATTGCCATACCCTCATGTTGTAAAGATTGGTCTTTATTAAAGATGAATATATTACCCCCTACAGCTAGCTTAAATTTTTTTACAATACATATTTTGTTAATTTAAAATGTCCATTTTTTACTAAAGAGAATCTGTGATTATATTGCATTTTCAGGCAGAAGGTATATTTGTAAAGAGAGGTTCTATGTCGATTGAAAACATAAAAGTCTTTAAGATTAAGTTGTGTCAAATAGTAGGCAAACTCAAAGGAATATTGAGTGGTATATTCACTATGAGTGATAGAATAAATGATAGAATCAATGATAGAAACTAAATCTTTGCTAAATTTTAACTAGGAGTATTTTATCGCTGATAAAATGAGGAAAATTATTACTCCTGTTCTACTGCTTTTCGATAACCTGTGAATATTTCTAGGGTTAGAAACGGATACAAACATCTAACCTATATGTTAAAATATTTTTGGTCTTTCGGAAGCGCAAACAACTATTTACTTTATCATCAAACTCTAAAAGTGAAATTATGATTAAAAATCCTTGAACCATTGAATTTATAATAAATAGTGATTAATAAGAACTTTACTTCAGTTTTTAATTTTGAGAGCCCATTTGGCGACTGCCTATTAGGTCAGAATTCGCCGTAATTGAATTAGCAGAAAGGGAATTAGATTAGTGGAAAGCGTTTCAAAATTCAGGAAATATTGTCAGAAATCGAATTAAAAAATATGACGCATAAATCTAAAACCCACGATAAAATTCGTTCTTCTTTTACACTAAAAGTTTTGTCAGAACACGGTCAACAGACCTGATTTAGGTCCTCTATATTATTTTGACCTTATGACCTTATGAAATTATGACCATATGACAGTATGACATTCAAAATTTTTAACAAGTTGGGCAATCCGACCCATAGTTAGTTTTCTTTAAATAATTCTTAGACTAACACTGGATGCACCTTACTAATTATATAAATAGAAGGAAAATGTATAGCAACAAAAGGGTCTAAAATTTCGTTAGAATTGGTTGAAGAGTAAGAATTTTATTGCTAAAAACCTCATTGAAAGGTAAAATGGTTAGTAGCCGACCCACCGACCTACCGCCGACATAGTATCTTATAGAGTCACGCGTACGCGACTAAAATTGAATAGAACTTCATTTCTCCATAAAACTTTTAAAATTAAAATTCCAACCGAAATTCTTAGGTTGGTGATCATGTGTGGCAGAGAGGACTAAATGACCCATCTCGATTACAACCCATTCCTAAATGGTAAAATCAAGAGACGAAATGCGAGTTTTAAATGAGATTAGAAGTCACTAAATTTCTATAAGAGGTTCGTCACAAGTTTCTTTGTAGAGAATTTCTTGTCCTTTAGTTTAAAACTCATATATTTCTAGAGTTCAATCTGTGGTAGAAACAAGCTAGGCATTTTAAACTTAAAACTTGGTGTACATATCTGTAGCTCAAAAAAGTAGAGAGAAATTGAAAGTCAAGTTTGGCTTTCTCCTCCACCTAGGGGGCAGAATTCAAAGGTCGTATGCTTCATTATATGTATTCCTTCAAGTTTTGGGGATTGAGGTGGTCCTAGTAAACTGGATACGAGGAAGGAGGTGGAAGAGTTGTGGGAGAATTCTAAACATGTAATACCATCATCTATACTATCCAAAGAATACCCCCAAAAAACTCTATGATTTAATAATTATAAAAGAAATAATTCCATATGAAAAGTGATATTTTAAATAGTAACAAGGAAATATTAGTAAAATCCTCAAGTAAAATTAGGAGAAAAATCGTGGAATTAAGAATTACGTAAATCCCAACTGAAAAGCAATTAAAAATAGACAAGTAACTTAAATAGTGATAGAACCCATAAATAATGGAGGTTTAATAAATATAATTAGAGGGCTGGTAAAATGTACATGAACTAAAAATGGATTAAAACATTGAAATATTGTCTATAATAATAATAAAACTAAAGGAAAATGGAAACCAAAACTGACCTTTATCTGCGAGTCATCAGATGGAATTAAACAGTGAATAAATATGAAGTAACATTGTGAATTTGGGTGAGGATTAGTTGTTTTTGTAAAGTGGGGAGGAGGTTTTTAAACTGTATTTAATTTGAGAAATAAAGTGATTTCGTTTTGATTACGATTGAGTGTTTCAATAAAGAATGCTTCGAGAATTTTTAAATCTGAAGAATTTGATGCAGAAGATACAATAGTTAAGTTTTTCGGAATGTTGTTTATTGAGGAATATTTTGGTTAAAAAACGAATATTTGTTCATTGAGAGACTTTCACATGCCTACCGATCCTATATCTCAATTGAAGGCCTATCTGACCAACATAACGATTTTGGTTAGTATGAGGGAATAGATGCTCCCCCAACCTTCAGGTCTGAGCCTCTGGTCGTTAACCACAACTTTCGGGCTAGCCCACTTAACCTCCTTCTTTCTCGACCCTCGTCCCGATGAATAAAGATGAACGGCAGGTCAAGACCAAAGAATGCGCTTATCATCTCAGGTTGTTCCCGAGAACCGAACAACGATTAAGAAAAGCAAGATTTCCCCTAAGAGGGGGTATTCAATTTCACCTCAGAGGCAAAATAAGAAGGGCGTCGCCCTAAAGCCAGAAGGCCTCTCCATGCTAGCTGTACCACGCCCTGAGAAACACCGTTGGAGAAGGAACCTTCAAGCGGCTTGTCCACAAATATCCCCCTCCTGCCCCTACCGCAGTGGTGTGGTGAGGTATAAAAGCAAATATCTTTGGAAAAACGTGGTAGACTACGTTATTCATCAAGTGACGAAATTTCCGGCAAGAGGCACGGGCTACCAACGAAGGGACTAAGAAGAAGCTCATCCTCGATCTAGTTCCTGGTGATCATACTGAACTATAAGTTAACTTGACCAAGTTCAACTTACTCTCGTCAGAGACCTCCCCCTCCCCTTATTCTGGTGTAGCCCAAAGCACCGAGATATTCCTCGCCCTCAAGGAATACCGGAACTAAGAAGACGAAGCTCATCCTCGAGCCAGTTCCAGGTGGTCACACCGAACTTTAAGTAAACTTGATTTAAGAAGCAAGTTCAACTTACTCTGATCAGAGAAACCCTCTATCCTGGTGTAGCCCAAAGTACCGAGATAGTCCTTGCCCTAGAGAAATACATCGAGTGAACTCCATCCAGCACTCCCTGAGTCAAAGGATCCAAGCATTGACTCATCGTTCGTCAGTGCGAACTATTCCCAAGAGTAAGTCGAAGAGAAGAAAGAAACATTTTTACACTTTCCTACCGAAGGCGTGTGTCTCTCTAGCTGCCACACGCGCCAAAGGCCTCCGTGGCTTTAAATATATTTTTTCCGGATGAAACTTCTGGACAAGCGGCACGCGTCATCTAAGCAACAACATTCTTATGGTGACGTAACCATTGAGTTCACTCAAACCCGAGTCTAGTCGGAAGTTATAAAGGTATTTAAACCCTGGTATCTGTTCCTGTAAAATCCGTTTGTATTTTTTATATTAAAGTAAGCTGTGGGTCAATCATCACTATAACTTCAAGTATGTCCTTTGGAAAGCGTCACTTAAATTAATTGAAGTCATTTCTGTGCATTTAAGGTGTCAAATTTCGTTAGTTCATCTTTTGTTTCTGTTTTAATTAAAATTTTAATTTTTTTAACAAACTTTTATGTAATCTTCGAAACGCAAAGCAAGGCACTAGGGACCCTCAAAGTTTAAAGAAGTAATAATCAAGATAATAATAAATAATTAAACATAATTATAAATATATAGCACTCAGAGAGATAAAACGTAATCCAGGAGTTTTGACGTACGTAAACAACCCATACGTACGAACTCCAGCCATCACTCGTTTCTCACTATACCGCGACAGTTAGGTTAAACAAGTAAAGTTGTAGAGAGAGAGAGAGAAAGAGAGATAGAGAGAGAGAAAGAGAGAAAGGGAGAGAAAGAAAAAGAGAGAGAGAGAGAGAGAGAGAGAGAGAGAGAGAGAGAGAGATCACGCTGACTACATGCTTTATTAAAGTATGCATCAATGGCAGCTTTTTTTCACCTAAACCTCACTTCACGGAGAAAGTTAGTTTATTCCAAGAAATCTTCCCACCATGGTTGGACATTTTCACAGAATTATCAAATGTACAAAATAAAGCATATTTATATTGGTTTTCGATTGAACATTCAAAAGAATCAAAAGGGACCAATCGCGCAATATGAGAAATTTTATGTGTAATAGTTTAGAACGGAACTCAGGAATACTGAACATGCATTCCACGTTAATCAGTAGATCCAAAAAAATTGTAACTATTACATTATATTCTTCTATTCTCAACTAAAATTAGTGTGGCACCTGAAATCAACTTATCTATCAATATACTTTTTTTTACACTATTTCAATTCCTTTTCCTTCTCTCATCCCTCGTATCCCTCCGGCCTACCAAACAAGATGCGATCTGGGAGGGGGGGGACGGCAGGGGATCTAAATGTTTCGACTTGGGGACAGGCCGTAAATTTACCTATATCTTCCACACAAAACGAAAATTTTCCTCCCTGATACGACGCAGAAATAGGAACCAATGTGACTTCGTCTGGTATAGACAGCAAGGCTATGGAAACTGTATGAATAACTACTTCGGTGGTCTCCGTTTAGGTATCTAGTGGTTGATAGGATGGTCTCTTGCAGAAGCTTAATATTGAGTGTAGGTTAATTTTAGTAGATTTTGAAGGCTTCACACATTCCGAGTTGTTGAAGAGCACTAATACGTAACAGGACAAAGTTGTTTATGCAAAGGACTTCGAGAGTTAAAGTTGTGCTGCGCATCCAGGTGTGGCTTTTAATGGCTCCATCCTACAAGGAGCTACAAGGAAAATAAGTACCCTAGAAGACCTTACGAACCATACAAGGAGGGTACTTTTGGCGCAAACTTCGAAGGTGTCCGTTGGCAACCTCGAAGATTACTCGCGAGGATCTTAACGGCGATTTCGCAAGACTTTATCTAGTCTTAACTTGAACTGTTCAACAGATTCACTGTTGACATCTTCCGTCAGAAGTGCCTTCCAACTACCGCAGATACTGTAAGTGAAGAATTTCCCACACAGGTCACGGTGGTATCGCTTCAATTCAAGTTTAAAGCCGGGATTTCTTGTACTTCCCTCGCTGAGCTGGAAAATATCCCCGTAGTCCATTCTGTCGAAGCCTCGAAGTATTTTAAATACTTCGATTAGCTGACCACGTAGTCTCCGGGTCTCCAGCAAGAAAATATCTAATTCCCTTAATCTATCTTCATAACTTTTATGTCTGATAGAGGAAATCAGTTTGGTTGCCCTGGCTTGCACGGGTTCGAATCTTGCGAAGTCTTTTTGGAATGAAGGACTCCAAAATTGTATGGCATACTCCAGCTGCAGTCGGATAAGGGAGTTGTACAGACACAGTACTATATCCTTGTTCCGATATCCAAACTGTCACTTTATATACCCTAACATCCTTTGGGCTTTCTTCTCCACCTCAATACACTGTTTCGAGAACTTGAGGTTACTCGTGATAGTTACACCCAAGTCCTTCTCAATGTCGGTGGATTCAAGAGCAGTGCCCTTAAGGATATAGGGTGATTGAGGATTTCGGTGGCCGATATGCATCACTTTGCATTTCCTCACGTTAAAAGGCATTTGCCACGTATCAGACCTCTTCACAATCTTCCGAAGATCTTCCTGCAGGCTTGCAGTATTTCCATCCTTTGCAACGTTCATACCAAGCTTGGTATCGTCGGCAAATTTGGAAATCTTGGCAAACATGTCACCGTCCATGTCGTTGACGTAGATGATGAATAGTAGTGTTCTCAGGACAAAACCTTTAGGTACCCCACTAGTAACGGGCACCCACTTAGAAGCCTGTCCATTCACCCCCACCCGTTGCCGTCTGCAACTTAGCCAGTTCTCGATTCAGCCGGCTACTTTTCCGTCTATGCCCAGCGCTCGCACTTTCCGGAAAAGGTGGCTGTGTGGTACCTTATCAAAGGCTTTCTAAAAGTCTAAGTAGACCACATCCACCGCCTGGAAGAATTCCACAAGGTTCGTCAGGCATGACCGTTGCCTTCGAAAGCCGTGCTGGGAATTCCTCAGTAGCAGGTGTGACTCTAAATGCGAAGTCATTTTGTCCACCCTGATGCTTTCCATGAGTTTACCGACTATTGAAATCAGACTGATAGGTCGGTAGTTCGACGGTTGGCTACGGTCTCCTTTCTTGAAGATAGGAGTCACCTTCGCCTCACGCCAGTCTCTAGGAACGCATTCGGTCCGGATTGACATGATAAATATTGCGCTCAGGTGTCTTGACACTTGATCGCAGGTGACTTATTCGTCATTAAGTCAGTGCTCTTCTTTTTGATTTCTCTTTCGATGAAGTCCATATCCTCCAGCTTTTCCCCTCAGTAGGAATCCTTTGGGTGGGTGATGGGACCACACTCTTGAGTAAACACTAAAGAGAAGTAGTCGTTGAGGAGGTTAACATTTTCTGTATCTGAATGCTTTAATGTCCCCTCTACATTCCTCAAAGGGCCATTCGCTCGACAGATTGGTTTACGGCTGTTTACATATCCAAAGAACTTCTTGAGATTCTCTTTACTTAGTCTCGCCACTCGGAGTTCCTCAGACCGCTTAGCCACCCTTATGCTAGACTTTACTCTCCTGGCTAGCCTCCGGTATTCGTCAAAGTCACCCGCATCTTGGATTGCCGGTACACAGTTGTCTTCTCCCTAAGCAACTTGCCGATTTCTTGATTAAACCACTTTGGTTGAACAGAAGCCCGACGGTGGCATTTCAGAGGGATGAAACGCGATTAAAGACTCATTAATGTGGTTTTGAAACTATTCCACGAGTCTTCAACAGCATCGCACACTTCTAGCCTCGCGTCAGTCAGTCCAGCACGAAGGCTTGCAAAGTCTGCTCTTCTCAAGTCAAGTTTCCTTGATTGACTGGCAACAGACCTTACTTTTTAGGATCTTGACGCTAAATCTAACTAGCTGGTGATCACTGCCACCGAGCTCTTTGCCTACAGAGAGATCCTCAACGATATCATCGTCAGAGGTTAAGACCAAGTCGAGGATATTGTCTCCTCTCGTCGGTTCTCTGACCCATTGATTGAGGAACTCGTTGTTGGCGAGCTCCAAGAGTAGCGCGCTCTCGCTACAGGCTGCTCTGCTTTCATAGTCAACTTGGCTGTTGAAGTCGCACATAACGATGCACACCCTGCGTTGAACAAGCTCACCCAGCAGCTGGTACCGTTCCCTGTCCTTCTCAACGGGTTAGGAAGGAAGCTTCTAAAGCAGCAGGGTCCTGTATCTGACAGGACCTATCTCTAAGTCAACGCCTAGGAGCTTGTGGTTGGATATATTGTTGGAGTTCGTAGATTTAATTGTATCCTTGACATACAACATTATACCGCCACCCTCTCTGTCTGGCCTATCTTTGTGGAAGAGTTGGTAGCAAGGAACCGTGAATTTGCCTTCAAAGTCTCGGTTTGAGGTTTTATCCACGATTTTTTTATGGCTACAATTTCGGGTTCTTTGTTCACTACGAGGCCACGGAGCTCAGGAAACTTGTTCCTGATTGACCTCGCATTGAACAGCAGAACTTTTAGGGAGTCCCCGACTGTAGGACTCCCTACACTCTTCCGTTTCCCGGCTCATTTGTTGGCGAGGAGGCACCCCTCTTTGCGACCTCTGAGAAGGTCATTCCAGGAGTGACACAGGCGTATTGGTGTACGTCCACCCTCACTCTGGGCCGGATACTTCTTTGGGTCCTTTCTACGACATCTTAGATGATGTTCGACAGAAAGGCCTTTCCTTAAAAGGAAAGATGTACCCCATCCATTTGGTAGAGATCATTTCTACCATGGAGCATGCGGTACGGGTCCACAAAAAAGCCCCCCTCTGCTCTACTCAAATCTGCCAGGCACCTGTTTAAAGATAGGTTCATAGAGTAAACGGTCCGTGTTGGACCTCTCCTCGGGAGCATCCTGACTACAACACGCTTGCGGGTTTTCAGCCCACAATCGTCCACGGCACTTATGATTGTGTGGAGGATTTTATCTGTAGGGCCTACCCTACCTCCTTTCGGGTAGAGGTCATTTCCACTGACTATCAAAGCAACGACTGAGTTCTCAGAAATCTGCGATTTCTCAGCCTCTACTCTGATGTGGTGGTTACCACATCCTGGCAGGCAGCTTACCTTTGCACTTGTACGAAGGCGGGCCGCTAGATGGGGCTGCAGACCCCGTGCTTACGAATCACCAATAAGGGTGACTCTTGCACATTTGTCTGCAGACGACTTAGACTTTCCGTTCGGAAGCAACTTGCCACTTTCCTCTTGTATCTCTAAATTTTTGATCTTTTTCTTATTCTTCTTCTACTTCTTCTTCTTCTTCTTGTCTTCATTTGTTATCTCTTCTTCTGTTTCCCGTTTCTCTTCTTCTGCTTCTACTTTCTCTTCCTCTGTTTCCACTTTCTTTTCTTCTCTTTCTACTTTCTTTTCTTCTCTTTCTACTTTCTCTTCATCATTCCACCCGCCGAGTCCTGACTGAAAAGACCTGTTATCTCTGTGCTCCTGCTTAATTCATCTGTTCCCCAAAATTTCGTTTTCTGAGTAACTTAATAATTCTAGATATTTCCTGCGCTCATATAATATTAGTCGCTGTATTAAAAGATTGGCCGTCTTATTCGCTGTGTAAATTTTATTTATCGTCATCCCTATTCTAGAAATCGACAATGCCCGTGATCAAGTTTGAATGTTCGTGTTGTGGGGCTTCCTTTAATAAGGAAATTTACGTTCCTTCTAACATCGAACAAACTAGAATTTGCCGTTTCTGTATTTTAAACGAGGCATTGGAGCGTAAGTTTACTAACGCTATTAGCGAAATCAAATTGGAACTAAATTCCGTCGCGAGGGACGTTATCTCGACCAACCGTAAAGTCGACGAATTAAATTCGAGTCTAAATTCTACCTTTCATGATATGCGTGGGAGGGAAAATAAAAATCGTGACAGCCGGCCTACTCGTATGAATCATCAGGCCATTGTTGACCAGCAACAAAGGATTTTTAACTCGTTTGGACCCCAGGATTCACAATATAGACCCCAAGATTCACAATTTAGGACCGTTAGAAATGGGGCTAGACCTTCGAAGGAACAGAATTTCACATTAACATGTTTGAACCCCTTCGCACTGCTAACTCCTATCGAAGGGGAAGAAGAAACGGTACTAATTGGGGATTCTTTAATTAGAAACCAAGAGCCGGAATTCACAGCGCGTAACCCGTCAAAATGAAAAAGATTTTGCTTTCCTGGTGGCCGCATAAATATCGTAGTAAGTGAGATTGAAAAATTGGACCAAACACGTGGTGGGCGTACGATCCTCACGCTGGTAGGGGGATATGATGTCCACAGATACGACAGCACCCCACAGGGAATAGTAAACCGCGCTAAGACTATGATTCATACTGCGAAAGTTAAAGCGGATAATGTAGGAATAATTGGTATTTTACCCCGACTAAAATCCACGTTGCGTCTGCAGTCCCGAGCTATCTATACAAACGAGTGCCTTAAGCGCTTGTGTCGCGATACTAGAGTTAGCTTCTTTAACGTTTGGGATACATTTCAAGACCAACCTTCACTTTATCAAACGGACGGAATCCATTTAAGCGATGTGGGGAACAGTCGGCTGGCTAGGATTTTAGACCAGTCAGTACGTAGCATGTTAAGTAGGAGAGTTGCGGGGCCACGTGATGTCCATGCGCTGGACCCGTCCTCACTTGAAGGGGCAATGAGTATTGGGGAACAGGTAAACGGAACCGATTCGCGTGTGATACAAGAATACACTTAAAGCGCAAATTGAAATGTATATGTTCAAATGTTCGTAGCTTAAAAAATAAACTTGCTGAACTAAAAGCCGTAATTCTAGAGGGAGAATACGATCTCATATTCTTAAGAGCTTAGATACACATTCGGGGATCAGTGTTTGCGAATTTGATATACCATGTTATAAAATTCATTATACAAATAGACAACCTGGTAGAGGACGGGGCGTATTTTTGTATATAAAAAATGGCTTAAACGCTATAACGATCGACTCGTCTACGGCAGATATGAGAAGTGAGGCCTTATTAATCCAATTATCTTGTAATGCAAAAAATAAAATTAATTTAGCCGTCATATATCGTCCTCCATCTCAAATAGAAAGAGAAGATGCTGCACTCTTTGATATGCTTTCATCTTGGGTTAGAAAAGGGACCACATTAGTCTGCGGCGATTTTAACCATCCAAACGTTAGTTATAGTAACCTAACGTCAGATAAAGCTGACGAGAGACTACTAAACTTTATTTTGGAGAATTTTCTCGTTCAAAAAGTAGAGGAACCAACTCGTGATAATAATGTCCTCGATTTAATCATGGCGACTGATGAGTCGTTGGTAGAAAATGTTTGTGTAGGAGAGCATTTGGCCTCGAGTGACCATAATGCGATTAAGTTCGTAGTAAACACGTGTGTAGAAGTAAAAATGAGTACTCAGCTCATCCCACGTTTTGGTAGCTGTAATTTTAAAACTTTTCGCGGAAGGATTAAGGATGTAGACTGGGGAATGCGCTTCGAGAATAGGTCAATAGTAGAAATGTACACTGAGCTACGGCGTACACTCCTTAATGTAAATTTCGACTGAGTAATGTATGTGCGCCGTAAGAGCGGGAAGTCTATGAGAGCGCCGTGGGTTAGTCCACTAATATTAAGCTTAATTAAGGACTGAAATAGAAAATTTCAAATACATAAGAATAATGAGTCATTTATAAGTCGGCGAAATTACATAGATTCTCGAAGAGAAGTTAAACGGGCGGTTAGAGATGCGAAGCGGAAATATGAAATAAAACTCGCGAAGGATTCGAAGAAGGAACCGAAATGGTTTTACGGCTATGTAAACAGTAGGAAACACTTAAAAGGTTCAATAGGGCCGATTAAAGATAAAGATGGTCGTTTGACGGAATTTCCGGCGGAAATGTCTAAAATTTTAAATGAACATTTCACAAGCGTCGTTACTGTTGAAGATTCGTCCGAATTAGGATCGTTAGTTTAAGAAGTAGATAATAGTGATATTTGCATATCCGATAGAACAGTTAATGAAGAGGAAATTCTTAAATATATTAACCTGATGAAAAAGTCGAAATCACCCGGGCCCGATGGCGTTTAACCCACTCATTTTAAGGAACTTAAGAATAAGCTTGCCAAGCTGTTGCGTGCAATTTTCAATCGCTCATTAGGAGTTGGCGCAGTCCCTTTAGACTTTAAGCGTGCAAACGTTACACCAATATTTAAGAATGGGAATAGATACGAAGCCACGAATTTTCGTCTTATTAGTCAAACTTCGGTAGTTGGAAAGCTTTTAGAATCGTTAATTAGAGATAGAATAGTGAGCCACCTTTAGCTAAATAATCTGATTAAAGATTCCCAACATGGGTTTAGGCGGGCGAGATCGTGCTTGACAAATTTGCTCGAATTCTTCCATAAAATGATTTGCGTTTACGACGAAAGCAAAGCTCTAGATGTAATCTATCTAGACTTTAAAAAGTCGGTGACACCGTTCCGCACGAGAGATTGTTAATGAAAGTTAAAGCAATCGGTGTGAAGGGTAATATATTAAATAGGATTAGAAATTGGTTCAAGGATCATTCGCAGCGAGTAGTTATAAATGGTGAATGTTCTGATTGGGTCAACGTCTGTAGTGGAGTGCCACAAGGCTCGGTTCATGGCCCATTATTGTTTCTAATATATATAAACGATTTGGATAATGGCGTATTTAGTACGATTTCTAAATTTGCTGACGACACGAAGCTGGGCAACCGTGCCTATGTAAGATCGGATGTAGAAAAATTACAAAAGGACCTAAACTTTATTGTCAGATGGGCGGATAAGTGGCAAATGCAGGTTAATTTAAGTAAATGCAAGGTGATGCATTTGGGTTGCCATAATTTGAGGGTAGAGTATACCATGAAAGGCCAGGTCCTCGACGTGGTTAAATTGGAAAAAGACCTGAGAGTTTTAGTCTCGGATGACTTCAAAGTCACGAAACAATGCGTGGATGCATGTAAAAAAGCAAATCGTGTGCTGGGTTATATCGCGCGTAATTTCACGTTCAAATCCAAAGATGTAATTTTACCGTTATATAAATCACTTGTACGTCCACTGCTCGGAAATGCGGTTCAATTTTTGGGCTCCATACTTAAAAAAAGATATCGCGCAATTAGAAAGAGTGCAGCGTAGGGCTACAAAATTAATTCCCGAGCTGAGAAACAGGCCGTACGAGGAAAGACTCAGGGCATTAGATTTGCCATCTCTTGAAGGCAGAAGATTACGAGGCCAGCTAATAGACGTATTTCAAATATTGAAAGAATTTTCAAACGTTGATTATAGGAATTTGTTCCAATTGGATCATAGGGGAAACACTCGCCAACACGGATTAAATTTAGTGAACAAGCGATTTAACACTGGTATAGCCCAAAACTATTTTACGTTTAAAATTACTCAAATTTGGAAAAGGCTACCCACCCACTTAGTAGATAGTACGTCGGTAAATATGTTTAAAAACCGTCTCGACGCGCACTTAAATAGTATAAATATAACGTAGTCTGAGCACAGTAAATAAAAACGTCTTTGCAAAAGGAGTTTGGAGCGGAGGAACAACGGGTAAAAATGATAACTAAAAATGATGCCAGCGATTTCTCTTGCATGTGTAGTTTTTATATTCATTTTTTTCCGCCTATCCTATAAATAGTCTTACTATCCGAAAATTAGATTTTCACCACTAGCAGTCGAGGGCTGTGGAAGTTGAGAAGAAGAACTTTCTATCACCCCACCACCCCTAGGTTGAAGTAGTTAATATGCATGACAATGTACACATGTAGATAAGTGTGTACAGTAGATTATATATTTTTAAAAAAATAATAATAAAAATAATAAAAAATAATTAAAAAAAATATATATATATAGCATGTAAGAGATACACTCGTAGATAAGTGTGTATCGTTGTTATGGAGTTAGTGTAGCGGACTAGCCTCGAGCGGACCTTAGGGTCTTTGCTGGTACTAGATTCTGTAGTTCTGTAGTTCTGTAGTTCTATTTCTACTTTATCTTCTTTCTTTTCTTCTTTTTGGCTCGTTGAGGAAGCCCTTCAGCAGAAGAAATCGGCTGTTGGACGTCGGGAGCCTTCTCGCCTTAGCATCTGCATCTCTCTGTTTTTAAGAGTTGAACTTTTAATTTTAAGGAGGGAGTTCTCCTCTCTCAGTTGAGCGATGCTCTCACCCAGGCGCTTCTTGAGTTTGCAGAAGTCACGGACACTAACGGCATCTGTGATCTCCTTGCAACTCCTGCCCCCGAAGTCTTCCCTTCATCTGTATACTTTGCATATTTTGCAGGTTAGCTTTCGAAACGGAGGACCATTCCTCTTCACCATCTTACAAAACTCTCGGACCATACGCATTGAAAAAGGATTATTTGGTTGTGATTTTCTCTCGTACTAATCACATCCGCCTATTTCCAGGAGGTTTTTGGTCGTTCGGCGAACAGAAACCCTTTGACCAAGCACACCAATACTAAGGTCTCCCCTGGGCCGGACGTCCCGAATCGTGCCGCAGCTCCCAACTGAGCAGCACGAGAGCTCCAGTGAACTGGTTCTCTGATTTTTCCACAGGGGTGCTTGAGGTGTAACTGTCTTCCTACTAAAACCTACTAATCAACTAAAAAGTGCCAGACTTAAGGCAAATAGTAAAGCTAAGTGCCCACGACTTCATCCGAGATCTTTAGCTGATCTGGCAACCAGCAAGGCACAAAAGCTCTCTCACCAAAGAGCAGTTGAGTCTTTATTGACCAAGTAGCGGTCACAGGGAGCTGGTCAAGCAAGTACACGTTAGGAAAAAGCTTCTAAGGGGTACCTAGCATTTCTCAATTAATCGTACCCCAAACGTCTGAGATCCCTTCAATCTCAGTCTCTTGTAACCTATGAGTGCTCCAAGGCGTTATTTAAAGAGGTTCCAAAGCCTCTCTTCTCACGCGGCATAAGGAAACTGGTGAGGCCCTTATTAATAAACAACTTATGTGTAATAGAGATGAATGTTTGTTTTTTGTTATTGGGTTTTTGTTTTGATTTTTTAACAGTTGAAGAGAGTTGTTGAAACTTAGTACTAACAGAATCGAAGACGTTGGTAGGGTGATGCAAGGAGACGCATCAAAGAAGTGGTAGAGAAGTTTGACAACCATTAGTCTGGATCCTACTACAGCTACCTTACTGGCATGGGTGACCCTACCGGGCTAAAAGCCCCCCAGATTAGGTAGCTTAACTTAGGCAGATCACGCAAGCTCTCTCATCGACGACAAGGTGGTTGTGTTGAGTAGCCGGTTAATCATCTCCACATGGTTGTGAAAATCAAGCTGATAAACGTAAAATTATGGTGTTCACAGTTACCCACATTGCATGAATATTTGTATCCAAGTTTTGTGTCCTGCAGTTCACCCTGAGGAGGACGACAGCTATTCTTTGTGATGAATTCGCTGGCCATCTTCGTCTCTTAATTAATGATAAGGTTTAATTAGTTGCTTCCTACGTAAGGGTAACATACCGCCTTACGATATATTTTGGGTAAAAGAAAAGCTAGGGCCAAAAAAACAATTGACCTTGATCACATTTCTAAATCAATTAAATCTTGCATTCCAGCAATGGCCAGTATTAAGCTCTATGAGTGAGTACTATGTATGTATACAAAATTTAATCCAATAAATTTTCACTTTTTTTATTCATTTGCACAGCGACCTAATGTAACTTTCTTTTAGAAAAAAGAACATGCAAAATCAATTCAGCAGAAAACTAAAACGTAAAGGGACATGGCTCAGGAATGAACTGACAGCAAAAGTAACCTGGCTACCCATATTAATGCGCTAGAGCTGTCATGATTCAAGGTAGAAATTATAAGTGTTGATTTAGCATACTTATGAACCATTCACTGCCAGAGATGTAACTATTTCAACCCTGCTCCTCTCTTAATAAATATTTTAAAATCTCATCATGTATAAACAAAATTCGTATAATCACATCTTCCTTCCGTTTGATTAAAAATACATTAGAGTCATTAAATAATGGCTGTTATAAAAAAATCGAATCTTTTATTAACTATCAAACCTAGACTTGGATGTTCGTGTTGTTGCAGTTACTCAAGCAGTCTAGCTGAGTATTCCCGAAGAAATATGGCCTGTATCGTGTTTTCAGCCCATTGTTCTCAAGGAGTATCTATTGTGTTATTGAAGTGAGCATCGAGTGCAGTGCATTTATTTATTAAATTTTGAAATTTGGAGTGTGAGAAAAATATGTAGGTTTTTCTAATATTTATAATATGAGTGAACAATAAACATTTAGTTGAAGAAAAGATTAAAATAATTATAAATTGATATCATTTTAGGAAAACTAATAAGACTTTTGTTAAAAATCAATCATTAAACTTTTTTCACTCACAGCAACTCTACCAGACAAAGACAAAGCACAGCAAATTTCCATCATCCCAAACTTCTTGGAAGTGTTTTTGGTGTAAGATGGTCTGTCATCAAGCATTTATAGGTTTGTAATAAAATTTTTAAATTAGGGAAAATTTTAAATTTTCTCCCCCAAAATATTTCATGCTAAACTAAATACGAAATATTTCTACATTTCAGTGTCATCCGACCAGTGCCAATAAAGTAATCTAAGTTCGCACTTCGGCACTCAACTGCGTATAACTTTGAACTTGAACTTTTAAGCTCGCCGGTCCGCAGTAAGATAAAGCAAAGACATTAGGGTTTAATTAATATGAAAACTTGAGTTCTTAATTCCAATGTTCGTCAGGACGTTCAAAACGTATAAGTTAATTCGCAACTTGTGGCTTTAAAGTTACTATATTTTGCTTTCGCCTTTGAACACCTCTTTGTTGTTACGAAATATTTACTTACTTTGGCACTAAAAAATTTTGTTCATTATTTAGCTGACAGCATTGAGCATTGGGTAACGAATTTTAGTAGGAAATTATTTCGCAGAAATGTTTCCTTGTACGTTTAAATGTTCCTTTGTTATTTACAAAAGTTAGAGGAAGTTTTTGCTCACGTTTGACTTGATTTATTTGCCTTAGGGGGCGATGAGAACAAACATAAATAAAAGTAACAACAAAAAATAAAATGGGATATGATGAAATCTAGGATATAATCCGAAAATTTACTGACGGAAATTAAATAAAACCTTGGGAGATTGCAAACAAATAAATAGCAAAGTCATTGAAAAAGAATCGTGAATGAGGTCTACAGTTACTTATAATATGATTAATTGTATAATATGTTGCAGTGAAACATACCCTCATTGCGGATGTAAGTAAAGTTCAAAAGAATTGTGTGACCAACAGTTCTCAAACGCTACAGCTCTCTTTTTCATCTACTCTACCTACGTAGATTCTACATATAAAAATTACCCGAATATCAACATTTTCATTTTAAACATCTTTAATAACTTTTTGTATAGATGCTTCCAGTAGATTTTGTTTTTAGGATTTTATTATTAATAATTCACAATATTTAACCTTTCCAAGAGGTTTACCTGCCTAAATGATACCGTCCAATTTTATCTAAGAATCTCGTTGTTTCTCTCCCGTTCGCGCCATAATGTCATTGAGCACCGTACAACGACCAGATAAAGTCTGGTTGAGGTCCATTTTTCCTTAAAGGCGTCGTCAGTAATCCCCGGACAATATAAAAATTGATCGTGGACTGAAATTTGAACTCAGTAAACCTTGAAGAAATGAGAGAAAAAAGTGATTAAATATAAACGAGAAAAACTATATATAAAGTAGAACTTGAGTAACGAATGACCAGTGACATGAGATCGAGAATGACAAAGATAGAAAGCTACTTTTAAGGTTTAAAAAAAGGGGATTTTAAATTGCCAATAAAACTATCGCCCTATAGCTGCGATTGACAGAGAGAGAAGGGAGGGGGGGATATGTTTAAATTTAGTAGGAAGGCAAAATATGTGCATTTGATCACTTGAATGTTGGATTGTAAATCTAATCTCAAAGAACCATAAAATATCTATCTTTCTGAAGAGAATAACAGAAAGTATTTATTTCAATTATTGAGTACTATCGGGTTTATATTCTTAACAAGAGCTAAATTTAACAGTCCAATTTCATAGTAAATAGGAAATTCTCCCGCCTAATATACGAAAGGAAATTTTCCCGCCATGCAATTGGAATGAAAGTAAGGCGGAGGGAGACTTCTCCAAAGCAATTTAAAATGTGTAAGATGAGAAGAAATTTTACTGCAAATACTGTACCGTATTTACATACCGTTACCAATAACAAAACGAATCATTCAAAAACAAAAAAACAAACCCAAAAGAAAAGGCATGCTCCGGTATCGGAGGTGGGCCAGCCTCACTCCAGCACACGAACATACACCCAACAACAATGTAAAGTGGAGGAGGCCTGCCTCTTCCAAAAAGTCAATTATACCACAGTTAGGTGTGTTCGAACCCGTCCCAAGTGCAATTTGGTTTGTACTTATATTCATTTACAGATTTTCTCTGTTGTTTTCCTTGTGATTATAGTGGATGTTTCGGTAGTTGAAATCTCACTAGGCGAAGAATGGTTTTGGTAGTTGGTCAAGAAGAAGTTCCTGGGCATTTAGAGATATTGGTACATTTGGAGACATATAATCAAAAGGTAACCGTATTGTGCCCTTATTGCAAGAGCATTTATTGGAAAATTAAGTCGATGGGATGTGTAGGAGGTGTTTTTATCTATGTATAGGGGATTGCTTTTTATTTTGTCCTCTTGTTACGAATGACAATTATATCGGTTTTATGAAGAATTTATTGGTGTATGTGTTTTGTTTCATTAAGACAGATAAAGAGAGGGGAGTATTGTGTCATAAAGTCTAATAGAAATTCGTAGTAAGCCCATAGGCCGCAAATATTCAATTGTAAAATTAATTTTGGGGGCATTAGTCTACGAGGATTGGTAGTTGTGATTGATACTACCAGGATTGTCTTAGCTAATTGAGAAAGGGTTAGAGGATACTGATTTGAACTGACCATTGCAAAGAATGGCACCTTCCAGGTCTGGTTTAAAAGCAGTTTTCTTGGATATGAAAGCTTCACTTGTTGATAGATCTTGAAGTGTTTTTATATTAAAAGAGTTTTTCTTTGTTGCTTGGTTTACCTATTTTTGCTATGGGTTAGTCTATTTTTCTGTTTGTGGGATCATTTATGAGCTCAAAGTGCGGTTCTTTTAATTCCTCTTGGATGTAATTTATATTTTATTGGTAATAAATAACCACTAAAAATTTGCCTGGTAAAGTAGTTTCGTTTTGGGTGGGGGTAGGATTCTGCGGAGATTTGTTGCCTATTTATACTTTGCTTTGTTTTTGCGGAGTGACAACCTGAGTTCTTTCTTCAAGTTTTGTTGCATCGCTCTCACTTATAGCATTGTGGTTGGTTTCATCATCAAAGGTGGTTATTTTGAGACTTGAGTTGGTTAATGGTTTCTTGAGTTTGAGGTCCGGGCTAATGTTTGGATTTTCTGGAGATTTATAGTTTTAACGTCATTTGTTGATATTGCTTCAGGGTTTGTATTTTGATGCTATGGGGAAGGAAGAGTTTATGATGCCATGTAAATTGGTTAATTTGTGGGTTTAGAATTAGAGTTAAAGATATCTGTTTGCGAAGAGGCTGGGAATGATTCAGCAGGTTGGGGCTGAATCTTTGTTGGAGGCATGGATGGAGTTAGACCTTAATGATAATTCCTACACTAGGAGGGGATTTAGGATGTGTGTCTTTGTTAAAACCCTTGGATACTGTGCTGTATTTTGGGACCTCAAATGAGAATACTTCCTTCGCCATATCTTGTACCACGTGGCGCCGACCAATTCCAAATCGTGGCATGCATATTTGTATCTCTTTATCCTAGTGATCGATTTCGCAGGAATTTTGAAAGAGTGGCGATTATTTCCACAGTTGCGGCATTTTTCTTATTGCGTGCAGCTATATCTAATGCATACACTGCCCTCAAAAAGTATCGAATCTTCCTCAAAATTTGTATTTTTAACATAAAAAACATGTTTAATATTGACTAGCTGTGATAAAACGGGTTGAGGTCGCGTTAATTTCAACCACTATCACATGTTATTTAAAACCACGATGCTCCCCACGTGCATCTTCGCTTTGAAGCTTGGCACCTTATCGCAGCCACCTGAGTCAATGTTTAAACAAGGAGGTTTATCTTCCTTCGTTCGCCCCCATACGCCGACCTCGCCATATTTAGTTAGGCTTATTGGCAGATAAGGCTTGTTCTCAGGCTCGGCTGTGCATTCCCTCGAAGCTCCCACTCCATCCCCCCCCTACGCCAAGGAAGTGTCTCGACTATTTAGATGGAAACTTTACCACTAAGATCAGATTGGAGATCCAGATTTTCGTCGCGAAACATAACCACGACCATCTCTCACCTTGTGCGCCAAGGGAGCTCGAACTCGAGATTCACCATCACTTGTCCAGAAGAAGGACAACATCCCTTGAGTGCCAAGGTTCGAGCCTTCGTGCCGCCGAGTCCACAAGGCTTCCTCCTTGTTGTTCAGAAAGAGAACAACATTAGAACAGCCATTGTTCTTTTAAGCCCGTTGACTAGAAATGGTTCTCACCCCCCCCTCCTCCTGTTGTTCAGAAGAGAACAACGTAGAACAGCCATTGTTCATTTCAGCCCGTTCGCCAAGAAACGGTTCTCACCCTTCCCCTGTTGTTCAGAAAGAAAACAACGTTGGAACAGCCATTGTTCGTTCGAGCCCGTTGATAAGAAACGGTTCTCACCCACCCACCCCCCTTGTTGTTCAGAAGAGAACAACGTAGAACAGCAATTGTTCTCTTGTGTCCGTTCGCCAAGAAACGGTTCTCACCCTTCCCCCTTTTTGTTCAGAAGAGAACAACATTACAACAGCCATTGGTCTTGAGCCCGTAGACAAGAGACGGTTCTCCCCCCCCCTGTTGTTCAGATGAGAACAACGTAGAACAGCCATTGTTCTTCAAGCCGTTCGTCGAGAAACGGTTCTCATTCCCAAGACGCCACGTCAGGATCATTTTATTCCCCCCCTTTGGCTGGAACTCGCCAGCGGACCGAAAACTCCTTCACTTCACCTTCCTCTGCACAACCATGATAAATTACGTAAGCTGAACGTTGCCTTTGAGTATTTAACCCTTTTGTCAATTCTATCCTGTGCTTAAATGGTTTAGCGAACCATCACCTCCCTTTAACTTTATAATTGTTTTACCTTTTGAAATCTTTTAATCCTCGGATTAGCTCGAGTTCTCACGACCCTTTCCAATTCTCTGTTTATGTCAATATTTTCCGTTTTGTGTGTTGTTGATAGTTTTTATTAATAAAACTCTATTTTATTAATGATAGCAATATTATTATCCTTGAGCTCAGTTCCACTTCTTAAGCATATCGAAGATACATAATATCGGTCAGCCAGACATCCACGCACTCTAAAGATAATCAATAAGTTCCCTAAACGAATAGTTATATATGGTATATCGTCGAGAGTCCATTCTACGACATATATATATATATATATATATATATATATATATATATATATATATATATATATATATATATATATATACTATTTAAATTTGGTATCAGGTGTGTATGGTTTAACGCTATATCTTTGCGAACACTGGTCTCAGTCGAGTAAAGCATAGTGTTATTCCCTATAATAATAGAGTATAGTAGTTCCCTTTTGTTTTAACGATTACTATCCCCTTTTTTGGAAACTTAAGAAGCTGGAGTAGCTCAAGGAACTGTTATAATAATTTGTTTGTGTTTTTAGTCAGTGGTTATTTAGTTCGAGAAACCAAGTACGAATAGGTCAGTGCCCATATTTAGGTAGGCTAAGTTCTCTAGAAGGCATAATTCTTGTTGCAAGGAATTTTAGTTGGTTGACTATTGCGCCCCCAAGTGCAAAGATGACTCAGTTCGAAATCTTTAAAGCGCAAGGAGAGTCCTTGGGACTTTCCGGAAAAGAATTAATTGAGTACGTTCAAGAGGAGCAAAGAACGGAAAGAGAAAAGTTAAGAGAAAGGGAAGAAAGAGAAAGAGAAATCCAACGAAAAGAAAAGGAAAGAGAAATAAAAAGAGAAGAAAGAGAAAGAGAAATCCAAAGAGGAGAAAAGGAAAGAGAAAGAGAAATCCAACGAGAAGAAAGAGAAAATGAAATCCAACGAGAAGAAAGAGAAATCCAACGAGAAGAAAGAGAGGAACGGAAAAGAAAAGCTGAGCTTCACCATCAGATTAAATTAGCTCGTGTTGAAGCAGAGATACAGTCAGCCAGTTCCCGTTCCGAAGCCCCCCCATCAATCTCTCACTAAAGCTCTCCAATTTCAAGGATGAAGAGGACTTCGAAGCATTTTTAGCCCACTTCGAAAAGATCCTCGAAATCAATAACATGGATCTGGAGGCTGAAGGTGTAGTCAGATTACTTCCCTTGTTAAATTGTAAATTGCGCGAAATTTTTATATCTTTACCATCTGAGTGTACAATTAACTACATCACCTTAAAAGCTGAGTTTTTGCCTGCTCATAATATGACTCCCGATTTCTACCGCCAAGAATTTCGAGGAGGTCGTATTAAACCCAGACAGACGTTCCGTCAATTCGGATACATTCTTTAGAAGAATTTTAAATTTTGGTTAGAATCCTCAAAGGTTGATCCGAACTACGAGTCCTTAACACACTTTGTGTTGCGAGATCAATTTCTGGCGTCTCTACCGACGGAGATCCGTGCGTTCGTCGAGGATTATCGGTGCCAGACCTTTAAAGAATGTACCAAGGAAGCGGATGTCTATGCCGCCAGCCATAATTTATACCCAAAGGAGAATCAAACTTCTCACCAACCCCCAAACCAGAAAGGGAGGAGGGATTTTCGCCCCTTCCCACGAAAGCTGACGAAGTTTCCGGGCCCCGTAAAACCCTAAAACTTCATTCCCCCAAACCAACAAGGGGACTCCAAACCTCCCGGTAAGATTTCTTTTCCATCTCTCTTCCCGAAGCGACCCGTCATATGCTTCACCTGTGGTGTAGAAAACCACATGAGCTGGAATTGCCCCCAAAATTCTAGGCTTAAGAGCGGAATAGCGCACCAAGTTCACCAGATTAATGCCACTCCGGCTTCCCCGGTGGTACAGACCCAAGCAGCAACTTCTCCCCCTCCGTCAGGCCACTAGGTAAATTTTATTTTTGATAAAAGTTCATCGGGAACTTTGAAATTTGAGGAGGGCAGCGTGAACGGCTGCCGAGTATCGACTCTCGTCAGGGACACAGGATGTACGTGTTTCATCGTGTCCGACGAACTCCTTCCCCCAGTGGACCCTAACCACGAAAAATTTGCGGTGGTACATGACTACCTTAGGCGGGCGAACCAATTCCCCGTCATTAGATGTTACCTGCAGTGTCAATATTATGATGGCTGGACTGAAGTCATTTCAGCACCCATACAATTATGTTCCGTACTTATAGGACAGAGCCCCCAAGTAAGTTCCGACCCTGTGTCTCATGCCGCCCTTCCTCGCGGCTGAGCTAAGAAAGAAACCCAGGAGCCCGTCCCCATCAGAACCCTGATACCGTCCGATTTCTCGGAGACCCCTAACCAGGACTTTAGGACGGCACAAAAGGAGTGTGAATTACTAACACCCTTAGGCCATAAGGCCCAAGGCAAGGACACGGAGACTGTCCGTGGATCCTAAGAAAAAAGTACCCCCAACGCGCCCATGGAGTTACCTTCGTAGCACTGGACGAAACATCGGCGCTTAAAAAAGATTACCCCGCGGAGTCCCTTAATGTAATACAGGCAGTGTGCATCTAACCTGGGGCCAATTACCCTCCTCCTTCCCTACCAGGCGAGTCTTTTGAACCCTCTGACCTGGATATTGACGCGCAGCTGACACCATATCAAAATAGTCAGCTACAAGAACTAATTAAATGGAATCAACATTTAACCACCCTATTGGCTCTTTTCGAGCGACTGCGCGAACATGGCTCACTATTGGCCCCAGCAAATGCCATTTTGCCCACGAAGTCATAAAATACTTGAGTTTCAAAATAGGACAAAGCAAGTTAGGTCCCCAAGAGAACAAGATTAAGGCAATCGCCGACATGCCCCTCCCGATTACAAAGAAGCAATTAAGATCGTTCCTAGGATCATCTTCTCACTATCAGCGATTTGTTCCGAAATTCGCTGCAATTCCGGCGAACCTCAGCTCGCTTCAAAAAAAGAATTCCCCCGATCGTTTACGTTGGAATGATGTCGCTGTTTCCCATTTTAATCAGCTCAAGAGTAAGTTCATTTCTGCCCCCATTTTAAAGTTGCCCAACCCAGAAAAATCCTTTGGGATTAAGACCGACACGAGCAACGAGGGCATTGGAGGTGTACTCCTTCAGTACTACGGGTACGGAACGAGTCTTTCAGTTGCATATGCTAGTCGCCAATTATTACCACGCGAAAAGAGATATGCCACTATAGAGAAGGAAGCTCTATCAATTATCTGGGTTATAGACAAATTCAAAATGTACTTAAGGGAAAAGAATTTCAGATAGGAGCCGACCACCCTCCATTAGCCTATATTAGGAAAGTGCGACACTCCAACGGCCGAATCATGCGCTAGAGTTTACTCTTGCAAGAGTATCAATTTAAAATAAATTATATAAAAGGTTCTGATAACCAGGTCGCTGACGCACTCAGTAGGAATGCGTTACCGAATAGCGTAGAGTAGTGTATTCATAGGATTAGTATCTTCATGTAGGTATATACCGTCTTGTACGGCTTAAATTAAGATTCTCTTGTATTATAATTAGTTAATGTATATGTCTGAATTTTGTAACGCTAAATGTCTATTTTTTTTTTGTATGTATATATATTTGTACCCATTAACTTACGTATAAATTATTTTGTCCCGTATGTACTAATTTTATATCCTTTCATTGTTCCATGCCCTTTTTTTTATTAAGTTGTATTAAAGGTTAGTTTTCCTTATAATCAAAAGATCAAAATAATCATATGTATTGAAGTAATACTAGTTAGGTGCAGGAAGGTACGGTTGTTACAAGAAAACGAGTTCCCCAAAACGAAGCTCTATAGTTGTCACTTCTCTCTTTTTTTTCGAAGTGACAACTTCCCCCGGAATGGATGGGTGTGATAGAACTGGTTGAGGCCGCGTTAATTTCAACCACTATCACATGTTATTTAAAACCAAGATGCTCCCCACGTGCATCTTCGCTTTGAAGTTTGGCGCCTTATCGCAGCCACCTGAGTCAATGTTTAAACAAGGAGGTTTATCTTTCTTCGTTCGCCCCCATACGCCGACCTTGCCAGATTGAGTTAGGCTTATAGGCAGATAAGGCTTGTTCTCAGGCTTGGCTGTGCATTCCCTCGAAGCTCCCACTCCATCCCCCCACCCCACGCCAAGGAAGTGTCTCGACTATTTAGATGGAAACTTTACCACTAAGATCAGATTGGAGATCCAGATTTTCGTCGCGAAACATCACCACGACCCTCTCTCACCTTGTGCGCCAAGGGACCTCGACCTCGAGATTTACCATCACTTGTCCAGAAGAAGGACAACATACCTTGAGTGCCAAGGTTCAAGCCTTCGTGACGCCGAGTCCACAAGGCATTCCCCTTGTTGTTGAGAAAGAGAACAACATTAGAACAGCCATTGTTCTTTTGAGCCCGTAGACAAGAAACGGTTCTCCCCCCCCCCTGTTGTTCAGAAGAAAACAACGTAGAACAGCCATTGTTCATTTGAGCCCGGTTGCCAAGAAACGGTTTTCATCCTTCCCCTGTTGTTCAGAAAGAGAACAAGGTTGGAACAGCTATTGTTCGTTCGAGCCCGTTGATAAGAAACGGTTCTCACCCCCCACCATCCCTTTTGTTTTGAAGAGAATAACGTAGAACAGCCATTGTTCTTTCGAGCTCGTTTGCTAAGAAACTGTTCTCACCCTTTTCCCTTGTTGTTCGGATGGTGTCCGCTTAAGGCTGTCACCTTGTTAGAAGCAGAAGAACTATGCCATCTGGTGATATGAGAAACCTATGTGAAGCTCCAACTCAAAAAAAACAAGCAAAAGAAACCGGTACGAATCTACTCCCACCAGTCCAGACCCATTTAGGAACATTTACTGTTGAACCGTGGATGGTGACTTAAGTGCACCACCATAGTCTTGGCTAAGGAAAACCGAAAACTGTGCGCTTTGTAGAGCAAGAGATGCGTTTCAATACATTTGTTCTAGACACTTAGAGTTGGAATATGGGCCCAGTAAAAGAGTTCCAAAGGTTTTATATGCTGAATGTATCAAGAAACCTTTCGGTAGCCCTGAGGAAATGTCATTGATGCTAAAGGTACAGAGACTAACACTGATGAATCTACTCTGCGGGACGACATCATCTTGTTCTATTAGACGGGAGCGAGTTCTCAAACGATTTGCGGAATTAAATTATGAAAATTGGAAGAGTTTATATCGCTCCCATTGGGTAGAGGGTGTCCATGATACCTTATTACACTGCCATATAATAAGCCTTTTCTAGACCAAAAACACCGTACTGAAGCACTTCATCGAAGTAAATCCTTACAGCCAAAGTTTTATAACCAGGGCAGAGCATCTGGTGTAGGTTGGAACTTGCAAAGGCTGCATTGGGCATAAGACAGGAAGACCTAGCTATCTAGGAAGTAAACTACTTTAATATAGAAAAATCTCTGTCAAAATGCATAAGCAATATTTAATTGATATTAGAAGGAAGTCGACCGAGATATAATGATATCTCAACAGTATATGAAATGCAAAACAGTAGCTAATCGGCCGGAGCCTGGAAGGATAAAAACATGGCAAATCCAGTTAAATAAATATAAATATAACCAGCAGAGGTACCCCTGGTAGGGCTTCCCTTGTCGATTTGGTCGAAAACGAGATTCCAGACTAAGTGCGTCATTTCTTCCTTTTTCTACTCTATCCTTCTCCTTTTTTACTTTTATCCTATCTCTCCCACTTATACAAAAAAAATAAATAAAAAAAATAAGCCTACTCCTATCATGTCACTCTTTCCATTTTTTCTCTCTATCGACATATAAAGACCTGGCAGCTACCTCATGCGTCAGAAGAGAGGCTTTGGAACCTCTATAAACAACGCTAATCGACGCTCACTGGCTGAGAGAAACTAGGACTAGAGATGTCCTAGGCGTTGGGGCACGATGAATGGGATCAGGGTAGTGCTTCGTTATTCCCTTCCCTGGCGCGTAATTATTGACCATTCCCATTGACCGTTGATAGGTGCCTCTGGTAGCATCGGTCTGAGGTGACGGCCCTTTGTTCCCAGGTTGGTTGCCAGGCTAATAAAAAGCCTTGGGTCGAGTCTCTTGGTGGGGCGGGATATCCATTGACCGCTGCTCCGAGATCCGGGCCATTGTGAAGGGAACTAGTAGGAGTTTAGTAAGGGGCATGCTTCGTTGTTGTTCACCTGGTGACAAATCGATGGCCCTTTTGGGGACCGTCTGTGCTGCTTGGTTGGGAGCCACGGCACACCGAGGCTTGACGACTCGGTCGGACGAACAGTAGCGCATGGAGCGTGCCTTCTGGAAGACTCCGAAACGACTCCGATCAATAGGCAGGAGCGACTCACGCGGGGAGAACTCCCCAACCCCCCTTTCTATCATTGATTGGTCGCAAAGTATTGAAAGAGAGAAAGTGTTCAAAATGACCGGCAAAAAAGGACCAGGAGCTCTAAAATACACGTGCGCAATATGCCACATAGATAAGTGGTGCGTGGACTTTCCGGAGGGGTGTTTTTCCAAATGCCACCAGGCCAGTTTCTGCCCCGACTGTATTTTAAACGGCCAAATCAAGGAGCTAAAGGAAACATGCAGGGTTTCCGAGGAAATATTCAGGAAGTTGGAGGGGAAAATAAGCAGCCTTGAATTAGAACACGCCGGACTGATTCGCAGGCTAGAGTTCAGAATAGTAGAGCTAACCTCAAGCCCTGTACTAAACACTGCATCTGCCGTATTACCCCCAGAGCTAGGTCTGCATGCTACGGATAAACCCTCAAAGAAAAAGAAAAGGAAGGGAAAGAAACAGAAAGAAGAGAAAGTTGAAACAAAAGATAAAGTAGAAGCTGAAAAAGAGAAAGTTGAACCAGAGGAAAAAAAGAGAAAAACAGAAGAGTTTGTAACAAAGAAAGATAGGGGAAAAAAGATGAATAAGAAAAAGAAGAAGAAAAATAAGATGGAGAAGAAAGAGGGAACCGAGAGTTTGCTTCCGCAAGGAAAGCCTCAAACCTCTGCACGAAAATGTCCGAGGGTTACCCTTGTGGGCGATTCCCAAGCACAAGGTTTGCAGCCCCTGCTAGCGGCCCGCCTTCGCACTAGTGTGGAGGTATGCTGCCAGCCAGGACGGGGAAACCATCACATCAGGGTAGAGGCTGAGAAATCTTAGATCTTCGAGAATTGAGTCGTTGCCCTGATGGTGAGTGGGAATGACCTCTACCTCCGAGGAGGCAAAGTAGGCCCCAGTGAGAAAATTCCACGGTCATGGGAGCCGTGGACGACTGCAGAGTGAGAACTCGCAAACGGGTCATTGTAGGGATGCTCCCAAGAAGAGGTCCTAGCCGGACAGCTCACTCAAGGAACGTGACCTTGAACCAGCGCCTGTCCGACCTCTGTACGGCGGAAGGGGTCTTCTTTCTGGACCCTTACCGCACCTTTTACGGTCCAAACGACCTTTACCAAAAGGACGGAGTGCACCTTTCATTCAAGGCAAAGGCTGTACTCTGTAACTTAATCCAGGATGTCGTAGAGCGGACGCAGAGGAGCGTCCAACCCAGAGTGAAGGCAGACATACGGTAGTAGGCCCGTGTAACTCCTGGAACGACGTTCTTAGATGTGGCAAAGAGGGGTACTGCCACACAAAAGAAGCCAAGAAACGGAAGAGCGTAGGGAGTCCTACACTGGGGGACTCCCTAAAAGTTCTTCTGTTCGCGCGAGGTCAATCAGAAATAAGATTTATGAGCTCCGTGGCCTCGTAGCAACAGAGGAACCTGAGATGGTGGCCATAACGGAGACATGGATTAAAACCTCAAGCCGAGATTTTGAAGGTGAATTCACGATTCCCGGTTACCAGCTCTCCCAGAAAGATAGGCCAGACAGAGAGGGTGGCGGTGTGATGTTGTATGTCAAGGATACTTTCAACTCGACGGATTGCAACATCGTATCCGACCATGAACTACTAGGTGTTGACCTAGAGATAGGTCCTGCCAAATACAAGACCCTCGTGCTTTATAGACCCCTTGCCCAACTAGTTGAAAAGGACAGAGATCTGTACCAGCTACGAGGAGGACTTTTCGAAGACAGAGTGTGTATCGTCATGGGTGATTTCAACACACAAGTTGACTGGGAAACCAGAGAACCCTGTCGCGAGAACGCACTACTCCTGGAGTTTACAAACAACGAGTTCCTGACTCAATGGTTAAGAGAGCCAACGAGAGGAGACAATATCCTCGACTTGGAGTTCTCTTCTGAGGATGACATCGTTGAGGATCTCTCTGTTCGCGAAGAACTCGGTGGCAGTGACCACCGACTAATTAGATTTGTAGTCAAAGTCCCCAAGGCTAAGCCTGCAACTAGTAAATCAAGGAAACTCGATTTTAGAAGAGCAAACTTTGCAGGTCTACGCGCGGGACTGACTGACGCGAAGCTAGAAGAGTGTAAGGCTGTTGAAGACTATTGGAACAGTTTCAAAACCACATTCATGAGTCTTCAATCACCTTTCATCCCTCTGAAATGCCACTGTCGGTCCTCTGTTTAACCAAAGTGGCTTAATCGAGAAATTGGGCAACTGCTTAGGGAGAAGAGAAATGTGTACCGGCATTCGAAGATCTCGGGTGACTTTGACGAATACCGGAGGCTAGCCAGGAGAGTGAAATCCAGCATAAGGGCGGCTAAGTGGTCTGAAGAACTCCGAGTGGTGAGACTCTGTAAAGAGAATCCCAAGGAGTTCTTTGGATATGTGAACAGCCGTAAACCAATCCGTCGAACGATTGGCCCTTTGAGAAATGAGGAGGGGGCATTAAAGCACTTAGATTCAGAAAATGCTAACCTCCTCAACGAATACTTCTCTTCAGGGTTTACTGAAGAGTGTGGTCCCATTCCCCAGCCGACGGATTCCTACTCAGGGGAAAAGCTGGATGCAATGGACTTCACCGAAGGAGAAATAAAGAAAAAGATCGCTGACCATCTTCAAGAAAGGAGACCGTAACCAAACGTCGAACTCCTGACCTATCAGTCTGACTTCGATAGTCGGTAAACTCATGGAAAGCATCATGGTGGACAAAGTGACGTCGTATTTAGATTCAAACCGGCTACTAAGGAGTTCCCAGCACGGCTTCCGAAGGCAACGGTCATGCCTGACGAACCTTGTGGAATTCTTCCACTTCGTTTTCAGTGAGCACGATCGGGACAAGGCGGTGGATGTGGTCTACCTAGACTTTCAGAAAGCCTTTGACAAGGTACCACACCGCCGCCTTCTCCGTAAAGTGCGAGCGCTTGGCATAGACGGAAAGGTAGCCGGCTGGATCGAGAACTGGCTAAGTAGCAGACGGTTACGGGTGGTGGTGAATGGACAGTCTTCTGAGTGGGTGCCCGTTACTAGCAAGGTGCCTCAAGGTTCTGTCCTGGGACCACTACTATTCATCATCTACGTCAACAACATGGACAGTGACATGGTTGCCAAGATTTCCAAATTTTTCGACGATACCTAGCTTGGTATGAACGTTGCAAAGGATGGAAATACTGCCCGCCTGCAGGAAGATCTTGGGAAGATTGGCGAGTGGTCGGACACGTGCCAAATGCCTTTTAACGTGAACAAATTCAAAGTGATGCATATCGGCCACAGAAACCCCCAATCTCAGTATATCCTTAAGGGCACTGCTCTTGAATCGAGTGACACTGAGAAGGACTTGGGTGTAACAATCACTAGTGATCTCAAGTTCTCGAAACAGTGCATTGATTTCGGGAAAAAAGCCCAAAGGATGCTCGGCTATATTAAGCGCCAGTTTAGGTATCGAAACCAGGAGATTGTACTGTGCCTGTACAACTGACTTGTCCGACCGCACCTGGAGTATGCCGTGCAATTTTGGAGTCCTTTATTGCGAAAGGACATCGCGAGATTGGAACGCGTACAAGCCAAGGCAACCAAGCTGATTCCCTCTATCCGACATAAAAGTTATGAGGATAGACTAAGGAAACTAGATTTGTTTTCGCTGGAAACCTGTAGACTGCGTGGTCAGCTCATCAAAGTCTTCAAAATACTTCGAGGGTTCGGCAATGTTGAATACCGGGGTATTTTCACACTGAGTGAGAACAGAACGCGCAATCACGGCTTCAAACTTGAACTGAAGCGTTACAACCGCAATCTGTGTGGAAATTTTTTTCACCTACAGTATCTGCGGTAAGTGGAACGCACTTCCAGTGGAAGTTGTCAACAGTGAATCTGTTGACCAGTTCAAGTCCAGACTAGACAAAGTCTTGAAAAGTGGCCGTTTAGGGACGCATAACAATTGAGCAGTAATGTGCCCGCTCGATTGCTAGTCCAAAGGTACCCTCTTTGAATGGATCGTAAGGTCTCCTAGGGTACTTTTTTTCATTGTAACTCATTGTAACTTTTGTAGGTAAACTCAGGTCGGAGGCTTCAGCAACCCTACCACGCACGAAAAATTATGGAAGAGCAGAATTCAGGCTAGAGATTGGGAAGAAATCGGTCGTGAATGACTGCCTGATTGCAGACTAATCCTTTTAGAGACGAGAGTGTGGCAAAAACTTGTCCCGAATCCTTTTGTCACGTTTCTACACCTCTGCAAAAGGGGTGTTCTCGTTTAGTAAAGATTATAAGTCTTGCCAAGAAGAGCGGCGGGCCTGCTTCAAAACATACCAAAGCCTTCTCCTCGCTCCACAAAATTCATCTGTAGTGAAATCGTTCTGGCGGTGCTAATAGCCGTCTTACACTCGATTGATCACGGAAAGCGGATAGAGTACAAAACGGCCAGAATTTTAATGAATGCTAATCAGACCCACAGCTATAATTTTGCAGGAGAAAAATTATCGACCACATTTTCTAAATCGCGGCCCATCGCGCTTGTTCCAAACAAAATCTGCTTTTAAAAATATATCTGCATAAGAAAGTGGTCAAAAAAGTGTAGCTCATCGAGCATCTACCACCCAAAATTCAGCTGTGCCTCCGGAAGGTACAGTGACATATTTAAATAAGAAATTGAAGTGGTTCCTCGGACAGTGATACGTAAACTCATCCATAATAAAGGTACCCATCTCAAGCTCATTGCTCAGGTCAGTAATATCTGACCCTTGAGAATGATAAAGTAGTCCTTCCGGAGGAATCATAGGAAGTTCCTGGACAGTAGCAATTCCTTGGCCTCTCGAACCGAGATTCGGTCCGCAGCTTGAACAGTCAAGACCTCTTTCTCTAGGTGATTCGACCTACATTGCTTTCGAGAAGCAGGGTTTGACTCGGCGTAATACACATATTTGGGCAATTATGGTAAACCATTGTTGTGTCTCGCCCTTGCAAAGATTGCATACATTTTGAGTTGACCCTTAGTAGCATCTCTACAAAATCGATTCATATGGCCGTAGCCTCGGCAGTAATAAGACCTCTGCGAGCAAGGCACTTATGGCTCGACACGGTAGCAATACCCACTCAGGATGCCAATCACGGTCAAACGTGAAGAGGAGTGTAGGTGCGTGTCTTGAAGTCATTTCCTCTTTACTTATCATACGCTCGAATTTGACCGCTACATTAATGGCCAACTCTTCTGTCATTTCCTTATCCAGCAGGTGTCAGCGGAATTTTAGAAGAATTATCCTTAAAATAATTTGTGTGAAGTAAAATTACCCCCAAAGATATGAAAGTCTGCCTAATCCGGGATATACAAAAAGTATTAAATTGTTAATGTAGAGTTTTGAAAAGCTAGTTAGCCATTGACAGTCAAAGGGGCCGAGCTGCGATATTCTTAAATTAAATGCGTACTTCATTGTGGGAACAAAATTTAAGGGATGCCTATACAGGTTCTTCTGGCATATAGGTTATTTCACAGTTCAAAAGATTTAAAATATAAATAACAATATATCAATCGAGATCTGGAAAGTATTAGGAACTTTTTGAATTTGGAAAGATGTCCTATAACTGGACATTTCATTTCGCCCCAAAAAATCTCACAATCTTCCAATGAATCATAATCTTGGAAAGGTATCTATTTCTTATTGTTATATTTTCTGACTCAAATAGGAGGCTTTGGTCCAAACAAAAAAGTCTTTTCTATGACTGTAATGACATTAATGCTTTCCTTTGCAATTATTTGTTCAATTTATTATCAAATATGCAAGCTGGAAGAAAAAAGTTTTTATTGATTTATATGCTAGAACATACTTCTAACATCCATAAATATTTCAAATTCAGTTTTGAGAGGCCAACATTTCCATGCAAAAGCAAGCTTACTCTTGTGTAATAAATGGGCTGAATATTCAGCTTCTCCATCCTCAAATAATTCACGAAAAAGTCGTGTGTTTAGTGCGTATCTTTTGATATTATTGGAAATATTTTATAGCATCATGCATGAGAGAAGCAAGTGCAGATTCTAATTAATTCAAACTATTGTCTGGGGATGAAATCTGAATGAGTCACTATAATTTGGGTATTCTCCTCTCTAACCAAATTTTAAAAACCATTGACATCACTCAAAGCTGTTCTATAAATCGCACTAAAACAAAGGCTTCACATTTTAAAATTAACAATTGCTGTTTTGAAGTATTCGGTAATATTTTTAAATACGTCAATACCATGCTCTTATGGGGGTGGGCCATCTTTCTTTATATTTATTTATTTCTTGTCATTCATCTTGAGATTTCCTATATTCGTATCTATGTATTTATTCTTGACTGAAGTTGCCCCTTGAAACATTGACTTCCATGTTTCTGACTCTTCGTAATTCTTGTAGGCTGAGATTCCATCTGACTCTTTAAGTTGCCGTGGGCAGGGTTAATTCTTGATCTTCTTTTCTTGATGTATCTTCCTTTTAAACGACGATGTGATGATTCCTTCTAATTCTGATGACGGGATTTCTTAAGCTCTAGTAGGAGACGAGGTGCAGTTGTAACGAAGATCAGAAGATTGTTCGGCCTTTTGAGGGTCACCAGTTATGGGGGGGGGGGGCCCTTCTTTATATTTATTTATTTCTCAATATCATTCATCTAGTTGATTTTCTGTATTCGTATCTATGTATTATTTCTTGGATACTTGATGAGTTGAATTCTTGATGCTTTTTGACGGGCTATTTATATTCTCGCTTTTGGAAGGAAGTTTTTCTCTTATACATCTTCAAACCCCTACACTCTCTCAAATCGAGATAAGAAACAAAACAGATTTCCTTTTCTAATGCATCGGAAACTTTGTCGCGAATATACACGATCTTCTGGTGAATAGTAAAATGTTTGTTCTCTTTTTTCGAGAAATTAAAAGTTCCTTCATATATCCTGGTAAAATGGAAATTCAGTCTTCTATATACTTTGCAGACAAGTGCACAAATAACTCGGTCGCATGACTTATAAACGGTGTTCCATTAAGACGGATCGAAGTTAGTAGTAAATAAAACAGTGTTATTGGTAAAAATTTATTGATTTCACTATTGGATTATGTTAATTGAGTCATGGCAATTATGCCTGGAAAATAATATCGCGTAAATGTCCGACAAGGCTTCGGCAGGGCACCTCCACTCGATGGTCGAAATTTTGAAGACGTCTCTGTATAGTTGCTGCTCAATCTCACCAATATGCCTTATTATCTCATCCTTCAGCGGTTGACTTGTTGTTAGCTTGTTGGCATAGACTTTACATTTGAGATAACCCCAAAGGAAAAAATCTAAAGGCGTCAAGTCCCACGATCGTGGTGGCCAATTGACCTCGCTGTTTCGAGAGATGATGCGAACTGGGAACTCCTCATTTAATAAAGCCATTGTTGCATTGGCTGTGTGGCATGTGGTACCGTCCTGTTGAAACCACAAATCTTCGATATCCATAGAATTCAATTCTGGCCATAAAAAGTTGGTTTTCATGGCACGGCATCGCTCGCCTGTCGCCGTAACAGAATTCCCGCCATCATTTTTGAAGAAATACGGCCCAATGATTCCACTAGCAAAAAAATGCACACAAAACAGTGACCTTTTGTGGATGCAGTGGCTTTTCAACAATCTTCCTGGAATTTTAATCAGCTCAAATGCGACAATTCTGCTTATTAACGAATACACCAAAATGAAAATTGGCTTCATCACTAAATATGTTTTTTGGCGAAATATTATCCTTGTCTTGTCTTTGTTCGTGCACCCAATTGACGAATGTACGGCGCTTCAAATGGTAATCAGTCTTGAGTTCTTGTGTCAATTGAATTTTCTAAGCGTGTAGAGACAAATCTTTTGTCAAATTTCGATGTAACGTTGTTGTGGAGAGGTTCATTTCCTGCGCGCGATGACGAATAGAGGTGTCTGGATCTTCGGCCACATTCTCGCGCACTGCAGCAATGTTTTCAGCTCAACGGCGTGAACGAGCGCGCAATGTCGTTTTTATATCTGCTTCTGACCCAATTTGTTTGAATTTACGAACATTTTTCCCAATTGCACTCTCGGTTGGTCGATTATGTTGACCAAAAAATCCCAAAGTGCCCGAAATGCGTTTCTGTTTGAGCGTCCATTTTCGTAATAGGTTTCGCTAACTTTAACACGTTGTTCGATGTTAATCTTTCGGTGGTTAAAATTGCCAAAGACTTAAGTTGTTAAATCTGAAAGAAAAAGAAAATTTCATTAGACGCTTCGCTTAAACTTAACTCACATTTATTGGAACACCCTTTATATGGCTGCATATTATTTCGACCATTTTCACAACTACAGGTTTCATAACCAAATCTTGAACTATAGTATGCGTTATCTAGTATTCGGTATTTAATGAGGCCTCTACAAAACTAGCTTTTGATTCAGAACGGTGATCGAGTGAATCTCTCAAGTTTCTATTTAAAGTTTGCCCTTCAACCTTTCAAAATTCATGAGGAGAAAAAGATTTGAGAAAGAAAGACTCTCTTAGATCACTACCTTAAGAATAGTTTCGTAACATCAAGTATATCCTTCAAATTCTTTTTGTTAAAAAAAATCCAAAACATTTTAGAACTACGCGTATATACATATATTTTTCTCAACTTCATTTATAATTTTAAAAACTCCTAAATTTAAAAGATAAGCTTCAGGGTATAAGAGTATCAAAACAGATTTTAACTTTACAAGCAAAAAATTCAAACTGTTAAGAAAACTGCATTGCTAAATTGTAGTGCAATTGATGATAAATACTATACTCGGCCAGTTTAGAGGCAAATAAAAGCCATAATCCTTAGTATTTTAAGCATTGAGGCAAAGTTTATAGCTTACAAATGCCGTATCTATCCCCTAAAACGAAGAAATTGTACATCCTTCCGCCCTGAGTGCAAATTAGGAAAGTCATTTTATCTGGTTGACTTGAACCCTGATGTGGCCTAGGGAAGTTTTCCTGCATTTTCAGGGCTATTGTTTATTTTTTCTCCGATAATTAATCCGCTCTCCTTTTTGTCTATATGAATTTAGAATTATTATCCGATAATCGATACCTCTCGAAACCTTGGTAGTGACCTGGTCAAGGAAATTGAGAGCATTACTCTGACCAGTGGATGTACTCCACGCCAGCGTTTTTGGTGTGGTAAAGGGTATTTCCCTTTGACAGCTTTGGGGCTATCGTCGAGAAGTTTAAACTGTGGAAAGAAAGTGCACTGCCCCCTGTGATTTCTCATGGGCTCCACTACCCTTCGAGTGGATAGAGGTTGTGCCACTCTCCTATGTCTACGGTTGAGGTGGCTTTGGCTTCACCAATTTATTTAGAGTCCCCTTCGGAGGACTCCTATTCTAGACTAGCGGTGGGCCCTCTTTCCATTTCACATGAGACTGCTAAATTGAACCCTTACATTGAGAGCAATTGAATAGGGCTGAACCTCTTAGACGTGCAAGGTTTGGCAGGGGCCATCGCGCCGTGCCACTGCTGTTCTGCAGAATTTCTTGCGATTGTTGGAGTGCCTGCGCCGTTTTTTTCCCCGATGGACGTCATTTCGCCTAAGCAATGACTCAAAACAGTCCTTGGATCTGTAGATTCATTGGGGAGGGGGGGGGATAAACTTGTAGGCTCTTCCTGTAGTGCAAAATTCCCTCGGAGTTGGATTCGATCCAGCTACCTAGGTCTTCTAAAAGGGGGAAGAGACCAGATAGCCCAATTCCGCCCTTTTCCTAGAACTTTCTGAGGCGGCAGCAGAGCCCAAAGACTCATTATAAGAGAAGAAATCTCATCTTAGGTATTTGCTTACCCCCTTTTTAGACATGGACTTTCCTATTTTGGAGAGTGATATGGGTAAGACTGGTTTGTCCGCATTTAGGGTCGCTTCCTGGGGCGGAGAGAAAATGGTTCACTTTTCCAAGGAGAAGAAGAAAAAATCTAAAAAGACAAAGAACACGGATTCTTCTCGTTGCTATGGTGTTCCATGACAGACGTTTTCCTGCTGTTTCGGAGGCTGACTAGACCACGCCTGGCACGTCCAATCCCTAGGTACATTCAGGCACCGAGTCCACTAAATGATAAAGACTGAATTTACAGGTAGTGTTAGTTAAGCCTTGCTGACGTCAGTACTCCTCATCGTGAGGCTGCCCGGCGTCTACGAGCAAGCTCTCCAAAGGAAACTTCGTTCATTCTTAGATATGATTCTATGGTGACGATTGAATGTCTCCCGTTTTTCGAACGGCACCTTTCTAGTTAAATCTGCGAAATCTGCCCGGTGGCCATGTTAAGTGCTCTTTGGATATTAGATATCTCACCCGTGTTGGTGAGCAATTTTGGACTCCTCCTAGGAAGATATTACCTAAAAGATGCCTAAACAAGTTGCGCTCGAGGTCAAATATGTGATTAGAAAACACAGGGTGGAGGAGGCCAGAATGTGAAAAGCTCCCTGAGTGTGCGTTTGGGCGTTAGTATCGCTATAGTGGGGAAGCATTTGTCTCAGAGCCGAAAAAGTGATACCACTCACACTCATACAAATAAATCTTGCAGACGGGCCAAGTCTGTTCAGCACCAAATATGCGAAAACTGCTCAAAGGCATTTAATTTTAAATCAATTGTGTGAATTTAATCAAGCCGGACACTGCACCCTCGACCAATGTGGTTTGTGTCTTTTCGATATAGAAATCCCCCTCCTAAATTGCGCTTTGTTGAACCTAAGAATTTCTACGAATCTTAATTTAAAAATTCACTCTCTACTCTTGATACATCCATATCTACGAGCACTATCGCTTCCGCGCTAATACGGAAAATTTATGTCAGCTTTGCTTCCCCTTTACTTTGTCCCGGTAAAGCTGGAGGCTCAAAGATCTCACATCCTGCACTGGCTAAACCAGGATTCCTTATCCCCTATATGTAAATTTTACTCACTAGGCGAAACTGCTGCACTCCTCTAATGAGTTCCAAATCGCAGGAGTCTATCCCCAGAAGGTGGTCGTGTGACTGTCATCAGGGATATTTATTGCTGTAACACAAAATCAGGAGCTCTAACTGATCCTCGGCTCACAAATCCACGCTCTAGGCTGAACTCTCTAAAATAGGAACCCCTGCCTATGGAGCTGTCCCACAAGCCAAAGCTTCCGAGGTAGGATTATCAAAGTGTCGTATGTCGAGCAGAACCTCTCCCACTAAGTGCTCTAAGGAACAGCGAATTGATCATTTTAGCACCTTTGACATCTAACAACTCACAGCGTTTTCAATTCAAGAAGTCTACGGCTATTACCCTAAGGTTATGCGCATCTCATCCCTTTTTCCGATAATTATCTTTCGACAAGATACTAGTTTGGGCGCGAGCCCACTGACCCTCCTCCCGCGGTATAAAAGTTTTACGACCACACCACCACGGGATGGAGGCAGGTAAGATGGGTGCGCGATTTACACCGGGAATGACATCACGTTTGTTTTTATCGTGTACAATACCCTTTGACAACCAGTGGCAGTGCAGCTACACCTGAATATGGGATGTCCTGTTATTTCTGCTCATATTCCACAGTCATCATGTTTGACACGTGATCCTTCTGCCGCTTTGACGCACGGTTGCCGACCTGATCGAAGATTTGGAGATAGAGTTATTAAATATAGATGTGTTTATGCATCACTTATTCGAGAACCAGTTCATTTCCTAGTCTTGATCTGTCCTTCTGCTCCCTGGATACACAGCGTGATTCTTTGTGGTTGGTGATCTCTGCCTTTCATGGAGGTAACCACGTTCCTATCCAAATATCATTGATTGTGCGGCTGACGCCTGATGGACGAACTTGGCGATGTTTGGAGCGTGATTGGTAGTCTCCATTCAGGAAATGACTGATTTCTCTCTCCCAGTCGATAAAACTAGATCAGTTGATGAGGCCGTTGAGTTCCCCTGCAGCTTCATCCTCCTGGCTCTTGCTACCATTTCTCAAAACTCTAGCCGTTTTGCATTCCGATGATTTGTTGAGGACATCCTAGTGTAAGAAGGACCTAGACAAAAGCAATATGACTACATGGGGTATATGTAAGTAGGGCTCAAACTATTTAAGACATTGAACTTCCTCGAGCTAGTAATAGGATCCATTATGTTTCTAAGCAAGCAGGCTGCTCTTCTTGGTACCATATATATTTTCATTTAATGAAATACCGTTAAGGCTGACTTGTGGAAGGGACTCAAATGGATTCCCATTAATTTCATGTAGGACTTCGTTCTCGTTGTCCTGGATAACAGGACTGCAATCGACGTTCGTAGCGTAGAGTTTGCGACCGTTTTATTTGCATTCTCTAGCCGGGAAACTTCTTCTCCAAGAATTTAAAAATGGCGTGATGTTGAAATTTTCGCCAACTGTTGGAGAGCACTTTACGCTTGCTGTTTGCCCACCCTCATAATATCTTCTGTTTGTGCCTATTTATGATGAAATTGGTGGAACTTCTTTCGCAATTTCAACTACATGTCGGATGTTCTGCTCCGGTTAGAAAAAGTAATTTGCGAAGCCTTTATTCATATACGCCACTACGTCACGGTCTTTTTGCCTCTGGAGACGGCATACTATACCGTATAGTGATAAGGTAATATGGAGACCATCCACACTTTTGAAACACGGATTCGCCTCTCAATATTGATATATCAATTCTTACAAAATCGTCAATTTCCCATAAGGGTGGGAGAAGCCCTCTACGGACAAATAGCTCAAGAAAAGGGCACCCTTTTCAAAGTGTCTCACGCTTTGCCCAAAGAATCAATGATATTATCGTGTCACTGCCGGAAGCTATTATTGCGACACTTTCCCTTGATCTTTCAATCCCTTTTCGTGCTGCCAAAATGACAACCATGTGGCCTGGACACCACCAGGCATTTAACTACATCTCTAACTATGCCTAGGCGGACTGGTTTCAATTATAATTGAAGATGACTAAGGCGTTGCACATCGGGCGCTATCCACTGCTCCACACCGAACCCAAATTAATTCTTAACGGGCTGTGCTTGAAATTCTCGTATTTGAATTCTTTCTATGTTCTTTTTTTCGACCGATTAACACGGAGGATCCATCCTATCCCTCATTCAGATTCTTGTTCTCGGTGTTAGGGGCATGACAGAAGTGCTACTCTTTTACGCGCGGGTCCGGTATATCCCATAATCACAAAGAGCTCTTACTGAATCCGTTGCCTATCTCGATGATGCCTATGAAGCAAAGAGTCTTTTTTAAGTAATTTCAGCATAAGTCGCTGAAATTAATTGAAAGCCTAATACTTGTCTAGATTATAAAAACACCAAGGAAAAAACGAAAACCAAAGAAAAAAATTGAAAAAGCAAATGAAAGATGAAGAAAAATCGTTCGGAGACATGAAAAGGCAAAAACAAAAACAAAGACTCAAATAAAATGAAGTTAGCCATCTTCTCCATAAAATTCTGATAGTTCACAATTCTGTGAATACTAACTCGTTTTGCGTATAAAGGAAAAGCGGTAGCGAACCCGTCCGTCCTGGTAGCTGTCTAGATAACGTTTGCCAAGATCACTCATTCTGAGACATTCAACAATAATGTGTCGAACATCCTGAGGGACAACGCACTCGTTGCAGTAAGGTGCACGGGAGCGCTACATCAATCTGATGTCCGTCCCACGAGTGTCCAAAATTTGAAGACGCAAAAAAGCGACCTGAGGGTGTCGGAGCTTTTAGGGGGTAGATTTATGGGAACAGTCGCGGTGCAATGGCAGGCAACTTTGAGTTTACCTCAGAAAATTTGAACACCTCAACGTCTTCTCGACTTCGACGGTAAATTTAATTATACTCGTATCGTACTCTCCAGTGATTAACATCTACATTGATCATCAATCAATTCCTTTTTACTTTCGTGTCATCTATCTCCTTTTCGATACCCCGTAAGGGGCGCGGCGATTTGCCATCCTGGCCGCCGTGCTAACGGGATCCAGCGCTCCGTCCGGCCCCAGCTTAGCCTCTCTTCCTTCCTTCAGATAGCCCGATTTCTCCCCTACCTCGTCGCTTTTCATACAACCTCTCCCACAACTTTCTCTGGTCAACCTCTAATTTCACAGGGTAGAAGCTGACCTTCTTCTCAGCCAATCGTCCCGGATCGGGGCTGAGGGGGGAGGGGACAATGTCCCCTAACCCCTGAGCTCCGGTCTGGGGTGGTTGGCTTTTAACAACCTGCTTCATCCCCACTCATACCTTCCTCACATCCCTTTTCCTCTCGTCTTAAAAATCTATCCGTTTTACGCCGTGTTCAAGGTGGAGCCGCCATGCCGAAGGACTGCCAGGCCACCAGGCGGGAGGGGTGGTCCCAAATGGCGGCGCCTGGCTCTGCCGGGCCTGTAAGCACCTCTTGCAGTGCGGGCTACTGCAAGAGGTGGTGAGCGATTGCGTCCCGTAAAACAAAGAGGGTCACCATGCCCAATGATGAAACAAAAAAACATCTCCCCTTAATTCCCCCTATAACAACAACGGAGCCGCCCTCGTGCAGCTCCACAGAAAAGATGGAGGTCCCTCCCCCTGTGCTTGCGCAGGGGACCCTCCATACCTCTTTAACCGGAGAGGAGGCTTACTCCTCTCTTACGCCTACGGGTGTAGGGGACTCCCCCTCACCCCCTTCTCTGGAGGTGCTTACGGGCACCTCCCTATCTCCAGCGGCAGTCCCTCCTATGCTTTCTAAGGGGACTGCCAAGAAAGCCAGCAGGCAGCCCATTGCCGACCGCCCCTCGTACAAGCGGCTCGGTAGGGCAAACCCCCTTAGGGGGGAGAGGGAAGCCAGGCCCCTTCAGGCGCTTCCCTCAAAAGACCTGCTGGCAAAAATATTAAACCTTGCCGGGGTCAAGGCCTGTGCCTCCCCACTAAAGACTTATGACGCTGCCAAGGGGACCTGCGCGTCCTGGGAGGGGATGGCCAACTGGAGGCCCCTCCTGTGATAGACATGGTCCTTGAGGAAAACCAGCCTCAGACGGTAGGGCCTTCCATGGGGGGGAATCCGGGCTTGGCGCCAAGCACCGAACCCGAATCCGCCCCTATGCAAGGTCCTCATCAAACGGCTGTGGATTCTCAGGCAGGACAAGGAGGGGAGGGATCTCCTCCGGATGAATCCCCTGCGCCCACCGGGACCTTCTCCATTTCAGAGAAGGACCTGGCTGAGGCCGGTCCATCTGGCCTGGGGGCTTCTACCGGCGGGGGTGAGAAGCGGGTTCATTCCCCGCCCTCCTCTCCTAAAAAGAAGAAAAAGACAAGAAAGACGAAAAAGACTCGGGGCTCCTCTCCATCCGCGGGGGCTGCGGGGACGGATGGGTCTGCTGCCACTTTGGTAGGCGACCAAGCCAAGATCGGCAAATCCGGCCCCTCTACCCCCTCGTGTGCGGAGCTCCTGACCAAGACTAAGACGAAGAATGCACAGGGCGGAGCCTCGATGACATCGGGGCCCCTCATTCAGAGGTTACCTGGCGTTTTCGAGCCCGCTGGCTTCAAACGCTTCCTCGTTATTCGCTCCACTGATGGCACCATGTTGTCTAAGGGCAACATGATCCATCAGAGGAGAGGATTAGCTAGTGCAATTGGTAGAGAGCCGAAGGTGACCCGTTTCTCGGACGGCAGCCTTCTGGCGAATGCGGCGAATCCCGCCGAGGCGGCCAAGATAAGTGCTCTTCGGACACTTCATGGCACCCCGGTGAGTGTGACGCCGCACTCTACCATGAACTTTGTGAAAGGAGTAGTTTATGCGAGGGAACTCGTTGACTACTCCATTGAGGACATCACCCTAGAGCTGGCCGACCATGGGGCGGTGAAGGTCGAACGTGTGATGAGAAAACAGGGAGGGGCTTCGAGACCCACCCCTACACTCTTCGTCACGTTCGACTGTGACAAGCTCCCTGAGTCGGTGCGTGCCGGTTGGTACCGCTACCGCGTGAAGGCATTCGTGCCACTGCCGCGGCGGTGCTATTACTGTCACCGCTTCGGCCATACGAATCGCTCATGTAGACGTGCAAAGTCGGGGTCACCCGAAGTCTGTGTAAATTGCTCCAAGGTCGCACACGATAAGTCCAAATCGTGTGTGGCCAAGTGTGTCAATTGCGGAGAGCCGCACCCTGCTTCTTCGAAGCAATGTGGTGCATATCTCCTGGAGAAAGAAATCCTGGCCGTTCAGGCCCAGGATAGACTCTCATTCCGCGAGGCTAAGGACTTGGTCCTGGCGCGCCCAGCTCTGCCTGGGACGTCATATGCCTCAGTAGTTCGAAAGGCACCCTCTGCTCCTGGCCCATCCAGGCCAACGAGCACGGTTGTTTCCGCGCCCATTCGGAGCCCTTCTGCGGGCTCTACTACACCCGGGCGCTCCCCTGGTAGAGCTGGCGGCAAAAAGGGTTCACACCCAGCCCCGGCTAAAACCAGGGCTCCCCCCTCTTTCCCCAGCGTGACCGTTTCCCGTTAGGCGAAACGGCCACGCGCCACCACCGAGTCGTTAGACTCACAGGATGCAACACCCCTGAAGATGGTCGCTAGGCCATCTTCGGGGGTTCCTAAAGCTGTCCCCCGAAAGGAGGACAGCAACAAAGGAGCTTCGGCTCCTTCGCCCACGCCACGAGGTGGAGCGAGTGGCTTGGAGACGGTGGTTCCTCGAAAAGAGGGCCCCCCGCCTCCGAAGCCGCAGCGCCCGCCTAAGGTTTCGAGGCGGAGGGAGGAAAAGACTCGCATGGCGAGGTCAACCTCCCCCAATAAGTCCTCGAAGGCGACAGCGCCTCCAGCGCTTTGTCCGGCCAACAGCGCCCGGGGTTCTGCCCACGGGAAGCGTACGGCCATTCCCGTGAGGGTCTTCAATTCGAGGAGGGCCCCCGCGTCTCCTCCGAGCTAGGCCTGGAGGGCATATTCCTTCAATGGAATTGCCGTGGACTCCGGGCCAACTGGGAGGAGCTGCGGAGGCTCGCCTCGTCCCGTTCCCCGTTAGCTATTTTTTTGCAGGAGACCATGCTAGGCGCGTGCCCACTGCCTGCCCTCCCGGGGTATAAGGGTCTTGCAACCCCACTACCGCGGGATGGCCGGGCTGGGGGATGCGCGGTTTACACCCGGCAGGATGTCTCCGTTCTTCCTTTCTCTTTAGATACCTCCTTACAGGCAGTGGCTGTGCAGCTGCACCTGGATAGGAGGTATACTATCATTTCTGCGTACATTCCACCGTCAGCTGACTTCTACGCGGGGGACTTCCGCCGCGTCGTGGCACGGTTGCCGAGGCCCTATCTCTTGCTTGGAGATCTGAACGGCAGGCATCCTCTCTGGGGAGAATACACCATAAATCCCAGGGGAAAAGTCCTTGCCGATCTGATCGAAGAGCTTGAGATGGGTGTCCTAAACGTGGATGAGTTTACGCATCACTGTCCGAGAACCGCTTCATTTTCTTGCCTTGACCTATCTTTGTGCTCTTCGGATGCACAGCCTGATTTTGATTGGGGGGTGGTCGATGACCTCCATGGTAGTGATCACTTTCCCATTCAAATATCATTTTCAGGGCAACTGCCGCCTGAGAGACCACCTCGGTGGTGCTTGGCACGGGCGCGGTGGCCTGCATTTCAGGAAATGACTGAATTCTCTATCTCAGTCGAGGAGTTTAGGTCGGTAGATGAGGCCGTTGAGTTCTACTCCGGCAACCTTATCGCCGTGGGCCTGACTACTATTCCTAGGACGTCTGGCTGTTTTGCACGCCGACCACTCCCATGGTGGTCGTCCGAGTGTGAGACCGCCCTCAAACAGAAGCGTTATGCCTACATGCGCTATAAGCGCCGCCCGAACGATTTCACTGTCGCTGAATTTCGTCGGGCTAGGGCTAGGTTCCGGTATATTTCGAAGCACGCCCGCTGCTCTTCTTGGCGAGCATACGTGTCTTCACTTAACGGGAAGACCCCTTTAGCTGAGGTGTGGAAGCGAGTCAAAAGGATTCCGGGCAAGTTCTCGCAGGACCCCCCTCCCGTTCTCCAGGAGAATGGGACCGCAATCTCGGACCCCGCGTCCGTGGCGGAATCCTTAGCGACCGCTTTCTCTGCATTCTCTAGCCGTGATGCTGCTCCGCCAGCATTCAATGCACGTCGTAATGTCGCGGAAGGCCGCCGGCTGGACTTTACCTCCAGAGGCGGAGAACCCTTCAACGACAAGTTTACTGTGAGTGAGTTGCGTTCCGCTCTCGCTTCGTGCGCGGACACCGCCCATGGTCCGGACGATGTCCCGTACGCCATGCTTCGACACCTGGGTGAGCGAGGCATGGCCTTTCTGTTAGATCTGTTCAACAGGACTGGGTAAGAGGTCTTCTCCCAGACTCCTGGCGAATCGCTACTGTGCTCGCCTTTCGCAAGTTGGGGAGAGATCACTCTACTCCGACCGGTTTCCGCTCAATCTTTCTAACCTCTTGCGTGTGCAAGTTGATGGAGAAATTGGTAAATGTTAGATTAGCCCATTTCCTGGACAGCGGAGGCCATCTGTCTTCTGCACAGTGCGGCTTCCGTAAGTTTCACTCCACGTCGGATGCTCTGCTCCGACTGGAAAATGCCGTCTGCGAGGCTTTCCTTCGTAGACAGCACTACGCCACGGTTTTTTTGATCTGGAGAAGGCCTATGATACCGCATGGCGATACGGTATCATAAAGACTCTCCACACGATGGGGGCGAGGGGACGCCTCCCAATGTTTATATCTGAATTTTTGCGAGATCGTCGATTCCGCGTACGGGTCGGGGGAGCCCTCTCTGCCCCAAAGGAGCAGGAAGAGGGTGTCCCGCAGGGAAGTGTCCTCAGTGTCACACTCTTTGCCCTGAGCATCAACGGCATCACCTCGGTGCTGCCAGAAGATGTTCTCGCTACGCTCTACGTGGACGACCTTTCGATCTCTTTTGGCGCGGCCCAGATGCCAACTCTGGAGCGTCGACTCCAACAGGCATTGAACCGCGTCTCTCGCTATGCCGAAGCGCACAGGTTTCGGTTTTCTTTGGCCAAGACTAAGGTGGTGCACTTCTGCCGCCATCCACGGCTTCACTCTGACCCAGATTTGTTTCTTAATGGGGAACGCCTGGATGTGGTTGAGTCGCACCGTTTCCTTGGTCTTGTATTCGACCGACGCCTCACCTGGGAGGCTCATATTCGCAGCCTTAGGGTCTCTTGTACCCGCGCCATGGACATTCTCCGTTCCGTGACGTTCAGCGCTTGGGGCGCTGATAGAGCTACCGCCTTACTTTTTTATCGATCCTTTGTTCGCTCGAAGCTCGACTACGGATGCGAGTTTTATGCATCCGCAGCCGAGTGTTTATTGCGGAAGGTGGATTCAATCCACCACACCGGCCTTCGCCTTGCGACCGGTGCCTTCCGCACTTCCCCCATTGAGAGCCTGTTGGTCGATGCTGGGGAGATGCCACTCGCTCTGCGCCGCGTGCAGTGCATCACTCGCCTGTATGCGCGAGCCCGGCGCCTCTTTCAGTCGCCAACAGCTCTCACTGCATCCGCAGCTGATCTCGATGGTGCCTATGCCGCCGAGAGACGCCAGTCATACCCTAAGCCCTTTGGGTTTAGGGCCAGGAAACTCCTTCGAGAGGTAGATATAGCTCTCGGGCCGGTGGCGCCCCTGGTTCTGCCCAGGACGCCACCCTGGAGGGTACCACATTTGGCTATTTGTCGCCACGCCTCTGCTCCCAAAGCTTGTACTGCGCCGGGAGTATTGCGTTCGACCTTTTTGGAGCACACATCGTGTCACGCTGGTACCATGCCAGTGTATACGGATGGCTCCAAGTCCCAAGAGGGGGTCGGCTTCCACGCCGTATCCCCTCTGTTTGAAGTCAGCGGGGCTCTACCAGGCGCTGCGTCTGTCTTCACGGCCGAGCTGGTGGCAATTCACCACTCGGTACGGGAGATTACGCGACGTGCCCGGTTCGGAGACCGGATTGTGATCTATAGCGACTCACAAAGCGCCCTGAGTGCTCTCGGGGCATTGGAATCTCCGCATCCCCTGGTTCGCGATATCCGTGACGCCACGGTTTTGGCGAGCCGGGCAGATGTCGAGATTATCTTCTGCTGGGTTCCTGGACATGTAGGAATTGCGGGGAATGAGCGCGCCGATGAGGGCGCCAAAGAGTCCGCGAGGACTCTGCGACCGGACCAGCGTTTCGCTCTTCCTCACACCGACTCCATGGCAGGAATACGGGCAGCTCTTCGGACTGCTTGGCAAAGAAGATGGGAGACGGTCGAGGAGAACTTAAAGTTGCGTGCCATTGCGCCGCGACTGTTCCCATGGACCTATCCCCCAATGCCGCGGCGGCTTCAGGTTGCTTTCTGTCGTCTCCGAATCGGACACACTCGTGTGACGCATCGCTATCTGATGGAGCGCTCGCCTGCGCCCTATTGCAACGACTGCGTCGTCCCCCAGACTGTTCGGCACATTCTTGTCGAATGTCCCAGTCTGGGTGATCTTCGCTCACGATACCTGTCCCAGTACCGGGATGGGCGGGGTCGCTACCGCCTGTCCCTTGTGCTCGGGACAGATTCGTGCACACTGAGTTGTGGACTTGTTGACTTCTTGGGGGAGGCCGGCCTTCTCCCTATTATTTAAGCAAGGTTTGTTTGTTTTGTTTTTTGTTGTTGTTTTTTGTTGTTTTTTTGCATTTTTTGTTTTTTGTTTGTTTTGTTTTTCTTTAGTTGCACGCTCCTGCGCCGGGGGGACCTCTCCCCGACGCACCAGCTTGCTTCCTTTCCCCCTTTTGGGGTGTTTTTTTTTTTTTTTTTTTTCTCTCTTTAATTTCATTTTAAAGTAGCCTAGAACTAGGCCAGTTTTAATACGGCGACTAATGCCCAAGTAGGCAGTCGCCAGATGAGCTCTTAAAAAAAAAAAAAAAATCTCCTTTCCGATAGTCACTTTAAACACTTTATACCCTGCAGTGAATTTTCCCATTTTCTAGAGCGAATTTACTCCAGTAATATTTTTTAGTGATTTCTCTCATCTTTGATAATAAATCCAATCCATTAGTAACCTTTAATGATTGAACTCAACTTCGATTATGATTTCAATCCATTTCACGACTTTGATGGTGATGGTAATCCATTTATAAACTTCGATAATACATAGATACCATTCTTTCTTCGTATACACATCGATGGCATTCAAGAAGTGTAGCAAATGTAAGAATGCGTCCCTGAATTTTTGTGCATGTAAGATCAAGGAGATCGCCGTCATACTTAACGATACTCTGCTATCCCCAAGGAAGCCAAGCCCATTTAGAAACAGGCGAGCGGGAACTGGTCTAAAAAGAGTGCCAGACTCATTCGGAAAGTGCATATTTTAACGTTTCTTTCTCGTTCTTTAGAAAAAAACAGATAGGTGGGTCCCACCCATTGTTGTGGCCCTACGTTGTCACAATGTACATAAAAAGGAAAATAGTCCATGCGTCAGTGCATATATGTGCTTATGTAGGAGGCTGTATGAGCCAAGCCATTGATTGGTCGTTGATTTGGCAGAAATGGCTTGGTTCATCACCTTCTTTTTTACCTTAATGGGCACCTATTCTACGGTATAATTTAACTTCAGTGCACAACTACCATTATTGGAATCCTTTGAGATTAACTGAGATTACCATATGCGTACAAAATCACTTACACACACTCGTATATACACGTATACACACAGAGTGTAATTTGGAAATGTGAGAAAACTAGAAGTAATTAGAACCAATGTGAATAAACTAAACAGGTATGTAATAAATTTGCTCCGAAGCGTACATGCTAACACACACGCGCATGCACCTGTCATAAATTACATCAATCAAAGAATAAGCTGTTACTCACAGTCATCCGTCCTCCACTTACTACAATGCATTTAATATCAAGTGTCGCACGCATGTACGGTGCCACAAAGTGCCAATTCAATTATCAGCCGAGGCGACTCAGTAGCTGGAGTGGGTCTAATTTTAGATCTCCTTTGATTGACAACGAACCGAACCAACCTCTTCTCTGGTCTTTAAAAGGCTAAAAATAAATTTAGTCCTTTGTCCTCCTCTTTCCTCTTTGTTTCTTTTGATTTTCATGGTGCCTTCATGTGAAGGTCTTAGAGAATATAAACCCTGGGACATTTACAAATTTGCAACTTTTCATATACATAAAAAGTTCATTTGATGTTGAGTGCGGACGAAGTTCCTCCCATTTCATTTCCCCCAACGTAATTCTCCAGCTTCCAGGAAGCCAGACAGCAGCTGTTCTCGCTTAATTTAATGAAATATATTTATATTGATAGTTATTAGGCTTCATCATTGTTCAGGAATTTTCCCTTCGTATCTTTTCATGCGTCCTCTAAGCATTTCTTGTTTTTCTTAATTCTCGTTTCTTCGCCATTATTTTTGTTCTTTATTCCGGTTTCTGCGAATTTTACTTTCTTTATTACCCTTGATCTGACTTTTCTTTCTCTTTATTCCAGTTTCTCTGACGTTTTTCTTGTCCTTTCTTAATTCCCGTTTCTCAGACGTTTTGATTTCTCTAGTCCCCTTGGTCCAAGTAATTTTCTTTATTCTCATTTCTCAGACGTTTTTCTTCGTTTTTATTATACTTTCTCTCACAAATTCTTGTTTTTTATCCATTTTTCTCCTACATTTTTCTTGTTCTATTTTTATTATTCATTTTCATACCTCATTTTGACCTCTATTTAATCCCTTTTCTTGTTCATAGGATTAGTTTTAAAAGCAAGTGGTGACCATTTTCTTCTGAACTTCTTAGTTTCGGGGCATCCTTTGGTAAAACACTATTTCTAAGTTTCTTTGGCGCCTTCCAAGTGGATAATGCGTTAGACTAACAGTCGTAAATACGAGGTTAGATTCGCGACCGAAGCGGACACCAAAGAATATTTAAGCGCGAGCAGGGAGCTGCCGCAAATCAGGCTGTGCGTTGTTTTGAGAACCACGTCTCTCTTCGCATCCTCAGCGCGAATTTCCTTCCCGAAAGATGCTGAAGAGGTCCTAAATTCCGCAAGTCAATGAAGTGAATGGTTAGCCCTCCCTCCAGCAACGAAGGTAGTTCCATATCGTCAGGTTTGAGCAAAACGCAGTAAACAGCTCTTTCTGCACCTCCAGCAGAGACTAGTACCTAGTGGCTAGGGCTTTCCAGCGAGTGACATTCTGATCTTTATGTTAAATTTATTACCTGACGGATCGACTCTTCCACCATTGCCGAAACACCATTCAGAACATTTAAAAAATGCTTTGTTTTAATTAAAAACCCATATTTAGGAAAAAGAAAAAACTGCGTTAACTGCACCCTACTACCAACTCTGGTGGTTGTATTATAATAACGATTATTAATAATTAATAATTGGAAAACGTTCCTATATCTGTTTGCAATCTTAAGATGGATTATTTATTTCTTTTCATGTTCTGTTTAAATTCAGTAGATGAAACTCGAAAATCTGACCTCAGATAATGGGGTTTCCCAGCTCTGCAAAGGAGAAATTTGAGTGTGTTGCTCCAAGTACCGTCCCTTTGGCAACAGGAGCAGCGATCAATATATTGCACCATAAAGCAGTCCTACACTTAACAATATTGCCAGAATCTTTTTTTTTTGAAGAACTGCTCGTTGTGGTGCAGGAGGCCTCACTTTTGCTTTTATAGCTAAATCATACCTAAAATTTAACGAAGTTGTCACGACAACGCCGCTTAGATCTAACTATTTGACGCCAAAATTGTATGGCATTTATAGATTCCATACTAATGAAATTCGAATTTCCTACATGACACCCCTTCCTACTTAATCACCCGCCCCCGGGAATGCACAATCCTATAAGGTATTTTCGAAAAGTCTTCGGATCAAACGATCCATATCGCAGACATCGACCTCCATATACGAATTGATGACATAATCAACACTAGGATGTTTAACAAAATCACAAACCAAGGAGCCTCAAAAATATTTTTTAACACTCGTATGAAGTTTCTAAATTGATGTCAATAAATTTAAGTAAAAATCCTCGCGGTTTCCGGGTACTTCTCATGCAGGTGTGAAGATTGTGCATCTTCCTATGATGGTTGTACCACAAACAATCTTATGCATAGTATTAAACTAAGCAAATTTCAGCACCACCCTTTGACCAACCAGAAAAAAGAATAAGGAATTGAGACTCTCGATTGTTTTTATAATTAAAAACAAACACCAACGAGAGTGAATCAAGAGGTTATGATTCTAAGGATAAAACTGACAACAAAGTGAAGAAGTAAGAGAAAGTGAAAAAAGTGGAAGACATCTGCGAGTCCTTCTTAAACATTGAGGCCAAGGGCAACCTTCGTGTGATGGAAACCTAAGTGCACAACATTTCCAGATACCATCTGCAACATGGTTGTCTATGCCATACCAGACCTCTTCTCTAGGCAAAAGACATCTCGAAAAACTTTAAAATCCAATAAAAATCCAATAGTTTAACAGCGCTGCAAAGTCCCAGATGCAACATTATTAACAATTATTAAACTTTACGTTACTATAAAAATTAAAACTTTCTAAACAAAATTTATATAAATTTACGTCCCCCTCCCATCCTTCCCTATTTTTGTGAACTTCCCCACTACCCGTTCTTATTTGAATATAATAATAATATTAAGAATGAGAATATCATCTCATTAAAACAAAGGAAAGTGAGTAAAGAAGGAAAAGGGAACAATGATGAAGAATATGGCAAATCGAGTTTGAGTGCTCGATTTTTAGCCTCTTCTCACACTATTCTTTTTATTTAGCTGCCCACTACACATTCTTATTTTTTAGTAGCAGCGCGGGCAGTCGTGAGTGACTCTACATCTTTGTTGTTGTTAAGGCAATAACATCATAATTATTCGCCTAATTCTAACGAAATTTGAAAGCCTTAGGTTGTTTTACATTTTCTTTCTAATGATATAATTAGGAAAGTTCTGCCAATGTTAGGCTGGGAATTATTTTCTTTTGGCAATAACATCATAACTATTTTGCCCATACTAACGAAATTTAAAAGTCTTCTGTTGTTTTACATTCTCTTTCAAGTGATATACTTGCCAAAGTCCTTTAAGGTTAGCCCTAGAATTATTTTGTTTTGACAATAACATCATAACAAACTTTGAAACACCTATGTTGTTTGACATTCTCTTTCGAATGATACCATTGTCAAAGTCCTCCCAAGTTAAGGCTAGGGATTTAGAAATAACTTCAGAAATATTTGGGTAATTCTAACTAAATTTGAAACCCTTTTGCTTTTTTTACATTCTCTTTCGAATGATATAATTCAGTGGCGTGCGGTGACTTTTGAAGATAAGGAAACAATTCGAGTTTTACAAAAATAAATATGTTGTTTAAGGTAAATATGTTGTTCATTAAAATTGTAAGCTACTCACTTTATTTAAATGTTAATTCTCTTCTAATATCTTGTTCATTAAATAAATCGATGACTTCTTTGTAGAAAACCTGTTTTTGTTTCTTTAAGTATTTTTTTTTTAAATTCAGATTAGAGCTAAACTTGATAGCCTCTCTTTTTCTTGCGCATTTCTTGCATAAGTATGGATTCTTTTCACGGTAAAAAACGAGCGTTTAACTGAAACATTTGTGGCTGGAAGTGTCAATATTAGCTTCACAACTTTGTACGTTGCAGCAAAGGTTCATCCAAGTACGGTACATTCGCTGAAGGCGAGATTTTGTTCACATATGGGAATTAGCCACAGGACCGGAAATGTTCTATCAAATGTAATTCTATCCAATGTAAAACTGATGCATTCATTGAAGATTTCAAAATCCTACAGACCATCTCTGACCCATTATCCTTACGTATTCAAGAAACAATATATCTAAAAAAAAATTCTTCTATCTTAAATTCTAACTCCTCTTCTCACTCACTAATTCTTCTCTAAAATAAACCAACCACCTAAATTTTTCTATCTTTCTACACCCCTTACGCTTTTCGCGCCAGTCTTCGCTTAGCAATTGTTCGCAAAAGGTTAGTGTTTTTTCCATAAAATTTTTTCCACTGTTATCTACATTTATTATTGTTAAATTTCGTTATCCATTAAATTATCTAACTTTGAAACAACATTTATTTAACCTGTACAACTATACATTCCCCATCCCCGACCATATTAAAAGTTCGACTTATCTACTACAACCTAAAAATATTTTTGAATTTTTTTTTTTAAATTTAAATTGTTAACGTATAATATTAGTTTTTTATAAATTTTTGTAAAGTAAATTTCAGTAGCAGTAGATGGGTGGAACAATTACCTGAAACGGTGTACATTCAAGTAAATTAAATGACTTCCCGTTTTTCGTCCTATCCTTTATTCTCTAAACTTTATACTATATATATATATATATATATATATATATATATATATATATATATATATATATATCACCCGACGATAATAGTAGTGACTTTGGCTCCACTTTGTTGCTGACTATATCGGGTGGCGAATAAAGTATTCAAATTATCTATATTCTCCCATCAAACCAGTGGTGAATAAATGCAAGCGGCCAATCGTTAAACAAATTGGTCAAAAAAATTCTTGCGTTCCACTTAACTTACTAACAATGGAATCATAATTTATCCCAAGTTCTTTGCTTTCATTTGGTTATAACCGAACTTGCTCATCCAATATTACTTTAGCTTAGACAGGTCACTGAGGAGCAGGAACTTACCTGAGCTTATAAAAAGAAAGGTCGTTTCGCTTTGCAAGATGAATGAACAATATATTTTAGTTAAATAAAAATAAAATTAAAACTTATAAATTGCTATTATTTTATAAAAACTGATAAGAAATTTTGTTAAAAATCAAACGTTTCTCACTCATAGCAACTCTATCAGACAGACTAAGCACATAAAATTTCCCGCATTCCAAACTCACCAGAATTGTTTTGGTTCTGGAAGATGATAGATCAATTTGCTGTAGGCCCCTCTTCCCATCCCTAGTGAGGCAGGACAGGAGAGGATTCCAATTAGACTATTCCAGGCTCCTCGACGCCCTCTTCTCATTGCTCAATCCCCGTTCGGTGGGGCCAAAGTGAGAAGGAGCGGCGAGGGCCGTGGAAAAATGGATAGGAGATACTGTTCTTTTAATGTAACAAACAGTAAAAAGCACCAAATTCTTTACTGTAAAATATAGACTAAGTTAGTTCCAATTTTATAGCTCTACTTTACACTGCAGAATAGACAATTATATAATTCATTTAAGAGGAAGACACAATAGGCTCGTGTCTATCATCGAGCATGTATCAGTTTAGAATGAAATTTTATAATGAGGGAAGGTTTTAAATTGGCCCCCCGAAAATATTTCCTGCTACACTAACTTACTAAATATTTCTACATTTCAGTTTCATCGGAACATTGAGAAAAAAGTAATCTAAGTTCGCACTTCGGCCTTCAACTGCCTATAAATTTAAATTTTAACTTCTACGTTCGCCGGTCTGCATTAAGATAAAGCAAAAACGTTACCATTTAATTAATATGAAAACTTGAGGGCTTATTCCCAATTTTCGCAAGGACGTGACAAACGTAAAAGTTAATTCTCAACCATTTTCAACTAACTTACCCTGTTTTGTTTTCACCTTTCAACACCTGCTTGTTGCTAAATATATTCGCACTTTGGCAGTAAAACATTTTGTTCTTTATTTAGCTAACAGCCTTGTACCACTTTGGAGCAAATTAGTTCACATAATTTTCTCTCGTACGTTTAATTGTTATTTAGAAACGTTAGAGGAAGTTTTGGGTCTCGTTCAACTTGGTATATTTGTCTTTCGGGGTTGCTGAATACCAGTTGCCAGCGGTCACTTTTAAAGACGAGGAAGCAATTCAAGTTTTAAAAAAATAAATATGTTAATTGAAATAAATATGTTGTTCCTTAACAATAACTATAAAATTCTAAGCTACTTACTTTATTAAAATGTTAATTGTTTGAAATGTTATTTTTTAACTTCATTTAAATGTTAAAATATTTGCTGTAAGTTACATAACCAGCTAGCCAAGGTATTCTATCATTCTGGCCTACATTGTCCTCGCGTGTGCAATACTACAATCTTTTGGATGACATCTAGTGTTGGCGTAGGCTTACTTGTTTAAATAGTAGTTTCTTTTCCATTAAAAGTCATCGCACTGAACTTCCTTTTTAATAATTTTTCAAAAGTGCAATCGCATTTCCTAACAACTTTATTTGCATCCATTTTGTTTAAAAGTGGTTTATCACTTAAAAAATAATGAATAAACAATACGCCACACTTATCTAAGTCTGACTCGCAGCTAGTGATCTTAATGATACAAGGGGTGACTCCGGTAGGGCTGCCAGTATTTAAATATAACCTAATATTTTTTAAAGCTTCAGAGCATAATAATTGTTATATCATTGAGTGTTAGAAATTTTGATGCTTTTTTCTTGACTCTGGCAACGCAGGGTTGCCGGATCAAAGCCGATAACTGAAAAGCTAAATTTGCTTCCTTTTTCGTATACAAATGATATTTTGTTCTTAATTTTAAGACGGCGTTGAAATATCTAGATAAAATTCATTAAACTCTAATGAAAAGCAAAACATCTTTAAACTATTCATTCCGAAGAACCCCAAAATAAGAACTATTATTGAAATTAAGAGAAAACAAAAAGTAGAAATCTCGACTAAAAGGATTCATTTCTTCAATTGCAGTCGGGCTCATCAGGGTCAATTCGATTGAAAGTGAAAGGTATTATGGCGTATACAATTATAGGCAAGCATAAATGTGAGAATAAAATTGATTCTGCTGTCATATTAATTGTTGGGATGTAATTTATTTTTCTTTTCTTCTTAAATAGGCGAAGCATTGCTTCCCTTACTTCCATTGACTGCCCGCCACTGCTGAGTACAGAGAGTATTAGATGACAACAATCATAAATAAAAGGAAGAAAAGAATAAGAAAATATGATAGGATGAAATCTAGGAGATAATCCTAAAATTTATTTATGGAAATTATATAGAATCATGCGAGATTGGCAAGAAAATAAATAACAGAGTCATTGGAAAAGGATCGTGAATATATTAAACATTAACAACTATAAGATCTCGCAGCGACACTTACCTTTATTGCGGATGTTAGTCAAGTAGGGAACAATTCCGTGACCAACAGCACTCAAACGCTACAACTCTCTTTTTTCATCTACTCTAGATACCTAGATTCCAAATATTTAAATTACCCTAATATCGTAATTTTCATTTTAAATATTCAATAAGTTTTTGTATAAATGCTTTCAGTAGATTTTGTTTTTAGGATTAGATTATTAATAATTCACAATTTAACCTTTCCAAGAGGTTTACCAGTCTTAATAACACCGTCGAATTTTATCTAAGAATCTCGTTGATTCTCTTCCATTCGCGCCATAATGTCGTTGAGCACCGTGCAATGACCAGATAAAGTCAGGTTGGGGTCCATTTTACATTAAACACGTCGTGAGCAATACCCGAACAGTATAGAAATTGATCGTGGACTGAAATTTAGACCCAGTAAAGCTTTGAAAATGAGAGAAGATAGAAATAAGGTAGTAAATGATATAGCTTAACGGAAGAAGTAGGTTAAATATAAAAGGAGAAAAACTATATATAAATTAGAACTGGAGTAACGAATTACCAGTGACATGAGATCGAGAATGACAAAGATGCCTTACCTTACCCTACTGCTGTGCCATATCCTCCAGGACGTCGGCAACCAAGGAATTCCATCTTCTTTTGTCCCGCGTAGCTTTGTTTAACTGTTCGCGTGACATTCCGCCTCCCATCAACTTCGCCAGTCCCTCCATGTAATTTCCTCTTGGCCCTCCTTTTACCCTCCTTCACTCCATCATTTCTGTTACAACCAAATTTTCCATCCCTTCTCTTCTTATCATATGACCCAAGAAGCTCAACTGTCTTCCTCTCACCACCTTCATCAATTATCTCTTCTCTCCTACCATTTGGAAAATTACTTCGTTCGTTTTTCTTGCTCTCTACGGGATCTTTATCATTTTTCTCAAGCACCACACGTTCATTGCATCCAATCTCTTCACCATTGCTGCTGACAATGTCCGGCTTTCCACTCCATACAACAAAGTTGACCACACGCGCGTCTTTATTAACCTTTTCCTCGTTTTTATCGATAACCTCCTGTTCGCTAAAAATATATTTATAATATTTCCGAATGCCATCTTTGCTATTTTTATCCTTACAATGATTTCAGTGTCGCCTCTTACATCCTCCGGTCCCACACTTCATATGTATTTGAACGAATCCACCTGCTTCACTGTCTGATCTCAACAACGTAATACAAATTTTGGCACTGGTGTATTCTTTGATATAGCAATGCACTTCGTCTTTCTTACATTAATTTTTAGCCGTTTGTTCTCACTTTCCTCTTTTACTTTATAAAATATTAGTTGTAACTGTTGCCTTGAATGAGCTATTAGTAAGGTGTCGTCCACGTATCTTGAATTATTGATATTACATTCTCCTATTTTTATCCCTTCGTATTATTCTATATTCCTCAGTAGATAGTGTAAACAGATGTCTTGACAACATACAGCCTTGTCTTACTCCTCTTCTAATTGCCTGGAATTCAATTTCTTCACCATGTATTCTTAAACATGACTTATGTGCCCATTATAAGTTCTTAATCACTTTGTATTCATTTTGATCGATGCCTATACTCTTAAGAACTTCCATTAAATCCACATGTCTAACTTTATCAAAAGCCACATCATTATCAATAAAACAAACATGTAAATCTCTCTGTTTCTCTATTATTCTTTCTGCCATTACTCCCAACATAAATATTGCATTGCTTGTGCCTTTTCTTTTCACAAAATCATACTGTTCCTCAGATACTTATCGCCTTATTTTTACTCTTATTCCTTTTAGGATTACATACTTTCAGTATGATTTTTGTTATTTGGCTCGTTATGCTGATTTTTCTATGCTTTCCACATTCAAGTATTTCACTTATTTTAGGAATTGTAATGAAAACTGATTTGCACATTTGTTCTGTTATCTGACCTGAGTTGTAATCTTTGTTTGCCATTTCAGTTATACTCCTTACTTCCATATCACCGACAGCCCGCAGCATTTCTATCATAACTTCTTCATTTCCTGCAACCTTTCTTCTCTTCATATCCTTCATTACATCTCTTATTTCCTTCTCAATAACTTCTAGACTTTCTTCTTCTCCTTCGGGCAAATCTTCTAACTCTTCTCTCTCATCATGGAATACTTCTCCAATTTACACGCTCCATCTCTGTTTCACCTCTTCTGTTTCTCTCACTAATGGTCCCATCTTTCCTCTTGACAGCACTGCCCTTGTTCCATTTCTCTTTCTGTGTGAGTTCTTTTATCTTCTCAAATCTTGAGTTTCGATGTGTTCTACCAAGTTGTCGTAAAATGACCCTCTGTTTTTGATCACTATACTCTTTGACACCCTTTTAGTGGCAGTATGCTTTAGGGGGCGTCAGTTACTTATATGATGAGGTAGGCTTTGTTCTAAGAGTGCTAATTCAGTAGTTTTGTTCTTAAGGAAGAGCTATTTTTAACCACATAAGGATAAGAGGAAACACCAGATATCTACCAAAATAAACATGTATTTTAAATGAAACACTTAACTATAACAAACCAACAGTTAACACATTTCTATCTTCGGCATCAAAGATCTTTCAATGATAAAAAAATAAACAAATAGGCTTCCCGTAAACATACCAATTGCCGATTAGTATTTTTATCGCGACTCTATTTGATTAGCGTTAAACATTAAATTAACGGACTCTCGTCTACAAACACATATGACCTAGGTTCAAGAACAATGGTTTCTACTCTCCTTTAAAACGTGGGACGTACTAAACTTCTACTATCACAATAGGAATATAAATGTTATTTTTAACCTGCAGGTAGGTATTAGGGATTGCCGGATGTCGCTGGGGGACTTTTCTCTTGCTTTGAAGTGTTGTGGCCGCTGGTTGAATTTTCGTCGAGGAGGGATAGCTTGTCGCCGGTGACGGGGGCTGATTCTTCAACGTAATTAAAGAACGGGAGCTCGTTGGGGCTGAGTTCTTCTCCTCTCACTCTTACGGTGCTTGAGATGTGAGAGTCACTCGAGTGTGAGCGGCTTTGCTTTTCTTCAGTCAGATTTCTTCGCAGACTGAAAAGGCTTCTTCGGTATGGCACCGATATAAAGCTTGACTATTTAGGTTAATACGGCCCGAAAAGGGGTGGATCGATTTTCTCAATCTGATCCTATTGTTTCTCACGGAAATAGTCTTGTATAGCGGAAAAATCAATCTTCACGAACTAACCCTTCTTCTGGCGTATCGACTTCTAATCTTCTTGTCTGGCTGAAAGATCGATCCTTACGAACTAATCCTACTCTGGTGTATCGACTTCTGATAATAATCTTTCTCTTTCTTTGCGGGGCTTACTTATAGGCGGATTGCCGCCCCATCTAAAGTGGGAAGTGATCAGGCCACATAGGAAAAGGGAGTGGGCGAATGGTGAGTTAGCATTTGGGGAGAGCGAGAATTCCTGAGGTGGCACTGGGGTGCCCAATTCAGCTCGCAAATTAGAGGCTCGCAACCGCACCGCTACTTGGCGTGCCTTCTGACTCGCACCGCTTTTTTTCCATAACCACGGGTTTATGGGTCTCGTAGGTAATTCGATCGTTAGAGCGTCGCTTAAGGACCTTAGGTGGTCGCCTTAAAACAGATGTTAGCTCCAACTGCCCACAGCGGTGGGGAGATCACACATGGTAAGCAGTTTCGCCGGTTACCTTTCCCACGCTTCTCCTCATGAGGAAGGGGGAGGGCTTTAATGTACCTATACTTCTCTAAGATGCTTAATGTAGCCATTTCTCTACACAAGTTATTCTACCTCTTCACATTGTTCATTTAGCAACAGTCCCTCTTATCTATTGCATTCTCGGTGAATTTGTCTGTTTTTGATTCTGTATTGCAGTTCATCCCGGCCTTTTAACTGCTATCTTTGCTCCATCATATCTAATATTTGTTCCGTCATCCACGGCTTCTGTAGCCCCTAGCTTCATCCTCTCCTAATAAAGCATATCTGCTTTAGACTTCTACCGTATATCTTTTAGTTATGTCTTCATCTTTTCCTAAAAAATCAATATGCTTCTTTCGATTAAACTTTGGCTTTCTCAATTGTTTGTGCATAACTTTATAGTGGCCACTACTGGTACGTGATCACTATTCACATCCGCGCCGTGGAATGTTTTTACCTGTGTGACTGCGTTTAGAAAGCGTACATTTACTGTGATATAAGCAATCTGATTTCGTACTACCTCTCTAGGTGATTTCCAAGTCCACAAAAGTCGCTTATGGCGTCTAAAACACGTGTTCGTCACAACTTGAAGGTTTACCAAACACTACTCCACACATCTGTCGCCTCTATCATTCTTTTCTCCCAAGCCAAATGGTACCATCACCTCATCTACTCTTCCTACTCCAACTTTAGCATTCAGATCACCCATAACTATATTAACTTCATAATTCTTGTATTGTCTAAAAACGATATATTAATTTTCATAAAATTGTTCTATTTCTTCCTCCTCAGCTTCTGTAGTTGGGGCATACACTTTTATCACATTAGTTTCCATAGGGATTCCATATAGTTTTACTGCTATTATTCTGTCTAACACAGCCCAGTGCCCTTTGGAACTGCCAGCTGCTTCTTTAGATAACATCACTCCGAAACATCTCTCATGTCTTTCTCCTCCAGAATAAATAAACTTGCATTTTTTATATTGCACTTTTACACTCCTCGTCCATCTTAGTTCACAGATTCCTGGGATAATTGTATTTACTATCTTCATTTATTGATTTACATTTGCCACCTTTTCTGCTTGATACATTGTTCCCACCCTCTATGTTGCAATCCTTCTTAACTTTCTTTGTTTACAGACAGTTGACCGCTGATGGACAAGGTTCGTCTGCCATTCACGAGATCCCTGACCGGGCGCGACAGCAGTTCTCTGTTGATCATTGCTCTCATTCACGCTTTTTTCATTATTATTCATTCTTACAAGTCTATGGTTAAACTAGAATTAGGACCTAGCTACGGGCCCACTCCTCTTCTAGGGTGACTGGCTGATATCCTCTTTGGATGCCTGGCTCGCCCGAAGGCGTCTCGCCCACCTTGTCACATTTACGCACCGGTGGACATTCGCATCTCATACGCCTCATCATTGCTCTAGACTTTACTTAGTAGATATGGCACTGCTCAACACCACAGTTTGGAGTTGTGGTATTTAAACAAAGGGAATTTTGAATTTCGAATAAAAATATCTCCTTCTAGCCGCGAAGGACAGAGAGAGAAGGGAGGGAGAATAAGTTTAAATTTATTACGAGGGCAAAATATGTGCACTTGACGCTTGCATGTTAGATTATGAATTTAAAATTGGCGCACTATCCTTTTGATTTATCCCAAAGAACCATAAAATATCTATTTTTATGAATAGAACCTTAAGAATTATTAAGTTTAATTATTGAGCACTAGTTAGTTTATTTTTTTAACAAAAGCCAAATTTTACACTCCAATTTCATAGTAAATAGGAAATTCTTCTGCCTAATATACGAAATCTCACAAGGCCAGGAGTGATTCTGATAAATATTCAAGATGTACTACCTGGGCATTTTGAGATGTAAGTACATTTGGAGACAGATGTCTTGAGCAGATGGTTAAAAGGTAACTGCACTTTGCCCTTATTGCAAGAGCATTTAGTGGACTGTTATGTTTTGGGATTTGTAAGAAGTGTTTTTATTTATGTATAAGGCAATGCCGTGGATTTTCTAATCTTGTTGCGAAAAAGAATTTCCGAACGAAGGTGTTTTGTATCATTAACGCAAATAAATATAGGGAATTAGTCTATTATCAAGTGTAATGGAGATTCGTAGTTTGCACATAGAGGGCAAATATTTCATTGGAAAATTAACTTTTGTGGCATTACTCTAAGAGAATTGGTTGCTGTGATTGATACTTCCAGGTTTGTTTGAGGTAGTTGTAAAACTGGTAGAGCATAGTGGTTTAACTGACCTTTGCGCATAAAGAGGTCTTTCGGGTTTGGGTTAGAAGCAGTTGATTGATCTTGACGTGTTTATATATCAATGTAAGTGTTTCTTTGTATCCTTGATTTGATTATTTTCGCTTCGTGCAAGTTTATTTTACTGTTTGGGGATCGTTTATGGATTGTTTTGGGTGGGTTGTGATTCTATGGAGATTTGTTGCATATTTATTTATTTTTTTATTTTTGCCAGAGTGACGTCCTCAGTTATTTCTTGGAGTTTTGGTGGTATTATCAAAGGTGGGGTTTTCTAGTCTACAGTTGCTTAATGCTTTGTTGATTTTGTTTCGGGCAGTGTATTTTGATACTCTGAGGAAGGAGAAGTTGATCATGCTCTGTACATTGGATGATTTTAGGGGTAAGGAATTAGGGTTGAGAAAATCTGTTTGCGAAGTTGCAGGAAGTTGAACCTCTGTTTGAGGAATGGAGACAGTTTGACCTTCGATGATAATTTCTAGAGTGTAAGAGACTTTAGGATGTGTGACTTTGTTGGAGGCCTTGGATAATGTGGCGTAATACTTCCTCCACCATATATTGTACCACCTAGTGACGACAAATACCAAATTGTAGCATACGTATTCAGAATTATTGATGATAGAGATAGTGTTCACAAGATATTTTGAAAGACTGACGATTATTTCCACATGCCGTGTGATGGCCAACATTGAATCCGGCTGTTTACACTAGATGAGTTGCGTTACGCCTTCTCCGCCACCCATTGGGAAAAAACCAGGACAAATCCTACACGGGGTATAATAGGCAGGTTTGATTTACGGATTCAGCCTGGAGGCTGGCTTTAGAGCGGATACAGTCACCACGCCTAACATTGCGTTGTAGGAGTGATTCATTTGCAGTTGTTCCTTTGGTTCGCCCGGTAGTGATCGAGGGGGCCCTTAGTAGTAAAAGTAGTAACAGAAGAAACGAAAGAGAACGTGACGGAGTAAAGAGGATGGATGGTAGGACGGAGTCAGGGTTATAAAGTGTTCGTACAAAAAGAATATGTAGAGGTTAATGGAAGAAGGAGGGGCAGACTAAGCTGTGGCCGGAACAGGGGCAAACTCTTGTTAGCATGTTGGCTATTAAACACATTAGCGTGCCTCTTAAGTGGGTCAGATGTTGTGTGTTCAAGGCTGTCACCTTGGTAAAAGCAGAATAACCCCGCCATCTAGTACTATGGTGCTCCTATGTGAACCTTTAAGTGGAAAACAAGTTAAAGGAACGTATGCCAATCTACCACTTCCAGCGAGATCCATTTAGGAACAACGCTGAGTTTGGGTTTAGCCATGGATAGGAAAATAAGTGCACCACTATAGTCTTTGCCAAAAAAAGCCGAAATCTGTAAGCTTAGGCATAGCAAGAGATGCGTTTCAGTACCAGTTGTACTGCACACTCAGGGTTGGCATCTGGGGCCCATTAAAAGAGTTCTAAAGGTTTAATCTGCTAAATGTATAAAAAAATATTTTGGTAGCACCGAGGTAATGACATTGATGCTGAAGGCACAGAGACTGACACTGATGACACTTCTCTACAGGACGACATCCTCTTGTTCTATTGGAAGGGAGCGAGTTCTTCGACTATTTTCGGGAATTACAATATGGAAATTGGAAGGCTTCATATCGCAAAAATTGGGTAGAGGGTCTTCATGACATCGTATCACCATGCCGTATCATAGACTTCTCTAGATCGAAAACAATGTATCTAAGAACTCTAAACGGAGGAAGGCCTCAAAGCCAAAATTTTCCAGCCAGAGCAGAGCATCCGACGTAGAGTAAAACTTGTAAAATCTGCAATGAACATAAGACAGGTGGACTCAGCTGTCCAGAAAGTAAACTATTATAATATAGGAAAAATCTCTGTCAAATTTTTACGAAATATGATACTGAAATTAGATGGAAACCAACCTAGATCGCATATGAAAAGCAAGATTTGTAGCCAATCGCCGGGAGCCTGGTGGAATAACCATATGACAGATCCAGTTGAACAAATGTAGCCAAAATTCCATGCCTCGCTCAACCAACTCTCAGAACATGGCGTAGTGAATATCGCTGAAAGGTCCACCACTTCTGTAGGTAAACTCCTGTCGGCGGCCTTTTGCGATTCCAATTGATTTAATCAATTGTCTGGCGATAAAACCTGAATACGTCATTTCAATTTTGGGAATCTTGTCTCTAATCAAACTCGAAAATCTATTATTTAATATTATTGAACACGCCAATATAAATCAAATCGAAATAAGATCATTTGTCGCGAATATACACGATTTTCTGGTGCATAGCAAAATGTTTGTTCTTTTTTATTTTAGAAATCAAAAGTTTCCTCACATGTTCTGATAAAATAGAAATTCTTTCTTTTAGAACTTTGGCGGACAAGAGCACAAATTCGGGTTGCCTGACTAATTATGGCTGCATGAGATTTCGACCATTTTCATATCTACACGTTTAATAACTAAGTTTTGAACAATAGTATGCGGTTTCTAGTTTTTTTATTTAGTGAGACCTAGTCAAAGCTAGTTCTTGATGCAGAACGTTGATCGAATGAATCTCTCAAGTTTCTATCTAAAGTTTGCCAAAGTCCCTTTCAAAATTCATGAGGAGCAAAAGATTTGAGAAAGAACGGCTCCCCGCCGGCGTTTTTGATGTGGTAAAGGTCACTTTCCTTTGACATCTTCGGAGCCATCGTCGGAGCTTAGAATGTAAAAATAAAGTGCACTACCTCCTGTGCTTTCTTATGGGCTCCTCCACCCTTCGAATGGCGAGAGGTTTTCCCACTCTCCTGTGTCTACGGATGAGGCGGCTTTGGCTTCACGAATTTTTTTAGAGTCCCCTTTCAACGACTTCACTTCTAGACCAGCGCTGGGCCCTCTTTCTATTTCACACGAGACTGCTTAATTTAACCCTTACACTGGGAGCGATTAAATAGGGCTGAACATTTTAGGACGTGCAAGTTCTGGCGGGGCTCATCGCGCCGTGCCACTGCTGTTCTGCAGAATTTCTTGCCTGTGCCACTTTCTTTCCTGATAGACCTCGGTTCGCCTAAGCAAGGAGTCACAACAGTCCTTGGATCTAGAGATACATTGGGGGGGCAAGAGACTCATAGGCTCGTCTGTAGTGCAAATTCTCGTGAAGTTGGCTTCGATCCAGATACCTGGGTCTTCCAAGAGAGGAAACAGAGACTTATTGGAAAAGACCCCTCCCCTGTGCTCAATTCCAACCATTTTCAAAAACTTCCTTAGGCGGGAGGGGAACCTGAGAACTCATGAGGAGATAAGGGACCTCCTCTTAGGTATTTGCCTTCATTCTGCTATTAGCCATATATTTCCTTATTTCGGTGAGTGATATGGCTGAGGTGGCTTTGTTCTGCCCTTGGGGCCTTTCCTTGAGCGTAGATAAGATGTTTCACTCTTCCAAGGAGAAGAAGAAGAAATCTAACAAGACAAAAAAAAGGAATCTTCTCATTTCTATTGTGTTCCGAGACAGACGTGTCCCTGCTGTTTCGGCAGGTGATCAGACCACGCGTGGCACGTCCAGTCTCGGGGCACATTCAGGCAGTGAGCCCAAAAAATGATAAAGACTGAATTTACAGGTAGGGTTAGTTGAGCCTCGGTGATGTCAGTACTCCTCATCGTGAGGCTGCCCGGCCTCTACAAGCACGCCGATTTTAAATGTTTCCTTATTGGTATTTACATTGATAGGATCATGTTGTCCAAAGGAAACATACTTTATCCCTAGATAGGATTCTATGTTGAGAATTGAACGTGCCCCGTTTTTCTAACGGGACCCTTCTATTTAATGCTGCGAAATCTGCCCGGTGTCTATGGTAAGTGCTTTCTGTAAACTAGATACCTTAGTCATCCCAGTGCACTCGTTCATGAATTTTGTGAAAAGGGTGGTTAATGGGAGGGATTCCTCTTTAGATGTTATCACTGAAAAGATGCCCGATTAATGTGCGCTCGAGGTCAAATACGTGGTTAGAAAATAAGGGGACGAGGTTTGATCGTGAAAGACTTTCTGAGCTTTCACGTGCATGTTGTTATCGCTACCGTGTCGAGGAATTTGTCCCACAGCAGCGGAGGTGATATCACTCCCACTCAAACAAATATTACTTGCAGTAGTGCCAAGTCTGGTTAGCACGAAATATGCGAAACCCACTCAAAGACATTTAATTATAAATCAATTGTGTCAATTGAATCTAGCTTGACCCTCTTCCCTCGACCAATGTGGTTTGTGTCTTTTCGAGGCGGAGGTCCTCTCTATTTAGGGTATGGACAGACTCTTTTCCATGAGGCCTCCGAATTGGTATATTTGCGCTTTGTCAAACCTAAGAATTCCTCCTAATCTTAATTTAGAAAATCACTCTCTACTCTTGATACATCCATATCTACGAAACTATCGCTTTCGTGCTAATACGGAAATTTATGTCAGCTTTAGTTCCCCTTTACTCTGTTCTGGTAGAGCTGGAGACTCATAGGTCTCACATCCTGCCTCGGCTAAAACAAGATTCCTCTTCCCCTATATGTAACTGTTATTTACTAGGCGAAACTGCTGCACACCTCTACTGAATGCTGACTCGCATGAGCCTACCCCCAGAAGCTGGTCATATGAGTGTCATCTAGGATATTTATGGCTGTAGCCCAAAATGAGGAGCTTAAACGGATCATTGGCTCGCAAATCTACTTTCTAGGCTGAACTCTCTGAAAAGAGGGATCCATTCCTTTGAAGCTGACCGGCAAGCAAAAGCTTCCGTGGTAGAATTATTAAAGTCTCGTATTGATATTACAACCTCCCCTCAAAATTCCTTGAACCAAGAGCGAATTCATCATTATCAGCCCCCTCGGCCACTAACCGATCCCAGCGTTCTCACTTCAAGAAGTCTACGTCTATTCCTCTAAGGGTCTGTGCATCTCATCCCTTCCCTCGGTAGTTATCTTTCGACAAGACATCACTCTGGGTGCGTGTTCCCTAACCATTCTCCCGTATTTCTTTTGTTCGTTTTAAATACCTCCTGTCAGTCAGCAAAAGTCGAGCTAAACGGGAATAGGGAATGTACGGCTATTTCTGCGTATATTCCACCGTCAGTCGCTTTTGATGAGTGCGCCTTCCGCCGCCTCGTGCACGGTTGCCGAGGCCATTTATCCTGCTCAAGAATTTAAATGGTAAACACTAAACGATCAATCGCAGACATCAGGTCTTTGCCGACCAGATCGAAGACTTAAAGATAGATTTATTAAATATAGATGTGTTTATGCATCACTTCTCGACAACCACTTAATTTTTAAGTCTTGATCTGTCCTTTTTCTCCCTGGATGCAAACGTGATTGTTTGTGGGTGGTGATCCATGCACTCCATGGGAGTGACCACGTTCCAATCCAATATTATTTATTGTACCGCTGACGCCTGAGGAAGCAGCTTACTGGTGTTTGGAGAGGAAATGGTGGTCTCTCTTTCCAAGTCGATGAGTTTAGGTCGGTTGATGATTCCGTTGAGTTCCCCTGCTTCTTTATCCTATTGGCTCTAGCTACTATTCTAAAAACCTCTAGCTATTTTGCACGCCACTGCCTTGTTGAGGATAGCCGAGTTTTGGACGGTCCTCAGACAATATGACTGCATGCGTTATAAATAAGTGCAGCTCAAACTATTTAACAGTCAGTAAACTTCCTCGAGCTAGTGATAGCTTCATTTATCTTTCTATGGAAGCCTGTTGCTCTTCTTGGCGAGCAAATATACTTAACTTAAAGAAAGGCCGCTTTGGAAGACGTGTGGAAGCAAGTCAAATGGATTATGGGTAGGTTTTCGCAGGACGCTCACATTGTCCCGGATAACTGGAACACAATCTTGAATTTGAATTTGTAACGTACAATTTCGCAACCATTTTCTTTCCATCCTCTGCCCAGAAAGCTTCTTCGCCAGCAATTTATATACGGCGTGACGTCGCGATTTTCACATACCGTTGGAGAGCACTTTATCCCTGCTGGTCACCCTCACTCATAAAATTTATGTTTAGGCATGTTTATGAAGGAATTGCTAGAACTTCTTTCGCAATTTCCACTACACCTGGGATGCTCTGCTCCGGTTAGAAAATTTAATATGCGAAGCCTTCGTTCGTAGATGACACTACGCCACGGTCTTTTCCCCTCTAGGGAAGGCATACTCTAACGTATAGCGGTAAGGTAATATGGAGAACATCTACACTTTCCGAGTGAGAGTTCGCCTCTCAATATTCATATATCAATCCTTACATGGTAGGCGATTTTCCATAGGGGTAGGAGATTTCCTCTACGAACGTTTATGGCAGGAAAATGGCGCCTCGCATAAAATTGTTCGCAGTTTCGTACTCTTTGCCCAAAGTTTTAAGGATATTATCGTGTTGTTACCGGAAGCTGTTCTTCCTTCGCTCTCCCCCGATCTTTCGATCTCTTTTGGTGCGACCAAAATTCCAACTCTGGTGCTTCGAATCCACCAGGCATTGGAATGCATATTTGGATATGCCACAGCGGACTGGTTTCATTGATCATTGAAGAAGACTAAGGTGGTGCACTTCTGGCGCTATACACTGCTCCACACCGAACCTGAGTTTATTCTTAACGGGTTTTGCTTTAAAGTGTTGGATTTGAATTTTTTATATGGTCTTGTTTTCGATCGACACCTCATATGGAATACCAATTTCTCAGGCTTAATAACTCTTGTACAAACACCATGGATATTTATCGCTCTGTGACGTTCAGCATTTCTGGTATTGTTAAGTCTACTTACGTTTCTATAGATCATTTTTCGTTTGAAGCCTTGGTACGGATGCGACTTTTAATGCTTCCGCATCCGAGCGTGTATTGCATTAGGTTTAATTCTTCCGCTGCACCAGTCTCCTTTTAGCAACAGATACGCTCTTCCCATCCCTCATTCAGATTCTAGTTGTCGATGTTAGGAGCATGACAGAAGCGCTGCTATTTTACGTCCTGGCCCGGTATATCCAATAGTCATAAAGAATCCGTGGCCTTAGTCGGTGAAATTAATTGAAAGTCAAATACTTGTCTACATTATAAAAACACCGAAAAGAAAACCTAAAATAAAGAAAAACACCTAAAAAATAGCAAATGAAAGAAGAAGAAAACTCGATCGGAGTTTGGGGGAGGTACCCTGTCTACTGGGGAAGATAAATCCGACAAAAAACAATGAGTGTCAAATAAAATGAAAGAAGCCATCATCCCTCCAAAGTTCTGATAGTGTACAATTCTATGAACACGAACTCGTTTTCGCGTATATCGGACAAGCTGTAGCGAACACGGCCACCCTGGTAGCTGGCTAGGTAACATGTTTTAAGATCACCCATTCTGGGACATTCAAACTGAATGTGTTGAACACTCTGAGGAACAACGCAGTCATTTGCAGTAAAGATTAGGGGAGCGCTTCCTCAAATTACAGTGCATCCCACGAGTGTCCCTAATTTGAAGATGATAGAACCGACCTGAAGCCGTCGGAGCATTGGGGAGTAGATCCATGGGAACAGTCGCGACGCAATGGTAGGCAACTTTAATTTCCCGCCTAACACATTTGTAATATACAACATCCTTCTCGACTTCGACAGTAAATCCAATTATTTCGTACTCTCCAGAGATCTACCTTAACATTGATAGTTAATCCAATTCTTTTTAACTCTCGCGTCATCTTTCTCATCTTTGATAGTCCCTCCAAACCCTTTGTGCCATTTAGTGAACTTTCCCAATTTCTTGAGTCTATCCACTCTATTAATACTTTGTAGTGATTTGTACCGTTTCTAATTACAATCCATTTATCAACTTCGATATTACATAGATACCATCCTTTCTACCTATAAGGGTCGAGGGCATCGTTAATGGGAGGGGATTCAGAAGAAGCTAAGTCGTCGCAATTAAGCGCAAATGTGCGCATTTAAGAAGTGTAGCAAATGTAAGAATGCGTGCCTGAATTTGTGTGCATGTAAGATCAAGGAGGTCGGCCCTCTCTCACCCCCAAGGATGCCAAGCCCATTTAAAAACAGGTGAACGACAACTGGTCTAAAAGGAGTGCCACGCCCACCTGAACACTCACAATTTTAACATTTTTCTCTTGGTTTTTAGGTCAAACAGATAGGTGCGGCACATTCATTGTTATAGCACTACAGGTGTGACTATTTGCAATAAAAGCCAAATATTCCATACATGAGTGCATATCTGTGCTCGTGTACGAGGCTGTATGAGCCAAACCATTAATCGGTCGTTGATTTGGCAGAAATGGCTTGGTTTATCGCACTCTTTTTACCTTAATGAGCAAATATTCGACGGTATAATTTAACTTTAGTGCCCAACTACCATTATTGGAATCCTTTGAGATTAACCGAGTTTAATAAATGCGTACAAAGTACGCATACACACTCTTTTAAACACATATGCACACAGAGTGTGATTTGGAAATGTGAGAAAACTAGAAGTAAATAGAACCAGTGCGAGTAAACTAAACAGGTATGTAATAAATTTGCTCCGAAGCGTACATGCTAACACACACGCGCATGCACCTGTCATAAATTACATCAATCAAAGAATAAGCTGTTACTCACAGTCATCCGTCCTCCACTCACTACAATGCATTTAATATCAAGTGTCGCACGCATGTACGGTGCCACAAAGTGCCAATTCAATTATCAGCCGAGGCGACTCAGTAGCTGGAGTGGGTCTAATTTTAGATCTCCTTTGATCGACAACGAACCGAACCAACCTCTTCTCTGGTCTTTAAAAGGCTAAAAATAAATTTAGTCCTTTGTCCTCCTCTTTCCTCTTTGTTTCTTTTGATTTTCATGGTGCCTTCACGTGAAGGTCTTGAGAATATAAACCCTAGGACATTTAAAAATTAACAACTTTTCATATACATGAAAAGTTCATTTGATGTTGAGTGCGGACGAAGTTCCTCCCATTTCATTTCGCCGAACGTAATTCTTCAGCTTCCAGGAAGCCAGGCAGCAGCTGTTCTCGCTTAATTTAATGAAATATCTTGATATCGATAGTTGGTAGGCTTCATCATTGTTCAGGAATTTTCCCTTCGTATCTTTTCATGCGTCCTCTAAGCATTTCCTGTTGTTCTTAATTCTCGTTCTTCGCCGTTATTCTTGTTATTTTTTCTCGTTTCTGCGAAGTTTTCTTTCTTCCTCGCCCTTGATCCGACTTTTTTTTGTTCTTGATTTATTCCTCTTTGTGAGACACTTTTCTTCTTCAGTCTTTATTCCTGCTACTTTCTTTATTCTTACACTTCGTGTTAAGAATAGTTTTAAAACTAAGTGTCGACCATTTTTGTCTGAACTTCTTAGTTTGGTTGTTCCATTTGGTACATCCCTATTTAGAGGATTCTTTGGCGCTTTCCTAGTGGAGAAGGGGCTAGAATAAAACTCACGGATACTAGGTTAGTTGCCCGGCTGAAGTGGACACCAAATATTTGAGCGCATGCAGGGAACTGCCGCCCATCAGGCTGTGTCTGATTGGCATCCTCAGCACGAACTTTCTTTCCGAAAGAAACAGAAGAGTTTCTTAGTTCCACAATCTAAGGAAGCTGAATGGTTAGCCGTCCTTTTAGCTACAAAAAGTTCCATCTCGTTAGGTTTGAGCAACATGCAGAACAAAAACGCACTCTTTGCACCTCCAGCAAAGCCTAGCACCTGGTGCCTAGTGTAACATTGCCGAAACACCATTAAGAAATAAAAAAAAGTTTTATTATCATGAAAAAAACAATAGGAAATTTTATAATGGAATATTTATCATTTTCTTTTTCCTCTTATGATTAAATTTGTTAAATGGAATTCTAAATTTTGACCTCAAATTGACGACTTCTTTGGAATTCTGTTTCCCAGCTCTGCCATATTGAAATTTGAGTGTGTTGCTTTAAGTACCATCCCCATAGCAACAGGAGCAGCGATCAATATATTGTACCATAAAGCAGTCCTACACTTATCAACATTGCCAGAAAAAATTTTCAAATAACTGCTCGTTGTGTTGCAGGAAGCCTCACTTTTACTTTTATAGCTAAATCATACCTACAACATAACGAAGTTGTCATGGCAACGCCGCTTAGATCTAACTATTTGACGCCAAAATTGTATGGCATTTCTAGAAGCCATACGAATCAAATTCAAATTTCCTACATAACACCCCTTCCTACTTAGTCAACCGCTCCCGGGCAAGCACAATCCTATAATGCATTTTTGAAAAGTCTTCTGATCAAACGATCCGCATCGCAGACATCGACCTCGATGTACAAATTGATGACATAATCAACACTAGGATCTTTAACAAAATCACAAACCAAGGAGCCTCAAAATATTTTTAACTCTTACCCTCCAGAAGAATATAACCCCTCAATGATAAAAGTCATTAATTCACCCACTCTCTAAAAACTCTTCTTCAAGGTTTCAATTCGATGTAAAAAATAAAGACGATCGGAGTAAATCTGTTTAATTGTCTTCCCACAATTTATCTTCGAAAAAACGATAGCGATGACAATGGATAGCCTCTATACGAAGAAAAAACTTAACCTTAACAAAAAGATCAATCCAGGTATACTATGAAACAAAAATAAAAGACGAATTTCTACTTTGAAACAGAACTTGATCGATGACTATAAAAATACACGAGCAGCAGTCAATCGTTATTACAAAATTCTGAACCTTCTAAATTGATGTCAAGAAATTTAAGTGAAAATCCTCGCGGTTTCCGGGTACTCCTCATGCAGGTGTGAAGCTTGTGCATCTTCCTATGATGGTTGCACCACAAACAATCTTATGCATAGTATTAAACTAACCAAATTTCAGCACCACCCTTTGACCAACCAGAATAAGAATAAGGTATTGAGACTCTCGATTGTTTCTATAATTTAAAATCATACACCAACGAGAGCGAATCCAGAGGTTATGATTCTAAGGATAAAACTGATAAAAAAGTGGCGAAGTAAGAGAAAGTGAAAAAAGTGGAAGACATCTGCGGGACATTCCTAAACATTGAGGCCAAGGGCAACCTTCGTGTGTTGGAACCGCGAGTGCACAACATTTTAAGATACCATCCGCAACATGGTTGTCTATGCCATACCAGCCCTCTTCTCTCGGCAAAAGACATCTCGAAAAACTTTAAAATCCAGTAAAAATCCAAAGGTGAACAGCGCTACAAAGTTCCAGATGCAACATTAATAACAGTTATTAAACCTGACCTTAATATAAAAATAAATAAATTTCTAAACAAAATTTATATAATTTAACTCAGATTGTTAATTCTCTTACTTTCACTTGCATAGTACTCAGCTTATTCGGTACACATGAACATTCGGAGTTAAAATTGCGTGTGGTTTGTCCAATACCTCCCTTTCCTATCCTTTGCTATTATTGTGAACCTCCCCTTCTTATTTGAATATAATAATAATAGTAAGAATGAGTGTATTATCTTAGTATTATTAGTGTTAATTAATGAAAGTGCATCTCAAAGTATCGCCAGGGACTAAATTTCTTATTTGTTAAAATAAAAGAAAGTGAGTAAAGAAGGAAAAGGGGACAATGATGAAGAATGTGGTGAATCTTTTTATTCAGCTGCCCACTACACATTATTTTTTTCCCTATCTATCGTATTACGCCCCCGAAAGGGAATGCCAGATGACACCTGGAGACTCGTGTACTATCCCAGCTCCAACACACACACACATATACAATTTTTCTATCTACACATTGCTGCTTTGTTACAATTGCGTTTAAAATTCGAGGCAACGGATTGGCAATCGTAACAAAGTGAAAAGTTTAAAGTATGTTAAGTATGGTTATTATCTTTATTCAAATATAAAAAGAGCTAATGCAACAAATGAGACTCTGCTCATTTCCTGGAGTAAGTGTGAGAATGAAAAAGAAACGACAAAATGTGGAGAGATAAAGGAGGAGAAACTAAATTACAGACGCTTGTTGCTGGAGAAGTCAACTATTATAATCATTATTTTAAACGTTATTCCCTTATTATTACTATTATTGAATAATGATGATAATATTCGTATATTTAAGCCATGAGAAATTTTCTACAACAAAGCTCTAGCAGTGTTTATGGCACTCTGCCACGACAGGTGGGGGAAGCTCTCTGTGTACACAAAGAACCCTTCCCCATAATTTCGCTCTCATTTCCAAGATGAAGCGAAAATGTGTCAAATATATAAACTTCCCCCCTTGAATAGCGCCGTTTGTTTCGCGCCCCTTATCCATAAGAAAGGTATTGCCACTTTTGGCCTTCATAACACCTAACCCTCAAACCGCTCCAAGCTGAGCTCCCTTCACTAGATTTTTGATGAGTCAACACTAATGTTATTGCATAATTATAAAAAAAACAATGGTTGAAGATCTGCTGGAAAATTCGCATTCCCATTTTCTGCCAAAGTAAACGCTCTCTTATACAAAAAAGCTTCTTGAAATTTCTCTTTTTGAAAAATGGATAGCTTCCGTGTCGTATGGTTGGCGCTCCTGAAGAAGGTTCGATGAGCTCCAAGAGACTTTTCTTTCGGATAAGGAATTCTTACTATTACCCTTACCTAACTGAATATATATATATATATATATATATATATATATATATATATATATATATATATATATATATATATATATATATATACATATATATATATATCATCCCCCGACAATAGTAGTAACTTTTGCTACACTTTTATTCTGACTATATCAGGTGGCGAATAAGATATTCAAAGTATATATATTTTCCCATCAAACCAGTCGTTAAATGCAAGGGGCCAATCGTTTTACAAATTGGTAAAAAAAAATCTTTTGCTTTCTTGCTTAACTTGCTAACAATGGAATCATAATTTATCCTTAGTTTTCAAACTGAAGCTAATTTAAAACTACCTTTACTTTCATCTGTTCATAACCGAATTTGCTCATCTGATATTACATGAGCTTTGAGCGGGGACTGAGTAGCAGGAACTTTCTTGAGCTTATAAAAAGAAAGTTCTTTTCCTTTTACCAGATGAGTGAACACTAAAATTTAGTTAGAGAAAAAAAATTACAAAATTATAAATCGCTATTATTTGATAAAAAACTAATAAGAAATTTTTTTAAAAATCAAACGTTTCTCACTCGCAGCAACTCTACTAAAAAAAGACTAAGCACATAATTTTTCCAGCATCCCAAACTCCTTGGAATTGCCTTGGGTGTGGAAGGTCATAAATATATTGGCTGTACGTCCCTCCACCCATCTCTAGTGGGGCAGGACATGAGAGGATTCCAGGCCGACTATTTTAGGCTCTTTGACGCCATCTTCCCATCGCTCCCTCTCCGTTCGGTGGGGCCAAAAGGAGAAGGAGCGGTGAGGGCCACGGTAAATGGAGAGGAGAGACCAATCTTTTAACGTAAGATAGTAAAAAGCACAAATTTTATTTGTGTAAATATAAGAGTAAGTTAGTTCCAATTTTATAGCTCTACTTTTCACTGCAGAAGGACAATTATATAATTCATTTAGGGGGAACACACAATAGGCTCGTCTGTCATCGAGCATCTCTCGGTTTGGAATGAAGTTTTAAATGTAGGAAGGTTTTAAATTGGGCCCGCAAAATATTTCCTGTTAAACTAACTACTTAAAATTTTCGCATTTCAGTGACATCCGTCCAGTGCCAAAAGAATATTCTAAGTTCGTGCTTTGGCACGCAACTGCTTATAAGTTTGAACTTGAACTTCTACGCTCACTGGTCCGCATGAAGATAAAGCAAAAACATTACCGTTTAATTAATTTTAAAACTTAATTCGAATGTTCGCCAGGACGTGCCAAACGTATAAGTTAATTCGCAAGTTTGGGCAAGAAAGTTACCCGGTTTTTTTTTCGCCTTTGAACAACTGTTTGTCGCTAAATATATTCGCACTTCGGCACTAAAATATTTTGTTAATTATTTATCTAACAGCATTGTGCCAAAAGACTTTATACGATATTAGTTTTTCCTCGAACGCTTAAGTGTTTCTCTGTTATTTAGAAACGTTAGAAGAAATTTTTCTTTTCGTTTTACTCGGTTTATTTGCCTTTCAGGAGGAGTTAGGGCAGAGCGCATTGAAACAGAATAAACATAAAGAAGAGGACCCCCCAAAAGAAAGTGGCAAAGTGTGAATTCATAGATAAAATCCTAAAATTTGTTTACCGAAATTTTAAAAAAACTTGGGAGATTGGTAAAAAAATGAATATCGGAGGCATTGTCAAAGGATCGTGAATGAGATCAGTTAAACATTAACAGCTATAAGATCTCGCAACGACCCCTATCTTCATTGCAGTTGTGAGCAAGTTCACGAGGAATTGCGTGCCCACTAGCTCGCGAACGCTTCAACTCGCTTTTTTCTTCTACTCTAGCTACGTAAATTCTTCGTATTTCAATCACTCTAACATCAGCATTTTCATTTTAAACATCTTCAATAACTTTTTGTATACATGCCTTCATTAAATTTTGTTTCTTAGGATTAAATTGATAATAATTGGAAATAACGAAAACTTTCCGAGAGGTTTACCAGCCTCAATGACGCCATCGGATTTTATCTAAGAATCTCGTTGATTCTCTCCTGTTCGCGCCATAATGGAGTTGAGCAAAATGCAACCACCAGATAAAGTCTGGTTGAGGTCCATTTTGCCTTATGGGCCTATTCTATAATACCCGGACATTATAGAAATTGAAACTGGACGGAAAGTTTGACTCAGTAAGCCTATGGAAATTAGAGAAGATAGAAATAAGATGGTAAATGCTATTGCTTAACGGAAGAAGGAGGTTAAAGATAAAAGAGAAAAACTATATATATATATATTTGAGTTGGAACAATGAATGACCAGGAACATGAGATCGAGGAAGGCAATAATAATGAGAATTTAAACAGGAAAAGTGGAATTACTAATAGAAAATATCGCCCCTAGACGTGAAGGGCAGAGAAAGAAAAGAGGCGGAATATGCTTAAATTTAGTAAGAGGCATAATATGTGCACTTGCCACCTTTCATTTGGGATTAGGAACTTAAAGTTTGCACTCTATCCCTTCTATTAATTTCAAAGAACCATAAAAGATCTATTTGTATAAATAAAACAAGTATTATTTAATATAACTATTGAGCACTAGTGAGTTTATTTTTTTAGCAAAAGACAAATTTTACGCTCCAATTTCATAGTAAATAGGAAATTTTCCCGCCTAATATACGAAAGACAATTTTCCCGCCTTGAAATGGGAGTGAAAATGAGGTAGAAGGATAATTTTCCAACGCAATTTGAAAAAGTTTTAAGAAGGGAAGAATGTTTTACTGCAAATTTGAGAAGCGTGTGATAGAAGCGTGTGGTTGGGTTGCCAAACGGCCAGAAAATCTATAAATCGTATTTAGGCTTCATCCACCGACATAAACTCGTTGACTAGGATAGAGAATTTGATCATTTCCTGAAACACGAACCATCACGCGCGCTCCAAACATTAGTGTATTGGGCTTTTAGGTACCAGCAGCCTAGTAAATGAGTTTTGAATGTGAACGTGATCACTACCATGGAGGTCATCGACCACCTCCCACCAAAAATCCAGCTGTGCATCCGGAGATCACATGGATAGATGAAAGGTTGGCAGTGGGTTCACGCCAGGCAAGTTATCCGGCCAAAAAATAGCTAAAAGAGAACGCGAGGAGACGAGCCTCCACAACTTCTCGCTGTTTGTCTAAAGTCCGCGGCAATTCCTTTGAAGGAATATTCGAGGGCCCACTTAGAATACAAAACACTCACGTGAATGGCCGTATGCTTATTATAGGCAGAACTCCGGCTGCTGTTGACCAAACAAGGCGCTGAAGGCATAATCGCCTTTGAAGACTTATCTCAAGAGGATAGGCTCGCTATGCGAACTCTTTTTTTCACACCTCCTCGAAACTTTGTGTGGGTGGTGAAGCTTCGGAGGGGCGAGGATCTTTAATTTGTAGGATACCTCGTCTCCGAGCCACCCATTCCGGCCTTGATGGGGGAGTACGAGCCGAAGCTGTTTAGGTGCTTCGGAACCTCGCAAGACGGCCTCACCACCACATTCAGGGCTGTTGCTTCCTGTGAGTATATCAGCTCAGTGGAGGTGCGAAACCATTTTGCCTAACGTGAAAGAGCCAGGCTGGGAAAAATGGAGGGAGCTCTGGGCTTAGCCCATGCTCCGCGTGAACCTTTTGTTCTAGCCACCTGAGGAGGATGGGGGTAGAACCACACGAAGGGCTCCGAAGTGGCGCAGAAATAACCGAGTTCGTAGGCCTTGAAGGGCGAGCAGCAGATAGTGCCTTTATTAACATCGACACATAAAACGTCCCAAGAAATGCCGGGCGAGACGGGAGTAATTCCTCAAACTGAGAGACCATCCGCTGTCTGGACAGCCAGGATATCCTTTTACGGGAAATACGAACCACATTGGTTTCGTCTCTCTGTAATTTATACATTTGGTCATACTTGACAGTCCCCTGTGAAAGAAAAGGGTGAATTGCCGCTCATACTAAGATGGAGTCGCCAAAGAGCAGGTCCAAACAAGAGGAAAGGGGTAAATCCTGAACCCGTTGAGAAAGGAGAAAAACCAGCGCACTCTCCCTTTAAAGAAGATTGGAGGGGGCCCTCATTTCTAGAGGTTAAGCGGCGCGAGGGTGGCTCCACGAATGGGAAAGAGGAAGCCCCTTTGAAGCATGGAGATTGTCAGAAGGTAGCCCCCTCCCCCCCCAACCGGTCGAAGTAGTGTCTTGTTTTACCTTGTTCTACCCAGCACTTTCAGGGCAACGACACGCTTGGAGGCGGATTTTCATGATTCTGCGATCCCCCACTATTCCCTAGTTTTTTTAATTATAGTATGTGTAGAAAATAGGAAAAATGAATAAAAGTAGATACTATGAGCTCCCAATTCCTTGAGCTATTAAGAGAAAGGTCTCCGTTGGATTACAAAGTTCCAGAATATGATCATTTACAACTTTGAATTTGACAACTCAGGCCGCCATTCAGGCGAAGTTATAATCGTGTTTAACCATAAAGGATGGCAAGGCGTAGCCACCTTATATTTGAATGGACGCAAGAGAGAAGAGTCGACGGACCAACACATCCCGAGCAGGCAGTGGCCTCCAATTAGACAATGTCCCTCGACTAACAACCCATAATTGGGCGAAAGTGCGCTGCGCAGCCAAAACCCCTGTGGATAGAAAAACAAGTTTGGAAGTGGGTTGGTGGGTATGAAAATAAAAAGAAGTAGAGATAGGTGTGTCTCCTAATGAGTAGGGTAGTGTTTACCTATTATTATCAAAACCTAGCAATAGGTGCTGCCAAGATGGCATACAGTCCATCAAGGCAACATTACTAGCTGACTGAACTCTATACAGGTGAGAACAGTTTCTCCTGGTACAAAATGCGGATCGCCAAAGGTTTGAGGAGATAACTATAATAATAAAAATATTAATAATAAATAATAATAATAAAAATAAATAATGATACTTATAACAATAATAAAAATAAATAATGATACTTATAATAATAATAAAAATAAATAATGATACTTATAATAATAATAATAATAATAATAAATAATTATAATCATACTAATACTAATAAATTCTCAAAAATAATTAAATATTATGTAGGTCAGGGAGGTAGTGGGGGAAAATGGCACTAACAATTTCCCAGGCCACATCAGAGAGTTAAAATTAACCTAGTAACAGGTCTTCCTTAAATTGCACTCAGGCGAGGATGATGTGTAGCTCTTCCTGGTACCAATGTAACACAGTAAACAGGTGGCCCGCCAAAACCGGTGGGAAAATTTCGATAAATTCGCGGCTGTGAGAGAGCCAAACACAGTGAGAATTCTTACTTGAATGAGTTCGATATTTATCACAAATTATGAGTGATTCCTTGTATAAGAATAGATTGTCCTCATTGTGCTTCGCAGATACATCGAATAAATTGAGATAAGAAAACCATTGAGTATATGCACATTAAAGAAACGAATAAAGGGCAGTAGTACATAAACAAAAGAAGGCAGTGCTTACCTTTTGGTAAAAGGTGCTATTTTACCCTCTTTTGAAAGTTGATAAGCTCTTGAAAGTTTTACCATTACCACTGAATACGTCAATTGTCTTCACAATCATATAAAATCAGGTAGAAAATCGTGCAATACAGGAGTAATTTAGCGGCCGAATTGGCATGGGAAGAAAAGGGCTATTGAGAATAGAAGTGGCATGACTTTTATTCATTCAAAACAGTAGAAAAACCAACAAGTGCCTATATTCTTACGGTTTTAATAGAAGAGAAAGATTAGAAGTAATGGCAAATGTTACTTGAATTACTAGTAATAAGGAGAGCGTCGGCATCGATACCAGTAACAAGACTGTGGAAGTTGAAACATTGAAATCAATTAAACAATGAAAACGACTCTCGTTTGACAACAAACCATAATTTATATTGTTACGTAGAATGATGACTTACAAGCATCGATATAATAAGTAAAGAGGAGTAGAATGAGGAATTAATAGTCCCTATAAAAGAAATAAAGGAAAGTAGAATGAGGAATTTCGAGCCCCGATATAATTAATTGAGAGTACAATTGTAAAGTAAACGAAGTAGATTGGCGCTTGTAGAGAGGTTTGGGGTGGGTGGCGCAGCTGAACATAGGAGAAAAATAATGAGAGGAAAGATCAGAGACAAGAATACTATAAACAAGAAGAGATGGATAATCGTGTGAAAGAGTTTTTAAATTATTATTATTAATATATGTGGGATCAAACAAGAACCTTTAAAAATAGTTAGAAAAGAATGAAGATTAGAGCTGAAAATGGCAATAAAAGGTAAATGACAAGAAATACCATAAATATTGAAATAAAAAACTATAATAAAAACCCATCCATATTAGATATGGGTATCATTGGACTCTAATCAAAAGTAGCAGGACCGCATTTGAGACGAAACAAGAAGTTCTGACCCCTGGTCAAATGGACAAACACTCATTAGTACTCTCTAGTCGTACTCTCAAATTCGATAGTTAATTTAATCACTAAGAATACTATACTAATCTTTCACAACATCAAGAGTCAATTGCAATTCCTTCAGTACTCTCTACCCTTCTTTTTCAACTATGATACTCAATTTAATCCAATGACCCTTACTCGCTAGCAATATTTTCAACTTTATTAATCAATCCAATAAATTTGTACCCTACAATCAGCTACTCAGTTTCACAATAAATCAAATTATTTCCTCATTTCTAATGAGCTACCTCAACATTGATAGTCAATCCAATTCCTTTTAACTCTCACTGCATCATTCTCATCTTCGATAGTCCCTCGAAACTCTTTCAACCATCTCGGGAACTTTCCTAATTTCTAGAGCTAATCGACTCTAGTAATACTTTGTAGTGATTTCTCTCATCTTAGATAATAAATACATTCCAGAAGTACCCTTTAAAGATTTTACTCAACTTCGATTGTCATTTCAATCTATTTCTCAACTTTGATGGTCATTTCAATCCATTTCTCAACTTTGATGCTCATTTCAATCCATTTATCAACTTCGATAATCCGTAGATATCATCCTTTCTATGTATATACTAACCTCCAAACCCTTTGTGCCATTTAGTGAACTTTCCCAATTTCTTGAATCTATCCACTCTATTAATACTTTGTAGTGATTTGTACCGTTTCTAATTTCAATCTATTTATCAACTTCGATAATATATAGATACCATCCTTTCTCCCTATAAGGGTGGAGGGCATCGTTAGTGGGAGGGAATTCAGAAGGAGGCCCGTCGTCTTAATTAAATGCAAATGTGCCCGTTCAAGAAGTATAGCAATGTAAGAATGCGTGCCTGAATTGATGCGCATGTAAGATCAAGGAGATTCTCCGCATTCTTAACGGCACTCTCTCATCCACAATGATGCTAAGGACATTTAAAAAGAGGCGAGCGGGAAATGGTCTAAAGGGTGAGTCACATCCGTTCGGAAAGTGTTAATTATAACGTTTCTCTCTCGTTCTTTAGGACAAACAGATGGCAATACATGTGTGGCAATGAGCAATAAAAGGCAAATATTCCATGCGTGAGTGCATATGTGTGCTTGAGGACGAGGCTGTATGAGTGAAGCCGTTAATTTGTCGTTGATTTGGAAGAAATGACTTGGTTTATTACCCTCTTTTTTACCTTAATGGGCACGTATTCGACGGTAAAATTTAACTTACGTGCACAATTACCACCATTTGAATCCTTTGAGATCAACCTAGATTAAACAATCCGTACAAAAGCACACATAAACACTCGTATAATCACGTATACGCACAGAGTCATTCGGTGCCACAGAGTGCCAATTCAATTATCGGCCGAGGCGACTCAGTAGCTGGAGTGGGTTTAATTTTAGCTCTCCTTTTTCCTCTTTGTTTCTTTTGATTTTGATGGTGCCTTCACGCGAAGGTGGTATGGGCACAGAAACCATCGAACGTGAACAAGAAAGCTACCTGCGATAGTAGAAAATACAACATAAGTAGTTGAACAGCCCTAGAGGTATTGGAAAAGCCATTCAAGTAATGAATCATCAAATAAAGTTAATGGTTTGAAAAGTTTGAGTTAATCCAAAAATACAGCACTGTTAAAGCTAGTACATAGGTATTGATGGTTCTTTATGAATTAAAATTAGCTCATTATCTAGATGTGTGATTCTTAGCTTTTTCTATTGCTCTAAAGTCCACTCAAGGTGATTCTTTGCACAGGAATAGCGAGCCGAAATCATTGTTTAGGTGAGTTGAGGATACTTTCTTTGGCGATATGATTTCAATCGACCTTCCACAAGCCTGCAATTCACAGTTCTTCAGGGTTAAGGCTAACACCCTCTGCTGCCAGTTCAAAAGAAATCTTCCCGCAAGTTGTTCTTCTGTTTTTAAGAGCCCGTTGTATTAATTTGAAACCTGTTCATGGAGTTGTTTTTCGTTTTCCATCACATTTTCCAGCCCGTGTGTTTTTTAAATGTTGATCGTTATAATTTGTTTTCTTAATAACACTGACTGTTTGAGTTAAACCACTTAGGTTTCTTGCTATTTCCTTCTATTGTAATTGATTTTATTTTAGTAAAAAGGTTATTTGCCCAATTTTTTGATGACTCAAATCACTGTTTACCCCTTTTGGTTTAATTTATTTCTAGCTAAAAAAATACTACCTGAAACACACATAATCAAACGATTAAAATAACTAATAATCTATCTGAAACACAAACAAAGACTTGTTTTAACAATCACAGGTTAATATAAACGCATTAATGAAAAAATGGCAGTCAATAAATAAAAGACAACATCCTATTTGTACTCTAAAGCTAAGATACTGACTCACACAAGTGACTGTGACTTCATTGAAATAGTCCAATGCACTTGTTTCCTTCAGTGTTATCACTTATACTTACAAAGTAACCTAAGGCTACTGAAAATAAAAGCTAAATAGTTCCTCGCAGTGTTGGTGCATAAAATAAATCCATTTATAATCAATAAAATTGGTTCAACTGGCTTTTTTAGAGAACAAAGTCAAATTTGGGAAATATTCATAATAATTCCGCCCGTACTGTAGTAAGCTTTAGTGAGATGTGAACATATGCCTGTAAGACACCTGCCTTCTATGAAAGACCGAAATATGTCGTGTTTTAGATGGGTGCGTATATAATTCTAAAGTCGGCCTATTTTTACGTAACCCTATCAGTTGGTTGATGGTAGGTTTCGAAACTCAAACTGTCGATTGAGTCTCTCATTCAATAGTTTTTCGCGCAACCTGCACAAGTATGATGTGAGGGAGATTGATTGATAATTGAATGAGAGTGAGCGATCTTTTGCTAATATTATGGTTGTATGCTATTCGTCTAGATAGAGGTTAAGAATAGTTATTAATAAATCAGAATATACTCTAGAGAAGAGATATGGAATTGCATCATCTTAAGGTGCGGTGTTAGTAAAAGTAGAAAGTGAGAATTCAAGTTATGTCATTGATAATCATGTATTTTAGGCAGGGGAGGATTTTGTAGTGGGATTTATATCTTGGTTGGCAAAGAAAAACTAGTCAAAGAGGAGCTCTTTCCTCTACTTGTGAGCCCTATGGGGCCCATGACACATCGTGATTACCTTTCACAGGTGTGCTAACTCAGGTTCGATATATGGTACCATGCACAGTTTGGTTGCGAAAAAAGACCCTACTATCTGCGGTTAAGGTACCTCCTGGATCATCTCCATTTAGGGATGAGAGTCCTAGAGACTCCGGCCTAATAGGTGTTGCGTATACAGACAGTGGATTCAGGAGCAATGGTTCCTCGCTATATTCAGTGGAGTCAGTATGCCAATTTCCATTGGAAACAAGTAGGTAGTTACATGTTGACTCCCATCAAAGTCACGATCCACAGGTTTTTGAGGCCCCTTAACAAGGTCCAGGGGGAAATGCCTTTTACACCTATAATGAGAGCACTGACATGGGGTGACCACCTTCATAACAGAGGTACAGAGGAGAAGCTATCAAAGTGAACCCCTTCTGCTGCAAACAAATGGTTGGATGGAGCCCCTTCGCTGATCAGAGTATTTTTTCGCTTTTTACCTAGTCCGGCCCAACAGCAAGGTTGGGCGAGGAATTTCTGAAAGGAATATAGATAGTACGAAATGTTATCTGGTTTTGAGAAACTGCCATTACATGGATTTTCCTAAGTTTGTAACCATTAAAATTCAAAAAAGGTGGGTGGTGGTCTATATCCCGCGTCCAGCTGCTCCAGCCTATCCCATCTCGGGTTTTTCGGAATTCTCAGTTCTCCACCCTGGGTGTGTTTGAAGATCGATTTCGCTTATGTGCTGCAACCCTTACTGACCATAAGCTAACCAGTGAACCACAAGTGCCTCAGCTTTTAGTTAAGTAACAAGATGATAGATAGGGCGAATCTGGGATTTATTTATAGGTCGTATTTATCATCGATAGGACGTCAAAATCTGAAGAGCTAGTGTGGCAGAGACAAAACTCTAGACTTTTCATTGGCCTAGAGATCAACAAAACAGTGCCCCAGGAAAGTAATCTGCCTACATCACGTCGAAATGGGGCCTTTGGGAGCAAAAGCCGATCTTCCCATTAATCGCCCCCAACGGCCAGGACCACACAAGTGTTGTTCTCTTGCTACCTGGGTGCGTTAAAGCTCGTTTCTTGTAGAAGTTTTAAAGCCTCTTTCATGACACAAAAGAATTATATGGTCAGGTCTTTAAACCTAAAAATAGTTGAGGGGATAATCTTTGGAAAAAAGCTAGTGCTGTGAGGGAGCGAAGAGGAAGCGCACCAACAACTACCGTACGCCCTGTCAGAGTTTTTTTTTCAACTCATTGACAGGTCTACCGTAATTTGCACTCAGAATTTGATGAGGTACATCTAACCTTGGTACGAAGTATGACACGCTCCACTGGGTACCCTCTGCAGCAACGTGAGTGAGAGAGAATTTTGTGTTAGCTGCCACTTGCACACCAAAATGTTGCATGCTAGTTTTAGAAAGAAACGAGCAAGCCTGTGCGCAGGAGAATTTTGCGTAGTAGTTTTTGCAAAGTGCTAGCTAGCACATATACATTAGATTAGCGTGATATAATTGGGGAAAGAGGTGAGATTGCACCTGAAAAACAGATTATGGGGTGGTAAATCTTTGGTAGGAGGCGAGTTGTCACCTGCAGACTAGATTGTTGCTGGATAATGTTTTTGAAGGAGTTGAGATGGTTCCTGAACAACAGATTCAGGCGTGAGATATTATTGGATTGAGAGAACTTGGTTCTAGCACACACGATGTTTCCTGATATAGTGTTTGCAGGAGACTTTATAGACTTTTGGTAGGAGGCGAACTGGCACCTCTACCTCAGCTCCTAGCGTGAAAGCGTTTTTCGTGGATTCAAGCTCGCTCCTGTGTACCATATTGTTGCCTAATAATGTTAATACAGGAAACAAGCTTGTTCCTGCACATTAGTTGTGGCGTGATATTTAGGGAGGAGGCGAGCTGGTTCATCAACAAAAATTTGTTGGATGATTGTTATTTAAGGAATTGACCTGGCTCCTGGACACCAGACTATGTATAGCATGATATAGTTTTTTAGAGGCAGTTAGCTGGCTCCTGCACATAAATCTATTTTGTAATAACGTTTTGGGACCAGGCAAGAATCTTCCATACTCCGACCTTTTAAATTGTTGGTCGCTAGCTTTGATTACTCAGTAAGGAAAGCATTTCCAAACTTAGCAGAGCGTGTCTCTTTCTTTTTCTCTTACTTCATTTCATTTTAGCGCTGTATTTTGTTATTTGTTGTTGTTATTACTCTTTATTATCGCTTAGTTTATTTTAAATTACTCTGAGGATAGGCTTTTGTGTGCACTTCTGCGGCTCTGCCCACGTTAATTGGTGACTGAAGAAACATCTATAATTAAAAAAATCATCTTTCCCTTGCGATCTGATCTCTCTCTCTACTCCCATCATTGAGATCACTAAGTTCATCTGCTATTGATAATATTCGTCCGCTGACCTTCCATCTCCATAACTCCTTTACATTCCATCTTAGTCTACTCCCTTTTATCACGTAAGCCCAAGGGGAATGAGGATTAATTCTAACTTTCCATGCATTGGACTTCGGTTGCACACTCCCAGCATCAAATATCATGTTAATTATCTATTTTATTCATTTTCCTTCCTGTTCTTTAGCAGTTTTTCATTCGAGTTTATGTGTCATCTCTCCCTCTAATTATTTATCTGCTGCTTAAATACTGTTTACTCATATGGCAAAAATTGTTCTTTCTTTTACAGTTATTAATAAATATCTCTTTAATGAATATTTATGTTGAACAATACAGAATTTGATCTTTGCGGTTCACAGGATAGGAAATTTCATACAATTAAATGCTCTGTTGTTAGGCTATATGTTCTTTTTCTTTATATATGTTATAAATCAGTTTTTCTTTGTTTCAGGATGTGCGTTAGAGTTCAACTTTACTATGAGCAAACCTGCAAACTCTCTTGAGGATGAGTATTTACTATAAAAGTTCTTAAGTGCATACAAGTGTGTCCAACTATTAAAACCGATAAGGGAACAATTTATTTTTCCATAGACACCGTGAGAATTTTGTTTTTTACTTAGCTACAATTATGCATTCTAGGTTCTATTATATTGACAAGGAGAGTTTATAATGTAGTGAGATTTCGCCCATTTCCAAAAGCTAAACATTTTAACTCATCCGCTTTCATTTTCATAACAGCTATTAAAGAAGCAACTAGGAAACGACCAAAACAGGAGCTGTCTTACGACGAATAGTTGGAATAGATTAAATGGGGTGATGAGATAGAACTACTAGTAAGAGAAAATATGTCAAAAAATGCCTACTATATCATATTTCCCGTAAAACAAACTTAACTCTCTAGCATAATCAAATTATCAACTTATTGGAGATGTACGGTGACAGGAAACACACATCTTCCCACACGAACCAAAAGAAGGGCGATAGCTCACAGCAAGCACCTTCTGGTCATTGCACTGAGGAAAAAATACAAACTCTTCAGAGTGGCGGGGATAACATGGAAGGCGTGCACCCACCCACCCCGTTGGAGGGTTCAAAGTCATCGTTGACGAGCGAGATGAAGGACATCGACTCCAATAGCCACCACCAGCGAACTCACAGACGCCGGAAGCACTCCTACAAACAGAGGTCTATTCTTCAGGGGATCTACTGCCTTTTGAGGCGGCTCTACAGCACTACTATCGAAGGTAATTGAGTATAATGTTTTGCATGAAAGGAAATATTAAAACGTCTCAAAAAGAATAACCCACTCACTACAGTAATAAAAAAATAGAGAAAGAGAAATAAAAAAATCAAATAAAAGAGCATAACGGAACGTATAGGTAAATGTTTCACAGAACCGATTAATAGTAAATCTGATTAGTTCTAAAACCTAGTTAGATACAAAGGGGGGTGTGGAAGCTCAAATAATGTTGCAGATGCAAGTGAAAGTATATCCTAAACTCCATAACATTGCATTTCCGGTATCATACTCAAAATTAGCTTTCTATGTATAGTATGAACTCAACAAATACAAAACTATATGATTGTTTATATCAACATGCCCATTTATTGACAAAAATCAAATTAATTTGTCATTTCCCGTTTGATGTTTCAGTAAAATCCTCGAAAAGAGAAACATTTTTAAAGAGAACTAAACTTTCAAAATTTACAACCACGGGAAACAAACCTTGATTTCAAATCCAAAATGTGGCTCTCGGTTCGATTGACTCAGTGAACCTTTTTTGTGTTTTTCGTCCACGCTTTATTAAATTTCATTCTATAATTGCTTAGTCGTTTCCAAACTCTCTTTTGTCACTTTCAAACATTATATTACTCCTCTCTTCTTCTCATAGTGAAAATTAAGGCAGAGACAACGTATTTTCTTACTATTGAAGGCATGTGAATATCCAATCTAAGCGGATTAATCGATTTGAGGTTACAACAAATTCTCTTCGGCTCCCGAGGAAATGATGAAGAAATAATTGCAGATATAAACCGAATGAAAGCATCCTGGCCAGATTGTGTTCACCTGACTCAGCTAAAAAAGTTAAATAACGCATTATTAAAATCGCTGTGTACAATCTTTCTTCTGTCTATTAGAATGACGTAGCCTCAAAACAGAAACCTTTACCCCGATCCCAGTAACCTTCGTTTTGTAGTAGTCGAGGATCTGCGGAAAAAGATTTTGAGAGGAAGTCAAATTGGATTTGGATCCATTTTATTCCTTCAAGATTCATAGGAACTCATGTAGATAAGTGTGCATCCGTAATTCAAGACTTAGTGCAAAATTAAATAAATCAATAAATAAAAACATGATTTTACTCTAGTGAGCAGGTAGATAAAGGTGTTTTAGTAATTTTAGATTTAACATTACAGTCATGTAATTCAACACCTTTCAATTGTACAGCATGGCTAAATAGTTGTGTTAACTCCTACCGAAAAGTAATAAGAAAAAAAGAAAAACAATGTAATTATATTAAACACATGTAGTGGTTTTAGCATATTCACTTTCAATAGAGAAACAATATAATCATATCAAATCCACCTAAAATATAAAATTAAAACAATATTCACAGGCGTGAAAAGACTTCCGAACCACCTTGTAAACATTTATTTGCGGTTAGTTTCCTGAATGGATCCAAGAGGCATTGTTATTCTTTATTCTCTAGTTCTCCTTCATTTCTTCACATCGTCTTCCGCCTGCTCTCCCGTCTTAATTCCCCAGCCCAGGTCTCCCCACTCATTAGCCCTGCTACTCTCTCGAATTTTTTCGCAGATAAGGTCACTAACCTCCGTGCCTCCCTCCCTCAGACTTCTGTCCCGCCTCAGCCGCTTATCGTTTTCCTCGCTGTGACCGCGTTGGAGCTTACAGCCCTGCTCTCGTGTTCTAAGAAATCGGGCTCCTTGAAGGACATTTTTTCGCCTAAACTGTTATGTAAAATTCTGCCTGCTATCTTCCCAAGGCTTCTTCCCCTGTTCAACACTTCACTTGCAATTGGTCTTGTTCCCTCTTCCTTCAAACGTGCCCACATCCGTCCGATTCTTAAAAAGCCTCAACTGAACCCCACTGACCGTTCCAATTATCGCCCGATTTCGAAACTTCCTTTCCTCTCTAAGGTTCTGGAGAGAGTGGTTGCTTCATGTATCAACAGTCACATGGTGGCCTGTAACATTGATGAAAACCATCAATCTGGTTTCAAGTCAGGTCACTCCACAGAAACCGCCCTTCTCAATGTGTCCGATTGCTTACGAAGAGCCGCGGACAGGGGTTGTGCCTCCATCCTCGTTCTACTCGAACTCTTCTCTGCGTTCGATACTATTGACCATATCGTCCTGCTTTATCGTCTCCACTCTTTCCTCGACATATCAGGCACCGTGCTTGACTGGTTCCGCTCTTACCTCTAGTCTCGTACCCAATCCGTTGTGATTGACGACGTTTCATCCGACTCTACTCCCATTTGCTTTGGAGTGCCACAAGGCTCTGTCCTTGGTCCTCTACTATTTCGTATCTACCTTATTCCTCTTAGTTCCCTTCTCCGTAATCTTGGTCTATCCTTCCAATTCTATGCTGATGACACTCAACTTTCGTTTCCTCATCCCCCACGTCTCTTGCCTACTCTATCACTGACCTCCTGGCTGCCCACTCCTCCACTTATGACTGGCTTTCTACCAACTTCTTCAGGCTTAATCACCCTAAAACTGAGGTCCTCCTCGTCGGCACCTCCGCTCTTGTCAAAAAATCTCTCTTTCCCTCGCTTACTCTGGGCGGTAATACTATCATTTTCTCTGACTGCGTTAGGAATCTGGGTGTTGTTTTTGATCAGCATCTCTCCTTTAAGTCACATATCTGCAATGTCAGCAAATCCTCTCTATGTTTCCTTCGTAACTTTTCTCGCATTCGCTCTCACTTTGATCGCCAAAGTCTTGAGACTGCTGTTCATGCCTTCATCACCTCACTCCTTGACTACTGTAACTCTCTGCTTATGAATCTGCCATCCTCTTCTCTCCTCCCGCTCAACTTGTACAGAACTATGCCGCCCGGCTTCTCCTCCATCGCCCTCGCTTCTCTACCTCGAAACCCTTGATGCATGAACTGCACTGGCTCCCTGTTAGATCCCGTACTCACTTCAAGATACTTCTCTTCACATATAAGGCCTTAAACTACAAGGCTCCGTCTTACCTCTCTTCTGCCCTCTCGCCACGCCATGTCCCTCAGGCCCTCCGGTCATCACATGCACTTCTTTTGAATATTCCTCGTTCATCCCTCTGCTCAATGGGTGACTGTACCTTCTCGATCTGCGCCCCTAAGTTGTGGAATGCCCTTCCTGCTGAAATCAGGTCTTCTCCCTCTCTTACCACATTTAAGCGTCTCCTGAAAACGCATCTTTTCAGTATTGCCTTCTCCCCCTCTTGAATTTCCATTGAATTTCCATACTCATCTCAGCACAACGTGCGCTCTGGGAAGGCCTCTGGCCTTGAAGAGCGCATTACAGAAGACTTATTATTATTATTTCTTTTATTTCAATAATTTGAGTCACGGACGAAAACACGGATGTCAGTGAAGACACTCATGTTTAGCTAATCTGCTAGTTTTTTTTCGCAAAATGCTTTCCTAGGATGGAAATAAAGCAGTACACATAATTCACCTAGACCTCCAAAAGATCCTTTAAATCCTTAACGTGATAGTCTCTCGCTGAAACTTAGACCGCACCAAATACAAAACTCCTGTTATATTCATTACCACGGTCTCAACAAAGGAGAAAATTATATTTTTGATGCAGGTAGACACGTTTTTATTGTTTAACATATAAATATGTGTTTAAATTGTAATATTAATCAATGTGGCAGCCCTTGGGGGCGAGCACCCACTAAGGCGAGACCTTATTGCTGGGAACAAATTGCGGACGAAGTTACTCATCTTGGTAGGCCACACGCGGTTGACTGATAACTTTAGCTCGTCGACTTTGCTGTGACGGACCACGCGATGTAGTCGAGGGGATTAAGGTCGGTTGAATCCAGCGGCTAAATATCCTTCGACCAGAAATGCATGTGTAACTCCATCATCTTACACAGTCTTAGCTGCGTAGACGGGCACCGTCCTGCTGAAATACGTTTTCCGCCCTCTTCCTCATCTTTCTGACCCAGGGCAGGAATTTCGTAACCAAGATGTCCCTGAAATTGGCCGTGATGAGCCTGAAACCGGCCATGGGCCACACCGACCGCATCTTCTTGCCATTCGAAGCCACGGCGCCTAGATTTGCTTAAATAAAGGAAAAATTATAATTTTTTCTATATTTAATTAAGCAAATCGCTAATTCAACCTCATCCCGAGTACGTGGTGCAATTTTTGTATCTTTACCTCGACAAAACAACGAATTTGCTCCCTTGCAAGTTGTCATTATGTAACCGAATAATCGAATCATTTAAATTCTCAAAAGCTTTCAGTAATATAAATTATTCTTTACTCTTTGAAATTGAAGGCAAGAAAATCACTCTTGAAAATCGATTCAAATAAGTAAACAAGCTCTTGAACACATTGATTAGTTAACCTAACTGATTACCAGAAAGTACCCTAGTAAATGTGTTTAAAAAATGACAACTAATTTTCCAATGTAAATATTACCTATTAAAGGGCACAGATAAAAGCTTAAAATAAAAGATCATGAGGAGTTTAGAAAATAAGAATAAATAAATAAAATGATGCCAACGATTATTTTCCTGTAAAGCAGGTGTCCAATTGCGTTTTTTGTATACTTTTCTAACTTTTCTGTGACAACATTTCTTTCAGCTCTAAGAAAATACTCTGTGGATTAAGAATATCTGTCCTATCATATCTTTTGTATAATTAGGCAATGTCTTAAATTGTATTAGAACCCTATATAAATCCTAGGTAGACTATAGATTATGGTGTACCGTAGTTAAAAACATACTACAAATAAAGCATGGCTTTAATTATTCTATTTAGTTGATTTTCAGTACTGCCATAGTTAAAGTCATCTTTCAGGCTATTTAATTTGTAAATCAGTTAATTAATTGGGTTATTCTAATACAATTTTTTATGTACCTTTTAACTTATTGCTTCTTTGCCTAAACTCGAGGGTATCCGGGTGTTTTTGCAGGTTTAATTCTGCAGTAGTATTTTAGTTCTCCTTTCTAAATTGTGTTTAGAAATTGTTTTTATAACTTAGATGAAAAATATCTAAAATAGAAAGTTCTCGTGAGTAAAACAGCATATTTTGTATAACATTCTTCATGCATTTCAGAAAATCATGGGCAGAAAATTTATAGCAAATACAATGATTCTAAATGTCATACATGAAGAGATTTTGACAAATTATTGTTAAATTGACTATCATACTGTCAAGAGATCATTTATATATTTATAATTAGGAAAATACATAGTTTACACCCTAAATAAATAACCAATTAATATGATAATAAACTATAGATATTTAAAAAAATATTAAGTAATTGTGAGAAATATAGTAAAGGAAATTTATATGAAACATAATTTTAAATAAGAACAGTTCAAGTGGCCCCTGGACAAGGAAACCCGCTTTTGAATAAATTTGTACACTTAACTAGTCCATACTGGTGGAATAAATGTTTTGATGCAATCAGCAGAACCACATTTTCGGCATCCTGGATAGCTTGTCAAAATTCATTTTTCTTTTAAATTACCACCAATTTGCTTAAACATGTCTTCCGCATGTTACGCAAGTTTTTTTTTTATTCATGTAGAGGCATTTGGGAGCCTATTCTAAGATTAATTCTCATACAAAAACTTTATACTCCAACTAGTTCTGACAGAACATGTAGGCATAACTCATAGCATTATTCTGCATGAGAACAAATAAATTGATGATCCTCGTTGGCTGTTTCTTCCAATCAATTTTGACCCCATTATCCTCCTTGTTATACTCTACTGACTTTTCTTCAGCAATAAACCCAAAATCATGGATCCTTTTCCTTGTTGGAGTTTACTGAACGGATTTACTTGATGTTCATTTAGAATCTAACGGCTTGAAATTCGGGTTGAATACTTCCCGTTAGGGCTGATTGCCATTCTCTGAACTGTCTTCACAGTATGAAGATCATGCATCCCTCGCCTACTCTCTAGACACTATTTCCAATCTTCACCGATTTTTTTTTTTTAATTTTATATTTCTCATCTGGCGAATGCCTTCTAGGGCCATAAGTCGCCGTACTCAAACTAGCCTAAATCTAGGCTATATTAAAAGCCAGATTAAAAAAAAGAAAAAACAAACAAAAAGCAAAAGAAAAACAAACAAATTGGAAAAGTATTAAGCAAGCTACATGGATGAGGGAAGGCCCGCCCTTCATCGCCGAAGAAGACCGCGATCCATAGTTGAATTTTAAATAACAGGGAGAAGGTCGGCCTCCTCCAAAGAGTCTAAAAGTACACAGGTCGGTGTGCAAGAATCCGTCCTAAATACAAGGGACAGGCGGTAGCGACCCCGCCCAACTCGGTACTGGGACAAGTATCGTGTGCGAAGATTACCCAGCCTAGGACATTCGACAAGAATGTGCCGAACAGGCTGGGAGACGACGCAGTTGTCGCAAAAGGCCGCTGGCGAGCGCTCCATCAATTGTCAATGGATCACACGAGTGTGCCCGATTCGGAGACGACAAAAAGAGACCTGTAGCCGTCGCGGCATTGGTGGATAGTTCCATTGGAACAGTCGCGGCACAATAGCACGCAACTTTAAGTTCCACTTGACCGTCTCCCCTCTTTTTTGCCAAGCAGTCTGAAGAGCTGCCCATATTACTTACTTGTAGTCGATGTGAGAAAGAGTGAAATGCTGGTCCGGTCGCAGAGTCTTCGCCGTCATCGGCGCGCTCATTCCACCCGGCTCACCAAAACCGGGGCCTCACGGATATAGCAAACCAGTAAATGCAGAGATTCCAATGCCCCAAAAGCACCCAGGTCAGTTTGGGAAGCGCTATATATCACAATCCGGTCTCCGAACAGAGAACGCCGCGTAATATCCCGTACCGAGTGGTATATTGCCACCAGCTCGGCCGTGAAGACAGACGCAGCGACTGGCAGATCCCCGCTGACTTCAAATAGAGGGGATGCGGCGTAGGAACAGCCCCCCTCTTCGGTCTTGGAGTCATTCGTATACACTGGCACGGTTCCAGCGTGACACGAGGTGTGCTCCAAAAAAGCCAAACGCAATACTCACCACGCTGTACAAGCTTTGGGAGCAGAGGCGTGGTGACAAATATCCAAATGTGGTGCCCTCCAGGGTGGCGTCCTGGGCAAAACCAGGGGCGCGACCGGCTCGAGAGCTATACTTAGCTCTCGAAGGAGTTTCCTGGCCATAAACCCAAAAGGCTTAAGGTATGACTGGCGTCCCTCGGTGGCATAGGCACCGGCGAAATCAGCTGCAGATGCAGTGAGAGCTGTTGAAGAATGAGGGACGCGCTGGGCTTGCGCGTAACAGGCAAATAATGCCCTGTATACGGCGTAGAGAGAGGGGCATCTCTCTAGCATCGACTAATAGGCTCTTAATGGGAAGAATGCGGAAGGCACCGGTCGCAAGGTGAAGGCCGTTGTAGTGGATCAAGTCCACCTTCGCAATAAACACTCGGCTGCAGATGCATGAGAACTCGCTTCCGTAGTCGAGCTTCGAACGAACAAATGATCGATAAAAACGTAAGGCAGTAGCCCTATCAGCGCCAAGAGCGCTGAACAACATGGAACGGAAAATATCAGTGGCGCGACAACAAAAGACCCTAAGGCTGTGAAAATGAGCCTCCCAGGTGAGGTGTTAGTCAAATACAAGACCAAGAAAACGGTGCCATTCAACCACTTCCAGGCGTACCCCATTAAGAAACAAGTCTCAATCTGGATGAAGCCGTGGATGTCGGCATAATTGCACCACCTTAGTCTTAGCTAAGGAAAACTGAAATCTGTGCGCTTTGGCACAGCGAGAGACGCGGCTCAATGCCTGCTGAAGTCGATGCTCCATAGTTGGCATCTGAGAAGTACAAAAAAGAGATCGAAAGGTGTTCCACGTAGAGCGTAGCAAGAAACTCTTTCGGCATTACCGAAGTGATGCTGTTAATGATGCTCAGAGCAAAGAGTGTGACACTGAGGACACTTCCCTGCGGGACATCCTCTTCCTGCTTCATTGAGCAGATCAAAAAAGACCGTGGCGTAGTGCTGTCTACGAAGGAAGGCATCGCAGACGGCGTTTTCCATTCGGAACAGAGCATCCGACGTAGAGCAGAACTTTCGGAAGCCGCACTGTGCAGAAGACAGATGGTCTCCACTGTCCAGATAAAAGGCTAATCTAAAATTTACCAATTTCTCCATCAACATACCCACGCAAGAGGTTAGAGAGATTGAGCGGAAACCTGCCGGAGTAGAGTGATCTCTCCCAGGTTTGCAAAGGGCGAGTGCAGTAGCGATTCGCCAGGAATCTGGGCGAGGACTCTCCACCCAGATCCTGTTAAACAAATATAAGAGAAAAGCCATGCCTCGCTCACCCAGGTTTCAAATCATGGCGTACGGGACATCGTCCGGACCATGAGCGGTGAAATCGCACGGAGCAAGAGTAGAACGCAACTAACTCAGACTAAACGTGTCGTTGAAGGGTTCTCCGCCTCTAGATGTAAAGTCCACTCAGCGGCCTTCCGTGAAATCACGACGTGCATTGAATGCTGGCTGAGTAGCATTTCGGCCAGAGAATGCGGAGAAAGCGATCGCGAAGGATTCTGCCACGGACCGAAGGTCGGAGATTGCAGTCCCATTCTCCTAGAGAACGGGAGGGGGGTCCTGCGTGAACTTGCCCCGAATGTATTTGACTCGCTTCCACACCTCTGCTAGAGGGGTCTTCCCGTTAAGTGAAAACACGTATGCCCACCAAGAAGAGCGGCGTGCGTGCTTCGAAAATCCCGTAACCTAGCCCTAGCCCGACGAAATTCAGCTACAGTGAAATCGTGCGGGCGGCGTTTATAGCGCATGTAGGCATAACGCTTCTGTGGGAAGGCCGTCTTACACTCGGCCAACCACCACGGGAGTGGTAGTCAGGCCCACGGCGACGAGGTTACCAAAGAAGAATTCAACGTCCTCATTTAGCGACATAAACTCCTCGACTGAGCTGGGGAATTCAGTCATTTCCAGAAATGCATGGCACCAAGCCCACGCTAAGTACCACCAAGGTGGGCTCTCAGGTGGCAGTTGCCGTGAAAATGATATTTGAATGCGAAAGTGATCACTACCATGGAGGTCATCGACCACCCCCCAATCAAAATCAGGCTGTACATCTCAAGAGCACAAAGATAGATCAAGGCAAGAAAATGAAGCGGTTCTCGGGCAGTAATGCGTAAACTCATCCACATTTAGGACACCTATCTAAAGCTCTTCGATCAGATCGGCAAGGACTTCTCCCCTGGGATTTATTAAGTAATCTCCTCAGAGAGGATGACTGCCGTTCAGATCTCCATGCATGAGAAAGGGCATCGGCAACCGTGCCACGGCACGGCGGAAGTCCCCCGCGTCGAAGTCAGCTGACGGTGAACCTGTGCAAGTGAACCTGCACAGCCACTATCTGAAAGGAGGTATCTAAAGTGAAAAGAAGAACAGAGACTTCATGACGTGTGTAAATCGCGAATCCCCCAGCCCAGCACCCATCTCGTGGTGGTTGGGTCGCAAAACTCTTATACCCCGGGAGGGCGGGCAGGGGGCATGAGCCTAGCATGGTCTCCTGCAGAAAAATAGCTAACGGGGAACGAGACGAGACGAGCCTCCGCAGCTCCTTCCACTTGGCCCAGAGTTCACGGCAAATCCATTGAAGGAATATGTCCTCCAGGCCTAGCTCGGAGGATACGCAGGGGCCCTCTTTAAACAGAAGACCCTCACGGGGATGGCCATACGCTTCTCGGAGGCAAAACTTCGGGCGCTGTAGCTTCGAGGACTTTTTGGGGGAGGTTAGGCTCTCCATGCGGGTCTCTTTCTCCCTCCGCCTTGAAACCTTAGGCGGGCGTTGCGGCTTTGGCCCTCTTTTCGAGAAACCACCGTGTCTGAGCCATTCACCCCACCACTAGGCGTGGTCAAAGGAGCCGAAGGTCCTTTGTTGTGTCCTCCTTTCGGATATCAGCTTTAGGAACCCCGGAAGATGGCCTAGCGACCAACTTCAGCAGTGTTGCCTCCTGTGAGTCTAACGACTCGGTGGTGGCGCGTAAACGTTTCGCCTTACAGGAAACGGTCACAATACGGAAGGAGAGGGAGCCCTGGTTTTAGCCTGGGCTGGGTGTGAACCCTTTTTGCCGCCAGCTTTACCAGGGAGGGGCCCAGTTTGAGTAGAACCCGCAGAATGGCTTCGAATGGGCGCGAAAACAACCGTGCTTGTTGGCCTGGATGGGCCAGGAGCATAGGGTGTCTTTCTTATCATTGAGGCGTAAGACGTCCCTGGCAGAGCCGGGCGCGCCAAGACCAAGTCCTTAGCCTCGCGGAATGAGAGTCAATCCTGGCCCTGAACGGTTAGGATTTGCTTCGAAGAGGTGGGGTGCGGCGCTCCGAAATTCACACACTGGCCACACACGATTTAGACTTATCGTGTATGGCCTTGGAGCAATTTACACATACTTCGGGTGCCTCCGAATTTGCACGACTGCATGAACGATTCGTATAGCCGAAGCAGTGACAGTAATAGCACCGCCTCGGCAGTGGCACGAATGCCTCCACGTGGTAGCGGTACCAACCGTCACGCACCGACTCAGGGAGCTTGTCACAGTCAAACGTGACGAAGAGTGTAGGGGTGGGTCTCGAGGCCCCTCCCTGTTTTCTCATCACACGTCCGCCCTTAATCGCTCCATGGTCGGACAGCTCTAAGGTGACTTCTTTTATGGAGTAGTCAACGAGTTCCGTCGCATAAACTACTCTTTTCACAAAGTTCATAGTAGAGTGCAGCGTTAGACTCACCGAGGTGCCATCAAGTGTCCAAAGAGAACTTATGTTACCCGCCTCGGAGGGATCCGTCGCATTTTCCAGAAGGCTCCCGTCCGAGAAACGGATCATCTTCGGCTCTCTACCAATTACACTAGCTAATGATCTCCTCTGATGGACCATGTTGCCTTTGGCCAACATGCTGCCATCAGTGGAGCGAATAACGAGGAAGCGTTTGAAGCAAGTGGGCTAGAAAATCCAGGTAATCTCTGAATGAGGGGCCTCGATGTTATCGAGCATCCGCCCTGCGCTCCTTGCGTCTTAGTCATGGTCAGTTGCTTCGCATCCAGGGGGGCTTATGGGCCGGATGTGCCGATCTTAGCTTGGTCTCGAACCGATTTGGCAGCAGACTTATCCGTTCCCGCAGCTTCTGCGGATGAAGAGGAGCCCCGATTCTTCTTAGTTTTTTTCTTTTTTTTTCTTTTTAGGAGAGGAGGGCGGGGAATGAACCCGCTTCTCCTCTCCGCCGGCAGGAGACCCATGTCAGATGGACCGGCATCAGCCATGTCCTTCTTCGAGATGAAGAAGGTCCTGGTAGTCGCAGGGGCATCGGTCGGAGGAGATCCCCTTCTTCTTGTTCTGCTTTGGAAACCCGGGCCCTTTGAGGAGGACCTTGTATAGGTGCGGATTCGGGTTCGGTGCTTGGCGCCGAACCCGGATTCGCTCCTAAGGTAGGCCCTACCATCTGAGGCTGGGTTGCCTCAAGGACAATGTCAATCTCAAGGGGAGCCTCCACTTGGTCATCCATCACAGGACATCGCAGGTCCCGTTGGCAGCATGTCACTTGTCACGTCTGAGGAGGCACAGTCCTTGACTCTAGCATGGTTTAATATTCTTGCCAGTAGGTCTTTTGAGGAAAGCGACCGAAGGGGCCTGGCTTTCCTTTCCCCATAAAGCGATTTTCCCTACCCCGCCGCGTCAATAGGGACCGGTATGGGCTGCCTGCTGGCTTTCTTGGCAGTCCCCTTGGAAAGAAAAGGGGAGACTGCGGCTGGAAACGGAGGTGCTCGAAAATACCTCCAGAGGAGAGAGTGATAGGGAGTCCCTTACACCAGTAGGCGAAGGAGAAGAGTAAGCCTTCTCTCCGGTTAGATAAATTTGGAGGGTCCACTGCGCAAGCACAGGGAGGGGGGGGACCTCCATTTTTCTGTGGAGATGCCCGAGTGCGGCTCCCACGATGGAACAGTGTAAATTAAAGGGATATTTTTTATTTCTTCATCAATGGGCATGGTGACCCTCTTTTTATTACGGAAAGCAATAACTCATCACCCCTCTCAGTAGCCCGCCCTGCAAGGGGTGCGTACAGGCCTGGCAGAGCCAGGTCCCGCCATTCAGGTACACCCCTCCCGCGTGGTGGCCTGGGAGTCCCGCGGCATGGCGGTTTCACCTTGGACACCGCGTAAAAAATAGATAATGAAGTGAGAAGGAAAGGGGATGTGAGGAAGGTATGGGCTTATGCGAATAAAGCAGGTTGTTAAAAACCAACCACACCAGACCAGAGCTCATGGGTTAGGGAACATTGCCCACTCCCTCCTCAGCCACGATCCGGGACCGTTGGCTGAGAAGGTCAGCATCTACCCTGTCAAATTAGAGGCTGACCAGAGAAAGTTGTGGGGGATGTTGTATGAAAAGTGAGGAAACCGGGGAGAATAAAGGAGAAGAGGCAAAGCTGGGGTCGGACGGGTTGCTGAGTCCCATCAACACTGCGGCTAGGATGACAAATCGCCGCGATCCTTACGGGGTCTTCACCGAAATCAGGTTTCCTTGCCAGTGAAGCTAAGGTGCTGAAATGGAGAGGATAAAAGAGAAAAAGATGAAAAAATATCTAAATGAAAATTAGATCGTAGATACCAAAAGGAAGGGCCCCTGAAAAAATATGCCACAGTGGGGCCTCTACAAAGCAAGTCATTCCATATCTACAAAATCACTTGTGAATGTCGTTGGCACATACAGGCCAAAACTGATCGGTACAAACTTTCGCAGGTACAAGCAGATTCTGATGTTTTTCAGGCTTTTTTTACGGGTCTAGTTCTTAATATGTACAATCTTTAAAACATACAGGCTATTTTAACCAAAGTATACAACTTTGGTAAATGAATTCCGAAAGACTAGCGTGCGACTTTATTGGTACATACATTACCAAAGACTGAGATGAACAAACACTATTACATAGAGTCCCAGAGACTGGTGAGCGCAATACTTCGTGCATACACACTCAAAGAATGAAGGGAACAACAATCTTTAATATATTGATAACCAGTGATTGTTAAGGAAGCTCTTGGTTATATACTTGCCAATAGACTGATAATCACAAACTTTAAATGATACATGACTAAAAGAATGATATGTAAATCCTTTTGATATATCCATTCCCAGCAAATAATGTTACAAATCTTTGAGACGCAGATACTGATGTGTACAACCTTAGATACATAAAGTCAAGGAGACCTATATGGACATAAAGGCATTAATACATAGTTTCAGTACGTTGAAATAATAAACAAGTTCATAAAGAGACATAGACTCTTTTAGGCACTTTTTCGCTACATACAGACACAGACAGTGATGCGTACAACTCTGTTAAAGATCTGACTTGAAAGGAAACATATTTACATATAGGCCAGCAACTGTGGCGCACAATCACTAGTACATAAAGAGTCTGGTATGGATTTGGAACATATTTGGCCTTGTACTATTACGATCAATGTTGGTACATATTGATTTGTAGAATCTTTTTTAAATACCGGGAATTACAAAAGTCCTGTTACACTAGTTAAGACGCTGTTAACAAAGGACTATGATTGTTAGATACATTTTTATTGTTTTGACAAATAAGTATATCTTTGACTAGTAATATTAATCAATGTGGCATCCCTCGGTGGCAAGCACTCTCTTCAGGTGAGCCTCGAAGGCCATGCACATGTTGCAGATGAACTCCTTCCTCAAGTGGCCCAGAGGAGAGTGATGGAGGAATTTAGCTCGTCGATTTTGCTGTGGCTGACCTTGCTGTCCTTGCACTCGACATGCGCCCACATGGTCGAGTCGATGGGATTTAGGTCGAGCGGCTACGGCGGCCAAAGGTACTTCAAACAGAAGTTTATTTTCAACCCCAACCCACTCTGCAGGGTATTGGCCGTGTGGGCTGGGGCACCGTTCTGCTGAAAGACGTAATTCGCCTTCTTCGTGATTTTGTTCACCCAAGGCATGGCTTTCTTGGCACGGATATCCCTGTAATCGATCGCGATCCATACAGTAGATATCTTCTCGACCTTGAAGCCACGACGCCGAGCATAAGCACGGAAGCTGGGAGCTTGGTTTTGATCACATAATGCCCCTCGAAGATGTCCTGGTTAAAGTTTACCACCCTCTTGTTTTACGAGTTGATAAACGGATCGACCCTGATTGTTTTTTTTCAATAAAAAATGAGAACTCGCTTGCCATCAATCTTTAAGTCGTTGAGGAGGCGACGACAGCGCTCCAGAGGTTGTTCTCGCTTACGGTTGGTGAGTAGAGGACTTTCCACGGATCACAAACTTATGTCCTCCTCTATCTTAACTGCCCTCCCCACCGTAGCCAGAGAAATGATCTTCTTAGCGAGCGCTGCCATTTTGATCTTCGGACCATTTTTGAAGGCATTTTTCACAGCCAAATGGTTGCCAACTTGAGGACTGGCTAAACAGGTAAAGTTGAAGTATTTCCTCTTCTCAAGCCTCTCCGCGACTCCGTGGACGGTTATCTGGCTGACGTCGACACGCTTAGAAATGGCAGGCAGACTTGTTGTAACCCGCATGCAGGAGAGCAGCGATTTTACTTTTCATCTCAACACACTTGTACATAATGGAAAAGACAGAAAAGACATTTTATGCCAAGTGCTAGAAAAGTATAACTGTAAGTTCGTTTGACAAACTTTCTTGAAATCACATACGTAAACACCTCGAAAGATAAAAATACGAGAGTCACAAAACTTTTTTAAAACTCAATAGATTCACAAATACTATTTTTGCAATATCTGCTACATACAGGAATTTGGTGCATATAAGCGTAAAAACTGGCGCCTGAAACTTACGGTGTTCTCTAGTCCAATGAATGATGAAGCGGTGTTGAGCTCTGCATGAGATTCAAAACCTTTGCTTTTTATAAGCAGGAGTACCAACAGGTATACCAGATGGCCATAGGATTGTTCCTGTCCGCGTAATAGCCTGCAAGTTTATGGAGGCGGGTCCTATAAGAGAAATGCTTGGGGCACACATCAAATGGCTTAGCTACGTAGACGACACAATTGTGATCGTTCGCCTACGCCTCAACCATGAGGGGTTACTTTGTAAAATCAACGAGCTTCACGATACCATCCAATTTAGTACAGGAGAAGAGGAAGACGACGCCACCCTTCCATTCCTAGACGTTAAACTGCACAGCACTGATGAAGGCTTGAAATTCTCCAAATAAAGGAACTCAACCAACAAAGTTGACTTTATGTACATCTGTCGGCCCACGACTCTTGGATTTAAATGGGCATTGAGCGCGGGTTCTTCCGGCGTCACGAAGAATTAGCAGCCAATAATTCATTTCACAGTAGGAAAAGTATATCCAAGACTCCTTACAAAATCTGGGGTACCTGATGGCCTTCATCAGGAAGGCAAGGAGCAAGGCCATCGACATCGGTTAGTGTGTTGCAGCAGCAGAGGAAGTGAGGCCTAGTAAACAGTACATCTCAGCTTCAAACGGCCCCCTATCCATCGCAGTAGAAAGGAAGCTGGCTCCATCTACCAGAATCGCCCTTTGAGCCAGCGTCAAAGTGGAAGACATCTGCCACTCCTTACCACTGACGGAGACTAACAGGAACTCCGCGGAATACAAGGTACCCTGCAGCGACTGCTCCAGGGCCTAATTTGGTGGGACATACAGGTGCGTGGATACCAGAATAAGGGAGCGCAATCAAGATAGGTAATTCTGAAGATCCATAGCCCACGAGCTTACCCGCTCGCGTTTCCATAATATTTCGTGCATTTCCCAATATGTTTCACCTAAATATCTCATTCACTGTCGTTTTATGGCTTGTTCCTGGGAGCAAGCGTAGTGGGCGGATGCATGAGGAGCGCGTAGCCCCCCATATATTAACCCGTAGTACGGTTTGAAGTCGGCTTCCAGTAACCAAACAAAATAAAACATTAGATAAAACTAAAGTAGCAAAACGACAGTTGATGAGAGAGTTAGGTGAATCATATTGGGAAATGGACGAAATATTATGGTAACGCGAGCCGGGAAGGTCGCGCGATATGGATCTTCAGGTTTACCGCGGGATATTCGGGCAGAGAGGTTCAGCAACGCTCTCGCCAAACACGTGCGAGATGCAGACCACCGCATCAGCTGGTGGGAAGCAAGAGAAGTCACGTATGCATCCAACAGAAAGAAGAGGAAGGATTTGGAAGCGGCATTTATAGCTACGTCAGAACGCCTGAACACCAACACTGGCTTTTTAAACATAATTCGTAACGTGACCAAGAAATTAGTCTTTCTCTTTCCGTTGCCTCCTTTACCGTGTAAGAGATGCATAGAAGCAACTTCGTGGTGGTGAAATGCCCCACACACTCGCTTGGACTCATCAGAAAACTGACTAATCAGCGACGAGCTCAAGCGATGGTCAGATTAATGTTCAGTCACATGCGTATATAAGCCGGTGGTCCCATTTATTTCTTGTCATTGCCACCATCCATAAGATTAGATAGATTATCTTCAGAAGCTTCAACCGGGTGAAGGAGGCAAGCCAAGGATAAGAAGAAGTCTCCTAATCCGTGACAGTTGCCTCTTTTGGGGATAGACTTGGACATCTGGCTTGAGATATTGGTCCCCTTGCTGTTCCCCTGTACACCCTGCTCCCTCCCGCGGATAGCATTTTTTCACGCGACTTAATTCTTTACAAAACTCCAGGAATTTACTAAGTAAACCATCGGGGAAGGTATATCCAACCACAGCATACAGGCGCACTTCTACGCCATGATACCTAACCGTTTTTCCTTAATGGCAGCGGCCGACTGATTGGAGATTCTTTCTGTTTCGGTTGCTTCCAACAGGGGCAGAAGCAATCGTGGGCGGGCTGATTGGAGATTTTTCCTATGCCTTTCCAGCTTGAAAGGAGGATTTCAGTTCCTTCGCTTCACCACCTCCCCTCCCAGGACTCAGTAGAGAAGGCAGAGACTGATTGGATATATCTCCTGCTTCTGTCGACTTCACTAAGTCAAAAACGCATACAGGGCGACTGATTGTAGATTCCTCCTGTTTCTTTCTGGGAAGTGGGCGAGGAAGTAGGCAGAGAGATATAGTGCCGTGGCTGCTTGATGCGACAGGGGTGACGTTGGACGAATGAACATCCCTGAGGAGCCGCTGGGTCTTTGGGTCTCGCTTCGTTTGACCAATGAAGAGTGTCCCTCCAAGTCCCAAGTGTTCGAGATAATCTTCGAACAACTGAATAGTGGCATAAAAAATCTCTTTGAGCTCAGGAACGGATATGCAGCCATATGCCATACTAAATCGGATTTATAAAAACTTACTTCCAAGAAGTAATCAGAGCTACTGGCCCAAATTGGACTTGAGCTGAAACCAGCCCCTTTAGTCACCACTAGAAAAGCGGTGATATGTAGGCAGATAGATTCATGTGTAGGGGCTAGAACTGAGGAAGCAATCAGGAGTGAAATCCATATAAATCATGCGTGGGCCAAAGTCACAGAAGTTCTTAATTTCCGCGACCTAACCTATAATTTCAAAGTGGTCTTCGAGGAAACAAAGATGGTGGCAAAGGCGCAAATGATTGTGCTGAGAATCTTCAGTATGGTCATCGAGTCTACGCAAATCTCGCGAGATAAGCGCTTCAACCTGCTGACGTGATTCTCCTGCTATAAAATGAAGAACCAAACTACTCGGAACTGCCCCCCAAAGGAGAGGACGCTGTGCTCGGAATGTGGACAAGAAGGGGACTCCTGGATGCGTTGTGCCTCACAAACTAAGAAGTCCCTAAATTGCTCCGGGCCTTATAGACCCATAAACATGCAGTGCGCTGTGCGCAGGGAACACCTCAACCGCAAAAAGGCAGCCAACAGAGTCTCTTTGAGTATGACATACGCCATTGCACCAAGGACTACGCCTCTCCTCTCAGCCAACCAGCCCCAAACCCAGCCACAAATAGTCATACAGTTATCAGATTCAACCCCCACCAAACTGCTGGCGTGCATTCTCCACGTATACGTACTAAATTAAACTGCCCATGGATTATTCAGCACAGAGCTTAACAAATTGTTGAAAGCTAATGGCATGGAACCCTTGAAGTTCCCCGCCAACCGTCCCTCCGTCAAAGTCATGGCCATACGGAGCGCAACTCACACCCCCAACGGCCGCTACACCCAATCAAGCTGGTGAAGTAGGTCCAGAGAACAGAGAAGCTACGCCGTTGGAGTAACATATGGACGCTGCTGGCACATCGACGGAGGCGACTCGCCAAAAGCCTTCCCCGATGACAACAAAAGAGGATAAACCTGCACCAAAAGGCGATTACAAACATACTTCAAAATTCTAATCGCTCGATGCCAAGCAGATCAACTTGGTAATTCCAGTGAACAAAAGTATGAGGCAATCAAGAAAGTTCTTTATTTAGGACATCACCACAGGTATCTGCAGAAGATACTTCAAGTGGTTTTTCGACTTCTCAACTGAGAAATACGAGGTTAAGAAAGTCCTGCTGGAAAAAAATTCTACGGCCGAGTTTGTACATAAATTCCGCTCCGGTAAGCCGTACAGCACTCCAAAGTATCAGAAGTCCCAGAAAACCCAGGAAGTAATCATGGCTTCAATAAACATACTTGTGATTCTTGCACTTAATGTGCAAGGATAAGCAAATCGCAAACACCAGTTGTACAACATATATTGAGAAATTGACCCAAATTTCCTACTTCACTCTGAAACTGGAATAAAAGAGGAAGACTCCACTAAGATTTACGATTACAACGTCATTCAAAAGATCCTGACTTGTGAAAGATTAGAAAAAGCAGCAATAGCGCTGTGATCTGAACTTTAGTTTGTAAAGGGAAGATAAATGGATAAGTGGTTTCTACTGTCATCCTCAAGAGATACATAGGGAACATTGAAGTAAGCTCAGGGTACCAGCCTCCAAGAAGAAGGTACCTGCTAATCCACGATCTGTCCATCCTTTTTGGGAAGGCCCACCCCATTATCTTTGCTAGCTACCTTAACGCCAGAAGTATTATCTCTGGCTACGATCGAGCATATGGTCGAGGAAGGAAGCTCGACTTACTCTTTCGTAGAGGCACAGGGGAGAGGATTGGGCGGGACTTCCATACGTTTATGTACCCGGGGTCAGCGATTAAGCCATCTATCGTGCTTACGGATCCCAACTTCCCCTTCCATCAATATGTACAGGCTGGTTCCCTTACACCCAATGACCATGTCTCTATGGTCATCATGGTGGCCACCACTCCCATATCCATACCCTTGCCATTAAGGAAAGTTTTTTCGGGTCAGACTGTGAAGCCTACAGAAGGTCATTCTCGGAGGTAATTCCTGAGATGGATGGTGCCACACAAGAATAAATCAAAAAGGAGTTATACAGCATTCTGGATGGTTTTGCCACTGCAAACAGCCTAATCCCGAAAACAAGACACAAGACCCTGATCCCGACTTGCACAAGAGAGGAGAGGATCATCCGGCAGCAGCGATTCTAGTTAATCTACAATGCTGTCAGAGTTGCCGGATACGTCAGTCCAATGGACTTTAGGCTAGTCCAACAGGTAATTCCTGGGGTGGATGGTGCCACATAAGAACAAATCAAAGAGGAGTTGTTCAGCAGTCTTGATGGCTTTGCCATCGCAGACAACGTAATCCCGAACACAAGGCACAAGACCCTGAACCCGACTCGCACAACAAAGGAAAGACTCATCCTGCAGCAGCGATTCTAGTTGATCTACCATGGTGTCCAGGTTGCCGGATACGCCAGGCCAACCAGCAAGTGAAAGACAGCAAGTGAAAGATGGGCTGCTGCAGGATATCATGGAGAAAAGGAACCGTATGGTCCATAACCTAGACATCGAGGATAACTCTAATATATTTTGAAACGCCATCTGCAAGTTAGGAGGAAGAACAACAACGAAGTCTGACTCCCCAATAGTGCACCTTGCCAAGTGCGCCAGGACTCCACAAGAAAAAGCCAAATTTTTTGGAGAAGTCTGGAGTGACATTTTTCACATATCCGAAGAAGAGGAACAAAACTTCAATCTGGGCTTTGAGGGGAAAGTTCTGTAGCACATGAAAAGGAACTACAGGAGGTTCACTTTGCATAGAATCTCAAACCTCACTATGCTGCGGGAGTCCGCCTCGGAAGGCATGGCAATCGCTCAAGAAGAACTGATCTCTGCAATCTCTGGCTTTAAGCAAAAAGCTTATGGCCTAAGCCTAATAACAACAAAGCACCTACAAGAGGCCCCAATGAGGACTAAAACCAGACTGATAAATGTTTTCAATGCAGCATTTGCGGTAGGATACTTCCTGGACGGTCTGAAGACATCCAAAATGAGGAAAGCCTACATATCAAGTGATGAGCTACAACCCAATCCCACTTCTCGAGATACTGGGAAAGTATTCGAAAAGATCCTAAACAACAGGCTGGTATCCCATCTGTAGTTACACTCACTGCCCAACGACGAACAACATGGCTTCCACAAGAAAATAATCATGGAGACTGCAATCACCTTAACATACCAACATGCAGCCAACTTTAACTTCCGTGTCCCAAAATTATTTTTGTATGTAAATATCATAGTTATTTTTTCTTTTAACCACAAAATTAATTTTGTATGTGAATATCAGAATTATTTTTCCTTTTTGCTCAAAATATTAATGTATAGAAGTGTAAATTGTTAATGTAAGAACTGAGATGCCCCGCCCCCCGGGCAAACTCATCCTGTATTTAAGTTTCATTACTTTTCCTCTCTTCTCTAGTGTCCCTCAATCCATGGGAGCGTGGGAGGAGCAGCCTCATTTTTTTCACCAGCATTCTAATTGAATAAATAAAGAAATATTCTTGTCACTGAGGAAGATCCTGAGGAGCGAAACGTCAATAGTAAAGAACCACGTACCACCTTTGTCACTCTTGTTTTCTCTTATTCCCCATCTCCATTTGTTGTCATAGACTCTCATCAATATATATATATATATATATATATATATATATATATATATATATATATATATATATATATATATATATATATATATATATATATATATATATATATTTAATAAGAATTCGTTTTTTCTTGGGTAATTTCCAAAAATGTGTGGGAGGGGGATAGGCTATTGCAATGGCATCATATTGTATTATATAGCATTTTTAAGGTATTTTCGAAATGTGGTTTTTCGTCCCCCTACTACCTCCCTCCCGCAATTTTTAAATAAACTCGTCATATTCCTAATTCGAAAGCCTAACATTAGATTTGAATTCAAAAAGCGATTGCTAAATGTTGTTAGGCCTCTACTTTTTATACCGTGTTTCTTGACTTCAGACATATAAGCCTCGCCCCTGAATGCTATTTAAATCAATCCTATTTTCTTTCAAATCGATTAATAGCGCGTAATTCGACCTCGTGCAGGCATAACGGCTGTAATTCGACGCGGCATGGACTCTACAAAGTTATGTATGTAAGGACCATCAATATTTATCCATTCACGCTCCAACAAATTCCGTAGTTCATTCAAATTGCGTGGATGCTGTCCCAGACGTTTGGCTCGTTTTCAAGGCGGCCCCACAGATTTTAGATTGAGTTGAAATCTGAGGACTTTGACGGCCAAGCGAGATGTAGCAATGATCTTGGATGTTCGTCATGCCATTCTGCTACAGTTTTCGCCCAATGAACGCGGAAGTTGTCGTCCTGGAAGAGAGGTGGAGAAATGTTCAATCTGTCGCTTAGATTGTAGAGCAAATGGCAGAACCTGATTGTCTAAGAGTTCAATATAAGAATGCTGGTTCAAATTTGCAATCACTTCAACTAATGAGCCCATCTCACTATAACTGAAACAGCCCCACTACATCACAGAGCCTCCTGCAGCTTGGACCGCATCCTGCACGGAGCTTTCCTTAAAAGCCTTAGATAAGCTCTCATTGATGATGTAGAGGGAATAATTTAATTCAATGAATCTGCAGGTTGTATATTGAGGTCGTTAAGATTTTTAAAGAAATTGTCGAATGAATTAAAACTTTTTATAGGCCAAATCTATATGGCATCTTACATACTTAAACCATAGAAAATTTGGATAATGCATTCTCTGGTTTAAATGAAAAATTTAGAAAAAATAACATAGAAGGTAACCACCTAGTTAGCCTTGATGTATTAAGGTATTGGACATTCAGATGTTAAACCTTCTACTAGGCAAAAATAAAATTATAAATATTTTAAAATATTTGTTATGACAATGTATTCATTGGTTAAATGGGTTTCTTCCGATAAAAATATAGACTTAGCATGGGCAATCCCTTATCGGCCATATTATATTACCATATTATATATATATAACCTTTTTATGGAACATTTTAAAGTTGCCTTACGCCCTTCTGTTTTTCACATCCAAATTATGTATACGATAGACTGGGAGAACATTTGAAAAACAAATATTTGAACATAAGGGTGATGTCAGGCAAAGCAGTAGAACATCCAGTATTTTTAACCACATTAGCAATTACAACCACACAATAGATTATTTCAAAGTCTCAAATAATATACAATTGTAAAGATTTCCGTAAAAGAATAATGTAGAATCGATACTAATAGGAAAAGTTCCCAATTTCAATCTTTCGGATGGTCAATTTAAATGTAGCTCCTATTCCCAGAACCTGATTAAATACAGTAGAGTTAGAACAGTATCTTAGAACCACACCCGCTGATTACTGCCCCTTTTTCTCCGTTTATTTTCTTTTGGCGTGATTTTGAGGCTGTGTAGCCGACTATTGTGTCCTTTGCATTCTCACTATACGAATAAAGATGGTATGGTCAACTTCATACCAAAACTAGTCTTGTAAATAAACTCTATTCTCCTTTATAGTGGTTTTGCTATCATATATATATTTATATATATATATATATATATATATATATATATATATATATATATATATATATATATATATATATGTATATATATATACATATATATATATATATATATATATATATATATATATATATATATATATATATATATATATATATATATATGATAATGAAATATAACGTCCAAGTTAATTTGGTAAGGTAAGAGTAATAGTAGGAATGCCTTATTTCGCTGGTAAATGTGTACTGGACTTCCTCAACCCTCTTCAGGAGCGACAACAAAACGACTGGGCTACCATCCATTTCTCTACAAGAAAAATTTTAAAAAGCCTGTTCTACGAGTTGGCGTTTGAACTTGAACAGAAAACGAGAAATTGCTGGATCATCTCGCGACGAATTATGTTTTTGGTAGCAGAGGCCAATGGGAACCTAATAATAAAAAATATATTATTTTACGCACCCGCAATTTATCCTGTGTGTAGCTTGGGCAACCGTACTGCGGCTGAATTCTAAATAGCATGGCCAATGCCTGCAGGGGGATCTGCGTCTCTATATATACCCTACATTTTCATTTTCCCTTTCTTCGCCACTTTATGTAAAGATTTTTCCTTTCCAAAACTCTTTAGGTAAATAATCGCGTACCAATTATAGACAGAATCTGGCCCCTACAAGATGCTAAGGGCTTTTAGTGATGATCACGACCATTAATTAAATAAATTAAATGAACATTCTGTTTTTTTAACTTCGAAGATACAAGTGACTTACCTAGGATATAAGAGGTAATAAGATCTGGCTTTACCGAAAATAAAATTAGTTTCTGCTTTAAGAAAATGAAAATTCCCAAAGCGCACTGTCCCGATAAAATTTATTCTATCTACCTTAAAGAATTACAAAGGGAACTGGTACAACCAATTTCCCAAAAGTATATTAGTGATGGGATAGAACATATGGAGTATAGAAAGGCAAATGTAACACTGGAAACACCTCATCGCCTTTACTTTAGTTGATGGTCAACTCTTGAAATAATATAAGTAGAGTTAGTCATAGAGATTCTAAGGGTAAAATACCACACTGCACGCCTTTGACGCTGGGGCTCATTCTTGATTTTTTTCCCCAAAATAATCACAAATTTTAACAAAATTAAATTGTAGATATAGTTAATCTCTGTTTCAAAAAGGCCTTTAAACAGCGTTCCACATAAAAGAAATACTTAATAAAGCTAAGATCGCACGGAATAAAGGACAATGTACTAAAACGGATTTATGAATGGCTAGAAAACAGTAGACAAAGAGTTGTTATCAGTTCATGGCCATTACTCACGTTTCCTAAGGACTTGTTGTAGGGACCTTGCTTTATTTAATATATATATATATATATATATATATATAATATATATATATATATATATATATATATATATATATAAATATATATATATATATAAATATATATATATCTATATATATATATATATATATATATATATATATATATATATTCAGCTGAATGACATAGGGAACATTCCTGTGAAGTAGAATACCTTATCCGGCCACCAAAATCCGCAGATCTCAACATCGTTGAATATTTATGGTGCAGTTTAGAAAAAAAAGTTAGGAGTCGATATCCACCACCATCATCATTTAAGAAATTGGAGACTGCTTTAGCTGATAAATGAATGAATATTTCCCTGAAAACAATTCAAACTTTGTACGAGCCGATCCCACGCAGAATTAAATCTGTAGTTGCTGCCAAAGGTGGTCCTACCACTTTTTAAAAGAAAGTTTTTGAAAATTATATGCTGTTTCCATTATTTTGCCCACTCCCTATATTAATATATATATATATATATATATATATATATATATATATATATATATATATATATATATATATATATATCATAAAAATTGTTAAATCCATTGTTGACAGATTCTAAATATGTTAATAAAACTACTGTGGAGGAGCGTAGTATTTATTATCTCGAGACCAGTTTCGGCATGGAGTTTGCCATGCCAGCGTCAGTCGAACAGTAAGAATATATGCAGTCCCACTAAGCATACAATATATATATATATAGTTTACAGAGATCCAATTTGAGTTCATAATCAGGGAGGGTGAATTTAAGTTTATTAAGAATATCTTTTAAAATTAGATCTTTGACGTAGGGGCTGCATTTGTAAGGCCCATCCGAAAGGATAAAGTTGGGGATTTCTTTTATAAGGGTGGATTCAATGACCTTTCTTTTGCGGAAGTCCTTACATGAGTAGATTAGTTTGGCCTGTGGGAAGTCTATCGGGTGGTTAAAGTTATTAGTGTGTGTGAAAAGACTAAAGGTTATGTTTCCCAGTCAAATTTCTCCTCTGTGTTCGTATATTCTCTTATCCAGATTTCTTCCTGTTTCACCTATGTAAAATAAAAGGAAGTTAAGTTTTTTACAGGGAATTAAATAGACTACCCCTACGTCAAAGATCTAATCTTAAGAGATATCCTTAATGAACTTAAATTCACACCCTCTGATTAGGAATTCAAATTGAATCTCTGTCAACTATATATATATTGTATGTTTGGTGGGACTGAATGTAATCTTAGTTTTCGACTGAGGCAGGCATGACAAACTCCATGCCTAAATTAGTCTCGAGTTAATAAATACTACGCAAATCTAAAGTGGTTAGATTAATATATATATATATATATATATATATAGATATATATATATATATATATATATATAAAATATATATATATATATATATATATATATATATATATATATATATATATATATATATCAGTGTAGTTGGGTAACAATCTTTCTTAATGCAAATTTTGTTGAAGATCATTGTGTATTTTGGCTTAATTAATTTTGTTTAGCAACTTTCTGTTCCTCTAAATATCCATTTTATTCCATCTTGTAGATGGTGGATCACTTGTTCAAGGATAGTTAAAAGAAGTTGCCAGAGGAAATTAATTAAGGCAAAATACACATTGGTCTTCAAAAAAATTTGCATATATATATATATATATATATATATATATATATATATATATATATATATATATCCATATGGAGCTCGTCCGTGAAGCCTGCATTTAATATTGAGGATAAATCCCAGAGCCACGAGAAACGGATGCAGCATCTTTAATTTTTCACTACGTTTCGAAAACTACAAGTTTTCATCTTCAGGATAGAATAAGTTTACAAAGTTAATACATATGAAGAAAACTTGCATGCGCTAACAAGACATTATTTTGAAGAGTGACCAATTATAAAATAGCAGTAAAATGTACTATAAGTTAAAATCTTTAAATATGACTTGGCAACATTTAGATTTGCTTTAAAACTGACACAGAAAATTGCTAAAACATAAGAAAAAGCTTAAAAAGGCCAACAACACATTATTTTAAAAGGTGATCCAATTATAAATGTAGTAGAATTGCTCATAGTCTGGTCCAATAATTATTCTAGTCCTTGATCTGGACACACCGCTTTTGTTTAAGTCGGTGGTATTGACCCTATGACTCAATCCTACGATCATATATATATATATATATATATATATATATATATATATATATATATATATATATATATATATATATATATATATAGATATATATATATATATATATATATATATATATATATATATATATATATATATATATATATATATATATATATATATATATAAATATACATATATATATATATATATACATCTATATATATATAAATATATATATATATATATATATATATATATATATATATATATATATATATATTTATATATATATATATATATATATATATATATATATATATATATATATATATATATATATATATAGGTAGGCTTTAATTCATACTGAACGTGCGGAAAGCTGGTTAGAGGCGGGTTGTGCCGTAGCCAGGATTCTCACTATTAAAGTCTCACTTGTTACTCGGGGGAGGTTTATGATTGTTAAATTCTAAAAGTGCATAATACAGGTTGAATAAATTAGCCCGAAGAGATTCTTAATTATAGTCTTGCCAAGGATACGTCAAAGGGGAGGAGCCACAAATAAACACACGTACAAAAAATAAACTTTACTTTACACAAATATAATAATTAGCAATAGTTAAACGGGCAAAATTAAGGATTAAATATTAAACACTGATATTAAGCGTCTAGATTTATAATGATTTAATTGGAGTATCAATCACTGTTAATTAAATAGGTAATTTAAAATAGAGGGACACTGGGTTTACAGATTACCATTTATTATGATGGATTGGAGAGACGACTACTCAGGTCCATATGGGGTGGTTCGGGTGGCGTTAACATGAGTTCTCGGGGAGCGGGAAGATAAGACGACGGGTTCGGGGCTGCTGGCTGCAGTTCTGGTTAGTTCACTCCTAACTGGATGTGACACTAACAAATTGTAACTTCCAGTAACTATTTGGATTTTCCTTTTCTATCTCAAGTTACTTTGAGCAACAGAGCGTATTCTTCTAGTCACAGACTCTGCGGGGCGGGATTTACTTCCGGAACACTTTGAGACAGCGACCAATTTGACTCGACAGCGCGTTGACAGTCGATACGTTACGGCAAAGACTCTCGTTCAACGTGAGGATTACGCGAGTAGATTTGGGACACTGCTCTAGAGGAGTAAATGGCGATGTTATTTATATCGCGGATTGTGGGAAATCGAGAGAGAGAGATCCCATTCACGACAACTCGCTTATCGCAGCGCCTTCTGGACAATCTCCATTGTATCATGAAGAAGCCAAATTGAATTTAGGCTTCTCTGTGAGATAGGCCTTCTTTCGTCAGACTTCCTGTCGCTAGTTGGGGGAAGGGGGAAGGGGAGAGGAGACGAAGGTCAACTCAAATGACAAATTTCTTTTGTTCCCACGATTGTTTGGCGGCATGTGAGTATGTACGTTCCATAATCTCACAATAAAATATCATTAAAATGTTCTGAGTTAAATTTTTTGTTATTAAATATGACTTGGCAACAGTTAAATTTGCTTTAAAAAGTGACTTAAAAATTAGTTAATAAATTTAAGGTCTATTGCAGAAATTGATTAAAAACTATAAGAGAAATTGACCTGGCATTATTTAAAGATAGTAAATTTAAACTTTGTTCTTAATTTCTTAAAGACTGTAAGAGTTAAAAAACATTTAATATAAAAACGGTAAATTTAGTGACTTTCTAAAGTGGATCCATCCTATAGAGTGAATGGTGGGTTTTACAAGGGGCTAGTATTTATAGGTTACAGTGATGGTTGGTTTGTTCAAAAGCAAACCAACTAACAAACTGTAGTTAGAATTAGTTAATTAATATATATATTAGGAGTATGAAGACCCAGGTGATTACACTAATGATTTATAGGCTGGACGCTTAGGACCTTCACTAGGACCATCTTCAGCGACTCTATCGACTAATGAGAAGGCACAGAATATTAAAGATAACAGTTAAAAAATGCATTATCTAATGGCTAAAAAAACGGATGAAGACATGTTAAAATAATAAAATTAACAATTATTGAGATTAAAGTAAAAAAAAACAAATAACAATATATAGAATTAATTAATAATGTCCAGTGTAATTTCGAAAAATATTAGAAAGAAGTGAAGTTATAACATAAACTGACTTGAATATCAAATATTAAAGGTAACTGGAGTAAACAATAAAATAACCTATTATATTAAATTATAAAAAAAACACCAAAAAACCCGAAAACAAATTAGAATGAATTAAACAGAGGGACTAACCTTTATCGTGGGAGTTGAGAAATCAATTAACTGAAGATATAAAAACTACTAACGAGATTTGTTCGGTTGGTCGGTTGGTTAGTTAATGTATTAAAGTTTTGGTTGGTTATATAGTGAATAGTTTAATTGAAAAGGAGTAATTATTTAGGTTTGGATTTATTTTATTGATGTACAGTGACTCTAAGATTTTCAAATCGAGAGAAGTTAAGGCTGAAGAGAATATGGTAAATGGATTAGAATTAAGAGGATGATGGTGATACTCAGAGTGTTGCCTGATGGAAGAGGCTTCAGGTTTAGAAATGGGGATACCAGTCCTATGAGACAAACCCAAGTGCTTCGCGATCCTGCATTTGAGTTGTAAGCCAGTTTGACCCACCTAACGCCTGTGGCGGGTCGTACATATACTATATAATTGTAAATTATACAGGATCACATGCCCAAAGCGATTGGCTCCTTATTGGGAAAAAAAGAATTTAACGATACAATTCTTCATATTCCTACTACATATCAGATTCCCAAGCAACAAATCAATTACAAGTATTATATATATATATATATATATATATATATATATATATATATATATATATATATATATAAGCCATCTTGGCATGAAATTTATTGAATAAAATCTCAACATTTTCTGATGAAACAAAACCTAGAAATAGAGCAAAAGAAAAAGTTATTGTGAAAACTATAAAAAGAATTGGATAGGTCATGATAATCTCAGAAGAGATTAAATACAAGTGGAAAAATTTGACACACAGTCTACATAGAAAATGATTTAGGTATCTTAATCTTCAATAATCCCCTATTTTCACACGATGCTTTATTGTGTCACACAAGATCAATAATGTTCCAGGATAAATAGGTAGACATTTTGCATATAAATCGTAGGATATTATTCAGAGTAAGCGCTAAAATATATATCTCAATTCATGCAAATGAACATTATAATTTTGGAACACGTCAAGGTCAAGCATCAAAATTATTTCCTAAACTTAGAAATCGATCGTACGAAGAAAAGCTGAGGCATCTCAATTTACTTTTAATGAAAGATCGGCATCTATGTCCCTAACCTTTACAGTATTTAAAATACTAAACGGTTTTTTCATTACTAACTATAATTTAAGAAGGGGAATTTTGAGTATTTGCATAATAATTTCATCTTAGTTTGGTTATGACTTGTTTTTTAATCTAGTTATTTCTAATAATTCTTTTATAATATAAAAAAAAAAATGGAGAAGTTCAGAAATAAATATATGTATCGAACTTTTGTGTATTTTTAAAACCCAAAGAATTACCATTAGTGAAGTTCAGAGGAATTTATTTTATATACATATCTTCTATATCTTCTATAGTTCTAGAGTTCCTTTTTAAAATTATTATAATTAGCAAAGTTTAGAAAATTTATAAAAATTTAACCATGGCTGCTTTTTTTTAGACTTTAGATTTTAATCTTAGTAGCGAAACCATCGCCTGATAATAATATAAATTAAGACTCCATATTTTATAATAAAATAACACAAACCTGGTATTGGTAGACTTAGAAATATCGTGGATAGCATTACCGTAAATATGTTTAAGAATATAATCGATAAATATTACTTTAACATATGATCCTGCTGAAATGGGGTTGTGTAAATAATTACATATTCATCCATATCTTTTCGTCCTCCTTTATCTTTCTTTCAATTTAGACTTCAATTCTTTTATCGAGTGGATCTTGAGGTCTTCTGTTTTTCCTAATTCAATACTTCTGATTCCTCCCCATTGCGATTTACAATTGAGGGGCGACGAGGTTGCAGCTGTAGCTCAATGAGTGCGTGCCTTCCATTCCCCATCACCTCCAGTTGTTCCTCCTCCCAACTTCAATACAAGCAAGACGATCTGAGGTATATACAAGACACATATTTTCACTTCCTCTAATTTCACCAGTTTCGTTACAGATCTCTCCTAAAAACTTTATGCGGGCGAACCCTCGTTGGTTTTTGCTTTCAATTTAAAGTTTCTTTAAAAACTGACCGACTGAAATTTTACGTGAAAATTAAGAAAAAGAAAACAAATTGCCGACAAAGTTGTGTATGTGTTTGTGGGTTGTGTATGTGTATGTGTGGGTTTTCCTACAGCTTTTTTAGTGCTTTCTCTGCTTTAATGAATTCCTACATTTCTTGTAACAAAAGAGGGTGTCAATGAAGCCGACTCCATCCTGCAATAAACACACTTAAGTAATGTGATTATTTAATTAGACTCGGTACATTTCTATTCAAGCTTGTAGGATGTGTGGCCTAACTCATTTAATTGATCGTGCAGCTATGGAATTTGGTGGTTGGAATTACATTGCTGAGCCTTCTGGACATTGCATCGTGTACGGCTTTAGCACGCTCATCATCTAACTAGGTAAATGTTCATATCTAATAGACTATTCTAGCAAGCCCAAAAAGAACTGGGAATAAGTAAAGATAACACATCCCTAATTAGTTTTCTTTTATTCCGTATATATTTCTAGTAATAAAGATTTTTTTAATACTCGTATATGATAAATTAAATGAGATCAAAGAATTAGATGGCAATGAATATTTTAATCATTTTACTCATGAAAATAGATTAATAAATTTAAATAATATCATAATATTGGTAAAATAATAACCAAATATAAAATAACAGAATATAAAGGTTTATAAAAAGTATTTGGCAACTCAACTATTTGACCTTGAATTCTCGTGTATTCAATTACCCACTGCTATTTTATGGTCGTTTCAGTTGTTCGTTGGTGTTATTTGTGTTATAAGCTTACACATTTCAAATGAGTGCTCAGATATGTAATGTGTGAACAATCTAGAGATATTCTGCTATATACATATGTGGCAAGTATATCGACATTAAACAAAATATTGCAGAATTTGTAAATAACATATATGCGCTTATTTTGGTTTTAAACTCGGTGATGAAGACAAAACATTGCACTCCACTCAAGGAATGGTGCATTTATGTGAAGGGGCTGAGACTGGAAATCAGATACCAAAACAATGCACTTCGGAATAAAAATAGTGAGGTGAGAGCCGAATAACCCCGTTGATGACTGGTATTTCTGCATTATTAATATTGATGGGTAATGCGCAAAAATGAAAAAAATATAATGTATCAGTATCCCCTCGACTATACAACATGTTGCATATGGCATTGTCCTTCCACTTCCTAAATTTTCGCTTGCTTTGCACAAAGTTGTAATATAATGTGATGAAGAAAACAAGGATAATGACTACATTCCAGGCTGAACTTGATAACACTGGTCTGCGTCAAAAATGTACCTTAGGTTTCCTATAGTGTTTTTTAATAAAATTGACCTCCTAAATCCGAATCTGTCATCCGTTTTTCTCTATCACCTCCAGTTTTTGCGATACAGGGGGTGATAATAATTTTATAGTTTAGACATCTCCTATATTACATCAAATTTCAATAGTTTTTGCACTGCTCTATTCCAAGTAAATTTTGTGTACATTTTAAGTAATTATGCAAATAGGTTTATATTTTGCAGGTTACAAATTGCTTAGCATTATAATAATAAGAATAATAATAATAGTGGTTGAGTTAAAAATGAACAGAAAATGTTTTGCTATGTTTGCAGCAAAGTGACTTTTTCCGAGCAGCAAAGTACAATCCCTCCTGTAATTAAATCTTTGTTAATGCATATTTTGGAGTAAGGCTAAGAGATCAAGATAAAAGTTTTGCACCACATATCTGCTGCAAGGGATGCTACATAAGTTTAAGACGCTGGAGTCAGGGCGAACAGAAGTCCCTCTCTTTTGGTGTTCCCATGGTGTGGAGAGATGGCAAGGACCACACTACGGACTGCTATTTTTGCATGACAAATCAAGTATTTAAGCTTTCTGTATTATACTGGCTCCTGAAAATGTCATTATTATGCAAATACTTAGCATAAAATTAAAAACTAACATAGTTCACTTCAGCATGAACATATCTTTTTCTAAACATTTATGTACTATCTGCAACTCCAAATCAATTCCTTTATGTAATATGCAATTATATTTTCCACAGGTATAAATAAGAAGAATAAACATAGTGTGGCATATCCGGATGTTGTTTCTTCTATCAAACCCCTGCCCCATGGCCCAGGAATTCCTATACCTTCTCCCGCTGAACATATAGAGGTACATGAAGAGATTAATATGGAAGTTAACCAAGATTATTACACATCTGAGTCTTATCAGGTTTCCACACATGATATGGTCGCAAGACCATTCACTCAAGTTCAGTTAAATGACCTGACCAGGGATCTGGGGGTTTTAAAGGAGAATGCACAACTTCTTGGCTCTCGACTTCGTGAAAGTAATCTTCTCGCTTAAGAAACAACATTTAGGGGGGTATAAAAATAGAGAACAAGAGTTTCGAAGCTATTTTTTACAGCATTCTTCCAGCTCTTTAGTATACTGTGCCAATATTAAAGGACTTGTTGAGGCCCTTGGAATTCCCTACAACCCATTAGAATGGAGACTTTTCATAGATTCTGCCAGTAGAAGTTTAAAAGCTCTGTTACTGAATATTGGTAACAAGATAGCTTCAGTTCCTATAGGCCATTCAATCCAACTTACTGAAAGTTATGAAAATATGAAAAAATTGCTGGATGCAATAAATTACTCTATCCACAATTGAACGATATATAGTGACTTAAAGGTAAGATCATTTTACACTTGGCATTTCTAAGTTCTTTGATATTGACATTTTCATTTTTAATTGTTAATACTTGTATACACCTTTTGGTCAACTTACATTTTACCAGAATGCAAATCTGGAAATCATGAGTCATTTTTGAGTTATATTTTTTTGTTGAAGTGTGTCCCTATAGGTTAATTCATCCTTTTGGGTTAATGGGAAACTTATCCTAATTGAGAAGGTATACAACACAACTCAATAAACTCAAAATAAGATGTACATATATCCAATTAGTTCCAATACGATGATTTAATGCATCGGCATACAGGAATTTTCAGTACATATTCATATTCTTATTTTTTTAAGAAATATTACTTTGAATTTGTTTTTAGAAATATTAGACTTTGAATTTACACACCCTGCTAAATTTATTTTCAGGTAGTGTCTCTTACGCTTAAGACGCAAACAGGCTACACGAAGCATCCCTGTTTCCTATGTTTATGGGACAGTCGTGCAGATAGTATGCACTATGAGAAGAAGGTTTGGCCTCCACGAGAAGCATTTAGAATTGGATCAAACAATGTGATAGCTGAACTTTTAGTGCCCCCTCACAAAATAATGCTCCCTCCACTGCATATAAAGCTTGGCATAATGAAAATTATGCCAAAACTCTTAATAATAAAGGCCAAGCTTTTAAATTTCTTCTTCAAAAATTTCCACAAATCAGTGAATCTAAGCTCCATGCGGGAATATTTGATGGACTTCAAATCTAGAACTTGAGAGATCCGCAATTTGATGCATCAATGAAGGACATAGAAAAAGATGCCTGGAAAGCTTTCAAAGCTCTAGTTAACAATTTTCTAGGCAATAAAAGAAGCCTAGAAGAATATGTTGCCCTGGTCAATCAGCTCTTAACAAGTCTTAAACATTTGGGAGCTCGAATGTCTATAAAGATACACTTTTTACAGTCCCATCTGGATTATTTTCCCGACAATTGCGGAGATTACAGTAAAGAACAGGGAAAAAAATTCCACCAAGACATAAAAACAATGAAATCCAGGTACCAGTGTAAATGGAACGGAAACATGCTTGCTGACTACTGTTGGTGTTTGAAGCGTGATGCACCAGATGAGAGGCACAAACTAAAATCGTCAAGGGCGTCTTTTCTTGGAAATTAAAATTATTTTCTTTACTATGTTGCATTCTTTAATTTTATTGTTTTATTAAAAGGATTATAGTTTACATACGTTTATTCCTGCTTCTATGATATAACAGTTATAATGCATTATTAGATAGAGAAAGTTTTTTTTTTTTTAAATTAAGAAAAAATGAGGTAATCTCAATGAAAATGATGTATGCTGTACTGAGAAAATCTGACCTGATTGAAGAAATATACATTCATTTTTGAGCTCAAGAGGTTGGATTCATTAAGAAACCACAAAGAAATCCTGGGGAACATAAAAAAATGTTCAAACGCAGGCCTGTGTAATAGCTCGCAGTTATCCACACATGTAGAAAAAGATTTGGGGAGAGATTTTAACTAATCTAAGAATGTGGGGGGGGGGGGGGGAAATTCCTTGATTCTAAGCTGAAATCGAAAAAGCTTTTGGCATTGGAAGTTTTATTCTCTTGGTATCGTTAACGGATCAATAATTATTAAAATTCTTGGCTCAGAATAAAGCAATGTTTTGCTATAATATTTCAAACCTGATGAACTATTATGAGATTAAATGTAATTCCTCCAAGGGGAGGATATTCATTGACTGTTATAAAATGAGTTTGAAGGTCTTTCTTCTACACTACAGAAATAAATGTTTTCATCCCAGTAGAACGTTCTTTCTAACTAAAGTAAACGTATAATAATGTAATAAATTTGTTGCTTAATATGGTGGATGCAGAATCCAGCTGACAAGGGTGTGTATATTTCAAAATCATAGGCATCTTTTAAGGTCAGAAAGAAGGCTACACAAAAATTTTCTTATGCCTTTGGAACATCAGAGCCAAGGAAAAGTAATGGATGGTCAAAAACCGGCCACAAGAAATTTATTGCTTGGATAGGTGAATCCCACGAGCCCTTGTTTGAACTTACAAAAGTAGTGCTACCACGTTTGCACATTAAACTGAGTTCGATAAAACAATTCCTTAAAACTATGCTTACGGATGTAACATGTACGAAACATCACATTTGAGAAAATTAAAACAGGAATATTTGTTGGCCCTAACACTCTAAACACTAATGAAATTCAAAAACAGGCATGGGTGAGTTTAAAAAGTGTTATCGAGAGCTTTGGGGGAAACAATAAGTGTTTCGAAACTTTTTTTAAAATGGGTGCAGCATGTATTAAAATGCTATTCACACCTGACTGTTTCCTGGCGAACATTAGCGAGCTGAATGAGAATCAAGCTGAGCGATTTCACCAGGAACTTAAGGAAATTAAAGATTGTGGCAGAAAGCTCGAATGTAGGCATGATGAAATAGCGCTGCTAAACCATAAGGAGAGATTGCAAGCAAATACAAAAAAGTGGAAGGAAATAAAAATATGAAGTTTGAAGAGAAATAAAACTATCTATAAAGCATACTAAGTGCATTCAAAATTTATTGACTATTTTCATACCATACATTATTAATTCCTATTTATTAGTATAATAATCATTTATATTGAATTGCATCGTACGTTTTCGAAAACATTTCTCAAAAATAAACTGAATGGCAAGAAAAATCTTCATTTCTTTGACAGTCATTTGTAAAACTCTATACGTAGTAGACAAAAACCGAAAAAGTTATTTGAAATCAGCATTAAAAATCGTTTCAGAATCAGCTATAATTAGACAATCATCATTTAATTCATCTCAAAATACAGGCTTGTGTAATCCTTCCGTTTTCTGTTGGGTTGATTATCTTTAGTTTCTCTTTTTGGGGAGGGATTATCTTTACTAGTGTACCATGAGAGGAATTATCTTTACTTGATGCAAGAAATGTTTCAATTGGCTATTTTAACATTTCCTCTTGCCGTCATAAGATACTAGATCGGTTTCAACACCCCATTGGGAGAAAGCCCTGGCATACGATTACAATAGCAATTGTATGCGTCTTCGCTTTTGAATCGGGTACGCTCGGGGGACATATCACTTTTACACTTTATTACGTGATCTCTTATCGCTGAATTTTCCTTGGTTTCAAGTATCTTACCGGTTCTATTACTTATATCTATAGACGTTTTGTAGATGACTCCATAGCTATATTTAACGAAACATCAGTATATAGGGAACCGACTAATACGAGGTTAGGATTAAACTTTTTTAGTTGCTTAGATTTGAAATACAAAATCTCATTCATTAAGACCCTTCTTCACCGCGCATACAATCTCTGTTCATCCTTCAATTTTATAGACGAAGAATTTCAGTACCTTAAATCTTTCTTTATGCACAATGGCTTTCCTTCTTTTATTGTAGAAGAGTCAATCCGCACATTTTTAAGTGGATTGTATCAACTAAGCGACCCTGAGATAACAGTGGCAAAAGACAAACATTTTTAATAATGCCAGAGCTGGGTATTCACAATAAAGTCATAAGCCAAAAATTACACATATAGTTAAGGAAATACTTCTGTCAAATAAAATTTCAAATTGCCTTTGTCAACAAAATAAATATAAAATCTTTCTTTACAATAAAGGATCCGGTTCCAAAGAGTTTTCAGAGTTCAATTATATACTTATTTAAATGTCCTGGGTGTTCCCAAGGCAAATATATCGGAAGCTCAGTGAGAACTATGAAGGCAAGATTCTCTTTTCGTATGGATATAAGTAATAGAATCGGTAAGATACTTGAAACGAAGGAAAATTCAGCGATAAGAGATCGCGTAATAAAGTGTAAAAGTGATATGTCCTTAGAAAACTTTGAAATTCTGAATTCACACAAATGCTCTATTACCCTTCGAATCTTAGAAACACTCTATATAAAACAGCCTCCCCGTATTTAAATAATGATCTCTCGTCGGTTCCCCTCCTTGTTACCTGAATTCGTTTGGATGTGGGTTGCGGGGTGCAGTTTTGGTACTTTTGGGTCGGCCGGAGCACGTAACACGCTCGTTGGCAAGGTTTGTGATTTTGTATATTAGGTTTTGTCATTTTTTCCTTCAATTATTCGTTTAAAATTCATTTTAAAACAGTTTTATATAATAACTAGATTCATAAGTCAAATTTCCCCTACCTTAATAGATTTTAGCAATTATACACTCGCTAACTAATTTAAATAATTAAAATCCTTCCCTAGTCTCTCTATTTAAATTTGAGCCCCATTTCTAAATATTCCTTTAACTCTAAATTTGCAATTCAAAGCTAATACTAGCTAGTAAAGTTCTAGATGTACATTTAGCAGTGTGCTCTCTTAACAGTGCAAAATATTCTGTTTCGTTTATTTGTATCTTAAGCCTAAGAAGATGACTGTATTGTGGTCGAAACGTTGCCGGTAAATAAAAAGGATGATACCAGCTATTTTCCTCGCCTTGGGATTTCTGTTAAACATTAAATTTAGGCTCTCTAGAAGCAATCCTCATCGATATATATATATATATATATATATATATATATATATATATATATATATATATATATATATATATATATATACAGGTATGACCAAAGGTTTTGAGACTACTATTTCGTTTGAGTTAAGGAAGTTTGTTTAATAGTTATATTTCTGTTGAAAAAGATTGCGAACAAAAGGATCCCGGAGGCGACGTGCGAGATGAAATATTTACAACTGAATGGGAACGCGATCGAATAAGTTATTTTTTTCAAAATATTTTTGCATAACTTTGCCTTCTTATATGCATGGGTCCCCATTGCGTGAATAACCTCGGGCTAACTTCTTTCATTTAGTTTAACTCAAAAACTTCGCCCTAAACAGCTCATGTGTATTCTTCTTAATTGCGTTGTGTTTAACCTGAGGAAGAAGGGCCATGTTATAAGGCAAATTTCTTAGCTGGCTGTCTTTCCAATGTGCTTAGTATACAAATTATTTCCTGTATCTACACATGAGTGAGTGATGATGGGAGAAGTTCCCCAGAAGTTCTCCCCAGGAGTTATGTTCCGATAGGAGAGAAAAGATAAATCTAAGTTTAAATGCGAAAGGAAACTACGATCAATTTCATGCCTGCCTGGGTGGCGTAGAGTTCTCGTTCTTTGGTAACTGGGGATTTAATTTGGTGCAAGAGCTTCAGACGATTAATTTATACTGAGTCCTCCTTGACATCTCATAGTACCACAAAATATATTTTTGCCAGTCCAATGACCTGGAAATGGCTATCTTAGGAAAGGTGTAACTTCGTTTTAACGACTTCAGCACGCTCAAAGTCTATCGGTGAAAGGTGCAGGTCCATGAGAACGTAAGTTTCCCTTTCTACTTAGTATGAGTACGGCGTTAGCCGGAATCGTTTATGAAATATTATGGAGAAACTGGAGGTGTGACGTTCGCAATGAGGTCACCTGGCATGTGTTGCCAGGGAGCAAATGGAACTCAAATTGAACTCAACTCCAAGATTTCCTAAGGCTTAGTAGGACCAGGGGTGGGGGCTTTCATCCAGAGATTGTGGGCTCTTTCTCTCATGGTCTTTTTAAGGTGCCAGAGAGCACGCTTCACCAAACCATTCCATGCTGTGTGCCGCACGGTGTGTCGGATGGGCCTGGTACTAAGTGCCTCTGTGAGATTCCTCCAGAGGAAAATGTGAGATTGTCGGCCATAGTCTGTTTTGATATGGAGGGAAGGCAAAAACTCGTCATAGATGTGGAGATGGAATTTGAGCGACCGGGGCCACTTCGATGAATGCTATTTCCATGTGCTTCTTTCTGTCTGAAAAAAGGTGTATTAGAGTGAGGAGATACCGATAGCATTTAATGTGGATGAGGAGATCCACGATATCGTGATGGATGCAGTCAAAACGATGAGGAACAGGAGTGAATGTCTTTACCCTTGTGAAAGTATGTGGCTAGACTCAGGAGCGTCCGCACTGCACGCATTTGCGGGCCTAGCGACACAAGTCAATATTAATTCCCAGCCAGATAGCCCATGAGGTAAGCGCCTTTCGTGAAACTCTGATTCCCAGGTGCGAATGGTGGTAGAAAGATGCAAAGACGCTTTCTAGACAGAGCAGCAGGAACATTTGGCCGCGACTTTCCAGTCGATACGTCGTAGTATATGTGGTAATTACATGAGACAAATGCGACCCTTTCAAAGTAGATACAGACTGGGTACATATGCTTTGGTTGCCCTCGTGTGCATCTAAATGCGGTGTAGTCGAATTCTGCTGCTTGGAAGTAAATTTTATTCACGACCAGGCGCAACAGAGCATCTACAACGGCATTGCCTTGCTCAATTCTGTGCCGAATATGGATTGACAAGATTTCTACGACAAATGAAATGAGTGAATTATTTCGAACTAAATAAAGCAATTCACTGTGATGATTAAAATTGCAAAAGGGCGTGAGTCCTTCTTGATTTGAAGGTGATCCTTAACCCAGAGTTAATTGGCGACGAGCTCACAGCTAAAATTGCTCTATTATTTCTCTACTGGCTTTAAACCTTTGTAAAAGAAAACATTTAGGTTCTATCACCCACCCTTTGCCTTTTTGAAGAACACCAGCCATACCCTCATCGGAATCATCTGCTTATGGGTCAGCATGCGCTAGCTTGTGTGGGCAGTTAAAGTGTCTATGACGTTAAAAAAAGCCTTAGATGTCCACTCGGTCCAGGCGGATGGCGAAGTCTTTTTGTCTTTGCTACTCTTCAGTAATTAATTTAGATGTTGGGACAGTTGCGCGCACCTAGGAATAAATCGAGGTAAAGAGGTAGCATCCCAAGGAACTTTCGTACCCAAGTGAATTACGCTGTTCAGTCAAGCTTACAATATCCTTAACTTTCTAGACGACCCCAAAAATGAACCTTGCCGGATTAATCTGAGTTTTGCTAGCTGTAAGCGGTCAAAGTGTTCATAAGTGAGAGGCGTTCTCCTCGGGACATCACTTATGAGCAGAATGTGATCTAAGAAAACAAACCAAACAACCAATCCCACTGAAAAGCTGAGAGGTCTGTGCAGCGTTTTTTACCAGGCAGGCATCCTAATCCACCTAAACAATCCGGTGGTAGTCCTTAGCTAGTTATACCTTCGAGAAAATGCTTTAACGTGAAGATAGGGTAAATCTGTAACGTTTGGCACTTAGTAGTAGTCATTCTCCGTCTTAGTGTACAACCATTTGTATTAGGCACCATATGTGGCGATGATGCCCAAGCGCTTTGGGAAGGTCAAATTATGCCATCGATATTTAAGTCTTCAAATTGCTTTATTCCTGTAGTCAGTTTATCTTCCGAGCAAGGAGATGTGCGAGCGTACCCTGTGGGATGGACGGACATGCGCAGCTGGCGACGTTATCAAAATATGTTGTTCCTTGTAGCTATCAACCACTCCCTTCAAGGAGCGTGGGGATGAAGATACTTTTCTTGCCAGGAACAAGAAGACTCGCTCCTTTGGCGTTCTCCTTAAAACGGTTGTGATACTAACAGTCCTATGTATTTCACTGGTCACGGAACGTGCTTCGCTTGGGGCCAACGAGATTATGTTGACCAAGAAAGTTATGCTTACAACCATTAAGTTCTCTACTACTTAGGTTTTGGTGATGTATTCAATTTTGGTATATCTTGCCCTAGACTGATGTTTACAGCCTTTTTTAATAGCAGCATAGATACTAAGTTGTACATTCTTTAGTGTATACAGACCCACATGCTAATATGTTCAACCTTTATTACTAACCGGCGCATTCACTGAGATGATGTTTAGAATTTTTGGAAATATTTAGATGCCGAGAGAGTAATTTATGAAGGTTTTGGTTCATTCTAGACCCAAAATGCATGGGTACAACTTTTAGTACATACAGGACGAGTAACTGATGTGTACAACATTTGATACCAACCAGAATAGACAGTGATAGTGTGTCCAAAGTTTAGTACATATTTGCCAAAAGACACTAGGTATTGCCTTTTGTAGAGTCTGACCCAAAGGCTGATGTATACAAAACTGAGTAGATAATTTATCAGAGGTTAGTAGATAACAGCTTAACTATATAACTTCTCAGATATTGAGATACGTAATTTTTTGTGCATACAGACGCAGAGATTGAAATATACAACATTTATGCTACATACAGGCCACTTTCTGGAATCTCCAGCTTCTGTTCTACACATGCATAAAAACTGATGTGTACAATCTTTGGTACACAGGTCAAGAGGCTGCTGTGTATAATTGTTTGTACCTTTCTTCTCAGACAATAAATTGTCAAACTTTTGTTACATATTAGCTTAGGCATTATGTTAAAACCTTATTACTAACTAGACCAGAGATCGTTGTCGTGTCCAAACATGGCAACATACTGCAAGGAAATGGAGGGTACAAGAAGCTGATGATATGCCCCAACTTTGGTACTTATTGGCCTAGAGCCTGATGTGCATAACTTTCATAAATGCATGCCCAGGAACTAAAATGCAGATCCTTTTTACATACATGTAACAATATTGATGTGCTTACAACCATTGGTACCAGATCATTTCTTTAACAAAGTTCAGTTGTGTCCATGGCCGGGAAAATTTATATGAGAATTAGAGTCCTTTTGTAATGTTATATTGTTAGTTGTAGCTGTTAGTTAGTTGAATATTTGAAAAAAGTGGTAAACTCTAATAATAGTTTGATCAATTTGATAATGGTTTAGGTTAGAAGATACACTACCTGTTGCAGATTGAAGGAAATTTGATTGATATGACAGTATAAGCAAGGAAACCAACGTTCCCTGCACGAATTTCATGAAAGTCAAGATCAAACTACAACAAAATAAAAACTATGCACTTACCCTATTCCCATAAAGCGCTAAAATTTACCCACCGTTAATTTATCCACAAATTCTACAAACACTATACTTACGAGGATAGAAATTAAGTGGAAAAATTTTACACAGAGAAATACCTAATAGCTCCAGCGCCTGCTTCTATTGATGTCTGTTTTAATTCTGCTTTTGAACATTTATAACTGATTTAAGGAGTCCACCGAATCCAATGAGAAGTTGAAGGGCGTAGTCGAAGGAATACTGGAATAGAGTTTTCTTCCTAATTCTACGGCTGTAAAGTGTACTCCCATCACAGCTAAGACCCAAGTAGGGGGCCAGCAGGCGTAACCTAGGTATTGGAATCTACAAGGGTTAGCAAACATGAGAAAGTGTGGGGCGCAATGCCCACAACTCTGCAAATTAACAAAAGAACTCTAAACACCGAGTGTAGGTTCATACAAACAAATTGGACGCCAAGACACGTGAAAGTAGATGGACAAAGAGTAGTAGATAGAGGAAAAGGAGAAATCTAATGTTCAAAATATTTTTTTAACATATCGAAGAAAATCACCAAAAAGAGATAGGTAAACTTAAGGTAATCATTTGGATTTTTCAAATCCGATTAAACACCTTGGAGACTTATGATATAAATCGGAAAATTATGAGGAAAAAATAACCTACAAAATAAAAAGCCTAGAAAACAAAATGAGTATTCTTGAAAATATATTTCAAGGAAAATGCAGGAGTACGAGTGCAAATTTATGTATTTGAAATTTGGAAGATCGAAACACCATCCCGCAAGAAAACAAACGGATCTGAGTTGGCAGGTCACTTTGTAGCCATTGGAGATGAGATCGAGCAGGAAGACATTTGAAATGAAGACATTGTTATTAGGTGATTAGCTAGTAAGAAATCAATGCGATATATCATAGAAAAAATGTAGAAATTAATGAGAAAAAAGACACTAACTTCCGAGATACTATAAGAGTTGCAGCCCGAAGTAAAGATAGAAAAAAACATTATCTTCGATGTTGTGACAGACGAAATTTTCAGCATAAAACAGGAGCTAAAATAAAAGTTATAATGAATGACCTTGAAAAGCTAAACGAAACATAAAGGAAAAGAGAGAGTGGCATATTAGTGGCAATTTAATTTTCATTAGAATCACAGTATACAAAAATACCCTCATTAAGGCTAAGAAAGCAAATAGTAATATAAAATACATGTGCAATAGTAAAGTTATCAGATTTTTAGACCATTCTTCTACTTTCAATTGCAATGTACAAGAAGGGATTCCTTTTTACACTAGGAGCAAATAGAAATACGGTAACGTTTTGCAAAGTAACTTGATCAATTTAATCCTATCACCTCAAAGAAAAGAACATATGTACCTAATGAGCAGATACAGGACTCTAGGAAAGGATCTCCTCCAGACATTGGGCGAAATGCGTGAAGCAATATCAAAATCATGAATAAATCTAGACTCGAGGGTCTTTAGAGGTGTTTAATAAGAAAAATTTATAGGATTGTAAGATAGGTATTAACATATATCCTTGAGTACCTCAATTCGATAGTGTGTTATGGATACTAATCGCGAAATAACATGAGTTAAGCTATAAATAGATAAATATATACATAGAAAACTGAAAGTAGTGCGCGATTGGAGCAATAATTGCAAACCAAGTAAAGCGGTATGTATTTATATATATATATATATATATATATATATATATATATATATATATATATATATATATATATATATATATATATATATATATATATATATATATATATATATATATATATATATATATATATTGGTTGAAGGGATTGTAAAGCCTAGATCTTCACCAAGATTTGTTTAAAGACTACAACATAGAATGATAAGGCATAGGATCTTGTTTTGCAAATTTGTTGGATTTCTTCCAATATGAATTTAAGTAATATGTTGACGAAAAGTTGATCTATATAATATACCTCAATTTTCGAACTGCTTTCCATAAATATTTTCACCAAATGTTAAAGGTGAAGATAGATATGAGAAAGTAGTGAGAAGAGATTGTGCTTCTAAGCATATAAAAGGCTTAAGTGGAGTTCCTTATTGCTTTGTGTTGGGCCAGTTGGTTTTTATGATGTACATCAGAAATAGGCAAACTGAACCCCGCGGGCCGCATGCGGACAGGACGGGCGTTTCATGTGGCTCGCGTTTCATTTCAGAATTCGACAATCTTTTTTCATTATTGAATATTTTGCCAAATTCTCATCTCATTATTTTTTTATGTAAGTGCTAGATTAATAAATGAGTCATTTTCTACTATATTTCATTCGTAGATTAAATATTATTAAAAAAACCGAACACACTTTTACTCACACGCAAATCCTAAGGAAAATATATTTAATAATAATTATATTTCATTCTCATACTTGATCCAATTAATTAATTTTTAAAAGTTGGCACACGCCAACAACATCAATATTGCCTTCCAATGCGAATAAACGATCCGAAATAATCTGTCTTAGAATAGAACCAACGATAGAGAACAGAAGTTTATTATATTTCATGCAAAATTTGCAATCAAGTATATATTGGCAAAGTGAGAAGATTCTCCAGAAGAATAAAGGAACACAAATGCCTTTGAAGCTTTTCTTCTAGTTTGTTTCTTCACTTGTCAAATGGGAGAAAGATGGGAGAGAGAGAGGGGGGGGGAGATTAGAGGAAGAAGAATGAGAGAAAGGGGGGAGGGGTAGAGAAGGATAGAGAGGGGGGAAAGGGAGATAATTTTTTCTCTGTTTGTATTTCCTTTTGTAAGGGAGGAGGGAAGAGAAATAGGGGATAAAGGGGAGGGAAGGGGTAAACGGAGGATAGTGGGGAGGGAACTGTACATAACATCAGCTTATCAAGGGATATATTGCTTAATAACACCACAAACAAAAGAAAAGAGGGAAATAAAGATAGAATGAGCACCTTAGAAGCTATCTTAATCTACGAGGGAAAGTCAGCGATCAACATCCAGGATGCGGGCAGGAATCGAAGAGTAAAGTTGTTTTAAAATTTCGCTTACAACAAAGTGGCCCGTTCCCTTGAAATAACGTTCACACGAGAAGGAATAAATATCCCCTAAAATCCTTTATCTTTTCATTCCCATTTTCATTTTGACTCTACCATTCTTCAACTATAAGGGAGGAAAGACACTGAATGTGATCGCGTAGATCGAAACCTCAGCAATTAAAGTCAAGTTTCGTTTTTACCAAACACATTTCATTTAAAAAAGAAATAAATGTAGGAGAAGTTGTTTAGGATCTACAAGATTAAATAAAAAAGATAATAGGTAAAATGGAAAGTTTGCAAAGAAAATTAATAAAGGCGAAATATACTATGGTATTAAAAAAAATCTACATACAGGAAGGACTGCTACCCACTTACACTAATAGTATATATATATATTTATATATATATATATATATATATATATATATATATATATATATATATAATTTAAACTTTTTTCTCCTAAACTCAGTAGTATCTACTTAAAACTTATTATGAAAAATCTTAGTTGTGTTCTTATTTTCAAGGCAACCAGAAATATTTTTTATATTTAACTTCTCATTTTAAAGGGTATGAGAGGTGAGTGAGGAAGTTCTTAATCTTTATATACACTTCTTCTACTTATTTAGATAATTGAGTAGGGAAATAGTAAGGGTAGGGACCGCTGAAGCACCTCCTTGCTATGTACCGGAAGTTTTTAAACTGTGCGGACCGTCCTTGTAACTCCTAACTTTCAATATCTCTCCCAGAATCCGTCCAACTTTTTAACCTAATTAATCTTTTGCAAGGTGTCTTGATAAGACAGATCATTGTCAAACTTCGTCATTTTGATGAGTTTAAACCTATAAACCTGATCCATTATTGGTTAAGTTATGTATCTTAACATAGTGATTTTCTTTTGGCTCAAAAGGGCATCTTTGATATATCACAGCATTTCGTTTAATTTAACTGTTTCATAAATGATTCAACAAGGCTAATTACAATCTCCCTTTTGAATTGTTCGTAATATCAAAGCGAATAATTTTTCGCTCCGCCTTATACTAAAATATGTTTTATATCCATCAAGAAGTATAGAATATGTAGTGAAAGGCTGGAGGCGCAATATTCAATCTTTTAAATTTGAGAATCTGGGATGTAAACTGAATCAAGCAAAATTTTATGGCCAACTGCAAGGTATTTTTAAAAAAAAAATTAATCTCACAATTTTGAAAGAGAATTTTTACCAAAACAAAAACACGGACTATATTGCAAAATAAAAAAGTAAGAAGAACAAAAACTGAAAACATCAGGGATCAGGTTATCTCGCCAGGGCTAAAGGTCATAATTCTAAGTTTTATTTGCTCTTTGTACGTGTCTGTCGAAAAAGTTTTGAAATATGGCCTCCAGTTCGCAGTATTTCCAAAATATTTTGTTTTTTACTATACTAGAAGGTACTAACATTTTTTTAAATGCTCCGTTCCCTGATTTTATTTTTTTTTCGAACGAGTAATTTTGTTTAGCTGTTAAAAAGATGTTTCTTTCTCTCTTATTAAAGAATGTAACCTTATTTTTAGCTATTTTATTAGGTCATACCATCAGTAATGTCCAAACTTCGGTTATCAGAAAGATATAGTTGAGTTTTATATTTTTACTAATATTAATTCATTAATATATGTCGTGGGTTAGCCGAAAAAATGTTTTTTATTATGATTAATAAAGTGGGTCGTACGTTGGTACTTCTCGTGACCGCATCAGGATCGATCTCTAAGAGCGCTTTTCTTATTTTTATTCTATTGAATGAATGTAAAGGCGAGTTCTCTCGTTAATATATTAATTACTGCCAATGCAACTCGTTTAAGGATCATTTAAACACTTCAACCAAAAGAGACCTTTACTGTACATTAATCAAATCAAACAAAATTAATATATACACGTACAAAATACAACTTAAAAAATGGTTCTTACTCGTAAGTCCCTTTACCGACACTCCGTTTCTGGTTTCTTTAAGGGAGAATAATTTACTAAAAAAATAATTCGTCTTTAAGATATACAAAACAATCTATGTTAAACGCACGGTGACATAAAAATAGAATTGATTACTCACATAAGGTGGTGGTGTTTACACAGAGAATCTAAACGAAATACCTTCACTTGAATCTTGTCCTGAGAGGCGTCGTGCGTCTAATTTATTTGCTTTTCAATAGAGGGCGTTACTTCAAACGAAAAGTGGACGAGTAACGTAACACGAAATTTCGAGACGACGGAGGAGAAAATGAATCAAAATAAAACCGCCGATTGGGGAGGCGATGCGTCGTGCGTTTATGACCTTGAAAAGGTTTTATCAGACGAGGCTTGAATATGGATGTATGCTTTTCTAGCGATTTGGTTCCGCTTGTAGAGTTTCTCTTTTGGGTGAGAAATCTCTCTAGTTTGGTGTGTCAAACTCAGATAGGGTAAGATCACTTGATGATCTTTGGTAATCGAACTGTGCCGATTCTACTTGGAGATAAGATCACTTGAAGATTTTTGTTAATCGAAATGTGCAGACGGTACTTGGTTCAAGCTGGTATTGCCCAAGAAAATTAAAATCCTTCTTAACTTGCTGGGGGAACTCTGTCCCTGTAAGTTCTTATTGATGTCGTGACGAAAACGAAAAAGTCCTCTTTTTCTCCTGACGAACCGTTTTATACTAGAATTACTCTCGTGAGGTAATGGGAGGAATAGGGGGTTGGCAAGGGGAGACCCGAGGGTGCCCTGTTTTTTGGGCGTCTCCTATTTCTCGTCCTAGACTTTTTGAAATTAGGGAAACTGGATCTCATGTTGATCGGCAGAAGTGGGTATCAATTCAGCTGGGCTTGGCGTCGTGTTGCTCTGGGATAGCGTAAAACGAGATCGATAGTGTAAAAATTTGGCTGGTTTGTTTATAAATACGCCTCTCGAAGGGTAGCCCTTCTGAGCTGAGTTCAGGAATAACTGTCTCCTAAATTTACCATTTTTATCGTACTTGTATTTTACCGGAGATCAATAGGACTGGAAGCCAAATTCTCCCTTTAAATCAAAGAACAGAAAGTTCTATAATACAAGCGGATGGATCCATGGATCGGAGAACACAGTGCTAAAGAATTTAAGAACGAAATTGGGAGAGGAAAAAATTGGGTCAAAGTCAAATATGTTTAAAATGCACAAACAGGAGTACTAACGCAGAGTACTCCTATGTATTAAAATGCTATCTTTAAAGAGACTGGAATGGCGAGCAAGGCTAGAAAGATAGAAACTTTGTCTTTTATTCTAAAAATAACCCCGGAACAATTAAAAAGCGACAACTTCATCAAAGTTCCAACTTGCTTCAATTGTTTTGCGATAGATAAACATAAGTCCAGAGATTGCCCGCATAAATAGATTAAATGGTGTTTAAAATGTAGTTCTATAACATACACCTGAAGAGTGTGAAATAGCCAGAACAAAGTGTATAAACTGCAACTGGAACCACCGAAAAATGGCAATGGCGTGCCTAATTAAAAAAGAGATTATAGAAAGAAATAAGGTAGGAAAAGAAAAAAATGGAAAAGAAAAGCAAAATCAAACTTATGTAAACTAGTAAAGGCAACAGCAAACTAGATGCAACCCCTCAAATCATTATTGAGTTAAAAAAAGGAAAAATCCTTGAATATAATGGCAATAATACCTCACCCACGCGCCTTTAATGTAGGCAAACCAAGCTTAAGCTTAAGTGAGCTCATTACAATGTTGAGCAATAACGAACTTTGAACTAATGTTGTTAATGCATAACCCACCTTCGGCGGAAGTATTCAACGTACATTATAAAACCAAAACTTCGGAGCAAATCACTTCCACTCAATTACCCGAAACCCCAAACCAAATTCAACGAAACAAAGACACTCAAGGCCCATGAGAAGAAAAGCCCATTCAACAGAAGAAAAGATGGCTATAAAAACCCCAGCGACTAGTACCGGCCCCAGAAAAAAACAACCTGGAGAAGCAAGTATCAAATATCGCAGAAGCGGAAGATGGGGGGCAAGTTTTCAATACCAAGAAAAAGTGAAGAAGCTCATGAATTTAATCTCAGAGGCTATGCTTCAGAAGATAGATCATTCTCGATAAACAACACTAAAGAAATAATCCAAGGAATAAAGAAAAGGTATTACAAATATGAATTTGAAGGTCCATACCATAAAGTTAACAAGATTATAATGGGGGAAATCTAAATATTCCAATTGATTTATGCTATACAGTAAAAAAAGGAGAATTTAAAATGAAAAGAAATGGCAGAACAAATTCCATGGGGCCTGGTGGGACATAAAAATGCACTCTGTATGCAACGGCTAGACCCAGAGGGTGACCCCTAAAAAATATTTAAATAACTATTATTACTAAAACAAGCGAGATTTATTTTGACGGATTAGCGGTGGCTGTAAGAAATGATATAAGATTTAATCGACTTACAGTTCTTCGACGAGGCCTATCTGGCAGTCAAAATAGAAACCTCTCAGGCACTTATTCTAATGACTGGATACCAACCCCCTAGGAGAGACTTTGTCCCATTCTATGATTTCATCGAAATCTTCGGGCGAAAGGACCAGGTAACATTAATGAGTAATTTAAATTTACACAGCAGGGCTTTTTGTTACACTGGTAACTTCGATCATATAGGTAGGAAAATAGACATACTCTTGGAAAGGGGAATAGTAGAAAGAATTGGTTTTAGATAGAAGGGCGACAAAACAAGACATAGTATTAGCATCACCCAAGCTCTGATTTAATCATTTAGATGAAAAATGACCGTCTTCAACTAGTAATCATGAAATAATTATAATGACTATGTTGACAGACTAAATTTAAGTTAATTGAACTCTTAGAAAAATCTTCACAAACGCTAATTAGCGTGGGTATGGAGAGGAGCTGGCCAAATTCCGGTAAGCAGACCTAAACGAAACAACTATTTAAGAAATTGACATGGCCACAGGAAATATAATTAAGGTGGTAGTAAAAGGTGAAAGAGCTTACGTACCAACGCTACCGCATCCACAACCCCTGGCACAAGTTGTTGCGCTCGAAAGAGAAAATAAATAACTTAGATAATCAATAGAACCAATGTACTTATAAGGATAAACAGAAAACGTATTCAGCAGGTAAACGACTAACTGATTGCAACTATACCAATGGGGAGAGGAACAAGATAGGATCAGTTTGTGGAATCGATATAAGAAAGAAGTCCAAGTCAAAACTCGCAATCCGAAACAACGGGATTGATGCGAAAGGAGCTCAGCAAATTTAGGAAGCCTTACAGAAGCACTGGTGTAAGGTCTTCTTCAGAATAAAATGTAAAATATGATAGGAAACAGGAAGAAAGAATCGTTGAGACTAGGTGCATAGAGAAGTGCAAAAGGTATTTTACCAAATTTGGAGAATCGGATTAAAATATAAAATCAAAAGGATAGAATGCCTTCCTATTTTCATCAAGTCCCTGTGTGATTACATGCGGAACGCTTAGTGCAAATCTCTGTTGACGAATCTCACCGACCAAGTTTCGATATCTACCAAGGTGTTCCACAAGGGCGCTGCTTGAGCCATGAAATGTCCAACATATATAAAGGGTGTTCCATTAAGACGGATCGCAGTTAGCAGTAAATATACATTGCAGCAAAATATATATTGAGTTTTTCTGCCTCTTTCAACACTAATTTCAATCAGTAATATATTGATGATTGAAATTAGTGTTGAAAGAGGGAGAAAAACTCAATATATATTTTTCTGCTTTTTATATTACTGCTAACTGCGATCCGTCTTAATGGAACACACTTTACAAGAAAATTGCCAAGCTCAGACAAACTTTATATCTAATTCGCTGAAGACATAACGATAATCACTTACAGCAAGTACATACAGGCACGCTCTCACAATGACAAGGATAATATGTAACAGAAAAAACAAATTTGTAAAAAAAGACAGCCTGGTAAAGTTCTTCCAACTAAAGAATCTGAAAAGGGAGAATAAATTTAAAGTATGCAGCAAGTGCTCTCTGCAGATCAACTTTACTGTATCAAGCTATAGCACTAAATGTACTTTACAAAACTAGCACCAAAATACAAGTGTGCTGAAAGGTGAAGTTCTGATAACGACAAATACATGAAGAAGAAGCCACAAAAGATAAGAGACTTACATCAAGGAATAGGCCTCGAAAAGATAAACATTCAATTTCATAAGAGAGCTTGTAAAATATGTGATTGATTCGAATTAATTCTCCACAATGAAGAAAAAACGACAATGAACATGACCGAGATCTACAGAGAAAGCAATAATGGAACCTTTAGTGGAGTGGAAACCACCTACAAGAGAAAACCAGGTACCTATGTACGGATAAAATAGAAATTGCTAAAGAATGGAAGAAAAAAAAGCGCAAATATAGAAAGACAATCTGCAAGATAGTCATATAAAGAAGATACATAAATCTTAAATAATAATAGAGGCATGTGAACCCTCACATAAATATAAGCGTGAATAAAGAAACACAAACGAAGATAAGGCAACCAAGAGATGGCTGGTCACCTCGCAACTACAACTGAAACTCAACTCTTCCCTTTCACCTCATAATCTAATATCCAATATCCACTCTACTCTTACTATATACTCTTTCTTCTTAACCTTTTCAAGACGAAAGACGTAGTTTAAGTAAGAGTAGAAAACCGAAAATAACAATAAATACCGGACAGCCACGAATAATACTATGGAAATATTCAATGAAATAAGACACCATTAACACAAAATAACAAACAAACTACCGACGGAATGAATAAAATGAAAGAAGTATATAACAAAAAACGTTTTACAAAGCAATATAAATGCAGTTAAATACATGAATCCCCATTGATTATAAAAACACAAAAACAAATAGGTAGGCCTAGCGATAGTTGAATCTCCTAATAGCTATAAAGCAGAGTAAGTTAGAAACTCTGAGTGTGGAATTGAATAATGAATTAGAAGTAATTGCACTATGGTGGTTCTGAATCCACATTAATCAGCAGGTCCTCCTTGTCCTTTGGGCCTGGTATGCCGTTTTAATCTATGACTACCGAAGTTGCTCATTCTGACTCCTTGCTAAACTTTATATCTTTTATTTTTCATTTTTCCACTTTCTACTATAAATCTTCTATGAAACCTTACTTTGGAGTTCCTACTAAGCACTTCTCTTTTGGTTTACCTTAGCAGAAGTTCAGAAGTCTGGGAAGCTTCTTCAGGAGCAAATCTATGCAAGCCTACTCCGTTCTGCCCGCTCCCCCAGAGGGCAGGAGAACCTGTGAGCCCTTTTCCTCCTCCCTCCTAAAAAAAGCTGGAGCAGGATGTTTACTTTGGATCTTCCTCTTCATACTGTGACGGCTTCAGCGATGAGCAGTCCATCTTCGATTACTCTCTAGGAGAATAATGATGATTTTTGCTATTTAGTATTTCTCATGTGAGGGACGTCCGATATTGGGGAGTGTGGCGTTTAATGGCTCCATCTTGTAGGTAACACGCCACCGATACATGTTATCCTAAAGTACGAGTAAGTGCGATGCTCTCAGTCACCGATATTGTATGTATGTATATCCGTAACAAAGTTTACACTCCTGCAAGTGGCCTGTCGTGGGAAGGCAGCTGTTCTTTATAACGAAAGCGCGAGTTTTCTTCGACCCATAATAAACTACTAATTAAATCTGGTTTATTTTGGTCGATAGAGGTAAGGTTATGGCCTGTTTGATAGATAGCGTTTGCATCTACCCCATTCTGCTTCATGGTCAAGATCAGCCCGAGTCTTCCTGGCAAAAATTGCTCCCAACTGCTCTCAGATGTCCGGACTTCTTCTGTGAAGGTACATATTTATTGGTTCGATTTCAATTTCTTCGTAGAGGCTTATAAAGCTTGGAAATCTGGCCATATTTCTGGTTTTGACTTTTATTCCTGTTTTTCACTTTCTGTAGCCGGATCATGTTGCTGTTAGATGCTGCATTGGGTGGTATGGCTGGATACATCAGTTTAGATCTAACTAGACCAATATATAATTTTTTTCTCATTAGAAAGTTTCGGAATCGTTTAATTTTATTAAATTCGATACCTGCCTGTCCTATTATTGCACAAATATGCCATTGTCGGCAAGTCTGAAACCAAGGACTGACAAATTTAAAGAGTAATCGATTTCTGTGTCGTCTATTTTTAAAGGGACGGTCCGATATCGATCAATCAAAACTGCCATAAATTTAGTCACTTTATTCGGATCTTTCAGCGTTGTATTATCTGGAGATCATTTTGGCTCTAGGCAGTCGGCGATCTACTTAATTTTTCCGCCGAACCACGAATTGAGTGACAATCGTCCGGGTTTTGCATATTAGGTCCTTTATGTCGAGCAGTTTTAGGATATCTCTAATGAAGATGGTGAAGAGAGCGGGGCTAAGGCAGTCTCTCTGTGGTACATCGGATTGGAGATCGAAGACCTTCCCTGTATTCTTCTCGAAGGCGAAGACTGCCTGACTATTTATCAACTAGCGACAGAGGATTGTTCGCAGTGGGCCCCGAGTGTAATTCAGGCCTTCTATGCAAAATTGCCGAAGACCTCCTCCTTTACATCTCTGAAACTGTCGTCGATCGTGCTTCACCCTTTAGCTCGCTATGATGCAGCGTGTTAAAACTTCTGGGTTATAGCCCTCTTCCTAAAAAGGTGCTTTCTGAATACATGTTGTATCTCGTTGAGTAGAGAGTGGTCTAACAGATGGATGGGTCTTGAGTCTGCTGTTGAGGACTTTATCAAAAACCTCCCCAATGATCTCTAGCAATAAGATTGGTCTGAAGGTCATTACCTGATTATTCGACTTTTCAGGCTCCTGGATTGAAATCATCTGCAAAGTCTTTAGACTGTTATGAATGTATCCCATTGCCAAGGACGCATTGAACATGTTCAGATCTCTGTTTGAAGTTTTCGGGTGCCTTTTTCAGATGCCTGATGGTGAGTTGACTGCGGCCAGGGCATATGTGCTGGAAAGAAATGATAGACTCACACAATTCCGCACTGATGAGGCTGCTGCTCTCCTGGAAATTGCCTGGAACACGGCTCTGCATGGAATGAACCTGTACGTTGGGTGGCCCCGGAAGGTCAGAAGCAGCGGCCTATATTCTTGGTAGAGCGGAAAGGGGGGAGTGAGTGAGGTTGAGGATGCATATGAGGGAATTTTTCTGCATTGTGGTATCTAAAGCTCCTGATGACATCCGCACAATTATTTATGAGGGAACGGACACCTTATGCTCACGGCAGCGTAAATTCATCGCATTTCACACAGCGGATGGTAGTATTTGTGCATTCGGTGTAAAAGTGCCCATTTTCACAGCATTTTGAATAGACAAGGTCGGCTTTGCACGAGTTTGTAAGGTGATCAACCCTGTAGCAATGTAGGTAATAATGTGAATATAGGTTACGTTGTTGTTCTATTTCGTATGCTTGTGTGAGGATACCGAGAACCTTAATGCTCTAGTTGAGCAGTTGGTTTGTGTTTTGTTGCCGAAAGGTGTTATAACCACCCAGTTTTGGTGTGGTTGTAGTATAGGTCTTGGATTGAATCTTTGCTGTACTCATTTTTTAGTCCAGTAATTATATCTTGTGTGGTAAATACCGGCCAGAGGCGGCTGGTACGTCTTATGTTTATTTGGTGTGCATTTGTGATGGGGACTGGGGTGTAGTGTTCTTTATCAGACAGAGCATCTTTAGCACGTGTGTGAAAATCTGGGCGTTCTTAGAGTTTTATTTTTTTATATTTAATTTTGGGAGACCATTTGGCGACTGCCTATTTAGGCTTAAATCGCCGTACACAACACAGACTAGTACTAAGCTATATTTAAAAACAAAGAACAAAAAAAACAAATAATAATATGTAAATAACAAATAACAAACGATAAAAAAGGACAGAGGCTAAAAAAATATCAATAAAGAGTAAGCAAAGCAAAATGGCAAGAAGGAGGTGATCACCAGTGTTGGGGGTAGGTCCGCCTCCCCCCCCCGCGGGGTAAAATGCGAGTTACAAAACACAAACAAAAACAACAACAACAAAACAGAGCATCTTTAGCACGTGCGTGAAAATCTGGGCGTTCTTAGAGTTTTATTTTTTTTATATTTAACTTTGGGAGACCATTTGGCGACTGCCTATTTAGGCTTAAATCCCCGTACACAACACAGACTAGTACTAAGCTATATTTAAAAACAAAGAACAAAAAAACAACAAATAACAATATGTAAATAACAAATAACAAACGATGAAAAAGGACAGAGGCTAAAAAAAATATCAATAAAGAGAAAGCAAAGCAAAATGGCAAGGAGGCGCTCTCCAGTGTCAGGGGTAGGTCCACCTCCCCCCGCGCAAAAAAATGCAAGTTACAAAACACAAACAAAAACAACAACAACAAAACAGTGAAATAAAGGCCAACCTCGTCCAAAAAGTCGTATAGCCCACAAGACTGTGTGAGGGAACCCGTCCCAAGTACAAAGAACAAGTAGTAACTACCCTGCTTGTCCCGGTACTGGGACGGGTAACGTGTGCGAAGATCACTGGGAAATTCAAGAAGAATGTGCCGGACAGTTTGGAGGAAAACGCAATCTTCACAATAAGTTGCAGGCGAGCGCTCCATGAAATGGCGGTGCGTCCCGCGAGTGTGTACAATTAGGAGGGGACAGAAAGCAGCCTGAAGCCGTTGCGGCATTAGGGAGTAAGTCATGGGAACAGTCGCGGGCTTTCGGGGGATAGAGTTTAACTTCCCCTCGAACGTCTCCCATCTTCTTTGCCATGCCGCCTGGAGGTCAGCCCGTATTCCTGCCTTGTAATCGGTGTGAGAAAGAGCAAAACAATGGTCTGGTCACCGAGTCCTCATGGACTCTTTGGCGCCCTAATCGGAGTGATCATTTCCGGCAATTCCTACATGTCCAGGAACCCAGTAGATAATCTTGACCTTCACCCGGCTCGCCAGAACCGTGCCATCTCGGATATCGCGGACCAGAGGATGCGGAGATTCCAACGCCACGAGAGCATTCTGGGCGCTTTGTGAGTCGCTATAAATCGCAATCCGGTCTCCGAACCGAGCACGTCGCGTTATCTCAGAGAACCGAGCTTGGCCATGAAGACAAGGCAGCCCGTGGCAGAGTGCCGCTGACTTCAAACAGAGGGGATATGGCGTGGAAACCGATCTTTTCTTGGGATAGTAGCCATCCGTATACACGGGCACGGTTAGAGCGTGACACTAAGTGTGCTCCAAAAAGGACGAACGCAATACTCTCTGTGCTGTAGAAGCTTTGGGATCAGAAGCAGGGTGACAAATAGTCAAAGGTGGGACTACCCAGGGTGGCGTCATGGGCATAACCAGGGGCGTCACCGGCCCGAGAGCTATACTGAGCTCTTAAAGGAGTTTCCTAGCCCTAAACCTAAAGAGCTTAGGGTATGACTGGCGTATCTCAGCGGCATAGGCACCGTCGACATCAGCGGCGGATGCAATGATAGTGATTCGAGAGTGAGTGAGGTTCCGGGCTCCCGCGTAGAGGCCAATAATGTACTGTTCACAGTGAAGAGCGAGTGGTATCTCCCTAGGATCTATAAGTAGGCTCTGAATGTGCGAGCTGCGGAAGGCACCGGCCGCCAGGTGATGGCCGGTGTAGTGGATCAAGTCCAAGAAGCCGTAGTACACGGTCGGCTGCGGATGCATAAAACTTGCATCCGTAGTCGAGCTTCGAATGAACAAAGGATCGATAACAAAGTAAGGCAGCAGCCCTATCATCACCCCAGGCGATGAATGTCACGGAGCGAAAAATATCAATGGCGCCGGTACAAGAGTCCCTAAGGTTGCAAAAATTAACCTCTCAGCTGAGGATTTGGTTAAATACAATACAAAGGAAACGGTACGATCCACTACTTCTAGCTTAACCCCATTTAGAATCAAGTCTGGGTCAGCTTGTTGCCGTGGATGGCGGCAGAAGTGCACAAACTTAGCCTTTGCCAAGGAAAACCAAAGCTTGTGCGTCTCGGCATATTGAGAGTCGGGGTTACGTGGCTGTTGAAACCGCGCCAAAAGAGATCGAAAGGTCGTCCACGTAGAGCCTAGCGAGAACATCTTCCAGCAGCACCGAGTTCATGCCGTTGATGTTTAGGGCAAAGAGTGCCACACTGCATACACTTCTCTTCGGGACACACTCTAACCGTTCCATTGGGCCGGAGAGGGCTTCCGCAACCCGTATGCGGAATTGACAATCTCGCAAAAGTTCAGATATAAAGATTGGGAGTCGTCCCCTCATTCCCATTCTGTGGAGATTCTCTATGATACTGTTCCGCCATGCGGTATCATAGGCCTTCTCGAGGTCAAATAACACCGTGCTGTTGTGCTGTCTACAAAGGAAGGCATTGCAGACGGCATTTTCCATTCGGAGCAGATCATCCGACGTGGAGTGAATCTTGCGAAAGCTGCACCATGCAGGCGTGTATGCGTCTGATGCATGGGGCCCTCTTTTCGAAGATCAAGCGTCTCCGAGCCACTAAGCCTACTACTGAGTGTGAGCAAAGGAGTCGAAGATTCTTTCGTGCTGTGCTCCTTTTTGGGGGCAGTATTAGGGCCCCTTAACTTCCCGTGTGTTGCCTAATGTGATTCTTACGACTCGCCTTACGGGAACCGGTTATGCTTGGGGAAGGGAGGGGAGCGCTGGTATTAGCTGGGGCTGGGTGTGAACATTTTGTGCCGCCAACTTTATATGGGGAGTGCCTGGGTGTGTAGAACCAGCAAAAGGATTCCAAATGGGCGTGGAAACGACCGTGCTCGTAGGCCTCTTGGGGCCAGGAGCAGAAGATATTTTTCTTAACATTGAGGCATAGGACGTCCCAGACAGTGCCGGGCGCGCCAGGACCAAGTCCTTAGTCTCTTGAAATGAGAGACGTTCCTGGGGCTGAATGGGCAGTGTTTCTTTCTCAAGAAGATACGCACCACAATGTTTCGAAGAAACGGTGCTTAGCTCTCCGCAATTGACAGACATGGCCAGGCACGATTAGGTTTTATTTTGTGCATCCTTGGACCAACTTATAGATAGGTCTATTGAAGGTCTAAATGAACGATTCCTATGGCCGAATCGGTGCTAGTAGTAGCACCTCCGGAATAATAGCACAAATGCCTTTACGTGGTAGCATTACCAACCGACACGCTCCAACTCAGGGAGCTTGTCACAGTCGAAAGTGACGAAGAGTGTAGGCGTAAGTCTCGAGCCTCTTTCCTGTTTTCTCATCACATGTTCGACCTTGATCGCTCAATGGTTGGCCAGCTCTAAGGTGATCTCATCTATGGAGTAGTCCACGAGTTTTCTAGCATCAACTATTCCTTTCACAAAGTTCATGGTAGGATACGGCGTCACACTCTCCGACGTGCCATCAAGTGTCCGAAGGTCACTAATCATGATCAGCTCAGAGGAATTGAATGCATTTACGACTAGGCTACCCACCAAGAAACGGGTTACCTTCGGCTCTCTACCAATCACGCTATCTAAGGCTCTCCTTTTATGCATCATGTAGCCCTTAGCAAACATGCTGCCATCAGTGGAGCGAATAACAAAGAAGCGTTTGAAGCAAACAAGATCAAAAGTGCCAGGTAGGCTCTGAACTAGTTGTCCCGACTTAATCAAAGCTCGGCTCTATGGACCTTTGGTCGTTTTCAGGGCCTGCCCACCCTGGCAGCGCCGGAGCCGGACGTGCCGACCTCGGCTTGGTCGCATACCAAAAACGGCAGTGGCCTCTTCCATTCCCTTGGCTTTTGTCTAAGGAGAAGAGCTCAGTGTCTCTTTTTTCGGGTCTCTATCTTTTTAGAAGAGAAGGGCAGGCAATGAACGCGCTTCTCTCCTCCGCCGGTAAGAGCCAGTAGGCCAGATAAGCCAGTCTCGCCAAGATCCTTCTCTGAATTGGAGAAGGTTTTGCCTGTCACAGGAGCACCAGCTGGGTAAGGAGATCCCTCCTTTCCTTGTGAGGCCTGGCGGACCCGACCCGACTGAAAAGGAGCTTGCATAGGGGTGGATACGGGTTCTGTGCTTGTTGCCGAGCTCGGGTTTAACCTCATGGAAGATCCTGCCGTCTGTGGCTGGATCACCGCAGGGACCATCTCTATATTAGATGGGGAGGCCTCCGTGTAACCATTTCCCCCTTAAGACATCACAGGTCCCCTTCGAGGTACCTTTTATTCTGTCTAGGGCCGGCGAACCGGCATGTCGGGGAAGAGACAGGATCACGTATAGTATAGTAAGCCCCTCTAATACCGATATGCGTGCGCGGAAGACTTTGGAGGGCAAAGGGGGACAGACCCCCTCGTCCCTCAAACACATAAGGTCGTTGGCTTTATTGAGCCGCTTCCACGGGGAGCGGTCAATTATGGGTCTCCTATCTGCTTTTTTGGCAGTCCCCATGGAAGGCAAAAGAGGGACTGCCGCTGGAAAAAGTCCCCCATGGGCAACTCTAGAGAAAGGGGTGATGGGGGAAGTTCCCTACATCCGTATGCATAAGGAAGGAGTAAACCTCCTCTCCGTTCCGAGAAGTTTAGATGGTTCCCTGTGAAAGCCCAGGGTAGGAAGCCTCCTTATCATCTGGCTTGGGGACACTTTCAATGCCACAGGATGCACACGCTCATCACCCCATGCAGGAGCCCCTAGAACCAGCTGCCACCATTTAAGGCCATTCTTCCCGCCTAGTGACCTGGCAGCCCATCGGCATGGTGGCTCCACCTTTGGAAGGGCGTATAGTCGATGGACCGTCAAAAGGAGAGAAAGAAAAGGGATGTGAGGAAGGTGTGGGTTGAGATGAAGCAGGTTGTTAAAAACCCAACCCAGAACGGAGTCTGGACACATGTTTGTATAGCGCAAAACAATTAAGCTCTGTTGATACATTAATGAAGTCGTCGCTTTTTATTTGCCATGGTGTGATTTTTTGATTGAAAGACAAGATTCCAATATCTCTAGCTTTCTTCGCCATGTCGACTCTCTAAAGATAACTTTGAATACACAAACGTACTCTGTGTTAGTATTTATGTTTGTGAACCTTACGCCTTCATTGACTCTAGCTCAATTTTGTCTTCTTTCAATTTCGTTCTTGATTTATACTGCACTGTGTTCTTCGTCCATGGATCAACCTGCGTACAGCAATTAGCCTTCTGTGAGTCGATTTAGTGGGGGTACGTTGGCTTCCATTCGTATTGTTCTAAAATTCTCATTATCCTTTTCAGTAAGTAATTTATCTACGTCTTTTTCACTCACCGATTGCGACGTAGGTGGTGGTGTAGTCAAGGTACTAACCAGCACAACTCCAAGTTTTCCAAATATGATTCTAAATGCTCTTCTTCTTTTTCATTCTCTTAATAGGAAAAAGGAGAAGAAAGGTAGAGATAGTTAGTAGTTTACAGATGCGGTTATGATCGAGTTTTAGTCTGGTTTATTCCGTTAGCCCATGGGTAGCAAGCACTAGTCTGCTTATATAAGACTAGCCCTAACAGTTTTTGCTCCAACCCACACAACTCCGCCGCTCACACGAGTCAAACCCGTCCTTTGCTAAGCTCCAGTCTTCACCGTGTAAGGCTAAGATATGGCTTCTGCTTGTGTGAGTACCTATGTAGACTTGAGCTTTCCTAACACACACGATCTAAAGAGGGGTGAGATAGGGAAAATTAGTCCTTGTCTAACAGTCAAGACCAATGTCTCTTGATGTCTAGTACAAGTCTCTTCTTATGTCTTCTTCTTGCTGATAGCTTCAAGATAACTCTTGGAGTGGTTATTTTTTCGGGATTGCTGTGAACTTCTGCAAATTAGAATATGACAAATGCCATCCTTCAAGGGATAACATGATGGAATTTAGTTGGAAAAATTTTCACTGGTGATGGAGCTATTTTTCTTTGTTCCTACTTTTTAACTTTCAAAACCGTTTTGAACCTTTGTTGCGTATATACTTCGTGTATTTTTTGGCATTCATTTTATGGCTTTTCTTTTCATACACAATCTAGCAACCCGTATTATGAGCAGATTATTTTTATTTATTTATTTTATTTTCATTTATTAATAATTTTATTTTATTTATATTTTATTTGATTTTTTATTTGATTTATTATTTTTTTTATTTATATATTTTTAACATTTTGTTTTTACCAAAAATATAACTGCCTTAAATTATATAATACATGAATAGCTAAAAAGATATAATGAATAATGTAATTATAGATGTTTTTAATGTTTTTGTTCCTTATTTATTTATTCATTCTTATATATTCATATTAGAGAAGGTGATTATCTCCAAGATAGATGTCGTAGAATACCCCCCTTTTTGGTTCTAAGAGTGCTAAGAGTGCTAATATTGATATCTTAAGAAGAGAGCCGTTGGAAACACGTAAGGATATAGAGAAACGCACAATAATTCCCAAAATAAACATATATTTTAACTTTAACAATTGAATACACAACATTTAAACATTACCCACAGCAATAGTCTGAATATTATCATAAACAAGAATTAATTCAATTAGTTTGACCCTCTAAAATTGGTTAATCTCGCTACACACAGCAATATATAAGATTTAGGCTGACGGACTCTACTGGAGTTTAAATACCTCAGGAATGTTATTGTCTCACGACGCGTGCCGCATGGCCAGATGTAAGTGGGCGGGATCACGAGGTCCTTTTGGCGAGGGTAGCAGCTGGGGGGTCCACACGGTATTCAGGGGGCTGGGGAGGGTTCTGCAAGGACGAGAACAATTACGGTGCTTTATGTGGCACCAAGGTAGTTGTGGTCTCTCTGGCGAGAGTGAGTCGAACTTGGTTCCTCAACCAAGTTAACTTATGCGTTTGGTGTGGCCACCGAGTAACGGTCTTGAGGGGGAGCCTTTTCTTTCTTTCTTTCTTAATTACTCAAGGATGAGGAATACCCCTGGTGTTTAAGATGCACCAGGATATGAGGAGTCTCTCTGACGAGAGTAAGTTGAACTTAACAAAGTTAACTTAACGTTTGGTTTGATAACCAGGGACTAGCTCGAGGATGAGCTGCTTCTTGGCCCCCTAAGGTATGTAGCCCTGTTTCTCTTGCAGGGTACTTCTTGGTCTTGCAAGCCAAGTAATCTACCTGTCCAGTCTCAGTAGCCCGATCTTAATTCGGGGACTTCGTCACCTGGAGACTGACTTATACTACCTTGATTTTCCTCAGTGTTCCTTATTTATAAGTTGTCACCCCACTGGGGCAGTACCAAGAGGGCGGGGGAGGCTTGATGGCGGGCCCAGAAGGGTTCTTATGCCAAACGGTTTTTCTCACCAAGTCTTACATCGGCTCCTCGTTAGCCTTCGAGCTTGGGAGAAACACGTCTCCAATTTCTTATTTGACGTGAAATTGAATCTCACTCTCCTGGGGGAGATCTTGCATTTTAACCTTTAGGTCTTTCATAGCGCCGAGTGGTGCAGCGCTGCGGTTACGCGCTTGACCCAACGGTGCCTGGGGCCGGATGTCTTTGCGGTAATCGCCTCGTCACTCCACCACGAGATAACTGGGGGTGGGGGGGAGTGATGATTCTTCTACAATGGAGATGGGCCTGAAGTTCATTTTCTGCCTTTTCGGCATAAAAATGATTTTCACCATTACAAATCCTTTGGAAAAAAGCTAGTGTTCCGCGCTACACTTATCAAGTTGGTGATGCCCTGAAGCAGGTGTAGAAGGCCGAGCTCCAAATAGATTTGGGTGATCAAGGTCCAACCTAATGACCTATGCTGGAAGGACCTTAGCTTACTCGAGAAGTCTTATGCAGTGATTGGGTGGCTGTGGCCACTCATTTTCTTCTCTTCGGTGACCAGAGGATGGGGTGCGTACACACACACACACTAATCAATTACCTGACCATATAATTGCTAGTCAAGATCCTCATTTTGTCCGGGAGTGATTGAGAAGACTTTATTCCAGTCCCTCCTTTATCTCATTTACAAGGCTTCATGATCTCACCTAATTTCCCCGTTTTCCTTAACTCAGATTTTCTCTCTACGAGACAAAATCATCTTTTTATTGATGTATTTCCAGAATTTCTGAGTGTTTTTTCTGAGTTGAGCTTTTCGAAGATAGAGGGCCATATTGCCTACTGTTGCTTGATAATCAGGCTGGTGAGCTTTTCTCTGAGCTTTCAAAAGCTTGTGCCACAGTCCGGATAAGAGCCGGTTAGCTTAACCTCTTCGTAGATGTTCCTGTGTTCCAAAACGATATCTTTCATGTCCTCAATCTACTTAGGCTGCAGAGGGATCTTATTTGCGATGGAGCGAATGCATCTATCGTCCGTTGCCATGATTAGGTAAAAAATTCTATCTGCTTCCTCCTCAATTTCTTCGAGAAATGCCTCCATTTGGTAGGCTGGTTTGTAGCTGTTGAGCATTCGTTATTGTTGTTATTTTGAAGAGCCCATCTGGCAACTGCCTAGTTGGGCAAAATTTGCCGTACTCACACTCCAGCCCAATGTTTAACTACATTAAAAAAATAATATAAATAACAAGTAAGAAAAGATTAAAAAAAGGAACAAGGGCTGAAACAGGTCAAAAAAGGAACAGCATAAATAAATATATAACCTCCCTCCCCCTAATACAAGATTATTCAACAATATGAAGCGCACTCCAGCGTTGTATGTAGGTCCTCACTCTGGCACAGGAAATGCGACCCACAATAAACACCTAAATAAAGTGTAGGAGGCCAGCATCCTCCAAAATCTCGTATAATCTGCAAGTCTGTGTGAACGAACCAGTCCATATAAAAAAGACAAACTGAAGGGACCCCGCTCGTCCCGGTATCCGGACAGGTAGAGTGCGCGAAGATCACCCAGACTGGGACATATAACAACAATGTGCTTTGGAAAAGTCTGGGCACAATGCAGTCGTCACAATACGGTGAAGGCGATCGCTCAATCAGATGGCGGTTCATCCCGAGAGTGTGTCCAATTCGGAGACTACAGTAAGCAACCTGAAGCCGTCGCCCTATTGGAGGGTAGGTTCACTGCGACAGTCACGGAGCAGTGGCACACAACTTTAAGTTCCCTTTAACCGTCTCTCATCTTATTTGCCAAGCAGCCTGGAGAGTTACCAATATTCCTGCCATGCAACCGGTGTAAGGAGGAGCGAAACGCTGGTCTGGTCACTCAGTTCTCGCGAAATCTTTTGTACCCTCTTTGGCGTGCTCGTTTTTTGCAATTCCTACATGTCCAGGCACCCAGCAGAAGCTAATTTCAACATCAGCCCGGTGCGCCAAAACCGTGGCATCAGGGATATCGCGAACCAGGGGATGCGGAGACTTCAATGGGGCGAAAACACTCAGAGTGCTTTGTGAGTCGCTATAAATCACAATCCAGTCTCTGAACAAGGGGCGTCGCATTATCTCCCGCACCCAGCTGTGTATTGCAACCAGCTCGGCCGTTAAGAAAGACGCAATGCAAGGCAGAGCCCAAAGGACTTCAAACAGAGGGGATTCAGCATGGAACCTGACCTCATGTGACTTGGAGCAATCTTTATACACTAGCACGGTTCTAGCATGTCACGGAGTGTGTTGCAAAAAAATCCAAAGGTAATACTCTGGGCATTGTAGAAGCTTTGACATCACAGACGTGGCGACAAATAGGCAAAAGTGATACTCTCCGAAGTGGCACCATGGGCAGAACCAGGGGCGCCACTGGCATGAGAGATATACCGAGCTCTCGAAGGAGTTTCCTAGCCCTGAACCCAAATGGCATAGGGTATGACTGGCGTCTCTCGGCCTCAAAAGCACGGTCAAATTCAGCTGCGGATGCAGTAAGAGCTGTTGGTAACTGAGAGAGGCACTGGGTTCGCGCTTACAGGAAAATAATGCACAGTGCACGGCGGAAAGCAAGTGGCATCTACTTCGAATCGAAGGGTAGGTTCCCAATGGAAAAGGTGGGGAAAGCAGCACTGGCCAAGTGACGACCGGTGTGGTGGATCGTGTCCACCTTCTGCAATGCACCCTTGGCTGAGGATGTATAAAACTCCCATTCGTAGTCGATATTTGAACGAAAAATTTACCGAGAAAAAGGAAATTAGTAGATCTATCAGCGCGCCAGGTGCTCCAACTCACGAGAGGAAGAATATCTATGGTGAAGGTACAAGAGAACCTAAAGCTGCAAATATGAACATCCCAGGTAAAGTGTCGCTAAAATACAAGACCAAGGAAACGGTGCGAGTCTAACCCTTTCAGGTGTATCCCATTTAGAAATTTGTCTGAGTACGGATGGAAACAGGGATTGCATCAGAAGTGCATCACCTTAGTCATATCCAAGGAAAACAAAAAAGCTTGTGGTTTCGGCATTGCAAGACACGTGGAACAATGCCTGTTGTAGTAGACGCTCAAAAGTTTCCATTTGGGCCCCGCCAAAGGAAATCAAATGGTTGTACAGTAAAAGCGTTGCGAAAACATGTTCCGGCAGCACTGAGATGATGCCTCTATGTTCATGAGAAAGAGCGTAACACCGGGAACACTTCCTTTTGTGAAACCCTCTTTTGGCTTCATTGGCCCAGAAAAAACTTCCCTCATCATTATTTTGAATCGACGATCTTGCAAAAATTTCGATTAAAAGATTGAAAGGTATGCCCTTGCCCCCATCGTGTGGAGAATCTCAAAGATATCGTATTACCATGCGGTATCATAGGCCTTCTCTAGATCATACAACACTGTGGCGACGTAGTGCTGTCTACGAAGGAAAGCCTCGCAGATGGCATTTTCCAGTCGGAGCAGAACATTGGACGTGTGGTGGAACTTGCAAAAGCCGCACTGTGCAGAAAAGAGGTGACCTCGCCATTCCATAACAAAGACTAATCTAATATTTACCAATTTGTCCATCAAAGCATATGCAGGGGGTTAGAGAGATTGGGCGGAAACCATTCGGGGTAGACTGACATCTTCCTGGTTTGCAAAAAGAGAGCACAGTAGTGATTCGCTATGAGTCAGGGACGACACCCTCCACCCAAATCCTGTTGAATAAATCTAAAAGCAAAGCCATTCCTCGCTCACCCTGTGTCGAACCATAGAGTATGGATATCGCCTGGAGCAGGGGCGGTGACTACACACGAAGCGAGAATGGAGGGCAACTCAATCAGAGTAAACCTGTCGTCGAAGGGTTCTACGCCTCTGGAAGGGAGGTCTAGTTGTTGGATTTCAGTGACATCACAACGTGCATTGAATGATGGCGGAGGAGCATCCCGTCTAGAGAATGCGGAGAAAGAAGTCACGAATGAAACCGCCACGGACGTGGTTACCGAGATTTTGGTCCGGTTCTCCTAGAGAACGGAAAGGGGTTCCTTCAGAAACTTGCCCCTATTCCTTTTGACTCGCTTCCATACCTCTGCTAGATAGGTCTTCAGGTTAAGTGAAGACACGTATGCCAGCAAGGAAGAGTGGCGGTCGTCGTGGTTCGAAACATGCTGTAACCTAGCCCTTGCTCTATGAAATTCAGTGGCAGGGAAATCTTTCGAACGGCGCTGATAGCGCATGCACGCATACCGCTTTTTTGAGTAACACCTCTCACTAGGCTGAGCACCACGGAAGAGGTCTGTGTGCAAAAGTACCAGACGTGCTAGTTTAGGTCGATGGCGATGAGATTGCTACAGAACAACTAAACAGGCTCCTCTATCGTCTTAAGCTGCTCGAGTGATTCAGAGAGATCAGTCATTTCCTGAAATGGGCTCTCAGGCCGCAGGGGCCCAGAAAATGATATTTGAATTTAATATTGATTACTACCATGCAGCAAATCGACTACCCGCCACCAAAAATCAGGCTGTGCGTCCGGAGAGCAAATAGATATATTTGGTCAAGAAAAGGAAGTGGTTGTCTGGCAGTGATGCGTAAACTCATCGAAATTCAGGACACCGATCTCCAGCTCGTCGATCAGGAAGGCAAGGACCTGAACCCTAGGATTGATCATGCAGTCTCCCAAAAGGGGATATCTACACTTCAGATCCCTGGGCAAGAGAAAGGGCCTTGGCAGCCGTGGCACGAAGTTGCTAAACTCCGCCACCTCGAAGACACTGAAGGTGGAATGTACGCAGAAATAACAGTATAACTCCTATCCAAATGCAGTTAAACAGCTACTGCCTGAAATGAGGTTTTTTAAAGCGCAGAGAAAGACGAAGACATCATGCCGCGTGTAAATAGCGCATCCTCATAACCGGACCCCATCCCGCAGTGTGGGGTTGCAAAACCCTTATAACCCGTGAGTCAGCGCTAAATACATTGAAGGAATATGACCTCTAGGCCTAGCTCGAAGTGAATGCAGGGACCTCTTTGAAGAGAAGAACCTCACTGGAATGTTCGTACGCTTCCTAGAGGCACAAATCGTGGCGCTGTTTGCCGCAAAATGCGCTGAAGCTCCCTCCTTTGAGCATCCACCGCCTTCGCGTTACTCGGCCCAACAATTGGTGTGGGAGTAGGAGCCGAAGCACCTTTAGTGCTGTAGTCTTGTCTTGGAGCTGCTTTAGAAACCCCCGGAGATGGCCTCACTACCAACTTCAGGGATGTTGCCTCCTGTGAGTCTTACGGGAAACTGTCACAATGGGAAGAGCCCTAAATTTACCCGAAAGCGGGTGTCAACCTTTTGTGCTGAAAACTGTACAAGGGGAGCGCTTGAGGCGGGTAGAACCCGCAGAAGTGTTCCAGGTTGGCACGGAAACGACCGTGCTCGTAAGCCTTGAGGTCCCAGGAATAAAGAGTGTCTTTTTTAACAATGAGGCATAGTACGTCCCAGGTAGAGCTTGGCGCGCCAAGACGAAGTCCTTAGCCTCGCAAAATGAGGGAAGTTCCTGGGCCTGAACGGCCAGGATTTCCTTCTCAAGGAAATTCGCACCACATTGCTTCGAAGAAGCGGGGTGTCTTTCTCTGCAAATGATCAACTTTGCAACTCACAATTTGGACTTATCGGGTGTAGCCTTGCAGCAACTTACACAGACTTTGGGTAACCCCGACTTAGTACTTCTACGGAAGGGATTCGTATAGGTGAAGTGGTAGCAGTAGTAGCACCTCCGCGAAAGTGGCACGAATGACTTCACGCTGTACTCTATAGTCATTCACGGAACTTGTCACAGTCGAAGGTGACGAAGAGTGCAGGGTAGCTCTCGAGGCCTCTCCCTGTTTTCTCATCACACGTTCGAACTTAATCGCTCCATGGTGTGCCAGCTCTAAGGTGGTGTCATCTATGGAGTAGTCCACGGGTTAACTCGCATCAACCACTTCTTTCACGAAGTTCATGTTAGAGTGCGATGTCATATTCATCGGCGTGCTCTTAAGTGTCCGAAGGGCACTGAACATGGGCGCTTCGGAGAGGTTCAACCTATTAGCCAGAAGGCTCCCGTCAGAGAAGGGCATCACCTTCAGCTCTATACCAATCACGCTAGCTAGTACTCTATTTTGATGGATCATGTTTGACCTTAGCCAACATGCTACCATTAGTGGAACGAATAACGTGAAATTGTTTGAAGCCAACAGGCTCAAATAGTCCAGGTAATTTCTAAATGAGGGGCTCCGACTTAATCAAGGCTTCGCTCTGCGCATTTTAAATTTTGATCCTGGTTTATGACTCCTCACCCGGAAGAGTACGGGGCCGGACAGGCTGATCCTTGGCTTGGCGGCTTACTGAAGCAGCTGTGGGCCCGTCCATCCCCGTGTTTACCGCAAAAGGAGATGAGCACTGGGTCTTTTCCGTCCTCTTCCTGTTTCTTTCTTTCTCCTCCACCAGATGGACGGGCCTCAGCAAGATCCTTCTGTGAAATAGAGAAGGTCTTGGCTGTCATATAGGCACTAGCCGTGGGGAAATTCCTCCTCTACTTGCGAAGGCTTGTGGGACCGAGCCGTCTGAGGAGAAGCTTCAAACATGGCCAGACTTGGGTTCTGTGCTTGGTTTCGAGCCCAGTTCTGACCACCTAGAAGATCCTATCGTCTGTGGCTGGGTCACATCAGGGACCTTGTCTAACTCAGTTGGCGCCCACTCCAAGACATTACGGATGCCTTTCGAAGTACATTTTGTCTTTTCTTGGTCTGCCGAACCAGCATACCTCGGGGAAGAGATTAGGGCAGGTACAGTGACAGCCTGTAAATTTGATAAGTACGCTAGCAGGATTTTAGACGGCACGGGCCAACGGGCCCTGTTATCCGTTGGCCCTATCAAGCCGCTGCCAAGGGAGCAGTAATTAATGGGCCGCCGGAGAGCTTTGTTGGCAGTCGTTCTCTCAGAAAATAAAGGGGGGATTGCCGCTGGTAAGAGAGAGAGTCCCAAGGGCAATTCCAGAGAAGGGAGTGAGGGGGAGTACCCTGAACACGTAGGTCTATTGAAGGTATTATCCTCCTCTACGGTTAGCGATTTTGGGTGTCCCCTGAGAAATTGGTAAGGGGACCTACTTTCTGTTGTGTAGTTTCCCGAGAGAGGTTATTGGGAAAGTGAGGAAGCAGGGTAAGAAGACATGGGGTCATAAAGAAGGAGAAGAGGCTAAACTGGGGCCGGATGTAGCCCTGTGTCCCGTCAGCATGGTGGCCAGGAAAACAAATCTCCGTGCCCATTAGGGGGTGAGCATTTGCTAATACAACTCACAGTTTTCGCCTTGGAAAGCTTTTCTAGGAAGAAATAGGAAGCAGTATAGTTGCGAGGCAGATAGTGGTTATGAGCGAAATGTGATCACTTGGGATCCTGGTGTCGGGTACACACAGCAGATTGTAAGGGAAGCTTAGGCTTGCCAGTATGATGTCTAGAGATTTAGACGATCTTTGTGTCAGAAAGGTTAGAAATTCATGCTCGACCTCTTGTAGTTTCCCGGTACAATAATAAGCTCCAAGCTTCTGCCTTTCAAAATTGGTGTTGGTATATCCCTTGGTCCTGAGAATGACTTTGAATTACCCTCTAATGAAGGCGGCTCTGACATGTCCACTTAGTGTAAGTAGGTTCTAATCTGGCAAATTTGGTCAGTGCACGGGGTTGGTATGCTGCAACAACTGTTACTCCTTCAGCCAGGGTTAGAATTCTTTTCTGTTCAGTGTTAATATTTTTCAGCATTATAGGAGTTCGCGATATTGGTTTCCAAAACTAGTGTGTTCTGCTCATATGCTGCGTCTTCTGACTTTTCCGTTTTTTATATTTTTTGTATGCTGGATTATCTTGCTATACTCATAATTGAAGCCTACTTTTTATGCGTAGAACACTTCTGCTATCTTGGATTCGTTTCCAGATTCACCGATTATCCACTTGTATTTTTGGTGTTCTATTCTTTAGGTCGCTTCGGTAAGGGTTAGGTATTCGAGGAAGAGTGCTTGATCCGAAATATATACCGCTAGACCTATCGGGTATCGGGACATTCTTCGTTTTGCCGTTTTCTGGTTTTTGCCATCGGTCGTTCCTGGAGTTTCCTTCTGTGAACTATTACTGTCGGAGACCAAGTAGGTTGTAATTTCATTTTGTTCCTGTTTTGTTTGAATTTGCAATGCCTCAATAGTTTTATTTATTTTTTCTCCCTCCCCTTATTTCTCTTGATTCTAAGACTAGGTCTCTTTTTAAGTACCCGACTGTCCTCTGGTATTCTTGTTCTCTTATTCTGGGAAGGTTCCTAGCTTCGCACTTGTCTTAGGCAAGAACTAGAGTTGGTAGACCTCCCTGAAGGAGCGTTCACCGTAAACCACATCTCACTCAGGTTATTCATTAGAGCATCATGTTTAGGCCACTTGCATACGTTCCCGGGTGATTCAGTTTTCTTACATATGCATATAAATTGCTAATAATTATTTTGGTGGATCCTTCATTTGCAATTTTCAGGTAATTCCTCGAGGCAGCTTACGTATGTGGACCCGATCTGGTCGCTAAGACGTAGTACATTGTTTTCCTCTTCTGCTCTTCTCTCGTGGTGGCTTGTTTCTGTTTAAGAATATCACTCTTTACTAGCCAGCTCTTTATTATGGCCCTGCCCGCATTTGGTGCATTTATCTGGGTATTCTGCTGCTCTTCCTGCAGTGTCTTCCTTTCTCACTGCATCTTGAGCACGTCTTATCCTTTTCTTGGCACTCCGTAGTGGAATGCTGCTCCATTTTCTAGCAGGGGAAACACAACTGGATCGGCGTTAATTCCTTACGCTGGGTCTTGTCTCCGCTGACATTGGCGTGGAAAAAAAGCTCCTTAGTCCTATACTTCTGGGCCATTTCGGTCTCCGTGAAAATCCCATTTAATACATGGTGGTAGTCATGGTTATCTTTCTCGTTCCTGAATTTTCTGACCTTGGTGACTTTAGCCCAGCTATGGTTGCGAGTGATCTTCTCCACAATCTCCTCCTTGGAGTATTGACCGATCCGAGGTTCAAGCCTACGGCAGTTCATGCAAATGTGTGCCTGGATTTGGGTTGGAAAAATCGATTGTAGTTAAATTTCCTCTAGCACAAGAAGGCCTTCCTTCTTGTTGATTGCTTCTACTCCTTTTCGACTTCGAAGATGGTGACATATCTAGCGGGGGTGTCAATTAATTGATCATATGACAGCCACGTTGAGTATGCTTAAAATAACTTCAAAGACCCTGCCTCTCTCAGATTTGGACTGGTCTTTGATTACCGTCAGGGGTATCCGAGTGGCCATGTTCATCGCTATGTTGGTGGGGGGTAGACCCGCTTTTACTCCTTAGAGCGGTGCACTTTGGGGGTAAGTGACGTTGATTTTATCTTGTTGTTTGTGATTGTGCTGTAAAAAATATGTATGTGTGATTTTGTATCAGTAGAGCCGGTAGCCAGGATATCTACAGCACTCTATTAGCGGTTGGTATCCCCCCAGAAGGAATTCGCTTTGGTGAAGTATGGGGATCATTGTGAGGAATTACGCATTATGATATGATAATGGATGATGCGGTAGGTGTGGTAGCGGGTGTGACCCTCCCAAGTAGTTTACAAAGAAAGAATTCTTCAATTTTCTTTATGTACGAAAGTTATCCATTTCTAGCTTCAGAGACGAGAACTATAATACCTGAATACAACCAGCCTCACCCTACGGAAAAGATAATTTTAAGTAAAATTTGCCCCCAAAAAGGGGGTGTTATGATTTTTCAGGTTTTTGTTCTTCATTTCCAAATTTTGGATTGTCTGCTCTACTAAGCCTGAAGTGTGCCTTATAATTGGTTGCAACACTGCGCCCTATTCGGCTGCTCCCTTCCGGTACAACTTGCGGGTTCTTAATATGAGGGGAAAGTCCCTCCAATGACCTGCGGCGTTTTGTGATAAGATGATAAATGATTATTGCACTGATGGTTTACCATGGTTTAAATCACCCACAAGTGCCTTTCAATGGCTAAATGGCTAAATGAGGCTTCTGCTACTAGATGACGCCATTCAGTGTCAAATCTGATGGGAGATTTGAAATCTCCAGGGTTAATAACCATGTGTTCCATAGTCATATTGGTCATTTCATGGCTCTAAATGGGCAAAATTGAACTTTACTCCTTATGAAAAAAGGCGACGCCTTCACCTGGCACTTCACTGCTAGTAAAAAAAAGCGACGCCTCAACCTGGCGCTTCGCCGTAGGTAAAATTTGATTCATCTCATCCTTCCACAGAGATATAAGCAGTACGATCGGTATTGTAATCGCACAAGCACTTTGTGAGGATAGGAGGTAATCCCAGCATATTGATCTTGAACTCTAAACTGACTATCTATACTTTATCGAATGCCATTTGGCGATCTTGGCACTATATCCGTATAATTTATATCATGTTAAGCTCTTGCCAGGGTCTCTACTAGAATGGCTAATACCGTTAATGCCTTTATTTTTGCGAAAACCGTGATGTTGTTGAGTTATTAGCGAATGTTTATCCAGATGGATGTCTAATCTCCTATTAATCACCTTTCCCAACAACTTAGCTCACTTTTCCAGCAAGAATATAGGCCAGAAGATCCCTGGTTGTACCGGATTTGATTTGGGCTACATTTATCTCTAGCGATGTTTGCCTTATTCCCGAATTTGTTGCTGTTTAATTCTTCATATACTTACTCCACGAACTGTTCCTACCTTGTGCTTCGTTTCATTGCAATAAAAGCTATCGATTCATCCCTTATTCGCTTCCAGTCAGACTCTGTTGCCCCTTTGGCGTCTAAAGCGTTCAATTGCTCCTCTTAATAGAATATAATCTGTTTGATTCCAGTTATCTGGAGCTTTCTGAGTAGGTGGGGCAGAGCCATGAGTTATTCTGGGAAAATATTTCCTGTCAGCTTGTATTAACGCCTTTATAATATTATCAGTATTCAAGTCAATTTCCTCAAGTGTTGCATCTCTTTGGTGATTTTGCTGGAACTCAGACAATTCTTTGGCGTAGCCTACCCAGTCTGCGTTTTTGTAGCTTTAACCTCACTTTTATTGGGGCCATGGATAAATCAGAATTACCACTTGATCATTACTAGTTGAGGGAGATCTATTCTGCGCTTAGTAATTTTATCTGAGCTCTTGAGATGCCAATATAATATCAGGTTTTGTAGCTCTTATCTATCCATAGCAAGTTAAAAAACCTGGAACAATTCGTTTTACTATTCCCCTTTCCATGACAATATGCAGGTCCCTAGCTATCTTATTGATGTTGCCACTATAACCTGAATCTCTGCTACGGGCGTTTAGATCTCATATGAAGATTACTTGATCTTTGCACCCGAAGATCTCTAGGAAGTCATTTATTTGCAAAAAGGTCCCTCCATGGGGGCTGATACCCGATCATCACGATTAAGTTACATGTGGAAGTTTCTACATTAATCGGTAGGTAAGCCTCGTCTAGTTCTGGTAATCTGGTAAATTTAAAATTATTTCTACCGGTTATTGAAACACCGTCGAAACTTTTATATCATCTGGTTTTCGTCAAAACTGTGTAATTACGAGTATATAATTTAATATGCTTACTTTCTAAATCTATATTAATTTAATTAAGGAGCGCTATTTCAAGATTTGCTTTAACATACCTGTTACTTAACGAATGCTTTTTGATATCCCATCCAGCCATGTTGTGGCTGATTTTTTTTTAAACCTTTTTATTTGTCTCATTATGAATCTGTTTACTGGTCATTTGTTGTTATCCTTTCTACCTTACTGGAGTCGCGATAACTAGACGATTTTGTCCTACCTTTCTTTTTGAACTTTTCTTACGTTACCGTATACCACAGGTCTTCTCCTGTTATAACAGGGGGATATGCCCTCCTTTTACAACCCTATTGACTTCTCTATCCGAGAATGGGCATTTGAATAGTATTTTTAGTAACCTTTATTAATTCTCTGGATTATTTTTATATTATTAATGGCGAAAAGTCTCGCCTCTAAAGCTTAGAGCCCGCATGTAAATTCGTAAGCTTCTTCACATTTTTCCTGCTCATGCCTACTTGTGCGAAACAGTTAAAGCAAGTCAGAACGTTGATAAAATCTCTCAAAGCCAGCTTCTCTGAAAATTCCTTCGATATCGTGATTAGTCTGTATTGTTATTCTTGGCCAAATTTTGCGTTCTTTCAAATTCGTCCTCAATTTCAAAGATGTTTTACAATCAAGGGATCAATCTATATACAATATATTGCATTTTGAGCCTATATTAGGGTGGAAGGGGGGCTCTGGCCTCCAGTCCAATTAAACACAATTACTCTGTCACTTTTTCAGGTATTAATTTGTCAACATCTTTCTCACTCTGGTAGATTGCCATGTAAAGTTTGTGGCTTACTCGACTAACCTAACCAGCGCAACTAATTCGCCAAAAATGACTGAAAACGGGTTTTAACAGAGTTTTGCGCAACTTTAACGATACGCAAATGGAGTCGTTTCGAGATATCTATGAATTTGCTAATTGGTCGTCATATTTCTTGTTTTCTTCGTTGGAAAAAAAATAGAGGGAGACAATAGCTTAGTCACTTATGATCCAGTTATCTACCTGGCTTATTCCGCTTAACGTATCGGTTGGGCTATCCTACCGACCTAACCTCTAGCCTTAACAGTCATTGCTCCCACCCACTCAAGGGTGCGGCTCACACGGGTCTACCCCCATCCCTTGCTAACTCCAGCCTAAGCTGTAAGATTCTGATTTTTCTCCTGCTTGTGTGGTTACCTATGGAGACTTGAGCTTTCATAACCGAGACGCCTTAAAGATGGGTTGGATAGGAAAGATTTTGCTTATTTTTGAGTCAATTCTTAATTTTTGTGATGTCAGTAAAAGTCGCTTCTTGGTCTTCTTGAAAGCTTTAGGGAAACTCTCGGACTAGCAAATATACAAATATATTCAGTATTGCTGTTAAATTATTGAAATAAAGATATTCACCTGTCATCCGTCAAGCCTGCATTATTTTTAAGGGATAGTGAAATGGCTCGCACGTCTCCTTCCCCTCTGTCCCCCACCCAGGATTTGTCGGGGGGTGGAGGGCAGAAGAGGAAACTAGATAAGGTTTATTTAGGAGGCACTATGAACAACCTCCTTAGTTATAGATGAAAAAGAAATTATCTTGCCCAAAGAGCAAGGGGAACCTACTGATTATGTAGATTCCGAACAACCATACTGCATTAACTTATCATTCATTCGTTTTTTTTACGCTCAATTTCCCTAACTTATACTGATTTAAAGTTATCGGAAGATCGCACTATTTTTTAGCTCCCAATTTTTGTTTTTATAATCTATGTATAATGGTATTCATGCATGTTTATTACTTCACCGATAGTTTGCTTGTTTGTCAGTTTCTGTTATGGTTGTCTTATTCGTGTATAGTTCATATTCGGTTCACACAGTACAATTATCATAGTTTTGTTTTATTAATTCGGTAATTTTTACCTTTTCGTTTTTCCTTTTGTTTCCGGGTTATTTTAGTGTTCCGTTGCTACTCTTCCTGGTTTCATCACGTATTGGTGCTTTTCTTCTCTCCTCGGCTGATGTCTTGAGTTTCTCAAATTATAAGCGAGTAACACATTTGTAGTCATCCTGTTTGCTATATCACAGTTTATGTGCACCACCTTAGATAGGTTGGTGTGTTGTCCGAATTTAATTATTTAATAAACTTTTATAAATTTGGTTGCTACAATTTCTTCATTCAACTCTTCCGCTGACTGAATGTGATCCTACCCATAAGCCTACTTTCTTGGAAATTATGCTCCCCTCTTGAACACTCCTAGTAATGTCCTCTGCTTGATAGGTGACCGTTCCTTCTCAGTTTGTGCTCCTAGACTCTGGAATGCTCTTCCTGCCGAAGTCCGATCCTCTCCCTCTCTACACTCGCTACACGACCTGCAATTCAGAATACTCAGACTTGGAATGAACAACAACATCGAAAGGATATTATGTGATTAAGTAATGTAGAGACGTGCTTATTTGGAAAGAACGCCATCAGAGAATTAAAGATCACTGCCGTTTTGCCCCAGGGCATATGTTTGAACCAGTCTTTCCATTCAATCGATATCGCAGATATACCATCCCTCAGCTTATAGTTTGCCCTCACAAAAACGGACCGATGCGAGGTAGAATGACAAAAGAAGAGATAAGAAGTATCAATAGAAAACTGAAAATGGAAAATTAAAACCAACACGCATAAATTTAAGATGTACCCTTGTACAAGAGGCGCATCTCAGATGTATTTGTAGGAGAGAACACTCAAATATGACTGAGTGTAAGGTGCTTGGATTAACCATTACGATATCAAGTTAAAATGAACATGTTACTAAGAGGATAATTCATGGAAAAGTGGACAGTATGAAGAACAAGAGAGGGATTTATCAGGGCATACTACAGTCCGTGATTATTTATCAAATCATAGCGATTTCCACAATCTCAATGAACAACCTCATAAGACTCCAAATTGTACAAAACAAAGCTATGTACTTAGTAATATACATTAGAAGAAGAGAACTAACAATACAACGATAACTCAATAGGCAGTCAAAGATAAAGCCATTCAGCAGAATAATTGCAAAAGAGCCAAAAAATTCATAAAAAGGACATAGAAAGAAACAGGCTTTGATTTACACAACCGAATTTCCTGAACATAAGGATGAAGAACAATTATTCCATGTCTATCAACGATTGAAGATGAAGGAGAAGGGAAATAAAAATATAACACTGAAGAAGAACAATATGCGATGAAGACTAAGATTAAATAAATAACTGAAGTATTACCAGAAAATAGCATAACGATAATTATAACAGAATAGGAATAGAAAAGAATAGCTAGAGAGATAGAATCCTAGATCAGTATGAGTAGGAATAATTGCAATAATGGTTTGAATGCCTTATTTAGCCAAACACTACACTGACAAACATACAAATAGATACGTATACAAAAGGAAAATGCATGATTTTTACCCGAAACAAATTTTGAACCCAGTCACTCTAACTATAACTGACGACAATGGACAGAGATAAGCCTAAGACAAACCAGCATCTCTTCGCAAACATCTTATCAATATTCATATCTTATCGGTGACTGCACACACTGCAACTTTAGGTACATTGACGTTACCTTACTCCATACAATAATTATGAACATCAAAAACATCTACTTTCCCAGACTAACTAAAATACTACAAGAAGTTAATGTCATTTACCAATATTCTTATACTGTCGGTGACTGGCCTCACCACAACTTTCAGTATATACGCGTTACCTCTTGTACGCTCTCCAAAAGATTGTTGATTTTCAAACGTGTGTTCTGTCAAGTTTTTTTATTTTAAGTTCAAAAAAACTTTTCATTTTAATTTCAAATTTATTTTTTCTATTTAATTCTACATTGATTGTTGCTACTCTAAAAATCTGTATAATCTCTTCACATATTTTATATTTATTTTGCTTAATTTCATTCTATTTAGCATTGTAGTCCCAGAAGATGACCAGTATGGTGGAAAGGTACCTCAGGTTGATAATAAATAATTTATCGATGATTCAAGAGATATTCACTTATAATTAATGAAAAGGTTCTAAAGTATGTGAACAATGCCTCTTTGCGGTTGAATTTAATCATTCCTGTATAAAACATGGCCTCTTTCCTAAATATATTTATATACATGGTTACAAGGAATTTTTCATACGATTTTCCTCCACAATTTTTTTAAGGGGAATGTTTGTAGCAAAAATTTATTCACGTTTAAGAATTTGCATCTGGTTAACAAATGCAAGCTGATTTGCACCCTGAAAAAGCAGCTAATTTATTTGGTTTTATTCCAATGCAAATTACCTAGCGCACACCAAACATTTGCATTTGGATTAACATTTTAAACACCCCTTGAGTGCATTAAACGATGAATTTTACGTCAAGCGTAATTTCAATATTCATGCGAGGGAAAGTCACTTCGGGAGTCTTCTCACATTCTGCGCGATTTGTTTTTCGCGCTTCATTTTCCGCTGTAAAGTCAATTACTCTTGGATCTGGCATCGCTCTCTTGTCAGTGGTGTACAGGGGAAGCAAGATATTTTTTTCTGTATTGGTCATGTGAAAGTACGAGGGGCGGTCAATAAGTTTTGCGAATCGGTAAGGCAAAACAGAGGAAGGAGGATGGCTGTTTGTGGGGGTGTTACGACAAGTTATGACAAGTCACGACCTGCAGCCGCACGCTCCTGCTTCGTCTATTTAAGAAGCAGTTGCTGATCGCAGATCGTCAGTAACAAATTTTTCAACAATGGAGAGGGTTGAGCACCGCGCAGTGAACAAATTCTTGACCAAGGAAGGCAAGAATGCAAAAGAGATCCATGAACGCATGGTTGCAGTGTACACCGACACCGCCCCTTCCTATGCAACCATTGCTCACTGGAATAGGGAGTTCCACCATAGTCGTGAGTCCTTTAAAGATTACCACCGTCCAGGACGCCCATCAGACGTGACCAATGAGGACAATGTGGACCGTGTGGAGAGGATGATCCTCAAAAATCGACGGGTGAAGGTCGAAGAAATCGAGCGAGAACTTGGAATATCACATGAAGTGTTATCAACATCATCCACGACAATTTGACCATGACCAAGGTCTGTGTCCGTTGGGTCCCTAGAAACCTCACGAAACCTCACGCGCTATGATCGACTTCAACGTCGTCAAAGTTCGGAGGAGCTACTGCTCCTGTACAACCAAGACCCGGAGGGATTTGAGTCACGTATAGTGACAGGTGATAAAACGTGGGTCCATCACTGGGATCCCCTAGCGACTACATTTTATTCCGCCAGCTCAAGGCTGCACTGCGTGGACGCCGGTTTGGGAACGATGAAGATGTCCAGCTCGCCGTCCAGGAGTAGATTAAATAGCAGTTGGGAGATTTCTGGTTATCGGGAATTCGAAGCCTCAGGGACAAGTGGTGCAAGTGCATTGAAGTCAAGAGCAGTTAAATTGAAAAATAATAAGACACTTTTACTCATATCTCGTTTCCTTATATCCGAATTGCAAAACTTATTGACCGCCCCTCGTAACACTCTCCCACGAAATTAAAAGTATTATTTTTCTATTATATTTTGTTGATTATTCCTAAAGTAGAAGACTATGATTTCTCTTTTGGCATCCGGTTTTTGTAGCATAGTGTTTATTAATTATTCTGTTCAATCTCGTATATCCTATATTAACTTGTAATTTGTGTTATATTTAAAACTCCATAAAGAAAGTAAAAAATACGGAATAGCGAGTGTTCGGAATAAATTTGACGGTTTGCATAGAAGAAAAAAACTGCAATATCTAAGGCAAAATTAGATCTATTTCAACAACTAAAAAATATTAAATAGATCAGAGTTTACTCAAAGTTGCCACCCTTAGATTGAACCAAGGCCTGAAGATGGCTCTGTAACATGGCGCAGGAGTCCCTCACTGCGCTCCTGGGAAGATCTTCCTTGGGGTTGCAGGCAGAGTGGCTGGTTTCTTTCTCAACTGCTCCTCCCAAATAATCTATCTTATTACAATTGCGCTATTAAGGAGGCCAGAAAGTGGAGCTGATGAACTCGTATAAATTCTCCGACAACCAGTTCTGACACTTTCCGAAAGTATGAACTCCAGGAGCAACCCTCTTCAGTCAGGGTTTAATCACCATTTCCAGCAGCTGCACATACCTCTCTAAATTGAGCCTAAGCTTTAGCATCACATCACCTTCAATGAGACACCTATAGATTACCACGGTTGGGAGGAATTTGGTCTTCATGATACGTCGAACGTCGCATGGAGTATAAGCAAACCCAGTGTTGTTCGCGGTGATGTAAACTGTTCCTGGCAGAACTTCTTTTCATATTTGCCTTCGTCAAGCGGTTCTCCTTACTGATACTGTGTAATATTCCAGTGTAGCCTTTGCATCGGCACTAGATGCTAGTTGTGGTCTTCTTAATTGATGTGCTTGACTTTACACAACATTAGGGTATAATAATCCCCCTCCACTCCACCCACCGCATTTCTATATACCGTTTTATACTCACTATCTCACACTGACTCCTCACTCTACCCATAGAACAGCAGCTCCTTCAGCCTTCTTCTAACCATACCACTTTGCTGTCTCAAATGATCTGGACTCGGAAAAATCAGCAGAAAATGTTCCAAGGTCTCCTCCTCAACACTATCATACAAACAACAGAAAACTGGTTCACCCACAAATCTCTTTTTCTCGTTCAGTCCTAGTGTATTGTTCCTACATTTGTCCAAGAGTACTGATCAGAAGGTATTTTCCCTTCTCCATCGCTGGGTTTCAAAGGCCTAGACAAGAGCATATACCTCCCCCTCATCCATCATGATCATTTGGGTTTGAGTTTTCTCCAATATTTTTCGGTAATTTTGCATTGTCTTACCCCATCCACCCTTAACCCAGTTAATCATCTCATTATATATACTCCTCATTACTCTATTCTTTTTGTTCAAAATATGTTGTTGAAATCCAAACTTCATTTTCATATCTCTCACCGCCACAGACGAGGCTCCTACCTCTCCTTGTAATCTAACATTAGGGGCAAATCCTGGAGCTCCAAGTGGTGTACTCCAAACAGAATTCTTATGTGTTGTAGTTTTTCCAACTTCCCCTCTGTCCAACCCACCAACGCTGTCAAAATTTCTTTCTTGCCCCTCTTTTAGGAGTAGTAGCAAAGGTTTTCATTAAGGGCCAGCTTCAGGGTGGTAACTCCAATACCTATTCATCTCGCCAAAGTCCATAGTTCCTTGCTCGTGGCTTGCATAACATTGTCCCGCAGTTGTTGAATGAATTAGGGCGTGCCGAAGATGTCAGAATGTTTGCTGTGTACCGATCTGGTGGCCACGGCTTCGTGGCCTCTTTTGCATTAGGCCCTTTCACGTTTTATAGCTTATATGCTGCTGACAGAGCATTGAGAGGCAGTCATGTTCCTAGCATTTCGATAATCTGCTCTAATCATTATGATGCAGGTAACTATTTTCTAATATTCAGACATGCTCGGTTTGGAGACCATATTGTCATTTATAGCGACTCAAAAATTGCCCTGAGTGCTCTCGGGGCATTGGAATCTCCGCATCGTCTGGTTTGCGATATCCGTGATGGCACGGTTTTGGCGAGCCCGGCGGATGTCGAGATTATCTTCTACTTGGTTTCTGGACATGTAGAATTTGCAGGGAATGATCACGCCTATTAGGGTACCAAAGTACGCTAATAGCGTTTTATTTTTCTTCCAATGACAACATCGCAGGAATACGGGCTGCCCTCCAGGGATTCTGGCAAAGAAGATGTGAGATGGTCGAGGGAACTTAAAGTTACGTCCCATGGCATCGTGACTGTTCCCATGGACCTACCCCCGCAATGCTTTGACCCCGTCAGGTTGCTTTCAATCGTCTCCCAATCGGACACACTCGCGGGAGGCACCGCCATTTGATGTAGCGCTCGCCTGCACCTTATTGCACCGACTCTTTTATACCTCTTGTACTCGGGACTGTATCGTGCACACTGACTTGCGGACCTTATGACCCTATGAAGGAGGCTGGCATCCCCTACTTTATTTGACTGTTTGTTGTGGGTCACATGATCCTGCGCCAGGTGAGGTGGGCCGTACCCTCGATGCTGGAGTGAGCTTCCTTCTTGTTACTTTATTGCTTTTTAGGTTTTTTGTTTTTAGCCTATGATCGTTTTATCCTTGTTTTTATTCCTTGTTTTTTATTATAACATAGTCGTAGGCTGTAGTGATTCCGGTGACTTATGTCCAAGTAGGTAGTCGACAGATGAGCTCTTAAAATAAAAAATAAAAATCTGTGAGGGCTCTCTCTTTTAAGTAAAGACACGTGTGCTTCTAAACATTACGTGTTTCTAAACATTACGGAACATAGCCCTAGTTCGAAGAAATTCACTGGAGACATCCTTTAACGGAGCCATCATGCCGGGCGTAAATGGCGCATCCTCCCGCCTGACCTCTATCTCGTAGGGGTGGTGTTGCAAATTCATTATTTTCCGAAAGGTGGCAGGGCTCACGTGCCCAGCATGGTCTCTTGCAAAAGAACAGCTAAGGGATAACGGGAAGAGACGAGCCTCCGCAGCTTTTCCAAGCTTGCCCGAAGGCAGGGGCAATTCTATTAAAGCAATCTATGTGATATAACGGGTTGAGGCCACTTAATTTCAACCACTATCACATGTTATTTAAAAACACGATGCTACACACGTGCATCTTCGCTTTGAAGCCTGCGCCTTATTGCAGCCACCTGAGTCATTGTTTAAACAAGGAGGTTTATCTTCCCCCGATCGCCCCATGCTCCGGCCTCGCCAGATTGAGTTAGGCTTATGGGCAGATAAGGCATTGTTCTCAGGCTCGGCTGTGCATTCCCTCGAAGCTCCCACTCCATTGTCCCCCACGCCAAGGAGATGTCCCGGCTATTTATATGGAAACTTAACCACTAAGATTCAGATTGGAGATCCAGATTTTCGTCGCGAAACATCACTACGACCCACTCTCACCTTGTGCGCCAAGGTTCGAGCCTTCGTGACGCCAAGTCCACAAGGCTTCCCCTGTTGTTCAGAAAGAGAACAACATTGAATCAGCTATTGTTCTTTTGAGTCCATCGACAAGAAACGTTTCTCCCCTCCCCCCTGTTGTTCAGAAGGAGAACAACGTTAGAACAGCCATTGTTCTTTTGAGCCCGTTGACAAGAAACGGTTCTCACTCCCCCCCCCCCCTGTTGTTCAGATTAGAACAACGTAGAACAGCCATTGTTTTTTTGAGTCCGTTCGCCAAGAAACGGTTCTCACCCTTTCCCCCTTGTTGTTCAGAAGAGAACAACATTAGAACAGCCATTGTTTTTTAGCCCGTAGACAAGAGACGGTTCTCATCCCCCCTGTGTTCAGAAGAGAACAACGTAGAACAGCCATTGTTCTTTTGAGCCCATTCACCAAGAAACGGTTCTCACCCTTCCTCCTTGTTGTTCAGAAGAGAACAACATTAGAACAGTCATTGTTCTCGAGCCCGTAGACAAGAGACGGTTCTCACCCCCCCCTGTGTTCAGAAGAGAACAACGTAGAATAGCCATTGTTCTTCAAGCCGTTTGTCAAGAAACAGTTCTCCTTTCTAAGACGCCACGTCAGGATCATTTAATTTCATCCCCTTCGGCTGGAATTCGCCAGTGGACCAAAGATTCCTTTACGTTGCCTTCCTCTGCACAACAAGTGTAATTACGTAAGCCGAACGTTACCTTTAGGTATTTAACCCTTTTGTCAACTCTATCCTGTGCTTTAAATGGTTTAGCGAACCCTCTCATCCCTTTGATTTATATTTGTTTTACCTTTTTAAATCTCTTAATCCCCGGTTTAGCTCTATTTCCCACGACCCTTTCAATTCTCTGTTTATGTCAATATTTTCCGTTTTGTGTGTTGTTGATAGTTTTTATTAATAAAACTCTATTTTAGTAATGTTAGCAATATTATAATCCTTGAGCTCAGTTGCACTTCTTTAGCATATAGAAGATACATAATATCGGCCAGCCTAGACATCCACGCACTCTAAAGATAATTAAATAAGTTCCCTCAACAAATACTTATATATGGTATATCTTCAAGAGTCCATTCTACGACAATCTACCCTCTAAATCTAGCTCTAAAGAGATGCGTAGGCTTTGTTCGAAGTGAAGAGCCTCACGGAAATGGCCGTACGTTTCCCGGAGGCAGGACTCCTGGTGCTGTTGGCCAAATCATGCGCTGAAGACGATGTCACTATCAAGGATTTGTCGGGAGATGTTGTTCTCGCCATGCAAGTCTTTTCCTCTCTCTGCCTCGAAACCTTAGGCAGGCGGCGAGTGGTGGCTTTGGAGGCGAAGGTCCCTCTTTTGTAGTATCCATCGTCTTCGAGTGACATAGCCTAGCACTGAGTGTAAGCGGAGAAACCGAAGCTCCTTTAGCACTGTCCTCCTTTCGGGGGGTAGCTTTAGGAACCAGGATGATGGCCAATTTCCGTGGTGTTGCCTCCTGTAAGTCTAAAGGATCTGCGGAAGTGCGTGGCCGTTTTGCTCGATAGGAAACTGTCACGGTGGGGAAATGAGGGAGCCCTAGTATTAGCCAGCTCTAGATGTGAACCCTTTATGCCACCAGCTGCAACAGGGGAGCGCCCATGCTGGTTTGATCCCGCAGAATAGTTGGGAATGGGCGCGATAATGACCGTTTTCATATGCCTAGATTAGCCAGGAGCAGAGTGCGTCTTTTTTAACATTAGGGCATAAGACGTCTCATGCAAGTCATTTGCCTTACTAAATCAAAGGCGATCCTTAACCTGAACGACTAGGATTTTCTTCTCAAAGAGATACAAACAACATTGCTTCAAAGATGCAGAGTGCGGCTCTCCGCAATTGACAATCTTGGCCACACACGAGTGGAACTTATTCTGTGCGGCCTTAGGGACACTTACTGACTTTGGGTAAGCCCTACTTTGCATTTCTAAGGTTGCAATTCGTATGGCCTAATTTTTAGCAGTAGTAGCACCTCTGCGGTAGTTAGCTATAAGAACTGGCACGCACCGACTCAGGGAGCTTGTTACAGTCGAATGTGACAAAAAGTTTAGAAGTGGGTCTCGATGCCCATCCCTGTTTCCTCATTACATGCTCAACCTTGACCAGTCCATGGTCGGCCAGCTCTAAGGTGATGGCATCTATTGAGTAGTCCAAGAGTTTCCTTACATAAACACTCCTTTCACGATGTTCATGATATTGTTAATGGTTACCCTATTAGTATCGCAGGACGCAAACGCTACTTACCCTACGCAGTAGTCCGCTCTGTGAAAGGGTAAATACAGGGCCCACAAAGCCAACTGCCGCAATCTGAAACCACTTCTCCCCCCAATGGCCAGGTAGCCCTTTGGCATGGCAGCTCAATCTTGGGTTGTGCGTAAAATACAGATCGTGGAAGGAGAGAGAGAGAGAGAGGGTATGTGAGGAAAGTAAAAATGCGTGGTGAGTCAGGTTGTTAAAAACCTACCACATCAAACCGGAGTTCCATGGTGAGGGGGCATTTCCCCTCCCCTGTCAGCCCCGATCAGAGATGTTTGGGTGAGAGGAAGCTGATTCGTGTCTACTTTGTGAAATTAGAGGCCGACAGAGATATGCGGGAGAGGTTGTAGCGAAGGTGAGGAAGCAGGGTAAGAAGATAAGGTGTCAGACTAAAGGAGGAGAGGCTAAGCTGTGGCTGAATTTGGCGCTGAGTCCTTTCAGCACGGCGGCCAGGAGAGCAAATTGACATGCCCCTTACGGGGTGCTGCCGAGACATGTAAACAATGTAATGTAAAGAAAGTGATGAATATAGCAGAAGTGAAAATGTGACAAAGTATATAGCTGAAATACCTATTAAAGACATTGGGTACGGCAATGCTAATGTCCTGACATTTGCACAGTCAGAAAACAAAACCAACGGCAAAACCAGAGGATCTTAAGACCACCCCCACGCCCCAAGTGAAAAGTTTCATCCACACACAAAAAACAAGTTGAAGTATATCACTACTTCTATTGGGCTTTAGTTAGCTTGCATGTTTTCAATTTTGGTTGTAGTAGTTCTATAACAACACTTATAATATATGAACCCATTTCTTTTAATATTTCTCCACTATCTCTCTGAAGATGTTAAGTGCCGTATCATAACGCATCACTGTAATAAAATATCGGGGAAAAGTATATTAATTTACTACTATCCTCTATAAATTCCAAATCTTAACCTTCTACAAAATTAGCCGTATGTAGGTTTTCCAAAAGAGCACACAAGATGTACCTCACGACGCCTTATTATAATATCATTATATCATGCATCGAATCTCACACATACAAACGGTCAAGATGAGAAGCAAAACTCTCTCCGAAGTCGTTAGATTGATTTCATCATGGCACATACATAGTTCATTCTACAAATTTTTTCGGGGAAAAATTTAGGAAAATTAAAAAAAAATAACCGCCTAGTTTGCTGCGAAGTTGATAGTTGTTTTTGTCTTTTTACCAATAGGCCAGTTAATGAAGCCCTTCAAATTCTATCGGCCGTATTATGAAATTCAAAAATAAAAAAAAATCCCCAATCATAAACAAAGTTGTTTCCCTCGCAACTCAAAAATATGGCCTTAGCATGGATAAGCTTTTATCGCCTATCCGGTGCAATCATATTATGTAACATTTTGAAATATCTTCACTCTCCTCCATTATTCCAAAGCATAATATGGTCTGGTCCAGGAATCTAGATCACATCATCTAAATGTGGCCTTTAAACAGTTCAGACTCTTTTGTTAACTTTCTGAACATCTCAATAACATCCACTCCACTTTAATTTTTAAAGATAAATCAGATAATATAAATTGTTCAAAATTTCTCTGTGGAAATCTGTTCATTAGAAACTGACCAACGATGTTATTGTTAAAAAAGGCCGTGGCAGTAAAAATGTTGCCCGAGATAAAATGTCCTGACGCACAAAAATACAGATGTATATGGTTTGAAATTCTTATATTATGGCACAAAAATATCTTTACTTGCTAATTATTATTATTACTTTGGGGGCGAGGTCCAGGAATCTAGATCACATCATCTAAATGTGGCCTTTAAACAGTTCAGACTCTTTTGTTAACTTTCTGAACATCTCAATAACATCCACTCCACTTTAATTTTTAAAGATAAATCAGATAATATAAATTGTTCAAAATTTCTCTGTGGAAATCTGTTCATTAGAAACTGACCAACGATGTTATTGTTAAAAAAGGCCGTGGCAGTAAAAATGTTGCCCGAGATAAAATGTCCTGACGCACAAAAATACAGATGTATATGGTTTGAAATTCTTATATTATGGCACAAAAATATCTTTACTTGCTAATTATTATTATTACTTTGGGGGTGAGGGCAGATTCAGAAGAAATGCGCACTCTCAATATCATATAATATCATATAATTAACTTAAAATGAATAAACGTTTCACAGTAACACTCCCCTCCTCGGAAGATTACACGCACGCGTGAATGACCAAGAGTTAGGAGAGAGTAATATTGTGGCCGCAGGAACGGATCGAGCATCTTAAAGATAGACAGATCTTTTCCACCCCATTAACGCGTGTCAATATTTTACTTCCTCTTATTTAAAAACACTGAAATTAATATGAAATGTCTATCCCCTCCATTCACCGTTCTCCCAACATACCTACCATTAAACACCCTTCTACCATCTAGAAAACTTTCCCTTCGACAAAAACAATGGTAAAACCAAAGAAGCAGGCGTATACATAAATATTAAATTCTTAAAATCTAATAATTGCCCCTTTTGCAATGTTGGAGAGACGTGAAGATCTATAGAAAATATTTTCTATTCATTTAAGGGTCTCGAGGTATGCCTGTGTAGACTAGCTCGGCGCTTAGTCGTACACGGCACGGGCAGACAGCTGACCAACAGCCGCTTGAGATATGGCTGGGCGATTAGTAAAGAGTGTGATTTTACAGTTAACCGGGTTTAGATTAATCGCTTGCCAAGTTGCAGTTCAAAGGATATATAAAGACAATACCCCCCAAATATAATTTTAATATATATATATATATATATATATATATATATATATATATATATATATATATATATATATATATATATATATATATATATATATATATATATATATATATATATATATATATATATATATAGACAAAGGGGGAACAAATTTCTTATGGTAAATAAATGAATTAAGTGAAGATTAACGAGGTAATCTGGGTATAATCATACAAGATCGCTTTACCTTCAAGAGAGGGCGAATTGGAAGGGAGGGGGGAGAGACAACGGCGCAGGTCTTCAAGAAGATACTTCGCGGATTCCTGACGAGGGGAATTCGAAGATGTGGTTGGATTATTTTGTGATGAAGAAAGAGATTTTTTCTCTGCTTCAGAGAGGCGTAATCTCAACTCGAGACCATTCTGCAGATCGGCAGGGAGTTTTAGTCTCGAAAGAACAGAAATTTTGAAGAGGTGGTAAAGAAGAGAGGGCCGCAAAACTCTCCGGGAAGATGTGGGCTCGAAAGCTTTCCTCTGAACAGAAGCCAAAGCTTAATGAAGGTAGATCTGCTGGCGAGATCTTCGAAGACGTACGACGACGGGTTATAGGAATTCACGGGGAACAGACGGAAGTCTGGACGGAGTAGATCGCAGGCTTTCAATCTCCTCGATAGATAGAGAGCTGCGGGTTAAATACCCAAGTGGCTGCTCCGATAGACGCCTCGGGGTCTTGCGGTCCCTATGGGATTCATGGCGCTAGTCTAAGCAAACGCAATTCATGATAACGCATCGTTCCAGACGATGAAGCTTGCCTCGCGTTTTGGGGTAGGGTTAATGTGGCCAAGCACGGCGTTATCGCAGAGGAGGTGGGGGGGGCAGGGGAGGGTGACGATTGGCGTCTGAAAGCAAACACAGCTGGACGGGCGATTAAGCAAGTGACGGATTCTTCTTCGACTTTCTAAAATTCTCACGCTGGCTCACTTGGTCTTAAAAGAAGAGAGGGGTATTTCCAAGGGGCTTCCCCTCACGGTGGTCCTTCAACGTCATTCCCTCACGAAGGGTGAAGTTAGAGTAGCCATTAATGAATCGTGTATTATTTAAATAAAACAAATTAAACATTAATATTGATTACCTTCGTTACCAGATAATTTACACTTTTGTTTAATCTACTTTAATTTAGGAATACCCAACTTTGAAGTTTCAGATGAGCAATAAAAATGTAGCACTTTTGTCTTAAATCCAACTCCTAATGATATTATAAACGACCTTAGAATCAATCACTCATTCAGTTGAGGCACACTGTTTCCTTTCGAGATATTTATGTGTGGCTGCCTGTAACTTCTTTCAGTATATGACTGAAGATGAGAAACTTTATACCAAAACTAGTTTTAAATCTAAACATTTAATCAACTCGGTATCGTGTTCATATATATATATATATATATATATATATATATATATATATATATATATATATATATGATGAAAATTAATGCAAAATCGCAAGAAAAGATGAGGAATTAAACCACATTCTCCGAAGACATTTTAATTCAGAACAGTTTCGGTGTATCTCACACCCTTTTTCAACTGAAAAAGGGTGTGAGATACACCGAAACTGTTCTGAATTAAATTGTCTTCGGAGAATGTGGTTTAATTCCTCATATATATATATATATATATATATATATATATATATATATATATATATATATATATATATATATTCGATGAGGTTGCTGCTAGCCAGACGAATCTTTAATTTCATCAGGAATGAGAGTACATAGAATGCAGAGAAATTCATCTTCATTTATTGGGTATAAACAACGTTCGATCTGTTCGCTCATCTTTGGGTTCTAAAATATCAAAGAAAAAAGGTATACATAATTTACAATGAATTATAATTTTTAAAAAATGTCTAGAAATTAGAATATTAAAATTGTTGACAAATATGTACAAAAGAGATAATTTTCTTCTTTTAAAATACAAAAACCTAAGAAAATACATAATTTATAATGAGTTAAAATATTTAAATCCAAGAGCAATACAAGAGAACCATTAAAACACTCACCTATGTTCGTCTGACTCCAAGAGAAGTAGGTAAGATTGAATTGGTAGTAGAGTTATGTCATAAGTAGGGGAGCAGCAGACGGGTCACCATTAAGACTAGGGGCACGGGATTTAATATAAATGGATTCTAGTATTCTTAATCAATTATTGTAAAATTATCTATAGTTATATCCACCTCTCATTTTATTGCATGTGCTTTGATAGTGGATGGTTCTTTATGATTAAATGGTTTTCCAGTACGGGCGCTGATGCCCATGTGTGAAGAGAACCTTGCTCTCAGGAAGCGAATCGTGCTGCCTATGTATCTTCCTTGGAGACAGAGAGGCCAAGTAAATTCGTAAAGAACACTACGCGCATCCCTAGAGCGAGTTTATCCTTTTGGCTGAACCAACTGCCAATATTGAGTATGTTAACAAATACTAATTTAAAATTTGCATAGAAAAAATAGCGTTTATATAATTTATAAAACTTTCTTCTGAATTCTTTATTAAGGGGACCCACTTCGGAAAGAATAATATAGGAGGTAAATATTGGAAATTTAAAAATTTGCAAATGAGGGTATTTACTACTGATAGTGGATGCTATTTATTATGGAAATAAGATCTTAGGAATTCAAATTCTTCATAGATTAGAGAGAGTGAAGATGACAGGTGGAAGCCACGACAAATGAGTGCCCTGATGGAGCTCAGCTTGTATGATAATTCGCAAAAAATATAAAAATTTCTACCCATATTATTGAACGTAGTTATGACATAACTCTACTAGCTACTTAAGATATAACTCTACTACCAATACAATCTTACCTATATCCACTTCAATCTCCTGCTCCTCACTTCTCTCTGGAGTCAGACCAACATACTCCAGCCGAGATCAGATGTAGAACAGGCAATTTTCTAGGCAGTTCCTCCACTAAGGTAGGTTGTGCTCCATTTGAAAGAGCTGTCTAGACACGAAGGGAGGACCAAAAAGAGTGCTGTTCGTATGGTCCACTCCCAACGACTATCTTGTCTGCCCCGCCCACTGTGTGAAGTTCTGCCACGCAGCTTCAAGTCTACCAAACCTGCTCACGTCAGCAGTTCTAAGTCGCCGCGGGTCTTTCAGCTTGTCCAGGAGGTTATGATGAGAGAAACCTGCCGCGCGAATTGTTTTAAGTGAAGCTGGAGGCGTGCAACCCCGAACTGCACTCTCTTGGCACATATATGATGGTACTACTGTAAAACCTGCTAACTGGAGGAACGATACGCCATTTCTGCCCCAGTATTCTCGATACTTACAAGCTAGAAGTTAGACTACTAGTGCTTATTTAATTCCATATATCCACCTTTACCATTTCTAGACTTCGTTTTACAAGTCTCTTTCCCCTATTTACCTTTGGAAGCTTTAATTTTGCACCCACGTCACCAAAAACATTTCATTTATTCATATGTAATTGGAGTTGGGAGGGGGAAATTAACCCTTCTCTTGTTTCCAGTAGTGAAGAGTTATCAATCCTGCTTTCTTTCCACCTTATCATCTTTTACTAGCCAATCTTTATTACTAATTATATTTATTATATACCAGTGGTTCACAAAGCTTAATAATTTTTGGCCACCGAGCGTGAAATGTGGCTCTTAATGGTTGCAAGCTGGTTCAACCACAATACTAAAGGCTGTCACTTGATTGGCTTGTCATGGAAAGTTAATAGAAAAATACAGGAAAATGTTGACGATCAGCCTTCAATCAACAATTTGAGAACTACGGCCTATACTGGAAGCGATTCCGCTTCACCCGTCGCTGCAGGTAATCGAGCTTCTCTTTTACCTAAAATCTCTACTTGGGAAAGCTCTTAAGCATTTTCTGCTCTAACCCGGTAGTGCTCCCTACCCACAATACGTTTCTAAATCTTGTGATTAGGAATAGAAAATGTAGAAGTTATGTCTGTTTCAGAATGGAGGCTTGGAGCGCGAGCAAATCACAAATGATTGATGAGGTGTCATTTTCTTGCTCTACGTCTCCTTGTAATCAGCTAGAATTGGCTGACTGATAGAAGTAGACACTAGCAAGAGAATTTCCACATAAGCCCGGAATCCCTATTTTCTTCGCGAGAGGGACAATAAGGGGTAATTGTATTGTTGGTGAGCACTTTTACCTGTCATCCGATTCTGAATGATGCTATGGCGCACCGTAATCTCTCTGGATTTCGGAGAGGAAAACGGGAGTTGAACTAAGAGTCGCTTTCGCTTCCTTCATGAGCGCAGGAAAGATACAAGCTGCTGAATTTTATCTTCAAAAACGTTTCATCAGCTAGTTCTTACTCACCATTTTTCATTTAGTGGATACCAATGTGAAATGATATAATTTTAGTCATAATAAATCCAAAGCCAAGAAGATCTGTCCTGGCTCGGTAATGAAAGTTCAAAGAGTTTCGAGACACACAACCACACTTTTTGGCACTCTTGGCCTAGACAAGTCGCTTGGTTTGTTCATCCTGGTTGGTACCGCTTCCGTGTGAAAAGATTTGCGTCATAATCTTGGTGCTGTTAGTCGCGTGCAGGTCTAGTCGCAGGTGACTGTATATATCACAACATACAAGTACGTATGTCGGTTGGTCGCTCCCCGTTTTGCTTTTTTATTGTTTCTGTAATAACATTGTAACTATTCGGGCGATTCTAACAAAATTTGAAACACTTACGAGGATGTTGTTTTACATTCTCTCTCGAAGGAAATAATTGACTAATATTCCCAAGGTTAGCATAGGAACTATTTTGTTTTAGCAATAACATCATAGCTATTTCTCCGATTCTAACAAAATTTTAAACCCTTATGTTGTTTTACATCCTTTTTCGAATTATATAATTGATAAAGTCCCCAAGGATAGATCATGAAATATTTCGTTGTGGAAATAACATCATAACTATTCGTCCAATTTTAACGAAATTTGAAATGATAATAATGTTTTGTATTCTCGTTCGAGCGATATAATTGAAAGGGTCCTTCCAAAGTTAACCCAGGAATTATTTTGTTTCGGCAATCACATCATAACTATTCGGCCGATTCTAACGAAATTTAAAACCTTTATATTGTTTTACATTTTCTTTCAAATAATATAATTACCATAGCCCTCACAATCCTAACCCGGAAATTACATTGTTCTGGAAATAACATCATAACTATTTGGCCGGTTCTAACGAAATTTGAAACCGTGATGTTGTTTTGCATTCCCCTTCGAAGGATAAGATGGCCAAAGTGCTCCCAAGATTAGCATAGGAAATATTTTGTTTTAGCATAACATCATAATTATTCGCCTGATTCGAACAAAATTTGAAACCCTCATGTTGTTCCACATTATCTTTCGAATGATATACTTGTTGAAGTCCCCTAGGATACTCGTACATTATGAATTATTTCGTTTTGGCAATAACCTTATAACTATTCGGCCGATTCTAACGAATTTTGAAGCCCATATGTTGTTTTACATTCTCTTTTGAACGAAATAATTTTTCAAGTCCTCCCAAGTTAGCCCGGGAACATTTAGGGGGAGGGCCATAACATCATAACTATTCAGACAATTCTAATGAAATTTCAAACCTTTATATTGTTTTACATTATCTTTTAAATAATATAATTGCCAAAGTCCTCCCAAGGTTATCCCGGGAATTATTTTTGGAAGCAATAACATCATAACTATTCCGCCGATTCTAACCAAATTTGAAACCCTTATGTTGTTTTATATTCTCTTTCAAATGATAGAATGAACAAGGTCCTACCGGGTATTCAGAGAATTATTGAAAATTTAAAAGGTCGTAAGTTAGTAAATCAGAATAATTGACAGCACGTGACATTTTGGTCAGCAAACCTTGTTATCACTCTGAGACCTCTTTGGCTATACAAGCATATAGTGTAGACGTACAAATAAAGGTCCATCATAAATTCTCTTCAATTGTGGCAGATTGCACTTTGATTCCTACAAGCATTACGATTAAAATATATATATATATATATATATATATATATATATATATATATATATATATATATATATATATATATATATATATATGTATATATATATATATATATATATATATATATATATATATATATATATATATCTTGAAGAAGCTTTAGTGGCCCTCTTTGCCTAAGAAGATTTCAATCAAAAGGCTAATCTTGGACAGAATCAGATGCAAATTTGCTCTGGAACTTACTTTTGGCGCTCGACTCCAAAATGGAAACGACAGCTTAATGACTTTAGACCTGATAATGGGCAGCCTTGAATGCTGAGCCTATACTTCTCTAGTAGGACAAAGTAGGCAACAGCGCCAAAAGGAAGTTCCAGAGCAAATATACATCTGATTCTGTCCAAGATTAGCCTTTTGATTGAAATCTGTTTAGGCAAAGAGGGCCACTAAAGCTTCTTCAAGATATATCAAAGGGCTATTTCCTTTGATGGAACTCCAATGAAACTCAAGCTAACAGGGAGGAGCATTGATGGCTTGTCTCCTCCCTTACCTTTTTATATTTCTACCCTCATGTTACCATGGTGGCTGCTTATTAACTTACACACCTTCATATGGTAAAAGGGTTTCGATACTGTTTCAGCACGGCAGATAAACCTGGCTTTTCATCCGAATTTACACCCGTTGTTGTATCCGTTGTTCCTTGGCTACTTCCTACCTCTCTTTATGCTTCAATTATCTCAGACTCTCTCCTCTTATACCCCTCTCTACTTTCTCCTCAATCTAGGTTTAAGGACCTAACAAGCTACCGTATGCTGTTTAAGAATAGAGACTTTGGAACCTATATAAACAACGTTATTAAATGCACACAGGTAGAAAAAGTAGACTTTTGGGTGCGAATAATGCCCTTAAGTATTTTGCTGAACTTATCCTATATTGTGTGCAGTGTGTTGAGCAGCTCCCTTCGGCCATTCTCGATAAGTTTTGGTTGTGATTTTCACTACAATTCGTAGATCGAGTCTCTGGCCTTGGTACATGACAAATCTTCAGCTCCTGATTGTAGTATCAATGACTATTAAGACGTAAGTGGTTCACTCTGTCACACCTGCCACTCTCTCTCCTTAGCGGGTAGCTTCGGGTTTTAGAGATTGACCGTCTGCTGGGAAAATTGCCTTTAGTTTTGTGTGCATGTCGCACAGTTGCAAACATCACTATTTAACTGACCAAAAGTAGAAGCACCTGAAAGATCAGCAAATCTGAGAAGGGATATGGGAGAACGCCTGGATGCAATTTACTTTTATTTTAGTACGGCTTTTTTCGTTTAGATATTGAAACCAAATCCTAGTAAACTGAAGAACTAAATCTCACCTCACATTGGTACTGTGGTAGTTTAAGCTCGAGGCAACACGCCATTGTCTAGTGGAGGAGTTCCCTTGCCATCACTCTTAATTCGTAAAGCAGTTTCCTCAAAAACGAGGAGCTCCTTTGTTTAATCAGAGGGCACACAAAAATTCTTATAAAATAGTGGAGGCTTCCCCCTTACCCCTTTCCTCAGATGTGGCCCTTGGTAACTCTCTGTCGTGAATTTCGTTTCCACTACCCTTTTGCTTTTGCTGGGGCCCCTAAAGATGAATAAACCATCTCTTCAAGATTAGCCGCTCCCATAAGGACCACTCAAAATTTTAGGTTTTCACGCATTTATGCATGGAAATCGATTTATTTTCGTGTTTTCATGCATCACATAATTCTTCTCGTGAACAAAAAGACTGTGTAAGAGAGGGAGTCAGATGGATAGATGACTCCGTTGAGTTCATTTGACTGTTTTGCAATCCGATGGTTTCCTTGGTTGTCGGCTGGGTGTGAGGCGACCCTCCTATACAATCGATATTCATATAAGTGCTATAAGAGCCATCTGTGAGATTTTACCCTAAGTTAATTGTGCGTCTCAAGAAGCTGATTCCGATTAAATTCAAAACCCACTCACTGCTCTTCATGGCGAACATACGTGCTTTCATTAAATTACAGGCATTTTCTTGTAGACATCTAAAACTGTCTACGTGATTCTGGGTAGGATCATATTAGCACCCTTTTGGATGAAAGAACCACTGACTCGGACCTTGTGTCTGTGGTCAAATTCGAAATTCCTCTGCAAATGCTTTCGTCCGTTTTTCTTTGTTATATGCTTCATCAGAACCATTCCATGAACTTCATATGGTCGCTGAGTCAGTCGATGGAATATAATTGCAGAGATGGATAACCCTTCAACGACCTGTGCTCGCTTCGTGGGTAATTTTCAGCTTTCGCTGCTTTCTCTAATACCTCCTCTGGTTCTGAATATATCTCGTACATCATACTTAGACACAGGTAAGCGAGGCTTAGTGTTTATTCTAGCTTTGTTTAACATGATTTGGTCGGAGAGTAATTTCACATATTCTTGGTAAATAATTGCTATACTAGCTTTTACATGTGGGTGAGAGATCATCAGAGCTTACCCAGTTTCCACGCAGTTTGTCTACCCTAAAGCATGTGCAAGTTGATCGAGAACACGGTAAATTTTATTTTAAAATTTTTGTGCCAGCGAAAGTCACCAATCATGACTACATTGCGCTACCGTAGGTTCAAATCCTCGTCAGATGCTCAGGTTCAGGTTAATACTACTATCCACGAGTCTCTCTTTGGTCGATCATATTGCTACACTTAAGGGGGGTGTTATTTGATGTGATTACCTGAGATAACTCGACGGGTTTCTATACTGATTTATACTCCTTGCTCTAAAATTAACCACCGTACTTGATCTAGGAAACGCAGAAGTGGTCATTGGAGCAGTGGCAGCTAGGCGAAATGGATTTGAATGTTAAAGTAATAGCTTCCATGAAGTTCATTCCCCACCTTCTAACCAAATTCCGCTTTTACATCAAGAAAGTAGAAGGAAACATCAGCAATGGAAATGAATCAATTCTAGAACATATATGTGTGATTTTTATCTATTGTAAACAGCATTCTCAAGCTCCTCCTCCAGTGCAGCTAGAACCTGGCCACTGAGATTGACCGTATAGAGTACTTCTTACGACAAGACAAAACTCTGCCTCGTTTAATCATCTGAAAAGTACAGCATAATAGGAGAATAGCTCCTAACAAGGTGAACTTGGACTGCTTCAGTCTGATTAATAGGCATTGGCAAAACACCTTTACCTCACGAGGCGTCCACGATATCGCAACTTAACATGATACGTTCAAACAACCCAGCCTATAATTACTCACATACATACATACATTTACCGCTACAGATTAGAAAGAATTTACAGTTAAATTTTTTGTCTTGTGTCAAAACTTGAAAGGAGGAAATTCCCATTAAGTAACCTCTTTACCTGCGTCCGTAACATAGCTTATTGTCACAACTAAAATCATGTCTTTACCAGTGTCAAAGATAAAGAGAGAGAGAAGGATAGGACGAAAGGAACCCGCAATCAGCTTCTTTTTGAGGTAACTTCCGTTTGATAACACGCCATTTTAGGAGCATAATTGTAACAACGAGAGGTTCCACAAGATGGTGTGAAGGTCTAAATTCACTCCAGCTCCCCTATATAGATACTGTACAATTCATTTCAGGCGAACCCGTATAAATAGTTAAGCGTTGGCCTGGGTAAGATTAGTACTTTGCAAAAGAGGATGCGACACAGAAGAATTTATTCTCTCGGCCTCGTTTAACCCAAGAACCCGAAGACAAGAAAATTAAAAAAGAAGACATAAAAACTACGAACGAGGAGACTCCCACACTGCTGTATTCGCCTCAGCTTCTCCAGGGCGAAATAGTCCCCGATCCCTCCTTTCGAGTTTAACAGTGGTTGTTAGAAGACGGGTTGTATTCTCTTTTATAAAATTAAGCAGGCCAAAACCATGTCGTTAAAAAGCAATAGAGCTCTACACCCCTCCCCCGTCCCTCAACCTTTCTGATACAAAAAGACTCGGGCGGCAGAACTACCCGCAATGGTGTTTCCCTTTCCTCCGTTGTGTAGGTTTGTATGTACGTGCTCCCACCTGAAGCGGGCTGACGTGTGTAAGCCTTTTGCCCTTTTAGTTTTTTGGGGTATTTCTATGTTGTATTAAATATTTTTTTTTTTTGTAAAGGAGTAAAGATTATTTTGTTTCATCCAGTTTGATATTCAGAACCTAGTAGTTAGTTGATTTAATTCAGCCAAGGAAAATAGTCATTCTTACTCAATTTAGTGCAACCCACATTTAAAGTTCATTATTCAGGGCAAGGCTAATCGCAGAGTGTACGGCTTGCTTGCCACGTTCCCTTCCTAGTCAAAGGAAGCAAGTGGAGGTCAGGAAATCTAACTTGACCTACGACAAGCAGATACATATTATTAGAAAGGAGGATTACCATGATACCCTTAATTCTGCTTCCCTTATTATCTTATGGGTCGAGCTCCCTGTAACTAGACGAGAACAAAATTCTCTTGCAAACACTGAAAGGAAAACTAAAACCATTAAATCTTTGCGTGAAGAAGAAAATCTTCCACCTGTCAAAATTTTTGGATCAAGTAAAAATAGTCTCTCCTGAGACAAAGAGGAGGGATTAACTTTACTTGGTTAATTTGGGAAGGGATGACCTTTACTTGGTAAAATGGGAGGTATACGATGTTCTGACCTAATTTTTACGCTACTGGAATAACAATAAACTAAGAATAAAACGCATGCTAGGATGTAAGAGAGAAATGCTAAACTCTTATCTACAGGAATTTATGTATGTGACTTGAAAGACATAAATACAATGTTTTCAATGATCTCTGTGATACGATTGCCAGCCAATACCGTTTTAATTAAGTTATTAAAATTTCTTAAGTTATTTTTTTATTTTCTCCTTGGGAGCGATTATTAGGTTTACTAGTGTACCTTTGTGAGGGATGATTTTTACTCGGTAAAATGGGGGGGGGCTATCCTTTCTTGATCCAAATTTTCCAATATGCAGACTCGTCGAGCAGATTTTCGATCCCAAAAATGTTTTATTCACTTTTTATCTCTTTAGCCGCCTCGCTTTCGATGAACAATAATCCATTAGTAGCAAAGGCAAAGGTTTGGGCAAGCGTCTCTCTTACGTCACTAATTAAGACTTTCTGCTAAGATTATCTCTAGGAAAATATGCGCGTTTAAGTGGTAAGTAAATTTTAGACGAAATATACCAAATTCAAAGAAATAATCATTTGTCTAGAAATTAACTTCATTATTTCTATTCTGTGAAAGTGCTTGATAAACTTGAGCGTGCAGACTAAAGTATCCGTACAGACATAATATTTACTATAGAAGGATAATAAGTTATGCACCAGAAATCAATCTCTATTCTTGCTTCCTCCAGAGGAGGATATATAATATAACTTCAAGGTAATCCCTCGCACCTGATTGAATCATAGCTCTATTATGTTTAGAGTTTAATGAGACTCGCAATAATGGTCTCCTGAATTCAGACTACTAAAAAGGAGTTAGAGAAAACAAGGTTTCACTGCCCCCTCATTTGGAGGAGAATGATTCCATGTTGGATGGATGAGGTCACAGACCTCCCGGGTCTTAGCTAGGAGGGGTCGGATAAAAGCTGTTTCACAACTAGCTTGCAAAATTAGGGACCGGCCAAGGAAAATAGTTGAAGTGGCCTGTAAAGTGAAGAAAGACAAATCGGTAAAATTAAGATATTTAGAAAGAAAAGTATCGCAGGTAGTTCGAATCTGGTTTCAGAATCCTGGCTATCATTAGAGCATGAAGGCAGGCTGCTCTCTCCTGTGTGTAACAGTCTACTAAGGTTAATCTTTCCGTGGGTAAATGGCTAATTCTACCTCGCTTTGTAAACGACGTTCTTTTGTGGATTAATAGAAACTAGAATTTTTATCTCCTCTTCCACGATAAAACATCGATATAAAATGATTCCTCCATTGTTTACACAGACACAGATGGGAGTGAAAATCACATGGAGATATTTACCAATAATTTATAACTCGTTCTCTAGTGGCAAATTGATCGATACATGATTGCATACGAAAACCATCATTTAGAAAAAAGAGAAAAAGAAGAGTACACGGCTCAAATTATCAACTACGGGGTGGCCCATAAGTCCCTACCCATCCATATGTCTTAATGTATCCAGGGTGTCACCAATATTGTTGCACTCATGTACCTACGTACTTATCACAATATTCTCTTCAAGTGTAAATGGACTTTCATCTGCCATATTTTCAGATTAAGAAAAAAGAAAAAAATATTAATACATCATAACTAACTAGAACATAATAATATATAAATGGGTAGGGACTTGCGGGAAACCCTGTAGATCTCCATATCACTTCACTACCCAAATACTATACCAAATAATGATTTTCTACACTTTCACACTCAGAGTACATATAAGCTCCACCGTTTTAATAAAACAAAACAATAAATAACGGTAAAGTCCATATTACCGTAACACGGACCCATTTCAGGAGGTAAGATGCCTGGATTACATCTCTGCGCCATAATTAACTTTAAGAAGCCTCATTGATTTTTATATACCTATAAAATCCTCCCCTCCTGCAGGCCGTTACACAAAAGGACTATAAAAAACTCGCGTAAAAGCCTACTTAAAATTTAGGTTGGTGAAAAACCTATTTTTTTCTCTTTTTATTTAAGGTAGGGTCAAAAGAGCTGAATTGAAAGATTGCATTTATCATCGATGTGCCAGATATGATATATAAACACTAACGTACATAATGCAGGCTCGCAAGCACCACACAGATAAACCATATGTGCACACATGAGTGAATAGTGAATATATATTATCCTCTAGCCCTCACTTACGCATTTATATAAATACGGTCTACACGAGCGTAAAGATTGATTCCAGTTCAAAGGGGCTTAGTAACATGGGGTAATGTATGTGAGGATCGGTTTGGACTCACGTTTCTGGCCAAATTTGCAGGGCTGCGAGGATTTATAATTCCCTGTTTGTTTAGATACCGAACTAAATACTGGAAAAGGGTCAAGAATCAGCGCATGCTAAATGCATGAAGTGCAAAGTAGTCTTAAATTGGCTATTACATGTACACAATTTCGCACATTCGGAAAAAAAACGAATGAAGTACAAAAGACAGGTTGAATAAATGAGGACATATCAATCCAAGAATTGAAAAGAAAAGAACATGGATACAAAGATAAAAGCTTAAAATTAACTTTTTTAAAGGAAAAGAGAGGAAGAATTCACAAACATGTCATACCTGAATAATAGTGCCTAGATTGCGAGTCACAAGTATCTAAAAACTAGTTTGTAGCTATTTATAAGATCTCCAAAAGTAAAAGAAAACCCGCCACGTGTGTCACCCGAAAATCAATCATGATTTGCTATATTATTTCATTCGTATATATCAAGTTGGAACGAAGAAATTTCCCATTTTAGGGTATTTATTAGAAATGTAAAAACTTATGACTATGAAAACATTGCTTTTTAGAATCTCATTCTATAAGTCAACAAACTTAGAAAAGCCACGCTTGTAAAATCCATTAGGTTTTGATGCAAGATACAAAACTAACTCGTTTTTACCCTCTTCTCTCTTCTCTCAATTTACGGCCTAGTAAATGCTTCTTTAAAGACGAATCAAATGAAAATATGAATTAGCAAGGTCAGAAAAATATGTAGAATGAAGCAATATTTCTCACCACAGCTCGCCAAGAGATCTTTGGACTTTCGTGCTGTGTGAGGAGGGACATTATCGTTATGAAGGTTGACAATCCCTTTATTTGACCACGGAGGCTTTCCTTTGACACAAAATCGCTTTAAAATGAGGATGTTGATTGCAGTAGGGATTAGCACTCATTGATTGATTGTAGTGTAAAAGTTCGTAATGGACAATTCCTTCAATATCCCACCCTAACCTCTACATGAACATTTCTAGATGAAGTGTTCTTGTCGGTTGTTGATAAATTCTGGCTCCTCGACGGATACACGAACGGCAGCATTTAACTTCTCATCACCAGTAACAAGCATGACCAAAAATGGTTCCTGAGGTGGCGTGAACGCAATACCGCATAGCAAGTAAGAGGTTGTTGCAGATTCAACGTGGACAGTTCTTGCTGGACCCATTTTTCAACCACTGAAACCTTTTCAATCCTTTTTAGTTAGCGTTGGACAGGCATATGGGTTCGTTAATTTTTCTTCCTAGTTAAAGCAGGATATGTTGTGACCAGAGTTTTTAACTCTTCGGAATAAAGTTCTTTTTGACTAACTTCGTTTGGCCTAACCTTTATACTGAAATGTTCTATTCGAAAAACAGAAATTCTCCTACAACAACTTCTTCCATTTACTGCATCATCGCCATATGTGCTGTGAATAGATTTTGCCGCTGTCCTTGCATTGACGTTTTATAGAACTCATAGAATAAAAAAATGTGTGAGATCTTTAGATGGGGGGATATAGGGGTGAATACTAAATAAGATTATGAACAATATTTTTAGAATCTGAAAGAAAAACGCATAAATTACTCATTGTAGAATTCATATAAGATAAAGGAGGCACTACTTTAATGAATGCTACCTACTTTCGTTCAAACTTGATAAATAGCTTCTCGCCTTCTCATTTAAATACCCCATTACCTATTGTGGAAGATTAAGGAGTGAGAGAGAAGGAATCCCCTCCCTATCTGCCTTCCACAGTTCGCCGTTGACCTCTCTAAATTCGTCTGTCCTATATACTGCGAAAAATAACAAAGTGGAAAAACCATTAAGAGGGTATCGCGACTTCTCGCTATGGGCTTTTATCGCGACCCAAGGCAATTGAGGAAGTCTGTTGGCGATGAATCTCTCTCCACGTCTAGATAATTTTAGAGTATATATTCGACACTTCGAAGTTCATATGTAGATTGTGTCTGAAGCCGTCGTCCATTACGTTTGCCGTAACGTCTTCGTTAGTCGAAAGGAAATCGACTACATTCTCGTTCAGAGAAGAATTGAGTGATTGTCGAAGAGCCAAGGAAGAGCTAATGGTCCCTCATTGTTGTCCGTGGAAATATTCAGGCTTGCTTCAAACCCTTCTCCCTGCTTCTTTGGATTTTAAGGATTGGAAAAGCCATCCACAAAGCACCTTCCTTTTTCCTCTTAGGATAAGAAGCTCCCCAACTTCCGTTTCCCGGAGTTGGATTGAGCTTCTCGTGAGACGCCCACAAGTTCAAGGTCGAAATTACCTACCTAGTCCTACTCACCGCACATCAAGGTAAAAAGGGATTTAATTCCCGCCATGGTCCTTCTTCTCTCACCTTTACTGCGTCAAAATTTAAGGATCCCCTTTGCTCTAGAACTTGCATAATTTTAAAATCATTAATTAATTAATTACCCCTCAGGTTAAACTCAATTGATATTGTTAATCATCCTAGCAGTAAACCCCCGCGTAAGGGGCGCGGTGATTTGCCATCCTGGCCGCCGTGCTGATGGGACTTAGCACCCCGTCTGACCCCAACTTAGCCCTTCTGTTTCCTTCAGAACACTTGTGTTTCCCCCCTGTTTGCTCGCTTTTAATACAACCTCTCCCACAACTTTCTCTGGTCAGCCTCTAATTTAACAGGGTAGATGCTGACCCTTTTCTCAGCCAACTATATCCCGGATCGGGGCTGAAGGGGGATAGGACAATGATCCCTTACCCATGAGCTCCCTTTTGGGATGGTGGGGTTTTTAATAACCGGCTGTTTCCCCACCCACATCTTCCTCACCTCCTCTTACTTTCCATTTTCAAAACTCTCCATTTTACGCCGCGTTTAATTTGGAGCCGCCATGCTGAGGAACTGCCAGGCCACCAGGCGAGAAGAGTGGTCCGAAATGGCGGTACCTGGCTCTGCTAGGCCTGTACCCACCCTTCGCAGACCGGGCCACTGCGGGTGAGTGATTAGCATTTACATCCTGTAAAAAAAAGGGGTCACCATGCCCAATGATGATAACTAAAAAAAACAAAATCTCTCCATATTTCCACTTTAAGAACGACGGATCCACCCTCAGGCAGCTCCACAGAAAAAAGTGGAGGGTCAGCTGTGGTTTCCCAGGGGACCCTCTATAACTCTTTAACCGGAGAGGAGGCTTACTCCTCTCCAGTTCCTACAGGTGCAGGGGGCTCTCCCTCACCCTCTTCCTTGGAGTCAACATGTGACTCTAGCTCAATTCTGGGAGTCCCGCCTTTGCTTTTACAGTGGAGTGTCAGGAAAGCCAGCAGGCAGCAAATAACCGGCTGCTCCCCGTTGAAGCGGATCGGTAAGGAAAACCCCCTTAGGAGGGAGAGGGGAGAAAGGACGCATGGGCCGCTTCCCTCTAAAGGCCTGCTGGAGGCCCCCACTGACATAGACATGCTAAAGATCTGCTGGATGCCCCTCCCTTAGATAGACATGGTCCCTGATGCAGCCCAGCCTCAGAATGTCAGGCCTTCTATGGGAGCAGATTCTGGCTCGGCATCAAACACCGATTCAGAGTCTGCTCCTGTGCGGGGCCCTCACCAGAAGGGTCGGGCCCCCACGACTGCTGGGACCTTCACCATTTCAGCGAAGGGCCTCGCAGAGGCCAGCGCATCTGGCCTGGCGGCTCCTGATGGGAAAGGGGAGAAGCGGGTCCATTCCCCGCCCTCCTCTCCTAAAAAGAAAAGACCTAATAAAAAATATATAAAATACCCTGGGATCTTCTCCCTCCACGGGAGCCCTGGGGACGGACGAGGCCGCTACCATCCATGAACGCGACCAAGCCAAGATCGGCACCATCCGGTCCCGGTGCTTGCGTGGGCGGGGAGTCGAAAAATAAGACCAAAAGTGCGCAGAATGGAGCCTCGATTAATTCGTGACTCCTCAGACAGAGATTACCTAACGTCTTCGAGAAATCTGGCTTCAAACGCTTCTTAGTTATTTACTTCACTAATGGCAGCATGTTGGTCAATGGCAGCATGTTGGCCAATGGCAGCATGTTGGCCAATGGCAACATGATGCATAAGTGGAGCGCTTTAGCTGGTATGATTGGTAAAGAGCAAAGGTGACTCGTTTCTCGAAGGAGAGCCTTCTGGCGAATGCGGTGAATCTATCCGAGGTGGCCAAGATAAGTGCTCTTCGGACAATTAATTGCACCCCGATGAGTGTGATGACGCACTCTACTGAACTTTGTGAAAGGAGTAGTTTATGCGAGGGAACCCCTGGACTACTCCATAAAAGATATCCCTCTAGAGCTGGCCGATCACAGGGCGGTCAAGGTAAAGCATGTCATCAGAAAACAGGGAGGGGCCTTGAGACCACCCCTACACTCTTCGTCACGTCCAACTTTGAAAAGCTCCCTGAATCGGTGCGTGCCGGTTGGTACCGCTACCGCGTGATGGCATTCGTGCCACTGCCGCGGAGGTGCAATTACTGTCACTGCTTTGGCCATACAAATCGCTTATGTAGACTTGCAAAGTCGGGGTCACCCTAAGTCTGTGTAAATTGCTTCAAGGTCGCACACGATAAGTATAAATCGTGTGTGGCCAAGTGTGTCAATTGCGAAGAGCTGCAGCCGCTTCTTCGAAGCAATGTGTTATATATCTCCTTGAGAAATAAATCCTGGCCGTCAAGGACCAGGATCATCTCTCATTCCGCGAGGCTAAGGACTTGGTCCTGGCGTGCCCGACTTTGCCTGGGACGTCTTACACCTTAATGATAAGAAAGACACCCTCTGCTCCTGGCCCATCCAGGCCAATGAGCACGGTTGTTTCCGCGCCCATTCGGAGCCCCTCTGCGGGTTCTACTCAACATGGACGCTCCCCTGGTTAAGCTGGCGGCACAAAGGGTTCACACCCAGCCTCGGCTAAAACCACCATCCCAATTCCCTCAGTGAGACCGTTTCCCGTAAGGCGAAACAGCCACGCACCTCCACCGAGTCGTTATACTTAGAGGAGGCAATACCCCTGTAGTTGGTCACCAGGCCATCTTCCGGGGTTACTAAAGCTGCCCCACGAAAGGAGGACCGCAACAAAGTTGCTTCAGCTTCTTCGTCCATGCCTAGTGGTGGGATGGGTGGTTCGGAGACGGTGCATCCTTGAAAAGAGGCCCCCTTGTCTGCGAAGCCGCAACGCTCGCCTAAGGTATCGAGGTGGATGGTTGAAAAGACTCGCATGGCGAGCCCAACCTCCCCCAATAAGTCATCGATTGCGACAGCGCCTTCAGTGAATTGTTCGGCCAACACCGCCCGGGGTTCTGCCTCTGGGAAGCGTACGGCAATTCTCGTGAGGGTCTTCTCTTCGACGAGGGCCACTGCGTCTCCTCCAATCTAGGCCTGGAGGGCACACTCCTTCAATGGAATTGCCGCGTACTCCGGGAAAACTGGGAGGAGCTGCAAAGGCTCGTCTCGTCCCATTCCCTGTTAGTCATTTTTCTGCAGGAGAACTTGCTACTGTAGGCGTGTGCCCCCTGCCCACCCTCCCGGGGTATAAGGGTTTGCGATTCCACCACGTTGGAATAGGGGCCAAGAGGATGCGCGATTCACACCCAGAATGTTGTATCCGTTATTTTTTTCACTTTAGATACGTCCTTTAAGGCAGTGGCTGTGCAGCTTCACCTGGAGAGGTGGTATACTGTTATTTCTGCGAACATTCCACCGTCAGCTGACTTCGACGCGTGTGACTTCCGCCCCTTTATAGCATGGTTGCCGAGTCCCTTTCTCATGCTTGGAGATCTGAATGGTAGACATCCTTTCTTGGGAGACTACTTATTAAATCCCATGGGACAAGTCCTTGCCGATCTGATCGAATAGCTTGAGATAGGTGTCCTAAATGTGGATGAGTTTACGCATCACTCCCCGAGAACCTTTTCATTTGCTTGCCTTGATCTATCTCTTTTCTGAACGGATGCACACCTCGATTTTGATCAGCGGGTGTTAGATGACCTCCATGTTAGGGATCACTTTCCCATTCAAATATCATTTTCTGGGCCGCTTCCGCCTGAGAGCCCACCTCGGTGGTGCTTGGCGCCGGCACGGTGGTAGATGAGGCCGTTAAGTTTTTCTTTGGCAACCTCATCACCGCGGGTCTGACTACCATTCCAAGAACGTCTAACTGTTTTGCACGCTGACTACTTCCGTGGTGGTCGGTCGAGTGTGAGACAGCCCTCAAACAGAAGCCTTATGCCTACTGGCGCTATAAGTGCCGCCCGAATGATTTCACTGTCGGTGAACTTCGTGGGGCTAGGGCTAAGTTCTAGTATATTTCGAAACACGCCCGCAACTTTTATTGGCGAGTATACGTGTCTACACTTAACGGGAAGAACCCTCTAGTAGAGGCGTGGAGAAAAGTCAAAAGGATTCGGGGCAAGTTCTCGCAGCACCCCTCTTTCGTTCTTCAGGAGAATGGGACCGCAATCTCGGACCCCGTGTCCGTAGCGGAATCCTTTGCGACCGCTTTCTCCGCATTCTCCAGCAGGGATGCTGTTACACTATTAATCATTGCAGGTCGTGAAGTCACGCAAGGCCGCCGGCTCCACTTTACTTCCAGAGGCGGAGAACCTTTCAATGACAGGTTTACACTTAGTGAGTTGCGTTCCGCTCTTGCTTTGTGCGCGGAAAACGCCCATGGACCGGACGATGTCCTGTACGCTATACTTTGACACCTGGGTGAGCGAGGCATGGCCTTTCTCTTATATTTGTTCAACAGAATCTGGGTACATGCCTCACTTCGTTAGACAGCACTTCACCACGGTGTTTTTCGATCTGGAGAATGCTTATGATACCGCGTGACGATACGGTATCATGTAGACCCTCCACACGATCATGGTTAGGGACGACTTCCGGTCTTTCTATCTGAAATTTTGAGAGATTGCCGATTCTGCGTACGGGTGGGGGGACCCTCTCCCGCCTAATGGAGCAGAAAGAGGGTGTCCCATAGGGAAGTATCCTCAGCGTTACACTCTTTCCCTCGAGTATCAACAGTATTACTTCGGTGCCGCCAGAAGATGTTCTTGTTACGCTCTGAGTGGACTACCTTTCGATCTCTTTTTGCGAAGCCCAGATGACAACTCTGGAGCGTCATCTCCAACAGGCATTCAACCGCGTCTCTCGCTATGCCGATGCGCAATCTACGGATCCACCCCGACCCAGATTTGTTTCTTAATGGATTGCGCCTGGAAGTGGTGAAATCTGACCGTTTCTTTGGTCTTGTATTTGCCCGACGCTTCACCTGGGAGGCTTATATTCGCATATTTAGGGTCTTTTGTACCCGCACCATGGGTATTCTTTGTTCCGTGACGTTCAGCGCTTGGGGCGCTGATAGGGCTACTGCCTTAAGTTTTCATCGATCCTTTGTCCATTCGAAGCTCGACTACGTATGTGTGTTTTAGGCTTCCGCAGCCAAACGTCTATTGCAGAATGTGGAGTCGATCCACCACACCGGCCTTTGCTTAGGGACCGGTGCCTTCTGCACTTCCCCTATTTAGAGCCTGCTTTTTGATGCTGAAGAGATGCAATTATCTATGCGCCATGCACAGTGAATTACTCGCCTGTACACACGAGAGCAGCGTCTCTCTTTCTCGCCATCGGCTCTCAAAAGCATCCGCAGCTGATCTCCATGGTGCCTATATCGCCGAGAGACGCAAGTCATACGCTAAGCCCTTAGGGTTTAGGGCTAGGAAACTTCTTCGAGTGCTAGATATAGCTTATGGCCGGTGGTGGCCCTGGTTCTGCCCAGAACGCCACCTTGGAGGGCACCGCCGTTGGCTATTTATCGCCATGTCTCTGCTCCTAAAGCTTGTACAGTGCCTAGGAGTATTACGTTGGGCCTTTTTGGAGCACATCTCGTGTCACACTGGAACCGTGCCAGTGTATGCGGATGGCTCCAAATCCGAAGAGAAGGTCGGTTTCCCCGCCGTATTCCCTCTGTTTGAAGTTAGCGGCGCTCTGCCAACCGCTGCCTCTCTCTTCACGGCTGAGTTGGTGGCAATACACCACTCGGTACGGGAGATTACGCGACGTGCCTGGTCGAGACCGGATCGTGATTTATAGCGACTCACAAAGCGGCCTGACTGCTCTCGGGGAATTGGAATCTCCGCACCGTCTGGTTCTCGATATCCGTGATACGTCAGTTTTACTGAGCCGGGTGGATATCAAGATTATCTTCTGCTGCGGCCTTGGACATGTAGGAATTGCGAAGAATGAGTGTGCGGACGAGGTCACCAAAAAGTCCGCGAGGACTGGGTGACCGGACCAGCGTTTCTCTCTTCCACACACAGACTACATGGCCGGAATACGAGCAGTTCTTCTGACTGCTTGGCAAAGAAGATCGTAGACGGTCCAGGGGAATTTAAAGTTGTGTGCCATTGCGCTACGACTGTTTCCATGGACCCCTCCTTCAATGCCGCGACGGCTTCAGGACACTTTCTGTCATCTCCGAATCAGGCACACTCGTGTGACGCATCACCATTTGATGAAGCGCTCGCCTGCGCCCAATTGTAAGGACTGCGTCGTCCCCCAGACTGTTTGGCAGATTCTTCTCGAATCTCCTAGTCTGGGTGATCTACGCGAACGTTACTTGTACCGGTACTGAGATAGGCGGGGTCGCTACCACCTGTCCCTTGTACTCGGAACGGATTCGTGGACACCGATCTGTAAACTTTTAGATTTTTTTGGAGGAGGCCGGCCTTCTTCCCTTCATTTAACTAGTTTGGTTTTTGTTTTGTTTTTCTTACTTTAGTAGGTCGCACGCTCCTGTGCCAGGGGAAGGCGGACCTCCCCCCGACGCCGGAGTTTGCTTCCTGCTTGATTTCTTTTTTTTTTTTAGTGTTGTTTTCTTTCGGTTTGTTTTTGGAATCTTATTTTGAAGTAGACTAGTGCTAGGCAGTTTTTAATACGCAACTAATCCCTAAGTAGGAAGTCGCCAGATGAGCTCTTAAAAAAAAATAATAATAGCAGTGAACCGTCAATATTTAATTGCATTGCCATTTAATTTGCCGTATATATATATATATATATATATATATATATATATATATACATATATATATATATATATATAAACTTTAGTCCTATTAAAGTATATTTTCGTAGCCGTGTTTGAATATACTTTGGCCTAGCAACTGTGTATTTAAAGCACTCTTAGAACCATCCCAGGTGGAGCCTTAATTTCGGTCGGCTAATAGCCTAGTGTGCGTATAACCGCGTACACCTGGTTATACCACGACACCTACGCTTTACCCAATTTCTACCTTTCCTGATTGTTTTATGACAATTCTTCCATCCGTAGGCCCCTTTTTATCTGCGTTCATTTTCATTTATTTTTATATGGTACACCCCATTTGTATAAAATTGCTCCTATTTTTCTTAATGAGGAAAGAACGAGAGATTTACCCACAGCGGAGAAGAAAACAAAGAGAACCTACAATTGAGGAAAAAAATAAATATGACTTACATGATGCGAAAATGCCAACTCCAGAAAATCCAAAATTTTTAAAATTGGTGTGGGATAGCCTTGAGGTATAAACTACGCATGGGAAAATGCTATTTGAATTTGGATGAATACAGCAAAAGTTATCAGCAGATAAGCAAGTTACTAAAAAAGTTGAAGGGTGAAAAATTATCCGAACGTTTAGGTTTCTTGTAGAAAGAATTGGCATTTCTTACATAGTAACTAACAATTTCAATTTCCTGCAAGAGTCATTCAGGTAATATTTCTGAGAAATCTGTCACTGTTCTCACTGTGTGTGAGCTGAGAGTGCAGCCTCGTAACAAAGATTGTCTTCCAATTAGTCATTGAGAGACTGCCATGCGCTTATGTAGTCCATAATATTCTGTCAACCTGTGAAGAAACAGGTTTGGGAAATGGTGGCAAATCAACCAGGATGCTAAGAAAGCCGAGCCATCACCCAAATTCTGAAGAAGCGCCGCTTCAAGCTGGCCTCAGTAGTTTCTCGAGAGATTAGTGAGATTTTGGTCATCGATGTCTCCAAGCATACTGTGTCAGGTCGGTGAAGGAAGAATCTTTATGCACCCACATCCACGGTCAGTCAAAAGAAAAATAAGGCTCGTGTTGCATTCACCATCGAGCTCATTACATGGATGGATGACCAATTGATTCAAGTCAACTTCAGTAACAAATCTAAGTACAATCTATTTGCATTCAATTGCGGGAGATTCCTTCGTTGCAGAGCAGGCGAAAGATTAAATGTCAATGGCACAAAAAAGAGTTTAAAGATTGAAGGAGTAAATGCCATGGTTTTGAGAGTGATTTCGGGAGAAAGCACTAAGTCACTTTTGGCTGAGAGATAATGCGCATGTGTGCGAGGAATTGCTACGATAGTATGGATTGAAATTTCATGTAGTATAGCGCCACCTGCCACGCAGCCACTTCGGTGTAGAACTTTCTGGACGATGAGCACATCAATGATATACCTTGGCCTACCTAGAATCTGGACTCAAGTACCATTGCAAATGTTTCGAAGACATTCAGAGACGTATCTAAAGCGAGGAATCGGAAAGCATTTCAAGAGGTCAAGATTACTGCGTTTTTCCGGTAGCAGGAAATGTCAAAGCATAATCTAAAATAAAGGCATCCACACTAAATAATAATTACTTATAACTTGTATGGATGTTTTTCCTTGAAACTTCAATCGCTATGTTCCAATCCAATCCCTAGTTTTAGCTTTAAAATAAAAAAAACGTGAAATAATACTATTTATTTTCTTAACTAATCTAGAGTAGTAAAATAGAACATTTGTCTTTCATTTATTGAGTAAAGATGGCATGTAATGTTTAAAAACACACATGATATTGAGCTATTAAATTAAAACTGTTTTTAATATTGAGGAATAATAGAAATATTTTAACCAACACCACTAAAATACTGACCGTCTTCTGGTCTTTCCATCGAGAATTTACTACTCGCGAAGGCAAAATACTAATAGTAACAAGGAGTAACAAGGAGTAACAAGGAAAGTAAGTATCCTAGGAGACCTCACGGTCCATTCAAAGAGGGTACCTTTAGGCTAGCAATCGAGCGGGCACATGGCTGCTCAATTGTTTTGCGTCCCTAAACGGCCACTTTTCAAGACTTTGTCTAGTCTTGACTTGAACTGGTCAACAGATTCACTGAACTGGTCAACAGATTCTTCACGCTGAAAGTATTAAATAACAACCAGATTAATACACATGTTTTTGATCAGTGGTTAAAGAACCTTATATTTCGAAACATCACAGATGTTGGTACGAAGCATGCAGTCAATGTGGTCGTGATGGGAAACATGAAACGACTCAATTTTGAGAGCATCAAGGCGTCATTTGGAAATACATGTGGCTACATAATTAACTAAAAGGTACCATTAACATGCATTACTAATCTTTACATGTCATATTTTAAGAAATGACTAATTTATATATTTTGTTTATTACTTACTTTTATTAATATATTAAATATATTTTTGTTCATTTTTGTACTTCCTTCATATAAACGGTGTTATTTTGTTTCTGTGGGGTTTAAATTAATTAAAGGAACATGTCAAGAATAGTGAACTAAATATTACCCTGTCAAGAATAGCGAACTAAATATAAATATCTTGTAGAGGAAGCAAATAAACTTGCGTAAGCTTCACTTTAATGAAAATGAACGATATAGTCCTTTATTAAAAAGGAAAATGGAGCGGCAATTACGTTATAGAAATATATTAGCCTGTTTACTTTATTTCTCTCCATCCACATAACCTGATGTAGATAGATAAGCTGGAAGAAATTCGCCTTTGCCCCCATAAATGTTAATTTTTCCTTATATATTCCTGAATACGATTCGATAGGTCGTATGAACGCCTGTCTATGGATTCACGAAGTGCAAAGGGTGATTTACAGTTATGTGTTAAAAAATTTGATTATTGGCCAGATTTCTTTGGGCCTGCGATTTATCACTCTAGAAAGTTAATCCATCTCTTATCACCTTTTCGATTATTGTCGCCTTTCCTGTCTAGCTAATCTTATTTGTGTGTTCTAAAAGTCCCTTTTCACAATGATATAACCTTTTCCAGACAAACTAAGGCTCCTCCTCAAAAAGAAGGTACGTTTACGTTACCGCTATTTCTAAAATCCCTTTTATCCTATACGATGCTCCTCATTTTAGTTGCTTTCCTACGAACTGCGAATATGAAATATTCAAGCGAGAATCTCCGTCACTAATGCTGGGGAGACAGCGCACTTTACTACACCAGATAAGCAGCGACAAGCAAAGACAAGCACGGGCGAATCACGGTTGGCATCCTTCTAGTGCTTTCAAGGCCAATGGCTTTCTAATTAAATATCTCTCCGCGTCAAGCGGAAATCAAATATCTGAAGCGGAAATTTGCCTCCCTTTCCGAAATATTCGAAAGTTTTTTTGAGTCTTTTAAGCGCATTCTAGATCAAATTCCAAACTTGTTCTTAGCGCCACCCACACCCTTAGGCATAATTGATGTTGCTTATATAAGCATATCCACATGATTGCTTATTTCATTTTAAAGTGCATATCAATCGCCTGGATCATTGGCACCATATACCCATTGGAATAAGTTACATAAGTGTGTTTGACCGGCTAAATAGCCCAATATAAAATTTTGTGTTTATCTGTTTTGGCAAGTAAAGGAGAAAATATATTTCAGTATGTTTGTATATATATATAGGGTGCGGGCTGGATATTTTCGAGAAAAATAAGAGGAAGATTTTCCTTTAAAATATTCCATACTAGATAAAGGTATGCTTTTTATATATTTTATCGAGATCTCACATGATACAATCGTATATTCAATAAATTATATTAAAATAAACTTACAAAATAAAATAATGACAAGTGGCAAGTATGAGAACGATCATTCACAGAATTGCTTAGTATTCAAATATAGTAGAAACAAGGTAAGATTTGACAATGATCAAACTTAAACTACCATAATATGACGCGTTAAAACCTATTAATTAGGTGCAATGAAAACCAAAGGAGATGAAAAGTTTCTTGCAAACATCCGGTGTTATTTTATTACATTCTTGCTCACTTTATATCCATAAATCCATCAGAGTTGAAGGCTGCTGGGATCGAGCATTGTCTCCAATGATCTTCCAGAGGTTTTTAATTAGGTTTAAGTCCGAGCTCTGAGTTGGCGATTCAATTACTTCAATATCTTCTTGTTTGAAATAGTATTTTACTGGCTTTTCAGTATTGCATGGCACCTTGTCCTGCATTAATAGCGCTAGCTTGTTCAGAGATCCTCGAAATGCAGGTATAACCTGTTGTTATACGAAGTTCGCATTTACCTTTCCAATTATTACCATTGGAGGACCAAATCCTTGAGATAAAAACATCCCACATACCATGACGCTGACTTTTCCCTGCTTGGCAGACATATTAACACATTTACGGTTAAATTTGTTACCTGTAGCGTGTATAACAAAGCGTCTACCATCAGATCCTACTAAATTCCAGTTACTTTGGTCGCTGAAATGATTTCTCTCCTAATCCTCATCACTTCAAACAACACGAGCTTCACCATATTCGAATCTCTCCTTCTAGTTCTTCTTAACGAAGATTGGTTTGGTTACTTGAGAAAAAGCTTTTAAACCAGATGCATTGAAGCGACAGGACACTGTGAAAAGGTTCACTTCTTTGCCACTCTTGGTCTTAATTTTTCCAGAAATTCCTGCTCTAGTCTCGAAAGGATCCTTCATAAAGAAGTGCCTAATAGCTCGGTCTTCTCGAACGATGGTTATGGTGGTGGGGGGGGAAGCGACCGACAATAGCATGAGAATTATAGTTTTTGTTTTTCCTTGTATAATTTCAGAACGCGCAAAGACGCACTCTTGGACCTTCCCACCCCTCGTGAGATCGCAGAAAGAGTCCTCTCTGAAGTCTCCAAGTCACGTGTAGTGGAATCTCACCTGCTGACTAATATGTTGCCAAATGATTTTAAGAAACTTCTTGAATGTTCCTGAAAAAATAGTTCTCTTATTTTGCTTGTTAATATTTGATTTTGTTAGTATATTGTTTAATTTCTTGAATATACTATTGTATTATATAAAATCTTCATAAAATATATATATATATATATATATATATATATGAATAACGTTATAGCCACGAGGAAAATGAAACAACGGAGAACTGCGAGGCCTTTCGACTAATGGTCCTTTACTGCTCAGTAAAGGACCATTAGTCGAAAGGCCTCGCAGTTCTCCGTTGTTTCATTTTCCTCGTGGCTATAACGTTATTCATAAATTCCTCACGTTCCTTATTTTCGTGATTCAGTTATACATATATATATATATATATATATATATATATATATATATATATATATATATATATATATATATATATATATATATATATATATATAAATGCATGCCTTTATGTAACATGAAAATTTCATTTACCTACTCATTATATTTGTGAAAATCTTTTATTAAAGGAAAATCTTTCATACTTTGCTCGGTTGTGCATTCGCTCGTGTGAAAACTGTCTCGGGTGAAAATGAAACGGTGTTTTTATTTATTGAGATATATCCGTCTTATTTGAGTAAGAGTATCTTCATGGCATGGTGTGCCGACTCCACTCAATAGACCCACCTAAAGCCTACAACACAGCCAACAGGCGACCTCCGAACTGGACACAGGCCTTCACTATCTCACGTTTTAGGCCCCAGAATGGCCTGGTAATTCTGTCCCTCAGCTCGTCCTTCGCTTCGCAGCTGGACATGTTGATCTTTCATTCCACCGCGCCTCACATACAAAACATAAGGGGGCTGCAGTCAGGCGAGTGGGAGGCTAAATGTCAAGGGCTGTGGGAAAGAAGTAATTCTCCGACAGCCAGGCCTGGATCTTCCGGCTGGTGTGGCAGGGCGCAGAGTTTTGCTGCCACACGAATGTTTGCTTCGTTGTACAGCCTGAGATCCTTAAGGAAGAAGGGGGATGGCATGACATCACCTTTAATTCTGCTGACACCAAAGTTGATGAATATCGCTGGAAATTTCCTCTGCATGAATCTGGGTATGCATTGTGATGCGACAGCTAGCCACCTGTTGTTCTGGAAGTTGATGTATTGGACTTGACGGGAAATTTATCGTCGGAGATGAAGCACAGGATGTCTGAATCCAACACTGATTTAATTTGTTGATTAGCTCCTTAGTGTGCTTGAGTCGCCTTTGCGGCAGGTTTTTCTCTCTGCTGTTGGCTCCTACTTGAATCCTGAATCTTATAGCTCCTTACTGACATTTCCCACCATCATTCTTCTGACGCTGAGGTAGGCTGAAATCCCCTTTTTTGTCCTTCCAACGCGGATCTCAAATACTCTTGCCTCTTCCACAAACTGAATGTTTTAAAATTTTACAGTCAATTATGCTGGCAAAAACATAAAGCAAAAAGGGTTATTGTTATTAAGACGAAAAAGACCGATAACGAAGGTTAAAAATTATAGCTAAAAAAAATAGCAGTTGAAAATTGCGAACGAATAACGCCCACAAACTATTTATCTATCTATTTATAGATAGCTAGATAGATTGTGGAGAAGAATAGGTCGATATCATCGGAGCGTGCGTGATGAAGTTATATTTTAAAACAGGCTATTTTAAATAATGATTGAAAAGAGTTTATTGCACACTATTAAACAAAAGAATTTGAAGAAAGTGAAAAAGACCTCTGATTGCGCTAATTTGCATGATGCAGTCATGTAGTATTTTAGTTCGACCGAGTTTATTCAATCGGTTCAATAATATTTAACTTTAAGCTAGTATGTTTTTCCATAGTTTTAGGATTACAATTCATTTGTATTATTAAAGGAATACCACATTCAATTTTTTCACTTTATACTACTTTAGATTATCATATAGAAAATTAAATCTCATTAAAAGTCCATTTATTTATGCTAAAATCATAATAAGCTACGGCGCCATTTTTTTATATACAGGGGGTTCTTTCAGAACCTCTTCTTGAAACCAGATATCATATAAATGCATTAAGAATTACTAAATATTAAGAATTAGAACTCACTTCATGACCACAAGATTTAAATATGATTTACCTATCATTTGAAATCAGTTTTCGTTAGTTTCATTACAATTTCTTTTAATGGAGTACTTAAACATATATTTTTCATACATAGTCAACTATTGGCTTTGTTCTCAGTGAGATAAGGGGTGTTAGGTCAATAGTTTGGTTATTGTGAATCTCCATAAATTTAGTTTAATCTATATTTGATTGATGCTAAGAGTATAAACAATTTCTTAGGCACCGTTTTCTTTTAGCAAATATTTAAAATTGCATGGTATAGTTTTGTGTTTTGTTCAAAAATCAACTTTATAAATATACCGAGAATTTCCAAGAATGTATAAAATTTGGAATTATCATAATTTACACTATGTTCTGGTCTCGTTGCTAAAACAAATTATATACTAAAGAAAAGTGCATAAAATTCGCAATATAATTAGAAAAAATTCAATAGTGTAGTTTTGTTTGTATTTTTACAAATTTAATTTAAATATCTAAGAAAAATTTTCTACGAATGTAGACAATTTTGCATTATCTTAATTGTCACTTTGTTCTAGTCGTTGCTAAAAAAATAATTATACCATAAAAAAGTATAAAATTTGCAATAAAATGATATACAAAACCAAAAGTTGAGAATTTCGAACGAAAGAATTTAAAAAGTGACGAATGAAAATATGTAGCATCCCCTTAAGGCTACATCAACATGGCTAGTTAAAAATTTTAATTATTAAAAAGTCACAATTGGGTAGAATTGGTCATTCTCGGCGAACAAGTAATATATCGAGACATATCAATGATACATATTCACCATCGGCTCTTTTTGTATACTTCTCCATCTTCAATATCCTCCATAGGCCTAATGTTCTTGCCTCCTTGCGACTTTGTTATAACAAAACATTTGTAACGATTATGTTGATGCAGGCATAAATATAAGGCTATATACACTCTTCTTTCTTCATTATTTACTTGGATTAATTTTAGTTGTCCGTTTTATTTTTATAGATTTATATTACCTTTGTTTAAAATGAGCAAATCAAGCAAGTTGAAGGTTCATCAATATTCCGTGAATATTTTTTTACTTCGGGTTTATTACTGTTGTGTAAAATGCGCCATACCGTTTTGCTTAAGATGTGATCACTGATCAGACACATGCGTTGAGCAATTACTCAGGCCGGCTGGAAGCACACTTGATGATAAAGAATCCCAATAATCCCAATTTAAAATATTTGAAATCCCTAAAACAAAAGTTTGAAATTCTGTCAAAAAAAACACTTCCTTATTCGCTGCACAAAATGAGACCCATATTCGTACCCTTGAATTCAGCTACGAAACCCCTCTCGTCCTAGCCAATTGTGAAATAATTCCAACATCTCAGAAATTTTAAATACTGCGCTAAAGAGCATGATTAAGATGTCATAGCTATACCACTCAGTAATAAAAGAATAGATGACATGGCGAAGATGTTAAAAAATTGCTAGAGGAGAAGGTGAAATTACATAAATTTCAATACAAATGGCTAAATCTGACTTTCGGGAAATCGAAGCTCTGATATTGGCATATGTGAGCTATATTGACTAGGAGGAGTTTCAAGAAGGGATGTTGTTCTAGGAATGATTCGAAACAGCTACATATTACTGAGGTGATATTAGCAGCAATCTCCAAAATATATTTAGATTTAAACAAACTACCAAAAGAAAACAATCACGAGCAGGGAAGGGGGCACTTATTTTGATGGGCAGGAAAAAAGGATGCTTAAAATTGATGAAGTATGAAAATCCAAACTCAATACTGTGCTTTGCGTGATCCGCCCATAAAACTTGGTTGCCACGAAAATTTCTCCTGTTCTTAACGAGATTCTGCAATATGTGATCAAGTGACAACTGCAGTAGAGCAATTGACAAATCTGAACGTCTTTTTAAGCAGTTCCATTTGGATCAAAGTGCAGAATATGTTCAATTATTGTTTCAAACAAAGGTAAGATATCTTTCAAAGAGAAACAGCTTCAAGAGGTTCATGGAATTATTTGATGAGCTTAGTGACAACCTTTTGAGAGACAAACTTGAAATGAAGTTCCTATCAACTACAAACGGGGAAAAGATGTTATTGAGAGACTGCTTCGAGAAACTAAGCAGCTTGAACAGGCAGTTCCAAGGACCAAATATAACTTGTTGATACCACATAAAATTGGGGGATTCATTACAGTTCTCGAATTATGCCAAATATATTATTCTCCAAGAAATTTCACTCAAATCTACTCGTCTAATAAATATGAGCTAGCAAATACCGCGACTAACGTAATTGTTGACCATTTGAAAATATTACTAAGAAAGAGTTAACATAATTGCAACATGATAAATTAGTGAATACTTTGTTCAAAATAAAAGAAACTATTATGCGGCTATGTAACGAGGGAACCTTTGATTCATTTTTCCTCATCTTACTCGTATTGTGGTTTCAGGCGTGTTGAAGATTTGTCCGAGCACCGAGAAGCCGATTGGAAATTACAAAACGTAGCGATTGAAGGATGTAGCTAACAGAATTGTCTCCTCGATTCTATACTATTTGTCTAAGCTACAGGAACAAGATTCTTACAAAACTAAAGCAATTCACTTAGTCTTATGTGGTTAATAAATATATTATATTCCTTTCTACTCAGTAATTCAGATTTCAATATTAAAAACAGTTATATTTTTTAGGACTTTTTTATCAACCGTGGGGCAACATATTCTTGAAAACATATTGGGGTCTTGGAAAAGATTGGGGTCTTGGAAAAGAGGTTTGGAATTACTGTACTAGAGCATCAATATGCAATAATAAGTTTTAATTATGTAGATTAGATAAATAATAAGTGCGAATAATAAGTGCAATCCGAGATTGGATAATTAATTAGAACAGACGATGCGTTGTGGCGAAAAGTGAATGTTTTATGAGTGAGGTACAAATTGAAATATAGGAGCCTGAATGTTATTGCGAGTCTTGAAATCACCAGTTTATATGAGTGGGATGAGTGTGTGGTGGAGTCTGGCTGAGGGTGGCGTGGCAAGTATCAAGGGCTTGTAAGTAGTAGGAAAACTTTTGTCTTCCAATCGAATTTGTTCTGACTCCCAAAGTTTCTCGTGGGGAATACGCTTTTGTCTGGGTTCCAGAATGTGCCTCAGTAATCACGGGTTAAAGAAAATGACTCAAAAGGAAAGCGGCGCTAAGTAGCATACCAAAATGAGAGCAAACGGAACGGTTCGAATCCTACGCTATGTGTAAGTTTTCCGTTAATGCCAAATAGCTGAGTCTAAGGTGGCAAGATTCAAGGATGAGGGAACGGCTTGATGACGCTAATAATAGCATAAGCTGCTGACAGACGACTTAACTGATTCTCTCTCTCTCTATTTTCATCTCTTTTCCTCTGTGTGTGTTTAATATATGTATGCCTCTCGTTTTCAATGGGCGTGAACTTTTTCATTTGATCTGGTCGCGGAATGGAGCCAAAGATCAGGATTATGTTTGTCAGTTTCTTCGTTGGACGGGACGGAGTTACAAGAAAAATATGAAGCTGCATATTTTTCCACGTTTGGGCCTTTCCTGTATCAGAGAGACCGTTTACCTTTAATAGTTCCTCGAAAGTTTTAACTGTTCAAGGCACACATTACCCTGTATTTTTTCAGCTTGTCCTTTTTATCTGTCATTAAATTCGCTTCCGTCTGACAGCTGTTTCCTAGCGTGCATAGTTTTGTGTGTGGAAGCGTGAGAACTCTGGCTATCCGCTTTGCTCGATTCATATTTTCTTAATAAATATACAATTGTGATATAGTATTTCTCTCTATTTTATATTGGTTGATCATCTCTAACATTGCATATTATTTCATTAATTGATGCGTGAACCCATTTTCCGAATTACATAGGTCCCCTGGACGCTCATTTGTGGGGGTTCCTCGCTCGGCCTGCATATCTTGCAATTTGGGTGCCACAGTCCTACTTTCCTTGAATTCGGATGCTAAAGGAATGCTGGCCACGAATAATCACAGTTTAGCAATAATTTCACCGAAGTTATGAGATACAAATGTAAATGAATTACACGAAGCGTTAAACGACATGTTACGATTGTTATGGACGACAGGTAAATAGGAAAAATCTCCAAAGGTCAACATTGTGCTCGCATTGAATTAACAATTGACTGACCTGCAAAGTTTAAACCACAGCACAGTTTAAACCACATCTCGCAATCAAATGAAAGTTAAAAATTTTGGATGCCGTTAACTTAAACACAGTCCTGCCTATCTTGATTTCCGGTTTCTATAATCAATAATACAATTTTACAGTTTCGTTTCAAATGATTCCGACTAATACCATCACAGTGTGGAGAAAATAAAATCAGAGTTTAAAGAATGTAAGATGAATGTTACCCACCTCAAACCGAAACTAGCCAAAAACTTTGGTCAAATTTAAAGGCAGAAAAAAGGGAAGGAAAAGTTGGTAATATCAACAGTCCAAAGTATTGTGTGTTTCCTGGCTCAGTCTGTCTATCTCGGTCTCTCTTTCTCGATAAATCCATTCAATGGAAAATGTCTTGAATTTATCTCCCATAAAATAATCTCAGTTCTTTCTCACTCTTGAAAAGTATGTGTGATCTTTGGAACGAAGAGAGACTTTTCCTAACAATCTATCAAAAACAAAAATATCGACATCCATTCAACCACTTAAAACAGTATTTTGCTGATGTATTTGAATTGTCGAAAATATTCCTTGCTGAATTCTAAAGCTCGGAATCTTCCGGATAAAGCAATTTCCTCGCCAATTTATATCAAACCAAAGAAAACTACAGTTTTCTTCTTTCCCAAGGGTAACTCTAATAATCTCAATTTTCTGCCCGAAAGTAATTGAAAAAAAAATACCAGTATTCATTATCATTTAATATTAAACACTCTTATCTGATTATTCGTTGAAATTTTTATTTTCTGTATTTTTTTTATTTATTTTCAGCTAGCAGTGATATTAATTTTCTGTTTTCTCTGCCTTTTCGTTTTATATTTGAATCTTCCTTTTGTTATCTTTCTAGTACTTTTCGCCTATTTCATGTCGATTTCCAAAACTTTAAATCAATCTATCATTCGCAGGAGTGAGGATTTTCATTCTTTCTTAACCATAGCAAAAGTCTCAAAGTGATTAAATGATTAAAAAATGTGGTAAATTTATACAACTCTGTCGCAAAGGAAAACAACGCATACTAAAGATAGTCATAAGATTTGATAGATAATTTGATAGAGAATTAAAACCCTGGGTGGCCTATATTGACTAGATCATTGATTCATCAGAATGTAAAGATTATTAATTTGGTTTGGTTATTTTTTATTTGATTATTTTCATTTGTTTGGCGTTTTACGTAGGTTAGTTTGTTTGTTTTTTAGCTTGATTTAAAAGAAAAAGTGTTTCTTAATTTCGCTGAAAGTGGGGAAAAAAACTTCGAAAGGGGGGTATTTTTCGAAGGGTAGATCGCATAATGTTATTTTGACGTTGCAAACCAATTTGGTTTTCAGTTTTGGAAGTTATTTTTACCAACTTTCTGAGTTATTAAAAAATGCAAATAGTTCGAAATATGTAGGTATAAAGAAAAACAAATAAATGTTTATACACGAACGAATCACTAACGTAGGCAATATACGCCATTAAAGGTAAGTTGAAACCGAATTATCGTGGTTTGTGATTACTCATTTATTAACTAATAATTTTTAATGACACATAGAATATTTATTCTCTGCGGAATTATTTTAGCAGGTGTTTAAATATCTTGTATTCGCGTTGTTTACTATTGGTGTATGGTCGTGGGGATTAACCAAAATTTTAAGACATTACAGTAACTACCATAATTAGAATCATGAAATAACAAATAAAAATAAATATGAATATGGCTGGAATGTAACAAATATTTTGCTTATACCTAAAACTGCTTCTTTTAAATCCAATTAAAAACTAAACTAACTAACAAGGAGAGTAGAGGCTGAAAGATAATAGTAATGCAGATAAAAGGTGTATTATAACTTTTAAAGAGCTGCTTTTGGTAATAATAAGAATAATCAAGTGTAAACCTGTGTGAACATTTCATCAAAACTAATTCAGTGGTGAGAATGTGGGCTGCTAAATATAAAGGATGAGAGGACACTAAATACAGGTGAGCATAGATTGACTAAGGCCTATTCACACAATTCTGAAATATGACTTCAATTAGCTGTCAAATAGGTCTGTATAGAGAAGATGGTTGAATCCTTCACTTTAGTGATTACAAACATTACTAATTTTGCATCTAAACCGTCTCTCTTTATTATTCCAGAAGGTGAGGTTTGTCAAGAAATTTAGGAGGGTAAGTCAGATTTTTTATGGCTATGCTATGTTAACGATGCCTAGTTAATGTCATTAGGAAGATGGCTATTGTTCTCTTCAAGATTAGTACTTTTATATTAGAATAATGTGTTTTTAGTAGCAATGAGTTAGTATAAGCATGTATTGTTAACCCTCGTTCAAAAGTTTAACCCTCCTTACCCCTTCTCCGATTGTACTCCGTAAAGATGTTATTTCCTTGATTTTAGTACATATAAACTTTTTAGGAGATTGTTTGTATTAAAGAGTTATTGTGCAACCCCTTTAACTTTCTCCAATTGTGCCTTGGCGTCCTTGACCAACTCCTACCTTTCGCCAATTGTGCCTTGGCGTCCTTGACACACTCCCTTTACCTTTCTCCAATTGTGTCTTGGCGTCCTTAACCAACTCCCTTTACCTTTCTCCAATTGTGCCTTGGCATCCTTGACTAACTTCCAGTACCCTTCTCCAATTGTGCCTTGGCGTCCTTGACCAACTCCCTTTAACTTTATCCAATTTTTCCTTGGTGTCCTTGACATACTCTTTATACCTTTCCCCAATTGAGCCTTGGTGTCCTTGACCAACACCCCGATTTGCCATCCTGGCCGCCGTGCTGACGGGACTCAGCACCCCGTCCGGCCCCAGCTTAGCCTCTCTTTCTTCCTTCAAAACACCTGTTTCCTCACTTTTCACACAACCTCTCCCACAACTTTCTCTGGTCAGCCTCTAATTCCACAGGGTAGATGCTGACCTTGTTCTAAAGCCAACCGTCCCGGTTCGGGGCTGAGGGGGGAGGAAACAATGTTCCATAACCCCTGAGCTCCGGTTGGGGATGGGTTTTTTTTTAACAACCTGCTTCATCCCCACACATACCTTCCTCACATCCCTTTTCCTTTCCTCTTCACATTCTATCCATTTTTACGCCGTGTCTAAGGTGGAGCCGCTATGCCGATGGACTGCCAGGCCACCAGGCGTGAGGGGTGGTCCGAAATGGCGGAGCCTGGCTCTGCCAGGCCTGTAAGCACCTCTTGCAGTGCGGGCAACTGCAAGAGGTGATAAGGTATTGCGTCCCGTAGCACAAATAGGGTCACCATGCCCAATGATGAAAATAAAAAAAAAAACAACCCCCAACTTCCCCAAGAACATCAATGGAGCCGCCCTCGGCAGCTCCACCAAGAAAATGGAGGTCCTTTTCCTTGTGCTTGCGCAGGAGACCCTCCATACTTCTTTAACCGAAGAGGAGGCATACTCCTCTCCTACGCCTACAGGTGTAGGAAACTCCCCCTCACCCTCTTCTCTGGAGGTGCTTTCGGGCACCTCCCTATCTCCAGCGGCAGTCCCCCCTTCGCATTCTAAGGGGACTGCCAAGAAATCCAGCAAGCAGCCCATTGCCGACCACTCCTCGTGTAAGCGGCTCGGTAGGGCAAACCCCCTTAGAGGGGAGAGGGAAGCCAGGCCCCTTCGGTCGCTTACCTCAAAAGACCTGCTTGCAAAATTATTAAACCTTGCCGGGGTCAAGGCCTGTGCCTCCCCACTTAAGACTCATGACGCTGCCAAGGGGACCTCGATGTCCTGGGAGAGGATGGCCAACTGCAGGCCCCTCCTGTGATAGACATGCTCCTTGAGGAAAACCAGCCTCAGACGGTAGGGCCTTCCATGGGGGGGGGGGAATCCGGGCTCGGCGCCAAGCACCGAACCCGAATCCGCCCCTATGCAAGGTCCTCCTCAAACGGCTGGGGATTCTCAGGCAGTACAAGGAGAGGAGGGATCTCTACGGATGATGCCCCTGCAACTACCAAGACCTTCTCCATTTCGGAGAAAGAGCTGGCTGAGGCCAGTATATCTGGCCTAGGGGCTTCTACCGGCCGGGGTGAGAAGCGGGTTCATTCCCCGCCCTCCTCTCGAAAAAAAAGACCAAGACTAAAAAGACAAAGAATACTCAGAGCTCCTCTCCATCCGCAAGGGCTGCGGGGACGGATGGGTCTGCTGCCACTTTGGCAAGCGACCAAGCTAAGATCGGCACATCCGGCCCCTCTGCTCCTCCAGTTGCAAAGCCCCTGACTAAGACCAAAAGTGCACAGGGCGGAGCCTCGATGACATCGGGGCCCCTGATTCAGAGGTTACCTGGCGTTTTCTAGCCCGCTGGCTTCAAACGCTTCCTCATTATTGGCTCCACTGATGACAGCATGTTGTCAAAGGGTAACATGAACATCAGAGGAAAGGATTAGGTAGTGCAATTGGTAGAGAGCCGAAGGTGACCCGTTTCTCGGATGGGAGCCTTCTAGCGAATGCGGCGAATCCCGCCGATAGAGGCCAAGATAAGTTCTCTTCGGACACTTCATGGCATCCTGGTGAGTGCAACGCCGCACTCTACCATGAATTTTGTGAAAGGAGTAGTTTATGCGAGAGAACTCGTTTACTACTCCATTAAGGACATCACCCTAGAGCTGGTCGATCATGGGGCGGTCAAAGAAGTCGAACGTGTGATGAGAAAACAGGGAGGGGCCTCGAGACCCACCCCAACACTCTTCGTCACGTTCGACTGTGACAAGCTCCTTGAGGCGTTGTGTGCCGGTTGGTACCGCTACCGCATGAAGGCATTCATGCAACTGCCGCAGCGGTGCTATTACTGTCACCGCTTCAGCCATACGAAACGCTTATGTAGACGTGCCATGTAGGGGTCACCCAAAGTCTGTGTAAATTGCTCCAAGGTCGCACGCGATAAGTCCAAGTCGTGTGTGGCCAAGTGTGTCAATTGCAGAGACCCGTACACCGCTTCTTCGACGCAATGTGGTGCATATTTCCTTGAGAAAGAATTCTTGGCCGTTCAAGCCCAGGATCAACTCTCACTTCGCGAGGCTAAGGACTTGGTGCTTGCGCGCCTGGCTCTTCCTGGGACGTCATATGCCTTAATAGTTAGAAAGGCACCCTCTGCTCCTGGCCAATCCAGGCTAACGAGCACGGTTGTTTCCACGCCCATTCGGAGCCCTTCTGTGGGATCTACTCATCCGGGCGCTCCCCTATTCATACCCAGCCCCGGCTAAAACCAGGGCTCCCCCCTCTTCCCCCAGCGTGACCGTTTCCCGGAAGGCGAAACGGCCACGCGCCTCCACCAATTCGTTAGACTTATAGGAGGCAACACCCCTGAAGATGGTCGCTAGGCCATCTTCAGGGGTTCCTAAAGCTGTCCCACAAAAGGAGGACAAAAAAAAGGAGCTTAGGCTCCTTCGCTTACGCTCAAAGGTGGAGCGAGTAACTCGGAGACGGTGGATCCTTGAAAAGAGGGCCCTTTGCCTAAAGTTTCGAGGCGGAGGGAGGAAAAGACTCGCATGGCGAGCATAACCTCTCCCAATAACTGCTTTAGGGCGACAGCGTATTCAGCGCTTTCTCCGGCGAACAGCGCCCGCGGTTCTGCCCGCGAGAAGCGTACGGCCATTCCCGTGAGGGTCTTCAGTTCGAGTAGGGCCCCCGCGTCTCCTCTGAGCTAGGTCTGGAGGTCATATTCCTTCAATGGAATTGCCGTGGACTCCGGGCCAACTGGGAGGAGCTGCGGAGGCTCATCTCGTCCCGGTTCCCGTTAGCTATGTTTTTGCAGGACACCATGCTAGGTACGTGCCCCCTGCCCACCCTTCCGGGTTATAAGGGTCTTGCGACTGCACCACCGTGGGATGGCCGGACTGGGGGATGCGCGGTTTACACCCAGCATGATGTCTCCGTTTTTCCTTTCTCTTTAGATACCCTCTTTCAGGCAGTGGCTGTGCAGCTGCACCTGGATAGGAGGTATACTATCATTTCTGCGTACATTCCACCGTCAGCTGACGGTGGACGCAGGGGACTTCCGCCGCGTCATGGCACGGTTGCAAAGGCCCTATCTCTTGCTTGGAGATCTGAACGCCAGGCATCCTCTCTAGGGAGATTACTCCATAAATCCCAGGGGACAAGTCCTTGCCGATCTGATCGAAGAGCTTGAGATGGGTGTCCTAAACGTGTATGAGTTTACGCATCACTGCCTGAGAACCACTTCATTTTCTTGCCTTGACCTATCTTTGTGCTCTTCGGATGCACAGCCTGATTTTGATTGGGGGGTGGTCGATGACCTCAATGGTAGTGATCACTTTCCCATTCAAATATCATTTTCAGGGCAACTGCCGCCTGAGAGACCACCTTGGAGGTGCTTGGCGCGGGCGCGGTGGCCTGCATTTCAGGAAATGACTGAATTCTCTATCTCAGTCGAGGAGTTTAGGTCGGTAGATGAGGCCGTTGAGTTCTTCTCCACCAACCTCATCGCCGTGGGCCTGACTACTATTCCTAGGACGGCTGGCCGTTTTGCACGCTGACCACTTCCATGGTGGTTGGCCAAGTGTAAGACGGCCCTCCAACAGAAGCGTTATGCCTACATGCGCTATAAGCGCTGCTCGAACGATTTCACTGTCGCTGAATTTCGTCACGCTAGGGCGAGGTTCCGGTATATTTCGAAGCACGCCCGCCGCTCTTCTTGGCGGGCATACGTGTCTTTACTTAACGGAAAAGACCCCTTAAGCTGAGGTGTGGAAGCGAGTCAAAAGGATTCGAAGTAAGTTCTCGCAGGACCCCCCTCCCTTTCTCCAGGAGAATGGGACCGCAATCTCGGACCCCGCATCCGTGGCGGAATCCTTAGCAACCGCTTTTTCTGCATTCTCTAGCCGTGATGCTGTTCCGCCAACATTCAATGCACGTCGTGATGTCGCGGAAGGCTGCCGGCTGGACTTTACCTCCAGAGGCGGAAAACCCTTCAACGACAAGTTTACTGTGAGTGAGTTGCGTTCAGCTCTCGCTTCGTGCGCGGACACCGCCATGGTCCGGACGATGTCCCGTACGCCATGCTTTAACACCTGGGTGAGCGAGGCATTGCCTTCGTGTTAGATTTGTTCAACAGGATCTGGGTGGAAGGTCTTCTCCCAGACTCCAGCATTCAATGCACGTCGTGATGTCGCGGAAGGCCGCCGGCTGGACTTTACCTCCAGAGGCGGAGAACCCTTAAACGACAAGTTTACTGTGAGTGAGTTGCGTTCAGCTCTCGCTTCGTGCGCGGACACCGCCCATGGTCCGGACGATGTCCCGTGCGCCATGCTTCACCACCTGGGTGAGCGAGGCATGGCCTTCGTGTTAGATTTGTTTAACAGGATTTGGGTGGAAGGTCTTCTCCCAGACTCCTGGTGAATCGCTACTGTGCTCGCCTTTCGTTAGCCGGAAAGAGATAACTCTACTCCGACCGGTTTCCGCCCAATCTCTATAACTTCTTGCGTGTGCAAGTTGATGGAGAAATTGGTGAATGTTAGAGTAGCCTTTTTCCGGGACAACGGAGGCCATATTTCTTCCACACACTGCGGCTTCCGCAAGTTCCACTCCACGTCGGATGCTCTGCTCCGACTGGAAAATGCCGTCTGCGAGGCTTTCCTCCGTAGACAGCACTACGCCACGGTGTTTTTCGATCTGGAGAAGGCCTATGATACCGCATAGCGATACAGTATCATGGAGACTCTCCACACGATATGGGCGAGGGGATTCCTCCGAAATTTTATATCTGAATTTTTGCGAGATCGTCGATTCCGCGTACGGGTGGGGGGAGCCCTCTCCGGCCCAAAGGTGCAGGAAAAGAGTGTCCTGAGCATCAACGGCATCACCTCGGTGCTGCCAAAAGATGTTCTCGCTACGCTCTACGTGGACGACCTTTCGATCTCATTTGGGAGCGGCCCAGATGCCAACTCTGGAAGGTCGACTCCAACAGGCATTGAACCGCGTCTCTCGTTATACCAAAGCGCACAGGTTCCGGTTTTCCTTGGTCAAGACTAAGGTGGTGCACTTCTGCCGCCATCCACGGCTTCACCCCGACCCAAATTTGTTTCTTAATTGGGTGCGCCTGGACGTGGTTGAGTCGCACCGTTTCCTTGGTCTTGTATTCGACCGATGCCTCACCTGGGAGGCTAATATTCACAGCCTTAGGGTCTCTTGTACCCACGCCATGGATATTTGCCGTTCCGTGACGTTCAGCGCTTGGGGCGCTGATAGGGCTACTGCCCTACTTTTTTCTCGATCCTTTGTTCGTTCGAATCTCGACTACGGATGCGAGTTTTATGCATTCGCAGCCGAGCGTTTATTGCGGAAGGTGGATTCGATCCACCACACCTGCCTTCGCCTTGCGACTGGTGCCTTCCGCACTTCCCCCATTGAGAGCCTGTTGGTCGATGTTAGGGAGATGCCACTCGCTCTGCGCTTCGTGCAGTGCATCACTCGCCTGTACACGCGAGCCCACTGCCTCCCTCAGTCGCCAACATATCTCACTGCCTCCGCAGCTGATCTCGATGGTACCTATGACGCCGAGAGACGCCAGTCATACCCAAAGTTCTTTGGGTTTAGGGGCAGGAATCTCCTTCGAGAGGTAGATATGGCTCTCGGGCCGGTGGCGCCCCTGGTTCTGCCCAGGACGCCACCCTGGAGGGTACCACATTTGGCTATTTGTCGCCACGCCTCTGCTCCCAAAGTGGTACTGCGCCGGGAGTATTGCGTTCGACCTTTTTAGAGCACACATCGTGTCACGCTGGAACCGTGCCAGTGTATACAGATGGCTCCAAGTCCCAAGGGAGGGTCGGCTTCCATGCCATATCCCCTCTGTTTGAAGTCAGCGGGGCTCTTCTAGGCGCTGCGTCTGTCTTCACGGCCGAGCTGGTGGCAATACACCACTTGGTACGGGAGATTACGCGACGTGCCCGGTTTGGAGACCGGATTGTGATCTATAGCGACTCACAAAGCGCCCTGCATGCTCTCGGGGCATTGGAATCTCCGCATCTTCTGGTTCGCGAAATCCGTGATGCCACGGTTTTGGTGAGCCGGGCAGATGTCGAGATTATCTTCTGCTGGTTTCCTGGACATGTAGGAATTGCGGGGAATGAGCGCGCCGATGAGGGCGCCAAAGAGTCCGCGAGGACTCTGTGACCAGACCAGCGTTTTGCTCTTCCTCACACCGACCACATGGCAGGAATACGGGCAGCTCTTCGGGCTGCTTGGCAAATAAGATGGGAGACGGTCGAAGGGAACTTAAAGTAGCATGCCATTGCGCCTCGACTGTTTCCATGGACTTATCCTCCAATGCTGCGGTGGCTTCAGGTTGCTTACTGTCGTCTCCGAATCGGACACACTCGTGTGACGCATCTCTATTTGATGGAGCACTCGCCTGCGCCCTATTGCTACGATTGTGTCGTCAAGCAGACTGTTCGGCACATTCTTGTCGAATGTCTCAGTCTGGATGATCTTCGCGCACGATACCTGTCCCGGTACCGGGATGGGCGGGGTCACTACCGCCTGTCCCTTGTACTCGGGACAGATTTGTGCAGATTAACTTGTGGACTTGTTGACTTTTTGGGGGAGGCCGGGCTTCTCCCCATTATTTAAGGTTCTTCTTTTTTTTTGTTATAGTTTTGTTTTTAGGTTGCACTTTCCTGCACCCGGGTGAGGGGGACCTCCCCCCGCTTCCGGAGATTGCTTCCTGATTGTTAAGTTTTCATATTTTTATTTTAAAGTAGCCTAGTTCTAGGCTGTCGTGATTTTTTGCGACTTATGCCCAAGTGGGCAGTTGCCAGATGGGCTCTATAGAATTAAAAAAAAAATTAAATCTTTATCCAATCCAATTTACCTAACTCTGATTGTTCGTTGTAATCCATTTCCGACCTCCTTTACCTTTCTTAATTATCCTTTGGGCTCCTTGTTCAAATCCCTTTCTCTTTCTCTATATGTACTTTCTATTCATTATCCAACTTCCTTTAACTTTCTCCAATAGTATTTTGGAGTCCTTGTCCAACTCCTTTTAACTTTCTACAAATGTACACCCTGAACAGGCCCAGGGCTTGGTAAGTAATTTTTTGATTTATCACTTCTCAGTGAAGCAAATTTAATGAGACTTTTCTCAGCTGGTCAGAACGATGTTGCACATTAATATTATGTCTTCATTTTGCTGCATTACGTCCTTCAAATTCTTTTTCATATGCGTCGATTTGGGGTTAACCACACTAATAGCTCTCGAATGAAATTGCGCATCTAGACATATTTTTGAGAAAATGGAAGAAAATTCACAGTAAATATACCTTTGCATATATATTTAACAGAAAAAAAATTATTATAATACAAGATAGATGGACATAATGAAAACTTGCTCACATTCATGGAATCTATCAATTTATTAATAGTAGCCGGTTGGACTGCCTTTGCTTCGGCTTGAATGGTCGTCCATAACACTTCTTTAGACAAAAATTGAAGTCCATATGCATGAGTATCTTGTTTAATGATGCAGCCCAAATTTTTTATTCGGTTGAGATCCGGAGAGGCTGGTGGTCACAGCATCAACCTGTCACCTTTTAAGCCGTAAGAACCTAGGAACATTCGGGTCATCGTGGCAGAGTGGGATGGAGGGGCGTTTTGCATGAAAACTATTTTCTTTAGAAGTGCTAAAGGGACGTCTTCTATCCAGAGATCCAAGACATCGTTCAAAAAATTTCAGTAGGTGGCTGTGGTCACTTTAACCCAATCAGACACCATGACCTAGCCAACGAGTTAATGTCCAATTATACGTGCCCAATTATACGTCTTTCCTCCTTGACGTCGCAAGCGTTATTGACCGTGATCTTCTTAATATTCCCAACCATTTGCACAACTGTCAGTTGCGTCAATAGTCGCAACTGAACTCTTAGAGATAAGAACGCAACTCATCTCCAACGTCATGTACTACTGAGCTCGTTGAAATGTGACGGAGCTTTAAAGGAGGCCGTTTTAAGGATACCGTTGCTGGTGGAGTTTGGTACATGAGGACGCCCAGTGGCAGTAAAAATGGCATTGGTTTTTTATCCGGGTTTTCCATGTAAGTGGCGACCAATATTTTCAAAATTCCTAGCTGCCACAGCCTTAGATGAACCACAATCGGATCGCATATTCGTTACCGAAGGATCTTTCAGAAATCATCTAACTGTGTCCATAAGGTGAACTAAGTTCTCCACAATAACAAAAAAAGAGGTACCTTCGTATCTGTCCGTGATGAAGAAAGACTTTTTACCATTAAAATTCTGAGACGTCCCAATGTTCTTAAAGAGAAGAGATAGTATTAGCGTGTTTACTCTTAAAACGATGAATCTTAAATAAAAATTGAAGGAAGTAACACAGCATAAATAAAACATAATATTCGTTTTGCCATATTATGCCGACCAGCTGGGAAATATTTATTAAAATTGATTTCCCTCTTTTATTTTAATTTGGATTCTTTGTCCAATCCCCTTTCCTTTTCTCTAATTGTCTTTTTGAGGCCTTGTCCAACACCCTTTAACTTTCCTAATTGTACTTTTGAGGCCATGTATTCTTTGTTTAACCTTGTTTGTACCTATGACCCCTTGTGTTGTTTGCATGAATTTATGCTTGAATGTCCTTGTTACAGCCTCTATCTCTTTGATATCCCTTTGAGGTCACTTTGCATCATTGATATGAGTATCCCTTCACCTCCTCCCCTCTCATCTAGTTCCGAGTGAAATGCCCTCATTGCTATTACTAGTTTCCGGGAGCTCTCGCTACCCTAGTTATTTTGATTTTTTAGAACGTTTATCTCCTTCTTTCACCCTTGGCTGGCTCAAAACAGGATTGGAAAAGATTGTAAGAGATTTAAAATAGGTCAAAAAATGATGACGCGAGAGAAAACACCGCTTTCTCTTGGGGCACTGGGGTTAAGAGTGGGGGTTCCCACTACTTCAGGCTTTAGCTGTAAAAGGGGTACAGCCATCCCAATTTCGCGGTCGCAAGCTTAGTAGATACGGCTTAGGTCTTCTATCGTTGAGGCACGGGCGGGTTCCAGCCCAGAGTGCGGGGACACTAAGCTTTCAGCGGCGTCACAAGCTGGGTACCCATTGGAAGGCTACGCTGAAACTCACTCCCTTACGGGAAAATAGCTCATCACTTACATAACTAAACACAACACCGCTATCATTTTCCTACACGCCTTCACGGCATAGCATACTCACTCTCTTTTATGTTCCATACCCCTTGACGCGGAATGGGTACTTTCCCAATAGTCAGGAAGGGTTCTACCCCCGATGGTTGATATCAAAACCGCACAGTACGATCACTAAATATTCCTTCCCACTTAATAATGACAGGCATCTGGTGCCTCCCACTCACCAGTTATTGTCCTTCTGAACCTTATGTGCATTTCATTTTTCGTGGGACGAATTGCGAACTCTACCTACCCACCTTCCAATTTGTTTGTCTTTCTGAATGTAAATACTCGCCCCCCCCACCCCCCGTCTTGCTTTATTAGATGTATCGATGTTTATTCCTGCCCTTTTGATTGGAGGATCATGCTATATACCCCAGATAATGGGTGCAATAAGAGCGGAGAGAAGAAAGGAGCTGGTTAATTCACACTTTATTTACTTTTTAATGGTAACTATAATCAAATTAAAGGCAGTTAAATTAATTATTCGAGAGATTCGGATACCTCAAACCTCTAGCTACTTATCCCTCGTTCTAGTGAAGAATCTGGATTGCGTTCGCATGTTGCAACCTTCTCCATAGCATAGAAGTATAGGCATATGGGAATATCATTAACTTATGCATGAGCAATTGCAGTGTTTTGGCATGGAATTTATTACTTGTAATACCTGTTTCATGTTTGTTCTAAGTGATTTGTGTGCTGTGTAATGCCACCGAATTCACTTATTTGGCGGGGTCCAGTCGAGAAGGTCGAAATACTGAGAAGACGCTCCTTTTTATGATAGTGTATGTAATCAGGATACTCCTGAAAAAAAAGAAGGTGTGTTTGTTCTCTTGCCAGTTGATTAGGATTTATTAGGGCCATGCTCGAGGTAGTCTTAATGAGTTCCTGGGGTCGGAAAATTGGTTTGGTGGCAAGTTGTCCATCCTGAATTATTCTAGGCAGCAGGTTTTGCTGCTGGAAGTTTCCATCACGTATTTTATTTTTTTACCTTTGTATTATGTCCTCGTCTTAATGAGCTCGTTGTGGGCTAATGACTATGGGTTCTTGGGGGTCAGGATGGATGTGAAAGTTTTGGGGGAATAGACGGATCTCTTTTATACTATTTGATTTCTTAACATTGCTGATTGTGTGTTTGTGTCCCTGGGCGGAGTGTGACTTCCCTAGAGCACGTAACGATGCCTTTAGTTTTTTCTCTATGCCGCTGTTTCGATTGTTTGGTCATTTTCTGGTATATATATAATAACTCATTTTTCAATAACTGCTAATTAGTGTAGATGAAAGACCACTGTCAAATAAATATATTTCTCGAGGCAGTTCGCTAAAATGGGAGGCCACAGTTTATGTGGGATCGGAATCGTGAGTTTACACAGCGTATTTTAGCCGCCAAGCGCAATTTGATGGAGCGCTTGCCAGCGCCCTACTGTGAAGACTGCATTGTCCCCCAGCCTGTTCGGCACATTCTTGTTGAATGTCCCAGTCTGGGACATTTTAGCGATGGTTTTTTGTGTGTGTTTTTGAATCTTATTTTAAAGTAGCCTAGTGCTAGGCAGTTTTCAATACGGCGACTAATGCCCAAGTAGGCAGTCGCCAGATGAGCTCTTAAAAAAAATATTTAGCCACCAAGAATCGGAACTCCATCAGCCCAGATTTGTTACACTTAATGTGGATTAAATAGGCAATAATTGGAAAGTGGTGTTTTCACTCGGATGAGCCATAGTGATAATCAGTCAAATGTCCATTAATAGGATTGGGAAATTTTCATAATGCGAAACCAGAACAGACCCTGTCTAATGGCTAATTTCTATATGCGAAGACTAATGATATATATATATATATATATATATATATATATATATATATATATCAGATGATAAACATCAAACAGCAATTTGAGGAGAACTCCGTGTTAAAATTCACTTATGAATTGAGCACGGGCAATAAACTTCCTTTCTTAGACGTTGAGTTTCAAAACAGCAATGGTAGCTACATCAATAAAGTACATAGAAAAAGTACGGACATGGTAAGACACCTCAATGCGGAGAGTGAATGCCCAGAAAGGTATAAAATAAGCGTAATCGGCTCATATATCTGCCGAGCACATAATGCTACTCTACATGGAAACTTTTTCACCAAGAGATTGCACGTGTAAAACAAACACTCGTAAACAACGGTTTCTCAAACAGCATGATTGACAAACAACTCCAATCATTTTTAAATATTCGTTGCAAATATACGGATAAAACTGAAGCTAGTCAGGGAGAAGTCAACAACATTAAAGTGTATTACAGAAATTAGATGTCCATGGCCTATAAAAAGATGAAAAAATATCAAGGAGATTATTAACCGCAACATCAAGGTTAAAAATCAAATGGATAAAATTTAACTCATCATATATTATAAAACAACAATGAAAAAAAACTGCCTAAACTCGTCGAATCTCAAGTCAACTAACAGTTTACGATAAATACTATAAGCTTTATAACAACTCCAAATATATTGGCATGCCAACTACTACATTTTCAAGACGTTTAACCATGCATCTGCAAAGCAGAGGGCCTAAAAATCATATGAAGATGCACATAACATTAACCTAAAGATAGATATGCTAGTTGATAACAACGTTATTAAGAGAAAAGAGGTTAATAAAGCTAGGCTGAACATCTTAAAAGCCATATTAATAAACGAAGATAAGCCGGCTTTCAACAACAGTCAAGCGACAAGCTGGAATCGAACATTAAAATTATTTTTAAAATTCCCTTCACCGGACTGGCCCGTTTCCTCTAACATTACGCTCAACCTAGGCCGAATAAATATCCCCTTAAAAATCGTTTTCCTTTAAAATCGACAGGAGATCCCCTCTCCTCGTAGAGAGGACGACTCCCGGGAAGATGGACCCACCGGACTTCAAAATACTTCCCCTCAAACTCATACCCAACGGAAAGAAAAGATTACCGCAAGAAGTAGCGCAATGCATATTTATAGATCTGAAGATACCACTAATTAAATGCATTGAGACACCATCTGAATTCACAGTTAGTTGCCGCCAAAATAAAGACGTAGAGCATCTACTTTCATCTGCTGGGAGCATTTTGCAAAGGAAGTTGGACTTGGAAGCTAGAGTCCTACCAAAAAACATGGCTAACAGAAGTGTCATCTGCCGAAAAATCGAGCCTTGGGTAACAGAGCACTCATGACAAGAAATAAGGGAAGAACTTCAGGAGAGACAGAAATGGTTCAAAATAGCAGAGATGGTCAAATTCAAAGATCACACTCACGTTTTCAAGGTTATCTGTGAATCTACAGAAATAGCTACAAGGATCATGGAACAGAGACTTCTCGCTTTCAACATGAGAATCCCATCCACCCAAATACAAAGAGACGTCTTCACAAGCATACATGTATGCTTCAGGTGTTATGTGTTGGAAGATCATACGACGCAAATTTGCCCCCCAAGAGACCTAATCCTGTGTTCTGAATGTGGAACTGAAGGCTATTCTTGACGTTACTGCAACAATACAGTTAAAAGATGCATTAAATGCCACAAGGAACACAGAACTATGGCCATGACATGTCCCAAAATAAGATAAATTATAAAGAGAAAAGAAACAGAGTCAAACAGAAATAATACTAACGTAAATAAAAACTTAAACGCATCAATGGCAAAAAGTGACCAACAAGAACCAGCAACACAAATAAATTTAGATGGCACTCTCAACGTAAAAATGCTTACTTGTATATCACATGCCCACGTGATGAACATAGCTAACTCTGGAAGTTATGCAACAACAGTCAACAGCATGTTACAGGAAAACAGATTCGGACCGATGAAATTCGACAAAGAAGTCGACTCATCGGCCATTTTCAAAATAAAAGTCACAGAGAAGACAAAATATGAGTTAATCGGAGAGGCGAAAAGAAACTAACAGGCAGAAGAATCAGGAGGGAACACAATCAGCGAAGACTCAGAGACTGAAAATTCCTCTGACCATACAGAGCAAAAGTGCACACGGATTATTCCCAGGAAAGCCCAAAGAACTAACAGATCCAAATCCGTAAGTAAAAGGGGTTCATCACGTAGAGCTGAACTAGTAGAAGGACCCTCGAATGCAGTCAGCAGAGGGGAGACACAGGAGAAACGAAAGAAGAACCAGAAAAAAAGAAGAAACACCGATAACTTAACAGATAGGACAAACTAAACGGAAAACGAATAAATGAACGGAAATGGATAATTGGATTATGGATATTCAGAAATTAATAATGCTAAAATTAACACATGTGGATGGAAAGAAGTAAATTATGTACAAAAACTTATTAAAAAATATTGAAACCAGATGTTATATTAATATCAGAACATGGAAGAAACACAGAAAACTAGAAACTAAAGATATTGAACTACAATGATATTAACACAATTCTTCAGGAGAAACACACGACGGAGCGGCAATAGCTTTCAAGCAAGGATTGCAGTACAAAACAACACAAGGATTGGTAGATGCATATTTAGCTATAGAAATTAAAATGGAATTAAGCAACATCATTGTCGCAACTGGATACCAGCCACCCAGGCGCCCCCAATTACCGGTACAGAAATTTACTAAACTCTTCAAATATAGGATACCAGTCATTTTTATGGTCGATTTAAACGCCTATTGCGGAGCTTGTGGGTACAGAAATACAAACAGAGCCGGGAGAAAGCTTAACATGCTTATCAATAGACGTATACTGCAAAGACTTGGACCTATTTTCCCTACATACTTACAAAGAAAACACGCAAAAAATCCCGGACATCTGCCTGGCTAATTTCAATCTGCCCTTTAACTATTTTATGGAACGAGTGATGTTCCTTGCAGTGACTACACTGTGACTCTAATGAACATAAACAAGAATCTTATACAAATCCCTTTCGAAGAAATAGAAGGCATACCATGGAGCAAATTGGGATAAGTACAAAGAATTACTTTAGACGTACGTGCCTAGCCTGCTCGGGAAGCCACTCTAGAGGAAATCGACGGGGAGTGGATAGGATCAGAGAAGAAATTAAAAGAGCAGAGAAGGGAGCTATCCCCATTAACTCGTTCCAAACCATTAAAAAAATTAGGTGGACACCAGAAATGGTGGCTTTGAGCGAGAAGATCAGCCTAGCGGCAGAAAATATAAGAAGATTCGGAACATCAAGGGAAGCATACAACGTACTTAGGAGGCAGGAAAGAGAACTAATAGTATTAATTTATGAAAAACATAAATATAAATAGGATCAGCAAATCGAGAAAAGAGATGTGGAAACATTACCAAGGAAATTTTGGAAACATATCAACAGATCAAAGACACGAACAACAAGGGAGAAAATGAAAATTAAGGATGACGGGAACAACATTTTAGAAGATGAGAATAAAATAGAGGCATTATTTTGAGAGCACTTGAGAAATATATTCAAAATTAGCGAAGAAGAGAATGAGGACTATGACATTGAATTCGAACATCAGATCGTGGACGAACTCAATGGGGAGATCGAAAGGACATACCTCTTCTACTTTGTCGAGGAAAGAAGAAACAGCAACAAAGGAATAGACGAAATAATTACATCTGAGGAATTAAAAGAAACCATAAAGAATTTCCGACAGAGAGTCCCAGGCAGATCGGAACTCACCAGATTAAATTACATCGAAGCACCCTTGAGCATACTGGAGGGAGTGAGAAACGTCTTCAATGCGTGCTTGAACACGGGATACTTTCCTGATGAACTGAAAGTGGCGAAGATGATATTCATACCCAAGGCGGAAAACCCCCCAGATCAAGTGGGTAACTACCCCCCGTCTCGCTGCTATATTTTATCGGTAAGGTATTGGAAAACCTAATAAATAACAGACTGTCCAAATTCTGCGATGATAATGGCCGAAGAAACAGCTGCCAATTTGGCATCAGAAAAAAACAAAAGCACGGAGATGACCATGAGAGTCATACTTGAAAAGATAGCGAAAGCAACGAGAAAGAAAATGAGCGTAGATATCTTATGCCGGGACGTGTCCAAGGCATTCGACAAAGTATGGTAGAGGGGTATAGAACTCTAGATAATCAGATCAGGAAAGACCAACAGAATCTAAAGTATTTTATGTGATTATGTAATGGAGAGACTTGCTTATGTGGAAATAAGACGACATCATGAAGAAATATTTGAATTCACTGAGGGTTTGCCCTGAAGCAGATGTCTGAGTCCGTCTCTCTATTTATTCTACACAGCAGATAGACCACCACCAAGAAATGAAGGCTGCTTGAACATCCAATTTGCTGATGACGTCACTCAAATCATAGTTTGCCCCAACAGGAACGGCCCAATGCAAGCTAGGATGACTATCGAAGAGATAAGAAGCATTAATAGATACGAAGAAAAATGGAAAATTAAAACACACAGGGATAAATTTAAAATGGTACCCCTGTACAGGAGGAGCATCTCAGATGTATATGTTGAAAGACAGCGCTGCAGATACGAAAAAGAATGTAAGGTGCTTGGACTAACCATTACGAAATCATGTTACAAAAAGCACTTAACTGAGAAGGTAAATCGAGGGAATAGCAGCCTGGCATACTGTACAAGTTAGTTAACTTTAGCATGAAAAACAAGAAAAAAATTTACCAAGCCATAGTACAGTCCGCGATTATTTATCCAACCATCGTGATGTACGCGATCTCGAGGAGTAACCTATTAAGATTTTAAAAGGTCCAAAACAAAGCTATCTACTTAATAACAAACACCAGAAGAGGAGAAAGAAGAAGACTACGAGACCTGCATGGAGATGCAAGGATAAAGCCACTTAACAGAATAATTGCAAAAGGAGCAAGGAGAGTCTTAGAAAAGACACAGAATGAAGTAGGAGTTGAATTAACCAACCTTATTGCCCAAAGAGAAGGATGGAGAGCATACAGATTATGCCCAAGTTTATCAAGGATAGAGGAGGAAGGAGAAGAAGACGAAGAAGAAATCTACACCTAGAGAAAGAGAATAATATTCGACGACACCTAAGATTTATTAATTAACCGAAGCAACACCAGAGAATATCATATAGTTAATTATAAATAGGATAGGAATACGCAACAATAGATAAAGAGATAATAACCTACACCAGTTTTTAGTAAGAATATTTACTAATAATGGTTTGAACGCCTCATAAATACCAATACTATTTTCTAACTTTATCACGCTAGCTATACTACCTCCAGGCAACTAGCATCTCTTTGCAAACCTCTTACTTCCTTCAGCCTTCTGCATCTATTCGTTTTTTACTATCATATTTACATACGGGACTCACAGTGATACGTGGGGCAGGGTTCACGATAAACTGCAAGGTTATAGTTAGAGAGAAGCGACACAATGTGGTTCGGATTCTACGATAAGCTGTAGGTCCCATGACTAACTAAATCCACTTTTGTCTCCTATTTTCTGGGCTGTCCTATCCTAAAACCTTCTTCTTCTCCCTTTCACTCCTCACCGTCGTACACATAGTGCTTGGAGACTACTTTGGCTCTAGACAGTGTGACTATGGGGGTCTATAAAGAAGTACCGAGCCTCTTCCCTCCCTCCTTGGCCGCTCCATAAGCGCCGAGGTGAGTGGGGGGAGGGTCGGAAGAGCTGTTCTTTGTCTCCGACCTCTCTTTTTATTTCCTTTCATTTCTTTCATTCTGTCAGATCCTCACTCTACTCATTACATAGGTAAAGAAGGGAAGAACATATAAAAAGCTCTGAAGATTATCGAATAAGATGAAAGCTTAGCAATTTAGTTCGTTTTTTACCAAACACATTCATTTAAACGAGAGATGAATACAGGACAAATGAGCCACAATCTACAAGATGGAATAAAAAAGATAGTTAGAAGAAGAGAAAGTTGCCCAAGGAAATTAATTTAGGCGAAATACACAATGGTCTTCAACAAAATTTGCATTCAAGAAAAACTGCTACTCAACTACACTAATATATATAAAGGGTATTCCATTAAGAGGGATTGCAGTTAGCAGTAAATATACATTGCAGCAAAGTATCTATTGAGCTTTCTGCCTCATTCAATACTACGTTCATCATCAGTATATTGATGATTGAAAGTGGTGTTGAAAAAGGCAGAAAACTGAATATATATTTTGCTTCAATGTATATTTACTGCTAACTGCGATTCGTCTTAATGGAACACCCTTTATATATACATGTATATATATATATATATATATATATATATATATATATATATATATATATATATATATATATATATATATATATATATATATAGATATATATATATTTATATATATATATATATATATATATATATATATATATATATATATATATATATATATATATATATATATATATATATATATTTATGTATATATATATATATATATATTTATGTATATATATATATATATATATATATATATATATATATATATATTTATATATATATATATATATATATATATATATATATATATATATATATATATATATATATATATATATATATATATATATATATATATATATATGTATAACTGAATCACGAAAATAAGGAACGTGAGGAATTTATGAATAACGTTACAGCCACGAGGAAAATGAAACAACGGAGAACTGCGAGGCCTTTCGACTAATGGTCCTTTACTGAGCAGACTAAAAGACAGTGAAAAAGAGAAAGATATTTATACACCTGATTAATGAAAATATGGGATATAAAGATTAAAAGGGGTGGGATTAACAGATACCTGGAAAAAACCTATTAACAAGATGAGCCGTCAGGGTTAGAAAAAATATATATATATTTTTTCACGGGTTACAAAAGAAAGGGGGAGGCAATGCTTGGGAATCACATATGCAATATGAAAAAAAAAGAAGAAAAGTTTACACATGATAACTAGAAAATATGACAAAAGAAAAATATGAGGAAAGGTTTTTTTTTATATAAATAAGCTAAAATAACTTCTATGTGGTAATCATTAATTCAGAAATTTTATCTTTAAAGTCATTCTTAAACATTCTTTTGATACAAGGGTCCAAAAAATACATTCAAGGGCTGAGATTAAAATTCGAATCAGTTGTATAAATGCTGATTCTAAAAGATTTCGTGAAAAGAAGTCATTTGATTTGGCAATCACAGAACTCTCCTTCCAATTAATACGATGGGAATTTTCACTCAAATGGATAAATATATATATATATATATATATATATATATATATATATATATATATATATATATATATATATATGGATAAATATATATATATATATATATATATATATATATATATATATATATATATATATATATATATATATATATATATATATATATATATATATACGAGGGAAGGGCAATGAGTTTTGCGAATGGGTAGGGCAAAACAGAGAAAGGGGAATGGCTGTTTGTGGGGGTGTTAGGACAAGTTATGACAGTTCAGGACCTGCAGCCGAACGCTTCTGCCTTGTTTATTTAAGAAGCAGTAGCTGATCGCCGATCGTCAGTCACAAATTTTTCAACAATTGAGAAGGTTGAGCACCGCGCAGTGATAAATTTTTGACCAAGGAAGGCAAGAATGCAAAAGAGATCCGTGAACGCATGGTTGCAGTGTACACCGACACCACCCCTTACTATGCAACCATTGCTCGCTGGAATAGGGAGTTCTGCCATGGTCGTGATTCACTTGAAGATGACTCCTGTCCAGGACGCCGGTCAGACGTGACCAACGAGGACAATGTGACCCGTGTTGAGAGGATGATCCTCGAAAATCAACGGGTGAAGGTCGAAGAAATCGAGCGACAACTTAGAATATCACATGGAAGTCTTGTCAATATCATTCACGACAATTTGGCCATGCCCAAGGTCTCTGCTCGTTGGGTCACTAGAAACCTCACGCCCCATAATCGACTCCAACGTCGTCAAAGTTTGGAGGTCTGCTGCTCCTGCGCAACCAAGACCCGGCAGGATTCGAATCCCGCATAGTGACAGGTGATGAAACGTGGGTTGAAGAAGTGCATCCGTCAGAAGCGGCGTGGCAAGGTGACACGCAGTGTTCATCTCCTACACGACCATTCTCCTGTCTACAAGGCTCTAGTTGCACAAGCTTCTTTGCGCGAGTGCGAACTCGAGGAGCTCAACCCTCCCCCCTACAGTCCAGATCTAGACCCTAGCGACTACTTTTTATTCCGCCAGCTCGAGGCTGCACTGCGCGGACGCTTGTTTGGGGACGATGAAGATGTCCAGCTCGCCGTCTAGGAGTGGATTAAACAGTAGTCGGGAGATTTCTGCTGGTCGGCAATTTGAAGCCTCAGGGTCAAGTGGCGCAAGTGCATTGAAGTCGAGGGTAGTTATATTTAAAAATAATAAAACACTTTTCCTCATATCTCGTTTTCTTATATCCGAATTGCAAAACTTATTGACTGCCCCTCGTATCTATATAATTATTCTTCGCATATAGGAACTAGCCATCGGAAAGGGTCCGTTCTTTCGAAAAAAAGAACATTCATCTATAAGAGACCACATAATAACTTGTAAAACGTCAATAACAATAAATAACATTAAAATCATAGCCAGCAATAAATGTCTGGCATCACTCAGGATTGCAGAATCAATATATATTAAATCTTTAAAACCAACTCCTAATTCAGATAATTCCTCAGTTCTTCATGTTCTGTAAAAAAAACAACCAAACAAAACATACTCAATATTATTCCTCAAATATCTCTCAGTTAAATTATTTCACTTTGTAGTATTATTTATTTAAATTGAATATTATTTACCCTAATTTCTATAGTTATTACAATCCATTAATCTAAGTATTCTAAAGCTACATATATTTCTCATTATTGTTAAATTAATAATGAATTGTCATATATTCCTAGGAACCAGAAGATGAGCGCACAAACTCGAAACGTTGTTAATTTGAAAAAATTGTTTTGAAGAAAAGAAAAATATTTGGATTATTTTCCGTCATTGGCTTCATATTGAAAATTAAATTCCACCTCGCTGGCAACTTGCCCCATCACCAAATATATAAATATATATATATATATATATATATATATATATATATATATATATATATATATATATATATATATATCTGAAATGAATAAGGCTTAAAACGATTAACGGACAATGCGATAGTATAGAGAGGTAGCTTAGGAGAAAAATGAGAAGTAAATTAATACGAAGGGGCGAGGGAGACAAGGATAGATGAAAAGAAATAAAATAATGTAATATAAAATCAATGCAATAATTAAATTAACAAATCGGGTTCCCATAAAAATGAAAATTTGCAAAATATTAAGAATATAAGTTAAAGCTAATTTCATTTAGAATGAGTTTTTGATAACAGCATCAATTTTAAAAAGGCCGGGAGAAATTATAGAGTATTAAATTGGCTTATACATGAACATTCAACAAGGTTTCTTTTAATTGAGTCATTTAAGCAAAAAATAAATTTTGCTAAATTCCAATTAATTAAGTAGTTATTTTCGGGAATATGCACCAAAACGCACTATTATTTACAGTTCTCCTAACATTGTATTTATGCTGATAAATACGGACAGATAATTTCTTTCCTGTTTGTCCAAAATGTTTACTTGGACAAACAGAATATTCGACCGAATAAACTCCCCCACTATTATTACAATTATTGTAAACTAAAAGGTTTTTATAGTTGACTCGTATTTGAAAGCAACTGAAATTTTAAAGTTTTTTAAAAGGAGAAGGTCAATGAAACAAAAAGAAGGGTAAAACTAAAATGTTTTTAACATTAAAAGGCGTAACAGCTGTATTATATAACGTCTTCTTTTGCAGAGGAAACACAGTTTACAAGAAAGAAATAAGGGTAACATAGTTTATGGCCACTTTCAAAGATATTAGAGAATTCAGAATACATATATTTAGGACTAACAACTCGTAAAGCCTGTAAAAACATAGAGGAAAAGCGCAACGTTTGACTTTAGGACTATGCGGAGAGTAAACATGAATATAAGAGTTTGAATTAGTAGGTTTGCGATAAATGGAGTATTTAAAACCAGTCGGTATTTTATGAATAAGAAGATCAAGAAAAAGAAGGGTTCTATTATTTTTAATTTTCAACCTCATGTGTAAGTTTAATTGAAGTGAAGAGCGAATTAAATATATGGGTGTGTGAGTTTGAAAAACCCACAAAGTATCGCGTGAGTAAGCAATAAGTGCAACAAAGCCCACAGAGAAAATTAATACGAGGATTTCAAGTACTTTCGAACTTTATTTCGAGTTCTTTATAAAGGAATAACAAAAGTATTGAAAATTGTAATATATATATAAAGATGATACAGAGGAGAGGGAATGCCCCCTCCCCCCAAAAGCAAAGATAAATACAAACTAAGATCATTAAATCGCATAAAGAGGATTAAAATACCGCCTTCTCTCGCTCAGATTTTCTCCCACCCTTCTTGCTTATGAGGTATTTTAATCCTCATGTCAACCTTCAGTCTTGTAAATTTACCTGATTTAATGATTGGCGTAGTTGATTCAGAACGCATCTATTAATAAGTCCGCAATGTTTATACATGATTCAAATCCATTCTTCTCTCATTGGTTTCGTAGATTATTGAAACAGACAGCCACGGCCTGGGATTTTCTTGCTTATTTCACAAGTTTAATCTCCATGTACTCACGCAATAACCCTCCACAGGTCCTTATGGGTGACGAATCCGCCCTACGCCAAAAAATACAGAGACGATTAACAGTGTACAAAACCACGCACAGAAAGACAAAAACTCTTATCAAAATCTACACCCTTATCATTCAAATCTTAAACAAACCTAATGAACAGACACTCATTTTCAGTTCGTCTACTCTCAGTCAAACATTTCATACGCATGGGAAAGATCCTCTGACACAAAAACACAACTCACCACACTGCCAGATACCATCACCAAGTGTCACCACGTATTTCTCAGACGTTCCAGCCCTTCTCTGACTTGAAGTTACGATCCAGTACTCTTGTTCGAATGGTGAGTTCCAGGTAGAGCATGATCATAGGGAGACGAGAGGGGTCCATTCCTAGGACATAGCTTGCCCAGCGAAGACGCTGGATTGCTGATGCTTTCTTCCCTTCATATTTTAATAATCTGTCTCAGCTCGTACTGCTGGAATCGCTTAAAGGTTTTGATGTTATGGCGGTACAACGTCCAAGTCTCGTGGACATAGAGAAGGGTAGAGAGCACTTTGGTTCGAATGGTCAGCACATGCTTGTTGATTACGCGGCGGCTGAGGCAATCGAAGGAAAAATAGGCTGCCTTAATCCTGTTTTCCACGTCTTTTCGCACATGGTAGTTTTCAAGAGAATGCTCCCCAAGTATTAAAAGTGAGCCACTTCTTTCAGAGGCTGGCCGTTGATAATGATTTTGCTACTTGGGAGGGTTTTACCGGGTGATGAATAGATAAGGGCCTTGGTCTTCTCGGTGCTCATCTACATCCCAAAGAGTTGTAAATATCGTTTGTTCCCTGAAGGCCGTCAGTAGTCCTGCTCGGGGAGGCGTTGTCGTCGGCAAACTACATTTCATAGACGGAGATTAGAAGAAGTCATTGTCTTTGCGCGTATACGAGCGAGAATGAAAATCCAGTCCCCTATGCGGTACACGTGAATGGTGGAGGTCGCAAGGGGGATTTTGTTGAATATGGCTGTTATGTACAGCCAAAAACTAGTCGTAGCTTAAGGGCACCCTTGTTTGAGACCGCCAGTGATGGGAAACGGAGTGAGAGGGCGTTTTGATGGCATAATCTGCAAATAATGCCATCGTGAAGGAGCGGAGTAGGATGATAAAGTAAGATTGACATCCGAACCTGGCGATAACCACCCAGATTGCATGATGAGGGACTTTCTCTAATGCCTGTTTGAGATTCCAGAAGATGAACATGGCTGGTTGTTGTTGTTTTTGACTCTTCTCCTGTAGTTGGTGGGCGCAAAAAGATCATTTCTATTGTCTCACGCAAAAATCTGAAGCCTCAATGGAACTCGGGAAGAACGTCTCCCGTGAAGACGAGGAGACGATCAAGGTAAATGCGAGCAAAGATCTTGCTCGCAATACTTAAAAGTGAGATACGGGAGTAGTGGCGCAGTCCTACCGATCCCTCTAATTGAAGAGAGTATAGATATTCGCATCACCAAATATTATTCGGCAATCGAAGATCTCGGATGACTTTGACGAATACCGGAGGCTATCCAAGAGAGTGAAGTCCAGCATAAGGTCGTCTAAGCGGTCTGAAGAACTCCGAGTGGCGAGACTCTGTAGAGAATCCCAAGGAGTTTTTTGGATATGTAAACAGCCGTAAGCCAATTCGTCGAACGATTGGCCCTCTGAGGAATAGGGAGGGGACATTAAAGCACTCAGCCAACGGATTCCTACTCAGGGGAAAAGCTGGAGGATATAGACTTTACCGAAGAAGAAATAGAAAAGAAGATCACTGACCTAATGACGAATAAGTCACCTGGCCCAGATGGGTTTCTACCTAAAGTGTTAAAAGAAGTGCGCGATCAAGTGTCACGACACCTGAGCGCAATCTTTAACATGTCAATCCGGACCGAAATCGTTCCTAGAGACTGGCGTAAAGCAGAGGTGATTACTATCTTCAAAAAAGGAGATCGTAGCCAACCGTCAAACTACTGACTTATGAGTCTGACTTCGATAGTCGGTAAACTCATGAAAAGCATCATAATGGACAAGACGACGTCGCATTTAGAGTCAAACCTGCTACTGAAGAGTTCCCAGCACGTCTTCTGAAGGCAACGGTCATGCCTGACGAACCTTGTGGAATTCTTCCACTTCGTCTTCAGTGAGCACGATCGGGACAAGGCGGTGAATGTGGTCTATTTAGACTTTCAGAAAGCCTTTAATAAGGTACCACACTGCCACCTTCTCCGGAAAGCGCGAGCGCTGGGCATAGATGGAAAAGTAACAGGCTGGATAGAGAACTGGCTAAATTGCAGACGGAAACGGGTGGTGCTGAATGGACAGGCTTCTGAGTGGGTGTCCGTTACTAGCGGAGTGCCTTAAGGTTCTGTCCGGGGACCACTACTATTCATCATCTACGTCAAAGACATGGACTGTGACATGGTTGCCAAGATTTCTAAATTTTCCGACGATAACAACTTGGTATGAACGTGGCAAAGGATGGAAATACTGCCCTCCTGCAAGATGATCTTCGGAAGATTGAGGGTGGTCTGATACGTGGCAAATGCCTTTTAACGTAAACAAATGTAAAGTGATGCATATCAGCCACCGAAATCCCCAATCATCCTATATCCTTAAGGGCACTGCTCTCGAATCCACCGACACTGAGAAGGACTTAGGTGTATCTATCATCAGTGAATGAAGTTCTTGAAACAGTGTATTGAGGTGGAGAAGAAAGCACAAAGGATGTTAGGGTATATGAAGCGACAGTTTGGATATCGGAACAAGGAGATAGAACTGTATCTGTAGAACTCCCTTGTCCAACCGCACCTGGAGTATGCCGTACAATTTTGGAGTCCTTCATTTCGAAAGGACATCGCGAGATTGAAACGCTTGCAAGCCATGGCAACCAAACTGATTCCCTCTATCAGACATAAAAGTTATGAAGATAGATTAGGGGAATTAGATATGTTCTCGCTGGAGACCCGGAGAGTACGTGCTCAGCTTATCGAAGTGTTTAATATAATTTGAGGCTTAGACAGACTGGACTACGGGGATATTTTCCAGCTCAGCGAGGAGGGAAAAAGAAATCACGGCTACAAACTTGAACTGAAGCGATACCATAGTGATCTGTGTGGGAAATTCTTCACGGACAGTATCTGTGGTAGTTGGAAAGCAATTCCAGTGAAAGTTGTTAACAGTGAATCTGTTAACCAGTTCAAGTCAAGACAAGATAAAGTCTTGCGAAATCACGGTTAAGATCCTCGCGAGCGTTGGTGGCTTAGGAGGAGGAGGATCTCTCTTTTTCGAGGATCTACCTCTACGAGCCATCCAGCCTACAACTAGGTGTGGGAGAAGTAGCCAAAACTCTTTTAGTGCTGCCCTACTTTTGGGGGCAGCACCCCGGAAGTTGGCCTTACAACCAAATTCAGTGGTGTATCCTCCTGTGAGTCTACCGACTCAATGGAGGCACGCGGCCGTTTCACCTTACGGGAAATGGTCACGCTGGAAGAAGGAAGGGAAATCCGGGTTTTAACTGAAGCTGAGTTCAACCTTTCATGCCACCAGCTCTACCATTGGAGCGCCCGGGGTGGGGAGAACCAGCAGAAGGGTTACGAATTGGCGCGAAAATCACTGTGCTCGTAGGCTTGTATTAACCAGGAGCATAGGGTTTCTTTCGTAACATCCCAGGCAGAGCCGGGCGCTCCAGGACCAAGTGTTTAGCCTCGCAAAATGAGAGATGATACTGGGCCTGAACTGCCAGGATTTCGTTCTCAAGGAGATGCGCACCACATTACTTCGAAGAACCAGGGTGCACCTCTCCGCAATTAAAACACTTGGCTACACACGATCTGGACTTATCGTGTGCGGCCTTGTAGCAATTTACACAATCTTCGAGTAATCCCGAATTTGAGCTTTTACAGGAGCGAGTAGTATGGCCGAAGCGGTGCCATTAATAGCACCGCCGTGGCAGTGGCATGAATGCATTCACGCGGTAGCGGTACCAACCGGCACACACTGACTCAGGGAGCTTGTCACAGTCGAACGTGACGAAGAGTGTAGGGGTGGGTCTCGAGGCCCCTCGCTGTTTATATATCACACGTTCGACTTTGACCGCCCCATGGTCGGCCAGCTCTAGGGTAATGTCCTCAATGGAGTAGTCAACAAGTTCCCTCGCATAAAGTTCTCATTTCATGAAGTTCGTGATAGGGTGCGGCTCACACTCACCGGCGTGCCATCAAGTCCAGAAGGCTACCGCCTGAGAAACTGGAAACCTTCGGTTCTCTACCAATCACGCTAGCCAAAGCTCTCCTAGGATTTATCCTGTTGCCCGTAGCCAACATGTTGCTATCAATGGAGCGAATAAAGAGTAAGCGTTTGAAGCTAGTCTGCTCGAAAACGCCAGGAATCCTCTGAATGAAGGGCTGTGACGCATACAAGGCTCTGCTCTGCGCACTATTGGTATTAGTCTGGGATTCCCCGCCTCTGTATTGGTTTATCCGTCTTTATTTTCTTAATTCTTTTGGGTTTGTTCCATCAATTCTTTTGTGTTGTTCTCCGTTATATTTCTAGTGAAGATCGCCGAAGATTCAACTTCTTTAGGGAACTTCATTGGCTTAAGCCCTTTTTTCTTGAATATCTCGTTGAGTAACTTAGAATAGCTTCACGGGTTCGCAATGTTTATGATGAGTGCATGAAGTATTCAAGTCCGTAATTCTACAATTTTCCATCAATATTATCTTAGGCTTCCATCCTCGTTTGTGTGGATGTTTAGGTTGCTGTAGCGTACGACATGTTAGGTTGTTCGTTATATCGCTCTTGGTTTTCCCTTTCATTCTTCTTTGCGATTTTCTTCAATTTAGGGCAATTCATAGCCATTTTTAGGTGGAGTACGAAGCAATTAATGCATTTTTTACGTTGCCTTCTTACAATTTCGGTAGGCGCGACCTTCAAAGCCACATTAAGAGCAAGTACCTAGGTCCTTTTATGGGCATTCCTTGGTAAACTGGTCTTCCATTGCTAGCACCTAAAGCAAATTTGTATGTATAGGAAGGCTCTTCCTTTCTATACTTACTTGAGGTATCTTCATACAGAATGCCAGAGGCTTTTTTTGATTATCTTAAAGCCATTTAAATGATTTTACGCAGCATTTGGAATACTTTTGTGTGTATTACCTGAACATAATTACTCCATATACTTTTATAGATAGCCATATAATCCTAGTAAGTCCCAAAAGCCATGGTTGCAATTGTTTAAATTCTTGTTTTATCTCTTTGGTTATTGTTGTCCAACTCAAGGTTATATCTTTCAACAGATCACACTCCTGTTGGCAATCAACCTGGGTGGAGTTTTTGTTTCAACGTTCAGTTTCTTGAGGTTAGAGCTTCCTGTCGAGGTTAGAAATTGATCCACGTCGTTGCTTCTTGGACATATTACGATAAATCCTGTTGGCACTTCCAGATCCATGGGGTTTGGAAGTCACTAAAAATACTCTGGGCAACTTCTTCCTTCCATTCAGCGTTAATTTTAGGAAGTGTTGCTTGAATAAAACAGTTTCATGGTCCTCGTGAAGAGGGGATGCTTTCCGACTTTGAAAAAGGACATAATCTAAAGATCTAATCCCTATTCTATGTGTACCTATTTTTGCCTTAATTACCTTCCTATTAGCAAACTCCGCAAACATTCTATCCTAAAAGGACCTAGATTACATATTAGCCGCATCTTCGAGGCACCAGGCATGTGCCCTTAAGAGACCACTTCTTTGCGCCCCCTAACAGGGCTTTTTTTCCGGCGTTTACTATAATATAACAACAAGGAGGTCTGGGTCTATTGTGGGTTGCGTTTTGTTTGGTCTGCTGACCAAAGTCGCGAGCTCTCACCTATTCGGATTTATGACCTTACGACCTTCCAAACTTTTAATAATTCCCGGACTAACCATAAAAGGACCTTGGCAATTCTATCATTCGAAAGAGAATGTCAAACAACATAAGGGTTTCAGATTTCGATGGCATCGGCCGAATAGTTATGATGTTATTGCCCCCAAAAAAAATTCCCGTGCTAACCTTAGGAGGAACTTGGCAATTATAACGTTCGAAAGAAAATGTAAATTGACAAAAAGGTTTCAAATTTCCTTAGAGTCAGCCAAATAGTTAAAACGTTATTACCAAAACAAAAACAAAATCAAAACGGGGACCGACCGACATAGTGAGATGTAGACTTTCCAGCGACTAGACTCACATGCGACTAAAAATGTGGAAGTTAAATAGTGTCAGGTGCGGATGATCTCTTTTGAAGGGTTACCCCCGTACTTAGCAATAGGAGGTTTCTACAATCAGGCTAAGTAGGCATGTAGCTGGATGTAGTTTTATTAAAGAAAAGACCATCCCGTTAAAAATCGCTTTTTCCAACTCTCTTGTGCTTGATCTTTCCTCATTTTTAAGTCAATAGCTTTAACAGAGCGTAGACAGCGAGAAAGAAAACTCACTGAGTCCTTCCAATCCTCTATATAATGAATGAATGAATATAATAGAAATAAAAATGGAGGGATTAACTGCGAGAACGAGAGAGATCAAGCAGTCAAGGAAGAAACGGACGAAAATATATTAAGAATGGATAGGTAGAGTTAAAAGGCACTGGCTAGACGTCAATGCGACTTGTTTGGATGTTGATGATAGTGGTGATGTGTGAGAATGGAGCAGTAGGGAGAAACTAGCGGGAACAGGGGGCGCCAGTAATGGATGCGATACTCATGATTCAGCTATCTTATGTATAGATAGGTGTTGGCTGTGGGTGTTCTAGTGCTGCTAGGTATCTTAGCGCTAGCGCACCAAATTGTCTGCTATGTGTTTGTGTGCATATAGGGTGTCTCGCGAGTTTCTCCAGCAGACGTGTTAGATGGGTATAGGTGTATGTGTTCAAAGGTATGAGCTTGTCGTTTTCGTTTAGGGTAGACAAGAGTATGTAAGTAGTAGAGCGACACATGCGTTTCATAGCGTAGTTCCGAATACGATGTCCTTTCCTTTTCCGTGTGTGACTCATGGATATAAGTGTAATTGGAGCGAATCGTATGGGATAACTAAACGACCTAGTGTTTAGTATGAGTGTAATTTAAGTTTACAGTTGGCAGGCAAAGCCTTGGGCATGATTTTATCCCTGTTTTTAGCTCATGCTTATAAGATATTTTCTAGTGCGTAAAAGCGTAGGTATTTATAAAATGTAACTCCGAGTATTTTTGTGTGAGGTTTCTATGTAAGTCTTGTAGTGGCTAGGAAGTAAGTTCTGGTGTGTGTATATATTTGAATGTTGTACATAGAGTTTTTACGCACGCTTTAGATTTTCTTCTATCTTCAGAGGAATCGTGTCAATGAGCCAATTGTCCTTACATTATATCTTCTCGTTCAGTACCATATGTGCAAGGCGCACATTCCTGTAAGTGCGATGGCCAGGGAGAAGAATAGTCTCTTCGTCAGAGTAGAAAATAGTGTGCGTGTGTGTGCAGTTTTCTTTCCCGGACAGAACCTTCTTCCTTCCAAGGTCCAATGTCGATGGCACAGTTGGTGTTGGGGGCAGGCCTGGATAGCCGTAACCTCTAGCCCACAACCAAACATTGGATGAGGGTATTAGATGGATCGTTCTCAAATCACCCTGCCGTGACATTCGAGTTTGGTAGCTGCACTTGCGACTGGCATGGCCGTTTTAGGATCTCCGCATCCCATTCCGCAGTGGGAAGCCCTTAAAAAATGTGGGGTAAAAATTGGACACGGCAAACTTGTCTGGGCAGCTTACGGTGGCTGGCGGACTTCCCATTCAGCAGTCAGAAGTTAAATATTTCTCAACTCTCGACTATTCGCCCTACCCTCTCAAAGCGCCTGATTCTTGGCCCTTGGGACATGCGCACTCTCCAAGCCTTGAGTGACACCCACCGTCCTCAGCGACGTATAGCCCTCATCTGCAAGGAGCTTGTCAGCTTCAACATCGGCGTGGCAGCCCTGAGTGAGACCAGGCTTCGAGGAGAAGGCAACATCAGTAAAGCTGCTTCCAGATATACCATCTTCTGGAATAGAAATAACCCCGCGAGCCACGCATCGATTGGTTCGGCTTTGCCATACAATTCTGGCTCGTGCACCAGCATAATCCACTCCCGACTGTCCTTAGTGAGGAATAATATACATTTGGATACCGTTTACGTGGGTCAGATTACTTCTCTCACGTCTGAGATAAATTCAAAGCCTTCTTCTATAACCTGCTCAGCCGTACAATCCAGTGAGTCTCCAAACACCAAAAACGCGTTGTGTATGAGATTTTAACGCCAGAGTCAAAAGTGAGATTCGTTGTGTGAAGGCTTCCCCAGCCTCCACAGCATCGAGAACATCAATGCCAAAACCAACATCTCCTGCGCTTTTGTGATAAGCACCACCTCGTCGTTACCAACACCTTATTCTAACTTCCCAACCGACAGACTACGACCAGGAAACACGCTGGATCGAAGCACTGGCACATGTTCGTCTATTTTTTGACCAGAGCCTGAGAGAGAAGAGAAGTCTGCATCAACTGTTCTATGCCTTGTTCAGATGATTGCTGGACCAATCACAGACCAAATTGCTGCCTCGACTGTGCCAAGCTCCGTGATCCTCAGACATCTCAAGACTTCAGGGAGGCCATTGAAAGGCACCTCACTGATATCCCGGAGTCGGGCTCAATAGAGAACCATTGGGTCACCCTCCGAAATGCTAGGGCCGATGACCCCGCAGTACCTCGTTCCCCATTGGATATTCCTGCCACCTTCGATCAAAGAAATCAACAAAGCTGTCAGGTGCATGAATCAAGGCAAAGCTCCAGCAGCGAATATCATTCTGCTTAAGTTCTTCACACACGGTGGCCCTGAGATGAATAACCACCTGATGTACTTCATCCTCAATATCTGGGAAACCAAGACCATCCAGAGAGTTACAAGGAGCTACAAGGAAAATAAGTATCCTAGAAGACCTTACGGTCCATGCAAGGAGGATACTTTTAGCGCAACCCTAGAAGGTGTCCGTTGGCAACCTCGCCACCCTAATGGCTGGCGTCCTGGGCACGCATCTTCTCCCAAATATTCTATAGCCCGGGAGTATTGCACTCGGTCGTTTTGGAAACATTTTTTGCTAGTGTATACCAATAGCACCAATCCCAAGAGAGGGTCGGTTTCCATGCTGTCTCTCCTCTGTTTGAATTCAGCACGGCTGTGTCAGTCTCTGCCAGGGGCTGCGTCTGACTTCACGGCCGAGCTGGTTGCAATGCAACGCTCGGTACGGGAGATAACGTGACGTGCCTGGTTCGGAGGCCGGATTGCAATTTATAGCGACTCGCAAAGCGCCCTGAGTGCTCTTGGGGCATTTAAATCTCCACATCCCCTGTTTCTCGATATCCGTGACGCCATGGATTTAATGCGCCGGGCGGATGTCAAGATTATCTTTTGCTGGGTTCCTGGACATGTAGGAATTGCGGAGAATGGGCACGCCAATGATGGCGCCAAAAGGTCTGCAACGACTAGGCGACCAGATCAGCGTTTCACTCTTCCTCACACCGATTACATGTCAGGAATACGGGCTGCCCTCCGAGTGGCTTGGTAAAGATGGGAGAGGGTCAAGGCAAACTTAAAGTCATGTGTCATAGCGTCGCAACTGTTCCCATAGACCTACCCCGCAATGCCGTGACGGCTTCAGGTTTCTTTCTGTCATCTTCAAATTGGACTCACTCGTGGGACTCAACGCTATTTGATGGAGTGCTCACCTGCGTGTTATTAAGATGACAGCGTTGTACCCCAGACTCGTCGGCACATTCTTGTTGAATATCCAAGTGTGGGTAGTCTTTGCCCAACTTACGTATCTAGATACCAGGACGAGCGGGGTTGCTACCACTTGTCATTTGTACTCGAGACGGATTTCTGCACACATACTTGTGGACTATTTGAATTTTTGGAGTAGGCTGGCCTCTTCCCATTTATTTCGCTGTTTTTTTTTGGGTAGGAGCATGTTCCTGCGCTGGGGAGAGGCTAGCCGTCACCCGATGCCGGAGCGCGTTTCCTTATTTCCTTTTCGCTTTTCTTTCTTGTTGTTATTTTTATGCCCTTTTTACTTTTTATCGTTGTTATTTGTTTTATTATTTTGCGAATTGTTTTTTAATATAGTTTAGTAATAGGCTGTGTTATGTACTGCAACTTATGCCCAGGTAGGCATTCGTCAGATGGGCTTCAAAAATGAAAAAAATAAGGTCGGTCGGTTGCCGCTTTGCTTTTATTTTATTGGATAATAATATTGTAACTATTCAACCGATTCTAACGAAATTTGAAACGCTTATGTTGCTTTACATTCTCTTTTGAAACACATAATTAGATAAGTTCTCCCAAGGTTAGCCCGCGAATTATTTTGCACTAACATCATAACTTAGGCCGATTCTAAGGAAATTTCAAGCCTTATGTTGTTTTACTTTCCCCTTCAAATGATGTAATTGCCAAAGTCCTCCCAAAGATAGCCGAGGAATTATGTGGCAACTACATCATAACTATTCGGCCAATTCAAACGAGATTTGAAACAATAATGTTTTTTTACATTTTCTTTCAAATGATATAATTACCAAAGTCCTCCCAAGGTTAGCCAAGGAATTATTTGGCAAAACATCATAACTCTTCTGCCGATTGTAACGAAATTTGAAACCCTTATTTTGTTTTACATTCTCTTTTGAAGGTTACTCTGGGAACTACTAAAAGTTTTGAAGGTCCTAAAGGCATAAATCAGAAAAAGGGAGAGCGAGCGATTTTTGGTGACCATACCTTGTTCTGTATTACTGCTCTCAAAGTTAGAGACAAAATTTGTTTGCCTTTCCTTGTATTGGTCCCGAGTTCATCTCTCTGACTAAACTTCTTCCCACGGCGTAGTTCTTACAAGCTAAAGTTTAACCATATATCTTCAAGAATGTAATTTTTTCTTTGCTAGCAACCATGGATGCATAAAATTCATCTCTCGAAAAAGACTTCACCATGGTATTATTCAAACCGTCTCTTTAATTGTCTTCAGACGTCATTCATTATTTCCTTTCAACCAATTTTTCTATGGCCAAATCTCATCGTTTTTCTCTTGCTGTTTGTCAGCTGTCATCCACAACCCTTAAATAGGGGGCCAGTTGCTCTTCTCAGGACTACTGCACGGCAAAGGCATAACTGAACTAATCCACTCTCATCCGTCCTTGTTCTGACTAATCTGACTAATCTCACGTAAGTTTTACTCAAAATTTCTGGTCTCATTTGAATTGCTCTCTTCAAAGTCATATTTACTTTAACAAGGCCAATGAAGACATTCCGTATGATTTTATCCATATCTTAGGTATTCGATTGCTAATTAAAATATGTATATTTTCTGTATCTATTGCGGTCAATTAAATTAATCCATGCTCATTTCAGTTTGCCCAAGCGTTTATTTCTAATCATTTCCCTTAATTGTATAAATTTATTCTTGCTTTTTCCATGTAAATGAATCTCTTAAACACCATGCATTCATTGTCATCTAAAACAACTACCTTTTCTCGTAAATTTATTAAACATAAAAAAAGTAAAAAAGAATTATACACTTCATTAGTTTGATACAAATTAATATATCGGGTGGTCCAAAAAGTATTCTAAAACATAAATTAGTTTCTATAATTAGTCACAATGTTCCCATTTATTAAACATGCAGGTAATTATACATAATTATCTAGAATTTCCTACTTATTACATTTTTTCCAGCATTTGATGGGTGGGCTACGAAGGATAATCAAAATGTTCGCTGAATCCTGTATTAAATAATAAATTACACACTTGAAGCAACTATTTTGCAACCTACTTTCTCTCTTTTTCAATGCAATTCTTGAGGCGAGATTTTCATCTATTGAGCTCCTCTTTAAAGAAACAAGCATTCTTCGTTTTTAGCTAGCTTGTACAACGGTTTCCGTTTCCTTAATTTTAAAAAAATGGGCTTCTTTCAGTTGTTTTTTGAGTTTGGGAAAGAGGAAGCATTCAGATGGGGGTAAGATTAGGGTTGTTGCATTGCTTTCCAATTTAAAATTTTCAAGAATTTGACTAATGCTCAAATCTGAATAATGTTGTTTTACGTGGCGCACAAAAGGCTGTTATTTTAAATGTGTCTGCAAAGCAGAATGGCGAGTGAATCAATGAATGCACTCATATGATGCTGGCCTATGGTCTCAGGCACGTTTAAACCTGTTTGTCTTGTACACATCTTATGTTAATAACAGAAGAGGTTTTCCGCGAACATTTAGAAGACACCTTTGTAAAAGTGTTCATATATATGAGTTTTCATTCAAAGGAGTGACTAAAACGTTTTGTATCATGTTAGGAAGGACTGAATGAGTACTGCAAGTAGCAAGTCCTTGTAACTTCATTAGTAGATTTTCTTCCTTGACCACTTTCCTGTTTAGCTCCAAGACTTCCAATATTTTGCAACTTTACATTATTTTCGCCTTGTCGTTATGGTTGTTGATATTTACATATTTGCAGGTGAAATACACAGATTCTTCAATCATACATACTTAAAATTTCAATTCTTTCTTGCCATGTGCATTTAAGAAGGTTATAGAAAATTTTGGCTCTCTATGTATTAATTAATCGATGTGTCTTTTTTGTGAAGTAGGGTGGGTTAACGGAAAGTTATATGAGAGAGAATGGATTCCTCCTGATTTAGAGATAGATTGCCCGTATGCCACGGGCAATTTTGCAGTCATACCTTGAGTAAAAGCTTCAACAAAGATTCCTGTTAGGGGTTTATGAAGGCTTCTTTAAACATCAATAAAGTATATGTATTCACTTGCACACCCAGGCCATATTTATTAACTCTGCCGTTAACAAATCCGATTTGGTTTGTGACATTCACTCATTCTCTCTAATCCATAGTCAGTATATTTTTAATTTAATTAAAAATGGCTAAAGATTCTAGCTTATCTAATGCTTCTGAGCAAGTTTTCCTATATAATGTAGTAGTAATTGGCCAATCATCATTTGGACATTGAATAGAGTAATGTGAGATGTAGCTTTTGCCCTATTGTTTAAATACCTGTCAGAAGGGCAATCTCTATATACTCCACTAAGGATTCTTGTGTAAGCACTCTCTACCTATCAATAAGAGTAAGAGAGAGAAAAAAACGAAACAGTTTCCTTCTTAACGTCTTGCAATCACGTCCCATCCAACTCATATAAATTGTTTAACTCGATTATAAACATATTACAAAAGGGATTTTACGAGGAACCTTAAAAATCTCACAAACAGAAAATATTCAGATTAAAATTTCGTTTACAAAACGGAGATTTATAAAAATCAAAGTAATTTATTTTCAAATTCAATATGTGAACATGCAGAAAGCAATTTAATATTTTTGCGAGGCATTTCTCAACGAAAATAAAACGAAAACGGCACTAAAGAATAATAAAATTAAATATTTATGATCGTTGGCAGGCAATCTTATTTCTATTTAACTAATTCTGTAGATATAATATTACGAAGCAGACCAGAAAAATGAAAGAATTTCATTACACACGCGGGAAACGTTTAATAATTCTGTGAATACCGACAAAAGCTCAGAGACAAAGAATATTTAAGGTTTGGAGTTTACAAGATTATAATGTAGAGATTTATTCTTCATACACTCAAGGAGTTGAAAGAGTATATGATTAACCAACAACAAGGTATCAGATAAGTTCTGTCTTATGTCGACTGGAAGGTTAAGAAATATAATGGGATTTAGACGTTGAAGCTTGAAAATGAGATTAACTACAGGTTTGCCTATGAAACCTAAATAGAATTTGCATCGAGTGTGGACTGAGTGTTGACCACTTCCTTAGATTCTCAACTGTATGAACTATGAAACCAAAAGGAATGTTGAGAATTCTTATCAGGTGAACAAATATAAGACCAAGACCAGTCTTTGAGCTAAAGATATACGTTGCATATGTATTTTTTATGTACATTCATACATCTTTGCCTCTTTTTTATGGTGCGAGGCGGCGTCATTAACAGCCTTGGGAGGTTCCTCTTCAATATTATTATAGAGTGGCCGAGATTGCTGCCTCCTGGAATAATGCTGACGTTAATAAGTAGAAGAAAATATTTAAGTTACGTGAATATTCTCTGCCACTGGCCACCATTTTAATGCTTCCAGAGTCCCAGGCTGCAATCTCATCAACTTTTTGGTTTTGGTGAACATCGAGAGAAATATTAAAAATACGACTCTGTAAACCTTGGGTCGATCAGCTAAACTATGAAGAGGAGTGATTTTGACAAGGAGGTAGTCACTTAGGTCTTTGAGCTAGTTCGATATATTCATGAAGCTTGAGTAAAAGAGGGAAGACGAATGATCAAATTTGGTTTTCCAAAAATTAATGTCATTTTAACAAGACATAAATACTCCTTCTATAATTCATTGAAATTCAAATAAATTTGCTGCAAGCTGTTTAATGATACTTGTAGCGATGCTTATGATTTTCAATTGTAGTAACTCCTAGTCCTTTTTCACCTAGCAATGCCTTCTTTATAAAAGCTAGTAATCACAAAGCCTTTTTAAAGCTACAAAAATAATGTTTAAATGTCACAGGAAGTGTCTGAAGGACACATTTCAAAAATGACCAATACTACTTTATCTCTATTAAATCGAAATAATTGCCTGTGAGCCATTTAATGACATAATTGTTACAAGAAATGAACAGAATTCTATGCTAGAATATAAGCGCAAAAAAATGGCTGCATTGGAAACAAAAACCCACTCCTACTCCTAAAATAGGTCACCAAAAGCATAAGGTATGCTATATATTTTTAGGATATTAAAGGAGACCTATATTGAATTATTGTAAGTGATTATAAGTGGAAAATTAAAGGCCCCCGTTTTTGGATCAGTCGAAGAAGCAGATTTATCAACAACCGAGAGGAGGACTGAATCTAAATAAAGGTCATGTTGAGTGTATTATGGGATATTAAAGGAATCGTCCATTTCGAGCTGTTAGATAACAAGCAAGCAGTTAATGCTATTCACTACTTCAATAAACTTTAGTTTTAAAGCCGATTTGGGCTACAGTCAACCGGAATGTTATCATCATTCATCACGATAATGCCCGTCCTCACACAGCTCAAATGACCAAAGATCTCTTGAAGGAGCTCGGGTAGGAAATATTGCTGCTTTCTTCTTATTCTCCTGACTTTGTTCTTTCTGATTATCATTTAATTAAGAAATTAAACAACCATTTGGATGTTCTTGGTTAACATCAAAACATAAACAATTTGACAAGCGTACCATTTATAAACCTGTTGACAGATGGAATGAAGTTTTAGAAAGCAATGGAGGTTATATTCCTGATAAAAATTGTAATAGTCAGAATTCTTTTTCTTTTTAATATTTACAGGAAAACGAGACATTAATTTCGTTCTAACCTGATAGTACTCTGGTTTTATTCCGTAAAATTAGGAAGAAAAATAGGTACGCATCTACTTTTTGTTAATAATTTTGATTGGCGTATTTTGAAATAAACTGAATCGATGAGAGTTCCAAGTGAAAATGTTTCCAACCATATTCTTCTGATAAAGCTTTAATTTGAATTTAGGATAATATGTTCGCATGATGTTTTCAGCACATTCAATAGGTGAGTCAAAATTTATATTATCACAACCAGTCAGAATTGTCCACCCTGTAGACGGGCCCATTCCGACAAAGGCGGGTCTACTCACAAATTTACTTCAGGAAGCGAAATGCAGTTGTCAAGCACCCCAAGCACTCCCGATAATCTCGGATCTGCCGTATTCAAGGCGGCCTGATCGCCAACTTCTTCCTTATGTGTTGGTTGCTCATCGATGGAAACTCGAGGGGTAGTTTGAGGAATGGTTTCGATGACCACGTGACTACCCAAATCGTCGTGCACTCTGATCTCTACGAGGACGGCAGCGAAATCCCTAATGGAGAGAATGGAGATTATGGTGCCAAGGGGTAAGGGTAGGAGGATGAAGGCTGAAGCGGTGCCAAAGATATCATGAATTGCACCTACCTTTTCCTGCCACTCTATAATTCCTACGACCAGTAGCAACCCGTGATCCTCCTCGTCATCGCGCGTTGAGGCTGCATTCAGAAGACGGTGCCGGGGTGTTTTTCTTGCTGCCGCAGTCTATTAGTCTTGGAATCCTCTAGTGCATTAACCCACTTAAGATGTACTTTTCCGGCTCGGTCAGGTACTCTTGCTGACAAAAGAGAATGACTAAAGAACAGATTTCTTCGATATCCCTGGTCCGAAGCCTGCAACTCAAGATGCGATACCAAGAGTTCCCAGTCCAGTGAGATGTGGCGTCCCTCGATTACCTACGGATGTCCAGTGGTGATTAGAGGCAAACGGGCTCCTACAATTTCTCCAACAGAGCAACGTGTAAGCAATGAGCTGAAAACAGGAGAGTGTAAGGTGATAAGAAACTACTCGTTACTGAGGTGGGTCTTACCTTACTGATGCCGATAGAATCGAGGACCTGAAGACGAATCTCAAGCCGGCTCTCTTTCGAAGGATCACAGTGCTCCCGAGCTGGGTTTGCAGTTGGCCTCTTCCTTTTGATGTTTAGGATCTTCCGTTCAATTTGAGGTGGGTATAATATAAAAAGATGCTCCTCTTTATTCTCTTTTAGTAGTTTCTCCTTGCATTATGCAGTCGGTGGAATATATTCGATTGTATTCACCATAAAACATTGCAATTTTATGCACAATTCTGTAAGCTTATTGTTTCAAGGAATAATTTTTTTGGATAATTTGTACAATTCTTTCTAATGAATGTGCATGCCTTCGTTTAAAACCAGCTTTCTGAGAATGAACGTAAATGCATGTATACAATCAATGATATCTTCCAAACGAAACCGAAAGACGAATAGTGAGAAATAAATGCCAGTAGAAAAAATAAAACACAACGTAAAAGAACTTTAGTGAAACTGAAACACTAACCACCCTATACTCCTCCCAGGATCTTGCTCTCAAATAGATTTCATCGAGTCTCGGTTGGGTTACATTTTCTTTTAACTTCTAAGGAAAGAAAATTGCTATCACGTTGCCAATGGCGATGTTCAGTCAAATCTCGAGAAACATCTATCAGTGCATTGTAGTTGCACTTTCGAAAACATTAAAATAAATTTTTATTCAGGATGACAAGTTAAGATAGACCAGGTTATAAACCATAGTTCATAAAGAAATGTTATGAAGTATAGCGTCATGAAAGCTTTGTTCTACCGAATCTTTGTCTGCTTTCTAATTTAGCCCAAAATCTAAAGCGACTAAATTCGGTTATAAGTTTAACTAGTTATGTTATTCTGAAGTTTTTGTATTGGCCAACCTTTAAATGTTTATAATTTTCTCCTGGTTATATGAAACTATATTGGTTCTCAGGTAAATTTCTACCCGCAGCAATGTTTCCGCTCATCTATATGTACAGCATACAGAGTAGTCTTTGGTATTTCTACATCTTGTGCCAAAAACCAAGATTATTTTACTCGTAAGAATCAGGACTCGTTTAATTTAACATTAATTTTGTTCACACCAATTTGGGCTTAAGAGAGATTCAACATATACATCAGGTTAATACTCTTTTCAATTCGTAAAAGATTTATTTGCCCTGTTCAGTACATAATGCAACATTTCACGGTACTGTACACTTTCAACCAAATATTATTAAACACTACTGTTTCCAATGGCAACTTACTCTCTTGCACCACGTATTTTTCTATAAACTAACGATAGAAGGACAACCGACACACCTGCAACCACAACGACATTTCATATCCTTATTAACAAAAACGGTGATGTTAAGATATTTTGTCATGTAGATATCATACTGAACAAGCCTTGTTAATAATTTATCTTCCTAATTCAAAAATAGACACTTTAAGGGCCTAGGGGTTAAAGAAGCGATGGGAGAATGTGTTAGTAGTTTTTTCCCTTAGAAACCAAAATAAAATATAAAACTAAAAATAGGGAACCCAAACAAGTCAAAAAAACTTTGCGTATGAATTAATAAATAAATATTTAATTTGAAAATTTAATGAATAAATATAAATAAATGAAAGCGTTTACTGATATTAATAATTCTATCTTTGTCCTTTATAAAAATAAAAATTTCCTTGGGGAGTTTTGATGGAGTAATCAACCTTGCAAGCTAACGTAGCTTTTAGCAAATGGACCTTTGTGGGGTGCAAAAGCCGATAAAGAGTAAAAAGATCCTTTTCCTTCTTCCCGTTATTCCAGCTTATTGCATAAAGGGACGACGCAGCAAAGGAAATGTAATATTACCAAACTCCTCACACGAAAAATCCAAGCTTACCCACATCACACGGATCTACATAATGTATATTCTACATACGTCTACGCTTTACCCAATTAAATGTGAACACTTTCTACACACGTAGAAACATAAGAGTTCTTACATAGATCTCCCTTTTACACACAAACTGTAACAACCAGACTCATACGCCTTCATTATTGGGAACACTCCCATTCCTACATACACTTCAAATATGCAATCCTGGGTGATAAGAGACTTGTCCGTTCCGTTTATAAGGGAGATGGCCGTAACTAATGAACTTTCCTCTTCTCTTTGATTAAAATTTGTAAAAGTCTAAATACCGCGTACATAAGTTTACGCAGAAATACTCCGACACAAGCTGCGTGCCCTTTCGTATATACTAAATGCACCTCTCGCCTCGAATTCTCTGTCGCCCCTTTTTTGCGCCACCGTAAACTCCGAGATGGCTCGAAGGCATGAATGACATACTGTCTGCCCAAAGATGAAAAAAAGGTCTCTTTCGCGACGATACGGATTTTACGAGAATTTGATTATCTCTCTCGATTTCTGCTCGCCAGGGAAATAAAAGGAAATTTTCTCCCATGAATAAGGCAGAAGATCTTGGACCTACGTCGAGTTTGTGTGGAGCCCGATCCACAAAAGAAACCGTTCGCCCGCTGCAAGGAAGGAACTTCTCGGGGAATTGATTGTTGCCGTCACAGTACTTGTAGGTGCCAAACTTCTCGCAGCCGCCCCCTCTTCAGAGTCTGAGGTTACACAGGACCTCCCTCTGCGGATTACCCAAGATGTAGCTAGGTAATCAGTTTTGGCTACCCACTCCAGGAGCCGAATAATCGGACAGGTTCTTCGAGGAAGAAGCCCGATTTGAGTAAACCGTTTTGCTCACCTTCGTGATCCGGCATAGCATCATTATATCACTGGTCTAGGATTACCCTCTCATTAGGTAACCTTGGACGGCCGGACTAGGTGCGATCATTGTCACCAGAAGAAGATCTTCACCGTCCTCTAAAAAAATACTTACGAACTCAAAAGGTATCGTTAATTGAATTATCCCCTCCCATAACTTCAACAGTTTATTTGTGAACTAGAATTCCCATCCCGAGCCCGTAACCTCGAGTATTAGAAGTGCTTAGTTAATTCAGTCATTAATTCGTCATTAAGACGAAAACATCCCAGTGAGTAATTTTCCAGTAATCCCCACGACATTTTTGAAGACTTATTTATTCAATGCAAGATTAATTTTATTTATATTTATATACTCTGTTGCTTATTTCAAATTCATGTACATTAAAGATTATTTTTGTATCTATGTGTTTAACTATTTTGGCAATTATTAAGCAATCCACTCGGCTTAAATCTCAATATTACACCGATTCACCCATGGTTGGCTTTTATTGAGAGGGGACACACTCATGGGATTATCATCTTAGTTTTGATCAAAAGGTACGCACTGGGGTTATTCTTATTTGCCGTAAGTAGCTAAGGTAGGTGTATTGGATACGCTTTACCTCCACTTCACCTCGGTGCGGTAATAAAATATGTACAGGAAGTGGGAATGGGATTACCCACTCAATAAACCTCGACAAAATTCCATAACGAAAAATTGCCGCTTTCCTCAATAATCCTTTCTTCTCACATCTTCACTCCTTAAATTTCTTATATTCCCTATCTCATTATATTTAAGTAAAATTGAGAGAGGCGAAAAAAAAACGTTCACGCCCCCACCATCGATCTCCCGCTCTTGAATTATATATAAATGGATCTTAGCAGTACGGCAACTCAAAGAGAGCAGTGAATGACCCACTATCGACATCGCCGGCTTAATACACACAAAGAAAAATCCACTTTATTTTATAGTCATAGAATCTTGAACTCATTGGGGGACTACAATGAAATGCCAATAGACTAGGACAAATAAAGACTATTCACCCTGAATAATCAATCAGAGATGTAACACACCTGAAAGCGGGAAAATCAACTCTTTAGTTAACATTTCTCGCATATTTTTCCAACGTGATGCTGGGTTGAAGGAAAAATGCAATCATGTTCTTTCGGTAGCACTGGGCTAAAATATGAAAAGAGAGATAAAAATATATTAAGATAGGTCAGTAGACTAAGTTTGATACCAGGTCAGTAATCGCAATTTGTCAAAGTTGTATTCCAATAGAAAAAAATAATTCTTATATATTTTCTCTTTATTAGGCCTTTTAAAATTTATTTTATAACAAATAAGAAAAAAGATATAATAATACCCAAGGCACAAAATATGACAGAGATTAAGATGTATGGTAGGTCTGACCTCTGGTATGGTAATTTTTACAAATTTATAAACAGAATAAATTTATCTGATCTCCAATGTATTTTACGACTGTGATACAGATTTGATGCATTTGGGTGTAAATTTCTTCGAATACAAACTTCACCTCATCAGTATTAATTGTTTCCTATGGTCTTACAACAGGTGCATCTTCAAATATTTTATCTTCATATGAATGCCTTTTAGCCTTCCTATGAATATTGCGATAGGTAAACTTCATTTTCACCGAAGATCGAATGAATTCTGCGGACACTTTATACTGACAGAATCGAAATTTAAACACGTAGAGGAAGGAGATTCCTTTACAAGCGGCACTTGCCAGACCATTCTTCACTCATTGTTACCCTGAACACCATTTGGCCTTTACTTGTTAAAGGATAGTCTTCGTATGCTTCATACTAGAGAAAATTATTATTTCCTGTTGATATTAGAACCGTTTAAAAGTATTATTTTAAGGAATTTTTAAAAGGACAAACTTATGGAGTTGGTCTTATTATATAAATTTAATAAACGGCGGTGGATTTTCCAAATTTAAAACAAAATGTAAAAACTTTCCATAAGAAAAAATGTGGCCATTTATGCCATTTAAGATAATTAATCAATATGAAACCTAAATGATTAATTTTCGGTCACTCTAATCTAAGTTAATGCTAGCATCAATATCTATCCACGAGTAGTGAAGCAAAAGAATACTGTTGCGCTTTGGAAAACACTCCACGTTGCGCACCGAAAAGAACAAAGATTTTTCTTAAATTTTAAGAGCCCATCTGGCGAATGCCTAATAGGGCAAAAATCACCGTACTCACATCACAGCCTACTACTAGGCTATAATAAAAAACAAATAACAAAGGTAAAAAGAAAGTAAAAAGGCTAAGCGCAGGTTAAAACAACAACAAAAACAAATAAAAAAGAAAAGGAAGCAAATCGGCAACAAGAAGAAAGCACGCTCTGGCGTCGGAGGTAGGCTCACCTCCCCCTGGCGCAGGTAGAAGCAACCTAGAAAAATATTCAAATAAAATGGAGAAGGCCAAACTCCTCCAAAATGTCGTATGGTCCCAAAGTCTATGTGCAGGAATAAGTCCCGAGTGCAAGGGACGAGCGGTAGTGACTCCGCTTGTCCAAGTACCGGGACAGGTAACGTGCGCAAAGATCATCAAGACTAGGACAGTGAACAAGAATATGACGAATAGTCTTGGGGACAACGCAGTCGTCAAAATACAGTGCAGGCGAGCACTCTATCAAATGGCAGTGTGTCCGGCAAGTATAGCCAATTCGAAGACAACAGAAAGCAACCTAAAGCCGTCGCGCGACTAAAAAAATAGGTCCATGGGAACAGTCGCGGTACAATGACACGTAATTTAAGTTCCGCTCGACCGTCTCCCATCTTCTTTACCCAGCCGCCCGGACGGCAGACCCTATTCCTGCCAAGCAATCAGTGTGAGGAAGTGCGAAACGCTTGTCTGGTCCCGCACTTCTCGTGGATTCTTGCGCTCTCATTGTAGTGTGTCCGGCGAGTATGGCCAATTAGAAAGCCAAGAAAAAGCAACCTAAAGACGTCGCGCCATTGGAGGATAGGTCCATGGGAACAGTCGCGGTGCAATGACTCGTGGTTTAAGTTCCGCTCGACCGTCTCCAATCTGCTGTACCTAGCCGCCCGGACGGCAGCCCGTATTCCTGCCAAGTAATCGGTGTGAGGAAGAGCAAAACGCTTTTCTGATCCCCAACTCCTCGTGGATTCTTTGCGCTCTCATTGGTGCGCTCATTCCCTGCAAATGCCAGGGAACCAGCAGAATATAATCTTGACATCCGTCAGGTTCAACAAAACTGTTACTTTGCGGATATATGACCCAGTTTATGCGGAGATTTCAGTGCATTCGAGATCATTCAGGCCACTTTGTGAGTCGCTATAAATCACAGTTCGTTCTCCGAACCGGGTAATTCACGTTGTCTTGCGTACCGAGTGGTGAATTGCAAACAGCTCGGTCGTGAAGACAGACGCAGCGCCTGGCAGAGCCGTGTTAGCCTCAAACAGACGTGATACGGCGTGATAACCGATCACATCTTGTGAATTGAAGTCACCTCTATACACTGGCACGGTTCCAGCGTGACACGGAGCGTCCTGCAAAAAAGCCGAACGTAATACTCTTGGCACTGAAGAAGCTTTGGAAGCAGAGGTGTGACAATAAATAGTCAAAAGTGGTACCTTCTTGGGTGGTGAGCTGAAAGAGTCAGGGGCGCCACCGGCCCGAGAGGTATACCGAGCTTTCGAAGGAGTTAGGGAGTTAGACTTAGTGTATGACTGAAGTCTCTCGGTGGCATAGGCACAGGCGATATCAGCTCCTGATGCAGTGAGAGCTGTTACTGACGGAAGGAGGTGCCGGACCTGGCGTGTACAGGCGAATAATGCACGATGCATGGAGCAGTGCAAGTGGAATTTCCCAAGAATCGACAAGTAGGCTCTCACGGCGCACGTGCGGAATGCACCTGTCGCCAGGCGAAGGCCGGGTTGGTGGATCGGGTCCACCTGCCTCAATACCAGCTCGGATGCGTGTGCATAAAACTCGCATCCGGAGTCGAGCTTCGAACGAACAAAAGATCTATAAAATTAAGGAAAATATTATTTAGAAAGAAGTCTGGGCTGGGTCAGACTTGGAGGGTGGCAGAAAGGCACCACCTTAGTCTTTGGCGAGGAAAACAGAAGCCTGTGCTCTTCACGATAGCAAAAGACACGGTTTAATGGCTGTTAGAGTCGAAGTGCCAGAGTTCTCCTCTGGGCAGCACTAAAGGAGATCGAGAGGTCGTCGCAGTTGAGCGTAGAGAGAACATATTTCGGCAGCACTGAGGAGATGCTATTAATTTTCCACGATTAAAAGGGTGACATTGTTGACACTTTCCTGCGTGACCTCCATTTTCTGCTCCATTGGGAATAGAGAGCTATCCCCAACCGTTCCCTGGGGAGGCGTACACTCGCCCCCATCATAGGCCTTTTCCAGATCGAAAAACACCGTAGCATAGTGCTGTTTATGAAGGAAGGCCTCGCAGATTGGATTTTTCAGTCTGAGTAGAGCAACGACTTGGATTGGTACTTGCGAAAGCCGCACTGTGCAGAATAGAGGTGGCCTTCGATGTCCAGATAAACAGTAACCTAATATTTACCAATTTCTGCATCAACTTGCACGAAGATAAAGCCAGAGAAATTCGACAGAAACCGGCAAAGATAGAGTAATCTCTCTCGGGTTTCTCGAAAATTGAGCACAGTAGCGATACGCCAGGTGTCGGAGGGGATACCCTCTACTCAGATCCTGTGGAACAAATTTAACAGAAAGGCTATTCCTCGCTTACTCAAGTGTCAAAGCATGACATACGCGACATCGTACGGACAAAGCGCAGTGTCCGCGCGCGAAGCGAGAGCATAATTCAACTCACTTATATTAAACCTGTCTTTGTAGGTTTCTCCGCCTCTGAAAGTAAAGTCCAGTTGGCGGGCTTCAGCGGCATCAGAACGCGCATCGAATGTAGGCGAAGCAACATCTCGGCTAAAGAATGGGGCCGAGATTGCGGTCCCATTCTCCTGGAGAGCTAGAGGGGTCTTCTCATTAAGTGAAGACACGCATGCGCGCCAAGTAGAGTGGCAAGCGTGCTTAGAAACAGACCCAAACATAGCCCTAGTTCGACGAAATTCACCAACAGTGAAATTGTTTGGGGTGCGCTTATAGCGCAGGTAGGCAAAACGCTTCTGCTTGAGGGCCGCCTCACACTCTGTCGACCACCACGGAAGCAGTCGGTTCGCAAAACTGCCAGACGTTTTGTGAATAGTAGTTATGCCTACTTCGTGGACGTTGTCGAGAACAACACACAGGGTTCATCATACGACGCTAACTCCTCGTCTCAGACAGAAAAATCAGTCATTTCCTGAAATGCGTACCCCCGAGCCCGCGCCAAGCACCACTCTGCTTGCGTCAAGCACCACCTGGGCGGGCTCTCGGGCGGCAACGAATTAGAAAATGATATTTGAATGGGAAAGTGATCACTACCATGAAGGTCATCAACTACCGCCCACCCAAAAGCAGGCTTTTCATCCGGAGAGCACAATGATAGTTCAAGATAATAAAATTAAGCGGTTAATGGGCAGTCATGCGTAAATACATTCACATTTAGAACACCTAACCCCAGCTCGTTGATCAGCTCGGCAAGGTCCTGACCCCTGGGATTGATTGAATAGTCTCCACAGAGGGTTTCTACCGTTCAGATCCCCGGTAAGAGAAATGTCCTTGACAACTGTGCCACGACGCGGCGGAAGTCCCGCGTGTTGGAGTCGGGTGACGGTATAATGTACGCAGAAATAACAGTATACCTCCTATCTACGTGTAGCTGCACAGCTACTGCCTAAACGAAGGTATTCAAAATGACGATAAGGATGGAGACATCATGCCAAGTGTAAATAACGAACCCTCAGGCTCGGCCCCCAGTACGTAGTGATATGGTCGAAAAACCATTTTACCACGGGAGGGTAGGCAGAGGGCACGCATCGAGCATGGTCTCCTTCAAAAAGATAGCTAAGATAAAACGAGAGGAGACGAACATCCGCAGCCCCTTCCAGTTATTCCGGAGTCCACAGCAATTCCATTCAAAGAATATGGCCTCCAGGCCTAGCTAGGAAGAGATGCGAGTCCCCTATTTTAATGGAAGACCTTCACGGGAATGGAAATACGCTTTTCTTAGACAGAACTCTGGCACTGTTGGCCGGACAATGCACTATAGGCACTGTCGCCAACGAGGACTTATTTGGAAAGGTTGGGCTTGCCATGCGATTTTTTCCTACCTGCGTCTCGAAACCTTAGGCAGGTAGAACGGCTTCAGAGATAATGGTCCCTCTTTTGCAAGATTCACCGACCTCGATTCACTTAACCCAACCTTGCACTCGGTGTGGGTGTATGGGCAGAAGCTTCTTTAGTACTCCATTCCTTTTGCGGGCAGCTTTAGGAACCTCAGAAAATGGCCTCCCGACCAACTTCAAGAGTGTTGCCTCCTGTGAATATAACGATTCAGTGGGGGCAAGCGGACGTTTCGCCTTACGAGAAACGGTGATGGTGGGAGAAGGGGGTAACCTTGGGGTATTTGGGGGCTATGTGTAAACCCTTTGTGCGACCAGCTGCACCAAAGAAGCGCCCTGGATGGGTAGAACCCGCAATGGGTTCCTAATGGGTGCAGAATCGACCATTTGCGTAGACCTGGAGTGAACAGGAAAAGAGAGTGTATTTGTAATTTTGATGCTTAAGCCGTACCAGGCATCGCCCGGTGCGCCAGTACTAACTCCATAGCCTTGAGAATTGAGAGACGATCCTGGGCCTGAACTGCCAGGATTTCCTTCTCAAGGAGATACGCACCACATAGCTTCGAAGAAGCGGAGTGCTGCTCTTCGAAATTGACACACTTGGACACACACGATTTGGACTTATCGTCTGCGGCCTTTGAACAACTTATAAATACTTTGGGTTTCCACGATTTTACACGTCTACAGGAAATGGCCTTAGCGATGTAAATAGTAGCACATCCATGACAGTCGCACGAATGCATTCACAGGGTAGCGATACCAATTGGCACGCACCAACTTAGGGAGCTTGCCACATTCGAACGTGACAAAGTGTGTAGTGATGAGTCACGACGCCCCTTCCTGTTTTCTCATCACACATTCAAACTTGACTGCTCCATGTTCGGTAATGTCATCCATGGAATAGTCCACGAATTCCTTCGCATAAACCACTCCTTTTACGAAGTTTATGGTAGAGTGCATCGTCACACTCACCGGCCTGCCATTAAGAGTCCGAACGGCACTAATCAGGGCCACCTTAAAGGGATTTGACTCATTCGCCCAGAAAGCTCCCGTCTGAGAAACGGGTCCCCTTCGCTGCCATCAATGGAGAGAATATCCAGAAAACGTTTGAAGCCAGCTGGCTCGAAAACGCCTGGTACTCTCTGAACGAGTGGGCCCGACGTAATTGAACTTCCGCTCTGCGCATTCCCACTTTTGGTTTTGGACTGGGCCTCCTTACCCGGGGGAGCACCCGGCTGTACATGCTATTCTTATTCTGGTGGCTTACCAAAAGGGCAGCGGACCCGTCCTTCCTCGTGGCTCTTGGCAAGAGAAAGGCAGCCCTGGGTCTTTTTCGTTGTCTTCCTGTTTATTTTATTTTTAGGAGAGGAGGAAAGGGAATGAACCATCTTCTCTTTTCCACGGGAGGAGTTCTTAGTCCGGATGGACTGGATCCGTCTCAGCAAGATTCTTCTCTGAACTAGAGAAGGTCTTGGCTCTCACAGGGGTCCACCCTTAGAAGGAGATCCCCCCTCTCTTTGTCAGGCCTCGGGGACCGAAGCCGTCTGAGGAGAAGCTTTCACAACAGGGGGACTCGGGTTCTGTGCCTGGCACCGAGCCAGGGTTCGACCTGATTAAAGATCCTACCGTCTGAATCCTGGTTTACCTCAGGGACCATGTCCATTTTAAGGGAGAGGGCTCCTTATGTCCATTCCCCCAAAAACATAATCTTACCAATCCGAGGTACCTTTCGTCTCCTCTTGGGCAAGTCAACCGGCATTCATCGGGGAAGAAAGGGGCACAGGTACGCCGACACCCTTTAAGCTTACAATATACGAGCGCAGTATTTTAGGGGGCACGGACCGATGGGCCGTATCTAGCCGCTCTCACCGGAAGTGGTTAATATTGGGCCGCCTGCGTGCTTTCTCCACATTCTCCTGTGAAGGAAAAGAGGGACTACCACTGGAAAGAGGGAGTCGCCCAAGGGCACCTCCAGAGAAAGGCTGAGGATGAGTCCACCGCACTTGTAGAGCTAGGAGAGGAGTAAGCCTTCTCTCCGGTAGAAGAGATTTGAAGGATTCCGTGAGAAAGCACAGGGTTGGTGGTGTTCCTTTTCTGCCGTGGAGCTGTTCGAGAGCGCCTCCGAAGGTGGTAAAAGGAAAGTGGACAATTTTGTTTACACTTTAATCATTGGTCATGGTGACCCTATCAAAATCACGGGACGAAAGTCTTTATCACCTTACGCAGTAGCAGGCTCTGCGAGGGGTCGATACGGGCCCGGCAAAGGCAGCTGCCACCATTCCAAATCACTCCTCCTTCCCAGTGGCCAGGCATCCCTTCAGCTTAGCGGCTCAACATTGTGCTGAGTGTAAAATTGATAGACCCTTAAAGGAAAGAGCAAGGGTAACAAGGAGTAAAAAGGAAAGTAAGTACCCTAGGAGACCTTACGGTCCATTCAAAAAACGTACCTTTGGACTAGTAATCGAACAGGCACATGGCTGCTCAATTGTTTTGCGTCCCTGAACGGCCGCTTTTCAAGACTTTGTCTAGTCTTGACTTAAACTGGTCAACAGATTCACTGTTGACAACTTCCACTGGAAGTGCGTTCCACTTACCGCAGATAATGTACGTAAAAAAATTTCCAAACAGATTGCGGTTGTAACGCTCCAGTTTAAGTTTGAAGCCGTGATTGCGCGTTCTCTTTTCACTCAGTGTGAAAATATCCCGGTAGTCAACATTGTCGAACCCTCGAAGTATTTTGAAAACTTCGATGAGCTGACCACGTAGTCTACGGGTTTCCAGCGAGAAAAGATTTAATTCCCTTAGTCTATCCTCATAACTTTTATGTCGGATAGAGGGAATCAGCTTGGTTGCCCTGGCTTGTACGCGTTCTAACCTTGCGATATCCTTTCGAAACGAAGGACTCCAAAATTGTACGGCATACTCCAGGTGCGGCCGAACTAGGGAGTTGTACAGACAAAGTACTATCTCCTTGTTACGGTATCCAAACTGGCGCTTTATGTAGCCTAACATCCTTTGGGCTTTCTTCTCTGCCTCAATGCACTGTTTCGAGAACTTGAGGTCGTTAGTGATAGTTACACCCAAGTCCTTCTCAGTGTCACTCGATTCAAGAGCAGTGCCCTAAGGATATACTGAGATTGGGGGTTTCTGTGGCCTATATGCATTACTTTGCATTTGTTCACGTTAAAAGGCATTTTCCACGTGTCCGACCACTCCCCAATCTTCCTAAGATCTTCCTGCAGGCGGGAAGGATTTCCATCCTTTGCAACGTTCATACCAAGCTTAGTATCGTCGGCAAATTTGGAAATCTTGGCAACCATGTCACCGTCCATGTCGTTGACGTAGATGATGAATAGTAGTGGCCCCAGGACAGAACCTTGAGGCACCCCGCTAGTAACGGGCACCCACTTAGAAGCCTGTCCATTCACCACCACCCGTCTGCCACTTAGCCAGTTCTCGATCCAGCCGGCTACTTTTCCCGTCTATGCCCAGCGCTCGCACTTTCCGAGGAAGGCGGCGGTGTGGTACCTTATTAGAGGCTTTCTGAAAGTCTAAGTACACCACATCCACCGCCTTGTCCCGATCGTGCTCACTGAACACGAAGTGGAAGAATTCCACAAGGTTCGTCAGACATGACCGTTGCCTTCGGAAGCCGTTCTGGGAACTCCTCAGTAGCAGGTTTGACTCTAAATACGACGTCCTTTTGTCCACCGTCATGCTTTCCGTTAGTTTACGACTATTGAAGTCAGACTTATAGGTCGGTAGTTCGACGGTTGGCTTCGGTCTCCTTTCTTGAAGAAAGGAGTCACCTCCGCTTCACGCCAGTCTCAAGGAACGCATTTGGTCCGGATTGACATGTTAAAGATGGCGCTCAGGTGTCGTGACACTTGATCGCGCACTTCTTTTGGTAGAAACCCATCCGAGCCTGGTGACTTGTTCGTCATTAGGTCACTGATCTTCTTTTTTATTTTCCCTTTGGTGAAGTCCATATCCTCCAGCTTTTCCCCCGAGTAGGAATCCATTGGCTGGGGGATGGGACCACAATCTTCAGTAAACACTAAAGAGAAGTAGTCGTTAAGGAGGTTAGCATTTTCTGCATCTAAGTGCTTTAACGCCCCCTCCTCATTTCTCAAAGGGCCAATCGTTCGACGGATTGGTTTACGGCTGTTCACATATCCAAAAAACTCCTTGGGATTCTCCTTACAGAGTCTCGCCACTCGGAGTTCCTCAGAACGCTTAGCCACCCTTATGCTGGACTTTACTCTCCTGGCTAGCCTCCGGTATTCGTCAAAGTCACCCGAGATCTTCGATTGTTGGTACACAGTTCTCTTCTTCCTAAACAGTTGGCCGATTTCTTGATTAAACCGCTTTGGTTGAACAGAAGACCGACGGGGCATTTCAGAAGGATGAAACGCGATTGAAGACTCATGAATGTGGTTTTGAAACTGTTCCACGAGTCTTCAACAACATCGCACACTTTTAGCCTCGCGTCAGTCAGTCCAGCACGAAGACCTGCAAAGTCTGCTCTTTTTAAATCGAGTTTCTTCGATTTACTAGTTGCAGGCCCTGCCCTCGGAACTTTGACTACAAATCTAATTAGTCGGTGGTCACTGCCACCGAGCTTTTCGCCAACAGAGAGGTCCTCAACGCTGTCATCCTCAGAGTTGAAAACCAAGTCAAGGATATTGTTTCCTCTCGTTGGTTCTCTCACCCATTGAGTGAGGAACTCGTTGTCCGCGAACTCCAGGAGTAGTGCGTTCTCGCCACAGGGTTCTCTGGTTTCCCAGTCATATTAAGTGTTGAAATCACCTATGACGATACACAATCTGTCTTCGACAATTTCTCCTAGTAGCTGGTACAAATCTCTGTCCTTTTCAACGAGTTGGGCAGGAGGTCTATAAAGCACCAGGGTCCTGTATTTGGCAGGACCTATCTCTAGTAGTTCATGGTCGGATACGATGTTGCAATCCGTCGAGTTGAGAGTATCCTTGACATACAACATCACAACGCCACCCACACTGTCTGGCCTATCTTTCAGGAAGAGCTGGTAACCGGGATTTGTGAATTCACCTTCAAAATCTCGGTTTGAGGTTTTTTCCACGACTCCGTTATGGCCACCATCTCAGGTTCCTCTGACACTAAAAGGCCACGGAGCTCAGGAAACTTATTCCTGATTGATCTCGCATTAAACAGAAGAACTTTGAGGGAGTCCCCTAGTGTAGGACTCCCTACGCTCTTTTGTTTCCTGGCTTCTGTGTTTTCGTGGTCATACCCTTTTTGACGATCTCCGAGAAGGTCGTTCCAAGAGTAACACGGGCATGCTGGCGCACGACCACTTTCGCTCTGTTTCGAACGCTCCTTTGGGTGCGTTCCACGACATCTTGAATTAGGTTAGCGAGAAAAGCCTTCCCTTTAAAGGAGAGATGTACCCCGTCCCTTTGGTAGAGGTCGTCTCTACCGATAAAGATACGATAGGGGTCCACGAAAAAGACTCCTTCTGCCGTTCAGAGATCCGTCAACCTTCTGTTCACTGCGACGTTTCTTTCGTGAGCGGTTCGGGATGGACCTCTTCTCGGAAGCATCCCAACCACCACACGTTTGCGGGTTTTTAGCCCTATGTCATCCACGGCTCCCATCACGGTTTGGATGGTCTTACCACTGAGGCCAACCTTACCCCCTCTAAGGTAGAGGTCGTTGCCGCTCACCTTGAGAGCAACAACTGAATTCTCAGAAATCTGAGCTTTCTCTGCCTCTACTCTGATGTTATGGTTACCCCGTCCTGGCAGGCAGCTTACCTTCACGCTAGTGCAAAGGCGGGGCGCTAGCAGCGGCTGCAGATCCCGTGTTTGTGATTCACCAATGAGAGTGACCTTCAGGCACTTGGTCTCTGAAGACGGGGTCTTCCCTTGTGGAAGAGGCCCCTTTTCCTCTTTACTCTCCACATTCTTATCTTTTTTTTTCTTCTTCTTTATCTGTTTTCCTTCTATTTTTGGTTCTACTTTTGTTTCAACTTTATTCTTTTTCTTTTTTTTCTTCATTTCTCCTTTCTTCTTTTTCTCTTTTTCTCTCGCCTCAGCTAGCTTAGCCTCAGATGATGCCGGAATGTCCGCTTGGTTACCAGAGAATTCCGACACGTCAGTGGGCGGCGCTTCTTCTAGGCGTGGAACCTGAGCTGCGTTAAGGGCTTCGAGCTTCTCTAACTTTCCCTCAAGGACCTTGCTCTCTCCTCTGAGGCTCTATAGAGGTCTTTTAATTTCTCCACCTCTCGCGTCAATATGCAAGTAGTGCAGATACTTTCAGGGCTGCATTTTGAGTAGCAGCCGTCCAGAAAGTCAACGCACCACTTTTCTAACTGGCATATTGCACAGTTCTGTTTGAGACGAACGGGTCCTTTTTTGTCTGTCATTTTGAGCGCTTTCTCTCTCTCTGAAAAAACGTGACCAATCAATGATAAAAAAGGGGGGTTGGTGAGTTCTTCCCGCGTGAGTTGCTCCCGCCTATCGATCGGAGAGGTTTCGGATCTTTCAGAAGGCACGCTCCATGTGCTGCTGTTCGTCCGACCGAGTCATCAAACCTCGGCGTGCCGTGGCTCCCAACCAAGCAGCACTGACGGTCCCCGAAGGGGCCCTCGATTTGTCACCGGGTGAACAAGAACGAAGCACGCCCCTTACTAAACTCCTACTAGTTCCCTTCACAACGGCCAGGATCTCGAAGTAGCGTTCAATGAATATCCCGCCACACCAAGGAACTCGACCCAAGGCTTTTTATTGGCCTGGCAACCAACATGGGAACAAAGGGCCGTCACCTCGGACCAATGCTACCGTAAGCACCCGTTAACGGGCACTGGGAACGGTCAATAATTATGCGCCAGGGAAGGGGTTAACGGGGCACTACCCTCATCCCATTCATCGTGCCCCAAAGCCTAGGCCACCTCTAGTCCTAGTCTCTCGCAACCAGTGTGCGTCGATTGGCTTTGTTTATAGAGGTTCCAAAGCCTCTTTTCTGACGCATGAGGTAGCTGCCAGGTCTTATAAGTAGATAGAGGAAGAAAGGGAAAGAGTGACACGATAGGAGTAGGCTTTGTTGTTGTTTTTTTCTTTTTGTATGAGTTGGAGATAGGATAAAAGTAAAAAAGGAGAGGGATAGAGTAGAAAAGGAAGGAATGACGCACATAGTCTGGAACCTCGTTTCCGACCAAATCGACAAGGGAAGCCCTACCAGGGGTACCCAGAAGAGGTACCCCCGCTGACATAGCTCAAAAAGTTCAAGGTCCACACAAGCTCTCTTCCCGCGACAAGGGGGCGTCACCTCTTCCTCTATTTTCGTTATGAAAAAGTTGGAGAGGGAAAGAGAGGAAGTGAGGATGGTGAGACTGTGGGTGAGGAAGGTTGTTCAAAACCCAATACCCCAAACGGGAGCTCTGGGTTGATGGGGCGTTGTCTCTTCTTCCCTCAGCTCCGATCCCAGATGGTTGAGTTATAGGAAACGGGTCGGTGTCTACCCTGTCAAATTAGAGGCCGACTGGAGAAAGATTTGGAGATGGTTGTAAGGAAAGTAAGGAAGCAGGGTAAGAAGACAAGGTATCAGAAAGAAGGAGATTGGGCTCAGATGGGGCCCAACGGGACTCTGAGGCCCGTCAGCACGGCATCCAGAGAAACATACTGACGTGCCTCTTACATGAAAAGTGAAAAAAGAACTCATATTAACTAAACCTCATTTCATTGAAAATATTTCAGTAGAAAAATAATTCTATAATAATAGGAAAAAATAGTCTTAAATAACTCAAATAAGGAAACGCATAAATCATAGCAAGTGAGTGAATGACCTATGTTGGGAAATAGGGAGAAACTTCTATACGTAGAAACAGATAGACAAATATCGGCAACGAGTCATCGAGGCAAAATTTCCATGGAGACGTATCGAAATGTCATCAAGAATCGACCGTTATTTCTATCCATGTCGATATCCCCACCCCATGTATAGACGCCGAGCACAGACGAGAGGAGCTAGACACAAAATCCAACCCGTTAGTTTGCGTCTGTCCCTCGGTCGTGTCCACACGTGATACACGAACTGAAACTTTTTTTCTCTTACGTCCTCAATTTTCTCCAGCTACTATCTATCTCCTAGCAACTGCCATACATTGCATCTGACAATTTTCCTTCATGAAGCACTCTTAACTTATATCAAGCTCCGTTCCAGCACGGTCCCATTATTCCCACTTTTCCTACTTACCATCCTACATAGCCTTCTACCACAATGTCTTCATCTAACATTTTTATAAGCTTTATTCCTGCCTGGTACTGTATATTTATTTAGTACAACTACTTCTCATACTTCACTCTAATCACTCTAGTATCTACTTTTTCTAGGGTCTAAGGAATATCTAACCTTTACACCTTTGTGTTTTAGGCACCAACTCGTGTTATCCCTGTGCAGTGATTTAGACAGAGATACACAACACTAAAGTTCAGATATTTTTTCGACGAAATTTCAGGGCAAAGAGGTGTAAATGAAGTTTTCGATTTCCTAGAAGCTAATCACCAGGCTTCAATTTTGTCTCCTAAATTGCCTATGATCAAGAAATATACCTTGTTTATAATGGTAGAGGAAATCTGAAAGGAGTAGGGGACTTGAATGAACAAAGTTTCGCCATTTTCTCCTACTTCGGGAAGAACAGCAACAGTGTAAAATACTTGACTTTTTTAGGGCACATTAAGGAAAATCACCCGATTGGTCTTATCATGTGAACGTAAAAGGCTAATGATACCAATATTTGAAAAGTTAATGCTATTAATGCTTTCTCCACAAAGCAACTTGTTATTCTAAAGTATTTTGAAGTTAATTAAACCAATTATTTATTTTAATTATCTAAAAATTTCTTGGTGCCCATACTCCTTTTTTATATCTAGGGGGACTCGTAGGAAATCAGGGTCTTCCGTTTGATTTCCTAAGTAGGCAAGGTTAGTTACTAGGACAAGTAGGTTAGTTTTATTTAGTCTAGTCCTTTAGTTATGTTTCATTTATGGTACTGATACTACTAAATAGGAGTACTAAACATTGTGACCGACGTTTGGCATGAGAATGTATTGTTTCACTGTATTATAAATCATCATTTTTTATTTACGGTTTAGTATAATATTCGGATACGATGGCTATCGGTGTTAGAAAAGTATGCTAGTGATCTAGGTTAGATGAAGTACTTAGTTTATGCTGCAGTTGGTTTGTTATTATTATACTTTTGTCATATGAATATTTTCTTGGTATATTCTGAGAATAAGTTAAGTTTCAGGTACAACTGAATTTTATAGGCCTCGTTGACTATTGAGACTTTAGTTGTTTGTACTTTACGGGTTAAGTAGATTAGGTTAGGTAAGGTTTGTTTAATTTATGACATAAATCGTATTCACTTAACCTAAATATAATAATATGCAAAAATGATTAACAACTATTAATCCTAAATTGATAGTCATCTCTATTAGTCGATTATTTCAAAACATTTCTATAGGCTTGCTACTATTAATGTGGTGTGGTAAAATATTGGGGTTATTTAAGACTTGGCGCACTTGTGTTATATAAACATTTATCGTCTCCCTTAATATGAATTTATAGATTATAGGTTCTCAGGCTTCTGTAATTTGTTTGCTATTTCACTCAAACGAAAGCCATTCCATCCCCAAAATGTTCCTGCAAGGTAAAAACAATTCTATGCAAAACTCTGAAATTTGTTTAAATCAAAATATATCAGAGAAAAGAATGTCGTTTGCAGTATCAAACCCCAATATCTCTGAATAATGGGCCCGTTATGGCGCATTATAAACGGCATGGGTGAGCCCATAAATCACCTAATCAATAGCACTAATTTTAGACACCCTACGAAAACCAACTAAAGAAAATACAGGGAAGAAAAAACAAAAAAGTGAATAAATATGATGAACTAGGAGAAATCAAAAGTATGACGATAGAAATTAATGGAGAAAAAAAAAAGCTATGTTACGAGTACATTTCCGTATTCCTCTTTAACCAAAATTAATTAGCTCAAGAAAGTTAGGTAATTTAAAGATTATTGGGGTCGATCTAGTGTCGCTTCATCTAGCAATATCTTACCCATTTCTGTTTCATAACTTTATTCTTTTTCACCTTTATATTGCTGGTACTTGTGTTCGTATCATCCTAATTCAATTATGGTCTCGGCGGGTGATTCCTAACATATATCATTCTCTGTCTGTGTTTTTTGGTTTTGTTTGTCTTTAGTTTCTGGTAAGGTATATTTGTAAATGTTTAACAATAACACTGAAGTTTGGCTCTTCTTCACATATAGCCAATAGTTTGGAGAGATACAAAATCTGGCACACTTTAATTATAAGTATACATTTGTATATAAGGATTCAGCTAAATTTTTATTACTGTCTACCGTGATATATAAATATATATATATATATATATATATGTGTGTGTGTGTGTGTGTGTAGTCAAACGGGTTGCCCTTGTAAAGCCCACTCTTTATTTTAACTAAAATGTTAAGGATAAGGAAGATCCGATTCATTGTCGTTTACTTTACTACGTTTCGCGCTTGCTCGCTCATCTTCAGGTACAGACATACTATAAATTAAAAAAGGAATAAAATTAATTAAAGCTACGAGTAGTTAACAAAAATAAGAATTTAAATGAGATAAAGGAAAAATAGTTTAAGACCAATGAAATGTGACAATATATTTTAAGATAGACACCCTGTGGAAGCTAGATAAATGTTTATTTAATAGACTATCAAAGGAGAGGAAAAGTAATTTAGTATGAAACACACCTTTTGTCACCGAGATCAGACACTAAAGTGAAAGAGGAAAGGAAATTGTTGAAAAGAACAGGTTTGATTGAGGATGAGTTTTAGAATTTGAAGGAAACTGAAGTAAAGTCGTCGTAAAGGGTCGGGTGCTTATATATGATGTGTATTGATTTTATGAGAATCGATGTTTTTTAATCTTCGAGTGAGATATCCGTCTTACATTTAATAGCATGGGAACGAATAACTATATTCGCTTATGTAGCCGTTGTTTTTCATGTGCCGTAACTAATTCCCATGTGAGAGTAAAACCTCTTCCGGAGTGAACGAATAGTGCTACCTAAATATATATGTACCGCAGAAACACGGAGCAGACAAGTGAATTTGTAGACAACACTACTGCTCAACTAAAGGAGATATTTATCTTTGGGAGAAAAAAACGAAGAAATTGTTTATTTTATAAAAACTCGATATGATAATTTGTGTGTAAGTACTCAGATTTTAGTAATTTATTGACCCTCCTTTGAATTCTGAATTTAAAGTTAAAATCCTCCGCTTACAATTTTTTTTTATCTTTTAGGACGTCATAGGGCGGGTCTGTCGGGCTAATGTTTGGGAGAGAGACTTGAAAATTTGATTTAATTAAGGAAGTTCTTTAAAACGAAGTTCTTTAAGAAAAAAAACAATTCATGCATATTATTATGATGAGGAGAGATAGTATCCTTTGTAATGTAGAATAGTTATAGCACTTATTTTGAACGAAAAATCACAGGAGAAGAAATTGATTCCTAATTGACTAAAGTTTTGTTTACAATAAATTGACTTCGAAATCTCCTCCAGTGTTTTCATAATATTTGTCTAAAAATAGGAGGGATGAATGAATATGTTTCGACTTGCATATTGAATTTTGTTTGGGTGAAGCAAGTTGATATAATGGTGGAATATATGTATTTGCTTGATTTATGTCATTAATATCACTGAAAAAAGTCGTCGACATAGCGGCGATAAAATTGAGGTTGGAATTATTTTAGACATTCTCGTATCATTTTATTTGCCAAAAGTGACATAATACAACATGCAGCTAAAAGGCTAATTAAGGAGCCCATAGCAACACCTTTGTATTGGCAAATAACATCAATAAAACAAAGAAAGAATACGTCTTACGTCTTGATAAAGTTAGAAATAGAGTATAAAGTAGTAGTGTTTATGTAATTGCTGGGTGACCAGACATCCCTTTAGTTTCTTTTTTTGTGTCGTTCAGATCTTCCTAATTAGTAATATTATTAAAGGCTCTCACGCCTCTATTTTTATTTTGTTTTAACTTGTTTACTATATGGTTCTCTTTGCAGTTGAATTTTGTATCATTTCTTCTTTCGTTATCTGTACAATAATATCTCTCGATCTATATAATGGTTCTGGTTCTTCAAGTGGTTTTCCACTTCGGAAGTTTGTTCTACTTCTCCTTCTATACTCTAACGGTACGTCTATGGTTTTCCTCTTCTTCTCGTTAATTATTTTCTCTAATCTATCCCTTATCTTTACTGCTCTTTTATGTAATATCATGTTAACCAGTTCCATATCTATTTCTCCGTGTAGGTCTCGTATTTGTAATTATCAATACTCCACTATTCTGGACTCTCTGCAGTCTTACGATGTTGATTTTATGCAGTCTATTTAGTGGAATAGTAGGATAAACGGTATATATTTGCCTAATAAATTGTATAATTTAATTTTCTTTTTCCTACACAGGTTCCTAAGTTAGAACAATTTAGTTAGGTTTCCCTTAGCAAAGCCTTTTCTCTGACTTACGTGCGTGCTGTAACCATTTCATGTAATTCTCATTCTCAGGACCTTTCCTTCTGTGTGGTAACTATAGACTTCGTTATCAACTATTATTCTTGAAGTTTTTCTTCTTCCCATATGTATAATTGTAAATTTGTCAGTGTTCGTGCTGATTTTCTATTTTTCTAATAATCGTTAATGTTTTTACTTTCAACCGCTGAACCTCTAGCCATTTTTGGTGGGTGTTTATATTGGCTGCTTGTTACTATCGTAATATCGTCCGCAAACTGTAGGTATAGTGTTGAATTAAAGACTGGATCTAGCAGGTTCCTGGTATAGATTGTATATAGTGTGGGGCTCAGCCACCTCCCTTGAGGGACTCCTTGTTTAAGATCAAATTCTGGACCCTGATGTTCTTCGATTTCTATATAATTTTTTCGATCTGTAATGTAGTCGGAGAGACATTTGGTCATTATTGCTGGTAATCCTAGTCTCTTTCCTTTTAATTTTAGTCCGCTTCTCCATACCTTATCAAACGTTTTTCTGACATCTCTCAGTATGAGGTCTAAATAATTTTGCTCATACTTCGCCTTTGCCGAAGTTTCTACTAATAGGGCCAGCACTGTCTCTGTGCCTCTTTCTTTTCTAAATCCAAATTGACACTTTGGTATCAGGTTGTTTTCTTCTAAGTGGTGTACCAATCTTATGTTTATAAGCCTTTCCATAATCTTCGAAATTACTTCTAATAGTGAGATGGGCCTATAATTGCTCGGTTTGTCTTGTGGTTTCCCCGGTTTGGGCAGGAATATAACCTTTCCGAATTTTAGCGAATCAGGAAAATATACAGTATGTCATGGTATGACCAGGTGTACGCTGTTATACACACACTGGCCTACTGGTCGACCGAAATTAATGCTCCACCTGGGGATGGCTCTAAGAGTTATTTAAATACACAGTTGCAAGGCCAAGGAATATTCAAACACGAATACAAAATATACTTTAATAGGACTAAGTTCTAGAGCAAAGGGGATCATTGAGGTTCGACGCGCTGAAGGTGGGAATAGCGTGACGAAGTTAGGGCTAAACTCCTTTTACCTTGATGTTCTGCGAGTAAAACTAGGGAGTTAAGTTCGACCTTGAACTTGTGAGCCTCTCACGAGACGCTCAATCCACCTTGGGGAAATTGACGATGGGGCCTCGTATCCTTAAGAGGCAAAGGGAGGGTGCTTGGGTGGCGATGGCTTTTCCGATCCTTAAAATACGAAAACGTGGTAAGAAGGGTTATAGCGTGCCTAAAACTCTCTCCACGAGCAACACAGAGTAACGACTAGCTCTTCCTTGGCTCTTCGAAAATTACTCAATTCTTCTCTGGACGAGAATGAGGTCGATTCCCTATCGAATAACGAAGACGTTAACGGCTAACGTACTGGACAACGGCTTCAAGCACAATCTGCCTGTGAACTCCGAAGTATCGAATATATACTCCGAAATTATCTAGACGGGGAGAAAAATTCATCGCCAATGGACTTCCTTAATTCCCTTGGGTCGCGATAAGGGTACATAGCGAGAATTTGCGATTACCCTTTAATGGTCTTTCCATTGTTCTAATTTTCGCAGTAAATAGGCAAACGGAGAACCAAGGTACCGGATAATGTGGAAAGAGGAAAAAGTATTCCTTTTCTCTCTCCTTATTCTTCCAGACAGCGCTTATCGAGGCGTTGTACAATTCCACGAATTTGTTGAAGAATTCATCTGGTGCTCGTAAGAGATTCTTCCTTGTTATGCCCCTTTTTCCAGGCGCCCATTGCTTCGTAGTTTAGTTGTCGCTTTGATTTCATCTTGTGTCACTGGTTTGACACCTTATTCCCCCATAGTTTGTATAGATGCTGTGTGGTTGGGTGTTATTTCGTTTCTGTCTTCTTCTAGGCCTTGAATCACCCACTCTTCGTGTTCTCGATCGAATTATTCATTCTCGTTGGGTGAGATATCGAAGAAAGAAGGAATCTTTATAAACCAATACTAAAGGCTGTTTAAAACAACGGCATCAAATATTTTGAAACAGTTTAGAGGAGTCTAACATGCAGTTTAAGACATGATCAATGGCTTCGGACGCAGGTACAATCATGAAGAGAGCTTACGTCCTAAAAACCTTTCTAACTACATCACTTTTTCTACGCAAAATGACCTTGATATTTTCAAGGCATTAGGGACAAAATAGGAAATAATGATCACGAAACCAGATAAGTATAGATAAGTGGTTCTTCTAACCAAGTCAGACTACATAGGGAAATGAATTCCATCCTATCGGATAAGACAAAGTTTAAAAAGATTTCGGTATCTCCTAATTCATTGTCCATCAAATTAGAGGACAAGGTAAACCACTTTCTACTCAAATTAAAAAATTAAGCATTCTAGATGCTTTTATTTATAACTACCTGCATGTTTAAGGGTCTTATTTAGGTCCCCTTTTACGAACTCCTCAAATGCCACAAGGAGGGTACCCCCTACGTCCCATCTTATCTTCTTATAATCTCCCCTCCTACAACCTTGCAAAATTCCTCAACTCTATATCAACTCCTTTCTCCTTCAACCATTATAAAATTCAAAATACTTTTTCCTCTTTAAAGAAGTGCAGAACTTTCAATATCCTCACTCCTCATTTATGAGCAGTTTTGATGTATTATCGCTCTTCACTTCACCAACATCTCCCTAAGCCAAACTATTGATATAATTATCCAACGGGTATTTCCCCCAAACATATTCAAACTTCATGGATTTACTCCCATACTTTTAAAAGAAACAATTAAATTAGCAGTCAAGGACAACTACTTTACCTTAAATAACAAAACTTATTGCCAAATAGATAGGGTGGGCATGGGTAGTCCCTTGGGCCCTGTCTTTGCCGATATCTTTATTACCTGGTTCGAAGATCAGCTATTCAACCATGATTTGGAAAACATTATACCTATTATCGACCGCTGCTTTGTTGGCGTTACATACCTTCTGTTCAATTTGGAAGACTCCTTTGACAACTTCCCACAACTCGCGAACCACATACATCTCAATATCCACTTTACCTGCGGAAAAGAGTTCAAAGGTTCCCTTTCCTTTCTTGATATAAGCAGTTCCCATTCTCCTACCGGATTCTTAACCAAAGTTTTTCGAAAACCATCCTTCAGTGGACAAGGCCTCAACTTTTCAGCTTCTGCAACTTTTTGTTCAAAATCAGCCTAATAAAAACACTAATATTTCGCGCATATAACATTGATTTTCATAAAGAAGTTGAATTTTTATGTAATTATTCTCCAAGGAAACGGCTTTCCCGTGTCGCTGGTAGAGAAAATTAAGGCAAAATTTTTAAACAACCTCTACCAATCCAAATTAAAACTTACAACTGTATGTAAAGACACTCGTTATTTAGTTTTTCAGGATACGGGTTTCTTAGACCAAATATTATCAAATAAAATTACAACAATATTAAATAAATTCCTTTACCATACCGAATTTAAGATCATTTTTAAAAAGAAACATCTCCTAGGACAATACTAAAATTGTAAAGATAGAGTCCCGCCAGACGCAAAGTGCTCCGTCATTTACAAATTCACTTGTCCCGGATGTAATTTTGGGAATTACATCAGAAGTACGGTACGCTCGCTGAAGGCGAGATTCTGTGCTCATATTGTAATTAGCCACATAACCGGAAGGGTTCTGTCAAAGAAAGGGTATTCACCTGTTCGGCTACATTCCATCCATTGTAAAACTGATCTATCGTTAGATGATTTTAAAAACTTAAAGACCATCCCTGATCAAATACTTTTAAGAATTGAAAAATTTCTGTTTCTAAAAAAAATTTCGCTCTCACTAAATTCTGACTCTTCTTCCCAACCCCTTATTTTTTTCTTTCTTCTTACGCCCCTCGCGCTTTACCGCTAGTCTTCTTTAAACAGCCGTTTGCAAAAGGTTAGTGTTTTCCTAAAATGGATCCAGTGTCGTCTCCATTTATTATTGTTAAATTTCTCTAATTAATTAAATTATCTACTTTTTATATAACAATCCAGTAACCTTTGTAACTCTACATTCCCCCCCATCCATATTAAATGTCCAATTAATCTACTACATCCATAATTTTCAATGTTTAAATTTTCAACTACCAGAAGATGGGTGAAACGTTGTACATATCACTAAAACTAAATGAACTTCCCCTTTTATGTCCTTTTCTTCATCCTGAAAACTAAATTAAAGCTCACCAGGAGAAGCCCTAATCAATTTATATATATATATATATATATATATATATATATATATATATATGTATATATATATATATATATATATATATATATATATATATACATATATATATATATATATATATATGAAATCAAAATGTCAATAACACGATCACCATAGATTTTACTTCATGATATTTTCGGTTTCTCTTTCGATAAGACCCCACCGGGACCTTTTCTGTTATGAAGTTTGTATTAATGGACAGCGGCTTTAGTTGAGAGGCCTCACCTCCCTATAGAACAATTTTACTAAATTAAAGCCTTCCACTGGGAATTTATATTTTCAATCAATGTAATTCTTGTTATATTCATATTGCTACTAAAAAGTTGCATAAGAATGAGTTCCGAGGTATGATCCTTTTTTATTTAATTTATGATCGGTGAGATCCTGAGATTACTTTAAGAACGTAATAGGAGTAGACCCAATACATTGCTCTCCAACTGTCTAAAAATGCATTCTCCTTTGACCTTGCGTCAATCGCAATAGTGTTCTGTAAAACAGCTCCTTCTCTTGGTAATTTAGAAAATGGATTTTCTCTACTTCCTGGGGCTTAGATTCGACCGAGCTGTTGCTTTGCTATTTTTCTTTGACCAACGGTGGACACCGTGAATTGTTTACATTTAGGCGAAGTTCTCCCCTTACTTTTGATCAAAAATCAGCGCGCTTTTGGATATTGCATACCTGATTAATCGCCTACATTATTTTCTCACGTTTATTTTCTAATCATTAATTCTTCTTTAACTAATTGTTTATTGATCCATATTCTTAAACAGATGAATATTTTTTGTGTGAGAAGAGTGGATCCTTGCTACAAAGTGAGCTGAGTATTTTGTTTTTCATTATTTTCATTAATTCACAACAATATTAAAGCGTATAATTCCCAAATTTCATCACATGCACATAATCATAATTGTTTTCATCCATTTATCTAAATGTTGCCAACCTTACATGACTTCCGTTCTTAATTTCTAGAGGAAAGAGTCAAAAACAATGAATGTAGCACAGATTTCTCTATGAACATCCAATTCAGTCAATTAATTACGGAGATATTTGTTTTTAATTACTCTCTCAATTAATAAGGTATAATTCCCAAGCTTAATCGTATTAAAACAAACTTAAACTCAAGAATAATTATGGTATATACACATTTTCTAGGCTTGTGATGCTTCTTGCCGTTAGCGATCCTCCTAAAATTAGATAAATATCTTTTTACCGCCCAATACTTGCGCTAGAGTCCCAGCGCGGCCAAGTCGCAAAACTCGAAATTGCTTCCTTCCTTAGAAGGAAGATTAATCACGTCATCTCCTCCTCCCTTTCCCAAGGCAACGGCGTCATCACCCTTCTTCCTAACAAGTTTTAACCCAAAGGAAAAATCCCTTACTTTAAGCACTTTTTTATCCTTTACACCCCAAAATTGGAAAAATGGTCTCTGAAAAAATTTACCCGTCAGGCTTTTATTCTTGTGTTGTCTCGAAAAATATCGATGATTATTTTGTTGTGTTTCCATTTCATTCATACAAAGGTGGTTTCGTTCTTGTATGAGAAAATGATAGGTGGTTTGGAAGCAAGCTGGTTTTGAATCTGGCTAAAAACACGAATTTTTATTTTATAATCTTTCCAAAATAAGAGGATTAATTGTAATATCATCGTTTGGGAATCGAAAGGTCCTTTAAATATGACAATAAAACATTAATTCGTCTATAAATAAATTTGATCTCAGATAAAACAGTGAAATTGGGTCAATAAATAATTTGTTAAAACTGTGAACATTACAGCATTACAAAGAATACTTAAAAGTTAGATTACAGAGATTTTTTTAGTAGAAGCTCCACAATATATTCAGCCTAATAATCCCTCTTTCCCTGAATTGTTACCAAAGCCAACTTCAACTATGGAAAATAACAATTCTCCTTAAACTTTTCCTTAAAACGCCAAAACCGTTGAAAGTGACAGATAAAATCTTCTTACAAATTCTAAGTATAGAATAAAGCCTTGATATAATTCATTAATATATCCATTGTGTGGCCCCAAATAAGCATAATTATTGCACAATTGGTCAGTCAATTAATTTCCAACGTGTTTTAGTCAGCAAATAACATTGTATAGGATTTTCTCTTCTGGAGCTTGGGGCTTTTTACCTATAGGAAATTGACTTAGGTGGATTATGATTTTTCAAAAGTTTTTAAATTAAATTTTTCCCTTGTAAAATGATAGGGATTCGATCGTGCGCTGTCAAAAGCTTCTCCTGCTTCGAGCCAGTGCTTTTGTCTTGAAGTACGAAGAGCATTTTAGAGCACAGATTCCAATTCCCGTCATTTTCAATGGCTATAATTTCATTTGAATATTTGCGTAGAGAAGAGACTCAAATATAAAGAATTCCACCTGTCAAAACAAATGAATAACTCGTTCTCTAATCTATGCAAAAAGGCCTTACCTAACCTACCACAACAAAACTTATCTTTATCATTTGTTTATTTCCATAGCGCTACTTCATCCCTCTATACGTTTATCCAAAGTCAAAGTAAGCAATCTAAAGACGGATAAAATCTTTGGAAGTTAAATCACGTCTCGATACTTATTTCACCAAATCTCTCGAATTGACTCTGAACGAAAGATCGACATTTACTCCTTGACCTTTCCGAGCTCTCTCCGAGCTTCTCCTACGTATCCATCCGTAGCGTCGCAAGATCCTACCTTCATAGATTTTCCCTTAACCCACCTGATCAGCGATCCCTCTCACTACTCCTAGTCTTCATACCCCTTACACTTCTACCCTAGGCCCGTACAAGGCCATTTTCTTTTTTACATCGGTACCCATCAAACCGCAGCCATTTTTTCCACAATGTTTACAGCGAAGAAGAAGGAGGGTAAGATTATTTATTCTTTTATTTTTACTTTATAATGCGTAGTGTGAATCCATTTAAATTTGGCACTCTCTAATGAGGACTGTCAGCAATATGGCACTTTTATACGAATGAAATGGGAAGAAACAGCGAATTAAGTGGCAGAAAATATCATCTAGTGCTTAAATGTCATGTAGCATTAACTTCCCATGCACTGCCACAACATACTCTTCGACGAGAGCGATTGAAAGAAAGTATCTTTGTTAAATGCAGGAGAGAAAGGTAATCAGGGGTTTATGTATGTCATAGGGATCTATTTAACTCTTTGGCTCTGTTTCTGCCTCTCTCTGTATTTAGGTATTCTTCTATGCTTAAATCGCCCGCCTTTGTGACTGAGAGGGAACTGAATAACAGAAATTTCACGTTCATCTCTTTTTAGCCCCTTTAATTGTCAATTGGAAAAGATGAAATATTTTTGGAAGTATTTTATTTATATTGAGAAAAAAGAATTTTCACTGCTTGAATGTTAATTTAAGACTCGCATATCATTATTTAAACATGTGATCAAAACTAGGCAGATAGGTCGAGATTCAATGCCCAATTTTATGATTAGGATTTATTTACTTACTAAAATCTCTGTAGAGATAAAAAGATAAATTCCAACTTGAAAAACGAGTACCATTGTTCGATCTCTTCGCCAGCTTCTACCACACCACTCCTTTGCACTACATTTCTACTTCCAACAAATGAAAGGCGAAAGACAATAGGTTTTCCCCCTCTGAAAAGCGAGAAAACCACATATACGGCCACACTACCAAACACTACTTATTCCTTTTCAGACCAACACCTTTTGCTGTTATAACAAATGCGGGTCATTTTTAGTGACTCATTGGGTGGAAAAGTGTGAAAAGTATTTTACATTTCGAGTGAAATATGATTTTCTTCCTTAATCGTGAGCAGGCCGCCATATCTGTGAGATTCACCTTTTCCTATGGATTATTGCCGTAATTTATTTGCTCTTTTATTACTTCTAAACCCGTTTTACACCTTCCACAAGATGGCGCGCTGCATATTTTCAAGGCTTAGATCTCTTGTTTCACTTCATTCGCGCAATCGTAAACATGGAAGAAAAGTGAAGTTGGTAGGAATGGTTCATATGGTGAAGGAGGTAACATAGAATCCCCTAAGCCACGCTTTAGACCCAACCCCTTCCACGATCATTCAGTTAATAATACATGTGACATCTCCGAATTTTATATAAAAGATTTTGCCTCTATTTCTATCTTCGCAGCACAACACACACCCACTCTTTCTCTCTTTCTCTCTTTCAAAGGAATCCTGCCGATGGGTATCTATATCCACGAACCTCTGACGCGGAACAGATCCCTGTCCCCCGAGGTGACGAAGGCTTCCACCTGAAAGCTGTTTGGTGTCAAAATATAATACTTCCCGGCACCTCTCCCCGATCAAGACCAGCCCTTTGTGCCTTCGAGTTCACCAGCGATTGTCATACTGACCTTAATGTGTATTTCATTAATCGATCGGGATCCGCTTGGATAACGGCAGGTTGGAGAACCACTACTACAAACACAGCTGCAAATAAATGTACAGCCGAGTTATAAGCCCCCAGGCGTCTTGCTATGCTCCATTCACAATTTATAGAGTAAACTTTTCCGAAAAATAATTAATTATTTCTTGTCTTCAGCTTCAGAATTTTAGTTGCTTCGCTAAAACAAACACTGAGGAGCTGCTCTATCGGGAGTTTTCTTAAGCTAAAAGAAAACAAAGGCCTAGAGGAACTTGACAGAGGGTAGCGAGCGTATGTTCGCAGACAATCAAAAAGATAAACAATGACAAATAAAATTAAAAGGAATGAGATGGACAATAGCCGAAAAGGACACCACGAGATGAGCAAGCAACGAGCCGAAGAAGAAATTCAAATAGGAAAGAGGCCAGATTTTTTCCTTTATTGTCAAACCAGTTTGGAGCATTTTTGCCAGCTTATTGTAAAGGGCGTTAGACCGCGAGGGTAGAGGCACGAGTTCGATGCCAACGAGCAAGAACACAAAAAAAATACAGCGATCCTCACGAGCTGGCTGCGTAATGGCGGCCACGCTGAACTTACCTACACGGAAATATAAGTAGCTCACATCCTTCCTCACGCGCATAGCCAATCACAGCATTACTATCATCACACTCTTTCTTCCCGCCATTCCATACCCTTATGATAGGGTACAAATATCCCTTAAGGAAGGGTGGGGCTAACATCCAAATATCCTAACGTGAATTACCCATGTTTCCTATGGGGTTAGTTATATTCACATGTCACTGAGGCGCAGCCAAGGGGTGTCCTATAATATCTAATTGATTTCAAAGACACATTACTACTCGATACCCCGCCCCCACCATCTAAAAAGATCCATCTCTTGTAGCTTCGGGACTGCCAGGGATTTGTATGCTTATCTTTATGTATATTTCATTATTCGTAGTGAGAATCTCGCCTACGATGCAAAAGAGAGAGAAGCGGTGGAAGAAGATTCTAGACTGACCAAACTTGAGGATTTGGGGAAAGAGAAGTAGAGAACAACGGAAGGCATAGGTGGGGAGAGCAAAAGATCGCAAAGCCTTTCTTATGAGTAATTTGCAGCCCCTCATAGGTATAAAAGTTCCCTTTGACAGGGTATAGACATGAACATTTAAAGCCACAGGAATATAAGTAAATATAAAACATATATACATATACCGGCATATATACACATAAATACGTTTAAATACACATGTCAATAATGTTCAGAAGAAGTCCGCACAAATTCGTAAAAGCAAACTATTATTTTACTTTTTGAACTTGACAAAAAAGTTCCATTTCTCATTTCCTAACGATAACGTCTATGCGAACATCAATCTTAAGGTCTTAATTATGCCGTCAACTCTCGCCCCACAAGTGATCGCACTTTAATTCTTTCTATAAAAGAGATCATCAATGCAAGAATTATGAAAGTTGTCGATGTCGGCCGAGTACCCGACCTCCTTCATGAATTGGTCAGTCGCACAAGCTAGATCCGAGCTGCAACCAGCTCCGTACCACGTCTCAGAACTTCCTCATTCAGGTTATTCCTTTGATGAGGAAGATGGGCAACTGCGCTAACGCCTACACCTTGAAGGGAAGCAGGAAATCCCTCAGAAAGTTAATTTCTTCCAAGATTCGCCGGAGAATGATGAATATAACTCTAGATATCTAAATACTTACCATGCTCCACTCTAACTACAAGAATAGAGGAACTCCTCTTATTAACAATGGATACCTACACCTTCAGAGAACACATATTCACGAATTTCTGAATAAAAATATAACTAAAAAACAGTTAGAGGTATGCAAGTGAGAGCAGACTTTGCTGTAAACACGCCTAATCAGATTTCTTCTCAGCATAATTTTAACGAAAATATTTTTGAGAGAATGAATACTGATCACCATATTTCCTCCAACATCTCCAAAGACAAAAGTGAAGGAGGATTATCCAATTTATATACTCTACGTAATAGAGTTCCAATTACCCAAGGCTTTAATTTAAACTAGAGCTCTAAAAGATTAAGTAAAATTTCTGAAGCGAGCATAACAGATTTTTAACTCAATCACAAATCAATACAAAATGACGTTAGTAAATAGGTTTTGCCACTGGAAACCAGGCGAAGTAAAGCAGAAAGGGGATCTGAAACACAATCAATGCAAACTTCATGGATAAATACGATTCAAAAGTAAACACCACTTGAAAATAAAAAAAGGCCGTCAGTCAGACTCACTACCAATAGTTACAATCAATCTAGCACATATTAGGGGGCAACAATAGCGTAGTAACAATAGAGGGAAACCGAATCGATTCCCAAACTTTCAAGCCTTAAAAAGAATTATTTTTATCCGGACTAAACAAGTCTTCAGGAGCTAGAAAGTTGTAAAAAGGTACCTCGCCTTTATTCAACCCGGCATCATTCTCCAAATGGCGTAAGTAAACTTTCAAGCAAATTAAATGCTATAAAATTACAAAAAGATCTTGATGATAGCTCTTAAGCTGAAGACAAAACATAGATTTTAAAAATACGATCGTAACTCCCAAACTATGAAAAAATCCGTTGTGAAAATTTACATAATTATTCACCCCAAATCAAACCATCTTCTTGGTAAAAACAAGGGAGATAACGAATGAGTCAGTAAAAAATTTCTGAACTAAATCGAAATGAAATAAACAGACGTACTATTGCTAGCGGGACTTCGTAACACGATGCAGCAAATAATCCTTAGAAACACATAAATCAACGATCTATTTCATCTAAAGTTCCCAAACATGGCGAGATGCAATTCTTAGCAAATTATGCTTCTCCAAAGGAAGCATTTCCTCTAATAAAAGAGCTAGATAGGCGAACAAACGCAAGAAATCATGTTTATTATAACTTTGATGAATATGAAAACTAGATAAATAATTAGGGAAAATATTATGAATCATTCAGCTCTGAGCTCATTAATGACTAACCGTCAATAGTCTATTATGAACAGCTACCCCAACACAGTGCGAGAAAACCCAAGTATAACAAGGTTCCACATCGGCATTAAAGAATAAGGAAGCGAGGCCTTCCTCTTGAATTTGGAGAGACTTAATCCTGCTCCGGCTTCTCATTCCAAGAAATGTAGCAATGTGCCATTAAAGGGGACCGCTACAAAATACCTAAAGCGATGGTTAAAGCGTTTGCAGAGGAATTTTGTTAAACAATATTTGGAAGTAACCGGGAAGATAGAGAGGATCAGCGTGTTGGGACGAGTAAAATGGATTTGCAAGAATTGTAGAGAAAAATCAAAAATCATATTTTTAAACGTATTTGTAACTCCAGAATAGCAAATTCCTATCATAATAGTAATTGCAATGATAATAGCCACGTAGACATGGGCAGAAAACCCCTAAAAAGTAAACCGACCACAAAATCTTATCGACACTCAAAACCATAACGTTATCATAAAAGGGGTTAACAAGAATATCAATAAGTCTTCAAGGCCCAATAGCCCAACGCCCCAAATCATCATTACCATTAGGAAAGCAGTTGCCCTCTACCCTACATCTTCCCAAAACCTATCTCTAAATATAGGGGCAAAGAATCGGCCAAAAACTAGTATGAGAAAGAGAACTACTACCTTGATAACATACACTCAAGTTAGATAAGTTTTCATTCAATTTTCAGTCACTCTTCAACTTACTCTTGCCTTCATAGCTAGGATGATAGTAGCAGCTATACTACACAATCCCTTTCCTCAGCAGACGACTCGTTCAATGCTCATGACACTACGGCCTCCAACCATCGAGGTTCTCCTTACTATTCACAGCGCAATTCAATATCAGAAATTGTAAGAGTGCCGTAGAAAGGGAAAAATATTCGACATCAACAAGTTACTCGCAGAAGGAAAAGAAGAAAAAAACTAAACATCAAGAAAATGCAAATTGTTGTTGCCAAAGGAGACGGAGATGGGAAACCCTAAATAAAAATTAAATGAGAATGAGGACCCTTATAATATAAATATATATATATATATATATATATATATATATATATATATATATATATATCTTTAGTTCGCTGTATTCAATCACACTCATCTCTCGCCGTCTTTTTGCCTTTGCCTTCATATTTCTTGCTGCTTTTCTTTTCTTATACATTATTATAGCTGTTTATCATATGTCTTCCCCCGGTGCGCCCCTATCATACACTCGTACATCATTGCCTTGAAAGGAATTGCCGCTCGTGCAAGTAGTGCTATTTCTGTATTTTGGGTTACGAAATTTGTTTTCCATCTTGGGGGTTGGAATCATCAAGCTCCGAGTGAGGTGCCTTATAGGGAAGATGCTTCTGTAAAAATATTTCCATAATTGGTGTCCTTCTGCACCAATTATTCCCATATTTTATTGCTTATTTTTCTAAAACTATTAGATATGCAATGGCTTGTGGTTTGACTGGTTTACGGATTACTGAAGTTTCTTTACTCAAATTGCCGCTGTTGATAAAAGTAGGCGGTCTTGAATGAACAGTGGTAATGCCCCTGCTGCAAATGAAACCTGAAGGAGTAAAACGCCATCTTACCCCCAGTGCTCCATTAGAAACGCTCCCTCTCAAATGGACTTTTGCACCTTTTAAATTTCTTACTAACTTTTATACAACGTATTTCCAAACGTATTGTTAAACTTTCCTAAAATAATACTTATCCTTTTAAGGCAAACCATACTACCTCTTTATAATCTCTACTGTCATCTACTCACACCACATTCAGTGGCCCAACAAGCGATACAGTGACCCAAAATAAACCCTACAACTGTTGCCAAAGAAAGCCAATAGCTCATATGTTCCTTATTTGTAGTGTCTCCAGCAGTTTTTGCGACCAAATAGTAACCATAATTTCCTGCGTTTCATTTTGTCTCTTTCCCAGTAATCTATTGGGATTGCCCAGAATACTTGCTATCTGGAAGTAAATTAGATCTTTTATAACCAAATATTGACCTAATTGCCTCTGTTTCCAAGAACTGGTGCTTTCTCAACATCAATTCCATTGGATCTACAGTTATTTTCTCCGACCGGGAACAACCATATTTTTGTATGTGGGAATCCCACCCCACGTAATGACGTGATATAGCTTCCGCCTTTTCCTGAAATCACAGCACACTATATTCTGTTTTCATTCCTTCTCATGTCGGCACTTCTTCTAATTTTATTCGTAACTTTGTTTATCAGACTTCAACCCATTACCTTTAGGAGAATGCAACATTAAGATTCTCACCAAGGACGACTATTGTTCGTGATTACTCGCGCCCACTCTCTATTCTCCATCAATTATGTCTACTTCACATGTATGAACACTGGTTAACCCTCCTAGTTCCACGGTTCAACTAATACTCTCGGGCTTTATCTTTCCATTTTCTCTGATGAAGGACTACTCTACTTCCCTTGAGCTGCATCTCAGAAGGATTTCTGTAATGACCACTTTGCAATATACTCGTATCTCTCACTTCTCGAATATTATGGCAGAGATGGCAAATTTGGCGGGGAGACTAGGGCTGGTGTTTGTCCAAATGTAATAAGGCAGATCTCACTAAATAGCGTAAAACTCGACGATACTATCACAATCCTTCATGAATGGGCATGTGTTTAATTTTTATACTGCCTGTTCATCTGCCTAAGTACGGTGACGTGAGAGGAGCGTTAGCGCTAACCCCACACCTCGGCAGGAAGCGGTCTCTAAGGATGATCTCTTATCTTTCTTGGAAGGATAAGAGGTTGCCACGAATTTAACTCTACACTTAGGCCCATCCTCATCAGATGATCCAAGATTAAGTCTGACGCCGTAGTTTTATGTTGATTGTAATTTATCATATCGCTACTCTATCTTTATTTGTTTGGATTCCTTATATCTTCCTATATTTATGCCAGAATTAATTCACACGACTACTTCTTCTAGTATCGTGAATGTCTCTTTCAATCTAGCTTTTCGACCAAGGAAAAGAGCTTTTGCTAATGATCGGTCATGTTATAGGCATCACAATCGGCGACAACTGCTGGTCTTAAGTATCCTACCTAATTGTCGTTACCTTGTCCACAATGAAAGCTTTTCTTATTCTACCTCATTGTTGCTACCCTCTCCACTCTCAAATTCTTATGAAATGCTTCATACCTCATGAGACGTTAATCACCTAACGTTATTTCGCTTAAAACGGTTCTTGTTCTAGTCCAAAACGGATTTTGGTTTCGAATCGTACAGATACACATCTTTTTCGACACTTCGTTTCTTTTACCTCAATTCTGAGCGGAGAGCTTTTTGAGCCAGAGAAGCTACCTGCTCTTCGCAGGTGGTCAGCCATCGTGCATAATGTAATGTAATGGGTAAGATCAAATTTCAGTTAGTCATTTCTAGTCACCCCCCAGAAAGTCATTCGAAGATCTCTTGCTTTTTTGAGGAGAAAACGGGCAATTAAACGTAATTTCTTGGGTATCTATGCTAAATACTTTTTGACAAATATGGAAAATTATAACAGATGGTACGGTAAGTATATAGCATAGGAACCCGTTTATCACTGCTTCCCGTTAATCATAATTGTTGAACAGCCTGCAGATGACAATAATAGTTGAAAAACATGTAAATGATCTAAATTGTTGAACAGACTGCAGATGATAATATTTATTAAATAACCTGCATATCATGATAATTTTCAAGAGCCTGCAAATGATCATAATCGTCGAACAGCCTCTAGATCCTAAATCTTGAAGAGCTTGCAAATGCTCATGAATATTGAAGAACCTGCAAATAATCATAATTGCTGAACAACCTGCAGTTTATCATAATTGCTTAAAAGCGGCAAGTGATCATATTTGTGGAAAAGCCTAAGATGATCGTAATTGTTTAACGGCCTGCAGATGAACCTAGTTTTTGAACCCCTTTCAGATGATCCTAAATGTTAAACAGTCTGCAGATTATCTTAATTGTTGAATAATCTGTAACTGATCATAGATTTTTAGCACCTGCAGATCAATATACGACTTGACAGCTTGCTGATGATCATAAAATTGAAAAGCATGCAGATGATCATAATTGTTGGAGAGCCTTCATATGATCATTATTGTTGAATACTCTTAAGATGATCAAAATTATTAAACAAACTGAAGATGATCATAAATGCTGCAAAGGATAAGATGAAAATAATTGTTGAACAACCTACAGATCATCATAGTTGTTAAAGATCGTGCAGATAATCATAATTGATGAACAGCCTAGAGATTATCATAATTGTTGAACAGCCTCAGATGTACTTAATTGTCGAAAGGCCGGAAGATTATCATAATTTCTGAAGAGAGGGCATATGATAATAAGCGTTGAGCAACCTGCAAATGATAATAATTGCTGAATAGAAGGAAGATGATCATAATTGTTGGAAAACATACAGATGATCATAATTGCTGAACAGCCACAGATAACCACAATTGTTGAACAATATTCAGATGATCATAAATGTCGAAAAAGTTACAAATGATCATAAAATCTGTTGAATAACCAGCATATTATCATAATTGTAGAATAGACTGAAGAGTATCAGAATTTTTGAGTACACTAGATATGGTCATGAGAGCTGAAGAGCCTCAGATGATGATAAATAGTGAACTGTCTATAGATGATGACATTATTTTAATAACCTTCAGATGATTATAATTGTTGAACAACCTATATGTGTTCATAAGGTATGAACACGGGCATATGATCAATATTGTTCAAAACCTGCCGATGATCATAATTGTTGAAAATCACCACATAATCATAATTGTTGAACAGCATGAAGATTATCATAATAATTTTTCAAAAACTTAAAGATGACCTTATTTGGTGAACAGACTGCAAAAGAACACCATTCTCTAACAACCTGCCGATCATCGTTCTTGTTTAACAATTTGAAGTTGATCATAATTGTCTTAAAACCTGTAGATAATCATATTGGTTGAACAGGCTGCAGGTGAACATCATTGTTGAACAACCTGGCGATTATCATTATTGTTTTAAAACCTGCCCATCATAATATTTTTTAACAGACTGCCGATGCTAATAATTGTGTAACTTTCTGCACATGACTATAATTAATTGTTAACATCCTGCAGATTATCACGATTATTAAAAAGCCTGGAAATCAAGCATAATTGTTGAACAACCTGCACAGGATAATACCTTTTAAAGAGCCTACATATGATCCTAATTATTTAACAGCCTGTAAATCATCATATTTTTAACAACCTGCAGATGATCATAATTATGACTATCTTGCAGATGATTATAGGTGTTTAAAAGTCCTCATAATTGTTGAACGCACTGCAGATGATCATATATTTTGAGCAGCCTGCAGTTGATCATATTTTTTTAACAGAATGCAGAATATCATATTTGTTGAACAGTCTGTAGATGATCATAATTTTTAAACAGCCTTTAAAGGATCTTAATTGTTGGACAACCTGCAGAAGTTTATATTTGGTGACAATCCTGTTGATGATCATAATTATTGAATAGCCTGCAGATGATAATATTGTTGAACAAAAATCAGGTGATCATATTTTTCTAGTTTGCCAAAGATTTTCGCAAAGGTTGATTATCGGATTTAGCCATTTTAACAGGAACACAAACTTTTTCATGAGACCTAAAGTTATATTTTCTTAAGGATAAATATAGAGACGAGATACCTGCAATTTAGCTAAATATATTTGGTTAAGTTAGTGCGGGTAGATTCTTGTCCTGTAAACTTAATATTCCATTATTCTGTCTTGTTTAGATTTAGCAGGATTATTTAGCGTCACAGTACTGTGACTAGAGTTAAAATTAAGTCAACTTCCTTGAAAGGATCATGAAAAGGCAGGCCTTGAACAAGGCTCACTTTTACATTTAAGGCATTCAAAAGTACAATGACATCTACATAACTAATTGCCTGGCGCGGCATATTTCCAATTCGTTTGGAATAAAGTAATCAATCTCTCCATAAGTAAAATATGGTTGCCTCAAACGCCACTCAATTTTACACTAGTCTGGATTAAATTATATTTATAAGCTGTTTGATCCTGTAAGCGTCCAACAGTTTGTTTTTAATTAAAGTGTAATGTGCGTCTTTATCTAACATGGGTTCAAAATCTAACTAATTTATATGAATTTCCACAATTAAGTCTAGACCTAAGTTCTTCTCTCCTATTACTCTGATAGGGAGATGTGTTTCATCATTATGACCTACATTCCTTCAAAAGAATATGGGTCGTGGTTTCGATAGTTGGAAACACTCTGCTAAAAAAGGATTAGTAGACCCGGTGTGGATTTCAAAGTTGAATGGGGTTTCATTAGGCGTTGGTTCTTACTCTGAGGGATTAGTCATGGCATTGTTTGGAATGTGAGTGTTCTATTCTACATATTCCTCTTTTGGAGGTACATAAGTGTCATAGGATGCGGATGCAGCAGTGTAGTCTACATAATCTATCCATATGGCATTTAGTTGAGGTGGATTTTGTAGGCGCTTATCTTGCGTATAGGGTTATATGCAGCTTGGTTGGGGATTTTGTATTTCCTTAGTTTTGTCTTTTAAGTACGCTTGATATGCAGGATATGCTTTATCTTTACAACGGGTAATATCAACACGCCTGTAACCATGTTCGCAACACCAAGAACAATAGGGAGGATATATCAACTGAGGAAGTACATGACAATAGCTGGCGCAGTTAAAGCAAAGGCAAGGTTTTTGAGTCTGTTCTCTGGGTAGTGGTGTTTGGAAGGGTGTTCCAAGAGTTTTCTGAGGTTGTGAGTAACTTGGTGGACGTGAGGACTATGTAGTTAGAGGATTAGTTTGAGTGTTCTGCAGAGGTCTATAGGATTGATTTTTATTACTTGTACTGGCAGAAATGTTTGTAATGTGTTGAATCCTCTTCACCGGAATTTGTCGTACTTTCTTGGGGCTGTTAGGTTATAGTATTGGGCTTTTATCTTATTCAAATTCTCAGTTAAGCTTTAGTATACGTCTAAAATCGGCTGAAATTTATTCCTTATAATAATTGGTAAATTTTGGTAAATTGCTGTAGCATAAGAAAATTAGGCTGCTGGGTGAGGGGGGGGAGATGTAATGTTAAATTGATCTTGTGCCATCATAAGTGTTTCTCCATCATTTTATGAAAAAGTTCAAAAAGTCATTTAAGCCACCATTTTCTTCTTTTATCCATCTAGTAGAAAAATAAGCGATTACCATAGTTAGTAGTTAGGCTTGTGGTTGTGTCCTGGTATCTTTTTATTAACTATGTCTTAAAATCCCGCCAGATACTATCATTAGCTAGATCTGGGGAGTAAGTTATTGCATCGAATGAATTCCTATATTTTGGATCAATTAATTTACGTGCCTCATTTATCTGTATGTCATCATGTACAAAGTTTTCTCTAAAAAAGAGTTGTGCTAATGAATTTTACCATGGTTGCACCTGTGGTTCTGTAAATTTCCCATTGATAGTACCTTTAAATAGAACGTTTATCTATGTGGGTAGTTGTTGTTTGGCTTGGGTATGGTAGTGGCTACGCTAGAAGCTTGGAAAACACTAGGAGTGGGAATAGTAGTAGCAAAAGTGGAAACTGTAGTTGTCACTGTGGCCTCATTATTTGTACTGGCGGGATTGTGGGTCGAGGTGGAGTGTGAGGTAAGTGAAAAATTAAGAAATCGTTAAGTTCACCAATAGATTGGTAATTAACCAAGCTGAGAGGATCACTTCCTAATAAAATATTGATTTAAAATGGAATGAAATATAAAATTTAAACTTATAATAAAAAAATAATAATTTAATTAAAAGTTTTCACTTTTAATTATATTTAAAGCTGATATATTAAAGAGTATCTTCCGTTCTACTATTGGAAGAGGCCTCGATTATATTGCGCTTCTTGAAGTCACCCGTTAATAGTAGTGATGCGTGAGTGATGGCGTCTGGCAGAGGGTTACGTGACGTGTATCGAAGGCTTGTAAGTAGTAGGCCTACTTTTGTCCCCGAATCCAATTGGTTCTGAGTCCTTAAGTTTCTCGCGGGAAAAAATGCGTTTAAGGTGGGTTCCCCAAGGTGACACGGTAATCGCGGGGAAAGAAAAAGTGCGTCGTGAAACGAAAGCAGCGATAAATAGGCTTTTATTCTTAGTTTGGGCCTACCAAAATGGGAGCAAGCAGAAACGTTCGAGTTCTTTCCGGTTATGTGTAGACTTCCGTTTTAAGGTTGTTTAGCTGAGTCTATAGGCGGTAGGATTCAAGGATGAGGGAACGGATTCGTAACGCTACTATTGGCAATGGTCTGCTGCGAATGACATGAATGATTTTTTCCATACAACCTTCTCATTTTGTGTGTGTTTTAATATATATATATATATATATATATATATATATATATATATATATATATATATATATATATTATATATATATATATGTATATAAATAAATATATATATATATATATATATATATATATATATATATATATATATATATATATATATATATATATATATATATATATATATATATATATATAAGTGTGTCTCGTCTCCTAGGGGCGTGACCTTTTTAACACTTGACCTGGACGCAGTGTGGTTCCAACGATCAAGAATATTCGTCGGCTTCTTCGTTAAGCAGAGCTACTAGAGATATCTGCAACTATTCGACTTACATATTCGTATCAGAGATATCGCTTGCTTTCTCAGTTCTTTGGGAATTTTAACCGGTCAAAGCATACATTGGCCTGCATTTGTTTAGCTTGTCCCTGTTATCTGTCATTGAGAGCTTTTTGACAGGCAGCTGTTTCCAGAGTGCGTATGCTTATGTGTGTGTCCGCGTGAGACTGGTGATCCGCTTGCTTTTTACATTTCCTTAATATGTATATGTCAGAGATCTGAGAGAGAGAGATTTGAAGATAAACGCCGCCTTGCTCTTTAATGGAGAGAGAGAAAAAATAGACACCTGGGTGACTCTTTTTGACTGCGCTAATGGAACTGCGAAATTCTGAGACTCCGTGGTGATCTGAGATGCCGCCATCAGAGGAAGCTGCGACAAGTCTGAGAGCCCAGAAGGTCCCATATGAATTCGAACAAAGTTTGCCTCGCCGACTTAGGATCCTACCTGCGCAAAAAGGCCGAGATTATTCTCCTCTACCGATGCGTCTGACTATAGAAACCTCTTCTTCGGACGGAGGGTGGAACACCCCCATTCAAGCCCTATAAATATTCCGGCCCAAGAGTTGGAAGTCAGTATCCGCCGCCCGCCCTGCCCCATCCGTATCCGCCGTCTGCACGTCTCCATTCGTACCCTCTATTCGTGTCCCGGTATTCTCGTTAATTCACGTGAGTCTACATTGACTCGCTTCCTCTCGCTTTTTGAACGCAGCGCGCTCAGTCTCGATTCCTGCTACTTGAAAGCAAGTTTTAAGTTCACCCCGAAATAGTCGTTGTCAAGAGACTATTGTTTGAACTTTGCGCCAAGGCAAGGATTACTTCCTCGTACCAAATCTTTGAGTTAACAGCAACGCACAACTCTCCTGTACAAGTGCTCTCTCTACCCCTCTCAGTGTAAAGCCTTCATCATCGGCTTAGTATACGCTCGAAGTCATTCGAGCGTCCCTCAGTCAATATTGTTCATTTTTTTATACGCTGACCGTCCTCGCCAAGTCTACCCCTTCCACTTTTAGCCACTGAGACTAGTGTACATCTAATGTGTGTATAGCTCGGTTTAAAACTCCTTTTAATCTTGTGAAATAATATTAATTTGTTTATTAGTAAAGTTATATTTGTACCCGTTTTTCTGTTATCCCAAAACTTCTAAAATAGTCGACTGTAGCCAACCTACCTTTGGTAATTTGAACTTTACCTATATTATAAATCTACCACGCACTCGAAAAGGCAGAAAGGACTAAATTTACCCTATTTTACGACAATATACAATGTGATCTATGTATATTATTTCTCTCAACTTTTCTTTTGTTCACTATATATTATACACAGCATATTACTTCATTAATTCATGCGAGTACCAATTTTTAGGATTTCATAGATCCAGCGAGCGCACATTTGTGGGCATTCCTCACTGAGCCTACCTATCTTGCATTTTTGGTTTCACAGGCCTACTTTATTTGCTATTTGAGGGCTGCATATTCACATTTTAGATTTTAAGTTGATCCAAATTCATTGGTTTAATTTAAAATTTCTATTCACTTGGATTTATTTTATATAATTTATATTTAAAATATTGCTGGTGTTCTGCTTGTGAGAAGTGGGGAATCACCAATATAATTTTACTTTTAAAGAAAGATTTGTTTAGTTTTGACTAGAAAATGTGAATAATTGGGATGGTGGTAAAGTATTTAGGCATTCGAGTTATTTTTCAAGAAATATTCTTGAGTAGTTTGTATTGCGTCTCTTCAATAATTTAAGATTAACGCTAGATCCTTCTCTTTCAACCTACTTTTATTACTTTATAAAATCACTCAAAAAATGTAAATCTGTAATGAAGTCTATGTCATCAAGCTGTTCTGGAAATTTTAAAGATGTTTTAGAGACATCAAAATTGTAAAATGGTTCAACAGAAGTGTAGGTCTCTTGAATATCTAAAGAAGAATGTTGAAGAAATGGGGCTTTCCGCTGAAGAAAATTGGGTCAGCAACCTAAAAATGATAAAGCCTCTTCCTAGGCCACTTAAGATAATGATTTGTCTTGTCCCTCTCCCAAAGATTATTCTTCTTTTCCGTCGAAAGTTGCTCTAGGCGAAACAACTACGCCCCCCTCCCCACCAAAAAATAAAATGGAGAGATAAGTTCACAGAAGATAGCGCAAACGAAGAGAAGGGTTGTAGGTCGTCCCATAAAAATTCAAGGTAGCCAGTGTTACGACTGGTAAGGAATTTTATGCTAGTTAACGGCTGGTAGCGTCATATGTTACAACTGGAGAAGGAACGCTGCTCGACATAGGGAGAGAGGATCAGGCCTTTGAAGGTGTAAATCAGTTATGTCTAAGTACATGCGGTAGAAGGACGTAATGAGACAGCTTCAATGTGGTTGATTTATGTATAAGACTGTCCCTCTCTCACCTGATTTTTTTAGTTTTTATCTTCATTTCAAGTGGGTGTGGTTACATAAAATATTTAGCATAGCAGAAGACTTTTTATAATAATGGCCCAGTTATATTTGTAACTTAGTTACTAAGTTTTTAGATTTTATAATTGAATCAATGTTTATATAGAACATTGAGATGGGATGATATTTACAATAACTATACAGTTATGATGAATCCTATGATGAATGGCTACAAACTTCGGAGTGAATATAAATCAGTGCTGGAGAGGTGTGGGAAAGATAATTGGATTATTGGATATATGTGTTCAACCTTCACTTCTAATCTAAAGATAATTTCTGTACAAATGCCTGCTTCAACCTCGCTTCAAAAGTGGTAAGCGATCTTGTTCTGCACTTCTATATAAACACCTGGCACCGTAAGAACGCATCCTATATTACAGCTATATTAATTCTTGAGATTAGTAAGAACCGGATAAATATAAATTGGTGAGCATCTCTAATTATCATTTGCAAACCGATAGAACTTTTATAATACTGGAATGATTAGAAATTATTATTTTTGTATTTTCTTCGAACCTTAAACTGAAATAGTCTCTTTTTACGGGTAGGAGAATTTTCCTTAGGTCAACATGGTGATAACCTTACAAAAATCACATTTTTACCAGCTGCATGTTAAAATGTCCATTACAAAAGCAGGTATTAAATAAAAATACATTATAGAAGAGCAGGAAATCTACATATTATAGAGAGGGAAAAAGACAGAATTCAAATAAAGCAACTTTAATTTAAGGTATGCCGTTGTAGAGAATAAATTAATTTATTTAGTATATTTTCCTATTTATTATGTGATTAATTGGGATGGTGGTAAAGTATTTAGGCATTCGAGTTATTTTTCCAGAAATATTCTTGAGTAGTTTGTATTGCGTCTCTTCAATAATTTAAGATTAACCCTCGATCCTCCTCTTTCAACCTACTTTTATTACTTTATAAAATCACTCCAAAATTGTAAATCTGTAATGAAGTCTATGTCATCAGGCTGTTTCTCCACTATATTTTCCTTCGACTCGCTCATTCCCATAATGTTTCCTTAATCACAAAATCAAAAACACTTGCGATCCCATTTTCCGTCATCGTCCATGAAATCTTGATTTTTATAGTCTGGACGAATTTCGAAAAAGTGCACATTTTAGAAGCTCTTTCTTGTAAAAGTTGACGACCTGACTTTTTAATACAATTAAGGTGTTTATTTCGCTGCGAAATTGAAAGTTTATGGCCGTTTCTTGCGACAAACCCTTCTATACCATTTAAGTACTTTTAACCGGATAGAGTAATCTGTATTTTATCACCTGGTTGCATTTCAAAAATATCTCCTGTGAAATAAATCTGAGATACATGTTGACGAAATTGCTAAAATTATGTAAAAAAAATTTTTTTATACTAATTACTGATCTTTATTACGACGAAATTTCTTTTCTTTTGTAACATTATTGTTATGCATGAAAACATGACAAATAATGTCCCTCATTTGTATTGATATAGTTGCTTCCATGTGAAGGCTTCTACTCCTAAGAGAGTGCTCAATTATACAGATATATTTACCAACGTTACATTTTAAAGACTTCAAGGATTCCTGTACTATTCATTTTATTTAATAATATTGCCGTCTTCCTCAAACACAGCCTTAACCACGACCTCCAGCTGGTGTTGGAAGATGCTGCCTGTCTTCTAAATGGTCCCTCTGTTTAACCTAGTTAAAGTTGTAGTGATTCTGGACCTAAACTAGACCTTACTAGTACACAGGAATGTATTAGTATCTCACCACGCCCCACACATAATAAGTACATGGGGTTGTATCCTGGGGAGTTAGGAGACCAGATGCTATGAGTGATGTGGCCCCCAAAATTTTCTGTCAGCAAAAATTGCGTCTTCTTGATTGGTTGGCATGATATAGAGTTCTATTGCTACACGTAGAGCCTCTGAGCGGCCACCTCAAGGATACAGACAACATCAGTTGCTCTAGGCATTTAATGAATCCCTACCTATTGATTCTGAGGTGATCCGTGAAGATAAACTGGAGAATAACGTGAACCTCGTGGTTTTCGAGCCCCCGTATCCTAGAAATCACAGCCTGGTTCATCCAACTCTTTTCTCGTCCTCTGACGCTCCTTAAATGACGCCCAAGCGCTCTGTGTTTTCCCATATAGCTCCCGCGCTGATTATATAGATGCACAGTATGCCTTTTCAATTTTTTTAGAAGATTAAAGTCAGCCATGGTATTGGTTCCTGCACAGACGATGCACAACTGAGTGTACTATGATAGGAGAAAGAGAGAACCGACTCAAATATCAGGCATGCGATGAATTCAGAGTTTCTAACGGCGACAAATTACTCACCACACTCTATGCATTCCATTGGTTTGTTGTGCAATGTGAGACCTCAGGCTTAAGGGGAATGCCCACTTACACAGGAGCGATGCAGTCTTTGTGCGATATTGATGTTACTATCTCTCTTTATACCTGTCCTGTTGAAAATTTCCATTGCCTTTTCAGGATCAACACACATAGTTGGTTGAACTTATGAGCTAATATCTTGGCAAAACATCATTTCTTTGGAATACTGCTAAAAGGGGTTATTGGTGGTGATGCATCTAAACTAGATAAACTAGATCTCATCGTGCGAATCGTAGGAACATGAGCTTACTAAAGAGCTAGAGAAGGAGGTCCTAGATGCCATCGCACTATGTTTGGGTTTAATTTAGTAGTGATGCAACCATATCCACGTATTCTCATCAGAACCTGAAATACATATAATCAAATCAACTCAACAAAACCTGGAATTTTCTGAATTATTCCTGATTAAGAAATGATATTATTTTTTCGATGATCAACATCGGCAGCCATCCTAGAACTTCAAGTATGGCATTCCTTGTTCGCCTCTGCAACAAAGGAGGAAAGGATTGGCAACATAATAGCCACATAACTTGCAAAATCAGATTATATACCTTCTCAGATTTCTAGGATGCGTTCACTGTCAAAACAATTTCTACAGTACCTTTCCCCAGCATTTTATTTTCCATCCACACCTCTGCTAATCAAAGCCGTCCATTCGATATAATATTGCCTATAGAGAATATTAGTTCTGGAATCTTTTGAGGCAGAAAATCTACAGTTATCCTGGAAAAGAACATGAAATTTCCTGTCCACCTCTGTAACAAAGGAGAGAAGGTTTGGCATCTGAAGACGCCGTAAAGATTGTAAATTCAGCTTTCTAATCAGAACACGTTCTACAGTAACTTTCACCAGCATTCTACACTCAACCCACACCTATGCTAGACTAGAATCATTCATATGGTTTCTTTTTCCCTATAGGAAGTTAATTAAAATGTGAATAACACAAGGGGAGGAATTAACTTATCTTGCTATCGCTCCATGAAATACATACAACTCATGACCCTCTTTCAGTAGTCTGTTATTGCTCTACTGCTGATAATGGCTGATTAAAGATGGTCGAATATTTTTTATAAATCTTGACCAGGCAGAAAGAAAACGATCTGTAGCCTTTGCCTCTCTTACACATTTATTTCTATTTAGGATTGCTGAATTTGTTTTTGTAAACGGGTACTATAAATAATAGCTCGCATGTTCCAGGAAATATACTGATAGGATTCACTCCACCAGGGCATTTGGCATAATCAGTGTCTTGTGGTTGGTCTAAGAGTTTTAGCAGGAGCTTTAGTTTTTTGGCCTCGTTGCCATGCTGTATTTAAGTTGCATGAAATGTATTTTCTCCTTCAAGTGTTGCATTAACAATGATAATTTTATCACAGGTATAGTGAATGAATTTGTTTGTCCGGAACCTTGGCTAGAGGCTAATCACCAGACGAGAAGGTAAATAATAGGGAATATAAATTCTTAAACGAGTGCGTGGAAATTAATTACACCAAGAGAATGCAGTTGGCCGTTCGGATGGGTTGCCTACTGGTTCTGGTTAGAGAAAGTTGTTGAACAAAGATATCTGTACTATTTACACCCAAATACACAACTAGATTTGTAAACAGAACTAGATCTCAATGGGAGCGCCAGCAAAGAATCTACTGCGTCAAACATTGGTATAAGTCAGGCTCGTTCAAGAAAGTGCAGGACATATTCGTGCATCAGTTCGAATGTGAAAAAGCCCCCCTCCAAGAGTAGAATTCAGTACTAGGTTGACCACTTTAAGAACTATGGAGCAGTGGAGAACCTCAATGCAGCCAGTGACAACCGTCCAAGACATTGGAGATGCCCCCAGGCAGCGTACAGCTGAGCTGCTCGAGAGCGTGAGAGAGTCAGTTAGGCAGAGTCCAAAACGCTCTGTGTGCAAGCGAAGTAAGTCCTTCGGTGTATCCCTTGAGACTTACAGGAGAGTGCTAGTAATGGATGTAAAGGCACTGCAGATACCTATCTTTCAGCGAAAATAAATGGAAGTGCGTCAGCCTTTCTTCGTACGATCTTTTCTAATTTTATTAATTCATTTCGTTGCTCGAGCTGGACGATTTCCAATATCGCATTGTCCTTTCCCTTATATGAGGAACATAACTCTACCTCATAGTACAATTACAGACTTACAAGTTTCTTATATGTATAAGAGAAGATTAATGTCTTTTGATTTAAACGCAAAATGTCTACCTATTTAGTCTATAACCCATTTTCAGATCAATCGAGATTAAGACGCCTAAAAACTTTTTTAGGTTTATTCGGTTTTATATTTCCCCATCTAAATAGTAATTTATCTTTTCGTATATTATGATGATCTATGTACATATATGCATTATCTTAGACTTTTGCACGTTTATTTAAATCTCCCATCTTTTCAACCATTGAACTAATCTATTAAATTCTGTTTACAAAAACTTTGTCCAATGATTCGAGACTGCTCTCAGCCATGTTTTCCTCCAATGATAGAGTAAACAAGATCTTGTGGCATAGTCGAAACACAGCTCTGGAAATGTTCTTCCTTTTTCTCAGTTATTATCTTCAAGTTTTGCTTGGCCACCGACCATTATACTTAGAAGCAAATATAAACTATTAGGATATATATATATAACTTATATATAAAAATATGATAGAAAACACCTTGTGTTCTGGAGTTCCCATCATGTCCAAACGAACTTTAAGATGTAGATGAAAAATGAAAGTAAAATATCATCTTTTGGATCATATTCAGGAAAGTCTAACTACTTCTCACTCTTTTGAGTGTCACCTTTTATCTCAAAAACTGCCAAAGTTTGGTACTTCATGGAAATCAATATTGTTTATTGAGCTGATATGCACATGACCCGAGGATGAATAAATTTAAAAATGTTCCCAAGATGTGCCTGCAACATTCTTTTGAATTTCATTCTTTCTCTGTGATAAGACTGATAAATCATGTTTGAAGATTCCTCAGCCAGATTTTATACCTTTTGTCAGCAGTTTGATGTAGCTGTTAGCAATGCCTGAATTTGTTAACTAATCTTTGTTTTGCAGATAGACCTGATAAATGACTTTGACTTTGACTTTGTTTAAGTGGGGGTGCATGTGAGGGGAGACGATAGGGTGTGTGGGGGGATAGAGAAAATAGACAAGTGGAGAAGAGAGAAAGAAGTGTGGTAGAGGTGCAAAGAGATGCCTAGGGTCTGGTGATCAGACTTATCACTTTAATTTATTTTCTTGGTTGTGTGAATTCATTTTTGTTGTTTTTGGTTTGGTAATAATTATAAAATTATAATTATTATGGCGTTCAAGCCATTTGTCTTAGCAACTTTAGTTTTTTATGGTTTATGTTGTGCATTGCCTGTTTTGTATATGTTTTTAAATATATTTAAGTGCGTGCTTGTTGTATTGTTTTATTGTGTGTGTATTTTAGTAGTATTATTGTTTCTTCTTTCTTCTTTCTTCTTTTGTAGTTTACTTCTTTCGAAGTTCTCGTCGTAATCGGTGGGTTTTTCATTTCTTGGTAGGGTTGTCTATATCAATAACTTGTCGTAGTAATTTTTCGAGTTTTTTTTTTCATTGTTCTTGTGATTGATCTTATTTTCACAGGTTTCTTTATTCTCATTTTACGCATAAAACGGCACTTCGTCTCCGCCAGCCACTCGGTTGGCGGAGCTGGGGAATCTGGGGCGACATTCAGCTCTTCTGTTCTGGTTAATCATCTGGGTGATTTTATCACTCAGTTCACGATTAACCAGATCCTGCATTTCCCGGGTCCGTTCTTCTATGACTTTGTTAATGGGAATTATCCCCGCCTCTCTGTGCAGGTCTTCTTGCCGTCTTCTTTCATGCCTGCGTGTACCCGTTATTAGGTACATGCATTTATTTTGCACTACTTGAAGACGCCTCTTTTGTGTTTTTGAGACACATGAGAGGGTGGAGGCGGGGTAAAGCAACGTAGATCTTACAAGGGCATTGTAGATCTTCTTCTTGTTGCTTTCACGTAGATTTCTGAAGCTGTATAGAGTTCTGACAGCGGACGAGGCTCGAGAAATTCTTTCTTCGACGTGCTTTTTGTACCCGGTAGAGGTGATTTTCATACCGAGTACATTGCATTCGTTGGTGTAGGGATATCGCGTATCCCCCACACGCACGTCTGCCCTTGAGGTGCGTCCGATGGGGACCACCTTGAATTTCTCTTGGTTTGTTCTTATTTTCCACTGAGCCTCGAAGTTATTAAGGTTCGTGATTTCCATCGCTGTCATGCGAGCTTGCCACGGCGCATGCCTCCATGGAGATACGATTATCTGGCTGAAATCATCGGCGTATTGAATATTAAGGGGAATTGGGGTACACAGGGTCTGGGACGTCCGCGGTGTATATCGAGTAAAGGGTGGGGGACAGACACCCCCCCTGCGGGAGGCCCGCAGTGAGCGGAAACTTTGGTCCGTCCGTGCACCCTAGACTGACATACACTGCTCTCTCCATGACATAGTCACAGAGAGTTCTTTCTAAGTTTTCACTAAGACCCAGCCTTAAGATCTTATACTGCATGCCCCGCTGCCACACATTATCAAACGCCTTTGACACATCCCGACAAACGATATCCACATAACTCCTGTCCCGTTTGGCTTGGGAAAGCTTTTCCGTTATGACATTAATTGCCATTTCCGTACTTCGCTTCTTTCTAAACCCGAATTGGCAAGGGTTGTAGAGGGAGTTTTCTTCCAGGTGAGACACCAGTCTTCCGTTGAGGATCTTCTCAAAGAGTTTGCCGCCAAATTCCAGGAGTGAAATTGGGCGGTAGCTCTCTCTCAACGTAGGGTCCTTTCCATGCTTGAAAAAAAAAGATCATTTTTGCCGTTTTGTAAGCATCTGGAAAGTACCCTGTATTCAGACATGCGTTGAAAATTCGTCTCATTCCTTCGATGATGTTGGCTGGTGCCTTTTCGAAGTTAAGCTTCGTAAGCCCCGATTGGCCTGGGGCTTTCTGTCGGAATGAGCGGAGTGCGCCAAACATCTCTTTTTCTGTGATCTCGGCGTCTCCATCACGCAGTCTATCCACCTGGTGATGAGGATGCGTTCGATGTATTTCCGTGTTAAGCTCGTCTACGATGTTATTTTCGAACTCTATATCAAAATCTTTGTTTTCATCTTCCGATATGCTGAAGATTTTTTCCCAATAACGCCGGAATATCGCTTTGATGATATTTTCTGCAGTTTCAATGGATCCATCTTCTTTTTGGATTTCCATTTTCTTCTTTTTTCCAGATGATCCTCTGAGACTTTTGACTTTCTTCCAAAAGTCCTTGGGGGATGCATCTTGATCGAGGCTCTCAAACGCATCGTCCCATTGTCTCTGTTGTTGTTCGAGGATCAACTGGTTGAGCTCTTCCTTGATCTCTCTACTTCGTTGTAGCGAGTCAAATGTTGCATTTGTTATATTTAACTCGTACATAACTCTCAATTCTCTATAAAGATCTTTCATATACCCAGTCCACCTGTATGAGGAGATGGTTTTATACTGGGTTTTGGGGATGCAAGCCCTATCTGCAATAATTAGATGTTCGTTGAGGTCGTCGAGTGCCTCGTCTATCTCCTCGAGAATTGCCTCGTCCAGATCTGGTGGGCGATAGGCCTCGAGGAGACCAGCGTACCGTGCCCAGTCGGCTCTCCTGTAGTCTTTTCTGACTGGAGCTGGGACTTGTATAGGGTTCCTATTGATGGTGAGTAGGATCCCTATATGATCACTACATGGTACCTGGACTGGTTCCATGTAGTAATTGAACGGCAGCTGACGATTAGCCAGACAAATGCCTGGTTTTGTGGCACTTCTTCCTCGAGTATAGGTTGGGAAGTCCGGGCCTATTCTATGGACCATGTTTCGGTCCATCATAGTTTCCAGGCACCTTCCAATTCCATTGAAGGTCCTGTACCCAGAATCTCGACATCTGGCATTAAGGTCCCCCATTAATATGGTGGGGGTCCTTCTGCCAAATAGGCCAGAGAGAGAATGAATAGGTAAATATTCTCGTCTCGGCGGCTGGTACCCGGTGGCGATGACCAGCTTTCCTATATCGAGTTCGACCTCTATTGCAAGATAGGATTCTTCCAAGTTTCTTATGGGTTTATAATTGATCCCTCTTTTGATGGCGATGGCGGCACCGTCGTACCGCTCTTGAGAGTAATTCGTGATTAACACGTCGTAGTTCCAGATCTTAATTTCAGAACTACGAGTGTCAATCCCGTGTTCAGAAATCAAGATGACATCTGCATCTATTTCCCTGAACACATTTCCGTAGAAAGTTCTTTTGTTTGTCCAGCCATTGGTGTTTATTTCCATGATTCTTAGTGAGTTCCGCTCCATGGTAAGATGAGTTACCTATGTTTCTTCTTTATCTTCTTACTCTTGGGGGCCTGTGGGGCGGGTCTGGGGTGCCCAGGCTTTTCCTTCTTCGGGGGAGGACTGGGAGTTTTTGATCGACTCTTCGTCGCTCTAGTGCGAGAGCATGGGCCCTCGTCACTATCCGAAGAAGTGAGTTCATCGTCTTCATTTGCTTCGTCTTCTTCTCCAGAATCTTCCGATGGGGGAGATTCTATGACTTATTTTAGTCCTGTGGCTTTTGCTTCGGTGCTATTGTTCTTGATGACACTATCCTTGAATGCCTTAGAGCATTCTGGATCATCAGGAACGATGATGGAAGGAAGGTTGTTGGCCTTTAGCAGCGCGTTCAATACCCGGTTGTAGCATCCGGGTTTGACCGCGTTTGCCACGTTTGCATGAGTAATGCAAATTAGTATCTTCGCACTGAGGTCGTTTGTAAAGACCGTAAGTGAGGGAGTTGCCATTGTTGAGGCCATCCCTTCACTTTTCTTTAAAGTGCTCGCGTAGGTGTGACTTCTTTTCTTCTTTTCTTCCTCTTCCTTTTTTCTAATTATGTCCTTCCTCCTTGGGCAGTTCAGGGCCATCGTTCGATGGGGCCCCTTGCAGTTCATGCATTTCTTCTTCTGGCTCTTACAGGCGTCATAGCGATGACCCTGCGTGGCACATTCACTGCACCAGGTTGTGCCTTTTGGGGGACAGTTAGCGGTTGTGTGGTCTTCGAGGGCATAACATACGAAGCACATTTGAATATTGTGATATTTCTCGTGCTCGATGTTTGATCCTGGGATCCTCATATTGAAAATGAGGAGTCCCTCGGTTGCCGCCTTGTGGGCCATTTCGGTCGTATTGAAAGTTACCTTGAAAACATGGGTGTGATCTCTGAACTTGATCACCTCCCTTATTTTCGCCCAATTGTGGTTTTTCTCAATTTCAGTTTTAATTTCTGTGGGGGAGTTTTCGCTAACCCAGCTCTCTACTTTACGGCAAATGATGCTTCTATTCGCAGAGATTGCTGGCGGGGTTTTGGCTTCCAGGTCCATTTGTTTGAGAACTTCGGCCCCTTCGTCAGAAAGGAGCCGGTCGATGTCTTTGGTTTCACCGCACATGGCGATGAAACCATTTGGTATGTCTATCAATTTGATGAGAGCGATCCTTAAATTTGCGAATAAGGATTCGCAAACGGTCTTCTTTTCTGGGGTCTTTTTACCGGGTAAGGTCCGTAGGGGGACCCTCTTAGGGAGGGCCTCCATCATCGCCGACGTCTTCTCTCTACTTTCTTGAATTTTTTTATGTGTGAAAATATATGTTAAATTTTGTATGTGAAAAAAAAGTGATAAGTGGTAAAGGAGGTACAGTCAAGGGTTAGTTTTGACTCTGACGTGAGAAGAGTGCTCCCGTCCAGTTTCCTCTTGTTTCCCCGCTCGGATGGTGCCGGGATGAAGGGGGATGATGGATGGGGGATGGTTCTCGAGTGGGGACCTCAGAGGGTTGAGCTTGGTGGACTTAATGCATAGCGGCCGAATCAACGACCGCTAAGTTTGTGCCACCCCCTCACGGGTACGTACGCCAAAACTGCATCCAACTACATAGAGATGGGTGTAACTCCCTCTATGATTCTGGCCGGGTCCCCCGGGCGATGAGGATTTCTCCTCCGTCCGGGACTCGCAGTTTTGCCCCAAATTCGAGAGAATTTCTGACTTGTGCTTCTGCTGTGGGATAGGCCTCAAACCAGTTCCCACGCAAGCCCTTAATTATGCCAGTCCAAGTGGCCGACATAGTTAAGACGAAATTAATGAAGGGCAGTCATCCGAGCAGGTTCCCACGCAGGTCGATGGACGGGAGCAATGAGGGTTTTTAGCCCATCATTTTTCTTCTACTTCGCAGCGAAAAGATATATTAAATCTTTGCAGATCGACTGGGCTCCTAAAGACACCCAGGACAGTCGCGTTCTTAGTTGGCGAAGGCTCAAAAGTCTCTCTTTCTATAAGCACGCGCAAGTTAAAACGCTCTTCGGAAGGTAGTAAGGCAGTGCTACAGCGTACGAAAAATATATAAGCATTCAAACTAGATGAGTATGATCTTCAAAGTACTTCTAATATAAATATTTATCATTATTTGTTGCTCTTATTTTCTTTACACATTTTACTGCTTTAATAGCCCTCCCAAATCAAAATAGATTGAACTATGTATGTATATATATATATATATGATAACTTTCATATAAATGATATAACTGCTTCCTTCTTCCTTCTACCCAATATATAAGAAATTAATTAATTTTCGTGTAGATGATAAAGCTGTATCCATTTTGGCCAACATATGTATAAGAAATTACTGGCAACTTTCATGTAGGCGATAGAGATATTTCCTAGTTATTAATATGATCATGGGTGCATATAAACTTCTGATCTATTATCTAGTATTTCCGTCTATGAACAATTTTAGTTTGTTAAACTCATGCTAAATAAAAACTTCCTTATAGACAATGTTTTGGGTTTTACCAGAAAGAGTGAAAAGGAAAAGATTATTCTGGCTTCCCACTCTGGAAGCCCCAACATATAACTGACCGTGGGAAAAACAATCTTCCTCTAATTGAAAGCCAGCAACTTTAAAAGTCTGACCTTGAGATTTATTAATGGACATCTCAAAAGAGAGACGTATTGTAAAGGGAAGTCTTTGGAACTCTTGTTCCATTAAACAACTTTAGTTGAGAAAGGTTAAGCAAAAGCATAATTACAGCGCCAAAATTTCGAAGGAAGATAATGAGAAAGAGCTAATGGTGGCTTCGGTGAGTTTAAGAACTCAACCGTGAAATTTATTATTTCCGAAAATCGACCTTAGAGTCTATAGATTTATAAGTATGTTAATTTCCTGGTAAAACTTTCACAAATCTTACATTTTAATTTTCCACAATAATGTTCTTTGGTGCCATGTTTGTTCTGTCACACAAGGAAGCAGCATTTGTCTAACTTAAAAGTAAACTTGGAAAAACTTTATCAATAAGTTCCTTAACAGAGCTCACCAAGTTGCAGATTTTTTATAGATTCAAGTCACCTTCATGATTCATATTTAGCCTTCCTTTTCCAAGTTGCAAAATAGTATTGAAAAATGGTTCCGATGCAAATGCAAATGTAGCCGCATATTTGTTGAAAGCTTTAACACTTTAACGTGTTTCCATAAAATATAACATTTCAAACGCGGTTTCAATTCTTCTGCCTTTATTACCCTGGGAATCAGTAGCAAAGTTGTCTAAATCACCTGAAAGCAATATTATCACACCTCCCATTAAATCATTGGAATTGTACAAATCTTGCAGCATTCTGTAAACAGCTTCTATGGATTTTTTTTATGGTACATTACTGCTTCGTCTCATACGATCAAAGAACATTTCATTGGAACTTCAGGTAAACCATAACTTTTATTTATATTGCAGACAGGTTCATCATTTAAATTTAAATTCATTGGCAGCTTGAATGCTGCATGTGCTGTTCGACCTCCTGTGAGTAAAGTCCCAGCAATTCCAGAGCTTGCTATAGCTAAAGCTAGTTCCTTTTTCTGCCGAACTTTGGCTAGCACTAAATTTGTAACAAAAGATTTTCCAGTTTCTGCTGGTGCTTCAAAAAGATACAATCCTCCTTTCCTATGTGTCTCTTGCTCAATGATTGTTGTCTAAACAACATTTTGATCTGGCAAATGTTTCGGGACATTTCTTAATTGATCTGGTCAATGAATATATATTATATGAAGTTTCTCACAAAAAATATGTGACCAAATTTCTTATCCTACTTCAATGATGTTCAGATAACCCAAAACTGCTTAGCGCCCCCCCTCCTATTGAGAAAACGTGATCTTCAATATCAGTAAATGCAGAATTATTTTTTTCATCGGTGAAGGCTATTTTTCTCTCAGGAAATCTTAATTGTGCTTGATATTTGTAGTCTTCAGATTAATTATTCTTTATTTCTGCCACGACAGTAATGGATTACTTACTTTACAAGTGTTGAGAATAATTTCAAAACATCGCTCAAGAAATAGGTGTGCGTGATACTGAAGCCTCAGCATGGTTGTAAGTACCAACAGTTTAACCACCAATCGTTCTTAGGAAGAAGAAAGAATTCGGTCCTTTGATTTCATTAAAAAGTACTTTAAAATATAAACGTTCAAGGTGACTTTGATTCCCAAATTAAACTTTTCCAATTGTAGTCAAATTTTATACTTGGATGACCCTCAACATCAGCTTCTCTATTTATTCTCTGTCAAGTGTTGTTGCTATATGTGTAATAAGATGGAATTTGATGATAAAGCAGATTTTTGCGAAATCATCTAGTTGGTTCAATTTCGGATTTAGGGCTATATGTACAGCTATTTTATTTGTGAAAAGAAATCTCTGACTATTTTTGAGATAAACTGAAAGCAGTTGGATTGCAAGATGCTTTTGATAGGTAGACAACCCATATATATGCCAAAATGCTTCATAGCTGCTGATATATCTACTAAGCTCATATTGAGAAACTTTATTCTGAACATTTTCTTTTCGTGATGCAAACATGGCTGCATCAGATCCCTTATTTATATATTTGCACACATATTTAATAATTTTAGAGAATTGTAAATTTCAATATTTCTGATAGTAAGTGACGATAGGTTACAAGCCATCGAGTGTCAACCTCATGGCTGCCAACCATAGTTTCAAATTTACCATCGTCTGGTGCTCTTCTCTTATCGGAGGGGTACCCATCCCCACTAAACTGAGTTTGAAGTAGAAATTTCTTTGAGTATCTTTTTGTACATTTGCCATCAGCCATCCAAGGTGAATTGAGATTGATGTTACCACAAGGTCCATGCACCATACGATTCTTTACTATTTCAAATAGATTTGGATTTGGATCAATTTCTGGATTAGGTAACTAAGCTGATATTATTGAATCAATTTGATTAGAGTGGATTTTTGTGGTAAGCCACAAAGAAATATGAACATGAAGCAGACCTCTTTTTTGCCCCCTCAATGCTATACATCTAAGATCTTACTGATACAAAGATTTGTGATTTGTTGATAAGATTCATCAGTTTGATAATCTCTAAGCAAAACCTTCTAGCCAATAGATCTTGTCGATTGATGTATTTTTGTCAATTGAAAAGCTCATCTTGAATCTCCTTCCATTTTGGATTTAAAGTGAATGTCCTAAGAATTCAGGTTTTTAATTATTACGAACATATGCCATTGCATCTTGGGTCCTCTCATACATATATCGTGGACTACCTGTAAAGTGGAAGGTAAAATAAAATTTGACCTGCCTCTTCCTTGTCCATCGCTATATATATGAACTCCTTTGGATGAGTTTTGATGAACAAAAGACTTTCTGGTTCAAATTTTGTAAACGTATCAACTTTAAACTGATGAAAAAGATTTGGAATTCTATGAATAAAGTTGAAGGAGTTATCCCTGATCATAAAATAGTAAGAATGAAAGTCCATATATGAAACATGCTTTATGGGATAATTTCGAAATTGAGTCATGCCAAAATGGTAACCATCTTCTTCATAAACAGATAATAGGGGATACTAAAGGCTGTCATGAGATCGGTGAGTTTCACAGACACGTTTCAATGTAGAATATCTTGAATGAAGTATTATGTCTCTTTACAAAAATTTTCGTCTCTCATAATAATTCCGACTTCATTGCATTGAGGAAGATGAATCGAGTAGCATGTTCATTTGAAGGTATTTATCTGCATTAATAATGCCCGAATTTCGGATGATGGGACTTTTTCGATAGCTGTTTTAAAACTTATTATATATACATTGATGGCATGCTACATTTCTTATAGATTCATGATTATATCTCGTCTAATCCCTCGGTTAAGATAGCATCTTATTTCTGGTTGATTTTATTGTCCTCCAATGAAATATACTTTCAAATATTTGTAATTTTTATTTTCTGATGACAATAAACTTCCTATTCTGTGATGAGTCTGACCTTGAGTTTTGAATGTAGTCATAAGGCCTCTTTCCCTTACATTATTGGCTCCAAAGAAGGTCATCATCAATGAATTATTGTAACATTGAATGTTTATCAAACATTGTTGTGATTTAGCATTCCAGCCCAATATCAGATTTTTTGGTGGATCAGCAAAAAGGGTTAATTAAATCTTTCTCTTGCTAAAACACATAGCTGGCTGTTCATGACTCCATTTATTGACATTGCAGTAGTTACATAATAGTGACATGGAATGGTAACAATGTCTTGTGATTCATATTCATTATTCGAAATGTAATTGAACGCAGTCATTTTCCATTCTTCAGTAGTAAACGGGCATAGTCTAAATTCATTATGCCTTAATCTATCTGTTCTCCTTCTAGTTTTGACTGCTTCTTCAGTTTCAAATTTTCTGGTTCTTTGTGTTGGTCGAGTATCCATTCTGAGACTCCTTTCCCTTACTTCTCGATTTTTTAGATTTTCTGGCCGCAACAGTTCCTTGAGCATCTAATCTGCGTCTTCTTCTTTAATTTACTTCCCCAGTTTCAGATTGTCTAGCTGCTGCAGTTCTTTAAGCATCTAGGCTGCATCTTTTTTCCGTTTTTTCTCGAGTTTGAGATTGTCTAGCTGCTGCAGTCCGTTGAGTATTTTGTCTGCGTCTTAATTCCGCTTGCTCTTGACTTTCTAACGCTCGTGAAGATGCATGTCTTTCTGCATCTTCCTTACTTCTTTTGCTCCCTGATCATCAGTGTTTTGTGACTTTCTCTTTTATTTCGTTGGTCATGCTTAGATAGCTTAGAAACGGGCCTTTTTGAGGGGTGGGGGATTGTATTATGATGGAATAGTTTAGGTTTTAGTTAGTAAACTGATAGCACAGGAATATGAAAGGTATAGAGCTCATGCTAGCCTCGTGGAAACGGCGTTGGCCTCCCAACGTCGCGGTACCAGGTTCGATCCCGAATCCCGGCATGAGCGGACAAAAACGTCAACGCACGGAGAGATCTGGCTACCGATTCGTGGACGCGCTGTGATCACCCCGTTTTCGGGTGGGTAGATCTTACACTTCTCACCTCACACATAGCCAATCACAACACTTCTTTCTTTCCTCTCCTGCCTTCACAGCACAACACACACACACACACTCTCTGTTACAAGGAATCCTGCCAATGGGTATCTATATCCACATACCTCTGACGCGGAACAGGTCCCTTTCCCCAAGGTGACGAAGGTATCCACCTGAACGCTGTTTGGTGTAAAAAACACAATACTTCCTGACACCTCTGCCCAATAGAGGACCGGCTCCTGGGGCCCTCAGGCCGACCAGCAATTGTCATACTAACCTTATATAAAAATTTCCTTATCCGGTAGGGGATCCTTCCAGTATCATGGAAGGATTGGCACTGACTAAATAACTATGAATGGTAGAGAGAGCTTTTAATGAATTTTCATTATAGTTATACATATACATATATATATTTTTTTAAATTAAACTGTAGAGTAAAATAGGGGTACAATTTAGTTATATTGTAGATTTAAGTAAAGCTTCCTTAGTAAAAAAAAATGATCCACTATATATTCCTCGAATGATTTTACATAAGTTTCGTTCTATCCTTTGTCCTCCTATACGTAATTTTTATGTCCTGAGATATCTGAAAACTCCAGAAATTTGGCCAAATTTTTATGTAAATTGTCATCAATCTAGGAAATATAACTCGCGAATACTTTTATCTATATTTTTGGTTCCCATTATTTAATAAAATAAATTTTAATTTTCCGAGTTATAACCATTGGAATTTTAAAAATACAGTTTTTAAGAGTGTGTAACTTTTGTGTCCATGGACCACCATAAACCACCCAACCCTCTGAATTACGAAATGTATGACCATTTGTGTGGTTACATATAAAATATAAAAATTATGAAATAAGATGAAAATAGCAATAATGAAGAACATTCGAATCAAAATAATCATATAATTCAATCGGAATTAATCACTTTGGTAACAATACAATAATAAAGATTCATTGTCATGGTAAATAGAATAAAAAAAGCATGAGATATTTCGCTGGTTAAAATAATACACGAGTACAACATGACATTAGTTCTTGTGTACTAAATGTTAATTCGATACATCATATATCATTAAAGTAAAATGATGATTGAAAATAATTTTTAAGACGTTATTTACATGATAACTCTAATTTGTTGGTCAAAATAATACATGCGTATAAATGACATTAGCTCTTGTGATCACATTTAAATTCCAGTCATCAAAAATTCTTAAATAAAAAATGGTAAAAAAATATTTCTACAGAATAATTTGGTCAAATTTGTACAAAGTGCGCAATAATCATTAAAATGGTATTTTTATAATAAAATTTTAAATATAAAAAGGATACATTTTGAAATCTTAAACGATATATTTTGAAATTCAGTGGTCAAAAGGTCATTTTTGTCCAGCTGTTGGTCACTTGAATCGTGTGTGTCAATTCATTCTGAACGTAGGCGAAAAAAGAGAAGCCGATTGAGTGCACATTTACTATTATTGATACAACGAGAGTAAACATGAATATAGTGAATTGGAAAAAATAATTAGTAAACCTAGATAAATTAGGTGAGAGGCATATCGCCGTAAGTAGCATTATGTAAATGCTAATGAGTTTGGAAGCTTTTAAACCTGACTGCCTTCTTCCAAAAGTGAATAACGGAGGAGGGTTAATGATGGTTTGGGCCGAAATATTTTGGAATTCTTTTGGTCCAATCGTTGCCTTGCACGGTAGGATCAATAGCAACGATTATCTGAATAGTGTGGAAGATTAAGTCCATCCCATTGTCCAGACATTATTCACTCATGGTTAGTGCTTTTTCCAAGATGACAATGCCCAAATATACATCGCTCTTGTAGTTAAAAAATAGGCATGAAGAGCATAAGAGTGAGCTACAACACATGGAGTGCCCCCCACAATCTCCAGATCTTAATATTAGTGAGCATTCGTGGGGCCTCTAGGAGCGACAAGATAGAAGTCCTTACCCTCTAGCGTCGTTTCTGAATCAGCTGGATAATGGCTTAAGATTCCTTTCAATGAAGTCAGGAATCTGCATGAATCAATTCCAAGCCACATCAAAATAGGAGGACCACCTCCTTATTAAACTTATATTCATTGAAGTTAACACGTATTCTAATTATTCACCTCCCCTGTATATATATATATATATATATATATATATATATATATATATATATATATATATATATAGGTATGAGAAACTCACAGAGTAGCGCGTGAGTAAAGAAATAATTGCAGAAAATCCAGATTCGGTGTACTTTCGAACTTTGTTCAGGTCATTCTCAAGGAATACATAAAGAATTACTATACAAGAATAGTATATATAAGATAAAACTAAGCGACGCTCCGCCCACGTACAACGGAAGGACACTAAACAAGAGTAGGCGTTGAAAATTAAAAAATAAAAATATCAGAAAAGTGGGATTAAATACAGGTACCGAAGGGTAAAGATATATAGGTCAGATCTCTTCCAAAATATCTAAGTGTGAGAGAGTGTTTGTGAAATGTAGAAATATAAGTCACATAACTATGAATACATACATATGCAATTATAAATATTTTTTTCAATAAACAAAAGTTATAACATTTAAAAAATCAAAGAGCTAAGATTAAAAATGGACAATTTCGTTAAAAATAAGCTTTTTAATGACAGGGGCAAGTTTAAAGAGACTGGGGGATATATTGAAATTAGGCGTGTAATTAATGAACAAGCATTCAACAATATTTCTTTTAACATAGTCATCTGATTTGTAAATAAATTAAGCCGAATTTGAAGTGATAGAATGACTGTTTTCAGATAACTAAACATAAGAAGCACTATTACTTTCCCCCTTTTCTAATATTATATTTGTGTTAGGTCGAACGAAAATTTAATGATTTTCCAGTTAACCTAAAGTATTGCTTAGGGCAAACTGCACAATCAAAAGAATAACCCCCCACCCTATATTATTGCTATTATTTTGAACCAACATTTTGTATATAGTAGATCCATAATTAAATATGACTGAAATGTTTAAACATTTCAGGAGACGGGAAATAGAGGAAAAGGCCTCAGAAAACGGTAAAACAAGGGAGTTCTTAAAATTAAATGCTGGAGTGGTTTCACATTTGTAAAACGGTTTTTTTGTCCCAAATCTAAGCACCTGGTCAGAAAGTTGTGAGGGTAGCAGAGGTTGTTACCTACTTCCAAAATCTTTGAAATCTCAATATCCAATAATTAAAATCCCTCCCGTATTCAATTTTAAGAAGTGAATGTGAGAGGGATTTCAATTCTTGGATATTAGGATTTTAATATCCAAGGTAATATCCAAATATGACCTAGTCCAAAGTCAAGGTCATATTTATACCTAGTGGTAAAATTATATATAAAACATAAAAAATGGATATAATTAAAACCATTGTTACCTAGTTTCATTTTTGAAAATTAAAAAATGTAAATTACCCTATATCATTGCTGATACATAGTTAAAGTGTATCGTACTGGGAGTTAGTCAAAATTGTCCCAAATTCTCGTATTGGCTGCCATTTTTCTTATGTTAATTAGATCGTCCAAAACTCAACAGGTGGTTTGAAAAGACGACTAATTGAACTTAGCATACCTTAATTATGTTAAAAAGTTACGTTACAAATTTCAATACATAATGTTTCCTGAGTATTATGCCCTGGCTATACCTTAAAATAGGTCAAATCTTTTAGTGTAAAATGTTTAAAAACGGTTAGATCACTAATTTTAAAATGTTATTATCTCTTATCGAAAATAAAAATTAACGTTTTACCAAGTGTGCGAGAAAAGCCGCGTGGGAAATAAGATACCCTGCCACCAAATAGTCCTTCACTCACGAGTTAAATGCATCGCTTATATTTTTGATAACAATGTACACATAGGTGGGCGCGATAACCGATAAATCGATAATTGATAAATCCAAATTTCTAATACAATATTGATTATTGACTATATATAGCGATATTTTATAATACAATAGTAAAAATATTTGAATACTGTTTCTTAGTTTCTTACCTGGTAAGGCTCTCCTCATAGGTTTTGAGGATCCTCCTACAGCTCAAACCTACATATTTCTGCCTTGAAGGCACGCGCGGCTCGCCCCTGTGCTAAACTAGGACCAAAAACTGAACTGAAATTATCGATTATCGCTAGTTTGGAAGCAAAAGTATCGGCGATCCCGATTAATCGATAACGCGGAAAAAAATATCGGATAACCTGATATCGTTATCGCGATAACGCCCACCCATGAATGTACATACTTATGTACTGGTAATTAACTATATGATTGTTTGGTAATGTGAAAAAAGAATGCATTTGGGAGAATCTTAATTGTAACCTAACTAATTGCGTATCAAAGCTAAAGTTAACTGCCATGAACGCAGTGAATGTATGCTGCTATTATACCAATGAGTCATTTGCTCTTCGTGGATGAGAAGCACCCCCCCAGGGGTGACTGCTGCAGTTTCAAAAGTGGGTACTTAGTGTGATAATAACTGCATTGTTTTGTTTCATTTAAATAGATCTGTTGTTCTGTGAGCTCTGTAATTTTGCTCGAGTTCTTGCCACTCTTAAATCTTGGACAAAGGTAACAATGCTACCATAGATTTGTAACTATAAAGTTTCTTTCTTTATAAATATGATTGAATTATTCTCTCTGTTTTTTGTCTCGATGTGCATAAGAAGGCTCAGTATTAACTATTCCAGGTGGATATCTAGTCAGGTTCTGTTAAAACCCTCATTATACTTCTGTTTTCAAGCATCAGAATGTGGAATATGTGTAATGCCAAAATAACAAAGAGAATATTCAATCTCTAAGCCGTTCGGGTATGACAAGTCCCTTGACACTGAAAAAAGACCATTAACCAATTTATGCCATTATTTCATGCATGAGGGGAAGACAGGGTTTAATATCCTTCTATAAAAGTGTGACTAAGAATCTTCCTATAAAAAATATATGTAATTACAAAGTATCTTATTAACTTTTTTAAAGAATTCTCACACATGTGAGTGGTTAAGCGATTTTCAAGGAGCAAATCTGTTTAGTACAGGAGGTTCCATGAAAATTACGCAAAAGTAATTTGGCCAAGACATGTCTTATTTTTTGTTAGTCTCACTCAAACCTGGATCAAACTGTTCCCGTTCCCCTTATGAGTAGAGTACAATAGCATGGAGGAATGGGGTATTTGGTCGGGGAAACCAAATGTGGTCCTAAATTTATAATGCATATATGCCAGCTTCAAATGAAAGATTAAAAATAACATTGCAACATCCTAATACCATATGTGACCAGAAGGGGGAGCATTATCGACGAAAAAACAAACGGATCTTGTAAAGATGAGTTACCCCAAGTCTTTTTTTACCCTAAAATAACTCAACCTAACTTAACCTATCCTAAACTAACCTAGTCTATTTTAGATTAGGTTGTTTTGTTAGGCTAGCTTAAATATGGGTAAAAAAACATTGGCATGGCTCATCTTTACAAGATCCTTACAAACATCAAATCTTAGCAGTTAAAATAAACGTAGATCAAATCGCTTTACCCAACTCCAACACTCTGATAGAAAATAAAGCGAATAAGGAAGAGTTAAAACCTTTTGCTCTTTACATAATCAGTATGTAGCTACACAGTGCGATGAATAATACGTAGCTACAAGGGGTGATGAATGATATGTAGATACAGGGTGCGATGTATAATTTGTCTCTTTTGACAAGTCTGAATTTTGCTAAGGCGTTTTGTGTCGCGTCGGTTGTCTCTACTACCCATCATAGTAGACTCATCTCTGCTTAATTTGGCCTCCCACCTCCCCAGACTCCAATACCCTGGACTGCTTTGTGTATTGCGTATTTGAGAGAGATATAACCATTCCCATTGCACCAAGGTGGAACTTAGCTCCAGAATCACCGCAGTTTTCCTCAAGGAAGACCGTCGAAAAAGCCTACAGCAGGTTCCGACGCCATTTGAGGGGGTGATTGAGGTTGAAAGTGATTTATTGAATAAAATAGTGCAGAGTCCTCCCTGTCTTTAACATGTAATTTTGGTAAATAAATCTGTATAAATTAGTTGTTATTTTTTGGAGTTAATTTTTTTCCAAAATTACCCATCGCACCGTGTAAACTGTAAATGTGTGGACATAAACCGTTTATTGAGAATAAAAACTACACAACTTATGGCAGCCACAGTGTATACGAAAAAGTGTGTTCACATAGCAGGTTCGTAGTCTATTTAAAAGAGATGTAAGTTATGTAGATAAGAGACCACTGAAGATCAAATTCAAATTTGAAATGAAATAAAGATTGTTATGAGTGCGTCAGTCATAAATGGCGGATGGTATAAATGATGGAGAAATTTATAATATTTAATCACGGCTACGAGAAAATGTTGTTAACTTCATCAGTAAAAAAATTTTGAATAGTTCTAAATCCGAATCTAAAAATAAAATTAATGACCCCGTAAAGAAGTACTATTAAATGTCGTTGAGTAGTTGTATTATGGAATTCTATGCCAAAAACAATCATAAGTGAGGTTATTTAAAAAAGTATGCACAAGTGAATAGTAGTTTGTGGTTAAAAAATAGTACTTACTTAAAAAGATGTAAAGCAAAACCAAACGAGGATATAATTGCCAAAATCATTGAAAAGAGACAGAGAAACTGTTTATTAGAAAATTGAAACCGAGTAGACAACTTGTGCTCCAAGACTAGGGGAGCATCTGCACCTCTCTTAAGCATAATGTAGTTTAATGCTCAACGGGCTCATGCCTCATGCCGTGTTGTTTTACCTAACCAGAAGATTTGGCAGAGGTATTTGTAATCACCTCTGTGAAGTTTCTGCCTGCCAAGTTGTATGCAAGTTGTCTATTGACAAATTTGGTGGAGTGGTGAGTCTTGGACCAAGGAAGATTTGAATAGATTTTTTAATGCAAATTCAAATTCAGATCCAGATATGCCATAGGGCATATTCTGATATATGGGAAAGGTATGTGCTGATTTCTAGTTGTCCCGATTCTGTTGTGGCTCTTAAATCACGTAATGAGAAACGCATACTTGAAGATATGAAAGTGTTACGCGCAGCCTCACAATAATTTCAAGAAATTACAGAGAGAGAGGCAAAGAAAATGAGAGTGAAGAAGTGCAATTTGGAAGTGATAATGACAATGTTAAAGAATCGTTCCTTCTGTAATAGGGGTAAATTGGGAAGTATATTACAACGAGGGGCCTTAGATTTATGAAAATAGAGGAGGTAAGCTCTCATTAATAACTCATTGGGATGTGGGACATGTTTATGCTATTAACTCACATTTATGAGTGTAAGAGAGACAAAAGTGAGACAGACAAGTACGAGAAGCGAAGAGGATTGCAGATAAATTTAGTTTCAATTGATCATTCAGTAATGAAATAGGATGTAAATCCAAATTGTGACATTCGAGGGGAAGGGATTAGAGCAGATTGAACAAAAAAGAATGAAATAAAATAATAAAAGATTAAATTTAATCTACTCTTAAATACCTATTTAGTGTGTTTTCAACTTCTAAGGGCTAATAGAGTCAATCATCTTTACAATTCACCGAATTCCAACCACAAGTTTATAAAAAGTATAGCACACAAGAAGACTCTCCCACCACATCTCTTTCATCCACCTCTACAGGTACGAAGAATTATAAAAGATATATAAATGCTGAAACTATTAAATACATCTATAGTTTGCAATCAATTCCTACTAGTCGTACATATATTCGAAGTAGCTATAACCATTCATAGATCTATTTATATTCTGGCTAAGAGTAACACTTTCAGGTGATTAATAATATTAAGGCCTCGAAGAACTGAATTCATTTCTATTAGTTGACGATACAATCACCTAGGTCTAATAGGAAAAGACTAAACTCTATTAGTCGCACCTGATAAGTCTCTATTGGATTGGATCAGTTTAGTGTCACTTGCTTCCACCTTTTCAGCTGTTTGATGGCTTTTCTAAAGTTAGCAACAAAACTTAAAAAGTATATTCCAAGTTATATCCCATACAAAATTAAACAATGGCAGCACAATATCCTTGTTTCCAAAAATACCATAGATGAACAATAATGTAACTTAACTGAAGGATTTCAAGTCGCTGCTAGTTAGCAAACTTGTCTTCTTCAATTCAGTAAGCTCTAAGTCACGACCTTGTAAGAGCATTTTGAGCAGAGTTTTCGCCCCCAATATGCATCACATTGTACATTTCAAAGTCTAGAGGTCACGTACCATATGCTCCCCTACTCCCCCATAAGGGGCGCGGCGATTTGCCATCCTGGTCGCCGTGCTGACGGGACTCAGCACCCCGTCCGGCCCCAGCTTAGCCTCTCTTCCTTCCTTCAAAACACTTGTTTCCTCTCTTTTCACACAACCTCCCCCACAACTTTCTCTGGGCAGCCTCTAATTTCACAGGGTAGATGCTGACCTCCTTCTCAAGCCAACCGTCCCGGATCGGGGCTGAGGGGGGAGGTGACAATGTTCCCTAACCCCTGAGCTCCGTTTTGGGATAGAGGTTTTTAACATCCTGTTTCATCCCCACCCATACCTTCCTCATATCCCTTTCCCTCTCCTCTTCACATTATATCCATTTTTACGCCGTGTCTAAGGTGGAGCCGCCATGCCGATGGACTCCCAGGCCACCAGGCTGGAGGGGTGGTCCGAAATGGCGGTGCCTGGCTCTGCCGGGCCTGTAAGCACCTCTTGCAGTGCGGGAAAGTGCAAAAGGTGATGAGCTATTGCGTCTCGTATAAAAAAGAGGGTCACTATGCCCATGTATGAAAAAAAAACAAAAAACCTCAACCCCCAACTTTCCCTGAAACAGCGACGGAGCTGCCCTCAGGCAGCTCAAGCAAAAAAATGGAGGTCCCCTCCACCCTGTGCTTGCGCAGGGGACCCTCCATATCTCTTCAACCGCAGAGCAGGCTTACTCCTCTCCTACGCCTACGGGTGAAGGGGACTCCACCTCAACCCCTTCTCTGGAGGTGCTTTCGGGACCCTCCCTCTTACCAGCGGCAGTCACCTCTGTTCTTTCCAAGGGGACTGCCAAGAAAGCCAGCAGGCAGCACTTAGACAGCCGCTCCACATCCAAGCGGCTTGGTAGGGCAAACTCCCTTAGGGGAAAGAGGGAACCCAGGCTTCTTCGGTCGCTTCCCTCAAAAGACTTGCTGGCCAGAATATTGAACCTTGCTAGAGTCAAGGCATATGCCTCCCCACACAAGACTAGTGACGATACTGCCAACGGGACCTGCGATGTCTTGAGGGGGATGGCCAACTGGAGGACCCCACTGAGATAGACATGATCCTTGAGGAAACCCAGCCTCAGACGGTAGGGCCTTCCATAAGGGTGAATCCGGGCTCGGCGCCAAGCACCGAACCCGAATCTGCCCCTATGCAGGGTCCTCCTCAAACGGCTGTGGTTTCCGAAGCAGTACAAGGAGGGGAGGGAACTCCTTCGACCGATGCCCCCACGACTACCAGGACCTTCTCCATTTCGAAGAATGACCTGGCTAAGGGCGTTCCATCTGGCCTGGGGGCTCCTTCCGGCGGAGGTGAGAAGCATGTTCATTCCCCGCCCTCCTCTTCAAAAAAGAAAAAAAAAGACTAAAAAGACAAAAAAGACTTGGGGCTCCTCTCTATCCGCGGGGTCTACGGTGACGGATGGGTCTGCTGCCACTTTGGCAAGCGACCAAGCCTAGATCGGCACATCCGGCCCCTCTGCCCCCCCGGTTGTAGAGCCCCTGACTAAGACCAAAAGTGCACAGGGCGGAGCCTCGATGACATCTGAGCCCTTGATTCAGAGTTTACCTGGCGTTTTCGAGACCGCTGGCTTCAGACGCTTCCTCGTTATTCGCTCCACTGATGGCACCATGTTGTCCAAGGTCAACATGATCCATCAAAGGAAACGATTAGCTAGTGTAATTGGTAGAAAGCCAAAGGTGACCCGTTACTCGGACGGGAGCCTTCTGGCGAATGGGGCGAATCCCGCCGAGGCGGCCAAGATAAGTGCTGTTCGGACACTTGATGGCCCCCCGGTAAGTGTGACGCACCACTCTACCATGAACCTTGTAAAAGGAGTAGTTTATGAGAGGGAACTCGTTGACTACTCCATTGAGGACATCACCCTACAGCTGGCCAACCATGAGGCAGGCAAGGTCGAACTTGTGATGAGAAAACAGGGAGGGGCCTCAAGATCCACCCCTACACTCTTCGTTACGTTCGAATGTGACAAGCTCACTGAGTCGGTGCGTGCCGGTTGGTAATGCTACCGCGTGAAGGCATTCGTGCCACTGCCGCGGCACGCTATTACTATCACCGCTTTGGCCATAAGAATCGCTCATGTAGACGTGCAAAGTCGGGGTTACCCGAATTCTTTGTATATTGCTCCAAGGTCGCACTCGATAAGTATAAATCGTGTGTGGCAAAGTGTGTCAATTTCGGAGAGCCGCACCCCGCTTCTTCGAAGCAATCCTGGCCGTTCAGGCCCAGGATTGACTCTCATTGCGCGAGGCTAAGGACTTGGTCCTGGCGCGCCCCGCTCTGCCTGGGACGTCATATGCCTTAATAGTTAGAAAGGCACCCTCTGCTCCTGGCCCATCCAGACCAACGAGCACGGTTGTTTCCGCGCCCATTCGGATACCTTTTGCGGGCTCTACCCAACCTGGGCGCTCCCCTGGGAAAGCTGGTGGCAAAAAGGGTTCATACCTGGCCCCGGCTAAAACCAGGGTTCTCCCCTCTTTCCACAGCGTTACCGTTTCCCGTTAGGCGAAACGGCCACATGCCTCCACCGAGTCGTTAGACTCACAGGAGGCAACACCCCTGAAGATGGTCGCTAGGCCATCTTCGGGGGTTCCTAAAGCTGTCTTTCGAAAGGAGGACAGCAACAAAGGAGCTTCGGCTCCTTCGCCCACGCCTAAAGCTGGAGCGAGTAGCTCGAAGACGGTGGTTCCTCACAAAGACGGCCCTTCGCCTCCAAAGCCAAAACGCCCGCCTAAGGTTTCAAGGCAGAGGGAGAAAAAGACTCGCATGGCGAGCCCAACCTCCCCCAATAAGTACTCGGTTTCGACAGCGCCCGGGGCTCTGCCTCCTGGAAGCTTCCGGCTATTTTCGTGAGGGTCTTCTGTTCGAGGAGGGCCCCAGCGTCTCCTCTGAGCTAGGCCTAGAGGGCATATTTCTTCAAGGGAATTCCCGTGGACTCCGGGCCAACTGGGAGGAGCTGCGGAGGCTCGTTTTGACCCGTTCCCCGTTAGCTATCGTTTTGCAGGAGACTATGCTAGGCGCGTTCTCCCTGCCCGTCCTTCCGGGGTATAAGGGGCTTGCGACCCCACCATCGCGGGATGGCCGGGCTGGGGGATGCACGGTTTACACCCGGCGTGATGTCTTCATTCTTCCTTTCTCTTTAGATACCTCCATTGACGCAGTGGTTGTGCAGCTGCACCTGGATAGGAGGTATACTATGATTTCTGCGTACAAAACCACTGTCAGCTGACTTCGACGCAGGGTACTTCCGCCGCGTCGTGGCACGGTTGCTGAAGCCCTATCTCTCGCTTGGAGATCTGAACGGCAGGCATCCTCTCTGGAAAGATTACTCCATAAATCCCAAGGGGACAAGTCCTTGCCGATCTGATCGAAGAGCTTGAGATGGTTGTCCTAAACGTGGATGAGTTTACGCATCACTGTCCAAGAACCGCTTCATTTTCTTGCCTTGACCAATCTTTGTGCTCTTCGGATGCACAGCCTGATTTTGTTTGGGGGTGGTCGATGACCTCCATGGTAGTGATCACTTTCTTATTCAAATATCAATTTCAGGGCAACTGCCGCCTGAGTGACCACCTCGGTGGTGCTTGGCGCGGGCGCGGTGGCCTGCATTTCAGGAAATTACTGAATTCTCTATCTCAGTCGAGGAGTTGAGGTCGGTAGATGAGGCCATTGAGTTCTTCTCCGGCAACCTCATTGCCGTGAGCCTGACTACTATTCCTATGATGGTCAGGCGAGTGTGAGACGGCCCTCAAACAGAAGTGTTATGCCTACATGCGCTATAAGCGCCGCCCAAACGATTTCACTGTCGCTGAATTTCGTTGGGCTAGGGCTAGGTTTCAGTATATTTCGAAGCACGCCCGCCGCTCTTCTTGGCGAGCATTCGTGTTTTCACTTAGCGGGAAGACCCCTTTAGCTGAGGTGTGAAAGCGAGTGAAAAGGATTCGGAGCAAGTTCTCGAAGGCCCCCTTCCCGTTCTCCAGGAGAATGGGACCGCAATCTCGGACCCCGCGTCCGAGGCGGAATCCTTAGCGACCGCTTTTTCCGCATTCTTTAGCCGTGATGCTGCTTTGCCAGCATTTAATGCACGTCTTCATGCCAGGGAAGGCCACCGCCTGGACTTTACCTCCAGAGGGGAAGAACCCTTCAACGACAAGTTTACTGTGAGTGAGTTGCGTTCCACTCTCGCTTCGTGTGCGGACACCGCCCATGGTCCGGACGATGTCCCGTACGTCATTCTTTGACACCTAAGTGAGCAATGCATGGCCTTTCTGTTAGATTTGTTTAACAGGAACTGGGTGGAAGGTCTTCTCCCAGACTCCTGGTGAATCGCTACTTTGGTGGCCTTTCGCAAGCCGGGGAGAAAATACTTTACCCCGACCGGTTTCCGCCCAATCTCTTTAACCTCTTGCGTGTGAAAGTTGATGAAGAAAGTGGTAAATGTTAGATTAGTCTACTTCCAGGACAGCGGAGGCCATCTGTCTTTCACACAGTGCAGCTTCCGCAAGTTCCACTCCACGTCACATGCTCTGCTCCGACTTGAAAATGCCGTCTGTGAGGCTTTCCTTCGTAGACAGCACTATGCCACGGTGTTTTCCGATCTGGAGAAGGACTATGATACCGCATGGCGATACGGTATCATGGAGAGTCTTCACACGATGGGGGCGAGGGGACGCCTCCCAATGTTTATATCTGAATTTTTGCAAAATCGTCGATTCCGCGTGCGGGTGGAGGGAGCCCTCTCCGGCCCAAAGGAGCAGGAAGAGGGTGTCCTGCAAGGAAATGTCCTCAGTGTCACACTCTTTGCCCTGAGCATCAACGGCATCACCTCAGTGCTGCCGGAAGATGTTCTCGCTACGCTCTACGTTGGCTACCTTTCGATTTCCTTTGGTGCGGTCCAGATGCCAACTCTGGATCGTCGTCTCCAAAAGGCATTCAACCGCGTCTCTCCCTATGCTAAAGCGCACAGGTTTCGGCTTTCTTTGGCCAAGACTAAGGTAGTGCACTTCTGCTGCCTCCCACGGCTTCACCCCGACCTAGATTTGTTTCTTAATGGGGTGCGCCTGGATGTGGTTGAGTCGTACCGTTTTCTTGGTCTTGTGTTAGACCGACGCCTCACCTGGGAGGCTCATATTCGCAGCCTTAGGGTCTCTTTTACCCGCGCAATGGACATTCTCCGTTCCGTGACGTTCAGCGCTTGGGGCGCTGATAGGGCTACTGCCCTACTTTTTTCTCGATCCTTTGTTTGTTCGAAGCTTGACTACGGATGCGAGTTTTATGCATCCGCAGCCGAGCGATTATTGTGGAAGGTGGATTTGATCCACTACACCAGCCTTTGCCTTGGGACCGGTGCCTTCCGCACTTTCCCTATTGAGAGCCTGTTTGTCGCTGCAGGGGAGATGCCACTCGCTCTGCCCCGCGTGCAGTGCATAACTCGCCTGTACACGCGAGCCCGGCACCTCCCTCAGTTGCCAACAGCTCTCACTGCATCCGAAGCTGATCTCGATGGTGCCTATGCCACCGAGAGACGCCAGTCATACTCTAAGCCCTTTAAGTTTAGTGCCAGGAAATTCCTTCGAGACGTAGACATAGCTCTCGGGCCAAGGGCGCCCCTGGTTCTGCCCAGTACGCCACCCTCGAAGGTACCACATGTGGCTATTTGTCACCACACCTCTGCTCCCAAAGCTTGTACTGCGCCGGAAGTATTTGGTTTGACCTTTTTGTAGCACACATCGTGTCACGCTGGAACCGTGCCAGTGTAAGCGGATGGCTCCAAGTTCCAAGAAGGGGTTGGCTTCCACGCCGTATCCCCTCTGTTTGAAGTCAGCGGGTCTCTACCAGGCTCTGCATCTGTCTTCATGGCCGAACTGGTGGCAATACACCAGTCGGTGCGGGAGATTAGGCGACGTGCCCGGTTAGGAGGCCGGATTGTGATCTATAGCGACTTACAAAGCAACCTGAGTGCTCTCGGGGCATGGGAATCTCCGCATCCCCTGGTTCGCGATATCCGTCACGCCACGGTTTTGGCGAGTCGGGCAGATGTCGAGATTATCTTCTGCTGGGTTCCTTGACATGTAGGAATTGCGGGGAATAAGCACGCCGATTAGGGCGCCAAAGAGTCCGCGAGGACTCTGCGACCAGACCAGCGTTTCGCTCTTTCTCACACCGACTACATGGCAGGAATACGGGCAGCTCTTCGGACTGCTTGGCAAAGAAGATGGGAGACGGTCGAAGGGAACTTAAAGTTGCGTGCCATTGCGCCGCGACTGTTTCCATGGACCTATCCCTCAATGCCGCGGCGGCTTCAGGTTGCTTTCTGTCGTCTCCGAATCTGACACACTCGTGTGACACATTGCTATTTGATGGAGCGCTCGCCTGTGCCCTATTGCAACGACTGCGTCGTCCCCCAGACTTTTCAGGACATTCTTGTCGAATGTCCTATTCTGGGTGATCCTCGCGCACGATACCTGTCCCGGTACCGAGATGGGAGGGGTCGCTACCGCCTGTCCCTTGTACTCGGACAGATTCGCGCACATTGACTTGTGGACTTGTTGACTTTTGGGGGGAGGCCGGGCTTCTCCCCTTTATTTAAGGTTCTTTTTTTGTTATTGTTTTGTTTGTAGGTTGCACTCTCCTGCACCGGGGTAAGGGGGATCTCCCTCCGCTGCCGGAGATTGCTTCCTGATTGTTAAGTTTTTTCAATTTATATCATTTTTAAGTTTTCATATTTTTATTTTAAAGTAGTCTAGTTCTATGCGGTCGTGTTTTTCGGCGACTTATGCTCAAGTGGGCAGTTGCCAGATGGGCTCTATAGAATTAAAAAAAAAAAAGCTTCCCTACTTCCTGGTCCTTCTTTGAATAGCCCTCAACTTTTCCGCACTTTCCACTGTCAGTACCCCTGTGACCCAATATGCTTAGGTATGAAAAGTTGGTTATTCGGCTATGTAATACATCGTCAATATCGTATATATAGATGATAAATAATAAAGAGCATCTATCAGACAACCATTTCGCCATCAATTCCTAATTTTTCCACTAAAACACAGCTATTGCACTTTAGTCCAAATCCTTTGGTAATTTCGGTTAAATTGGGTCCACCGCCAGATAAAGTTATACTCTCCTTTCAAGTAGTTGAAAATTTCAGAACATTATTTTAGTATGACGGTTTCCTACGGAACCCATGTTGTAAAGCCCTGATTTGATTGGACGAATCTAGGTCATTTGTTTATTTCTTTATTTAGCCGGTGAATTACTTTTTTCGATACTGAGGTCAGAAATATCGGACTGTAATTTTTCACTATTGTAGTCCATTTTTCTTTGAGGTTAAGGTGATATCAGCCACTATCAACAGAAGCACTGAAGATCACGGTTAGGTTGAGTGCCACCTCTTCTTGATCTTACGCTGGAGTCGTGACAAGAATCTTTCAGGTCCAAGTTATTTATATGGCTTTATCTCTCCCAGCCGTCTTAGTAACTCTACCAAGTCCATTCTAATTTCTTTTAGATTCTTTGCCTCATACGCAAATCTCACGCTTGCTCTAGGTATCTCGCCGTAACATCCTCTAGTAAAACCGAGGAAATGTAATCGGTAAAGGCATTAGTAATGTCAAGTTTCTTATATAGTACCATGCTATTATTATTCTTAATTGAATATTACGCTGACCAGCTGGCGATCAGCCTATTCTCTTGCACGAAGAACTTGATGTTCGCTTTGCATAGAGGAGTCACACTAACTTCCTCGTCAGGCTTGGCCTTCATAACCATTATTATATCTTGCACATTACTTAAATTATTTGTCTAAATCTTGCCTGTTGCGACCCACTTTTCACTACCTATACGCATTTTTCCTATTATTTGCGAGCAAGTACTCAGCTTGTATATAAATTCTTCTTTGGACAGGAACAATTGGCACCGGACCCCCAACGTACGGAAAGGATCAACTCTGAGAGCTGTTCAGAGCCGGCAAAATTTGCCCTTATGAAGTCTAGCTTTCTGCCTCTTACATTGTGCTGTTTAAATTATGGTTTCTTAGGAAAAAACAACCCATATTGCCGTTTCGAGGTTGTCTTCAGTATGAATACAAAATTTATAATACCTTTCATTCTCATCGGATGCGAGATCTACTGAAACAAAAATTTATCATGGCAAAGTCAATTAGTTGTGATGTTTCCTATTCATCCCAGTAATGGGACTATTGAAGACACCCATGAAGATTGAGGAGTGACGATTCTCTAAACCATATAACCAGGATAAAAGCTCCCCACATAGTAGTGTAATTAATAATAACAGTAGAAAAGTAGATAATACAAATAAAAAGGAAAATGGCGATAACAAAATAAAGGCCCCTGTATATTTAGGCATAGGGCCTACTATTGCAATGCTCACAACATCCAGAATAAATTTAATGAACTAAATAAAAATACGATATTCAAGCCAATACTGAAACACGGTTGCATACACCAAACTGCGACCCTATTTTCATTTCCAAAACCGGATTACACACTACTAACCAAGGCCAGGCCTGTAAAAGAAGGAGGTGGTGTCTTGTTTTACTTAAAAAGAGAATTAAAATACGGTTCTAAATCGACACCATAGCGAAGCACTCTGGATAAAAATTAGTAATAAATTTTTTAGTTATGGAACTATTGTACACAACGCCTAGTAGTCCATATGAAGAGGACCTTACACTAATCAATGACATTAATTCAACCAATAATTACAAAAATGTATTCATTGTAGGATATTCCAATCATCCGGAAGATGATTGGTATATGATAAGTTCAGAATCGGCTAACCATATCTTAAACGCATTTTTAGCTAAATATCTGCATCAATTTGTCGAAAAGCCTACGCTTTCTTTAGTTTTAAGTGACACGGAAACTTTAATTGATGGGTTTCAAGTCCAAAAACCACTCGAAAATTCGAATCACTACTCACTGGTATTTAACATCAAATATTATTTTATTAATCAGAGAAGAGCACAAACCTACCTGTATTTAAATTAACAAACTTCCAAGCGATTAGAGATGAATTAAAAGAATGGGCTTGGCATAGAGAACGAAGTAACAAAGCATTGCTTCGGCTTAGTACGTCATCATTACTCGTATTAAGGAACTTCATACAGATATATTCCTCACAAAAACAGTTTTAAATATTCATGGGAAATACCTTGGATTAACTAATTTATTTAGACTGTGATAGGGCAGAAACGGTCACTTTATAAGTAGTTATGGCAAAAAATTTTCGACCTATACTGGAAAATACAGAGAGAAGTGAATCAGCTCAATGCAAGTACGAAAATAGATTAGCGGAAGGACACGCGATAATCCCAAAGCTTTCTATATTTATTATAGAACAAAGAGTCGTTCAAATGCTAAAACATAACGACTGATTAGTTCTAAATAAACTTGAAAAGCCTATCTTGAATAAATATTTTGCTTCAGGTTTTAACAAGAATATACCGAATTTAAATGAGGAAAGCCTAGAAACCTTTAAAAAATAACATCCCAAAAGTGAATGAAATAATAGTTACAACAAATGATGTAAAAATGAAATTAAAAAATTAATTTCTAAAAAGGGAGCGGGATTGACGCAATGTAAGCGCGAAGTATTAAGGAAGTTAAGAACCAAATTTTCACTTTACTCGCTTATCTATTTAATTACTTTATGGAGGCAAATTATTTTCCCAGAGAATGGAAACTGGTCAATGCTCTTCCCAAATTCACAGAAAGGTAGACGTGAAGAAAAGGAGAATTATCGGCCAGTATGTGTTAAATAACTGATCAATTATGGATTTAAAATTACACAAGCATTTGGATGGAAATCAACATTTAGTAAATAGTCAAAAGGAGGTCTCATGTCGCTAGCTTGATTAAATTTTAGGAGCATGTAGCAAAGGCTGTCGATTCATGTTCTAGCTATTATGCCCCGTAAGGGGCGCGGCGATTTGCCATCCTGGCCGCCGTGCTGACGGGACTCAGCACCCCGTCCGGCCCCAGCTTAGCCTCTCTTCCTTCCTTCAAAACACTTGTTTCCTCTCTTTTCATACAACCTCTCCCACAACTTTCTCTGGTCAGCCTCTAATTTCACAGGGTAGATGCTGACCTTCTTCTCAAGCCAACCGTCCCGGATCGGGGCTGGGGAAGAGGGGACAATGTTCCCTAACCCCCGAGCTCTGGTTCGGGATGGTTTTTTTTTAACAACCTGCTTGATCCCAACCCATACCTTCCTCACATCCCTTTTCCTCTCCTCTTCACAATCTATATATTTTTTAAGCCGTGTTCAAGGTGGAGCCGCCATGCCGATGGACTGCCAGGCCACCAGGCGGGAGGGGTGGTGTTAAATGGCAGCGCCTGGCTCTGCCGGGCTTGTAAGCACCTCTCGCAGTGCAGGCTTCTGCGAGAGGTGATGCGCGATTGCATCCCGTGTCAAAAAGAGGGTCACCATGCCCAATGATGGGTATAAAAAAAAACACACAACCCCCAACCTTCCCTATAACATCGACAAAGCCGCCCTTGGGCAGCTCCAGCAAAAAAAATGGAGGGCGCCCCCCTGTGCTTGCTCAGGGGACCCTCCATATATCTCTAACTGGAGAGGACGCTTACTCCTCTCCTTCGCTTACGGGTGTAGGGGACTCCCCCTCACCCCCTTCTCTGGAGGCGCTTTCGGGCGCCTCCCTTTTACCAGCGGCAGTCCCCTCTGTTCTTTTCAAGGGGACTGCCAAGAAAGCCAGCAGGCAGCCCTCAGCCAGCCGCTCCACATCGGAGTGGCTCGGTAGGGCAAACCCCCTTATGGATTAGAGGGAAGCCAGGCCCCTTCGGTCGCTTCCCTCAAAAGACCTGCTGGCAAGAATACTGAACCTTGCTGGGGTCAAGGCCCATGCCTCCTCATAGAAGACTAGTGACGATACTGCCAACGGGACCTGCGATGTCTTGGGGAAGGATGGCCAAATGGAGGCCTCCCCTGAGATAGACATGGTCCTTGAGGAAACCAAGCCTCAGACGGTAGGGCCTTCCATGAGGAAAAATCCTGGCTCGGCTGTAAGCACCGACCTCGAATCCGCCCCGATGCAAGGTCCTCCTCAAACGGCTGTGGTTTCCGAAGCAGTACAAGAAGGGGAGGGATCTCCTCCGACCGGTGCCCACACGACTACCAGTACCTTCTCCATTTTAGAGAATGACCTGGCTGAGGCCGGTCCATCTGGCCTGGGGGCTTCTTCCGGCGGAGGTGAGAAGCGGGTTCATTTCTCGCCCTTCTCTCCAAAAAAGAAAAAGAAAAAGACAAAAAAAAGACCTCGGGCTCCTCTCCATCCGTGGGGGCTGCGGGGACGGATTGGTCTGCTGCCACTCTGGCAAGCGACCAAGCCAAGATCAGCACATCCGCCCCCTCTGACCCCCTGGTTGCGGAGCCCCTGACTAAGAAAAATACCAAGAGTGCACAGGTCGGAGCCTCGATGACATCGGGGCCCCTGATTCAGAGGTTACCTGGCGTTTTCGAGCCCGCTGGCTTCAAACGCTTCCTCGTTATTCGCTCCACTGAAGGCACCATGTTGTCCAAGGGCAACATGATCCATCAGAGAAGAGGATTAGCTAGTGCAATTGGTAGAGAGCCGAAGGTGACCTGTTTCTTGGACGGGAGGCTTCTGGCGAACGCAGGGAATCCCGCCGAAGCGGCCAAGATAAGTGCTCTTTGGACATTTCATGGCACCCCGGTGAGTGTGGCGCCGCACTCTACCATGAACTTTGTGAAAGGAGTAGTGTATGCGAGGGAACTCGTTGACTACTCCATTGAGGACATCACCCTAGAGCTGGCCGACCATGAGGCGGTCAAGTTCAAACGTGTGATGAGAAAACAGGAAGGGGCCTCGAGACCCACCCCTACACTCTTCGTCACGTTCGACTGGGGCAAGCTTCCTGAGTAGGAGCGTGCCGGTTGGTACCGCTACCGCGTGAAGGCATTCGTGCCACTGCCGCGGTGGTTCTATTACTGTCACCGCTTCGGCCATACGAATCGCTCATGTAGACGTGCAAAGTCGGGGTCACCCGAAGTCTGTGTAAATTGCTCCAAGGTCGCACGCGATAAGTACAAATCGTGTGTTTCCGAGTGTGTCAATTGCGGAGAGCCGCACCCTGCTTCTTCGAAGCAATGTGGTGCATATCTCCTGGAGAAAGAAATCCTGGCCGTTCAGGCCCAGGATCGAATCTCATTCCGCGAGGCAAAGGACTTAGTCCTGACGCGCCCGGCTCTGCCTGGGACGTCATATGCCTCAATAGTTAGAAAGGCACCCTCTGCTCCTGGCCCATCCAGGCCAACGAACACGGTTGTTTCCGCGCCCATTCGGAGCCTTTCTGCGGGCTCTACCCAACCCAGGCGCTCCCCTGGTAAAGCTGGCGGCAAAAAGGGTTTATACCCTGCCCCGGCTAAAACCAGGGCTCCTATCTCTTCCCCCAGCGTTACCGTTTCTCGTAAGGCGAAACGGCCACGCGCCTCCACCGAGTCGTTAGACTCACCGGAGGCAACACCCCTGAAGATGGTCACTAGGCCATTTTCTGGGGTTCCTAAAGCTGTCCCCCGAAAGGAGGACAGCAACAAAGAAGCTTCGGCTCCTTCGCCCATGCCCCGAGGTGTGGCGGGTAGCTCGGAGACGGTGGTTCCTCGAAAAGAGGGCCCCCCGCCTTCAAAGCCGCAACGCCCGCCTAAGGTTTCGAGGCAGAGGAAGGAAAAGATTCGCATTGCGAGCCCAACCACCCCCAATAAGTCCTCGAAGGCGACAGCACCTTCAGCGCTTTGTCCGGCCAACAGCGCCCGGGGCTCCTTCCCCGGGAAGCATACGGCCATTCTCGTGAGGGTCTTCAGTTCGAGGACGGCCCCCGCGTCTCCTCCAAGCTAGGCCTGGAGGGTATATTCCTTCAATGTAATGGCCGTGGACTCTGGCCAACTGGGAGGAGCTGCGGAGGCTCGTCTCGTCCCGTTCCCCGTTAGCTATTTTTCTGCAGGAGACCATGCTAGGTGCGTCCCCGCTGCCTGCCCTCCCGGGGTAGAAGGGTCTTGCGACCCCACAACCGCGGGATGGCCGGGCTGGGGGATGCGCGGTTTACACCCGGCATGATGTCTCCGTTCTTCCTTTCTCTTTAGATACCTTCTTTCAGGCAGTGTCTGTGCAGCTGCGCCAGGATAGGAGGTATACTATCATTTCTGCGTACATTTCACCCTCAGCTGACTTCAACGCGGGGGACTTCCGCCGCGTCGTGGCACGGTTGCCGAGGCCTTATCTCTTGCTTGGAGATTTGAACGGCAGGCATCCTCTCTGTGGAGATTACTCAATAAATCCCAAGGGAAAAGTCCTTGCTAATCTGATCGAAAAACTTGAGATGGTTGTCCTAAACGTGGATGAGTCTACGCATCACTGTTCAAGAACCGCTTCATTTTCTTGCCTTGACCTATCTTTGTGCTCTTCGGATGCACAGCCTGATTTTGATTGGGGGGTGGTCGATGATTTCTATGGGAGTGATTACTTTTCCATTCAAATATCATTTTCAGGGCAACCGCCGCCAGAGAGACCACCTCGGTGGTGCTTGGCGCGGGCGCAGGGGCCTGCATTACAGGGAATCATTGGATTCTCTATCTTAGTCGAGGAGTTTAGATCGGTAGATGAGGCCGTTGAGTTCTTCTCCGGCAACCTCATCGCCGTTGGCCTGACTACTATTCCTAGGACGTCTGGCCGTTTTGCACGCCGACAGCTCCCAGGGTGGTCGGCCCAGTGTAAGACGGCCCTCAAACAGAAGCGTTATGCCTACATGCGCTATAAGCGCTGCCCGAACGATTTCACTGTCGCTGAATTTCGTCGGGCTAGGGCTAGGTTCCGGTATATTTCGAAGCACGCCCGCCGCTCTTTTTGGCGGGCATACGTGTCTTCACTTAACGGGAAGAAAGCTTTAGCTGAGGTGTGGATGCGAGTCAAAAGGATTCGGGGCAAGTTTTCGCAGGACTTCCCTCCCGTTCTCCAGGAGATTGGGCCCGCAATCTCGGACCCTGCGTCCCTGGCGGAATTCTTAGCGACCGCTTGTTCCGCATTCTCTAGCCGGGATGCTGCTACGCTTGCATTCAATGCACGTCGTCATGTCGCGGAAAGCCACCGGCTGGACTTTCTGTTCGATTTGTTCAACAGGATCTGGGTGGAAGGTCTTCTCCCAGACTCCTGGCGAATCGCTACTGTCCTTGTCTTGCGCAAACCGGGGAGAGATCACTCTACTCCGACCGGTTTCCGCCCAATCTCTCTAACCTCTTGCGTGTGCAAGTTGATGGAGAAATAGGTAAATGTTAGATTAGCCTTTTTCCTGGACAGCATAGGCCATCTGTCTTCCGCACAGAGCGGCTTCCGCAAGTTCCACTCCACGTCGGATGCTCTGCTCCGACTGGAAAATGCCGTCTGCGAGGCTTTCCTTCATAGACAGTCTTACGCCATGGTGTTTTTCGATCTCAAGAAGGCCTATGATACCGCATGGCGATACGGTCTCATGGAGACTCTCCACACGATGGGGGCGAGGGGACGCCTCCCAATGTTTTTTTTCTAATTTTTGCGAGATCGGCGATTGCGCGTACGGGTGGGGGGAGCCCCTTCCGGCCCAAAGGAGCAGGAGAGGGTTTCCCGCAGAAAATTGGCCTCAGTGTCACACTCTTTTCCCTGAGCATTAACGGCATCACCTCGGTGCTGCCTGAAGATGTTCTCGCTACGCTCTACGTGGACGACCTTTCGATCTCTTTCGATCCTTTGTTCGCTTGAAGCTTGACTACGGATGCGAGTTTTATGCATCCGCAGCCGAGCGTTTATTGCGGAAGGTGGATTCGATCCACCACACCGGCCTTCGCCTTGTGACCGGTGCCTTCCACACTTTCCCCATTGAGAGCATGTTGGTCGATGATGGGGAGATGCCACTCGCTCTGCACCACGTGCAGTGCATCGCTCGCCTGTACACGCGAGCCCGGCGTCTCCTTCAGTCGCCCACAACTCTCCCTGCATCCGCAGGTGATCTCGATGTTGCCTATGCCGCCGAGAGACGCCAGTCATACCCTAAGCCCTTTGGGTTTAGGGCCAGGAAACTTCTTTGAGAGGTAGATATAGTCTTCGGGCCAGTGGCGCCCCTGGTTCTGCCCAGGACGCCCCCCTGGAGGGTACCACATTTGGCTATTTGTCGATACGCCTCTGCTCTCAAAGCTTGTACTGCGCCGGGAGTATTTTGTAAGACCTTTTTGGAGCACACATCGTGTCACGCTAAAACCGTGCCATGTATACGGTTGGCTCCAAGTCCGAAGAGAGGGTCGGCTTCCACGCCGTATCCCCTCTGATTGAAGTCAGCGGGGCTTTACCAGGCGCTGGGTCTGTCTTCACGGCTGAGCTGGTGGCAATACACCACTCGGTAGGGAGATTACGTGACGAGCCCGGTTCAGAGACCGGATTGTGATCTATACCGACTCACAAAGCGCCCTGAGTGCTCTCGGGGCATTAGAATCTCCGCATTCCCTGGTTCGCGATATCCGTCACGCCACGGTTTTGGCGAGCCGGGCAGATGTCGAGATTATCTTTTGCTGGTTTGCTGGACATGTAGGAATTGCGGGGAATTAGCGCGCCGATGAGGGCGCCAAAGAGTCCGCGAGGACTCTGCAAACGGGCCAGCGTTTCGCTCTTCCTCACACCGACTACATGGCAGGAATACGGGCAGCTTTTCGGACTCATTGGCAAAGAAGATGGGAGACGGTCGAAGGGAACTCAAAGTTGCGTGCTATTTCGCCGCGACTGTTCCCATGGACCTATCCCCCAATGCCGCGGCGGCTTCAGGTTGCTTTCTATCGTCTCCGAATCGGACATACTCGTGCGACGCATCGCTATTTGATGGAGCGATTGCCTGCGCCCTATTGCAACGACTGCGTCGTCCCCCAGACTGTTCAGCACATTCTTGTCGAATGTCCCAGTCTGGGTGATCTTCGCGCACGATACCTGTCCCGGTACCGAGATGGGCGGGGTCGCTACCGCCTCACCCTTGTACTCGGGACAGATTCGTGCACATTGACTTGTGGACTTTTTGACTTTTGGGGGGAGGCCGGGCTTCTCCCCTTTATTTAAGGTTCTTTTTTCGTTATTGTTTTGTTTGTAGGTTGTACTCTCCTGCACTGGGGTGAGGGGGACCTCCCCCCGCTGCCGGAGATTGCTTCCTGATTGTTAAGTTTTTCCAATTTATATCCATTGCTAAGTTTTCATATTTTTATTTCAATTAGCCCAGTTCTAGGCTGTCGTGTTTTTCGGCGACTTATACCCAAGTGGGTAGTTGCCAGATGGGCTCTATGAAATTAAAAAAAAAATCTAGCTATTATGTGATATATTTAGATTTTTCCTAAGTCCTCGATAAACTTCCGTTCAAAATCCCATTTTTAAAGCTAAAATCTAAGCAAATCCATGAGAAAACGATAACTTGGATTAAAAATTTGTTGACAGATCGTAAGCGGAGGGTAATTTTAAATGTAGTAACATCCGACTGGCTGCTGATAACTAGTGGAGTTCCCTAAGGTTTCGTTTTGGAATCCATACTCTTTATAATTTTCATAAACACCTTAGTTTCTGGAATGAATTGCCAAGTAAATTTATTTGCTGATTATACATACTAAACTTAGGCAGATAATAAAGGATAGGAAAGACTCCAACTATTTACAAAATTGCATGAATATGTTAATTAAATGGTGCAAAGAATCTGGCATTAAGTTTAATGCTGCCAAATGCGGAATTTTACACTTCGGAAAAAATAATCCTAAATTAAATTACTATCTCCATGATACTGAATATTATAGATGTAAAAGGTCGATCTATGAATAAAGATAAATAACAAGTTAAATTTCCCCGTTGAATTCGTTGCAAGTAGAAAAAAGCAAAGAGAACCGCATCATTTACCAGGCAATCCGTCTTAACGCGTAATTCAGAGACGATGTTAAAACTATACACGTCATTAATCAGATCAATATTAGATTATGCTGCTCCCTTCTGATAACCACAATTAATTAGAGATGTAGATATAATGGAACAGGTACAACGTTGCTATACGAAAATGATGGGAGGAATAAAACATCTTAGCTAAAATGATAGACTTAAAAAACTCGCTCTCTTTTCTCTCGAACATAGGAAGGAAGAGGAAAAAAGAAATAGAAACGTAAATTATTGATGAATATTCACAATACTGCAGAAAATCCGTTTAATTTGACAGGCTTTACAGCGACGCGAGGACATTACAAAAATATTAGGAGGTGAAAATTCAAAACCCATAACGGGAAAATTTGTCATTAGCAACCGCATCGTTTAAGTCTGGAACAATGCAGCACAGGAGGTAGTCAGCGCTCCAATCATAGAAATTATGAAGAACAAATTAGATGAACATTTAAAAGAAAATAAAATTAAAATATCTTTTAAATATTAAAAGGGGTTCAACCCAAATTAACCTCATTCTTAATAGGGCCTACCATGTATGAGCTTCTATGGCTCCCTGTAGGGGCGAATTAATTGTTTGTCTGTTTGTTTCTCTCTGATATTTCATTAGACAGGCAGTATACAACCACACCACCAGCCTATATAACCTCACTTTTGCCCTTAGATCTATCTAGATCTTTGCACAATTGAGTGGCAAGATCCATTCTTTGCTGCATATCCCTGAAACATTAAGTGCCATTATGTCTACGTTTTGGGTGGTGCCCACCATGCACAACACCAAAAATGCATTCCAAATAGAATATTTGAATCAATGCTCAATTCTATTACTTTGTGGCTGATTTGTGGTTTCGTCCTTTGTCTTTTTTTCCTAATTCGAGACTATTGCTCTAATCGGTATCTTTGCTTTATGCTACCGACCCTTTCCATTTTTCACCTCCTTCTTTTGTCAATATTAAAATCTGCTTAGGCTCAAACCACCTTTCAATCATCAACCTAGGCTGTAATAGTTGATAGGGAAGGATAGATATTATGTGATAATGACTATACGGCGGTATGTGGAGCCTGCGGCGATTAATCCACTGGATAAGTATGCCGTAGTTTCTAAGTTACCAGAAAAGATGTCCTATCCTGATTACTTTTCTGAGAATCTGTTGGCTTCTCCTGGTAAAATGAGGCCCGTCAAGCACATAAAGGCTACGATATATATAAAGTTGTTTGGACAAAGCGAGTAGCACTACCCCTCGGTTCCATAGCGGTTTGCCCATACGTCATTGGATGCTCATGGCGGAAGCCATAACATGGTACCCAAGAGTAGGGTCATGTTGCACTTTTTATTTGCAATTAGTTGGCCAAGCTCATAACCTTACCAATTTTCAATTCGGCGTTTCCATGCATGTGGTCTCCTAAGAGTTACATTATGATTTCAACTTACTAATGCAACTAAAAGAGATTTCTTTTTATTTTTATATTCTCTACTATTTTTGTTCATATCTTCCTGTTCTTGCCCGGGAGAAATTTCACCAACCAAATGTTGTTTCATACCCTTTGTGAGGGTATGGAACGTACATACTCGCATGCCGCCAGACAATCGTGGGAACGGAAAAAATTTGTCGTTTGAGTTGATCTTCGTCTCCTTTCTCTCCCCTCCCTCCCCCCACCCTTCCCCCAACTGGCGACAGGAAGTCTGACGAAAGAAGGCCTATCTCACAGAGAAGCCTAAATTCTATTTGCCTTCTTTATGATACCATGGAGATTGTTCAGAAGGCGCTGCGATAAGCGAATTGTCGTGAATTGAATCTCTCTCTCAGTTTCCCACAATCCTCGGTATAAATAATAACGCCGTTCATCACTCTACAGCAGTGTCCCAAACCTCCTCGCGTAATCCTCACGTTGAACGAGAGTCGTTGCCATAACGTATCGACTGTCAACGCGCCGCCGAGTTAATTTGGTCGCTGTTTTAAAGTGTTCCGGAAGTTAATCCCGCTCCGCAGAGTCGGTGACTAGAAGAGTACGCTCTGTTGCTCAACGTAACTTGAGAAAGAAAAGGAACATCCAAATAGTTACTGGAAGTTACTATTTGTTAGTGTCACGTCCAGTTTGGGGTGAACTAACCGGAACTGTAGCCAGCAGCCCCGAACCCGTCGTATTATCCCCCCTCTCCATTTGATGTACCAAAAGTATTGCCTCTTCCTCAATTTCCATCTTCAGACAGGCAAACCTGTTTGAGTCTTCCTTCTTCCATTTGGTGGAACTTTCGTTGCTTTGTGGCATTTTTTTCTGCCGTACCAAAGTAAAACTATTATCGTTCTCACTGTGTGGGATGTGACTTCAAGCACCTTCTGTCATTGTGTTTCTGCTTCCTTTCTTTTCCACTTTTTCAGTGAGACGACCATGCTCTGCAGCGGTTGAGGTTGCCCGAGTAGAAGCAGATCCGAATTCCTTTTGCCTAATTTTCAATCACTGGGGCCCCCCAACCCTAAATCGATCCTCGTCTTAATTCGAGAGAAGCTCTGCTGACCTTCGCCCATGTTCTCTCATTCCATGAGTTGCCTAATTCCTCCATATCTCCGTGTGGAGATCTCCCACTAATTTTCCTTCCCTCAACTATTTGAAATTATTTAGTTCCCGATACGTTTATCGAAGTATATCATTCAAAGTTCCATTTCCACCTACAACCCATACAACACCTTCCATCACCACAGCCTCACCGATGGCTCAGAAAGCGAAGCTTCATCCTCATCTCCAAATTTTTGATTCTGCAGACCAAGTCCTCCAATTTATTCACCCCGATATTTATGGTGCACAATTTAAAAATTCCGGCTCTTTGGTGATTTACATTAACGTCATTGGGTAATCACACACCACTTTGTTTTCTTGACCTTAAAGCCCTTCAAACTCGTTCGTTCTTTTATCCATTTTCTTATGCTGCATCAGTTTTAAAAACGAAAAATATAATTACTTTCTTCCTGCAGAAGTGCGCGAGACTACGCAAGGTTATACAGGTGAGCTTCTCTCCTAAAGGGAAGAATTTCCACTTGATTAATCATGAAAAATAGAGAATTACGAATATATATATGATAGTGAAACCACTGTATAGAAGCAGAGAATTTATTTACAAAACTAGTTTCGGTATGAAGTTAACCATATTCAATTCAGTCGTATAATGAAGAGGGTATGGTAAACTTAATGCAGAAACTAGTTTCATAAATAAATTCTATGCTCCTATACAGTAGTTTCACTATCATATTCCATAACTCGCTATTAACTTATTTTACTTATATATATATATATATATATATATATATATGAGAAATTAAACCACATTCTCCGAAGTCAATTTAATTCAGAACAGTTTTGATGTATCTCACACCCTTTTTCAACTGACATTGGATGGAAAATATTTGAAAATGCTTACATACATAACACAGTCAGGTCGTGAAAGATCCCTTCTTTTTTCCCCAATTCTGTACTTATAGGCTAATCAGGGAGGGGGTTAGGCCTAAACATATTGAAGGGCTGACATTTCGCTATTTTGTTTATTTCCTTCCGTATTACAGGATTAAAAGAAAATTGACCCTCAGATAGATTTAAATTAGGAACTGACGATATCAAGCTCGATTCTACGATTCTTCTCTTAACATAGTTAGCCGATTTAAATACCATTTTAATTCCATTGAAATCAATCGAATGATTCAAATCTCTAACGTGACAAAATATTCCACTGCTTTGACTGCCCACTCTAAAATCTCTTTTGTGTTCATACAATCTCTTGTCTAGATTTCTCGCCGTTTCCCCTATATAAACTTTGTGGCAATCGTTGCATGGTATTGCATATACTGCTATGTTATGATGTTCTTTGGGTTTCCTGGCCATCATCAATTGGTTTAAGGAATTATTATATTTAAAGGCTAGATTAATACCCGCTTTTCTAAATATGTCCTTTAACCTATTTTATTTATTATTAAATGGCAATGTTATACGTTTGTTGAAGTCATTTTTGCGGGAAGGCTTATTGCCATAGAATGTTTTCCTAGCTGCAAAATGGGCAGACGATATGAACCAATCGGGGAAATACAAATTAGAAAAAATGGTCCTGATAATGACAATTTCTTCATCTAAATAGGAAGGATGACATATTTTGTATGCTCTAAGGAAAAGGTTAGAAATTACCGATTTTTTAACAGTATTATCGTGAAACGAAAAATAATGTATATAGGCATTCGAGTGGGTTGGTTTTCTATAAACGTCAAGTTTTAATTCATGGTGATCTTTATTAATGAGGACATATAAAAAGGGTAATCTATTATCATATTCCCATTCATATTTAAATTTGATGGAGACATGCAAATTATTCAAATTATTAAAAAAGTTATCAAAATCATGGCCATTAGGCAATACAGAAAATACATCGTCAATGTACCTTAACCATATAAAGTTAGGGGAAGAAATTGGGGGAAGGAGTTCAGTGTCAAAATATTCCATAAAGAGACATGCCAATATCGGAGATAAACTATTTCCCATGCTAAGGCCAAATATTTGTCTATAAAACTCATTATTTACTCGAAACACATTTTCAGAGAGACATAATTCAACTAGATCGATAAATTTGCTCGTAGAAATGGGAAGATCCAAATTAAGTCTAGGCATGATTTCCCGCAGAAGGCCCATGGTTTGGTCAACCGGAACTTTAGTAAACAAAGAGGGGATCTTTCACGATCTGACTGTGTTATGTATGTAAGCATTTTCAAATATTTCCATCCACTGTCAGTCGAAAAAGGGTGTGAGATACACCGAAACTGTTCTGAATTAAATTGTCTTCGGAGAATGTGGTTTAATTTCTCATCTTTTCTTGCGATATTGCATTAATTTTCATAATATATATATATATATATATATATATATATATATATATATATATATATATATATATATATATATATATATATATATATATATATATATATATATATATATATATATATATATATATATATATACATATATATATATATGAGGGAAGCAATATCGTGGCTAAATTCAATCCTCATAAAATTTGGAAAAGGCAAGGTGTACTGCTCTGGGTTCATGTAAGATCCTTCAATAAGAAGACGTTCAAGTGTTTAGTTGATTAATCTTGCTATTGGGTAGAGGATCAGACCTTAATTATAATGGTACAGTCTCTCGGAAATCTCTTTAATCATTATGATGTGATAAGAACTTCCGAATTTATTCCGGAAAACTAGGCAATTATTGACAACAAGTCAAGGTAGTCAATGAAGTCCATATCTAGGTATCAAGGAATGTGTGTCTCTCATCAGGCAGGTAGCAAATGAAGACCTCTTATACTCATCAGAAAAGAAGTTTGTGAAGAATCCGAAAAATCCCCTATAGCTTTGAAAGTTTTGGTACTTCTCTGAGATGAAAGATTCTTCCAGAACTAGGTGGTAAACTCGCAAAAAAACAAATTGCTTGCTCTCTCCCATAGATGTACCGAGAAAAATGAAGACCATGTTCCCGCTTTACAGTTTAGAGTATGGGGTGTAAGTAGCGAAGGCCACGTTACGCCCCCTCGTTTATATTTATAAAGGGCACCAAACCCAAAACAGAGGGCTAAATTAAGTGCCTGGATTGGTTGTTGTTACAGTTATTCAAAGACAGGGCCTATGAAAGGCAGTATATATAGTAGCAGAACTTACTGCCATGACACGCAAGATTAAGGACGCAGTCTTTGAAGCCATAAATCTTTTTTGACACAATCGTTCCAAACAATTAGGCTCTAAACTCACCATATGCAACTCCTGAACTATTTCGAGCAGGCGGGGTTGAAAGAGATACAAATGAAGGTTCAGTGATCCACCAAGGTCTAGCTTAGGTATAGAACCAAAACATTTTTCATCCAAATAACAAGTTGAACCGTTGAGAAGGACTAAGTCAGCTAACAAAGGTGCCTGCAGGCCGTGGTAGTTGATGCCTACAGCGATTAAATTGAATAAAATGACTAGTACAATTCTACAACTCTTTAACATATATCATAATTTTATTCAAAATATCAACTATTTTCTTTTACATTGAAGTTATACATATATATATATATATATATATATATATATATATATATATATATATATATATATATATATATATATATATTCATGGACAAAGGTTTGAGAGTAATATGTTTTTTAATTAGTTTTTTCCTATTTTATGGGCTAAAGGAATGATTTGTATATATATTATTTTTGGTATTTTTTGTAAACATAAATTCAGCATCTTTTTCAATTCCAGAAATGGTTTAATCCAAAGAAAAGCTGCAACAATTGATAATCTTGCACCAAAGTGGCCTGAAATGGTAGGGTTAGATATTGCCTCAAAAATCCTCATCTATATGATTGTCATGGTATAGGGCCGAGTATGCATGTACGTTTATTTCGTACATGAATAAGTCTGTTCCTTTTTTCTCTAAGAGTGCTATAGTTTTTTTTACCTTCCATTCTTTAACCAGGGAGGATTCATAATATTATATATCTATTGCCATATGCAGCGCTTCAAGGATTTATTTAAACATCTAGGGCAAAAATATACATTTAATTAACGGAAAAAATGAAATATTAAACTTTCCATATACTAAGGCTATAATAAGAGGATCTAAATAAAAATTAATACTACCTATGAATACTACGCGATGATTGACGCAAAAATTCACTTTACTACGGAATGCAAACTAAAGAACATAAATAAGTTGGATTCCTTTACCTTTAACTAAGAGGGAGTCGGGCGTTGGATGATCTTGAACGAGAACCTCGTTGATATGATGATTTGAGGCGTGAGGCTGAGCAAGACACATAGCTGTCCGTCTCTCTGAGCAAAGGATACGTAGGTGGGGGCTATTCGAGAATAACAGCTGATCCCGAGATGAGTGGGCAGCTCGTGGGGATGCTTTTTGTCTTGAAGATATAGGCGAGGGGATTGTGGATGTTAGATTATTCCAATCCCTGTGTTTTACTTGCGGGCTTCTCGATGATGAGACTTGACCAATAGGTGAATCTTTTCTCGAGTGGAACTTCACATTTGTATTCTTCAATGATGAGGGATATGTCTGTATTTATTTAGAAATCTGAGATAGGGGTTTCTCTGTACGAGATTGGTATGAGAGTGTTTCTCTATACTGATGGTCTACTCTTTGATGTGACCACAGGTACAGCCTCGGGAAGAAAAATCCTGCTCGGTTCCACTTCTTCATGATTTCCGATTTGTCTCCGGGACTCGTCTTCTTCTGCTGATTGCTACCTCGATTCTTCTCTATTTCTCCAGATCGAACAATATATACGTTGATTATCTCCTGGGAGGATGGGAGGGGAGATGAGGGCCCACCATTAAGCCTCTTTTCTAGGCCGTCACTTTTCAACGTTGTGACCATTCGGCCGTCTGGTTTACGTTGGAGAAAGTGAAATTTCGTCTATTTGGCAAAAGTAGACATGAACAATATGAGGGGACAGTGAGCCTGTCCATTGATTTTTATTCTAAAGGATATCCCACCCTTTTGTGTTTATATTAACGGACTACGAATTATGATGATGGTACTACTTCTTTGCGAGCGATCTCGAGGATTTTGGGAACAGCAGGGCAAAGGAAAGGGGAGGGGTAAAGTCTTGGACCATATGGGAAGTAACTGTTGACGCTGTGTAAAGAAACTAGCGTCTGTTTGGCCTCATGATCTTGATTTCCCGACAAGGATAATTAATTACCTTATAATGACTCGTTACATTCCTATAAATTAGTCTCTAAGGCGCCCAAGCTCTTCAAATGAACATAACTATCTAATTCTAATAAACTCCTTAATCAAGGATTTTATTTTATCCTACATAGTGCTTAGTTTGCTCCTGATTGGAAAATAAAAGGTTTGAACACTTCAATGCGTCCAGTGAGATGGGAGACTTTTCTAAAAGGTTACAAATCGAGGAGGGCTGCAAAGAAGCCTGATCTACCAATGGGAATCTTAAGGATAGGCTACAAGTTTATAGAAAGTATAAAGAATGGACTTTTGTGGAGTGAAGCAAAGTGATATGCTGTACTGAAATTCTCTATCGCTTGTTTGCAGCTCCTGGAAGGGCCAAGTTAGGAGAGAAAGACGAAGCAGTTTTAAGAGTCCTGTGCCGTGCCCATAGTGAAGCATCCGGAAACTCTCCATATTTCGTTCTTTTTCTCATCTAAGGGAACTGGAGCACTAACAATTTTGACTAAGATTACTGCGATGAACTTAAAATGGTGCAAAACTCTGCTTCATCAAATCCTTTTCCCAATAGTTCAGCAACAATTCAAGGATGATAACATAATAGAGGACCTTGTCACAAATTTAAAGCAATAACAAAGCTCTTAGCTTAAAATAACTTTGAAGTTTTAGGACCTTAGCCTGAGAACTAGCCAGATTTGAATCCAAAGGCGATAATTAAACTTGCGTTGGATAAGCAGAAGTCCCAATTTTATGCAGTTTCGGGTTCTTATTGAATATCAAATAAAGCAATATTAGTTAAGATATAAATCATAAATTTTCTCTTTACCACGCCCAACAAATTGAAATAGTCCTGAACAACAACATATATTATTGTAAATATTGACTCCCGCCAGTAATTGACTATATTTAAATATTATTAAAATTTGTTTTGGCGGGAAACTTTTATAAATTTCCCCTTCAAATTAGGGTACAATCAATAAAACTAAATGCTCCGTTTGTTAAAGTTTCTTATAAGAAAAAATATAGCAGTCTCCAAACTTCAAGCCATTACATTATCTATATATATATATTATATTTATATAATTTAGTTTCCTCTTACGGATTATTTTAATTTAGATTTCTCCTCGCTTTTCCATGAGAGCATATTAAGATAAAAGGAAGCGGTCGCGGGCCTGGCCGAACGCAACAACGCGCAAGCGCCCAACAGGAAACACGTTAAATTTTGCCATCGCCGTTTCGTGGGATTTAGTATCGCAGATTGCTCGAATCTTATCAGTTGGGTTCCCAGGAGCTCTACTACGTTGAAATGCAAGAGGGTAACAGTAAACTAGCATCAATTCATGTGTTAAAAGAATAGTTTTCCTCTCATTAAGCGGAACAGAATTCTCTGCTTGGAGCTCTGAAACCCTTAGCCAAACGTATCTCAGTACTTCTACCAACCACTTGTTGATGGCCTCTTGTAACCACGCTGGCTAAGACCGATTTTCTATCGTTATTTGACCTAAAAAAATGCAAAAGTCAGAGTAAACAAACATTTAAATAGGAGTAGATACGTGCCTTTTTAAATCCTGTGCATTACCCGTGTTCTCGTAAAGTCCCCACTCGCTATCTGGTTTTCGTTTGGTAGAGGCAAACCTGTATTTCTGAATTTAAAGGGGATCTCTGAATAAGACGTATGGTATTGAAAGGGCGATACCTTTTCTTCTATAATTATTAAAAAAACACTAATATAATTTGTCGCTGCTTTTTTTTCTTGAAAATGGGTAGCAAGGGAAAAAGCAAGGGGAAAAAGAGCAAAGGAAAAAAAGCAGGTAAGTCTTTCAATCAAAAAATTCGCGTACCATTATAATAATTAAAATCATGTAAATAATAAGGCTAATATAAAATTTATTTAAAAACTATTAATTAAATTCTAAATATATAATCTCTTTAATTTTATATATTTGCTGAGTTATTCTCCATATTGAAGCCCGCTAAAAGAGAATATAATATAAAATTACGCAAATAATAAATATTTAAACTTAATATAACTAAATATTGGTAATTTAATATATAAACTTAAAAAAAAAGACTTTTATCTTTATATATGTACGTGTTTAAGACATAGCAGTTTCCTTATCAAGAAAGAGGTTTAAAATACAACTGAATTGTTAATCACAACGAATTTGTGTAGATATATCCACGGCAATCGAATGCCCAACTCCAAATAATTTAACCGAAGATAAACCTAAAATTATGTATTTAAAAAAATCCCCACATATTAAGTTTCTTTATACGTGTCACTCCTGTGTTTAATTTAAAGCGCTCTACGCAGCAGGGGATATCCCGCTGAAACTTTGCAAGACATCTGTAAAGAAAGTGGTGAAGATAGATGAAGTAAAATGTGTAGAAGATATTTTCTTGCTAAACCTACTCAAGGTATGCAGCTGCTGGCGTTGAAGCAGAGAGAGTACGCCATTCTCCAGACTTTAGCTTCAGCGTAGATGTCTATAGTCGCTATAGATGCTATAGTTTACTAATGCAAACGCTAGATAGTCTTGTTAAATATTTTTGACAATAAAAGTTTAGTTTTTTAATGGACCTTATCTTAGTCAACACAATATATTGCATAGCTTTCTATATGGTAAGAAGAGCAAAATATATACTTTTAGTAGGCACATATTTTGCTTCCCCAAGTACGATATTTTGCGTCCACAAGTACCATATTTTGAGTCCCCAAGTACCATATTTTGAGTCTCCAAATACGATATTTTGATTCCCCATTTACGATATTTCGAGTCTCCAAGTACCACATTCTGAGTTCTTAAATATAATAGTTTGAGTCTCTAAATCTAATATTTAATTCTCTATATACGATATTTTGAGTCTTCAAGTATTTTATTTTGAATCTTCAAATTCGATATATTTCCAATAAAACTTCTGCCTAAAATTGGCTCTCAACGCGACTCCAATTATTTGGAAATAATAGAAAGTTAGTGTAATAGTTTGATATTACAATCATTCAGGACAGAGAGATATGAAGGAATAAGTAAAGAAAAAGAAAAACTAGAATTATAGCAGCATGAGTCGAAGGGCTCCCCAACACCTCAATAAAAGGCTAAGATTTATATAGCAAATTTCGTCACCAGTTTGAATTCAGAAAGGCGAATTGCAAGGTCTAAAGGAAGGACTGGCACATCCCATGGATTCGCTAGCCTTTTTTTAAGTAGGTTTACCTTCTCTAGGGAACTTAGTTAAGTTTAGGAGATTTGTGCGTTCTCTTAGTCCGCTGACTTCCAAACCGTCTAATCAGGCCTCCCACTCTGGTTATGTATGCAGTTTTCACACATTTTCCCTTTTACCTTCTCACCGACCTCAATATTTACTACTACTGAAGTTTGCTATAACAATAGTATTATCTATTTCTCTTCCTTCAATCTCAATTATTTTCCCCATTAAAAACCCCATTTTACAATGGGTAAATAGGCAATTATTGGATGACGACGATTTCCAATTTTTACTTGATACTCAACAATACTGAGACAACTATGAAAACTTCCGACATCCCTTATAGTCCTTTGACCATGGCAATTTCCTGACCTCCTAAAATTGTTTATTTCAACGTACATTATGAAAATTAGCCAATTTCAGGACGGAGATTGTTTGGAAGAGGAACTGATTCGATATCAATGTTTTGATAAATGGGAGGAGGAAGAAGTAGAGAGAATGAGTAAAAATGCGAGGGAAAGGGTTTCCGTGAATAATCACGAATAAGAGTTTTAATAATCGATTAAGTGGGTTAGAAGATCATAGAATACCGACAATTTAATAGCAGTTATTTTTAGGATCAAATAAAAAAGGGTAGTTTCTAACGAAGGCTTGATTGAAGTAAACCTAGTGGTATTATGTGGGTCTGAAATCATAAAATCCTAATACACATTTCACCAATTCTGATTTATCTAACTTTTGTCAGTGATCTCAGAGTAAATAATTATCTCACCTTTGTCATTAGTTTAACAGTAAATAATTATCTCACCTTTGAGACTAGTTTTGGAGTAAATAATTATCTCACCTTTTTCAGTAGTGTCACAGTAGATATATATCTCACCTTTGTCAGTAGTCTCAGAGTAAATAATTATCTCACCTTTGTCAGTAGTCTCAGAAGAAATAATAATCTCACCTTTGTCAGTAGTCTCAGAGTAAATAATTATCTCACCTTTGTCATTAGTCTCAGAAGAAATAATAATCTCACCTTTGTTAGTAGTCTCAGAGTAAATAATTATCTCACCTTTGTCAGTAGTCTCAGAATAAATAATTATCTCACCTTTGTCAGCAGTCTTAGAGTAAATAATTATCTTACCTTTGTGAGTAGTTCAAGAGTAAATAATTATCTCACCTTTGTAAGTAGGCTCAGAATAAAAAATTATCTCATGTTTTTCAGTAGTCTCAGAGTAGATAATTATCTCACATTTGTCAGTAGTCTCAAAAGAAATAATTATATTACCTTTGTCACGTAGTCTCAGAGTAAATAATTATCTCACCTTTGTCAGTAGTTCAAGAGTAGATAATTATCTCACGTTTGTAATTAGGCTCAGAATTAATAATTATCTCATCTTTTTCAGTAGTCCCAGAGTAGATAATTATCTCACCTTTGTCAGTAGTCTCAGAAGAAATAATTATCTCACCTTTGTAAGTAGGCTCAGAGTTAAATAATTATCTCATCTTTTTCAGTAGTCTCAGCGTAGATAATTATCTCACCTTTGTCAGTAGTTTCAGAGTAGATATGTAATTATCTCACCTTTGTCAGTAGTCTCAGAGTAGATAATTATCTCACCTTTGAGAGTAGTCTCAGAGTAAATAATTATCTCACCTTTTTCAAATGTCAGAGTAAATAATTATCTCACTTTCTTAATAGTTAGAGTAAATAACTATTCGTAACTATGTGTTGTTTTCAAATTCTCTATACCGCGCTAAGATACCCTGCCTATAAATTCTAACCACCTACGTTTGAATTGTCTTTCTCTTCTAAAACTAATAATAATAAAATTATGAAACAAAACATCATCCGCTAAGATAATAAATATAGAAAAATTTAACATGGTAGCTAATTAGTTGCGGTTGGTCCTCTTTTAGGAAATAAAGTCAACAGCCCTAAAATAATGTTTTCAAGTTTTAACTTTACTTTTTAAAATAATCTAATATAATAATGAGAAGTTCCACTTTGTTTCTTTATTAACCTTTGCAAAATCGAGTTCCAGCTGAAGGTGAATTTTATTTTCAGGAGTGAATTTTTGAAATTAAATCAGTACATACTTTTTATTGTTGAAGATGATTTCTCAAAAGATTTTCCTTCTTGTTACGTTATTCATATTTTTTGTGGGGAAATAATGCGATGACGATTGTCCCCCAATAATTTTACTCGACATAAGAGTGAAAGAGCGATTGAGATAGTAATATTGCTAATTATTATTAGTAACATGTTCCTATAATTACTAAAAAAAATTATTTTATTATTCAGTAAAAGGTTTTGTTTGTTTTTTTGTTTTATTTAAGAGTCTGAAACTTCAAGTGATGTAACACCTGGCAATCTCCCCTCCGATGAATGGTGCCATTTTTGTCCACTCGGGGCGAATGATAATCGAATCTACACCGATTTCACAATTTCTCAAAAACTTCGAATCATTTTCCGATATCCCTTAAAGGATCAAGTAAGAAAGGACATATATTTGGCTTCTGCTTTTAATCTTCCTTACTTGTTCCTAAATCGCTACCAATGCTCCTTCTCCACGATTTAGCATATTTATTTAAAGAAGAATTGCTCCATTATCTTTAATTGTTACTTTTCAACGTGATGGTAAATTAAATATCACATCTAAAATGCTTTCTCTTTTGTAGATATAAAACTAATCAAATGTTTAAAATATGGCATCTTTATATTTTGTGTGAGGATAGGGCAAGTGAGATATGAATGTGTGGTAAAATTTCATACCCAACCTTTATTCACTTTCGAAGAGGGATTTAAAACGTGTTTTGCACTGCTTTTTCATGCAGCAGAAATGGTCCATCTCTGTTAGCTAGTCTTGGCTGTTTTTATTAATGTTGTTAATGTAAACGGTGAATTTCCTGTTAATGTAACTCTTAAGCAATTGATTTCCATTTCTTTAAAAAAAGGAATAGTTAATATTAACTTTTCAAGCCACCTTTCAGTCAAGAATACTTTTAAGGTTTACAACAGTTGTTTCAGAAGATTTCTTTGAAACTCATCTGCCTCCAAGCACTGGTCAGATCGTATATTTTAGTTCAACAATATCCATTTGTCATGTGGAAACTATTTGTTGAGGTTTCGAGCTGTTGTTTGATGACTTTTGCCACTATTTCTTTTAATTGGAATTAATTAAGAGAAAATGGCTTTTCATATGGTACACATTAAAAGATCAGTCGCTTGTACTCATCGTCCTTTACCATAATGAACTTTAGGGGGATAAAAAAATGGAATATTTTAGCCAAGAGGTGAGAGGAGATAAAAGTGGTTTCATTTTACAACCAAAATTCAATTGGTATTGATTTACCTGTGATATTCCTTTCTGTATTAAGGCATTTTTCAGTGAAAACCTAAGGGTTAATGTGGGATATTAACCATTGGTCGTGAAGGCATACATATGTCAGCCACCGTTAATTTGACACGAATATGGACTCGATTCGACAACTAAGTATACGAGAAGGAGTTTATTTTCGTTCTAATGAAGAGCAGTGTTTCTACCAAGCAAGGTCGAAATATTTCCAAAAATGCGTAGAGTCGTTTTTTTTCTCACATTCATAAAATCTACTGGAAGTGAAAGGCAGAGCCAAGAGAGAGAAGTAGATCATTATTTTTTTCCTAAAAGGAAAGTAAGGAAACAGACACATACATACATCGAGGGCATTTCCCCTCAGTGTAGAAAAGAAGAAGAGAACAAAAGGCACATGAAGGAGAATCAATGCGAAGGATAAAAATACATGAAGAAAAGATCTACAATTGCATGAAATTTCGATAAATCCTGAATCATTGATAGGGCATTATTAACCTCCAGGAACAACTTCAAACTTAGGAATAACATAAGGTACTTAAAATTGTGAACTTTAGTTCTCCTGAAAAGGACCGAGAAAAAGGTAGGATGGGAATTTGAGAGAGATATTGAAGATTAGGAGGATAATGAGGGGAGGGAAAGCGGAGTTGAGGTTCTGGTTCTTTTTCAAGTTCTGCATGAAATTAATTGGTTTTCAATTGCCCCCAATTAAAGGCCAAATAGCAAAAGGTTCTTTTATCTCATAATTACAGCTGCTTTTAAGTTTGAATTCACTCACATCCTTATTATCTCTTTCTCTCTCTCTTTCTATCAATTTCACTTCATCTCCCTCTTCTCTACATTGACGTAAGTATGCTAATTCATCACATCTACATACGAGGGGCGGTCAATAAGTTTTGAGAATCGGTAGGGCAAAACAGAGGAAGAAGGATGGCTGTTTGTGGGGGTGTTCAGGACAAGTTATGACAAGTCAGGATCTCCAGCCGCACGTTACTGCCTCGTCTATTTAAGAAGCAGTAGCTGATCGCAGATCGTCAGTCACAAATTTTTCCACCATCGACAAGGTTGAGCACCACGCAGTGATCAAATTTTTTACCAAGGAAGGCAAGAATGCAAAAGAGATCCATGAACGCATGGTTGCAGTGTACACCGACACTGCCCCTTCCTATGCAACCATTGCTCGCAGGAATAGGAAGTTCCGCCATGGTCGTGAGTCCCTTGAAGGTGACCCCCGTCCAGGATGCCCGTCAGACGTGACCAACGAGGACAATGTAGCCCGTGTGGAGAGGATGATCCTCGAAAATCGACGGGTGAAGGTCTAAGAAATCAAGCGAGAACTTGAAATATCACATGAAAGTGTTATCAACATCATCCACGACGATTTAGCCATGAACAAAATCTCTGCCCGTTGGGTGCCTAGAAACCTCACGTCCCATGATCGACTTCAACTTCGTCAAAGTCTACAAGGCCAGAGTTGCACAAGCTGCCCGGCGCGAGTGCAGATTCGAGGAGCTCAACCGTTCCCGCTACAGTCCAGATCTGGCCCCTAGCGTCTACTTTTTGTTCCGCCAGCTCAAGGTTGCACTGCGTGGACGCAGGTTTGGGGACGATGAAGATGTCCAGCTCACCGTCCACGAGTGGATTGAACAGCAGTCGGGAGATTTCTGGTTTTCGGGAATTCGAAGCCTCAGGTTCAAGTGGCGCAAGTGCATTGCAGTCGAGGGTAGTTATATTGAAAAATAATAAAACACTTTCCCTCATATCTCGTTTCCTTATATCCGAGTTGCAAAACTTATTGACCGCCCCTCATAAATACATAAAAATCAATGCTACTTTTTCTAGACCTAACTTGCCATCTTAGTGTATCACATTTCTTTTTCCATAAGGTCACTTAATTTTTCCATCAAATACTGTAGTGAATTATATGAATAAGCGCAGAATGGAAATTAAGTGAAAATTAGTTCGTGTCTGATGGTGCTTTATTAAAGAAAATGAATATTCCCAGGTGGTAAGCATATAAGGAGGAGTATACTTACATAATAATATACAATAAAATAAAATTGATTCATTGTTACAAAATAACATTTCAAATAAAAACAAAGCCTATTACATTTTTCTCTATCACCATCGATGAGGCGTGAAGCTTTCCGACTACGAAGCTTCACCTCCTAATCTCCTCCTCTTTTCTTTCGGCTAAATATTGTGCTACTCATAGCTCGTGCCGAAGCATTTCATTGTAAATTAATTCTCCTTTTGCTGAACGATTAGTTTTCCTATAGTGTATAAATTATTGTTAAATTCTATTATTTTTTTGTATAATTGTAAAGATTATTTTTGTTTCTCTTGTTTACATCACAGAACCACATAAATAGCCATTGATCTATTTTCTAAGTCGGCCAGCGGAATAAACGCACTCGAATATCCCCATAATTAAAAGAGACACCCCTCCCCCGTGTCTAGGGAGGGCATGCGAAGGTCAGTGAAATCTACCTGACCTACGACAGTATTTCAAGGGGAAAATTTTTTGATACATAAATTTTTACGTAAACTTAAGAAAAGCGAAAATATTTGAGCGAAGTTATTTTCTGTTTTGAACTCGATTCTACAGCACATTCCAAAACTAGAGAACAAAATACCAAACATTGACATTTTCTACTTTACTCGTTAAATTTGCATGAAAATTATACAAAATATTCTGGGAATCTCGAGTTTGATAATTTTCAAGTTTCGTTTCAAAAAAAAAACGGATAGAAATGTTAAGGGGGAAATTATTATATATTTGAAGAAGATACATCTCAAACTGACAAACGATAACTTATAACTTTCCATTTATACTAAAAAACCTGTTACATATGTATGTCAACACTGTCGCATGTGTATTGTATACATCTTTTGATTATCTTACTAACTTATCAAATAGGCGTGAGAAATTAAAAAATGAAACTGTTTGACATTTGGAAGCATTGCAATCGGTCAAAAGGTTTGAGTTCATGTATAATAAAGCTCCATGACGATCCCGGGTACAGGAAATCAACGAGGGAAATGGGTCACACTAGAAGAAAACACTAAGGGAAGATTGCATGATGCAGCAAATGTCAACGGAGTGGCATGAGACAGTAGCCGGCATTTCACGGCTAATTGCCGAGAACCTAAACCTGAATGTGTCTCCCTCAAGCCGGTTGAAAGAAGTTAGATCCATAGAAACCTCCCCAACTAAGTAACCACTCAGACGAAATAATGTGGTTAAGTTGTCCGTCGCTACTGAGCCTGGCATATTGAGTGGTGAAGAGTGGAAAAAAGTGGTTTTAGCTAAGAAACCAAATGTAATTTCATGTTACATGGGAAGCAGCATGTAATGCGTAACACAATTTAAAGATTTAGTCCTACACGCAAGAAAAAGATGGTTATATCAGAGGTGGCAGCGTTATGGAGTTTGATATGTTTTCAGGCACTAGAGTCTACGCTTGTCCATTTACACGGCAAAGTAAATGTTGTGGTATATAAAAAGTATGATAGACTTTTTTCATCCAGGACAATATTTACCAATCCCTTTTGGATTAGCGCTCCCTTTGGACGCAAGCTATTTTCTCATTGCCCCACGTGTCAAATTAAATTTCGAATACTATACTAAATTAATCTTTCATAGCAATATCGCACTTCAGTATTAGTTTAAAAGTAATTTGAATGTAGTTTTAATTTCTATTATAAAGAATAATGGTGAAAATGCTAAAAAATACTTTTATTTCGTAGCGTAACCCTATATAATTTCAAGGGTTGACTTTGGTGCTTACTGGCTAAGGCTCCGACTGTAATTTCCATTCTGCTTAGAAGTAATCTGAGATATCCTCATTTTTCAATTTGCAGGCAGTTTCTTGTTTAGTAAAATGCTGAGTAACTGCACAACAACCAATTTCAGCTATATAGAAAATTGGAAAAGCAATGAAAAAAAGTTTGATACCTACCACAGATTAAGATACCTTTCAAAATTTCCTTTAGTAGCCTAAATTCCTGGTAGGATTTTTAAACAAGACCTTTAATTCGAAGTCGTTTTTAAAATATAATTAACTCCTATTGCATTGCAGTGTCGGCTTCATTTGTACAAGCATCAATAAATGGCTTTATGAGCCAGTCAAGTATTTACATCTTCATGATATCTTGATTTCTACAGCTCAAGCTTTCTTAAAAAGAGTTTAGATAGTCGCAATATATCAAGAAGTCGTCGACTAATATGAGGTGGCAGCCTCAAAATTATCCTTTTCTAGTCGAGTAAGAATTGGAAATTCCTTTGATAAAATTTACATCACAGCCTTGCACTGGCAAATTCAGATGATTGAATATATTGAATAAATCTGTTAAATAGCCAATGTGGCATTTTAAAATTAAGTGTTCGACAATTAAAAATACAATTTTGTGAATTAGAGTGTTGAAAAGAGAACGAAATCGCTTCAAATATTTTGAATTGGGTAAAAATCTTGCTTCATTATGGGAAAGGAAAGGATCAAATTCTTCCCTAATTTTTGTTTTAGAATTGTTTAAAGATTCGGGATTTAACAGGAAGTTATTTTATTTTATTTACTGCTGTGTTAACAAGACCAATTGATAAATGAAGCCAATCACTCAAATTTCTAGCAACTATATGTTGACAATGATTTACTCAATATAGAGGGGAAGACATTGGGTAGAACTTTCTTGAAAATGTAAGAAAGCCTCTATACCACCCTGTTAAATCTGGAGCACCGTCTGCTGCACAAGAAATTAAAAATTATCATAGGGATTTATTTTTCTTTGAAAAACTGCTCAACTATATTAAACATGATTCATCTTTTTATATTTCTTTGCAAACAGTAATTCTTGGAAAATTTTCTTATCTTTAATATAACTAACATATCCTAAAAGAATTTCTTCATTGTCTGGTAGAATAGATTAGTCCAATTGTAAATCAAATTGTTGATTTTTGACTATGTATATAAGGTCTCTTCATTGTGCTTGGCCATTTCATTAATTCTCCTTTGAAGAGAATTACTACAAAGGGGATTGGTTTGATAATTCTACATGGTAATGGATGACGTACTACTGTACAGAAGGCTTCATCTATAGCTGGAAAAATGTCTTGTTCTCCAACTGTATTAGGTTGCCCTGATCTGGCAATCAATTTGGAGATATTGCATGAATAAACAAGTTCATTGTCACATTTCTATGATTTTTTTTATAAGGGAGTGAATAGAGTTTAGGTTGTAAAGTTTATCTCGTAGAGTTTTAAAATATGACAAATTTTGGTTTATTTTATTAGGATGGATCTTTGTTTAAATAATCGAAGAGCCTGGCTGGCATCATGGCCTCGATGGAAAATACTTTCTCACTAATAAAACACATTGGCTGTTGTTCACTTTTAGAAGAATTAATAAATCAAAACTTCAAAAATTCAAAACTATGATTTCCTCATTTTCGCTTTAATGAGTTTTTCGACGTGATTATAGGTAATTTCAAGTACTGAAAGTATAGTAAAGTAAGTTAAAATACGACCCAAATAAATTTCACAAATAACACCAACAACCCCCGCAACTCTTCAACAAGCAATAGGCAAGTGGGCGGTGGGAATTTATCCATTTTTATTTCAAGTTTTTAAAAGTTATTCAATATTTGTTTCTACAAACGCTCCCAATTATCAACATTAGCCATAGACCATTGCATATGATGACTCAAGTAACGCTACAAGTGAAGTACTTCATGCTGAGAGTTAGCCAGTTGTAACCTATCATGTCGCCATGTACAGTAGAAACGCTAGCGCCTACGTTAAGAATCAATGATCTACGGATTGAATGTATATGAGTAAAGTTTACAGTTTAATATTTAGTCATTTATTCATGTATAAAAATGCTTCCCCTGTAATGCTCCTGTTTGCAGGAACGTTCTAAGTTCTTCAATAAAGGTTTAAAATTTCAAAGAATATTTTCCCATTACATAAATATGTATGCCGTGCTTCGATTGAGATTGAGATGTAGTTACAAAAGAAATTATTCTGGGCTGTTCGCAGCTTACTCTGTTCTGAGGCTTATTGATGGTCGTTTCTCTCACACAAGGAGGATATTTAAGACTTTTAGATTAACTCTTTAATTATCAACTAATATCACTTAGGAAAGAAAAATAATTTTGAGTCTCACCGCTTATAATTTACTAAGGAACTAGGTTGATTGAGTAATCGAATGCAGATTGGCGAGTGAATAAGTAAGCAAATTAGCAAGTAAATGAATTTGTCAATGACATCAGTTTAAAATAGGAAGTAAAGTAGTTGGCCATCATTAAGTGACGTTTGGTCTGTGGATTTGTGAATTAAAAGTTTAGTGTTATAATCAAAGATGTGCAAAGCAGATTCTTTTGTATACAGGCACCGAGGCTTTGAGTAGTTGTCGATGCACATTACAAAGTACATAATTTGAATTCGTAACTGCGAAAATGTATGCACAGTCATTGCCAAAAAATTAAGACTACTATATTTTTTCATATAATAAAATTAATAGAACTAATCAAACTTTTCAATTTGTTTTAGTTGGTCTGTATCATAATTGACTGTCGAAAGATGCATGCAGTCAATATTTAAAATGATATCCCCTTTTCTTCAGCCCTGCTTCATTTCGTTTTAGCATGCTGAGGTTTTAATGCTATCTTGACTGATATTGCTCCATTTGGATCAATAAGCAGCTGCAACAGCTCAGAATTGGTTGAAATTTGTTTATCAACCACCAGTTGGATTAACGCAAATTCTCTATTGGGTTCAAATCTGGCGACTTTTCACAAGAAAGGTCCCAAAGAATAGATGTTATTTTCAACCACAACCTTTATTATTATTCCTTTCTTCTTTGTGAGAGGGTGGGCCATCATGCTTATGTATAAATACAGTTTTTATTCCCAAGTTGCTATTAAACTGTTAGAAGAAGGTGTTGATGCAGCACGTTTTGGCACCATTTTGAATTCATCACGGTCTACTTGATGAAAATTGTTCGTGCTTCCATCCCTATAGTTGAGAAACATCTCCAGACATAGAGAGTGTCCGTGTGCTTTACCCTGGGTAAGATACAGGACTCGAGAAAGCATCCACCTTTTCTGTTTCTAACGAGGCATCTTCCATCAGTGAGACTCATCAAATAATATCACTTTTCCCCATTAAAAATTTGGCAACCAATGTGGAACTAATCTGTAATGTGTGTTTTAGTTAGATAAGGCTTCATCGCCACCCTTCTCAAATTGAGACCTTTACATAAGTCTCAGCCTCACTGTTTACGCTGAAAAGTTCACACCTGCTTCTTTCGAAATGTCTGCAAATTTGCCATTGGACGCAACTCGATTCGTAACTTGGCACCTTACTAGGAGGCAACCTTTTTGTTCATTTGCAGCTCTTGGGCGTCCAGGACTATCTCCTTGTATTTGAAGCCACTTTGATGCAGAGCAACAATGGGTGGACGCTTTCCAACATTTATTTGGCCAAAAAAAAATTTGGAAATTGGATTATAATTACATAGCTTTATTGATTTACCCAATATTTGTGATATTTTACCCTTTTCATCAAATAAAAAAGCTTCTGGCACTTGAACTCACCTCCTACAGGAATCCGACCTGAGTGCGATTTTGGATTCAGCTAAGAAATGCAATTTTTTCATTTTATTTTGTATGTTGACGTTTTAATAAACCTGCACTAATTTAAATATCATAATAATTATTCCTGTCGCGTAAATTTTACAGATGATTGTAAAAAATGAAAATATACATTAGTCTCAAAACCTTTGGCCCTGACTATACATGGAAGTTTGTTCCTTTCAACATATTGTATTTAAAATGTTTAATTATTAAAAATATACCCAATAGTTCTTTGCTGACTATTCACTAACTGAGTTATGCTCCCTTAAATTCATAAGTGAAATAACCTATTACTAACCAATTATCTTTTAAATGGTTGATGAAAGATTGCTCCTACTCCAATATTCGAACCATCATTTGTGAATCGGAGGGGAACATCTATTTAGGGTGGTGGTAAAAGAGTATCTTCTTTTAAGTCTCCTTTGATTTGCTGAGAGGTATTTTCTACAGAGCGGTTCCATTGTAAAAGGGAGACAGGTTGTCTTTCATTCATGCCGTTTAAAAATCTAGTTAATTGGGAGAGGGGGAGTCCCAGTGTTTTTCCAAAACCGTAGGTGAAAGCTGATCAGTAGTAAAAAGTGTTGTAATTGTTTAAAAGTCGGAATCGGTGGGAATTCACCGATCGCTGTGATTTTACTTCTCTATGTCACAAAACTTTAGAATTATCTCTTAAATCCCCCAAAAAGCATTTCGCTAAATTGATCCTTAATTAATGCAATCAAAATTTGGTGAAAAGTTGTTCTAAATTCTATGTATGTTCTTTCGCATCTTTACTGGACAACATAAGGTCTTTTACATATGCGCCAAACTAAATCTTAACCTTCATAACGTATGTTGTTGAATCTAGATTGATTGTGCAATACTGCATGAAAAAACAATGGTATAGCCCTACTAACGTCAAAATTGCAGTCTTTCCTTAGAACTTGGTGCTATAGTGATTTTAAAAAAAATCAACCTTCAAATCTATTTTAATTATAAATATCTTCGTGTATGCATGTATGTCTATTAGACTAAAAGCGTTTGGTCAAGCTTTAATCTTACTGACTCTTTTTTAAAGATTATATAGATTTTTTTCATATTCATTTCTCACTGTTCTGTGTAAACTTACATATATTTCTTATTTTTTTTCCTCCTTTGAATGTCAGACCAAAGAGCAGTAGTGAATATTCTACTCTCGTTAGACCAGGGAGAAAACTCGTAACTTATGAGTGAATTTTCAGTCTCTCCCCGACAAATAACGAAATTCAATTATGTGGAGATCTAACTTTCTTCAATTGAATTTTGATGCTGCTGTATCACAGAATGAATGACAGAGTTGTGAAAACTTTTTTTAGCAACAGTATGACCTAACTCGGAGGAAATTAGGTTTGACTTACTTTCACAGTGGTTCGCAAAAGAGATTTTCGTAAATATTAGAGCAGGGGACCCTAACCTGCGGTCCCATCTCTTCGCCATTTTGTATGAAGATGCAGCACGCCATACCTTTGTACAATTTTCCATGCGTCTCTTAGTCTGTGTTTGCTGTATTTGGCAGTATTAAATGCAAATCACATAAAGAGAACAACAAAGTGGAAAGTTTACAACCATGAGCAGATGCAGTAGGACACTCGATTCAAAACAGGCTTTACTTAACACAATTCCAGCGAGGGAAAGATTTTCAAGGTTGTGAAGAACCTCAGGAGTGGGTCATTTGGCGTAATTGAGAGGGTTTTTGCTATGATATAGTTAATCTAGGTGGACTACTCTACTTAATCCATACATTTTTAATATTATATATATATATATAAAAAGGTTCTTTGAATAAGGTCGCTCGATTTTTAAAAGGAAATAAAACAATTTGTTTGTGATATATGCACTCAATTTATTATAAATTTAAAATTACATTTTATGGCTTTAAGTGTGGAATATGAAGTCGTTCAAATGTCCGTCGCGGCTTCGCTTGGTGAACGTATTCGGGAGGCCCAATTTTCGAGGACTTTGTCGCATAAATCTGACTGAATTCGCTGGATGGTGTTCGTTATGTTGACTTTGAGGACATCAACTGTTCGCGGATTATTTGCATAGACCTGCGATTTAAGGTATCCTCAAAGAAAGTAGTCTAATGGCGTTAAATCGCATGATCTCGGTGGCCAGTTGACGTCGCCACCGTGCGAGATTAACCTGCCCTGAAATCGCTGGTGCACAATGTATATTTTGGCGAGCGCACTGTGTCACGTAAGGCCATCTTGTTGGAACCACATGTCGTCTGTATCCATATCAGGCATATAATCCAGTTGAGGCCACAAGAAGTTGCTTATCATCGACCTGTAGGTCTCGCCGTTGACGGTTATGGCAATCCCATCTTCGTTGTCAAAATAATACGGACCGATGATTCTGTTAGACGAAAATCCGCACCAAACAGTGACTTTGTTAGGATGAAATTGGTGCTGGTGTATCTCATGTGGATTGTTTTCGTCCCAAATCCGATAATTTTGCTTGTTCACAAATCCATTCATCCAAAAATGGTCCTCATCGCTGTGGTGAGGATAGAAATCACGTAATGCGCGGAACGTTTGTCGAACGGAGCACTGATAACTGATTTTGATAATAACATTAGATGATTTGCACATGCTGTTCAACACTATAACCTTCCATCGTGACTTGCCAAGTACTACTAAACAGTTCACAGTGAGGTTGCCAGATGTCGCTTTAACAACATAGCCACTATCGCCTGACAACTGACAAAGCTCAAGCGTCCTTGTTGAAAGACCCTTTATATATATATATATATATATATATATATATATATATATATATATATATATATATATATAAAAATTTATTTATACCACAGTATTGTAGGGGAATGATCCCTACCCGCAGATAATGAAACATAGAGACTAGCAAATGCGTGCACAGACCTTCCCACTCAGACACGACAGGCTTTCAGAGTCTCAGGCAGAAAAGCAGCGAATTTACCCGCCTTGGGAATATAAAATAAAGCTGGGCTTTCAAGCCTAGTCGATCACAACTTAGACTATCAGCGATGAGCTTCTGCATCTCGTAAGAAAGACAGGTTAGTAGAGCTTAAGGATTCGAGGTTTTCTCCGTCAGGCTTTTCTACAACGATCTCATACATAGTATGCGCTAATAGACATCTCCCTCCCCTCTCTAATACTATATGAATCGTTCACTACTAAGTACTCACGTATTGCTAAGTTAGATACCCTCCAAGTAGTTCCTCTTTTTGTCTCTCAGCAAGCCCTCCACGCTAAAATTTCTCTTTCCTTGTTTACCCCTTCTCTTCCTTACGAGCTTTCCTCCATCCCTTCCTATATATAAAACTTTTCTGTGTTCAGTGTCCAGTTATGTAATGTAATATTAATCTGATTCTACCAATATGTGTTTACTATATCTTGAATATGTATATATATTACACTGGATAGTATTAATTAATTCACTATATTGTTACTTGTGTTTTTACTTTAATCTCAATAATTGTCAATTTTATTATTTCAACTTGTCTTCATCCGCTTTTTTAGCAATTATTTAATGCATTGTTTTAACTGTTATCGTTAATATTCCTTCCCTTTCTCATAAGTCGATACAGTCGCTGAAGATGGTCCTAGTGAAGGTCCGAAACGTCTGGCCAATATATATATATATATATATATATATATATATATATATATATATATATATATATATATATATACATAGGTTTAGAGGTTCATTCATCTGTTAAATACCTATAAATACAGCTTAGATTAGACTTTATATCCACTAAATCATTCTAAGGCTTTCTCGCAGACGTTTTTGATTCTCCAGAACTTCTAAAATAGGCTGCAAAACCGAATTCGGTGGAGAGTCTTTCGTCTTACGATTAATTATTAGTTTGCCTTTTTGCTAAATTTTAGTTCGGACAAAAATAAGAATATAATGAATCTAAGAACGCGTGGTTTTGAATTTCGTGACGCCTTTAAAAAGTGCAGGAATCTAGTTGTGGATGTAATGAAGGATCAAAAGTTTTAGTGAAAACAACTGAAGTTTATTTGAAACCCTTAGAAAGATTTGAGAAACATGGTAATTATTTTTTCGACAAACCTTTGTTCTCAATTCAAGTTTCTAATTTGGCTGAAATAAACTAGTGATGTATATTTAAACACCAAAGTGTATATTTTAGGAAAATATTCTCTAGTGAAGCTGTTAAATCTGACAATATTTGTGCACCAACATAGTTTATAGGTTCTGAAAATCAATGGAAATGAAAATGGGCGACCAAAGATTGATATAGTAATCGTTATCATCAAGGTGAAGAGATACTCGAACATTTTATTGTTTTATTAGACATAATAAAACCTTTCACGGTTTAATGGAATGAGATATATTAATAACAAAAACTACCTGGTTACAGTGAAATAAACTTGACCATTGTGAGGCCCCAAATAATGAATGCATTAGAAAGTAACACATGAGACCCACTCACCCTGATGCAATTTGTAATTGAGTTACCAATTGACTGCAGTGTCCAAAATGGCTATGGAACTTAACACGTGAGTAAGTGCTCGCAAAGAAGATGATTGTACCGTACAAGGAAGACTTTTATCCTTATCTTGGCCATCTGGTGACTACCTGCAAGGGTATAGCCGTCACATATAAGATGAAATCCTGAGAAGAAATTAAGAAATACATAATTACGATAAAAAAGGACCAGCAAAAATGACGTGGAGATGCTTGGTCTTTTTAGGAAACTGTCTATTTGAATACAAGTTCCTTGAATGTTACCTAAAATTCCATGCTGAAATTGATGCTGTAGACTAGCGTGTTGAAGTATCTCGTGAGTGTGTGATTGTTCTGGCTTGTGGCATACTCTATTGAATATGTCGTTCAACAGATTGGGACATAGATGAATCAATAGATTTTCTACTAGAGGGATTTCCACAGGAACTCATCGTACAATATGTTTTTTACGACCTTGCAAGACTAAACTTTGCGTGATGTGCCGAAGCACGAAGGGGCTGGATGTAATTTTCGTTCATAAGAATGGAGCCTAGACATAGAACACTGCGTGAATTTCTCATCTTTCTTCTCTTCCTGATTTTAGGTGGGGCAAGGATAACTGAGTTCATATAGGAGTTGGCTGCCTATCGAAATATTAGGTTTAATTAGTTCTCCTCTCCCGTTTTAGGGACTCGATACTTTAGCTTTTCTAGAATGTTTTTTTGATCACATACACACGAAAATTTAATAGGAATGTTTCTTTATTTATAGGAGATTTCCACAACACGTAATTTTATCGTGACATATTTTATTCGTATCTTTTTAAATAAATTTTCATGTTAAGTTTGCTCTACATGAGATGCTGGTATAGACTGGCGTATGTAACCGGGTAGTATCAATTTAGGTTCTTCGACTAAAATGTGAGCACAAAAGACAGCCGCAATGTAGGTTCGATTACTCTTAGTTTTTTTCGGGGGTCGAGGGGCTCTGTGGGATAGAAAATATGGTAGGAATCGGAAGTATTGTTGGAATGAATATTTAACCGAATATGTTGCTTCCCTCTATTTCTTTCAAAAGATTACGCCACATCTTCTTTTATAAATGAAAATAAATTACTTTTTCTCATTTTAATAATAAAATTATTATTATTGATTTATGATAATAAATTGATGTATAACCAGGGACTATCAGATAGACATCGATTGGGTGCGCTTTGAAAGAGGGACATAGAAGCACAAGCATAAATATACAAACTCGAAATCGTATACTTATGACCCACTAAAAACAAAATTCATCCAACTATATGCACTACTACATACATTTATTCTGTTCTACTTCCATACTTGAGATATTAAGGAGGTTTACTTCGTAATAGGCAATCTATAGGCCTTATCACAAGCTACTTTGCATTTTTCCAAATAAACTGAGTCCCACCCAGTTACGTGGCCACACGCGATAACAAATACTCATAAGGGAAACTTGGGCGTGGGCTGACGCCCCCTTGTAATTTTCGACAATTCATTGCTCTCCAGGTAAACTTGGGCGTGGGTTGACGCCCCCTTGTAATTTTCGACATTTCATTGCTCTCCAGGTAAACTTGGGCGTGGGTTGACACCCCTTTGTAATTTTCGACATTTAATTGCATTCCAGGTAAACAGATTCACCCTTGCTTTATTCTTTAAGTATTAGGGTGAAAATAATTGCCCTCTTTACGTCCATATCATCATCATCCTCATCACTTCACTAACTCTATAATTTGAGAAGGGTTTTTGTTGAGTATTTGAGTAATAAATTCATCTTAGTTTGGTTATGACTTATGTTTTTTATCAAAGTTATTTCTAATAATTCTTTTATAATATCGAAAAAAAAATAGTGAAGTTCAGAAATAAATAAAAGTATCGAAATTTTGTGAATATTTTAAAACCAAAGAATTACAAATGGTGAAGTTCAGAAAATTTATTATTATATATCTTCTTCTATAACTCTATATTTTAGCCACGTGATTTTTTGAAAGGGGGGAAATTTAGTTTAGACTTCCTTTTTAAAATTATTATGATTAGCGGAGTTCCGAAAATTTATAAAAATTTAACCATGGCTGCTCTTTTCTCGATTTTAAATTTTAATCTTAGTAACGAAGCGCCAGCTCCTCCCGTAGGGGGCAGTGGCTAAGCCATTGCCTGGTATAATAATAATTATGGGCCTGCACTTTTTACTCTTTTTTACGGACTAGGAGGTCAACAAAGGGGGTAATGCTCTTCTTCACAAGGGTAGCTGCGAAGGACAGACATCAGTCAATCCAGTAAAGCAAGATAGAGGCATAACTCGTGGATTGCGGCCGAATAGTTTGAACGAATTGAAATAAGAAAAAAATTACCGCCACTTAAATAGAACGATTTGAATGGGAGCAATTCAATAGCGCCTCATTATGCCCTAGCCAATGGAACCCAGCAATATTTGCACGACTCGTTCGCCAATACACACGCACGAAATATAGACCCACACAGACATGGAGTCATAAAAATATAGACATCTTACTGGCTCAACCAAAGAAAGTTTTAAGCAGTCTCTAAGGATCAGACTAAAACCACTTGGAAGAGTAAATGCCAAACCTCTTTGATTTTTCTTCAATTCCTTATGATAGAGGTCCAGGCGAGCTTTAAAAAATAACCACGGAGTTGTAAGGTTAAGATGTGCATAAGAAAAAGGTTAGTGATGGATTAGCAGTTTATAAGAACTCAATTGTAATCACCATTTTAGTAAAAAATGAAAAAATAAAATCTATGAAATTATTGTTGTGGTTGTGGTGAAGAAGATAGGAATGATTGATGCATTGGAAGGGTTTATAAAGAAATTCTAGCAAACCTTATTAATTTAATACAACTCTAAGCTAAAGTCCCGTGTTTGTTATTTCCTCGTTTTTGTGAGAACATTGGATTCTCAAATGGGTGCCTCCTTTGAAATTTACATTTTTTCCTTGCTACTCGTATCTCATGGAATCAGTTATTATTCTGGCACACCATAGCATAGTCGTAGGAGTTTATCTTGCTTAGCATAATTAATTAAAATTTATCTTTAGATAGTGGTTGTGGCTTTAGTTGATGTGCGTTTGTATACCCCAAAACTGAGGTATTTATTCTAAGCGAGAATGAACCGTTGACTTGTTTGTACATAGAGAAGTACATCTATATCTGATTTATGATTAAAGTTGATGTTGATGAATACAACTAGGTTAATGGCTCTATTGGTTTTCCATTTAACTTTAATATTAGAATTGTAGTTTCTGGGATTTATGAGCACAGCTTCCCTTTGCTTCAGACAAGGACCGGAATCACTGCTGACCCCTTTGTTTTGCCTCTACAGAGGACGAAACGGATGAGTTCAACATACATGTGACGCGTTATCGGCCCGAGGAGTTGGCCAAGCTGACCAAGATGACAAGATTCTCGAAGCGAGAGATACAACTTATCTACCGGGGTTTCAAGCAGGTCAGTCATACCACACCATGAGACGACTGGTCCTTGTTGTAAGATGGGAGTGGGTTCAGGAGAATTGTATGTCATTCCGGTTCCTAACATCCTATTGGTCTTATCGTTAACTTACTCAGACTATATACTTATCATTTATTCTCACTTGCTCTTACATGACCACCATTTTATATTCACCTTTTAACAAAGTTTAAGGAGGTGACAGCTTCATTTCTTTTTACTTCCTATTTTTTATTGAATAAAACTTTTTCATAGGTAATCCTTTACGTGAAAGGTTCCCTTTATTTATCCAATAGTTTCTCCATCCTCTCATTTAATCAATCATTTTGATCACCTCTGGGCCAAATTATTTTGACTTCTAATTATGTCTTAATTTGTAGAGGATCCAGATATAAATAACACGAGATTATACTTGCCGTAGGAGGGATGTATGCTAGAATATGTTGGCTATTGCCATCTGTGTTGCCCATTCCTCGTAGATTATTTGAAGACTAAAATAAGCCCCGCCGCTTATTGTTATGAATGATTGAGATCTTTTCTTCCACCGTCGAGAAGCAGAAGACCGCCATAAAAGTTTTTTTAAAGTTGTATATATAAATTAGTGGACCAATTTGTTCATCTACAGGGTTTAATCACAAATTGTAGACTGATATTAATTTGCTAATTTTCAGAAAACCATGAAATATAAATATTTCTTGGCCTAAATTAGAAAAAACATATTTTACAAGAGTACTGTAACTAATATTCAAAGGTTTTCCCTTTTGTATTGACGACACGAGGATGTCTAGATAGGATCTGAACGTATTTGACGCGCAGGTGATTTAGCTGCTATTTTCCTCCGGTATTTTACCAGTTTGCAATTCAGAATTTCGAGAATTCGTTGAGGTTTGGTAAGGCCTTAGGTTCCAGCGTCGTCCACACTCCAAGGTCCATGGGGTTCAAACCTAACGAACTGGAAGGCCAAAGTTACTTTGACAGAAAATCCTTAAAATTTGCCTTGTATTAGTCTCGAAAATGTTGGCTGTGTATGAAGTTGCTTCATCGAGTTGAAGGGTTACACCGGTATTTCTTATGGTGGCATCCATCCAAGGGATGATATTTGCCTTAAATTTCTCCAAATAAACATGTTGATTCATTTTTTGCTTCCTTTAGTCACTATGAGAGGTGATATTTGGCCTGTTGAAATTAGGTCCGTCACATCATCACCGAAGTTTGGCTTTTTTTCTCAAGAAAGACATCCTCAGTTCAACTGGAATCTCATTTCTATTTTGTTTCCAAACACAATCATTATGTGTGCGGGGGGGCCTGGACTGTGAACATCTTCACATCCTTCCACAGAACTGCAGGCTGAGAGTCATGAATGAGCCGTTGGTGGAGCAACTTTGTTCTTTCGACTCTATTCTTTTTGCACTACCACTTAGCTCAAGTTTGCTTTCAAATCGAGTTACTTTGGATTCTCCTTGGCTAGTTTCATCGTGTTTTTGATGAAGGCTGGATTTCTGACTCTTGGAAAATAATTGCCTTACTCTTTGAGCCGTTGATAGCTTTAAACTTCTTGCAGATCGCGCTTGAGAAAGGCTTTTTTAAATATGACAGTACAGAGCCGACGACCGACAACGTTAAAATGATTCACTCACCGGTGTTTGACACTCCAAACTAATCCGATTTAGTTTAAGCCTGGGAAAAATCCAACAACAATCCTGCATTGATAACGCGAGAAAAAGTATATTGCGTGTGAGAGTACTCGTATGTTGAATGTTACGACCACTTTTAATTCATTTTTGAGGACACCAGTTTCCCCCATTCCTTCTAACATTGGACAAATTAAGAGAGAGTATAGTAATGAAAGGGTTTGGAAATGATAGTAAAGATAAATTTAGTATGAGTTTGAAAGATTATTGTTCCCTGGTGGAAGGGTATCTCCAGCAAAAATAGGTATACCGTATAGAGTAGCATATTAAGTTAGTTGTTAAAATCCCTGGTCATAGAGTATCACTGGTATTGTATAAATATATACTTAGGGTATTTAATGTCAAAGTTGGTTGGCATTCAAGTCTTCGCGTAGGTGGCGTTAACTTTCCTGTCTTCCTATATTTTGCCCATTTCTTTTGCTGGTTTTATTTGTTCCTTTTTGACGGGACACACCATAGCCATAGTCTTATGTGGTCTACCACAATTAAGGCATTTCTGGATTGTACTGTTGCAATCACGCCGAGAATGACCTTGTTGGCCGCACACAGAGCAGCCTACAATGTCAGAGTTAGGACAAGAGGCAGTGGTGTGTTTATTTTACCTGTAGCACCGGAAGCACATTTGCAGGTCAAGTAATTCCCCGATTTCAATCTGCTCGGGGCAGACACGGAAATTAAAAAGGAAAAGGCCAGTTTCTTTTGCTTAGATTGCCATAGTTGTTTCTGTGAAGACTACTCTAAAACGCTGGTGTAGCTTTTGAATTTTACACTTCTGGTACTTTCGTCCGCGAGTGATTCGGAAAAATATCCTCCGTTATCTCGTATGTAGTGTTTTCCAACACAGGGTACGAGACGGCGGCAGGTAATGCTCCTATAGGTGCTTATTTGTGGTGTTGTTTGTGTCTTGAGATTGATTTTGAGTAGGGCTTTCATGGCATGCGGGGAAATGAGGACTTCAGTTTCCACCTCCATTGCACAGATAACTGAATATCTATTAGGGATGCCGATGAGGCGTACGAGAGCAATATTTAGCTCAGCGTAAATCTTTTTGAAAAACCTATACATGTCCGGTTTTGGCCGGTCAGGTAAGGTTCTCAAGGCTATGCACCTGGTTTCCTTCATCACTCCTTCATATCACCCAAGGGTGTAATAAGGAAGGAAATCGAGAGAACCGAGTTTCTAAGCATGTATATTTGTGTGTTTAGGGATCCGTTATGAAAAAGGAAAATTTATGTGTAAAAGGTTGAAAAACTGAACGATGAACAATACCAGCACTTTTCCTTAAGACTTCGAAGAAGAGCTCACTTCCTTTCCCTCAACTAGCCACCAATGAGGCCAGTCAAGGAGAAAATAGTCACTTTCGAACGTATCAATCACCACTGATAATATTTCTGGTCACACACAGCAATACGGTCTACCAAAACAAAACACCTCATTTGAATTGAAAATTCAGATCAAATTTTCCCCAAATTGGACTTTACCGCACAACTAGTATGTAAGAGAGCAATCCAAGCCAAATGCACAGTCCTTCCCCATATTCTTCTCCAGTCGAGAGCATTTATAGCAATTATATGACCACTCTCATGGGTGATATGGCTAAAAGGTTGCAATGGAAAACCGATACTTTGCATAATTTTCCAATGAATACGTTAAATGAAGTTTGATCAAATTGGGTCACGTAGGACAACATCTACTTTAGGTATTACTTGGCATATTACCTTCCCTTTCTTATCCAGCCATGTCAACAGGAAGTCTGTAAATTTTAAGGTTATTGCGATGATAATGAAGTTCGGAGAACAAAATTTAATCAAATATATTTGCAGGATGGCTAAAATTATCGAATGAATAAATTTAGGTAAATCATAAATGTTCCTAAAAGACAAAAAAATATTCAAACAAACAATTATATTGAGGTTTCGTGAAAATAAAATAATGCTTTAACAGTTCAATAGAGTAAAAGTGGAAGTTCTTTATTAATGCATTAATGATTCGTAATTGAAATTCTAAATAAGAAAACAGGCAATTACTCATTGGGAACTGATGTTAAGTTCTTAAAATATAGCTACTTTATAATGCTTTAACAGTTCAATAGAGTAAAAGTGGAAGTTCTTCATTAATGCATTAATGATTCGTAATTGAAATTCTAAATAAGAAAACAGGCAATTACTCATTGGGAACTGATGTTAAGTTCTTAAAATATAGCTACTTTTTGTGACTCCCTATGGGACCGGCGGAAAAAGGAATCCTTTGAGAGCGGAAATTAAGAAAGAGGTTTAATTAACGAGTCCAATTTTCTATTGTAAAGTTTGAGAGCCCTCTTATTAATGAGGTCATTAAAAATGGAAGAAAGAATCTAATATATATATATATATATATATATATATATATATATATATATATATATATATATATATATATATATAGTCATGGCCAAAGTTTGGCGATTATTCAAATTTTCCTATAAGAAAATTACAAATACTAATCAAACGTTGCATATTATTTTAGTATGTTTGTCGCATAATTTTAAGGTGAAATCTACAAAAATTTAGACCTCAAACCCACTTTATTTTTAAATACATCCAATTGATGCGTTCACTGAATATTAACACTGATATCCTTTGTTCTTTAGGACTGCTTCAATTTGTTTTGGTATGTTGGAGCCCAAATTTGTCAAGATATTTTGAGTCATTTGCTCAAATTTAGTTCAATTATCATCCGCTACTGCTTACAATTTAATGACTTATGTTTATGAAAACCCAGTTTGGTAATTTCCGACAAAATCTTTATTGGGTTCAAATCGGGCAAATTCCCGGGCCAAGAATCGAAAAATTCAATGTAAATTTTCGGCCAATAATTTGGAATAGAATTTACTTTGTGATAATCCTATTTTTCTTGCTGAAAAATAGAATTATCGCCCCCAAATTGGTAGTGAGGTGTTGAGAAAAGTTGTTTATGAAGCAAGTTTTGCTACCATTATGAGTTCATGGCAGTGTTCTTGGGCAAAGTTGTTAGTGCCCAAGATGTCTAAGAGAAGCAGACCCAGACATCGAGAGTGTCGGGATATTCACCATTGGTAGGACACGTGGGATCGCTCAAAGCTCCAAACAAACGGAAGGGAGCTTCTTCAAAAATCCCTTTATTTTATTTTCTAGGAAAAGAGGAACCTATCTGTAAGCTTCTTTGGGGGCGATGAGGCTTCTTCCCAAATCTTCTCGAATTATGACTTTTTAAATACGAGTGTGTTTCGGGCTTCCTGTGCGCGCTGAAACGTTCATTTCTGCTTCTTACTAATCGTGAACGACTTAAACAGTGGAGGCAACCAAATCCTTGTGCACAGACCTTACCTGGAGGGAACTTGCAATTCATTTGAAGTTCTTAGGCGTACAGAGTACGAATAAAGGAGTGTAACGAGTCTTTTGAAAGTCAGTAATGAGCCGATTGATGCTGCTTCTTGATGCAATACCGTAGACTTCTTTGGTCGAATTTTTAATATATATATATATATATATATATATATATATATATATATATATATATATATATATATATATATATATATATATATATATACATATACATATATATATATATATATATATATATATATATATAGATATATATATATATATATATATATATATATATATATATATATATATATATATATATATATATATATTTATATAATAAAAATGAAGTCTCTCTGTCTGTGTGTGTCGGTCTATTTGTAGGAATAAAAAATATCCCAACCCTCCCCCCTCCCCATCCTTCTCTCCCCCTTCACCCCATATCCTTCTCCCTTTCCCTTTTCAAACCAAGAGCAAAAATACTCCCCCCCTCTTACCCAATCCCTTATCTCCATAACAGATTCCCACCCCATCTCTCACCCCAATTGACCCCCACACTGTCCGCTCTCCCCGCTCTCTCTTCAGCCCCCCCATCCCTTTTACCCCTACCACCTCTCCCCTCTTCTTTCCACCTCTTCTCGCTCTGAAACACAAATAACAATTTTATCTACCCACCTATCTCCCCTCTCCTTTAACATCTCCCCCTCTCTCTTCCACCCAATTTAACCCGACTCTATCCGCTCTCCCCACTCTCCCCCACCTCTCTCTCACACCTATCTTACCCTCTCTCTCTCAACCAAGAGAAAATTTATCTCCCCACATTCTCCCGCCTCTCCCTCCCCCTCTCCCCCCTCCAACCACTCCTACCCCTCTCTCCCCTCTGCAACCTCTCCCTATCCCCTGTCCTCCTTTTCCTCACCCACTCTCTTCCCGCTCTCCCATTCTCTCACTCCCTCTTCCTCTCAAAAAAGAACATTTCAAAGCAAGAGGTGCTTTTTTTTAATCCTGTTCTTAAAATCTAGAGTTATAGATAAGACGACCGATCTGTTTTTGTGGCCGCAATGTTGTTCGCTCATAACTAACGGTCAGTATTGCTTGAGCGCTAATTGCCGGGCGCCTACCCTGAAGCGTTTACTTATTTTAAGTATATTATATGATAGAAAGAGTGCACACCTCTCCTAAAACTTCTTTCAACCTAAAAGTGGAACTCGGCTGTGGTAAAGAATTTGATGCCACATGTCACAGAGGCAACCATTCATACACGAAGTGGAAAAGAAGAGGATGTTTTCATTCAGGAAATAACCCTAAATTGCCATTTATGTTCGAAGACTACGGCTACATTTCCTAATCCGTATAATTTTTGCAATGTGAATTAAAAAATCATACGGTGAGGTTCTGAAGTGCTGGAACCACCTTATAGAATCGCATCTTACTCAAAACCACATCAAAGATAAGCATTTTGAAGCCCTATAAAATCCTATAATTGGTTCACAGTAACCTAAAATAACATTCCATAAATTGACAAATTAATAAGTGTTGTAAAGAGAACAATGAGATATTAAACCCTTATTTATTTATTGAGTCTTAGAATAAAATTGTAGTATTATCTCTTTCCTAACGCTTTAAAATTGTATCATCTCTTCGGTACGAATAAAAATTGTAATATTGAATATTTTGATGTGACGCCAATTTACATGCTAAAAATGTATTATTTTCTTTTTACTTCCCCTCTTTGAAAAGTGAAAAAGATTTTACGTTTTTTACTTCGCTCGTCCTTTCCTGTGGCTCCTTAATCGATTGGCAACATTCCTCTGAATTTGCCTTGTTTCTTCAAAGGTATCTGAGCAGTCGATAAGAAAAATTGAATCGAATCGAATCCCTGTATAGAAAGCAAAAGATGAGGGACTCTTGTGTGCAAGAGATCTTTTAGTTGAAGAGGAGCGGTTCGGAAATTAACTCATGAGGGCAAAGGATGAGGTAAAAACCAGGTGGCTATACAACGATCTAAGGTGTCATGTATGCATGTGTCTCGAAGGGTACGTGACTGGGGCAGAATGAGGGCTGGCTTGACTGGAAGGAGAGGTTCCCGTACCTTGAACGCGTGTTCGTGATGTTGTGTAGTATGGTGTTGCTTTCGTGCTTGTTTATCCCCAACTCGTATTAAGCGCGGTGTATAAGTGGACATTACTCAAGTACGTGTTATGTTATGCCATTTAATGTAGCGAGTTGTGTGTTGGTTGGGTAGGTGCATTTGTTGGGTGTTACAGTGGATTAACGTTTGTATTTTCAATGATTGGGGGAAATATACTTTCTGTGAAGTCTATCTCCTCCAGTTTGTTTATTTTTAAGAGCTGATTGAATGTTCGTGCGTACTGACGGGGGTCACCCCTCAACACTGCTTTGGCCTCCGCTTTGCATTATGCAAATATCGCCTTGTACTTACGCTGTCGAATCTTTTGGCATGGATGGGTGTAGGTGGTATATCGCGTTAACCTTGAGTGGTTATGGAAGGTCTATCGTGAAAATGCTATACAGTAGAGGCAGCCATCTTGTGGCACACCAGCCTCGAGGCAAAATTGCAGTCCCTTGTAGCCCTCAATCTGTATCTGCGGTCCTCTTTCCATCACATAATCGCAGAAGATCTTTTCAATGACTGGGTTTAGCCGAAGGCTTATGATCTTGAATTGCAGACCCTTCAGCCAAATCTTGTCAAAGGCCTTCTGTGCTTCTCTGAGGACTACGTGGACGTACTTACCCTCCGCCCTGGATTTTGCTAGCTTTTCTGATAGAGGAGAGAGTGCGGTGTCGTTTCCTCTTCCTTAACCGAATCCATGCTGCTGATGTGTAAGCGCATCGTTCTCAGCTAGCTGGCTCTGTAGCCTGTCGGCTACGATCTTTTCGAACATCTTACCTATGAATTTCAGGAGGGGAGATTAGCCTATAATTTAGGAACTGATCGGGAGGTCTGTTCCCCTTAGGGATAAATATAACCTTTGAAAGTTTAAACGCATCAGGGAAGTAGCCGGTGTTTATAGTTGCGTTCATTACGCTCAACATTCCCTGATGCACTTGCGGTGGAGCGTTGGTTATATGCACTTTTGTTATTCCCGACCAGCCTGGAGCCTTTTGTTTGCCAGTTTATTGACGAGGGAAGGGGAAGGGCGGTATTTAGGCCATAATTTTAGTAATAGCTCAAATGGTGTTAATCTCTCTGGTAGGGGGAAGGGGCAGGAGATGATGAGGTGGAGGTAAACGACGGCAACTGCCGTGGGCCGCTGCACCTCAATGCGAGCAGGTTCGTATGGTTTTGGTGGCGCTTGTTCCTGGCTTTCAGTTTTCGCTGCCTCCTGTTTCCAAGAGGCAAGGTGTGTACAGAGGAAGCCGGCTAAGTCCGATTCCGAGAAGAAAATTTGATTGATTGATTGATCGATATACAAAGAGTGAAAAAGTGTAGAAGATAAGTATAGGTGAAAAGATAGTGAGTTTTTGCCCTGGTGTAGAGGGAATCTCTAAGAAGCTTCTTTTTTCTTATATTGTCTTATTGGCCTTTTCAGTTGTTGCTTCTGGTGCCCTTTTGGTCACATTGCGACCATTTCTTTTGACTTTGCCTCTCTCGTTTTTCTTTGGACTTTATTTTTTCTTTCTTTCTTTATTATTATTATAATTTTTTATATATAAATATAAATAAACTCTATTTCCTCCGTCACGGTATTATAGCCTGTCAAGAGTTATATTTGCTATTTTAGGAGGGGAGGGGTATCTTTAAATTTTTCTCATAATTTATTTTTGTATTACAGGTGTGTGGCCATTTCGCCTCTTTTATTCATTTCTTTGTTGTTTATTTTTAGATGTGGGCACTTTGCCACTTTTTCTTCTTATTAGTTTGTCATATTCATGTGAAGAGTCCAATTAGGTTATCTCGGGAGCAGATACTTCCACTTGGGAATAGAGCTCGCCTAGTGGCGCGTCCCCCATCTGCTCTCGGAATGTCGAGATCAATTTTCATATTTGGAATTTTTACTTCCTTGATTTTGTCCTAGGTCTTACTTACTAACTAGCCTCTGGAGTTCCATATTCAATGGCTTCAGACCTGCTCTTGCGTGCCGATCTTTTTGCAGAAAATGGTCCGCCCTGCGCGCTCCCGCTATCACCAGGGCTGCTTTGATCTGCACTCGCTGCATTTGCCTGGTAGTGGTAGAACTCGCAGCCTGCACGACCACTGCCGGGTACACTAATGTAGAGCGTACCAGAGCAGTGTAGAGCTTCTTGAGATTCTTGGAACTGAGGCTTCGTAATCTCTATAGTTTCCCAATCTGTGTTTTGGCTAGGGAAATTCTGTATTTTATGTGCGCCCTGAACCCTTTTGAGGTTATGAACAGACATAGAACTTTGCCTTCGTTGGTGTACGGATACACTTCCTCGTTCACTAAAACATTGTCAAGTTTCCGGCAAAATTAATTCCAGTGACGCTTATGTTTGTAAGTGGTTGAACGTAAATCAGTCCTTAAAGTCTATCTTGACGCTGATTGGCCAATTTTTGTACCACTTATGTTTGAAACGTAAAATTTGTCTTAAATTCTGATTGGCCATTTTGTTAACGCAAAAATATATGACTGCCTTGCTTGCATGAGCAGACCTCTCCCGCTTTGACAGCAAATTGTACGGATTTTCAATAAAAGTGAATTTTTAGCGAGAAAAGTGAATAGAGTAACCCTACTTGTTGATAGTAGCGCGATACTTCGTAAACAAGTGGACTACTTGCTTTTCCAGTGGAAATACGGAACGGAACAATTCTTCGCTCCTTCGTGGAAATGGAGACCGAAGCCTCGCCTGGCCCACCCGCTTGCCTGGAAAAAGTTATTTTGAGGTAAAGTAAAAGATTTTTGGACATTGAACCCCCTTTTTCTCTCTCACCCCTTTCCGTCTAAAAACAAAAAGTAAACACAGTGAACATTACACACATACAAACGTTAACACATCATAGGATGCACCTAACATGAGAGAAACCCTACGAATAATTCTTCGGGTCCTCTCGGAGGGCCCGAAACCTGACCGAGAAAAGGTATTTGAAACAGTTTACGGATCCCTACGTATTGCTTTGGTAAGACTAGTGGACTTGAACAATGGTTACTAGGCTATCTGCGTGAGGGAGGCTGATTGTGAAGCCTTGACCTCCGGGAAAGCCGTTGAATGCCTCAAAACAATCAACCTCAGACTACAGACACCACCACAAATACGAACCCACCGCAGCTTGATCTGTAGGCGCCTCGACCCCTGAGTTGGGAGCCACTCAGCCGACGACATAAAACGGGAAATCGAGAACAACCACGAATGGGCAAAGGTAGTGGAAGTTTTTAAATTCAAAACATATACACATGTGTTTAAAGTGGTATTTGAAGACACGGCTATTGCCCAAAAGGCTAAAGATAATGGATTACTTCTTTTCATCGTGAGAGTTTGCCCAGAGCAGATGGAACGAGAGGAGTTTGTTGATTTGCAGATGTGCTTCAGGTGCTACAAATACAACAAACACACCACGTCCAACTGCCCTGAAAATAAAGAACTTAAATTGTGCTCCATTTGCGCCGGTCGTGACCATTTTTGGCGCGACTGCAAGAATAACACCATCGAATGTCTCAATTGCTCAGGCCCGCACCGGACCATGTCCATGGCATGTCCGATAAAAAAACAGGAAATGAGCAACCAAAGCAAACTCCAACGTAAATTGGAAGAGAAGAAAGCCAACTCCACCTACGCTGAAGCAGCAAAAGCCGCCATTGCCGAGACAAATAACCAAAAAACCTTTTTACACATCGAGAATAAACACTCCACAAAAATTATGTGCTGCATATACCAAGCACACATACAAAACATCACACGACCTGGTACCTTTGCGACAGAAGTAAACCGTATGCTCGTGAAGAACGGACTTAGCGAGATGTGGTTCCCCGATAATCCCTCTTCAGAGGAGGTTATGAGAATAACCGTTGCTCCTCAATGCCAAGAAAAGTGCCAGAAAATACAAACCCCAAACACAGCCATCTCACGCGACCCCCGACTCAACAAACCTAGGGAAACGCAAACACAAAAACAGGCGCCACTCACCCCCAAAAAATCCACACCACAAAAAACAAAAACACACACCCCCACATCCACACCAACAAAGGAGGCAGTCCGGCCCAAGGAGATCAGATCTCCTAGGTAGAGAAAGATCTCAAAAACTCGCGGCCCACGGTCTACCTCCTCATCTAGAGGAAGGGAGCACCAACTAAAATACCACTCCAGAGGCTTCAACCTTAAATTGTACGCCCCTGAATCTGCCTCATTCCCAACTGAATTGGACTCCCGTGAAGTATCAGAAGGTCTTAGGACCGGACGATACAAATGGGAATCTCTGATGAGGTACCGAACGACAGGTTGAGGAAGCTCTCTCACAAAATAAGGTTAAGCTGGCCACGGACTGTTTTTACACAATCACCGACACGGAATTTAGAAAGAAAAGAAACGGCAGGGAGCGCACCCCGCCCAATACACCACATGGAGCTAAAGTAGATCGCGAATAAGCGTCTACTTTAACTCCATACACTAAAAGAACCTACATTACTCAAATGACCAACAGACTAACAATCATACAGATGAATGTCGATGGGTGGGACGAAAAAGGTTCCATCTATGGCAACATTCTGCGACAAAGCGACACTGACATTATATTGATTAACGAACACGGAATGACCGCTCAAAAAGAGGTGAAAATTTTTCAATATGACGTCATCAGCAAAAATCACAGTCAGCAACGGTATGAAGGCTGCGCAATAGCCGTCAAAAAAGGTTTAAAATACAAAAGACTACCCGACCTAGATGAATCTAACCTTGCCATTGAGGTAGGCACTACCCTGGGGGGTCTAGTCGTGGCCACGGGGTACCAACCCCCAAGACGCGGCTATGTACCCCTGCACAACCTTCTACAGGTCTTTAGCCATAAGAACAATGCAATCTTTGCTGGAGATCTGAACGCAAGATGTGCAGCATCAGGGTATACCTCCTACAACAATGCAGGTAGAAACATTGAAGTCCTACTTGACAGAAAATACGGGACTAGAATAGGACCAGAATTCCCAACCTTCATTACAGGTAAAAGGCAGCAACGAAGTCTGATATTGTCTTATCCAGTATCAGGTTCCCATATAACTATTACATTGAACCAGGCCCCATTATTCCAAGTGACCACCAGGCACTTAAAATCACAATTAGCGTAAACCCAATTTAAATTGCATTCCCAGAACGCCAAAGCTATAAGCAGGCGGACTTGGAAAGCTACACAAATTATCTTCTAAATTATACCCCAGACCCTTTAATTGACGCAAATTTAGAAGAAATAGATGAAGAGCTGGATAAAATCACTGAGCTCCTTATAAAAGCAGATAAAAATAGCATTCCCCGCATAAAATATAAAACCCTTCCAGCTCCTATTTGGACTCCCCCCATGAAAGCCCTGGCCCAAGAGTATAAAGACCTGTCCAATGTAATAGCGCTGACAGGCCCCAACCACAATGCCCATAGACGAATAAGACAGATAAAAGACGAACTTCAGACACTCATTACAGACCAACAAATACAGGTATGGGACAGAATAATTGAGGGACTTGACATAGAGAGAGACTCACGGACTTTTTGGCAGACGTACAGACGTTTAAAAGGACAACCCCCTCAAAAGAAAATTGTACTTAAACATGACGAAAAAGAAATTGACGAGACGACAGAGATTGAGGAAATTTTTAGGACTTTCTGGTCTTCAATTTTTAAAATTACCCCCGAAGAAAACGACAATTATGACCTCGATTTCGAAAATAACATTATCCAACAGTTAAACACGCAAATACATAAAACCTCCCCTCATCATTGTGTGTCGCAGGAAAGAGCGATGGAGGGCTATGGGAGTAAAATAACTGCACAAGAGCTCCCTGTTGCACTAAAATCCTTTCGTCAAAGAGCACCGGGTACCACGGGACTGACCAGGGAAAATTTCATTAAGGCCCCGCCTAATGTTCTGAGTGGGCTACTTAACATCATGAATGCCGCTCTGAACACAGACTATTTTCCCGACCAGTGGAAAGTGGCCAAGATGATCTTCCTTCCCAAATCGGGAAAGCCCCCGGACTGCCCTGCAAACTTCCGACCGATATCTCTCTTAGAATTTGCTGGCAAAGTCTTCGAGAAGATATTGGCAAATAGGGTCAACTCTTTTCTCGACGAAGCCAACCTGCATAATGAGCAACAGCACGGCTTCAGAAAGAAAAGAGGGACCGACACGGCACTAGCCGTCATTACGGAAAAACTTGCGAACATCAAGGCAAGTAAAAGGCATGCCGACCTGGTGCTCCGCGATGTCAAAAAAACATTTGACAAGGTTTGGAAGAGAGGCTTGCAATTTAAGATCCTGCAAATAGGCCTCGACCCCATTCTTGAAGGGATTCTATGCGATTATATAATGGAGAGGAGAGCGTATATACAGATCAAAGAACACAAAGGCCCCGAGTTCGAGCTCAAATCTGGGGTCCCGCAAGGGGGCTGTCTCAGTCCCCTGTTATACAACATATATACACGTGACCTACCACAACCTCTTTCCGAAGGTACGATATACGTCCAGTTCGCTGACGATATATCACAAATTTGTACAGCCGCTTACGTTCACAGGGAATTTATGGCGAGAAATACGGCTAGGGAGATATCTAACATCAACTCTTACGAGAGGAAATGGAAGATATCAACCAATGCCCAAAAATTCAAAATAATTCATATGTTTCGCAAGACCTTCAACGATATACGGGTAGAAGGGGAGAGAATCCCCTATTGCTCAGAAGGGACGGTTCTGGGGCTCAAAATCACCACTGGGGGATACAAGAGTCATATCGGGCGGACAGTCGTGAGTAGCAAGAGAGATTTGAGAGAGTTTTATAGGTTCATCGACCTAACTCGCTCAAATAAACTCAAGATATTCAATGCGTGCATTTGCTCGAGACTCTTGTACCCCCTGGTGCCGCTGAACGCAAGCGCCAAGACCCACATTGCGAAACTACAAGTCCTCCAGAACAAAGCGGTTCTACTCATTACAAATACCCGAAGAAGAGAACGTAAACGACAAAGGGAGCTCCACGACTCGGTTGAATTATCTCCGATCAACGTGGCGCTCCACGAGAGAGCTAAGAGGACATGGCAGGCCATTGGTGCCCGCTTGACCCCTGAATTCTCTCGTACACACTTAGAAATCGAAGCAGACCGACAAATAAGACCTTTTAAAAGTAGCAAGCTACAGACAGAAAATGACGTGATCCCAAAATACACCTGACAGAACTGACAAAATACAAAGTAATTCGCAGGTATCTTTTAGCATATTAAAATTAAATTAAAAACCACTTGCAAAACGCAAGATTAAATAATTTCACACTCACTTTTAAAAAATCCAATTAACTAATAACCCAAACTTTTCAAAAACTTTTTACTAAAGTCATAGCGGGAATAAAAAACCCCGCCAAAAATAAAGGCTTGAATGCCTAGAGCAATCAATCGATCAATAGGATCGAAATCATAATTAAATTAACCATGTTTAATTTAATTATATAAACTATGGAGTTAAAATTCATAGTTTATCGAAAAATACAAAACACCCAAAAAACACACAAACTTTACATTTACATTGACAGAGCTACCCTTTCACCAGGGATCTTTTTTATTCTTTCTCCTACACATCATCTACTCTTTAAACTCACCCTTTAACCACTTTACTCTCTTACTATTCTCTCTCTACTTCTACCTATATTTCATCTCTTATTTTGTCCAATGTCCAATGTCCAATGTCCATTTTGTTAACGCTATGCTGGGCGAATTTTTCGTACGCTGTAGCATTGCCTTACTACCTTTCGAAGAGCGTTTTAACTCACGCGTGCTTAAAGAAAGAGAGACTTTTGAGCCTTCGCCACCTAAGAACGCGACTGTCCTGGGTATCTTTAACTTAAAACTTGTTGGCTAATTTTCGTATCACTTAAGTTTACATAGAATAACTATTTATATATATGTAGAGCAGAATTTTGTGAAGGAGACAGTGAGATGGTTATTGAGGTCTTCGATTGCCTTCTAGATCACCTCGAGGATTGCCTCATCCAAGTTGGGCGGACGGTATCTCTCGTGGAGGCACGCGTACCGTTCCCAGTCGGCTCTTCTGTATTCCTTTCTGACGGCCACTTGGACTAGTATAGGTTTCCGTTTGATGGTAAGCAGGATCCCTATATCGTCACTACATGGAATCTGGATTGATTTTAGGTAGTAGTTAAACGGGAGCTGACGATTATCCAAATATATGTCTGGCTTTCCAGCGGCCAAGGAGAGGTGTTTTACCTGTACACTCTCTTACGGGTCTATTTGGCCGAAGACCCCCACTATATTTATGGACGACCAGAGCGCTAGATACCAGGCTTTCACCTACAGGACCCACAATGAAATAGGAAGAAGCGTGGACCTCCTGCTGGACAGAAACATTGTCCACCTTCGTCAGAAGGAAGAGGGAGTACCACAAAGCTAGACATATGTTTGGCTAATCGTCAGCTACCGTTTAACTACTACATAAAACCAATCCATATTCCATGCAGCGAAAATATAGGGATCCTGCTTACCATCAACAGAAGTCATATACAAGTCCCGGCTGCAATCAGAAAGGACTACAGAAGAGCATATAGTATCGCCTCTTCAAGGGATACCATCACCCCAACTCGGATTAGGCAATCTTCGAGAAGATTGAGCAGGCACTCGAAGACCTCAATAACATATCATTAACGCGGATAATGCTTATATCTCTAAAACCGGTATTAATCAATTTCGTCTTATAGATGGAGTGAATACATGAAGGAACTATACAGTGAGCCGAGATTACTGTACGAAATTTAAATCCGGAAAGCATCATTCGACTCAATTCAAAGAAGCGAGGAAATCAAGGAAGAAATTAACTAATTGATCCTCGAGCAACAATGGAGGCGATGGCACATTGTGATCGATATCCTCGATCATGAAACATCGCACAAATAGAATCAGACGCCTCAAAGGTTGACTGCAAAGAAGAAGAAGATTGAGCTACTAAAAGAAGAAAGAAACATAGAGAGAGAAGAGGAAAACTTTGAAGAAATATTTCGAAGTTATTGTGGAAGAATCTTCATTTTAACTGAAGAAGAAAACGAAGACTATGACATAGAGTTCGAAAGCAACATCGTAGACGAGCATAACGAACAAATACATAGGTGGCACCACCAGCTGGACAGACAGCGCGACGGAGACTCCGAGATAACCGAAGAAGAACTACTCGGCGCGTTCCGCTTATTCCAACAAAAAGTCCCTGGACAATCTGGGCTTACAAAATTGAACTTCGAAAAGGCCCTATCCAATATCGTCGAAGAAATGAGAAGAATATTCAACGACTTTCTGAACACGGGATACTTCCCAGATGCTTACAAAACGGCAAACATTTTCTTCTTGCCGAATCATGGGAAGGACTTGAGTTCCAATATCACTTCTGAAATTTTGTTTGAAGCTCTTTAAGAAGATCCTGAACCAAAAGCTGGCGTCGCACTTGGAGGTGAACTCCCTCTAAAAAAGCGAAGTACATAGATGGCAATAAATTTCCTCATGGAAAACCTAGGCCAAGCTAAACGACAAAGGATTTACATGGACATTGTTGGTCGGGATGTGTCAAAGGCTTTTGATAAGGTGTGGCAAAGGGGAATACTGTATAAAATCCTACAGCTGCGCCTAAGTGAAAACTTAGAAGGGACTCTGTGATTATGTCATGGAGAGAGCGTCGTGAATCATGAAAGGGTGTACGGACGGACCCAAGTTTCCGCTCACTGCAGGCTTCCCGCAGAGGGAAGGGTGTCTGGCTTCGACTCTCTACTCGATTTACATCGCAGATGTAAATAATCTCCGATTATTTCAGCCAGATAATCATTCGTCCATCGAGGAACGCGCCTATGCAAGCTCGTATGGCAACAGCAGAAATAAAATACTAAACATCCACTAGGCAAATGGGAAGATTCGAAAGAACCGTGAAAAGTTCAAAGTCGTCCCGATCGGTAGGAGGCTACTAACAGATGTAGGATGGGGGATATACACCATCCTCACACCACATAGTGCAATGTACTGGGAATGAGGATTATCTCAACCGGGTAAAGGAAAAACGTTGAATATAGAATCTCCAAGGCCTCAGCTGCAGTCAGATCTCTGTAAACGTTTAGAACTCTCCGTTGCAGCAACAAGAGACAAATCTACAATGCACTTGTAAGATCTAAGTTACTTTACCGCACTTCCGCCCACTTTTGTGTTTCGAAGACACAAAAGAGGAAACTACCTACAAGTGGGCAGAACAAATGTGTTTGTTTAATCACGGGTATACGTAGGCGGGAAAGAAGACGCCAAGAAGAGCTGCATCGTGAGGCGGGGCTTAGTCCCATTAACACTGTCATCAAAGAACGGTCAGGAATATACAGGAGCTGGTTAGTCAGGAATTGAATGAATGATTAAACATAACAGAAGTGCTCCAAGTCATGTTAGATTTACGAGTTCCACTAGCCTATTAGCTGGCGGAACCGAAGTGAATTTTTACGCATGAAAAGGATTATTTTTGCCAAAAATTAAGACCAAAGAAACCCACACAGAATACGATAGCCAGAATAAGGAAAATGACCGGTTATATTGCCCATGGAATCACCGAAAGAGACTAAATAACAGCTATCAAGACTTCATAAAAAAGAAGAAACAAAAGCACGAAAATAAGCACTACACTTAAAGTAATTTATTAAAACAAGAGCAAATGCGCAACACATACTAAAGAACATTAATTATATAGAAGATAAATTAACCTCTAAAGATAACACCAGAGGAGACACACAACAAAATAAACAATTGATAGCGATAAGCCTGATCACCAGGATCTAGCATCTCTAAGCAAATCTTCTAAACTACTTTTCACCACTTGTCTATTTTTCCTATCCATACACACACCCTTTTGTCCCTTACACACAACTACGCACTTAAACAATTGGCAATTGGAGAGAGGCAGTTACAACGCTTCCCTGAATACAGGCTACTTCTTCCCCGACGGTCAAAAAAGGCCAGAATCATTTTTATACCCAAAGAGAAGAAGACTCCCGATCAAAGTCCATGAAAAGTTTCTAGATACAAGGTCAGCAATGAGAGCTGGATGGCCACAACCCTTAGCAACAGGGGTTCCAGAAGAGGAGGGAAACTGATACAGCCCTCGTCCTTTTCACCGAAAAACTCACCCGCTGTAAAGCTAAAGGGAAATACGTGGACGGTGTGATGCAAGATGTTAAAAAGGTCTTTGATAAGGTTTGGCTGAGAGGTTTACAATACAAAATCTCGGGCCGCTAAACCCGATCCTGGAAAGGGTCCTTTGTTATTATAACATGGAGAGAAAAGCCTTAATCTCGATCAAGAGCTACAGAGGGCCGCGAATTCAAACTTGATGCAGGTGTTCCACGAGTTAGCTGTCTGAGTCCACTACTGTACCTAGTGTACATATTAAATTTCCCTGCTCCAGTTGGAGAGGATATGATGTATTGGCAGTTTACAGATGACATCACTCAAATCATCCCCAGTATATATAAGAACGCTTGGGTTCAAGCAAGGGTGGCAGCTACCAAAATCGAAAACAGCAATCGATACAAAAGAAAGTGGAAGATTAAAACCAACCGCCTAAAGGTCCAGATTCTTCCAGTAAACCCCCCAAAATTTGACAACGTCATAGTAAATGATGAAGTTTACCCCTAGACTAACGAGTGTAAAGTCCTAGGTCTGCGCATCACCTCAACCGGGTATAAGGCGCACATTGAAAACAGAATCTCCGTAGCCAAGAGAGAGCTTGGGAAATTATATAGGCACAAAAGCTTCAGCGCGAATAACATCAAGAAGCTTACACTGCCCTGGTACACTCAACAATGATGTACCCGGCAGTGGTCATACAGGCTGCGAGTTTTACCTCTCTCAGACAAATGCAGAGAGTCCAGAACAAAGCAGCCCTGCTGATAGCTGGAGCGCGCATGATGGACCATATTCGTTAGACAGAACTGCACGGAAGATCAGGACTGAAGCCATTGAATATGGAACTCAGAGGCTAAAGAAAAAGACCTGGGACAAAAATCAAAGAATGGATACTTCCAAACATTGACACCGACAATGACATGCCGAGAACTCAAATTGGATGCGTCACCAGGAGAGCCTTAATCCCGAATGGAAGAACGCGTTCTTGAGAGAACTTAAATGGAATTTTCACCTGACCAGGACCAAAAATGAACAACAACAATAACAAATACAGGACAAGACCAAATGAGGCGAAATGCTCAACTTCAATTAAATACTAACAAATAAAACTAGACGCCTAAAATGAAAAATGAACACTAATATTAACAAGAGGCGAAGTGCCCACAACGAAGAACAATCAAATAAGAACAAAATGAGACAAAGTGCTCACTATGAAAAACAAATGATAAAAGAACAAACCGCTGCGATAAATAATTATAAATCAAATGAAACACAAAATAGAAACCTAAGGAGATAGCATATACTATGATTGAAATACTTGAATGTCATAACGGTGTAAATAGAAAGAGTTTACTTATATATTTACATATATATATAAAAAAATAATAGGAAAAATAAAATAAAGAAAATAAAATAAACGAAGAGAGTGAGAAAGAAAAATTAAAACAAAAAACTGCAACAATGGTCGCAAAGCGGATAACCTTACCACCAGTAGGAAACATAGGTGGTGCAGAAAGGAAAAGAAAAGAGAAGAACTCAAGAGATGCCCTCTACACCAGGGCAATACTCAACTTCTATTTTACCTATATTTATCTTATACACATTTCCACACTTTATTCATCTCATCTCATCACCAGGAGGTAGTTAAAGTTAGCTATTTTTGTTCTTACTTGTAATATAAGTCTACTTTCCCGCCGAATTAAGAACGTCGAATCCCACTAAGTTTTCCTTTCACCTTGAGGAAGCTACGATCATAAAGACTCCCTAGCCTACCGAACTACAAGAGAGAAATCCTTCTCACAACTATAATTCTTTTATGGGCATAGTTGCAATTAGAAGAACTCGGTTTTTCTTATGGTCAATTCTATGTTGATTGCTCTAGAGTTAGAAACAAAAGTTATCTGTTTGTATATGCTCCACAAGGAAAAAGTAAGAATATTGTGTTCCAAGAAGTTCTGTATCGTTCCTCAAAACAATTAAATTTAGTTCATAGAATAGAAATATTGTTTATGGAGAATAAACAAGGTCTGCTGACCAAAGTTGCGTGCTCTCACTTATTCTGATTTATGAACTTACGAACTTTAAAAGTTTCAATAATCGCCGGACTAATCTTGAGACGACCCTGGCAATAATATCATTCAAATGAAAAATAACATAAGGATTTAAAATTTCGATAGAATCGGCGGAATAGTTATGATGTTATTGCCAAATAATTCCCTAGCTAACCTTAGGAAGACTTTGACAATTATATTATTCCAAAGAAATGTAAAACAAAATAAGGTTTTCATATTTCGCAAGAATCGGTCGAATAGTTATGATGTTATAGCCAAAACAAAATAATTCCTGGGCTAACAATGGGAGGACCTTAGCAATTATATGGTTGAACAGAGATTGTAAAACAACATAAGGATTTCAAGCTTCGTTAGAATCTTCCGAATAGATACAGTTATTAGCAAAAACAAAAAACAAAATGGGGTCCAACCGACATAGTGAGATATAGAGTCGCACGCGACAAGCACGTGAGTTTTAAAAAAGAAAAGGATCAAATCCGTCCTACTTTATTTCCGAACGTAGATTTTAACCGGGCAAATGCGGGCATCTCTGTTTTGTTCAATCCAGTAAACATCGCGTATTTCTGCTAGATATATATATATACGGACTCTTTTACGGACTCTTCTTGAACTTACCATTAGAGACAACTGTTTTCTGTTTAACAACTCCATCTATCAACAAGTTGATGGTGTTGGAATAGGTTCCCCCATGGGTCCTCTTCTTGCTGACATTTTTATGTCCAACTTCGAAGAAGTTGCTTTGCGAGAATGCACTCCTGATTTGAAACCGATATTTTACCGTCGTTTTGTTGACGATACGGTTCTAATATTTAAAACAGAACAACAGTCTCTTTCATTCTTTGAATATTTGAATCATCGCCATTCAAATATAAAATTCACAATTGATAAAGAAAAAGATGGAAAATTACCATTTTTGGATTTTCTCATATCACGCTCCTCGCCCAACTTCACCACTTCCGTCTATCGTAAATCCTCCTTTTTTGGTCTCGGCATGAACTTTTACAGTTTTTGTGATATTTCTTATAAGATCAACAACATCAAAACCCTCCTTCACCGTGGCTTTCAGCTTTCATCTGATTATTTTCTTGTTCATTCTGAATTCGTTATTTTCAAAGGAATTGTTTCCAGCCCTCACTTGTACAAAAATGTATCCGTCAATTCTTTGATAAAATATACCATCCTTCACAAGAAATTTCCTCTGTCCCCAAGGATATCCGCTATTGTCTTCTTCCTGATATTGGCCCACTCAACCTACCCTTACGCCGAAAACTTAATAATCTTTTGAAAAGATTTTACACGCATACCAACTTCAAAATAGTTTTCCTTAACAACTTTCATATTGGAAAATTTTTCAGAACTAAAGACAGAATCCCACCTGAAATGAGCTGTTCAGTTGTCTATAAATTCATTTGCCCCAGGTGCCACCAGGGGATCTACATTGGCAGCACTGTTCGCTCACTTAGGGCTAGGGTCTGTTCTCATCTTGGTATTAGCTCTCGCACTGGCTCCACCTTGACCAATAAAGAAACTTCTCCCATTCGAGATCATTCAATTAAATGTAAGACAGAAATTTCCCACAAAAACTTTCAAATTATAGGACATGCAAAGGACTCCACTTCCCTGCGCATTCTCGAATCATTATTTATAAAACAACTAAATCCCAGTTTAAATTCTGATTCAACTGCTTTTCCCCTTCTCATTTCATAAACCACTCAAAATATTTTCACAACCTACCAATCTCTAATCGGTTCCCTCTATAATCTTTCCTCAGTCTCTCCGATTTTGCCGTCCACTAAAGGTGACTAATATTTTTGTGTACCAATTAATTGCACCAATTAGTATAATTTTATATTTATCCATATTTATAGCCTCTACATTTAGTGTCAAGTTTTCAAGTGATTTTTTCACATTTTCAATTTATTAAATAATTTATTACTATTGCTGCTTCATTTAGTGACTAATATCTGTGTCAACCAATAATTGCATCAACTAGTGTTATATTTATGCATATTTATAGTACCCATAATTGATCCATATCTAAATTTCAATAGTTTTCAAACAATTTGCCATAATTTCAATTAACTAAATAATTTATTTTCAATCTTTGTGTGGATTATAATTTTTGTAATTTTAAACGTGTTCTAAATCTTTTATAGACCAGAAGATGGGTAAGATACCCGAAACGTTGTACTTAATTAAATGAAAAATTTTACATGTCTCATTTTAAGATTTATCCTCAACCTCAAAATAAGCCTTCTTAGAAGCAAACCTATAGAATATATATATATATATATATATATATATATATATATATATATATATATATATATATATATATATATATATATATATATAATACTTATAATTGATTTGTTCCTTAGGAATCTGATATGTAGTAGGAATATGAAGACCCAGGTGATCACACTAATCAGTTATTGGCCGGACGTTTCGGATCTTCACTAGGCCCATCTTCAGCGACTATATCGACTAATGAGAAGTGGAAGGAATATTAACAATAGCATTTAAATAGTTCGAAGCATGCATTATATAGGGGCTAAAAAGGCTGGTGAAGACAAGTTAAAAAAATAATAAAATTGACAATTATTGAGATTAAACTAAAACACAAATAACAATATATAAAATTAATTGATACTATCCAGTGTAATATTGAAAAATAATAGAAAGAAGTGAAGTATTAACATACACTGACTTCATATATTAAATATTAAAGGTAACTGGAGTAAACAATAAAATAACCTATTATATTAAATTATAAACATAAAAACAAAAAACCGAAAACAAATGTGAATGAATTTACCAGAGGGACTAACCCTCATCGTAGGAATTGTAAAATCAACTAACCCTAGATAAAAAAACTCCTAATGATATTGTTCCGAACTTGTTCAGTTTATTCTCAAGGAATAACGAATAACTTTACAAAGGTGGTATATATATATATATATGAGAAACAACAGAGTGATGCAACGAAAGGACAAATAATAGGGAAATATTATCAAAGACGTGTTTAGATATCGGAAATGAAGTATAAAAACAAATAGATAACGTCTACGTCCGGAAATTCCAACTGTGGGCAAAGAAGGTAGACATTTAGGTCACACAACTAAGTACTTACACACGCAATTGTGAATACATAAAAATAAACAAGAGAAACATAACTAAATTATTAAATCAAAGGGCTAAGATTTAAAATAGACAATTTCATTATAAATAAGCCTTTTAATTACCGGGTCCAGTATAAAGAGACCGGGGGAAATATTAAAATTAGGTGAGGAATTAATGAATGAGCATTCGACAATATTTCTTTTAACATATTCATCAGATTTGTAAATAAATTTAGCCGAATTCAAATTGCTAGGGTGATTAATTTTAGATAAATGGACAAAGAAAGCACTATTACTTTGCCCCCTCCTAATAATGTATTTATGTTGCGTCAAGCGTACACTCAATGATTTACCGGTTTGCCCAAAGTATTGCTTAGGGCAAACTGAACAAACGACAAAATAAACGCTTCCTATACTATTGTTATTATTATGAATCAGCATTTTGTACATGGTAGACTGATACTTTAATATGCCAGATATATTTAACCTATTAAAGAGGCGGGGAAGCAAGGAAAAGGACTCAGAAAACGGTAAAACATGGGAGTTCTTAAAATTGTGCACGGGAGGGATTTCAATTCTGTAAAATTATTCTTTTGCTAAATTTAGGCATCCTGCAAGAAATTATTGAGGATAGCAAAAATTGTTACCTATTTCAAAGATCTTGGAAATATCAAGATCCAAGAATTTCGGGCTGGCAAACCGTAACCCCCGGAGAAACATTGAAATAAATACAGACCGGTTGACTTTATCATTAGGACCTGAGTAAAAATGAATCTAAGAACCTGCGTTGGTAGGCTTACGATAGACAGAAAATTTAAATCTAGATGGAGTCCTATGAATAAGTAGATCTAAGAACGGGCGGACATCCTTTTGTTCGGGTTCAAGGGTAAATTTAATAAAGGGAACCAGAGAATTAAGCTCAGTAAGAAAACCATTAACATCCTTAGAAGAAGGCCACAAGCAGATAATATCTTCGATATATCGGAACCAAACAAGGGAAAAATCGATAATGGTGGGGAGGAAGGTAGTTTAAAAAAAGTCCATATACTCGTATATATTAGAAAGAATAGGAGATAAGCAATTTCCCATAACAACGCCAAACTTTTGAAGGTAAAATTTACCATTAAAAGAAAACTTACAGTTTTTAGTACACATTGAGATAAATTCAGGGAAAATATTAACAGGGAAGGGAATATCAAAGTTACGCAATTTATCACTAAGGAAGGAGAAAAGCTCGTTTATCGACACTTTAGTAAAAGAGAACAAACATCGAAACTAACAAGGGAAAAGTTATTAGAGTAAGGGATGGAGTTGAGTTTTTCAATAAGGTCGTAAGTATTTTAAATATGAGATTTAGTCATAGTACCAACAAGGGGAGTGAGGTATGAAGTGAGCCATTCAGATAAAGAATATGAAACTTAGCCAACAGAAATAATAATAGGTCGCATAGGGTTATTAGGCAGAGAGGCATGACTAGATTTAAATTTACTAATTAAATTCGAAAAATGTTTACGATGGGAACCGTTTTGTGGAAATTACTATTAACCTGAATCGTAGGATCTTTTTATAGGGGGGCATAGGTAGAATGGTCATTTAGTAATACATCCATTTTAGCAATATACGACACTTTATCCATAATAACGACTGTACCAGATTTATCTGCTTTGGTAATGTGTAATGAAGCATGTCGGAAACGATAGGGGTAATTATAATGGGTCGGAGTGGCTAAAGAATGGTAAACGCACTCCTTAACCAAGAGGAACATGTTCATTAGGAATGTCACTAGACTTTTCTAAATTCGCAAACCCTTTAGCAATTTAAACACTGGAAGGTCTGGACGGCATGGAGAAGTTCAGGCCAACTTTATCTCTCACTTTCTATATATATATCTCATTTCTCTCTCTCTCTCTCTCTCTCCTTCCATAACTCTCTCTCTCTCTCTCTCTCTCTCTCTCCCTCCATAACTTTCTCTCTCTCTCTCTCTTCCTCCATAACTTTCTCTCTCTCTCTCTCTCCCTCCATAACTCTCTCTCTCTTTCGTTATTCGCTATCTCTGCAGAGGGGCTAAACAGTTCAGTTAAACTGTTAAATTCTTGGCTGGACAGTATACATTACGAGTTAGACTAGACACTGGTAGTTCCTAGGAATTAATCGAAAGGTTTTCTGAGGTACATGTATTCCTTGTCTCTCTCATTCTCTCTCTTTCATATTTTACTTATCTCTCCTTCCTTCCCTTTCTCTTTTTTCTCTTTCTCTCTTTTTCTCTTCTTTGTCTCTATACCTCCTCCATTTGCTCTCTCTTATCTCTCTCACTCCCTCCTTCTCTTTTTCTCTCTTTTATTTTATCTTTCTTTCCCTCTCTCTTTTGGTCTTCTATTTTTTATTTTTTCTCATTTACTTTCTATTTTATTCTCTTTTTTCTCATCCATTATTTAACTCTTTTGTCGCTTCCATTTACAATTTTTCTCTTTATACTTCCATTCTCTTTCTCTTTTTCTCTTACTCTATCTATTTTCTTTTCCATTCTCTCTTTTCATTTGATAATTTTTTCTCTCTTCTATTCTTTCTCTCTAGTTTTTCTCTCCCGTTCTCTATCTTTCGCTCTTTTTCTCTTCCATTTTCTCTCTTTAATTTCTCTTTCATTCTCTCTGTTTAAGACGGTGATGTAGTTATCAACATGCTAACTTCGCTTAGATGGGGTCCGTTGCTCATCTAACATGGATATGAGAGTGATTGGGCACGTTACAAACGGCCTCAAGTTCGATAAGTGTAAGGCGATGCCTGGCCAGATGAATTGCCATAGTCGTCGATAAAGAACCGCGTTTTTCACCAGTCACTTACACCTCTCCAGACAGTCCTTTGAAGCAGACATTTAAGAGGATCGTACTGTTTTTTTAAAAAAACTTTTACTATTGCAAATACATTCCTGAAACTTGTGAGATATATAGAAAAGGCAAAAATAAAAATATTTTGTTCTTGGCAAAATCACGTTTTGTTGCATAGAAAACGAGATATAGCAAATTTAAAGGAATATGGCCCGCTTTGCTAAAACGAACTACCTTTTTTGTTTTTAGAGATAGAGCAATGCGGTTTTGACTATTGTATCCAGCGTCTTCTTCTTAAAAGAACGTTTAAAAAAGTTTTTTGATTTGGTTATTTATTTTTAGGGGGGAATATTTGAAAAAAATTCGATTTGGGGATATTTTTTTCTGTTTCAAATAATCATAATAAAATAAAGAAAAAAGAAAAAAAACGGCTGTCAATGTCGTTATGGGAATAAGACGCTGAATACAATGGTGGAAATTGCATTGCTCTAGCTCTATAAACAAAAATGTTTTTCAAGTTGAAATTTGAAAAAATCAAATATTTGAGGAGAGCAGTTTTAGTGAATATGATTTACATATATATTGCATTACCACCTAATATTTACATATATATAGATATATGTCAATATCTGTATATATATATATATATATATATATATATATATATATATATATATATATATATATATATATATATATATATATATATATATATATATATATATAGTGTGTGTGTGTGTGTGTGTCTGAACATCGGGTTTGAAGTTGGAAATTTTTCATGAGAGCAATTTACATATATATATATATATATATATATATATATATATATATATATATATATATATATATAATATATATATATATATATAGTGTGTGTGTGTTTTATCGGTGCTGCTGGCGTGATAATATTAAGTAAGAATAGACCTCCTCAACAACTCCACTGAAGCATTGGGGTCGTGAGCTCGAATATTCTGACCATAGTGCAGCGTCAGCTTATCTATATTGGCATCGGTCAACCCGTGCTGTCCTACGAGCAAGCTTCTCTGAACAATCTTGCCCCCCTTGGTCGTCACTTGTCTTCGGAGGTCCTTCTTCATGTTATAAAGACGTGAGCCCAGCCGTTTTGAAATCTGGTTCACGCACTCTTCCTTGACTACTGGTACGGGGTATGGACCCTTTCCATCATTCATGGCCATGACGGCATTGAAGGCTGCAGATTCTCCATCTGCGAGAAAAGTGGTGTATCTGAATCCAAGTGCTTCTGATCGCGTACACATCCTCTTGGCTGTCTTTGCTTCCATGGCACCGGACTTGCCCTCAAAATTATTTTTACATTCGTGAGTTGTCTTGCAAATGGTAAATTACGCAGGAGAAAGGCATTTCTCCTTTTTGAAGCACTGCTCACAGAGATTGCACAAGACTTCTTAGTTCATGACAGATCCGGTGTCGCATTTTACGACAAAAGCAGCACCGATGGGGAATCGATGGCCTTTGGCCATCCAGAAATAATAGCTTGACCGCAGTGCAGAACAGAGAATGCGACGCGTACTCATAAAGCCTCGAATGAGTTACACTGAAGGAAGCCTAGCAGACTCATTTTTGCAAATTATGACGTAAAGGTATAACAAGATGTTTTCTACACATATACACATATTTTAAAGCTAAAAAAACTTTGTTGAAAATTTCGCAATTTTAGGCGGAACGACCCACTTAATTATGTTATCGGTATGTGTAAGGTATGCGCCATTAAAATTTGGTGGCCCTACCTTCGAAAATTTATAGATCAGCTGAAAAGGGTTCAGACCATGGCATAGTCACTATCAGCTATGCTTGTGAGAGCTCGAACTGTTCTCATCTCGAGACCAGATGACTGCATTCTCAAGTGAAAAAGGTTTTTAAAATTCTTCGTGGCTCTGAGACTAGTGATCACCAGAAGTTGTTTACCTTTAGTCATTTTCTGACTATGAACCATTGTTGCAAGCTTGAACTACTGCAGTTCACGCCTATGTTGTTGTATAACTACTGCATATATAGATTATGACAGACATAAAAGGAGCTGCAGAAGTAGTTAATAGTTCTAGCGTGGACTAATTTAAGGCTAGGATTGTCAGACTTGTTGTATACGTAAATATTTCTTAGCAAATTCTATATTCTTAGACTTTGAAGCATCATAGCAGCTACAAATAGAAGAAGGGCTTTACAATTCCTGGTTTTACTATTTTCCTTACAAACTAAGTAGCTTTTGCGTACTCGCATTTGGGGATGGAGGAAGTGGGTTTGTCAAGCCTTCATCTGTTCAATGAATTTTTAAACTGCACATTACAGATTTTCCTTAAAAAGTACTCCATTGTTATGGATAGCATTAGGCTTAATGACTACTGACCTACAAACGAAATTTTTAAATTGGTACAAATTTAAATGAGTCGCTTACTTAGTATGATGTTGATGGCAATATTTTATATACATGTATAAACCTCTGGTAAGAATGGCGTTAATATGGCCTTCGGGCTTTTGAAGTGTATGATATACAGCCCTATAAACTAAAGGGGAACAAATTGACAACTAACACAGGCAGGTTAAGTATTTGTTTAACCTGAATGCATATATATGCATGTACCCTACTAAGCAAATGCACGTACCTAGCCGCAAACATGCACCCCGGTAAAATTTCAGGCCGATCATACCGGGTATAGCAAAAATCCTGTTACACTCGTAGATACGCTCTGAACAAAGGTTATAAGGATATTTTTGATGCATTTAGACAAGTTTATAAGGTTTTAACATATAAATGTGTTTAACTTGTAATATTGCTCTATGTGGCCGCCATAGGCTGCGAGTACACGCTCTAGGCGAAACCTGATTAAGTGCACACGTTGGGACTAAGTCTTCCCTTGTGCTGTAACCAGCAAATTTGCCTCAGGACTTCAGATCGTCGACGTAGCTGTGGCAGAGCTTGCATAAATTTCCTTCGACTTGCGCTCACACGCTGTAGTTGATGAGATTGAGGTTGGGCGACTGCAGTGTCCAAAATTCCTTCGACCAGAAGTTCATGTTTGACTCAAACCACTCTCTCACGGTCTTGGCCGTGTAGGGTGTGACACCGTACTGCTGAAAGACGTAGTCTGCTTTCTTCGTCATCTTTCTTAGCCAGAGCAGGACTTTCGTGGCAAAAATGACATAGTTATTGCTTGCGGTACGCCTGTAACCAGCTGCTAACTACAACGGCAGCATCTTTACGCCATTTGAAGCCACGACGACAGGTGCTTGGCCGTAGATTCATAGCAAAATCAAATAATCTTCTATGAACATCCTCTTTACTCATAAATGGATCGAACCACGCGAGAATAAGTACTATAAAAGAGCACACTGACTAGTCTAGGGCGACTTCAGGTCGCTTTCTATCGTCTTTGAATTGAACTCACTCGTGGGACGCATCGCCATTTGATAGAGCGCTTGCTCGCATCTTATTGCAATGACTGCGTTGTCCGCCAGACTTTTCAGCACATTCTTGTTGAATATCCCACCTGGGTGATCTTCGAGTATGTTAGCTGTCCCTGCAGACATATGCATAACCATCCCTCTTTCCATCCATCTATCTATTGTTGTGGCTTAATAAATTTTCATGTATTCTTCTCAGGCAATGTTACTCTTGAAAAAATACTTTTCACAAAGTAGAGAAATTAGTTTAAATCCGAGTAGAATGTGATATTTTTGTTCGAAACTAAGAGAAATCTCATAAAATTCCATCTATTATGGCATGAGTGTAAAGTGATGACGTTATAGCATGATTAAACCACGCTTAAAACTGAAACCTAGACTATTATCACCACCTCTCAGTCCCATTGTCTCCCCTTGGGATTGTTTGCTCTCTTGGTCCTCATCTTTGTAGAAGGATCTTTGATCATATAACTTCGACACACTTTCACCTTCTTTAACTTCACCACATTCTTTACAGATCTCCCCTTACAAACTTATTACAAACAACACCAAACCCATTCAATTAACTTCTTTTTCACTCCTTCTTTTATTTCGTAACGCCCATCTCCATCTTAGAAGTCTGTTCCTAAATTACGTCCTAATAACCTGAGTTGCAATGATTTTTCCAGACGTTTGAAGTCGTCCTTGAAAAGCTTTTATAACTTTGTAGGCCCCAAACTCAAAACGATTTCATGGTCCTACTTAGTCGTGTCTGGTCCCTCATTTCAAGTTTCTCCTTGCAAGTAAAACGATGTTTCGTTATAAATATTTAATGCCGAAGGCTCTTCCATTAAGGTCTTTCGTTCACAACCATTTCCAACCATCTTAGTATTTTTATTTTTTATCTTTATTCGACTATTCCTTCCTTCATTCTTACTTCCTTTCTTCTATTTTAATTATTCCTTCTTTATTTCTTCCTCTATTCGCTTTTATTCCTTCCTTGTCCCATCCATCCTTCATTATTTTCCTCTTCCTTCCTTATTCATTTATTCCTTCTTCTCTCAATCATCTATGACTTATTCCATTTTCCTTCTTTTCTTCCGTTCATCTTCATTCTTCTTCTCTTCCTTAATCTCTTCATTCTTTCTCTGTTCATTCTTCCTTTATTCATTCTTATTCCTTTCCTCGGTTTTGTGCATGTTTATCCTTTGAAAAGGCCTTAAAAATGTGTTTTAAAACTTAATAGAATTGCTATTAACAACAATATGGTAGTTTGAGCATTTGGGGTTAATCAGTTTATCTTCCTTATAGTTATTGCAATGGAGTATGGAAAACCAACACACACCTAGAAAAATAGGTGCAAGTTAAGTAAAGAAAGGTGAATACGATAAAATTCTATTCGATACATAGTCAACCAAATTGATAATCTGACTTAAAGTATTTAAATATCAAGAGAAAATGTATCATTGAAATAGTTCAATTTAAAGGAAGGATGGAAGAAAGTATTTTCTTTCTAGGTTGTGTAAATAGTTCTAATTCCATACCTTCCCATTTCCTTAATTTAAAATGTAGCACTGTCCTAACGACTTCCTCCTATTTTACTCCTCTAAAGAGATTACACTGGACGAGCAAGAGCTTACCAGAAAAGGAGCATGAGCTTACCCGGCATGAGTACAATCTTACCCGGCACGAGTACGAGCTTACCCCGTATAACACGAGATTTCTTGACACGAGCACGAACTTATCCGGCAGGAGCACGATCTTACCCGGCACGAGCACGAGTTTACTCGGCACGATCACGAGCTAACACGGCAGGGGCACGAACTTACCCGGCACGATTGCTAGCTAACTCGCCAAGATCACGACCCAGAATTTACTCAGAATGAGCACGAGGTAGCAGTACGGGCACGAGCTTACCCGGCACGAGTAAGAGATTACCCAGCACGAACACATGCTTATTCGGGAAGAGAACGAGCTTAACCGCAGAAGCACGAGCTTACCCGACATGAACACGAGCACGAGAATTCCTGACTCGAGCAAGAACTTAGCCGGCACGTGAGGGCTTTAACAGGGAAAGAGCAAGAGATTATCCACTACGAACAGGAACTTATTCTCTACTAGTGCGAGCTTACCTGGTCTAGGAACGAGATTAACCGGCAATATTATGAGCTTACCGGCACGATCAAGAACTTACCCGAAAAAAGCATGAGCTTACCCGGCAGGAGCACGAACTTACCTGGCAAGAGCATGAGGTTTCCCGTCATGAACACGAGTTTACCAAAAACGAACAAAAGATTACTGGCATGAGCACGAATCTACCTGAAACGAGCACGACTTTTGCCGGCAAGAGCACGAGCCTACTTTGCACAAGCATGAGTTTACCCGTGACGAGCATGAGCTTAGCCGGTACGAGCACGATCTTTCCGGAACGAGAAAGAACTTAATTGGCATGGATAAGAACTCATCCGCCAAAAGAACGAGCTTACCCGGCTCGAGGAAGAACTTACCAGACAAGAGCTCGAACTTACCGGACATGAGCAGGAGCTTACCCTGAACGAGCACGAGCTTACTCACTAATGGCTAAAGCTTATCTCGCACTTGTACGAGAACGAGTTAACCAGGCAAGAACAAGAGCTTAACCGTAATGAGCATGAGCTTACCCCGAAAGAGCACCGGCTTACCCGGTGCGAGCAGGAACTTACCTGACACGAGTACGAGCTTATCCGACACAACTAAGAGCTTTACGGGCAACAGCACGAGTTTACCAGGCAAGAGTAAGAGCTTACCTTTCACAAGCACGTGATTAACCTGTACGAGAACGAGCTTACATGTCACGACCACAATCTCCCCCGGCCCGAGTACGTGCATACCCGGCTCGAGCACAAGCTTACCCGGCAAGAACACGTTCTTATCCGACACGAGCACGAGCTTTTTTGACGCGAGCACGAGCTTTCCCGTCACGAGCACATGCTTATTAGCCATAGCACGAGCTTACCTGGTAAGATTTCGTTCTCATCCAGCATGTGCCCGAGCTTTCCCAGCACAAGCCCGAGTTTTACTGGTACGAACAGGGGCTAAGACATGACAAGCATAAGCTTACACAGCAATAAACAAGGAGAACGCCAAGTCTCCAATGTTGGGGACAATGCTCTAATTTATTTACGCGAAATGACTATCCAGCCCTGCTAATTCCTCTGAATCCTACAAGAAAATCGACAACAATAACCTACCAGTAGAACAAGCCTAAGTGGAAGCACAATGATGTTCATTGAATCAAGAACGAAGCCACAATCATAGAGAACATACCCTATAATTTTTGCCTTTTCTACCCACTACAACAAGATATATAGCATCAACTTCTTCTTAATCGGCCGACAAAAAGATTGACCACTTTTTCACACCTCTCCTGGCTAATGACATCAGAAAGAGAAATTTTCAACTCCTTGAACGTTTGCCAGTCTTTTTGGACTGTGGCATTTTCCTCCCTCTTGAGAACGTTGTGCCCTTTATCCGATCTAGTTAAGATCACTGCGAAGATTTTAACTTATTCTCCTCCTCCTTTTGTCGTCTCCTGTCGTCACTCCCTCTTCCATTTCCTTTCTCCAATGCTGATCCTCACCTTGCAACATTATGCCATATGTAAGCAGCTGCTATCAAATCTCCTAATCGAAGCTGCTATCTCTCCTGGTGACTTAGCCATGACAGTGTTTCCTCTCAAATCTTCTGCCATCCATTCGCTGCTTTTATCAACTTTGTGAGTTGATAATTCTCAATTATTACGTCACACTCGATCTGCTCTCATGAAAGTTTCACCCTCTTTATCTCATTGAATATAATATTCCCCGCGATTATATAACACAACGATGATTTAAAAACTCAATTGCATTAATTTGTAATTTGATAGTGAGTTTTCGCTCTGAGATTTTAACTTTGCACTAATTAATTAATCTCATCATAATTATTCTCTTTTAATTGATTTATCTCTTTTGCTCATGTATATCACTTTTTCAAGTTACATAAAGTATTTAAACGCTATGTATGTATACTTAATTGTCTTCTTTCGATGATGTGGATCATCTCCCTTTTCCTAAAACGCTTTCAAACTAATTCCATTAGTTAAAAATAATGAAAAAGGGATTTACACTGCGTTCAAAGCATTCGTTATTATGATTCCCAGGTTCTCTTCCACGTTTTAACAAGATGTCTATTAAAACAAAGCTTGAGTTTACTCGTGTTCATTTTCCCACGTAAAAGCTTGCTTGCCACTTTTAGGAAAACTTCGTTAAACGCCCAAACCCTCATCGCATTTTACAGTCTCGGCCAAACTTTGTAAACTTATTAGCGTATCACAAAAGAGAGATCTAACTATGACTCGGGAATCTTAAAAAATAACTTTCAACTGAATGTATTAGATTATCAGTTGTTTTTGCCGATTTGGCGACGGTGGTAAAACGAATTATGGTTGGAAAGTTCATCGCCCCAAAATGATACACGGAACTAAATATCCGATCCATTTGAAAATCGCTACGACATCTTAACAGCTGAAGCAGAAGCAGAAGCAGCAATCGGTAATCAATTTTCGTAAAATAAAACCTATATTGGCGTCGTTGTTTTCATTCCTATCTCTTCCTTAGGGTGCTTACAAGTTACATCCTCAATCCTTTAGGCATCAAAACTCAAATAATCTTATAGTAATTTTATATGAAAGTTGTGAAGCAGGAAGAATACAGAAGCCGTATTTCAGTAAATGGAGTAAAAGGCGACTAAACTTAGATAGTAGAGGCTGCCTTGGGAATCAGCGCACCCGAAAGCTATGTATATCAGAGCGTGAGTAACGTAAATGCACACAAAACTCACTTTGTTTTAAACGGGATATTGATAATGATGATGATGGTATATTATTTTTTATCAGTTTCCTAGTCAAACCCGTTAAGGTAAAAGACATATTAACCCCTTATAATACTATTTTCCAAAATAAGTGGTATATAAAGCTATATATTTCATGTAAATACCATTTTATAAGGTTTATCAAACGACAAACGCCTCATAATAACTGCATGTGTTACATTTTTCAGGAGTGTCCAACTGGTCTGGTGGATGAAGTCGGCTTTAAAGGGATATTTGGGCAGTTCTTCCCTCAAGGAGGTAGGTCAACGCGACAATATACGAAGGGTACCCTCGCTTTCCTCTGTCCACATACTCAGATGTGGAAAGTAATACGGAGGAGCGCAGACTCCCATGCTTTAACGTCTCCCTAAAAAGTAGAGGAAAAAGGTTTATGTAGATTGAAACGCAGAGGGATGCGCAAATACATAAAAATATAAAACTATTCAGATGTATAATATTGAGAGTTTCAGAATCACATCTTAATGACATTTTCGTATTCGAAATAATTGTGGCAAAACTCCTCGTCCGGTTGATGAGAAATGAGCGGAAATAAGAAACGGGTAGACAAAGCGAAACTGCGAGAGAGAAAAAGAGAGTGTTTGCGAATTTTCAATATTCTTCTAACAATAACAAATGTCCTTGCGCTATTTGTGTCTGCAACCACTCTGCATCCTGCACATATATGGATAAGGCCCTAAATAAGCAATGTTTGTCGTAAAAAGCATATGTAGTAAAAGAGGCCTCATTTAAAAGCTTTGCAACAGTGATTCAAATGCAAGGAAGAGGTGACTCAATGCATAGAGTTGATCCTAAATCCTTCTTGATTCATAGTTCGAGGATCAACTATTATTTGATTCTACGCCCATACACATACGAGAATAGATTACTGATTATTTATAGCGAAATTTTTCAGCACATCAGGGAAAAGACGTTCACATGGAGTGTAAGATAGGGAGGAAAGTTTTGAAGGATGAAGTGAAATAGAAATGAATAGTAACAGATTCTCTCATCACTAATTTCAAATTTGGAGATAAAAAGAAGAGATCATAGTGTCAGAGAGAGAAAGAGAAAAAAAGACGCGTGCAGTCATCCATTTCAACGAGAGAAAGAGAAGACACACCCGGTCGACCCTTTTTAATCCAAGCTAACGAAAAGCGCAACATCACGAAAGCTGCGATGGGCTGAAGGCCCGACATCACAGAAGCCTGAGATGTGCTTAAGAGCACAAAGGGTCCCGCCGGAGATTATCCTGCAATGGCATGAATCGGGCAACGTACACCTCACCCGGCGATGACTCTGTCAACTGGAACCCTCAACTTTCGGGCGTGAGGAAAGGCCCCTCCGTCTCACCACTATTAAACGTCCGCCGCAGGACTTGGACAGGAGTAACCGCCTGTGTCCCGAGTATCTGCGAGTATCTGCCATCTTTCCGTCACCCTTTGTTCCCCACAAACCCGTGCAGAACCCATCAAGCTCCGTCTATTCTCTTAGAACTCGCGAGAGTCAACCCCGTACTCGTTGGTACCCGTTACTCAAACGCGACGCGTCAAATTCTCGATTCGGTATTCTAAACCCGAAGGTAAGATCCGAGTTCATCTCGCATCTTGCGTAATAGTCGTTTGTCTAGAGGCTATTCGTGTGGACTCTACACCGTCTCTAACAAGGCAGGATTTCTTCCTCGGACCAAATCTTCGAGGTAACCGTAGCGCGCAACTCTCCTGTGCAAGCTCCCTCCCTCCTTTTTAAGCCTCCGTCATCTTAGCTTCATGTGCGCTCAAGGTCCCATCTGTCATTGTCCGTTCGTGTTTATGGTAATTGACTGCGCCCAGGTCGCTCTTTGAAGCTGAGACTCGTGTAGGTCTCCTATGTTCATATACTTTATTTAAAACCCCTTTTGATTTTGTAAATTTATTATTTTCATAGTAGTAAAGTATATTTTGTACTCTGTTTTTATTACCTCAGGACCTTCTAAGATAGGGTAAGCATTGACCAACGTAAACTGCATTCTGAAACTTAATTACACTTTGATTTGTATTTATAATTCCACCCATGATCAGAGCGGACTAATCCGGCGATAGGCCTCCCTCTCTTGGGCTGAGGAATTTGGAAAAGGTTGAAATGTAAGATCAACCTTTGACATATAGTAATATCTATATTATATTAAACTGGTGTCAGGTTTATTGGGGTTAATCTTGGTTAATCAATTGGTCAACCTTGGTTAAATTGTTAAATTGTTTGCTAATCTTGGTTCAAGTTCTGGAGATCAAAGGGTGAGGAATTATTTCTTACACAATTGTATTTTTTCCGTTCACATTTATTTTTTTTTTGTGTGTGAATTCATTTTGCGTGACCGTGCATCAGCATCCTTTTATCCCTTCAGAGAATTGAATTGTTGTCCTTCGAGGCCTTATTTCGTCTGACGTAAGTTAAAGGTTCATTTAGAAATTGCATTGTTCTATGTATAGATGCCACTAGGGGTGCTGTAACTCTCTTCTCAATCACATTGACGGATTTAGGTAAAATCTCGTCCCCAAAAGTATATCTCGATTGATCATATGGATAGAATCCACACCAGCGAAGTAATTGCATTATTTGCCGCGAGTGTTTTTCCCCTTTTTTTGTTCATAATTTGGCTGGGTCAAGCAAAATCCGGTCGCAGTTTCGTGCGTGCGTTACTAGAAATCCCACCACATTCATTGTCGTGCGTTAATTTATTTCTTTTTATCGCTTCCCTCGCGTACACCGGTAATATGTCTTTGTATGGAATTTTCAAGGCCCAAGGTGAGTCACTCGGACTCAATAGAAAAGACCTAATAGCCAACATCCAGGAGGCGAGAGAAGAGAAAGAGCGGAAGAAAAAGAAAAGGAACGCTAAGAAAAAGAGAAGATTCTCTCCTACGAATTGGAGATGTGCAGGGCTAGGAACGAGATGCTTTCCATAAATTTCGCACTGCATTAAGCGACCATAATACCTCCAGTATTCAAAAGAAGGAGAAGACTTCAGGTCTTATCTCACCCAATTCGAGAAGATCTTCGAGGTGAGTCATTGGGACATCGAGACGGACGGCGTAGTACAATTATTGCCCCTGCTGAGTTTCCAACTCAGGTTATTTTCATCTCTCTTCATTCAGAGGCAACGGTTAATACTTCATTAAAAGACGAGCTGCTAGCCGCCTATAATATGATCCCGGACTTCTCCTGAGCTAAATTTAAGTATTGTCGCATTCAACCAAACCAGACCTTCCGTCAGTTTGGCTACTCCCTGCAGCGTTACTATAATTTTTGGATGACCGCGTCCAAAATGCCTCATGAATACGACGCTCTGGTAGATTTCGTCCTCAAGGACCAATTACTTGCATCGCTCCATTCATAAATCAGGTACTTCTTTAAGGATCGGACGTGTCATACTCTCAAGAAAAGCATCGAGGAGGCAGACGTCAATGCGGCTGGCCACAATTGCTATCCGAAAGTAGGTAAGAAGTCAGAACCCCTATCTCCCCAGTCTAAAGCAAGCAAAAACAAATTTGTTTCAGACGGTAGAAACAAGCTCTTCAATGTGATTAGGCCCGCCAAACCAAAACCCTTCTTCTTCTCGGACCACTGTGATGCTAAGCTCTTTGCTCTCAAACCCCCTGCTTCGTCGTTCCCTAGGAGGACCATCGTTTCTTTTTCCATTGGAGTTGAGGGTCATGTAAGTACCAATTGTCCCCAGAACTCCCAGTTTAGAAGCACTTTTTCTCACCAGGTGCACCAAATCAGGGCCACTTCTGCGCCTCCACTGTCGCGAAATGAGGCTCCCTCTTCTTCAAACGCGCCGAGTACTGCTGGCTAGCAAGTAAACCTTTTGCTTGATAAACGTAACCCTGGGCCCTCCAATTCGAAACCTGGGCAGTGAATGGTTACCGGATCTCCACCCTTGTCTGTGACACAGGGTGCAAAAGGAATTGTTGTTTCAGATGAACTACTCCCCCCTGTGGCTTCGTATCAAGATAAGTTTGCCGCAATGCATAATTACTTGTGGCGCGCCAATAAATTCCCCATTGTAAATTGTTATATTGAGTGCCCATATTTTACTAGTTGGGCTAAAGTTGTTGCAGCTCCGAACAAGTTTTTTGCTGTGCTAATTGATCAGTTTTCCCGGGTATCTCCCGCCCCCAGGCTCAACCTCTTACTACCCGTTGTTCGCGAAGAAGGAACTTCAAACACCTACACCTTTTGAACCTCCCCGTATACCGCCAAATTTCAGAGTGCGATAAGCAATAACTTTGCTAAAAATGAGAGGGTATAAGAGTCTATTCGCCCCTTGTGGATAAAGGCCCAGAACAAAACGCGCGAAGACATCAAGGGGAATAAGATGAGTTCTTTCCTCATCAAGGACGACCTCCTCTATCGCGTGTGCACTGAAGAAAACGACACCAAGTCCGCACACTATGTGTTCCTCACTCCCACGTCCTTCCAATTCTTCTAACTGCTCACTATAGTCTGTTTTCTGGCCACTAGAGACAAACGAAGACTGCCATAAAGGATCTCCAAATATTTTTATTGGCCTAACACGACCGACGAAATTATACGATATTGTCGTTTATGCGACATTTGCCAAAAGACGACAATAAAAGGGCGAGTTAAACCTGCGCCTTTACAGAAGGGAACCCTAATCTCTGTACCCTTTTCCTGCGTAGCTATCGATTTAATCGGGTCGATGCACTCCCCATCAAGCGAAGGCCATATCTACGCTTTAACTCTGGTTGATTTTGAAACCAGGTTCTCCGAGGCTGTGCCCCTCAAGAAAATTGACAGTATCTCCTGCGCCAAATCTCTTATTTCCGTGTTCGCCTACCCAAGGAAATTCTATCACATCGCGGTCGTCAATTCACCTACGGATTGATGAAGTACGTCGGTAAATTCTTGATTATTTTACCCTTGTTTACCACCCCTTATTACTCGCGCTTCGAATCGAATTTTGAGAGGCTAAATGTTAGCCTCAAGCCCATTCTCAAAAGGTTGTGTGCCGATCAACCCACTAAATGGTACCTTTTTTTCCATTAGCTATCTTTGTCTACAGTGAAATCCCCCATTGTACGTTAGGATTCACCCCATTTGAGTTTTATAAGGAAGGAACGTTAGAAGCTCCCTGATTTTCCTAAAGGAACTCTACTACAATCAGAAACTTGATCAAGACTTGCAGATCTCTTACACATAACTACTGCATTTTGAGACAGAGGCTGGAAGAGTGCGTCGAAATTGCGTATCAGAACGCAGACATTAATTTGGAAAAGTATAAAACATACTTTGTTTGCAAGTTCAAGGAAAGGAAATTTAACCTCCGCAAAGAAGTTTTGCTCCTTCTTCCTACGGACAACAACAAATTGTTGAGTCAATGGAAGAGCCCATACCAAGTAGTCGAGAAACGTGGCCTTATCGATTATCTCACTGAAACCACTTCAGGAAGAAAGCTTTTGTATGCTAACATGCTCAAGCGGTACCACCGGCGCGCGAGAATCAACCAGATAATGGCAATTGACACAGCGTACCAAATGGAATCTGGCTACCCCCTGCACCCCTTTAGCGCAATTGAAGTCACCTGCTTGAAGCAAGACAGGCAATACCCGTTGCATGTCTAGCACGACACTAACAATTCCCCGTCTGCACAAACTAAGATATGCGACTCGGTATCCTCTCTTCAAAGGAATCAATTGTAAGCAATCCTGAGTCGCTTTGGTGACGATATCAACGTGATTTGCGGTTGTGCCACCCATTTTGAGCACAAGATTCAATTAACTACCCAGGAACCTATCCGCCCTAAACCATAGCCCCTGCCGATACACCTCCGGGAAGCATTCAATGACGAGGTAGATAAACTTTTAAGGTTGCAGATCATCGAACCTACGGAGACGAGCTATTATTACCCTGTTTTCATGGTTAAGAATGCTGATAGTTCTTATCGCATGTACATCGAATTAAGGAAGCTAAGTTCGGTTACCGCATTCGATGCAGAACCAATCCCCACCATAGATAAAAACCTCCATCTATTTGAGACGGCCAAATTCATCTCTGAATTAGAATTATGCAAGGCCTATTTTCAGATTCCCCTGAGGAAGGAAGATAAGAAATTTACTGTTTTTCCCACTGAGAAGGGGCTGATACAGTTCTGTCAGCTCTCATTTGGTCTGGGGACGGCTTTCAACAACTATAATCGGATGATGAGGAGGATCCTAGAAGGCTTATTACTCAACGTCAGCTGCTATTTTGATTATGTCCATGTGGCCACCCAAGATTGGAAGCAGAATTTGTCTACCCTCCAAGCCGTTCTGTATAGACTCTGGGGACAGAATTTAACAATTAACCGCAGAAAGTGCCACTTCGCTTTTGGCACTATCGATTACTTCGGTTCTTATATCGGGAATTACCGGTTAGCTCCCCAGCAAAAGAATATCCGGGTAATTGTGGATATACCCCAGCCCGCTAACAAAAATCAGCTGCAATCCTTAATGGGCTCAGCGTCGTTCTATCCTCGCTTCATATTAAACTTTGCATCTATATCCGTGCCATCTGCGATCTATTAAAGAAGAAGGACCCCGAACGCCTCGATTGGAAGCCGTTGTCGACTCACAGCTTTAACCAACTCAAAGGAAACCTGGCATCCGCTCCTATCTTCCGTCTCCCTAACCCGGACAAACCGTTTGTCATTCGCACCGACGCCAGTGATGATGGGATAGGATGTGTCCTCATCTAGTATATGGATAACGGCGCAAGTTTTCCCATCGCCTTTACAAGTCTAAAATTACTTGTGCGCGAAAGAAATTATGCGATCGCTATATTTTAGGGAATCCCTAAAATTCAAAATGTATCCAGTAGGGTTGGAATTCGTAATGGAAACATACCATAAACCCCTATCCTACTTGCGCAACGTCAAAAATAATACCGGTCGTTTAATGCGATAGAGTTTGTTCCTCCCAAAATTCCAATTCCGCATTTTCTATATAAGAGGTACCAATAAATGCATAGATAATAGTTTAAGTAGAGACCCTTTGGACGCTCTTACAAAATAATTCTAAGTCATTCTTTTTTTTTATTCATTTTTGTTAGTAAAGTAAATTTGTATATTTAACCGTGAAATACGGGAACGTGTATCTTTCTTTCTTTTGCCTTGTTTGTTTATTGGGAATTCCTTTTGTATCTTTTTATTGTTAGCTTTGTATAGCCTTAGGATGACATTACCCTTTGGCAAGTGAGCCCCATTTAATTATCACATTGACAAAACGTATTTTTGGCCACCCTGCTGTAGTATTATATAATATGTATTCATGTACGGCACAAAAGAGATAGAAATAAAAAATCACTAATTTCACTATTTTGTCTTTTTGTTCCGTTTGAAATTTGTTCCAAGTATCCTCAAACTTAACCGCTATTGTCACGCGAATATAAAGTACAATCTGCTATTAAGTATTTTCCGATGTCACTTCCTACCCTGAAGTTTAATCTGTGAGTAGAGAAGTGTCAGAGAGAAAGAGAGAGAAAGAAATGACGCGTGCGGTCGTCCTTTTCAAGGAGAGAGAGAAACAGAAGACATACCTGGTCGACCCTTTTTAATCTACGCTAACGGAGGCGCAAAATCACGAAAGCCATGATGGGCTGAAGGCCCGACTTCGCGGAAGCCTGTGATGTGTTTAAAAGCTCGAAGGATCCCGCCGAGGATTATCCTGCGATGGCGTGAATCTGGCAAGGTCCACTACGTCCAGCGGTGCGTCTTTCAACTGCAACCCTTCCCCTTCAGGCGGGGATAAAAGCCCCTCCGTCTTACCCCTATTAAACGTCCCACGACAGACTTGGAGAAAAGTAACCGCCTGCGTCCTGAGTATCCGCGAGTATCTGCTCTCTTCCCGTCCCTGTTAATTCCGCGTGAACCCTTGTAGAATTCGTCAAGCTCTGTGTATTCTCTTAGAACTTGCGAGAGTTAGCCCCGTACTCGTTGGTACCAGTCACCCGAACGCGACGCGTTAAATTCTCGATTCGGTATTCTAAACCCGAAGGCAAGATATGAGTTCATCTCGCATCTCGCGTAATAGTCGTTTGTGAAGAGGCTATTATTTTGGACTCTACATCGTCTTTAACAAGGCAGGATTACTCTCTTGGACAAAATAGTCCAGGAAACTGCAACGCGCAACTCTCCTGTGCAAGCTCCCACTCTCCCTTTTTAAGCCTCCGTCATCTGGCTTCGCGTGCAGTCATTTAAGCGTCCCATGTGTCATTGTTCGTTTGTGTGTATGGTGGTCGACACCCCCCAACTCTCTCTTCGAAGCCGAGACTCGTGTACGTCTCCTATGTGTATATACCTTAATTAAAACGCCTTTAAATTTTGTAAATATATTATTTTCATAGTAGTAAGGTATATTTTGTACTCCATTTTTATTACCCTAGAACCTTCCAAGATAGCTTAGCATTGGCCAACCTCAACTGCACTCTGATTTGTATTTATAATTTCCCCCACATTCATAGAGGACTAATCCGTTCATAGGCATCCCTCTCTCGTGATGAGGAATTTGGAAAAGGTTGAGATCAAACATCAACCTTTGACACATAGTATCAAGCATTATCTTTTCCATTGCCATAGAATCAATCACTTTAAATAACCAATCTCTTATTTTTTACTGTTGTTTTATATATTGTAATAGAAATATTTTAATTTGGAGGAAAAGAACAGATTTTATACCTCTATTTGTTTTACGATTGTGGCAATCAGGATTGTTTTATCATCTACGCAATTGATTGTTATCAGAGCAAGATCGGAAAAATGGGGAGGATGTCAATTTGTTTCAAACTTATTAACAATTTGATGGCACACCACTAACCAAATTGCGATTGGCTAAAGTTGATCTCTGGTTTTTAAATCGTTTCAAATACTCACATTAAATATCTGCTATAAATGTTATATTTGCAGCGACGCAGACTGGATAAAACACCAATATGATTTAAAACACTTGTCAAATTTCTTTTAGTGTAGATATCCGTGTCGGCCTTTCCTTTAGCTTTTATTTTTCACACGCCATTATCTGCTTTGCTCTACAACCTTTTAAAATATTATGCACGACCATTCATCAATCACCCTGACCATAAGGTCTGGTTGTTTTACTAGATCCAAAGAAACGCTACTTTGAGGATGGCTTTGGCAGATCATGGAAAATTATTATCTAAATTTGTAAATCATTTTAAAAGTTTGCAAATGGCAGTGAACCATTGACTACCTTAAATAACTTGCAGGCCACTTCGTCGAAAAGAGGTGATGCCTAAACTCATGAGGCACTATTTGAGGTGCATCTCTTCATATCAAGTCACCTATTTGTGGTGCATCTCTTCAGATGAAATCACCTATTTGAGGTACATCTCTTCAGATGAAGTTACCTATTTAAGGATGAATCTCTTCCGGTGAAGTCACCTATTCGAGGTGCATCTCTTCACAGGAAGTCATCTATTCGAGGTGCACCTCTTCTGATGAAGTCACCTTGTTTAAACATTTGAAACTAATTGGGAAATTTTCTTAATTTACAATAATCTATTCAATAAGAAACGGGAATATTTTCGGTTAATTTTGCTGCACAGTTTCCTTTATTTATAGCTAAGGCATTATGTCCTATGTGTGTCGCAAGCACATGCATCTTTAGGAGAGTCAAGTTAGTAGTAAGTACGTCCATTTCCTCAAAATAATATTGACCTAAATTAATATGTATTGGCATAATTTGAACATTTTTTAAAGACGGAAGATTTTATGCAATTTATGAATGAATATTAGATTTAACATATTATTGATGGAATGAAGTGTTAATAAGTTTGCGAATGTCTATTTAATCCATAAATAATAAAATTTTCCTCCATTTGCTTAACTACACCATTTATATGTTCATGGAAAATAAACCTATGCTTTGGACGATCACATACAGATGTTCTCTCGGATTTAGATGTTGAAGTTTCAAAGCATAACATGGACCCATAATAGTATATGTTAGTGGTTTATGGTATATGTTAGTGGATCATCGGGAGGAATAAAATTAAGTGGAATTTGGGGAGCACTTTGTAATGTAAGTGTTTAGTCATGAAATTACCTTCTATCCAAGCGTTTTACCATAGCTCTACATAGATTAAAAATAGAAAAATTCATCAGTCCAAAAGAGTTAAGAGGAGAATATCAGACACACCACGGGTTTATTCTTGTGTATCTTCCATACAATTTCATCTCATCTAGCTTTATCACTGAGTCAGGTATCTTAATTTAATTTTGTTTTATTTGAATACATAAAATAATGCTTCAACCTCCGTTGTCCCCAACTACTTATACCAAATCCCATGGCATTACCATGCAGATGGCTTTTATAGTAATTATTCTTAACAATATCTTGTGATCTCGGGACTCCATTAATTGCAGTACTTCTTTGCAGATGCCTCTCAATACGCCCACTATGTGTTCAACACAATCAAACATAACAACCAGGGACAAATCAGCTTCGAGGTAACTATTTTTATTCAAGCCTCTCCCACGAGGTGGGATTCAAATTTGAACTCATCCCTTACACGAGAGAAGAGAAAACTACCAGTCATCGGGTTAATTTTAAAGATGACCAATGGTTATCGAAACGAAAGATAGGTGCCGCCAAACATTGTTCGTAAAGAAGTAGCAAAAAGGGATAGCACTAAATCACCCATTGAGGAATTCCAGTGGAACTAATCGGCACCTATTATTTACTAGGTTAAAACATATCTAGTTTCATTTAAAAGTAAATTGTCTAAGTCAATGACTTTGATCTAGAAAATTAAATTTAAAACACACCTCTATAATATTGCATTCTATAACTGAACCCAACGAATTAAAACACTAGGAATCGCAAACCCCCTAACTGTATAGAATATGAGGGCGGTTTTGAAACAAGATATTTTAAAGTATTATTAGTATGTAGAAGGCCAATTCATGCAAATAAAAAAGGTATCAATTAGAAATAAGCAGACCTAACGGCCACTAGTAAAGATGAGCATTTCCTAAACTGACACAGTAAAGTTAAACACTCCATAAATGTAGTTGAGCTTATAAGTAAAGTTAGGATTTTTGTTAAATTTACTAGTTATTTAGTGATTTTCTAAATATTTTGCATGTTATTTCAATATTTTTTATCTACCCTACTTTAACCTACAGAGGGTGGCTAAATTATTAGAGCCACGTCAATAAAATTGCGAATTTTTAGTTTTCTTTCTGTTATTTGGGCAACTTTTCAAAACTGCTGGATAAATCTTTCTCTCTTTCTATGAAGGTAATCTGTTTCTCTCAGTAATACATGAATTGCGCCCTTCTTTTTAGGTGACATATCGGTAACTTTACCCATTTTTATAAGGGAAGACTGACTATTAATGAATTTCTGTAATAAAAAGAAATCTCAAATTACTAATTTCACAATCACTTTTTAAACACCTATAAACATATATAAATATGTAGCTAACTTATTTATAATAACTTTCAACAAAAACTGATGATTTCAGCAAAATAAGCTGCTACTTTCACTGCCACATGCACACTCAGCTTTGCGGAGCAGCTGCGCTTTGTATACTACTCACTATCCCACACCTCCACCCACTTGGACTAACGGACTGCATATCTTATCGCCCCAAATGACTATCATCACGAAAACTATCATTAACTCCATATATGGTTAACTAAACTATTTTGATCTCACATGAGGAAGCAATATTTTAAATTCCTAGGATTTTTTACTCGTACCTCAAATAATTTGGCCAATCTCTGTAGTAAAGATAATATTCCAAAACAATTAATAAAGAACTATCCAAATTTATTAAGCTAAGATAAATATTCCTTTCTTCTTTAGACTGGTTATCTTTCATGCTCTTGGAAAAAACATCACACCAAACATGAGGAGGTAAATTAATGAAATGGTCAGCTGAGTGTGATCGTGATAGAACTATACCTAATAGGAATAATGAGGAGGGAACAATGATGAAATTGAGAAAGAAATGGGGAGATTTGACAGAAAATTTTCTATTAACCCTGCAATCTTAGAGAATTCTCGTGAGGAGAGTACTGAAAAGAGACCCCACGTATACCAAAAGTGGAATATAGGTGTAAAACAAACCCCCTCAAAAATATTAAAATTATTATCAGGCACCTGTCCCTCATTACCCGAGTAAATGCCGAGGCGATCCTCCATAACATTAAATATTTCCTCTAATGGGAAACTCCTTATAATTGTCGTAGTTAATTATCCGAATCTCACTAATTCCCTCACCACACGTGGTGAGAGTAATTACAGGACTTCTTGAAGGCCTTATCGACGGTGTCACGTGGCACAACACAGGAGAAGCTTCAGTGGATCTTCGGTCTCTACGATGTGAACCACGACGGGATGATCACCAAAACGGAGATGACGGAAGTCGTCAGTGCCATCTACGAGATGATGGGAACCCAGACGGAGCCCCTGGTCGAGGACTCATCTGCTAAGGATCACGTTGAGAAGCTATTCGACGTAAGTCTACTAAAGAGGAAGGGTTAAAGCAGAAAGATGGGCGAAGTAAGTTGGTAAGGAGATTCGAGAATTCTTGAAGTATGGAGGTCGTTCGTTAGACCTACCTACTTAGATACCTACATGCAAGGCTACTTTAAAATCTTACCTACCAGCCTACATTAACTACCTTACCCTCCTAACTATCCACTTTATTCCCTACCTACTTTACCTGAATACCTGCCAAACTACCTTACTTACACTACCGAGCAAAATATGAGAGAGATTTACTTTTATTAAAATATTTAAAAAAATATTATGAGTAAGTAAATGAAATTTCCATGGTACATAAAGGCATGCATTTAATATTTTTTTGAAGATTTCTTATGATACGATCAAATATTCAAGAAATTATACTAAATATACTAACAAAATAAAACATTGACACCTGCAAATTAAGAGAACCATCATTCACAGAATTGTTTAGCGAACAAATGCACTAGAAACAAAGCAAGATTGAATAACGCTGAAGCTTAAAACAGTTAATCTGAGAGGTTGAAGTCTTGGTTTTCCATTTATTTGGTGCAACTACAACCAAAGGACCTCGCCATTTACATGCGAAATTCTGGTGTTATTTTGTTCCATTATCGCTAAATTTTCTTCCATAAATCCATCACAGTTGACGTCTGTTTGTTTCGAACTCTGTATCCAATGATCTTCCAGGCGTTCTCAATTTTGTTCCGATCCGGGCTCTACGCAGGCCACTCCATTACTCCGATATCTTCTAGTTCGAAATAGTATTTTATTCGTTGTGCGGTATGGCATGGCGCGTTGTCCTGCATAAATATTGCTGACTAGTTCAGAGATGCTCGGAGTCAAGGTGTAACATGTTGTAGTAAGAGGTTTATGTACACATTCGCATTGCTTGTTCCATTATTTACATTACCACAACAACTCATTCGAACGAGAACATCACCATACCATGGCTTTGCCTCATCCATGATTTACAGACTTTTTAATACGTTTTAAGGTTAAGTCACCTGTAGCGCTCTACTAAAGCGTCTGCCATTAGATCCAGCTAAAGTAAATTTTATTTCGTCGCTGAAATGAATTTTCTTCCAATCTTCATCGCTCCAAACAACATGAGCTTCCGCATATTCGAGTCTCGCCTTCTGGTTCTACTAACTGATGATTGGTTTGGGTGCCGGAGAACGGGCTTTTTAAATCAGATGAATAGAGAAACGCATAATAGCTCTGTCTTCTCGGACAGTAGTTATGCGGATGCCACCGAGTTTTGCAGGTTCTTTTTTTGTTATTGTAAAACTTTAGAAATCACGAAATCACACTCTTTTAACTTCTTACCTCTCTAGCACTCGCAGAAATGTCTTATCCGAAGTTCTCAAAATGCACTTTCAATTGCAGCCAATACAGTGACTGTCAAGTGCACCAAAATTCTAGTTCATATTAATCTTCCAATCTATGGTAAATCTAATTTATGTAAGGTAGGTAAATCAACCGGTAGATCTAGGAAAATCTAAAAAAAGAAAGACGGAGCCATTATCCAAATCCTGAATGAAGATCATTTCAAGGTAGCTGCAGCAGTTTATAGAGAATTTAGTGAGACTTTGGCAATTATTTTCTCCCTGCAAACTGTGTCACATCTGTTTGAGGAAGATAATATTTACAATCGCATACCCACAGTCAAGCCACTGATCATTTCGAAGAACAAGAAAGCTTGTTTTTCAGTTGCCACTGAGCACTTTACTTGGACGGATGACCAATATGGCCAAGTCCACTTCACTAACGAATCTAAATTCAGTTACAGAGAGATTCGTTTGTCGCGGAGTAGGCAAACAATTTTCTGTCAATTGTACAAAATAAAAGATAGTAGGAACTTTGGCTTAGGAAATGTCATGGTCTGAGACGTGCTTTCGGTAGAAGACAATGAGCCAATCATGCACTTAGGGAGCACAATTGTACAGAAAATTGCTGCTATAGAATGTTTTACACGATCTGCTAGTCTCCGAATCCTAACATGTAATTATCATACAAGATAGCGTCTCCTGACACACAGCCACTTCGGTGAAGACATTTCGAGACAATGAGTACACAAATACTATGAACAATCCGGCACAAAGTTCAGAACTGAATCCGAATGAAAGTATTTGGAAAACCTTTGGAGAGGATTTCAGGGCCAGGAATCTGAAGATTTAAAGAAATCTGAGAAATTCTTCAAGATGAATGGAGCAAGATTACTGCACAAGAATGTCCAGCTGTTTCCTTCCTATTGGCAGGAGATGTCAGATCATAATCGAGAATAATTACTTATAACTTTTACAAAAGTTTTAAACTGATAATTTAATCGTTATATTCCACCGAAATCTGTTTCCACTGTCATTCAGGTCATTTTAGACACGAATTTTTCTATTAAATTGCTTATCTGCCAATAACCTTCGTTTAATTCATCTAAATGTATATAACTTTACTCATACGTACTTTATACATATAGTTTCTCGTACACCAATTTTAGAAACTTTAGATTCTCCCTGGCAAAGAAACTAAACGATATTGTGATATAAATAAAAGGATTCTAATCTTTTGGGATGCTACTTTACCTACCTATTTGCCTACTTTTCCTGCGGGCTTACCTAACTTACTTACCTATTTTCAATGGATGTCTGATTCATAATCCAAAATTCTCTCCTGGTAATTAATACATGTCTCAGAAAGACCCTACAATCCCAAATAGCCTTTAAACCACATGTATTACCAATATAACGCAGCCATAAGATAGTTGATTTAAATTAACAATCAACCCCACCGCTAACCCCGGCTAATGATGTTCCCCTTCGAGCATGGAAGAAAGCGGTATTTATACACGGTTAGATCTTATCACCTGAAAAAAGAATAACCACTTAAGCTCTCTGAAAAGAAGGGAATAGCCGAGAGGGAAAAAATACCCATAATAATGAAAAACAAATAATCTGCATTCTTGATATCCCTGATTTCTACATGAAATTCCCAATGAAATAGTACGATTTTCTTCCTCCGCTGAGTTTAAGGTCATCACATAAAGACACTTGGCAAAAGCGTTCAAACATTAGTCCAGCGGAGAGGAAAAACGAGAGAAAAGGAGTAGGTATAAACGCAATCTTTGGATTGGGCTTAATAAACATTGAAAGTTGCCACCCTGAATAAGTATAAATTATTTACCTATTTATTTTTAACACAATCTATACACGCATACAAATAAAAGGAGAGATTGAAAGAGAATTGTCGACAACTATGTAGTTGCGAAAGTACAAGTTAAAACAGATTAATAATTAGGAAACCTAAAAGTTGGATAAAATGCTCATAAAATTGCGAGAGAAAAAAAAAAGAGACGGAAACTAACCAACGAATTAACCAAAAGCTTTTATTTTTCTTTATTTTGATAGACCTGAATAAAAAAAAATTTGCAGATAATGAACAAATGCTGTAATGAAGGTCATATTAGTTTCTTAACGAAGACGATCGCAAGAAAGTTTGAGATGAGAACTTTTTAAAGATCTTGGTGAAGATGAATGTAAAAGAGGGTAAGATATATGTCAGAATATGAAAAGACAAGTAGGTTAATATGAGACTACTTGATAATTTAACTCAAATCTTTTCAGATTTGCAAGAAAAAATGCTGTTTGTGAATATAGAGGAAACAATGTTTAAGCTTGGAATGACAAATAGGAATAAAAGAATGAAGAATAAAATTAAATAAAAACTATTAAAGAACCAATATTTGAGAATTGGTGGAGATAAAAAATAATTACTTAATAAATGAAAGTTTGAGGAACCTAAACTTGTATTAGCGCAATATTCACAAAAAAAACAAATTAGACCCAGAATCCATTTAGGGAGAAGATTTTCAACGAAAGGAAACTTTAACAAAAGTTTTGGATACAAAATAATGTTGAATGGTTAAAAAGTTCTTAATAATTACAATTTGATCTATTTGTACGAACTCGCGCTGAGATTTTGAAATAAGTGCTCCTAATCTCATTTTTGTGAGTTGTCTTTGCCAGATTATTCACAGTCCTTGTTATTATTTACCTTTTTGATTATCTAACCTTTTTCCCATTGCATTATACCTTTCCCTTTTTCGTTAATGAAGAATTCTTCTCTTTGTAGCTGATCGACTTGAACAAAGACGGGGCGATCACGATGGAAGAACTGGCAGACTGGGTTTCACGCGATGACACCGTCATGCAGGGCCTCAGTATAATGGATACCGTTCTCTTCACCCACAAGGAAAATCCCGCCCTTGGGGGAACAGGACACTCAGTCACGCGGCCCTCACTCAGCACCCCATAATACTCGCACACAAACACGTATGCACATACAGAAACACCAAGTTTCTCCAAAGTTCCACTTAGGCTAGATAGATATATATGCGCGGTCATTTATAAACAACCACACTTATGTACATTCACACAAAAACACGTGTGAGTAACAGATTAACTTAAAATCAAAAGGTCTCATTTTTAGCCCCATTGAAGTCAACAGCATATCACGACGTCACGATGTATTATTATTTCCCAGTGTATCTCACGTCATATAGTGTAAAGTCATATAAATCAAGAATCCGGCTCTCTGGCCAAGATTATTTTGTAATCTGTATAATACTTCGTAATTTTAGATTATTTACTGCAGCTAGTCTTACGACTCTCCATTATGGATGATGAACACCTTATGAACTAGGCTCCTTACTTCCGGGACACGAGTTGTCGCGCTCTTACCCAGATGAGTTAATGAATTTCAATAGCAATTATGAACAGACCTCTTTCTATTCTTTCTCATTCCTAGCCATTTTCTTTTTGACATCATGCAAGCTGCTTGTTTGAGGGAGTAAACTACCTGGCCACTCAAAAACTAAATAAAATTAATTAAACAAACAAATCCTCCATGCCAAAATGTTTTTGTAGATGACAAAGAATCTGGCTAAATATTTTTAAAAATAGCAAAGAAATTTACAATCTTTCACCCTTTTTTTACCTATCACACAGGTATATATTTCTATCAATCTACCTGAACTTTTCCACTACAATCAACCTCGCGAGTCTTCTTTATCTTAAATCGTGAACTGCATGTAAATCGCATTTTCCTCCCACTTCAGATTTTAATGTTCCGATGCATCTTGCTCAAATTCGACACCTCAAAGCCTATATTGCCAGAACTGGGAACATATGGCTACCTATACTTCTAAATCTTTGATTTGATTCTCCATCTTCGTTTGAACATGAGGCTTGTCTCTAATCACCGTTTATATTCACCATGGTCAGGCATCAGTCCTCTCTTGTTCAATTACAGTAATGACAAAGACCATTAAGAATCAAGCGATAATCATCCACTGATATTTTCAAGCCAACTTCACGCGAATCAAGCCTCGATATAATGCTGAGAAATGGAATTCGAAGAGTAAACAATATAATTTGAAAAAGAACAATTCATTGACAAGGGCCGCCATTATACAAGAAAATGGTTTCCTACTCAGTATTTCTACCCATTAAATGCATGTATATGGCCTTGTTCAGTGGCCTCTTACGACGTACGTCTAACACTATGGTGATGCTATTCTTACTTTCTGAAGTACGCTTAATAGTTGAATTTCTTTAATTTATTATGGTTCATTTTCCGCTGTATAGGAACATATTAATATGAGGGGCATTCCTTATCTTTCCAGCAAATTCGGGTTAACAAAAAATCTCGGCATGAAAGTTGAATTATTACCAAAGCAAAATAATTTCTATAACTATGTTATACCCATCTAAGAGGGATTAATTTGATGGAATACCAAGAAAGAAATTACAGTTTAAAAAAGACCAAACATTTGAATAACTTGACTTTGTTATAATTAAAACATGAACATTAGCTTTGGAAAAAATTGAAAGTTGATGCTTAGTTTTTCCTCAATTTCCATTCTTATAATTACTTGAAAACACGTGATACATCTCAAGACTCAATAAGAAATCTAATAAGTTGGAACACGACAAACTTTGCGACTCTTGACACGTAGGAAGAAACAAGGTGAGGCAACATAAATATGAAACGAATCAATCTAATAGATTGCAGCCTTATTTATTAGCCCTAACAACATACAAACAATTAATAATGAGAGTCAATAGTTTTTGGCAGCTTGCAGTCAACTTTAAAATCCGAGTTTTTTTTAGTAGTGGGAGCTTTCCTTTGAAACCAGATTGGGCTGTTTGTCTGAAGTTTAGATATTTCGTTTATAATTGAAACAAAAAATTGATTTGGGTTTATTTTACAAACATAAGAGTCATCCTTGGTAGGTAAACTCTTGTTTTCATTTCCCTTTGATTTACAGGGGTATTGATTTTAGTGTCTACGCAATTTTCTGCAATGTTGGTGAATAAACTGGTGGTGAAACAATCATTTTGATATCAAAACCTACACATTCTAATATTTTTAGGAGAATATGCGGCACCATTCATTCTGCCAAACATTACTTAGCGATCTTTAACCGAAGAATTTGT